>OY829538.1:71007534-72366057 GCA_963691705.1 Viola odorata | reverse complement strand
GTTCCGGTTCCGGTCCGGTTTCTTACACCCCTATTCGTAATAGTACAGTAATTTGAATTTAGATTGTCCACGTTATACATGTTGACTCGAGTGTTTTCATCTGCCATTAATGCTCTCCAAAATCCTTCTACTTCAACAAGATGCAGCCATATTAGCTAGGTCATTTTCAAGAATCCATTTCGTCTCCAAAACTACATTAGAAAAACTAATTTTTTTATGAAATTTGGTAATAAAAAGTAACAAATATAGTAGAACCTAAAATTACAAAAAAAACCTTTCAAAAATAAATAAATAAATAAAATAATAAAAAAACTATATAAAAAATTATTTACAACTTTTTTATATTTTTTCTTTTTGAGAGATTTTGTTAACTTAGTTTATAATAACATGTCTTTTTATTGATAATTAGAAGAATATTATTGAGAAAGTTTTAGTTACAATTAGGATGCCAGAAGGTAGGTGGACGTGACTATAATTATGAAAGAATTCTTTTTATATAAAAAATAGTTTATAAACAAATTGATCAGTTGGTAATTTGCTAAAAAATTAGTGACGTTTTTAGCGATTAGTGACTAATATTATTAATAAACAGTGACCATGATATTATTGATACTGTGAGAGTGCACCTCATTTTGGAACAGTTTAATAATCATAATAGTGACGAGTTAAATTTGTTACAGGTAATAATGACCGAAAAATTTATTTCCTAAAATTCAGAAAGATTGATTTTAGAGATAAAATCTAGTGACAATGATTTTAGTGACTAATTCATTATAGTGACCAACCAATCAGAAACTGATTTCAGTGTCTCTAATGCCTCATTTTGTAGTAGTGTTCTTCAAGTGGTTTTTCCATTGGAAGGGGATACCTATAATGATGCGGACCCTCACTTCATTTGATATTGCCAATGAGAGATTTCAAAATTTTCCGGCAGTGGGTTCCATAGATTCGAAGCTTGATGTGTTGAATGAATTATTAGTTACCATTGTTTGTCTTCAGTAAATGGAATATGTTCAAATATGGGCAATGAAAGGTATGGTGTGGATGGATCTTCGAAGAAACAATTCCGTATTGGGCCATTCCTGGGGAATGTTCAACTAATTGGGATTTGGTTCCACCACTTGGTATACCTCATTTCTTTGTGGTTCATAGGTATGTGGAGAGCTTGGTAAAGAGAGATCTTGTTTGAACTTATCATATTATGTTGAACTGAAAATAATATTATAAAATATAAATTATTAAAGTATGCATATAAGGGGGAAATGATAAAATCGAGCCAAAATGGTGAAAAAAACAAGCCAAAATAGTAAAAAATAACCCAATATGGTAAAAAATGAACAAAAATGGTTTAAAATGAGCAAAACAGTAAAAAACGAGTCTAAATGGTAAAAAATGATAAAAAAATAAACCAAAATGATAAAAAAATGAGCCAAAATTATAAAAAATGAGCCAAAATGGTAAGAAACAAACCTAACTAGTGAAAACAAATTAAGTAGTAAATTTTCACTTAATTATAAAAAAATAAAAAAATTTGGTAAAATAATTTTATTAAATGAAATAATAAATAAATAAGTATAATTGGATATTCATTACATACTCAATTGGGTATAAGCTTTAAAATAATTATTGAAAATGTAAAATGTGTAAAAAAAAGACTAATTAACCACCTAAAAAATCTAACTATGGACAATTATTTAGCATTTTCTTTTTTGTGCTTAAATTGGACAACTAAAAGAATCGGGAGGGATTATTATTTTTATTTTCATGATATAAGATGTTTTGATAAATTTAATGAGTATTTTTTTTGTACTTCCTCTTATTCTATTTATCTCAAGTATATCACATTAATTGTGTTTTCAATTTAGTAGGTTGGTTTTTTTACTGAAATAACCTTATTTAATTAATTACCAAATCAAAAAGGTAAATATCTTTAGGGTTGAATTAAAGTTACCCAGTGAAACTAGTACAATGCTTCTTTGTTTCTTCAATAAAATTTGCTTAATCTATTGGTTGGTCAATTTAGGATATTCATTGCTGTGTACGCAATGCTCAAGAGGATTCATTAATTTAGAATATATATAAATAAAGGTACCGTGAAGGTTGTCAAAATTGAGAGTTTAAGTAAACTTAAAATGGAGAAGTTAAATTGAAAACATAAAATTGTAAATTTTATAATTATTTGATAATTTAAATTGTTATTATTAGTATATATATATATATGTATATAGTCATCTTCAAAATAATGTAATTACTAATCATAAAAAAATTACTAAAATAAATATGCAAATTTTAACGAGTTCAGAAAATGTGTCAATTGGTTTGTTTGAATAAAACCTATAAAACATAGACACATACACGATATGATACGTTAATATAATAATTTTTAAAAATTTAGGACTCAATATGGCCAAGGACACGTAAATTTTATATATCTTTTAAATATATTTACATAATTTTTATATTAAAAAAATCATTTTAGTAGTTATCATTTTAACAAAATATTATTGTAGATAGCAATTTTTTAAAATTTCACAAACATATGTAAACGATTATATTATTGACTAACCAAAAAAAAATCATATTTTCATTAATTTATAAAAAAATTAAATGTCAACAACTTTACTAGGAAATGACGATACTTTTTACCTCTATAAACAAACTTTAACATTATTATCTCCACTTTTTATTTCTAAACAAGATCAATTCCATATTCGACTCATGGAGTGAAATTTTTTACAATAAACAAATCAATAGAAAATTAATGCCGCATCGTTCCTAGTTGTTCTTTATTTTAGATATATATAGATCCAAGATTTGAATTCAAGGGCGCGGGTTTTGGAGCAGCTCCCCGATTTTTTTTTTAGTATTTTAAAAAGAAGGCAAGCGAGCTAAACAAAAAATTGGAAAAAATGTTTAAGAGTATTTGTATCTGTCACTAAATAACAAATATTTAGATAAATTTAACAAAAAGATCCTAAATAAAAAGACGGTGTAGAAAAAAATTAATTATACATTAGAATTCATACCTGGATCAGCCGGAAGAATTTTAGGTCGCATACCTAGATCAGCAGGAAATGTCTGAATATTTTAATTTATATTTCTTTTATAAATATACACCATATGTTTAATATATGTGTGAGAGATACAAAGCTAATTTTAAAGTGTGTGCTTCATAAAATAAAATTTTACATATATTATATTAGAGGAATTGTTGTATGATAGTATGTCATAGTTGTCCCAAAAAAAGTTAAAACTGAAAAGGACAGTTACCCACCATAGGTATTCTTTATCATCATCATCTGTGTTCCAAGAAAGAAAGACACTCGACTTGGCCACTACTTTAATGTACAGCTAATTAAAGCCTTATTAATTAAAGCTTTTAATTGCATAAATAATTAGAGTAGTACCACGTTCGTTCATAATGTATTTAAATTGCGGAAATTTCAAGCGCTTCCATAAATAAATAAATAATAACAACTGTTCTTCATTTCTTTGAACAAGGTGCAGCAAGCATATGGTTGCAGATTTCATCAACATAATGTTCTATTGTTTTTAGAATGAACTAAAACATTCACATTTCACACCAATCCTATATAGTTAAACAGAAAAATAAAGAGAACTTCCACCTGCTTCGTTCTATTTATCCTTAATCATCATACTTCCCACCACCATCCGTAGCCGAAGATCCTCTGAAGAACAACAAAGGAGGAAGCAAAACCTTAAGCTGTCAGTCATCTTGTACATATCATCAAATTAAAGTTTACTCTAAATCAAGAATCAATCGTTATTATAAAATTAGAAATCATGTAAAAAAGGAAAAGAGAATCATTACCTCTCTTTCATCTTTGGTACAAAAGGAAGAAGTTTGAAGCGAGATAACAATGCGTCATTAGTAGCATCGTCCTCCCATTCAATTGCATCCCACCAATCTTCATCAGCATCTAACTCAATCTGGGAACATCCCATGATGCTGGTCGAGCTAATTGGAAGCTTCTTAAGGTTTGGGCAGCCGTTTACACGTAGAAAATGTAGGAAACGGAAAGGCAGGGTAGCTATGGAGTAAATGCTCTCCAGTTGTGGTAAATCAATAAATAGGATAACAGTAAGATTTGAGAATGGTTGCAAATTTGGGCCTTTTCCGACGACTTCATCTAGTTTCTCTTCGTTTATTATCTCTCTCAATTCTTGGCAATTTTCAACACGTAGTACTTCCAAATTTGGCATTAAAACGAGACATGTCAAGTGCCTCAAGTTAGCGCACCAACTCACAATCATGGAAGTTATGTTGCTAAAGCTTCTATCTGTTAGAGTGGCTGATATATGGTGGCTGCTGCTAGCCGTATCAACAACCAGCTCCTCCATGTCATTACAGCGAACAATCTGAAACCATGACAAGCGGTCTGTATTTGCTAAGAAAGAAACATCGATGGAACTTTGGCCTTTCAAATACCCAAGGCCTAGCATTCGAGTGTTTCCCAACAATTTGCGTGTGCTGAACAATTTCTCAAGGCCAGATAAAGATTTTATCGTAATCTCCAATAAGTTTAGGTGTTCCAAATATTGGAGTTCCTCCAAAAGCGTTTCGTCATCTGATAACATATTACTTGCTCCTTCTCCTTCCCCATCGCATCCTTCTTCTTCATAATAAGAATAAGAACACAACATCATCAAAACTCTCAAAGAAGACAAATTTCTGACCACTTGCTCTGATCTCTTGAATGTGAGATGGAGATTACAGAGGTCTAAGTATTTCAACATTTTTAGCAAGGTTAACTCGATGGGTAGACTTTTTATCCACGTCTGTGATATATCAAGAAATGTTAATGAAACCAACTTTGATATGCTTCCTGGCAGTTCCTTAACCTTAGTTCTTGATAGACTGAGGATAGTCAAATTACTCATAGATTGAAAGAACTGATGACAGATCTGACGCAACCCTATATTATCATTGAGTAACAGAGTTGCAAGATTAGGACATTCAGGTACCTGAGCTAGTTCCTCAATCACGTTTTCCATCAAAGACACCCTTTTCATTGCTTTCCATTCTCCAACTCTCGGTGCTTGTTTCAATTGCTTCCCAGTCATCACCAAGGCATCTCCTTTTGATATCCACAAAGCCATGCTCCGAATCACATCATGCATCTTTACCCATCGAACTTTATCTTCTAGTAGAGACGCGCGAACAAGAGTACTCAAAATACAGTTTGCCTCCTCATAATGAGAGTCAATTTCATCATCATCATCAATGTCAATCCAAAAATCTTCAAAAATTAATAACTCTACCAGTTGCTGTTTAGGAATTTCATGTCCCTCAGGAAATAAAGCACAGTAGGAGAAACATGATCTAACCAATGCACTTGGCAGATTATCATAACTGTATCTCAAAATTAAAAATATCTTACTAATATCGTACTCATGCTCCCTATCTTGTGAATGTTGAAGGGCCGCTGGACCATCAAAAGTCTTGATAGCACGCTCCCATGCTTTGGGTTCTCTCTTGCAAGACATGCTTTTACCAATTATAGTTAATGCTAATGGCAAACCTCCACACTTCTTGACCACTGTTTTAGCAAGGCGTGGAATTTCTGGATGACTGTTGATGGTATTCTGCCCAGCTTTCATCAGAAATAGTTGCCAAGCATGCTCCTCTTCCAAAGTCTCAACGCTGAAGCTCTTTTCGGGTTGTGGATCCATTTGTCTGCACACCTGCTCTTCCCGTGTTGTGAATACTACCCTTGACTCATTTAGACTTTCTGCTGGTGGAACCCCAATCTTTGAAAGGTCAACTGCCCCTTTTATGTCATCTAACAGCAAAATAATCTTCTTTCTCTGCAGTTGTTTGCAGATATATGCAGATTTCAGCTCAAGACTTTTGTCTGTCAATTCGTCGGGAAGGCCAATCTTTTCACCCAGAGCTTGTTGGATCGACTCCAGGTTCAGATCATTAGGCACATCAATCCATATCACAAAACAACCAGATTTCCGAACGAAATGGTTGTTGATTTTCTTCAAGAGAGTAGTTTTCCCAACACCACCTTGCCCATACACGCCTACAATCCCAGCTCTTTCTTCTTCAAGGTAGCAGAGGACCTCATTCAACTTTGTTTCCAAGCCCACAATAGGACCACAAGGCTTTGCGGTCCCGGACTCTGGTTCTGCAGGCACCTCCACAACAACTTCTCCAAAGTTTTCTCCCGTGACCTTAAGATCTTGCAGATCTTTGAGGCATTTGGTGACCGATCCGCCAAACACGGAGGTTGAGAAATAGTCAGTAGAGCAGATTCCTCCAAGGCACAATCTCTGGACTGCTTGTTCGCCTTCTCTTTTCAACCGATCAGCTTTGGCTGTTGTAGCCTCCACTCTTGACAACCACTGTTCAACATCCTCTGACGTCTGCATTCGGTGTCGTTTCTCGTTTCGAATCTTTCGCAACACTATTTTCTTCATCACTCTCAAGTCTTCAGCAGCTTTCCGCAAAGCCTCCAGATTATCTTCGAGCTGGTAGACATTAGCTGCAAAGTTTTGTAAGCCGTCGCATATTTTGGTAGCTAAGGGTGAGCTGAGCAAGCTGCTGATAAGGTTACCCATGTTTGGAGGGGGGAAAAACCAAGTTTATTTTCCTGGTTGTATGAGAAAGTTTTGAGGAAGAATGAAAGAGTGAGTGGGTTAGATTTTGCTAAGTGAAAGATTTTAGAGAGTCAGCTAAGCATTTCTGGATGGATATGATAACTTCAAATGAGGAGTATTAGAAATATGATCCGTTTAATAGATCTCAGCCTTCCATCTTGCTCTTTATTAAAAAAATGGTTTCTGAAATTTAAGGTTGGTGCAAGCTGTGAATGTTTGACTTTTCATCGGTTATTGTTTTTTATATTCAAATAAAAGATTTAACAAACACAGAATGATCCTTAATCCAATTCCAAAATGTTTGACCAATATTACGTACTTTATTTTTTTTTTTTTTTGTGAAGACATGCGTAAATGTAATATATTTAAAAACGTGGAAACCTTGTATTTGATTAGGTCAATAAATATTAATCGCAAGTGGTTTGTTTTTTCTCCAGGTATTTTTCTATTGATGTTAAACTTGTTTAAATACTATCAGAACCTTATAAAATAGTGACTTTTATGATTTTCATAATTTTCAAAACTCAAGCTCAAACTCAAAACCTCGGTTAAAAATATATAATTTTTTTATCACTTAACGACAACCAACCAATGTTTGTTGCACATAATTTTTTTGCGTAAGTAGTTAACGCATTATTTTATTATGAAATAGGCCATGCGTTAATTCCTTCGTATTACAGTAATAAATTAATAATAAAATAACAAAGTTATTAATATATTTTTAAAGATATATATAGCAATAATTATCGCTTGAAAAATTGAAATGAATGATTTCTTTGTTTTAACTAAGTTTAATTGTTGAACATGATTCAACTTATTTGTTTTTACAAAAAGTTTAATTGTTGCCGATGATTCGATTTATTTGTTTAAACGGTCAATTATTTAGTTTACTTGAATTTTAACACTAAAAAGAGTTTATTATTTATAGATAGAATTTTGGATTCTAAAAGTATATTATGTGGTGAAAGGACCAATAATGGAGAGATGTCTGTGTCATTTGGTTCTATGCAGAGCAAGTTGCAGAGAGATAGAGTGAAGGACAGAGAGTTTTGAAGTGGGCTCTCAAGTTTTCAATACCCTAATAAAAACAAACCAACCCTTAGAAAACTCCACTCTTTTGTCGTCTTAAATCCCTCATCTTAAGGGCATTCAGCCCTTCACCCATTGCAATTCCAGCATTATTTCCTTGTACAAAAAACAACTAAAGTTTACTACTACTATCGTATATGTACCGTCTCTGAAAATGAAATTCCAGCCGACAACTTTTTCAATTGGATTTACATGTTTGCCTGTGAATCTTGGTTCTCTTTTAAATAATCTTCTTCCTCTCATGTACTAATCATAAACTAAGTAAAACAGCCTAAAAATGGTTTCTTTGAGCATTTCTCTCATCATTTCTGATAATTTACAAAAATTACACAAACACAAACGATATTATTACTCTAGTAGCTACTTTTGTTGTTAGCATAAATAGAAATATATTACATAGATAAGAAGATTCGAACTCGAAACCTTTTTCTCTCAATTTTGTAAAAAATATCACTAAGTTGTAAGTTCATCGGTGTCCGGTAGCTATTTTGTGATTGTCCAAATAACTTACCATTTTCATATCGTATAATAAACAACTACAACAATTTGCATAATTATATTATTTAAATTACATGATAACTAATGCGTTATACTCGAACTTTCTATACTGATTTCACCATGAAGAACTTCATCTCTGGCCCTTCAACTAGGTGACCATAAGGAATCCTACTCCTATCCTATCAATTGCTTACTTTCAATTTCTTCTACCTTGTCGCCTTTTATATTTCTTGTTCTTGTTTCTTTGTTTTCCCCCCTTCAAGTTACTGTTTTGTGCTATTGAATTGATCTTATCACATCTAATAGTACTAAACCGAGTGCCTGTTTCTCTTCTTGTAACTATTTTCCTCCTTCTAAATTCTAACCTTTTTGTTTAATAACTTAAAGAATTCCATATTTAACGACATTGGAACAGCCAAACAACATTAACAATAACAACTCCATTGGAATCAAGAAATTTATAACTGTGACAATGAGATCTCTGAAATGGGGAACCCATAACCTAACAATAATAATATATGCTCGAAAAAACTCAAAATCAGCAATTTCTGTAGTTCGGTTCCGATAAATTTTGTACCTTCATGGAATGAAGCAGATTGTGGGATCAAATTCATCATATCCAACATCAACTAGACATAGTCCATCTGGTGGTGCTGGAGGAGCTGTTGCACGTCTACATGTGGCATCCATCAACTTTAACAATGCATCTTCATCTGCGCCAGCGCCAGCTTCTCGTACACAAGTTGCCACAAGAACCCGAACCATCTACCATACATACAACGTTACCCACGGAGTCAGAAAAAACAGGTAAACAAAAATCCAAAAAAAAACAAGTGAATGAAAGAAACAGATGAATGCTGTAAGTAACTGGGCAATATTTGTTGGAATAAACACCAAGAGGAGATGGGATGGATGCAGTGCGCTTGGAAATGGATGGAATTTACTTGAGAAAGAAAACCTGAATAAGTTTTCTTTTGACTATAAAAAATATCCAGAGCAGCTGAAATCTCGACTTGGAAAATATGCAGGGCAATCAAACTTTAAGCCTGTCTAGGATTTATCGGTCTGTTTAGCTGCACTGAATAACGTTACAAACCATGTTTAGTACTAAAAATCTTCTTCTTTTGTTTTGAAAGGAGTAATATTGTTATCTTTGTTTCAACTGGTTGAGCTGATAACCCAGTGCTTTTTTCCCTTCATTAGGTAGTTGGTTATCATAACTTTAAACAACATAGAAGTTAAAAAAAAAAGTAATTTGTTGATTCCTCCTCATATTCGCAAAATTCTACTTCAAGGTTGCAGGTAAGTTGAGATCAGCGACAAAAAGTACAACAAGCAATATTAAGATTGAGTGAGAACCTTGCGCAGGAATCGGTTACCGACAAGTTCAACACACATTACTTGTCTTTGTTTCCCACATTCCTACAAAAATAGCAGCGATAGAGTTTAGCATATTTTATAAACAAAGTTGAAGCCTTCTTCGTGAAGTTCAACTTTAATCACATCAACCAACCGCGTACAAGGTAAAAGTTTGAGAATATGGTGAAGTATGAATGATGAACACAGATATTCAGTGTTTTGAGAACTAACTAGGAGAGAATGTCTTTACATCAGGTAATCAATACCATCGACTCTTGGAAGGTGTTATGCTTGGTTGCAGTTCTCTTCTCTGTTTTTCCTTTTCTAACTTGTAGTTTTTTCATATCATTTGTCAATTCAGAAATTAAAAAAACAATAATAAAAGCCACCTCATATAGTCATATGTACTTAACAAGTAATTTTTCAATTGGAGATGATTCACTAAATTTCATAAACATGTCAACTTAATTGAGCAAATTGAAAACACAGGGTACAGATTCACCGATGGAGACGAGTTTAATGGCCAAAAGAAGGATATTCCTTTTGCTAATGAACTGCTAGATACATCCTATTACAAAACAGACAGTCCCTCCTGATATTATTCCCCTTAGATTTCCAGATTACTCAGAAGTCAGACCCACAGAGTTTTCCAGAATTACAGGTACTCAAAAAAGCAATTAGAGCACTGGGTGCCAAAAAGTGAAACAAGAACTTGCAAGACTGCATGTAATAGGTTTTATGCAAAGTTGCATTTGTAGCAAGTCCTTCTTTAATTGCATTTTGTTGAACCAAAGTTTGTCTCTGTTCAGTGTGACGAAGGACTGACGAACTGTGTTATACATAAACCTATTTTCCAATGATTCTTCAGCATCACAACTCCAGACATTACACTTCTAAGACAGTAGTTATAATAAGTAAAGAGATTACTAGCTTGCAGACAACCTTCCCAACTCGTTGCATATGTATAGCTTGCAGGCAGCAAAGTAAAAGTGAAGGAAAGTGCATGCAAACCCGAAGATGGACATAAAATAAGACCAAAACAGGCACTAACCCGCACGCAGGCAAACATGCACAGGTGGCAATGGAGTTAAAAAATATATTTAAAAGTAGTGAAAATATGAATTGGAAAATAAATATTGCAGAATAGGTTAGTATGAGATACTTACAGAACTAGGTAAGCTAGCTTCCGTGGCTCGAGCATGATAAATGAAGCATTCTGTTGGTGGACCTCTGGGGAAAACAAGGCAGGGATGTCAGCTATCAACTGTTAGTGTTAATTGTATGCCGCAGGCAAATTTGCTGCAAAGTTCCAAAGCATTCGAAGATACATATAGCAGAAAATTCAGGCTACAGTTTCCAACAGTAGCCATAGAGGTAGTCAGGTAGTAGAGCCTGGGCCCGGAGAACAGAAATTTGATGAATATATTTCAAGGAAACTGACTCAATGGTAGCTTCATGATTCATTGAGATGTTTGAGAACATGCAGAACAATCAGAACAGACATTCAACAAAATCTAATAAACCACTATGCATACAGGTGCGCTAATGTATAGAATTGAAATCACCAATGGATGAAAACAGAAACCTCAAATTTCTGAATTTGGAGCCTGACAAATATTCTAAGAAAGTTGAAAGCACATAATGATGTATTTAACAGTTAGCATTTTTGTTGTTCACACTTACATGTTCCGTGAAGCTTTGGTGTCGCGAGCAAACATCCTGTAGGATAATAACTTTCCTTCTAGTTGTTGTAAAAGCTGGTTAACCATGTATACAGTAAACTTCCTAGGTTTCTTTGCACCCTGAATTTCATTTTCAGGTATTGAGTCTTCAAAATTCTCCTCCCCAGTGAGTTCAATACATTCATTCTCACGTCCATCTTGACTTTTATAGTCATACAAACTAAATTCTTCACCATCCTCACTCTCAACAAATTGCTCCTTGTTTACTCCATTATTAAATGGGAAAATATATAAATAACGCCTCCATTTAGCAGAAAAATTAGGGTGGAATGCACGTGAAACCTATAAAAGTTAAATCCTTATTATTATTATTCAAAAAGGTAGTACATTCTCAGGGAAATAAAAGATGGTCATTTATGGTGGTTATCAGCCACGAAAAATAGTCTTTCTTCACCGAAGCTTGAAGCAATATGTACCTCAGAAACAGAGACAACCCTAAGTTTTCCTGGTTCTGCATTGTTGATGGCATCTTCAATCTCACCAGGTTTAACATCCCTTCTCCAAGTATCTAAGCAAACAATTATGCCGAAAGTACGAAAAATGAAGTTACAACACATTATAGCTTTAGCTTACGACAAACAAAACTATTTTTTGAAGTAAATTGCACACTAATTAAAAATGACATAATGCTGCAGCTCTTCCCATGAGTATAATAAAATTGAATTCATTCCCCTAAATTCTTTGGATTTCTAGAATTATTCAACTAAACCTTTAGACAAGCGATGCCATTTCCAAGCATTAAATTTTGCAATGAAAAAAAAAATGAGTGCATTTTACCCCAACAACCCTTTTCAGAAAGTTGAACGATCAGGAAGGTGTATATATATATATATCATGAAATCAGAAAGATCAAGTCATGAAGTAAAAACAAAACTGCATGCATGATTCAAAGAATTTTACTTTCAGAAACAAAAATGGAGCAGAAGTCACAAAATTTATTACAATGATATATTGAAGCAAAATAATAAACAAATAACAAAGTCTCCATATAATATGTATCAATTTATTATCAGAAATATGCATTTAGGAAATACAATGAGAGAGTGCCAATAACGTACAGAAAGAACAAACTTGTTGGAGAGCTGATACTCCTTTGTCAGTGCGGCCAGCTACAAGAGCACAGCCTTCCAACGGTTTAGATTTTTCTTTCAGCAGTTGAGCTTTCTTCTCATCAACAAATATACCAAGAGATCTTTCTACTAAGCTACACAAATTAAAGAAGTAAAACACAAGAAAGTAAAAAAAAATTACAATTCTTGTCTGAACTGTATGTCAGTAAGCAAGAAATATACAGTACCAAGTTAACTCCGTCTTTATTGTAGACTTGGAATTTGATAAAAATAATTAAAAAAAATATAACCCTCAATACAGTTTTTTTCTACATTTGGATTAACTAATTCAGGTTGAATTTATCATCGAAAGAAGGAAATCCACTACAGAATATCAAATTGGAACAATTCCTACAAATCATTTAACAAAATATGAACCCAACCAAGAAATAGAAACCGCGAGTGAGGAATATACACTATTTGATTCCCATCGTATATGTCAGTTATTAGCATTGGAAGTGTAACCAAAAGGCCCATCACTAAAGGAGGAAGGTGTAAGACATTGGACATAATATTTGGATCTACAATTATTGTAGGGAGATGAACAACTTACCCTTGAACAGTGTTCAAACCAGGTTGCTTCTGCCAACCATCAAACGAACCCCCATGATAGGAAACAAGTATTTTGAAATTCGCTCTTGCCCATCTCCCAGATTTATCTTCATTTGCAGCACCATCTAATTCATTTTTATTGGAAATTCCAGGAATTTTTACATCATCATGAACAGAATGAGGCTGTTGATGAAACACTGCACCGTAAGTATAAGAAACAACAAGATTTTGAAGCATCCTTAAAATAATTAATGTTTAAAGTAACACATATGAGATGATTAGTTACGTTGATTATTTTGAGAGGACACATAAATATGACCTCTTCCAAAAAAATCCTAACACTGATTCGTCCTTTACGTTGAATACCAATGATGCAGGATGAAAACATAAGTTTCCTACTGCGAAAATAAGCAATGCTAAAAAATGCAAACATAAAAGACAAAGAAAAAAGAAGAATTCACATCATTGAAGAGACAATTGAGTGTTCTGTGGCCATGATGTGATACAACCAAATTTCAGAATGAAGGAGATAAAATGACTGAATGTTAAAGCTTCAAGCCAGTAAGCCCACCTGAGTTCCAAACAAGTCTGCCAATGACAAATGACCATTCACCACCTTGGAGTAAAAATCAACCACCTCATGCCATGGCCTTGCACGCATGAAGTGAAAGCTCTCCCTAACAAAACCAATCCGATATTAAACTTAATTTCTGTTCATGAAAACACCAATTAGTAATCGTAGCATTGTTTTAGTTTTACCTGGCATTCCACCTGAAAAATCTGCAGGAATCAGTGTGGTTATAGTGGGAATAGACTTTACTTTGCTTATCCATTGAACCAATGGATTGCACTGACTTGTGGGATAGGGGAATCTTCAGCATGTATCATAAGAACACTGCCCCTAACCCGTCCAGCCGCTCTGAAAACCAAGAGAAGATTTTTGAACAGACAAAAAAAGAAATTAGAACTATTTCTACATGAAGAAAGGTGCTGCAATCAAACACACACCAATTACACCAAGCTTGAGCTAAAAAGTTCCAACACTAAAACCCAACTTCTTCAAAGCCAAAGAAAACCCACCTAAAGCGATATGCATCGTAAATTTCCGCAAAATTCCAAAATTGGTTCGTCACAGTAGCTAAAATTCTTGACCAATTTAACCCAAAACAAGAATGAAACGAGTAGAACAGCAATGAGGCAGAGAAGGTAAGAGATGGAATTACCTGAAGAACGGCAGAGGGAGATTGGACAGTGGGCAGCTGCAAACTGAGAAGAGCTCAGCTGAGTAATAGTTTCAGTTGAAGATGCAAATTCAAAAGAACATGAGTTCTGTTTTTTTTCCCCTGGTTTGGTAAAGGAAAATTTCACTACTTGTGTTTACATCGCCGGTGGCCGCTGAACGCGAGAGGGCCAGTGGGCTGGAAATAAATGGGTTGAATATCTTGGCCCATTTAAAGGCACAAGCTCAGTATAAAAAGAGTAATGTTTTGGGCTTACAATACAAACTTCTATTTTACCAATTAGTTTTATTAGTGATGTTGCTTTTGTTATTATAAAAAAATATATCTAATTTTCTAATTATTCTCCACATGAACTATATATTATTTAACATTGAGAAATCTGTTAAATTTTATTTCTCTCGGAAAGTTAAGGGTTTTATATATATATATATATTTTTTTTTGTGTCTCGTTTTTTGTATGATATAGGACGTATCAGTCATACCGACCAGTATAGAATAAGATTGATAACATTGATATATACGGAGTGATAAAACAAACAAGAGAAGCATATAATTATAAACTGTTAGCACACCTTATTATAATCAATTGTGAAATCTATGTTCTTGTGTTCCAATTTTCTAAGCACTAATCTGTACGAAGTTGGTACATTATGGATCGACCCAATAATAGTTGTGTGTACGCAAACCATATTTCCTGAGCTACCATCATTTGTCTTCAAATAGACAAACACTACACAAAACCTAAACCTTCCAAATCCAATGAAGACATTCTCTCTATCTTTATTATATAATCTTAAAATATATAACCTCCTTCATAATATTACATATGCACGTATTTGATAATATAGGTTGGAATCTTGAGCAAATTTGGCAATGGTAGGTTGGTTGCTTGCTCTTTAAAGGTCAAAGGAGCACCTACTACATATTTAGCTTGCAACTTGTGATCTTCTCTCAACCTTTGTTTATTTATTACTAGTTATCATGGTAATTTTTTTTCCTAATTAGTTATTGTCAAAGCTCTTCCCCCATTTTCAGGAAAAATTTAGAAAAGTTTGAATCTAGCTAACTGCAAATTAAAGTATGATCTTCAACAATGTTAACTATTTCTATAAGCAAACTCGATCCAAGTGTTAACTTTTGTAGATAGTAAAATATATAGTAATTTATTGTTTTTTTGTGTTCTCTACAAAATTAATCAAGCATTGTAGTTAATTAGCCCAAATTTTATTTGTTAAGTGCATGAACTATTCCCTTTCGTCTGCAACTGACTTTACAAGGTTGATACATGATACGAGCTGCAGAATCATCACTGAATTATTGCGTTTTTATGACTATACATCTTGAACTTAGATCAATATGTTAATTAGATCAATGAAAATTGTCTTGTCTTAATCTTATATTTAATTATTTACTAAAGTTTCTATCTGATGTATAAAATTCAATCTTTCGATTATAGAAGAGTTGAGTGTTGAATTTGAATCCAGATTTACAATCTTTAATAATGAGAAGGAAAAAAAAAACTTACCATGCACACTAATTAAGACACAAAGAATGGAGATTTTTAAAATTGGCTTGCTTAAAATTTGTAATGAAGGCATGTGTTACATATTGCAAGTATAGTCTAACCTAACTAGTAACAAATAGTCTTGACTTTATCATCAAAAAAGCGAAAGTAACTAGTTATTTATTTATTAGTTGATTAACAACCAATTATTTTAATCCTCTATTTCATAACACTAGCTAGAAACAAATAATGATGGAACAATTTAGTATTATTAATCAATTTTTCTTCTATTTTTATTTTATTTTTATTTTATCGAGTAACCCGATTTGAGTTCTTTTAGTTTTTTAATTTTCTTCATTTTCAAAATTTAAACTCGAAATTTTTATTAAAAACGGACAAATTTCTTACCACTTAAACACAATAAATGTTGATCGTTTAATAATTTTTCTTTCCTATAAAACTTGTCCAATACTTAAAATTGTAGGGTCAATCAGTCCGCCAAAAGAGAGGGACATAAGCCAAACAAGTTAGAAGTGGATGCTCGTAATAGTACAGTAATTTGAATTTAGATTGTCCACGTTTTACATGTTGACTCGAGTGTTTTCCTCTTCCACTAATGCTCTCCAAAATCCTTCTACTTCAACAAGATGCAGCCATATTAGCTAGGTCATTTTCAAGAATCCATTTCGTCTCCAAAACTACATTAGAAAAACTAACTTCCTTAGGAGCACACCACATTAGGTCGCCACCTCTCCCTTTTTTATACCGTAGCTAAGGACTATTTTCGTTTGAATATATCGTTGGAGTTTTAAAAGAGAAAAGTCTTTTACCGTAATTTTTCTCTCTCGAACATCATATTTTGTGCATTAAAGATGAACGAATTTTTTAGTGCTTAACTAAATCAACTATATATATAATGGTTCTACCATTAATTACCAATGAGTCCCTAATAATTATTATTTTTCTGGTAAGATCGTGTTTGCATTTCATTAAATGCTCATCCCTTAATTCAATTTATTTATTTTTTGTTTTGGGGCCAATTTATTCACAAATGTAATACATACAAATCATCGAAAAACTTAGATATATTATGGAAGAGTTTAATGTGTATCAAGTAATACTTTAATGGTATTGTTTTACAAAAATATACATATCATGTGTACAAATATATCCGCTGCATAAATCTAAAGAAATTAATTAATTACTACACAAACTCATGATATATGTTTATATATTTCTTAAAACAGATCGATTGATGTAAGCTATTCAGCTATGGAGCCGGCCGATCGAAATTCTACAAAGAATTTGGCCATGGTTGGGTCGAAGCTTGCCTGAAAAGAAATTTCGATATGAACATTAATAACTATACCAATTAATAAAAAAAATTATAATGATAATAAAGTATCAGTAAAGATTCGAGTTCGAATCTCAATTTCGCTATCCGTAGAAAATAAAATAAAAAATATATAACCAACATAATTAAGAATATAATACTTACTCAATGATCTCTCTCCAATAGGAGTCACTTGCTTCATCATCCATCAGGTCTCCCCACTCTTCTCCAAAAGTGGTTGAATTATTAGGAGAAATGTTAGAATAATTAGTAGCTATCGGATGGTCATGATCACTTTCACTAATCTTATTATTTTCAATTGGACAGGTCTTTGGCGAAGAGACTGAAACCAACTGAGGCAGCACCCCATATGAAGATGATGAAGAAGAAGAATCAAAATTATTAGGTTTTGATTCCACCGCCACCTTATTATCCATTGGGAAATTTGGGTCAAAATGGGTGCCATTTTGTTGACCAAAATTATTACCACTTTGCCCCTGGACTTGGGCTCTTAGGTATTCATACAAAAGACCATGATCATGATCAATATCATGGGGTAATGATGATGATGGGAAATTAATAATATTGTTTGGTGCTTCCAAATTTGTAATACTGTTACCATTGCTGCTTAGGACTTGAAGAATGTTTTGCAATATTTGAAGTTTGGCAAATAAGGTTGCATCATTTTGTAGCCTGCTCATCAGACCATTGTTATTGATGTTGACGTTGTTGCTCCAAGGAACATTCATGAGATTGTTGAAATTAGCAGCAGCAAGCAACTGTGGAAGGTGTGCAAGAATGTTAAGGTGGTCGGTTCTTGGCCGGTGCGTCACCGGATCAATTCCCATTTGTAACAACTTCTTCTTCACATGGGTATTCCAGAAATTCTTGATTTCATTGTCAGTCCTCCCGGGAAGATGCTGCGCCATCGCCGACCACCTTCCAGAAAAAAATGAATTTAAATGATTTTTTCATACTAACGTGATAAAATACGATTTTTCAATTAAAAAAATATTTAGATGTACACTTACTTGTTTCCGAGGACGGCGTGGAGGTTGATGATGACTTGTTCTTCTTCGTCGGAGAACTTTCCTCTCTTGATGTCGGGCCTGAGATAGTTAGTCCATCTTAGCCTGCAACTTTTGCCACACCTGTTCAATCCGGCGAGCTTGGGGAGAGCTCTCCAGCTTCCATGGCCATGTTGGTTGACGTGATCAATGAGTTTTTGATCTTCTTCAGGTGTCCATGGCCCTTTCTTGAGGCCAGTCTCGTCTTGGAAAGGTGATGACTTCCCCATCATTGGTTTTGGTTTGTTTAATTCTTTAATTAGTGAGAATATATTGGGTATGTGATGATGATGATGAGTAGTTAGTTTTAAGAAAAAAATGGAGTCGTGAATAGGCTATTTATATGTGTGGGGATTGCTCAATGTTAGTGTATAGAAGCCTTCTTTTTCTCATCATGATGTAATTAATTACTTTTTTATTTCTTTCTTTCAGATATATATTAATAATTCAGATAAGACGATTCAAACTCGAAACATTGACATTTATATTCTGTAAAAAGTAACATTGAATTACAAATTTATCATGATATAATTACTTAACATATGCATGTTATTATTAGATCCGAACCACAATTATAATTAAAGCTGACTAATTTTATTCGAATTGGGTTATGAATGAAATTTCAATTAAAATAAATATAGCCCATAAAATTTTAATATATATTTTCAATTAATCTTTTATATTTTGACCCCTCGACAAAATTATTCCCTTTTTTAACCCCTCAAAAGATTCACTTTAGCTTCTCCACTAGATATAATTTTTTTTGTTTTGATTAATGTATATTCTAATTAAGAGTATGATAGTTGACTCCTTATTTTGCAAGAAATATTTATTGCCGTAAAAATTTATTGCGTCACTAACTAAAAATCCATGGTTTCCCGGTAGAATCCCATCTCAATCAACCTTTTTTTTCCCCGATAAGCATCAACCTTCTTCTTAGTCAAGCTTTTTTTTTATTTTCTAAGAAAAAAAAGGGCTTTGCATATATAGCTTGCCACCTTCTGCACGGTATAAGGGAGTAGAGGGGACAGATCGACAATGAAACTTACACCAACGCAAAGGATTAGGTTTTACACAATTGGCATAGTCTACATGAAAGGATCTGTCAAATAATTATTCTTTTTTGGAAAAAAAATCAAAATTAGATGAAGAACTCTTACGCAATTACTCAATCAAAATTAGATGAAGAACTCTTACGCAATTCCCCTATCCCACCATATAATTTGATTTTTTTTCTAAATATATACTGATTAAGAAGAACTCTTTGCCTTCAAAAAAAAGAAAAAGAACTCTTACGCAATTACTCAATTAAATAAGTTTTTTTAGAAAAAATAAAAAGTTAAAGTTAACGAACTTGAACTCGAACTCGAACTTAACTCAACTCGGTAGAAGCTTCTTTATTTTACAGCAAGTTACAACTCCAAACTACCCATAACTATTAAGTCTTCGGATAGGACCAATGAAGCCAAGCCCAGCACAACTCAGTGACTTTTGTGTATAACCGGTGGACTAAGTTCCTACTGGCCCAAACTTAACTTAGCAAAAAAAATAAACTAATATTTTAAGCCCATATACATGTGCATCATAGAATCATATATATGGTTCAATTAAAATGGTGGGATTAAAGTGTTATTATAATCTCTAATAGTATCATACATCACTCGAGTCACATTTTTTTTAAAAAAAAATTATTCCAAGTTTTGCGAACCATATATATATTTTTGTTGCAAGAATCTATAATCATTTTTTCCCCTTTTAGAGCATGAAAGCATGCTATCTTTAGGTTTCGAGGATATCTTAGATAGATTGAAATTGGGTCGCTACAATGAAAAAGTGTCGACCTTTACTCTTATATTTGATTTAATTTATTATTGCTACTTTTATTCCATGTGAGAATCAATATGTTATAGATGAATGAGCGGTAAATGGATATTCAATATACACACATGTAGACATGTATCCATCCATGCATGCATGAAACTTAACAATATAGTTAATGTATATGTAATTGAAATGTGTAATATACTATATGTATAGTAATTATATATATACATGCCCTACAACGCACCTGCCACAACTTCTCCCTGGTGTTGGAGCATATTTCTGTCAATTCGAAGCACTTGAGTGGATTGCTGTCTTTGTTCTATTCAAATCTTTGTTAGGTAACCATTGTTCTTTTGTTTAATGTGTTTGCTTGCGTATGTGCTACACCCACCATCACCAGATTTTAGATTCTGGAAAGAGACTCGGCAAATCTCTAATTTTGTCAAAGCTATCTTTATTTTATTTTATGGTTTAGTTAATGATTTTTTTTTTTGGGTAACGAGGAAATTCCTTGAGCCCAAGCCCTACAGACTGGACTCAAGGTATACAAACCACGGTCTGCATGCACCCACCCCTAAGTTCAGCCGACCGGTGAAGCGAGTGACATCAGCGTAGGAGGTCAGGAATCAACCCAGATTGTCTGGCCAATAGGCCAACTCCTTAACCATCACACCAACTTGGTTTTTATATGTAAAATCAACCTAGAATCGATCTTAATTAAAAAGGTCAAAATCAGTAATCTATATATATATATATATATATATATATCCAAGTTGTGAGTCAATTAATTAGAACAAGCATATGCTAATGACACAGAGCCGCCTCTCAGTCATATATTACTGATTTTGACCTTAATTATAGATATGATGAGCATATCAAATCTTTTGGAAGCATTTGTTCTCCTTAATTAGTCAGAACAAATATATTTTTAAAAACTCAATGGAGCAATTAGTTGCATAAAACATAGTATTTTTCCAACTAATATTGTTTTGTCGCCATTGCACTGCGCAGTTCATCTCCTTCACCAAACAAAAGCTTTTTAATAGTTGATTTGTTTGTCATTTAACAACTTGTCCCTTTATATATAATTGGTCTGACTGATAATTAGTATGCCGGAGAATATGCAGACATATAAATGATATAATGTGGTCATAGATCAACAATAATAACATTCAAATTAATAATTAGAACCATATAATAGTATTCAAACTTAGTATCATTACAAATATAAATTGCACCCATCATCCATGATAACATATGCATGCATGCATGTCTCCAGTGTAATAGGTCCTCGTGGTCATCTTTCATCAATTGATTACCTGTTTTCATAACCCTCATGGTTTAAAATATTACTACCAAATAACACCTCAATCCCGGTTTCATAGATTTAATATAGTTCCCGCCGGCACCAAACATGTTGTGATCAAGATTTTCTAAAAAATGAGGGAAAAAGAAAACATGTTTGTTCAGTTTTAATCAAGAGTATGTTATTATAAGATCTGATTAAATTAAATTATATAGAAAACAGTACGTACGTAGTTGATTACATCATTGATGTGAGTAGTCAATGTGGAGGTTAAAGGGGTAGAAGAGCTTTGCCGGAGGTTTTTCTCCAAACCTTGCCTCATTATCCACATACGCAACCATAAAAACCTCCCGTAACAACCACTGTCCAAATAAAATAAATAATTTTATATTAAATTATTATATATATATAATAATAATAATTAAAATCATAGATAATATTCAAAATAGTTAGAGAAATATAAAAGTCACTAGACTTCGATCAGTAGAGAGAGATAGATCGGTCGAAGATCTCTCGAAAGTTATGAATTCCATCATTATAAAAGAAGAAGAAGGTAAAGTTACTATTTTTATCCACAAAGGTTGTTAATAAGGTGTTGAGAAATTAACATACCTAGGCTCATCCTATTCATAGTCATAGAGACAAAAATTAATTAAAACTTTTTCTTCTTATTTGTGCTTCTCGTTAGAAAATTAATCTTATTCGTTTATAGATAGGAAACTAATCTTGTTCGTGTCTTGAGGATATGATTCTTTTAAGTGAGTTTATTCCATCTCTAACCTCGAAACTCAAGACTTTACTACCGATAAATTAATCAACAAAAATATGGGTATTACTATAATTATAAGCTAATTAATTGAGGTAGAAATGTAGAATTAGGAATTTGCTGGTTCAGTGTACTTGTGGTATGATTTACGTAAACATCTTTGTTTCTAACGAGTGAATTAAGTTCACATGCATGCATCCGTTGATTACATTTCGAAAAACTTATTGAATTGACTCTTATATGGAGTAGATGTTAGTTGCAAGAGTAACCGAGTTTAATGTTTATCAAAAAAGAGTAACCGAGTTTAATTTCTTTTTCACTTTTAAACTGAGAATTAAAATTTTAAAATCAAATTTGTAATAAAGGAAAAAATATTAGTTATCTCATGGTTGATAAAAGTAACAGTAAAATTCCGAATTCACATTCGAATTTCTTGTTCGTCTATAAAAAAAGAATTTGGGGCTGTAAACAAATATAACTATTTTTTTCACTTTTACTTACTTTGTTACAAGAGTCAACACCTACAAAAACAATGCTACGTAGGCATATAGAAGTTTTTAACTTTCAACTTGCTAGTCCACTTTACTCATTCAAAGCCATCTTTTTTCACACTTGTGGTGGTCAAGTAATTACTAGTAATTACCATCCAGGCCGCCTTGGAAAAGCAAATTAATTAGAGATTAGGTGATTATATAACCAAACGGGCACAATAGAATTGGTTTAAGATTGTTCGAGTTTTGACGTAGTAGCTGTTTTAAAATCCTTTGAAGTATCAATTTGGTCGGTTTTTAGATTCTAACACATAATAAAGTCTACTCGAAAAAAAATCCGGCACACCACATAAAATAAAAGAAGAACACAAGGTAACAAGTAATCCTAAGGAAGTTGTAAACCTTTTTTCCCTAATACATATCCTTCGTTTATCAAAAAGAAAAAAATCGTAAGGTCTGCATAAGTTTCTGTTAAGATGCGATGTTAAAAGCTAGTTATATCATGTTTATTGGTGCATTCGGCCCATTAACCATTGGTGGCCCTCTTATGAAAGTTCTAGCCCGCTGTGCAAACCCTAAAACGAATGGGCTTCAGATTTTCACAATGAGGCCTTAGTAATTTTTTGGCCCATTAACCATTGGTACACCTTTTTCCCTTAGCACGCTGGAGTATATTTATTTAGTATGCATATAATAAATTATATATATGCTCTTTTCATGAAACAATAAAAATATAAGTATAAACTATAAGGTGGTATTTTAAAAGTCAGTACTTCATATAGTTTAAGTGATAAAAAATTTGTCTACTTTAATTTTTAATTTAGATTTGAAACCTATCCTTATCCTTTTATTTATTTTTATTATTTAATTTATCCAATTAATTAGCCACACGTGCCATTTTCTCTATTAAAGAAAAATAACATACTGGATTAGTCAAACTTTAGGGGAAAGTTATGGGTGTAAGAGCGCAACGAGCTAACGGAAGGAAGCTAGGAGCTAACGATTCTAACGAAGGTTTAGTTGGGTGTTATTTCAAAATTAGGTAAAAAATAGGGGTTAAGTTGGCCTTACCAACAAAAAGTTGGATGTCCAGTATGTTATTTTTGGAATAATTCACGTAAGAAAAAGACAAATGTCGGCGTGGGACGTGACATGTCCGGGTGATATATATAGGTACCCTGACAAAGGCGATAAAATGGGAATTTGATCATCGAAAAAAAGAAAGAGAAATGCGAGGAGTGCAGTCACATGAGACGGTGGTCGGAGCTCCAGCCGCCGCGGTGTGGGAATGCTACCGCGGGTTGGAGCTACCTAGGCTTGTAAATGAGTTGTTGGGTGATGTTGTTGGGAAAGTTGAAGTGGAGGGTGATGGTGGTGTTGGCACTATCATCAAAGTCACCTTTCCTCCCGGTACTTTCTTTTCCTTAAACAATCCTGAATCTTGGATTGTTATATATAATTAAAGTTGATTTTTAATTCATAATTCACAATCCGTTAAGAAATCTTTTAATTCATCACCATTAATTCAACTCGTTTAATTCGTAATTCAAAATCTGTTAAGAGATCTCTTAATTTCTAACCACGCGCTTAAGTTGTGTTATGGAGGTTAAACTAATGTTGATTTCATGGTTTTGGTATTCTTGTGTGTTTTGGCAATGGCAGGAACTCCTGGAGTTGGTTACATAAAAGAAATATTCACGACAATGGATGATGAGCGGCGCGTGAAGGAAGCCGAAACTATTGAAGGAGGAATCAAGGCTATGGGGTTTGATTTTTACTGCGCTCGTTTGGAGATTATCGAGAAAGATGCAGAGTCGAGCATTATCAAATCCAGCATCAAGTACGAGTTGGATGACTCGAAGGCCGAGCTTACTGGTTTTGTTTCCACCAAAATATTGGAGACGATGGCAGAGGAAATTGGGAGTTATGTTGTCAAGAAGAAATCCTCCGCTAATTAGGATTTGTGTAACATTTATACCTGTAAACCTTTAATTCCTCTGATTTTTTTCCAATAAACTTGGCATGGGACATGTCCATCCTTTCCAAAATGATGAAAACAAACAATAGAGCAAAACAGAACTTGATTTCTTCTCCTTTGTAATTTCTAAGTTTGCAACGCCAAATTCAGGATTCAACTCTAATCTTTGGTATCTAGCCCTAATATATAACAACAATGACAGCAAATAGCAAAAACCATATATGATCAGCAAGAAACCATGATATGATGACATGATGAGTTTTTATATTCAACTACATTAAACATTGTGGCTATTGAAAGAGGTTAACTCAGTAGCGAAATGTTTGAGAGATCTAGGAGTGAACAACCTTCCAACTGCAAGGTAAGATCGAAGAGATCCCTAATCGACAACCATGGTTTCCGAGCTTCCATTAGCATCCTCCATCCCATGCTTATGCTCCTCCGTTGTCATTCTCATCCCCTCCAGCAAATTCTCCTCATCTTCCTCTATGGTATTTTGTAACTCATCCACCTGCGTGCATATTAAACCCAAGATGAGCAAACCAACTCAAAATATACTAGCAACGATGAAGCATTACATCAACATATGCGAGTCCCTCAATTTGACACGTCTACTCAAAAAAGGGTTATCTCCAGGGAAAATGATCAAACCAACCAATGGTCAAGATAAATGTGGAAAAGTGACACTTATTTGGAACTCTTCAGTAGATAACAATATCACAAAAAATCATACCATCACCATACACCTTGGAACCATGAGTTCTAAAAGAGTGTGTGCAGAGCAAGCAAATTCAGAGGGCTGTTCCTGAAGAACAGCAGCCAGAAAACCTTCAGACACCTCCACGGGTCCTTTTCCCAGACCTGGGGGAGAGCTCGTCTTCCATATTTAGAGAAAACCCACTTTTTGAACAAGAACCAGATATGGAACCTCCTGGAAACAACCCGCCACCACCTCCTCCTCCAGAACAGACCTTCAGACAGAGAAACAACCAGGGACCACCACCGGATACCCACTTCTGCATCCAGTATCCGCCTGTGGAACATGATTGGAATCTGAAACCCAACATGATCCACAACCTCAAGAAATTCTATGGTTTGCCCAAGGAGAACCCATACAAATACTTGCAGTACTTCCATTGGGAATGCGATACACACAAACCCCCTAGAGTGGATATCAACCGAGCAAAACTCCGAGCTTTTCCATGGACCTTAGAGGATAAGGCTAGGAATTGGTTCCTTAGCCTTCCTCACAACTCTATAAACACGTGGCAGCAGATGTTGAGTACTTTTCTCAACAAATATTGGTCCTCTGGGAAAGCTGGAAGTGCTAGGAAGGACATTGTGTCCATCAAACAGAACCCTATGGAGAGTTTTGGGGAGTACTACCAAAGGTTCAGAGACCTACAGGAAATCTGCCCAAACCATGGAGTTTCCGATTGGAATGCAGTGCAATATTTTTATGACGGTTTGTGTGTGAGAGACAAGTTAGTAGTTGATGGAGCTGCAGGAGGAGCACTACAAGATTGTACTCTCACAAGAGCTAACAATTTGATTGAAACCTTGGCTGAAAATAGCTTCCACCATGAGTCAAGCGAAAGAGATACGCCAACAGGTAATGTGTCTTCAATTCAAACTCAATTGACTGAACTTTCTGATCGTTTGAATACTTTAGCAGGACACTCACAGGTACAAGTACAGCAAGTACAACCTACCAACATGTGTGGTACATGCGGACAGCCAGGACACCATACAGATGACTGCATATTGAACAATGGAACATCCGAAGAGGTCAACTTGGTAATGCAGTACCGGCAGGAATATGGAAAATACCCACCCCACAAACCCAGATTCAATCAAAATAACCAAAGCCAGTACCAGAATCAATACCAAAATCAGTTCAACAATAACCCTGGTTGGAAAGAAAGCCCAAACTCCAATGTTGTAGTACATCTACCAAACCAATACTCATCCAATAACCAACACCAAGCTCAAACAAACCAAACAGCCCCAGTAAATCTCCAAAATTTCGTGCCCAGACCTGCTGTTCCACAGTTACCTGCACCACAACAGCCCCTAATGCTCACTGGCCCATCGATGGAAGATATGATGAAGCAATTTATGCAAACCACACAAGCTAGCATATCAGCCATACAGAGAGAAGTGGCTGAGCTGAAAAATAACAAGCAAGAGCAAGGGAAGTTACCATCAACTACTGTGGACAATCCGAAACATGATGCATGCGCGATGACATTGAGGAGTGGAGCTGAATTTCCATCCGGAACGACCATTGCCAAACCATCAGAAGTTCTGGTTCCGGACCAGTACGAACCGGAAGCAGAGGTAACTACTGAAAAATCAGTTAAGGTGAGTCCTACTCCAGAACCAGCAATGCCCAAGAAGAATCAGCAGGTAATCCCTCTTCCTTTCCCTGAAAGGACTGAAAAGTCCAAGAAGGCAAAAGAAGAGAAAGCTATCCTAGACTTATTTCGTAAAGTGGCTGTAAATGTTCCGCTTCTTGATATGATTTCTCAAATTCCTAAGTACGCTAAATTTTTAAAAGATTTGTGTACTAACAGGAAGCGTCATGCAGAAGTAGAAAGGATTAATCTGAATGATAATGTCTCAGCTGTTTTTCAGAAGAAGTTGCCAAACAAGTGCAAGGATGGAGGAACATTCGTGATTCCTTGCAAGATAGGTGAAAAGACCATTGATAAAGCACTCTGTGACTTAGGTGCTGGTATAAATGTGTTGTCTTTGACACTTTTCAAGAGTTTGAACATTGGTGAATTGCAGGAAACTAGAATGGTCATCCAATTGGCTGATCGTTCTATAATTTATCCTGCTGGAGTAATTAGGGACGTTTTGGTTCAAGTTAATGACTTTATCTTTCCCGCTGATTTTTATGTAATAGATATGGAGAATGAGTACACTACTAAGTCTACTGAAATTTTGTTGGGTAGGCCTTTTCTTAGGACTGCTAAAGCAAAAATTGATGTTTTTGGTGGATGCTTAACTCTGGAATTTATGGGCGAGATAATAACTTTTAACATGTATGATGCTATGCGGTTTCCTGAGGATTTAAATAGTGTTAATTTTATTAACATTATTGATTTGGATGAGGTAGATGTTTTTGAGCTTGATAATGCAGATCCTTTGGAGTATGTGCTGACCAGAAGTGTTGATCTCAATGAGTTGGATGAGTTGGAAAAGAAAGTGGAAGTTAGAGAAGAGATTGTGGAAGTTGTAATGCAGCTTGATCTCAATATGAACAAACAGCAGGTAATTCCCCTTAAAATGCTTGATTTACCACGAACTATTAATGCTCTTGTTCCGTCTGTTTTGAAAGCTCCAGATTTGGAACTGAAGAAGCTGCCAGGACACTTGAAATACTCCTTCCTAGGCTTAGGAGAGAGCCTTCCAGTCATCATTTCAAACAGCCTGACAAAAGTGGAAGAGGAGCGACTCTTGAGAGTACTGAGGGAGAATAAAGGAGCAATAGGCTGGACAATAGCAGACATTAAAGGAATCAGCCCCGTAATCTGTACGCACAAGATTCACCTAGAAGAGGATTGTAAGACTGTGAGGCAGCCGCAAAGGAGACTCAACCCTCCTATGATGGATGTCGTCAAAAAGGAGGTATTAAAACTCTTAGATGCAGGAGTGATATACCCTATTTCTGACAGTTCGTGGGTTAGGCCAAAAGGATAAGAGGAGATGTCAATGCTCAAATTCCACAGCTGAAGTAGAACCATGAATCTCAAACCTATGGGTTTTGAGGGTGGTGTCTTAATTCTAGAAGTATAAAATCCCATAATTGAAAGAGACAACATTTACAAACTAAAGCAGGGTTCAAGGAAATGGGAGTCTGTGGGAACTATATCTGAAAAGAACAGTTTCTATAGTTTTGGCAAGGCTAACATCAAATCACCTTGCTGGGCATAAACTCAAAATAACTAAAGAAGTGATCAGCTATGAAAAGGATGAAGTCCTTATCCTTTTATTTATTTTTATTAAATTTATCCAATCAATTAGCCACACGTGTCATTTTCTCATTTAAAGAAAAAATAACATACTGGATTAGTCAAACTTTAGGGAAAAGTTATGGGTGTAAGGGTCTGTTTGGCGTTCCGGTTATAGTTGGAAAAGTTCTATGGGAAAAAGTTCTATAAGAAAATGACTTTTGGTAAATGAAATGTGAGATACTTGATGTGTTTGGTAAAACAGTTTTTCAAAATTATGATTTGGATGTAAAATGACCATAAAGGGTATAAAACCCATTTTTAAAAAATTAATAAAAATAGGAAAAGTGGATCTAGAATTGTTTATCTTGAGGTAGAGATTTTATTATGCTAATTTTTAATTTATTTTGTTAATTATATAAAGTAAAAAAATTAAAATGAAATTGAAAAAAAAAAAAAAGGGAGAGAGAGAAGGCCAAAACGTTGGCCACTGGAGCATTTTGCTCCAGTGGGAGGCAAGGCCAATTGGCCTTGCCTTGAAATGCCTTTTGTTAAAAGGCATTTTGTGGGCATGGTTTGTGGTGTTTACCAAACACCTAGGACTAGATTTTCTACTTGTGAAAGTCATTTCCCAAGTAGAACCAAAGCCCCAAACACTACCTAAGTGTAAGAGCGCAACCAGCTAACGGCAGGAAGCTAGGAGCTAACGATTCTAACGAAGGTTTAGTTGGGTGTTATTTCAAAATTAGGTAACAAATAGGGATTAAGTTTGCAGTACCAACAAAAAGTTGGATGTCCAGTATGTTATTTTTGCAATAATTCACGTAAGAAAAAGACAAATGCCGGCGTGGGACGTGACATATCCGGGTGATATATATAGGTACCCTGACAAAGGCGATAAAATGGGAATTTAATCATCGAAAAAAATAAAGAGAAATGCGAGGAGTGCAGTCACATGAGACGGTGGTCGGAGCTCCCGCCGCCGCCGTGTGGGAATCCTACCGCAGGTTGGAGCTACCTAGGCTTGTAAATGAGTTGTTGGGTGATGTTCTTGGGAAAGTTGAAGTGGTGGAAGGTGATGGTGGTGTTGGCACTATCATCAAAATCACCTTTCCTCCAGGTACTTTCTTTTCCTTAAACAATCTTGAATCTTGGATTGTTATATATAATTAAAGTTGATTTTTAATTCCTAATTCGTAATCCGTTAAGAGATTTCCTAATTTTTCACCACTAATTCAACTCGGTGCACTTAAGTTGTGTTATGAAGCTTAAACTAATGTTGATTTCATGGTTTTGGTATTCTTGTGTGATTTGGCAATGGCAGGAACTCCTGGAGTTGGTTACATGAAAGAAATATTCACGACAATGGATGATGAGCTGCGCGTGAAGGAAACCGAAACTATTGAAGGAGGGTTCAAGGCTATGGGGTTTGATCTTTACCGCATTCGATTGGAGATTGTCGAGAAAGATGCAGAGTCGAGCATTATCAAATCCAGAATCGAGTACGAGTTGGATGACTCGAAGGCCGAGCTTACTGGTTTTGTTTCCACCAAAATATTGGAGACGGTGGCAGAGGAAATTGGGAGTTATGTTGTCAAGAAGAAATCCTCTGCTAATTAGGATTTGTGTAACATTTATACCTGTAAACCTTTAATTCCTCTGCTTTTTTCTCAATAAACTTGGCATGGGACATGTCCATCCTTTCCAAAATGAAAACAAACAATAGAGCAAAACAGAACTTGATTTCTTCTCCTTTGTAATTTCTAAGTTTGCAACGCCAAATTTTCAGGATTCAACTCTAAACTTTGGTCTCTAGCCCTAATATATAACAGCAATGACAGCAAATAGCAAAAACAATATCTGATCAGCAAGAAACCATGATATGATGACATGATGAATTTTTATATTCAACTACATTACACATTGTGGCTATTGAAAGAGGTTAACTCAGTGGCGAAATGTTTGAGAGATCTAGGAGTGAACAACCTTCCAACTGCAAGGTAAGATCGAAGAGATCCCTAATCGACAACCATGGTTTCCGAGCTTCCATTAGCATCCTCCATCCCATGCTTCTGCTCCTCCGTTGTCATTCTCATCTCCTCCAGCAAATTCTTCTCATCTTCCTCTATGGTATTTTGTAACTCATCCACCTGCGTGCATATTAAACCCAAGATCATATTAAACCCAAGATGAGCAAACCAACTCAAAATATACTAGCAACGACGAAGCATTACATCAACATATGCGAGTCCCTCAATTTGACACGTCTACTCAAAAAAGGGTCATCTCCAGGAAAAATGATCAAACCAACCAATGGTCAAGATAAATGTGGAAAAGTGACACTTATTTGGAACTCTTCAGTAGATAACAATATCACAAAAAATCATACCATCACCATGCACCTTGGAACCATGAGTTCTAAAAGAGTGTGTGCAGAGCAAGCAAATTCAGAATTAAAATGAAAAGCCAAAAGGATAAGAGGAGATGTCAATGCTCAAATTCCACAGCTGACGTAGAACCATGAATCTCAAACCTATGGGTTTTGAGGGTGGTGTCTTAATTCTAGAAGTATAAAAATCCCATAATTGAAAGAAACAACATTTACAAACTAAAGCAGGGTTCAAGGAAATGGGAGTCTGTGGAACTATATCTGAAAAGAACAGTTCCTATATTTTTGGCAAGGCTAACATCAAATCACCTTGCTGGGCATAAACTCAAAATAACTAAAGAAGTGATCAGCTATGAAAAGGATGAAGTCCTTTCACCAAAAGCTTCTAATCAATTAGAAACGAGAATAAAATGCATCTCATAACAAATCTATTGAAACTGTCACATACCACGTGCAACAAGAGAGAGAACTGTTTCTTGCGGAGCTCCAATAACCTTGAACCAGCAGTATTCTCTGCCTCCAAGGATGCAATTTCTTGCTCTAGTTCTGTTATCGTCTTCTGTGTCTCAGATCTTGGTGGCTGCATAGCAATTAACTTTCTAATGGTTTCACACTCCTCCTTGTGCTGCCTTTCAATTTTACTCTCCCCAAGCTGCTTTTTTAGGTCTTCAATGTCAGTCTGTGCCTGTAAGATCTGCCTATTTATCTCTTCTTTTAACTCATTGAAGTTCCCTTTCTCTCGGAGATTAGCATCAATAACAGCTTTGGTCTTTAGAAGTGGAATCTCAAAAGTGGACAGCTCCTGTATGAAGGTTTTGGAAAGTCTCATACATTCATTATAGTTATCTTCATCCTTCTCAACCTCAACAACAAATGAGGTGAACTTTTTCTGAAGCTTCTTCAATGGGGGTTCACCCCTTGTGGTAGTTGTGCGAGTGAGAAGCCTATGTTTTATGATTATATCATCTTCAAGTGGGCCAAATGCATAATTTGCTGCAACTGTTTCTCCCCTCGCCGAGACCTTCCTCCCTTTTAACATTGAAAAGGCCTACTGTTGACTCAATCCTGCAACAAAAGAGATGCCTAACCAAATGAAAATGACACAATAACAAAATCTAAACCAAAGCATGTTCATCAACATAGCAATTTCAATCAGGCACAGAAAGTTGAATCCCTCTATAGATACCGTAACAGTTTCCTGTCCTTATTATAAACCCATAACCAAATATTAACAAGAAAGAAACCTCAAGCATTAGTAACAATATAACGGCTGGCCATAAAATAAAGGATGCCCTGCAGTTTGATGAAAACTTAGACTTACTGAAACCCAGAAGCAAGCAACACCACAACAGAAAGCTGCACAAAAAAAGGAAGGCTGCACAAGCCAAACAAATGAAAACAGCACAATGCCATAAAGAAGAACTTCATTAACATCAGAAAAGATATCTGTAAACCAGCCCTTTACTTCACTTATATTCTTGCAAAAGCAAGTTCATGGTTAATACCATGCACCACCCTCCTAGGAACTATGTTCCACATTCCATAACTCCAATAGAGATCTCTCCATGAATTTTAGTGCTAGCAAAGGAGAACCAAAACCCAAGACGAGAACAATTGCAAACCACCAAAAATCAGCATAAGTAAAATTTGATAGAAATCTTCAATAGCAAAGTACCCATTACAATAACTACCGGGTCCAAGTGCACAGTGACCCTTAATTACAAACAACAAGCAGAAAGGTTCTATTTTCAGCTAACTGGAATTAGAATCCCAAGTACCAATGTACCATCCTAATCCAGCAAAGGCACAAGAATATCGGATATAAAACACAAAGCTGCAATGTGTGCAGAGGAAAGAGTCGCTTTCTAGTGTGTTATGGTTTTCAGAAAACAATCAGAGACAAGACGAAGATTTGATATTTCCAGCTTGAATGAAGAATAAAATAGACTTGCAAAAAGATAACACCAACCATTCAGAACAAAACAAAGCAAAATCCAAAGGTCTTGAGCTATCTGAAACGATACACGCATATGAGATACATAGGGGAGACAACATACCTAATAAGAGAGGTCGTCGTTCAATTTCACCTCCGTCGCCTCCCTCTTCCTCCTCCTCCTCCGTCTCCTGCTTTTTTCCCCTTCTCTTACCTTTCTTAGTTTCTCTGCGTATTGAATTGTATTGATGGACTTGGGGCGATTACAACACTATATGGACTTGAGAGATCAATGACACCCAATTTTATTTATTAGTATTAAAACACATATTTCTAAATTATAATTATGTAAAATTTAAAATTATATTTATTTTCTTAAAAATTATATATTAAAAAGAACTAAATTTTAGTTAATATAAATAGAGTTAGTTATTTTTTTTATATTTAATTATTTATCATGTAGTTAAATACATATTCGATTAACTTTTCATTCTACTACAATTTTTTTTAAAATTTTTTTTTAAAATTTTTAAAATTTTTTTTTCTTTCCAAAACAACGTCGTTTTGGGGAGAAAAATGTGACTAACGGCAATCTTTTAACGGTGTTAGTACAAAATTGAAGTACGGGGGTCTAATTGACTAACGGTGGATAAGTTGGAGGTTAATGTGAATGACAGAGCAAGAAATTGGGGAGCAATTTGAAGAAGGTGTTAAGTTAAGATCTGATTTAGGAGTGATAAAAAAAGTTAGGGGTTGATTTAACTTTTTTCAAAAAGAAATCTATCATTTTAATTTTTAATCATTCTAATAATCCTGGAATATTTTATTTTTTTGAAGTTTTGATGTAATCTAGTATTTTAAGAATAACATAATTTTTTTTATTAATTAAACAAAGTATATTTAAAATAAAATAAAAAAACACGAGTGAACATAAAAACAGCCGCTAGCCTTTTATTAAAGTTTCATTGATATATATATTTTCTGTCAATTGACATAAAACAACATATGATATGATCCACATGCGCGCGTTGATGAGTGAAAACAACTGAATCAATAAAAATGCAATCTGAAATTTTGAAATGTAGATAGCAAAGTGTTGATGATGATGTCAAATGCCAATCGATTTTATTCACTCAGGGTATAATGTATTTATATATAAGAAGTTAACAACACTAAGAATGAAATAAATACACATTATTACACACATTCATATCCAGTACAATCAGTTGTGAGGTTCCTCTTGCTTTGTTGCATTGACACAAGTGAATGGGATTCTTTACATTTCGGCCATTTCGACATCTTCTCTTCGTTCTTCTTTAGCCTTGAAGCTACTGACTTGAGTCCGCTCCTCACGTAACCCACAGCAGCTGCGACAAGCTCTCTGCCGAGGAATCAAAAATGGATCGTCAACATTAGAAACGACATATACAGAGAAGCAGAGATGCAGACAGAGATGCATTAACATCATCCCGTTCTTTCACAGATTGAAATGTTGACATCTTACTAGAAGGTAAAGGAGTTAGATGATGACATTATTCAAAACTTGTAAATGACTGGATTCTGGAGATCAAAACGCACGCCAAATAAACAACAAACAACAGTGTACTTAAAATTGAATATGCCTACTATTTGTATGTGTTGATAGTTTCGTATTTTAAAAAAATCACCCATCACTTCCTTGCTCGAAACACGAATACTCAACTCAAGTCCATGGCGGTCATCAAATAATGCCCCGTCATTTTTCCCCCATAAGATGCAAAATTCATGTCATGAAGCAACATAGACAAGTAGCATGTGAGGCAAAATCAAATTTGAGTCAAGTTTAAAGGGCATAAGAACCTACGAAACAGTGACTCTGCGAATCATTTGTGTTGAGTTTAAAAAATTTACATCCTCATTGAAGGAAAAGACAGACTCGATACACACAAAAAGAGGGGATTTCTACTTACAAAGGTGAGCAAGGAGAGCGGCCGCCATTGACGTAGTAGACAAACAAATATGAATCATAATGCTGGCCATTAATTAGGTAAAACCCTTGCAATCTCCGCACACACTTGAATGACATTTTCTTGTACAAATGGATGGCAGCAATGTTGTAAGAAATGACATGCAGATAAGCTGCACGACATGTTGGAATACTTGAAGCATATTTGGTAACCTCGCGAATAAGAGAGGATGCTGCAAGTCAAAAATCCACTAAATATTAATCCTTGACCAGCACGATTTTTTACAGAAATTACAAAGGAGAAAGTTTATAGGTCCAAGTGAGTACGGGTAGGCACCCACGTGCACTTATGATTACCTACCTATGCCAAGATTTCTGTAAGTTTCAACAACTCCAAGCGTCAGAATATACACTAGTGTTTGATCAGGTTTTAAGGGGTCGTATCTAAGCAAATCCCCTATCTGCAAGGTAGACATACCACAAACATAAATTCAGATAGAAAATGATAATAGTAATAACAACCACAACAGTAGTCAAATTAAAGCCCCGACACCTTTAAACCCCCCCGAAATGTCATGCATGTTCCACTGAGTTAATATTCTAAGAGCAGTAATGATTCATTCAGAGCAAGATGTAACATAAGTGTAGATCTGGCAGTCAAGATGCATAAAACATGAGGTAAGTTATCCAGTCATGTTGATCTAAACTCTTGTTATGCATAGCACGATCATGAGCCAGACCCAAATATCCAAATAGAAAATTCAGTAAAAGCTGTATGGCATTACATAATCACGTACCAACACCATAAGTCCAATTTCCAATAGGAACCCAATAACTCAAATAAAAGAGCAATGCAAGTCATACCCTTGAAAAGGTAGAAGACCCACCTCACTTTCTTTGGCCAGAACAATTCGAGCAGTAACAAACCCAATAACTTCATCACTCTGACCATTAGGTTGACTACGGTCAACAGCTGCCCAGGACACTATATCATGTTGATTTACAACATTTTGGAAAAATTCAGGCTCATACCTGGAGACGTGAAAGAATTTTTCTTAAAGTAAGAACTAAAGCAGTTTAAAATTCATAGTTTACATGTGTTTGTGAAAGAAAACATATCCACCTTATAGGAAATACATCAGCATGGATTCTCTGCAGAGCCTCCAAATCAGAGGGTTGTACAGCCCTGTAACATATAGTTGGACGGTGGGAGAGTTTATTGTTTACCATAGACAATATAACTGTTGGTCCCCTGGAAAGAAATAGTGATTCTGGAGAAGCTGTGCATGCACTTCTTCCATTTATGCCACATCAGTCATCTTCTCCATGCTGCAGTAGCTGGAGACTGGACATAAATTTACATTCATAAGTTCCTCACAAGAGGAAACACACTCACACGCTGACATACACGCATGCACCCACCAGAACATGAGTCCACAAAATAGGTGCAAAGAAGTACTAATAGAATCAGAGTAGCTGAGATGGTAACCAGAAACTGAACATGTGATCTAACTTAAGTCTAACAGTAGACAACAAAACAAAATCGCACTGCTCACAGAAAAATGAGACAGGTAAGTCACCTATTGAAGGAAAAACAACGGCTTACAAATTGCACAGCAATGCAGGTGAACATCAAACATCAACTTAGTTTACATACATCCCCACATTTAAGTTGTCCACAAGCCCATCATCTCCAAACTCAAATGATCAGCAGCATAGAATTCTAAGGATAATTGTACAGTTCATAAGACCCTAAAACCCTAGTTTCACCAACATGCTACCCTAGCAAACTATTGAGGTCACCCTTTCAAGTTCCATTACTCACAAGTGTGGCGTAGGAAAAACCACTTTAACCTTTAAACTTCATAATAAGTTGATAACATAACACATGACTATCAAAATCAGAGACCTGTAACCCTATTTATATAGGTCTGAACAGTTGTTTAGACTTTGTTTGAACGAAACTTGTAATTCCTAAAATACTTTAGTCCAAAGTAGGATAAAAAAATACTAATAATCCTAAGTTAACTAGAATTCTGTAAACCCTATGAATCCAACTAACACTTGTATTTTTAAAACAGACAGAAGATTAAGCCCCTCAATCAACAAAATGTTCGAACCAAGTTCTTTTTTTAGAGAACACATACAGTAGTAAGCACATGAGTATAACTAATGGTTAGAACAAGGACAAATTTAAGGCACGATTACAATAAAGCAACTAGTAATGGTCTGGAGCACCAACTTGAACTTCTATAATATGCAAATTCAAGTTCTAAAGGATGTCATAAGGTAAGAATCAAACTTATATAAGAACCAAAAGGGTTGATCTTATAATCTCAAAAACCAACAAGGCAGCATAAAACATCAAACAATATGCAAATTTCTGATTACTCGTACATCGGTGGACTATTTAATATGCAAATTCAATGTCGTTTAAATACACAAACAACTCATACTGTAGCTACTACCTATAACTAAACAAACAACAAATACAAAAAGCCCAACCATCAGTCAACATCAAATTGCAAGTACAAGAAACAATCCAAAATTGGTTACCGTATGATGCAAAGGGCAGAGGAAAGAGCTAATAACTCCTTGGGCCGAGGTGGGTGTGAATGGAAGTTTCAAGACACAAAAGTCCAGGCACAGGGGAAGAAGTATCACCTTGACAATTAAGATGGCCTCTCCTTTTATTCCTACCACATCAAACAAAACCCAACTCCAAAAATCTTTTCACCTTGCTGCTAACTCAAAATTATGCATCCATCTCATGAGACAAAATCATCCAAAACCCTTTTTTCTAACAAGCTTGGCTCCCCGAAATTTATCTCAAAACCCACTTTTCTGATGGTGTAAAGATAAGATCTTGGCATGAATAAAACAGAAAAGAGAGCATCACCTATGATATTATATCCTTTCTTCTTCCTATTTTGGGTCAAAATGATATTATATCATTAATGGATGGGTTCGGAGTTGGGGAAAAGAGTGAGGGAACGAAGGAATCTTGTGCTTTGCTTGGATTTCCACCAAAGGAGCAAACTTTCTGCAATCTAAGAATCAATTGATTTCTTTAAGAAAAAAGAACTCTTTAGGGTACTTTGAGATAAAGCTCGGTTTAATCTGAATCAAGGAACCTCATTCATCTGTTTTCCTGTTTTTTTTTTGGTAAACTTGACTTTTCGTTAGTTCTTCTGCTATCTTGAACTGACAAAAGTGCCCTTCCAAGTCCAAACTGGAACCGCAACTTTGTTTTTGTTTTTGTTTTGTCCTTTTTCTTGACACAAAAATTCATAATTTAGCCCTCGCGATTTAGCTCGAAGCAATTTAAGCCAAATAACTTTTTTCCCCACCTAATTTACTAGTGCCCGGAGTGGAAGATCTTAAAAATTGTAGATTTTTTTATATTTAGTTTACATTTTAATTAATTTATAATCATAAAATTATCTGGAAAAAATTGACATCAACTAAATTAATTTGTCCTTAATTAATTAAAAAAATTAGTTTAGTCAAATTGTTTGAATGTGGTAAATATAAGGGTAAATTGTAAAATTATTTATACAGTGATTTTTTCCTTTTTTTGTAATAAACAATGGTTCAATTCCATTAACTATATAAAATAAAAGTACGAGAGTTATAGTATTCAAAAGAAATTGCAAAAAGAAAAACTATATAGTTAAACACGACTCCCTTTTCTCTTTAAACATTATTTAGCCAAGTCACGCCAAGTAAGTAAACTTCAGATTAATTTTGACCGAACGAAAACTATAATCTACAAAAAAAAAACTGTCCGGCATCAGATGGTTTTGTAAAAAAAAAACAAAAAAACAAGGCTCTCCAATTTCTTCTGTAAATAAATCTTTTTGGCTAGTGATTTCATGGGAAAAGAATAATTGGAATTGTATGAACCAGAAACCACAAAGGAATAACAAAGCACAAAATTTCCGAGAAATCTCCTATTGTAATTTGTATAGGCCAAGAAAGATTCAACAACTATGTACATTTCATATGCAGCTTGTTCTCTTCCACTTTTGCAAGACTTCAAAGAACAGCACCGGTCATGAAGCGATGGTTCAGTACAGCTTCTGCAATTGGCCGTTTCCGGAAGTCAGGATTTAGCATTGCCTGCACAGAGCAACACGAAATGCGAGTAATCTTAGGATCGGATTTTTACTCCTTTGAAAGAAGAAAAGTTTTGGACGAACAACGTGGACTGATGATGCTTTAGGATTATCGGATCCTAACATTGCGCTACAGTCGAAATAAGAATGCTGGTAATCAATACTGTACCTGAAGTAATTCCCAACCAGATCTATCACCAAGATCCAGAAACTTGACAGCTTCTTCCAATCGATCATCTTCCAAACAATACCTGCACCAGAGAACTGAAAATGTAAAGTAGAGAATCTGGGACACTAAAGGGTATGGAGCACAAAAGTCATCTTACTCTCTTGTAGCCTCAAGATCAAGCCGAAAAGTGCTTTCCAGAAGCCTCTGCAAGTTAATGAATATAAATGACCATTGTAAGAACAAGGACTTCTTTCTTTTATCACATGAAAAAAGAGAGAGGCATGTCTAAAAATAGTATGATACTGGAAGAAAGGGGGGGAGGTATTATTGCATACCTGTAAAGATAGAGTATCGATAATGCCCGCTTCACAAAATGGGACAAAAGCTAAGTACGCAAAAAGAAGACCTGCTCCATAGCTAAGTTGGACCAAAAACAAAAACAGTGAGAGAATTAAATGGTGGAAGTCCACCATTGAGAAAATTTGTCTATGTTCTAGCAAATTACATGTCGTCAGCAATTCCAAAGGCTCTTCTCTCCATAGGTGTGGAAGCACCAGCAGCCATTGCCCTTCTCCAAAGTCCTTCTGAGAGTGTTCCCAAACCTCCGCGTGCTCCCAAACCCTCTTCGAGATTTGAAATACTGCAAAAGCATGGCCAGTGAAATTATCACCGGGCTATGGAAAAAATGAGTCTCTTTTTTATGAAAACTTATGAAAATCTCAGTTATGTGTGCCCATACAAGATTACATCAACACCAAATAATGAGCCAATGCTTGTATTTCTAATCTTTCAAATACACTTTGTGGGTAATGCTCTCCATGTAAAAACGGATTCCTCATAGGCAAGAGATCTCATGCATTGAAATTTAGGAATGATACACAATTAATTTTCTAAACAAATTTGGAGACTTTTTCTCTCTCAAGTAAAAAGTTGCTTAATCTATTCCTAATTCGTTCTTTATTTTCTTTTTAAAAAAAGTAACTGTTTATAAGATTCTAAGTCTTTTATCCATTGTTGCCGTGAGCATTTGGAAACTCAATGGAATTAAAGGACAATAAAACAAGTAAACAGTGACTTTCCCAACATCAGTCATGATTTGATACGGATCAAATACAGGATCAACTATCCACCAAAGCAGGTAATAGTACCATGCCTGGTTTTCAACAGTCTACATTTCCATCTAGAGATGATAGTATTCCAGGTGAAACAACTTCAAGAAATTATAGACCATAAAAACAAGGAACCTTACGGTACCTGATATCAACTGAAAATGCTAGATCCCGAAGTCGTGGAACTAAGTAAGCAGCCTCTTTCTCTACCATAGTGCTATCATAATGAAGAAAAGTTTTGTAAGATACATGAAGTGAACAGATCAATAAATTTTATATTAAAAGAGAAATGATAAGACTTAGAATTCCTTTGCATACTTAAGAACAACAGAAGATGCCCCAAGACTTTGGTGTAATCTTTCATGGTCATGCATGTATGCTAGACCATTAATAGCACCCCGAAGTAGCTTGATCACAAAATATCTTCTGAGTTTCAGCTTTTGCGCTTTTTGAAAAGGATTCCAAGAGTTTTCACCTGATGAACGGTCTTTTGATAGTTTCTCACTTGTAACTTTTGCGTAGTCTGCTGCACTATATTTCCCAGCATTACGAAAAGCAAGCCACTGGCATATTAAACAAGTAAATTATAAACCACAAAGAAATAATAAAAAAGACAATTTACAATCAGTACTGCGGTCTTGTATAAAACTACCTGTTCCCCAGTTTGTGTCTCAAACCCTCCCACAAGTGGCAGAAGATTCTGACAGATGCCCTTTGAACTTCCCTGTAAAGGGCACTTTGCAAAAATCAACACTCTTCCTTCAACCATATACAATGTAAAAACAAAATAAAAGACACTGGAATACATGAGGTTGTGACAACCAATTACTTAAGAAATGTTGATGACATTCTACAACCGTCATCCCACCTGAAGAAAAGCATGGGCATTGAGCTCATTTGCAGCCATCATATCAGCCTCTAAACCACCAGTTCGTTGTCCAGGATAAACCTTCATATGGAAAACCAAAACATAATATAGTGACTCTAAATCATCACTTTGAGATAAACATAATGCCTTTATTTGTCATCTGCATGACGATTACAGGCAGACAGTCTTGTGCTTGCTCTTTGTCTGACTAACACTTCCAGTCACGGGAGTAACACTACAATAGTTCATCTTAAATTAAAGCATGGTCCCAAATACAAAGGAAGTCTATCAGTGGTTCAATAGCACATAAAATCAATTAGGGACCAGTCTTTTCAACATGAAATAAATGAATAATTAAAACATGTAAACTTCCCCATGCTGCATATTCTTAACGAGTTTAAATACTAGCCACTGTTATATTCTAGACATCCAATCTAATTACAAAGAGGAAGTGCGAAAAAGTTTCACTATACAGCATCCTGTGGTCTCTCAGAAAAAAAAAAAGAACACATAAAATAAAATAATGCAGTTACCTTGAGCAAGACCGGAGTCCCTCTGAGTGGGCCCTGAGCTAATCTTCCCTCATAAAGCCTGCAAAATAGCTGCCATGAATTGCATCACTATCAGTAAAAAAATAAAAAATAGTAAACTATTCAATGCAACAAATTATTGTAATAATATGAGCATCACCATGAGAAAAAAAATCTTAAAATTAACATATCCACCTAATCTTTACGCTGCCTTCGCCCACATCCTGAGCTTTCAGTTGCCCTAGATCTCCTGGTGAACGTTCAAGATCAAGTCCTGATTGGAGCCCGGAATAACTGGAGAGAAAACAAAAGTCATAAATGGATTAAGAACACTTATATACTGTATCAGAACAAGCTTAAACAAGGTTAACTAAAAATTATCCAATCAGTTAAAACAAAAACATCAAAATAAAAGCAAACAGGATAGCTTGCACAAAATTCATGCCATTTAGACTCTTCAATCTCCTTTTATCTTAACTTAAAAGGATCTCATGTAACAGCAATGATTTCCACATTCTCATGGCAACCAAACAGAGCTTTGCCATATGCAATGAAACGCATTACTAACATTTTACCTCCAACATTTAGGCTTAATACTTAAAATCCGTTTACTTACTGACACTAACATTCTCTACAGAAATGGGTTTTTTTTTCGTTTTTCTTTCTCATTCCACTAATTTCATAAAATCAAACAGACTAACAAAACCCAACACAACAATCTCATAAAAGATTCAAACCCAATACACTGCAAGAACTATCTCAACTAAGCTAAACCTAGATATTACGGATACCATTTTCCAAAATAAAATAAAATACCTTGTAATGTTCATGAAGCCATAGCTCCCGATGAGTTTGCCCACCTCAAACGACTCAGGGTTTGTTATGAGACTCGCTCGACAAAGACGAGTCATGCGGCTGTGAGCTCGGATCGGGGAGGTCAAATTCGGGTTCTTGGAGAAGAAAAGTGAGAAATTGTGGCGGTGAGAGAGCGAAGAAGAAAGCATCCATGAAGAAGAGAAGCAATCGGGTGTAGCGAAAGCCATTGCAGCAGGAGAAGCAGCAGTGGTAACGGAAGTGGCGCCAATGGATAGAGTAGAGGTATTAGTAAGGAAAGGTCCAAATTCACCGAAGCCCAGCAGCCCGTCCTATAATGGGCCGATTTTGTTGGGCCCAAAAAATAATATGGTGTTTAATTACTTCTTTTTTTCTTAAACCCTAATATTAATTACTTTTTTTTTAATATGGTGTTTCTAATTTTCATTATCCATTTCAAGTAGAAAATTTATCTGCTTCGAACATTTTGGATTTGTATATTTTATTTTTTACATTCAAAATTGAAAACGTGTTTATTTTATATTTCATACTCAAAATTATAAATAGTTGAGAGTATGGTTAATTTTCATCAATCGTATTATTAGTAATTTAATCCTAAATTTCACCACTTTTACCTTTTTCTCTATGATTTTAGAAAAATCATTTTGTTACATGTTTTATTTTTTCTTCAAAAATTGATTTATATATTAAAAGAGCGCAGTCGAGATAGTAAGGATTCAATTGACTTCCCTTAAAGTCTCACGTTCGAGCTTAGGGAAACAAATATTTTTAAAATACTCAATGATACCACTCACTTCAACTCTTAATGGACTCAAATAGGACTGTCATGATAAGAATCCGGACTAATCGGACTCGAAAATGTACCTAAATACCAAATTATATAAAAAAACATTAGCTTATATATTAGTAACAAAAAAAACAGTAGAGATAAAAGAAATACTAGGTGAATTTCAAAAAGATACTAGCTAACCTAATAATGCAGAAAGGAAAAATCTTTTAACCCTTTGGCCATGGATAATAATAATGATAATAACAATACATTATTACTATTTTTACTTTTATTATAATGTTATTATTATTATTAATGAATAAAACTACGATACTGACCTTTTTACTCTTTTTCTAGTAAAACCCTATGAAATGAGCATTCAACACAGAAAATCATTTTCTAGCAGCAACACCAACACCAAGAATGGAGTCTGGCAATTCAGTTCCCCCATTTCTGAGCAAGACCTACGACATGGTGGATGACCCCTCCACCGATTCCGTCGTTTCTTGGAGCAGCGGCAACAACAGCTTTGTGGTCTGGAACGTGCCGGAGTTCCAAAGGGATCTTCTTCCTAAATTCTTCAAGCACAACAACTACTCTAGCTTTGTGCGGCAGCTAAATACTTATGTGAGTTCAAAAAGGATCTTCTTCTTTATCATACTTGTTCTAAATGCTATCCTGGGTCTGTGTTCAGTGCCCGACATGGCTAATCTCAACTTGTTAATTTCTATCTCCTTCTTCGGAAGTGATCCGATAATTGTAATCGGCCTTCTTCAAGTTATACTGATGGTGGTCTATGCTTCTTGCATCACCATACTTTATTTTCTCCTGGGTACTTACTTGCATGAGCTTTATCTTTGTTGATATTGTTGAATCCCGGTGAGTAATTGTTGTTGGTGGTGTGGGCTATCCACATGAACCAAGACAATAGTTGTTTCTTTTTTTGAAGTATTTTTCTTATGTGGGATTTCTGAGATAAGATACAAGACCTATAGGAGAATAGATGTGGAAGGCTCAGTTGACTCGAGTTTCAAGTAATATGAGAAAATAATAAGTAGACTTTAATGGAAGAGTTACATTGAGTTTCTCTGAATAGACTAGAACTTAGATTTCTGTTGTTGATTCCAACTAGTTTTAGAAGTGGATGCCATGGAGTTGTTTTCATACATGACCACATAAGAAAAGCCTATGCTCTATGCTTGTGATATTTTTTTTCTTCTACTGTGGTGGTTCTCCTGGCTTTCTATGTCCTGCAGCTTTAGATGCTACTAAAGCCCCAAAAGTATATCATTGCCTTTTATTCAGCGGTAGCTAGCTATTTTATTGAAGGTTTTGGTTTCCCTTACAATGAAGTCTCATCGCTTTTATCTTTTAATCTTTCTCAGTTGAGGGCTCATTTAATTTGTGTTGCCTTTCTCAATTTGGTTTCACCTGTTACGACCAAGGGTTCTTTATTTTGTTTCAGAACCTGCCTTTTCTATTCATCCAGATTTCAATAACTCAGCATTTATGTATACTAGGTCTCTTTACTATTCCATATTTTTGGTGCAGAGTTTCTAGCTGCATAACTTGTATGACTTCTGACTTTCCCCCCCCTTTTGCTTCTGTACTTTTTTCTGTTATTTTCCAATGACTATATTACTTAGAAGCACTTTTCTTTTACCATCTTTTAAGACCTTGTTTTTAAAACATTTTATTTTATTTTTCAATCGAAATCCGCAATGCTTTTAGAGACAAAGAATTGATTGCCATCCCTGTCAAATTGTACTTTGTTTTCTATATACATGAACTACAGAGTAAATTTGACCCCTGTGCTAAAAACTTGCAGGTCAATGTACACCTTGTCCGGGTATACTGGACCGGTTTTGGGTTTACTTTGGCTATACGTGATCTGTTGATAATTTTCTTGCTATTGTGAATTAACAGAGTTAGCTCCAAGTTTAACTATTCTAATTCTCATGTAAGTTCCCAGGAAATCAGCTAGTTTTTTTAAGGTGCATCCATAAGTTGTGTAGTGAATTCCATTCAATTGGTGTCACTGAATTCCTCTATTAAGTTAATTGTGGATATTTTAACAAGCATCAGTTTGGTGTGAATACTACTGTTCTGTTTGCTCCAATAATTAAAGATCCTTGACATGTTGTCACGTATTGAGGTGAACAATCATAGATTATATGGTCCTTGTATCAGTTTGATGTTGAATAGTGTCTGGATAATGAATTCCATACTTTATGCTAGCGCCATGATCTTGTTCTGATTCATTTCACATGATCATTCCTCAGTGATTATTCAATTTCATATGTGACCTTGCAAACGAAATATCTCTGTCATTCTTCCACTGGGTTTGATCCTACCTGGTGCATTTTTCATCTTTGTGCATTCTCGCACCAAATTTCTTAATAAAGCTTTTAAATTCTCATGTCAGTTGTTATAGCATTTATGTATTTTACTATATCTTGCTCATTCAGGGGTTTAGGAAGGTCGTCCAAGATCGCCAAGAATTTGCAAATGAGGATTTCTTGAGAGGGGAAAAGCACCTCTTGAAGAATATATCTAGGAAAAAACCAGCTCATGCACATGCTAATCAACCAGCTCAAGCTCAGAGTGCTCCAGTAGCTGCATGTGTTGAGGTTGGGAAGTTTGGATTTGATGAAGAGATAGAAAGGCTTAAGCGAGACAAGAATGTTCTCATGCAGGAACTTGTTAGGTTAAGGCAGCAGCAGCAAACAACAGATAACCAGTTGCATTCTATGGGGCAACGTGTTCAGGTAATGGAGCAGCGGCAGCAACAGATGATGTCATTCCTTGCAAAGGCCATGCAGAGTCCAGGGTTCTTAAGTCAGCTTGTACACCAGCAGAATGAAACTAGCCAGCGCGTTGTGGGGGGCACTAAAAAGAGGAGACTTCCCAGGCAGGAGGAAAAGGATTTGGCTGGTGACGGTGGCAACAATGTTGCCAATGGACAGATTGTCAAATTCCACTCTTCGATGAATGAAGCAGCAAAAGCAATGCTGCAACAAATCATGAAGATGAATTCATCTGCGAGGTTGGATCCATCAATGACTGACTTGGTTCCCTTCCTGATTGGTGATGTTCCTTCTTCAAGTGCACTAGATAGTGGCAACTCTACTAGTCGGATCTCAGGGCTGACATTGTCAGAGGTTTCTCCAGCTTCTGCCCAACCATCTCTACCGATTGAGTCAGGTGTTCCTGTTAGTGATCCATCTGCAGCCTTTTCTGAGGTACAATCTGCACCCTGTGCGGTAGCTGATCCCATTAAAGCAAGTCATATTAATGAGATAAATGTGCTTAGTTGTGAGCAAGATCCAGTTCTGTCCAACTTCAATGAGATGCAAGGAGTTGGACCTGAAAACTCCCTTGGAAGTCTTAATATTGACATGGCTACATTTGAAAATGGGAATGATCATGTGTCCTCTGGGTTGAATGTGACAATCCCTGTAGAAATGGATGTTTTTTCTCCCAACTCTGGATTGGATTTGACCATCCCGGTAGAACTGGATGCTTTTTCTACCAATTCTGGGTTAAATGTGACAATCCCGGTAGAAATGGATGCTTCTTCTCCCAAGCAGGATGTGGAAGTCTTTGTGGATGCGATTCCCAAGCTCCCTAGCATTAACGATGTGTTCTGGGAGCAGTTTCTCACAGCTGGCCCTCTTACCGAGGAGACAGATGGCTTTAATTCTAGCTCACCAGAAAGCGATATAACCAATGGAAATCAATCATGGAAGGAGAATGGGTGGGACAAGCTTCAACATATGAATAATCTTGCCGAACAAATGGAGCTTCTTGCATCAGAAACCTTGAGAGGTTGAGGTGCCACCAACTGTATATAAGCCTCTTGCTGTTAAAAGGTAATGGTTTTTATTCATCGTTTATGATCACAAGCTGAAGTTTCATTTCCTCTCTTTTCCCCTGTCTATAACAGAAAGACAATACCCAAGTTGTAGTCTTGCAAATTATGCATCTTCTGCCTTCAATTCAATCACCCAGTGTCTGCATCGCAGTTGTAGGATTTATTCTAAAATTGTCCTTCTGCCAGCAAGGGTCGTGTAAAATTCTTTTTTACCTGCATGTTACTAATATGCAAATGTAGCTGTGTCTGTGTTTACTGTCCACCAAAAGGGGAAGCAAATAGGATACGCGGTGTCTATTCACACATGAAGTATTGCATCTTCATTGTAAAAAATATGTACCGTGCATTCTTTTTCGGTTTTTCCTTGGTTAAGCTTTTTTAGTTCTCAGCTCTTGCTTGTCTATGATTTGTTTCCTGATCTATTGTAGCAGAAAATGATTACTTCACAAAAAATATGATGGTGCATTTGGAATAAGAAACTAATATTTAGTTAAACAATCGTATCTGCCTTTTTCAGAACTCGAATCTTGTTATGATTATTGCAGCGTTGTTGTTCTTCACAGCTGACCATACAGAGCTTTGTTCATGCTCAAAAAGGAATGACAGGAAGCATTTTGAAGCTAATGGTTGATCGGTTTTCCTCTCTAACTTCCATCAAATTTCTCTTCGTGATACCCTCTGCTTGGTTTCGATCCGAGATTGGTTACTAAAGTCAAACCAGGTACAAATTTGTGCACATGATATATGTTGTGTCTTATGAATGCTGAAATTTACTTACTAGTACAAAACTCTGCGGTATATGCTAATTTTCTGATATCGTTCTGGGAATGCTCCGGTGACGTGTGATTGCGATGTTTTCCTGTAACGTCCCTGTTGAGATAAATAATCCTTTTTTTTTCTTTTTTGAAAAGCAATAATTCCAATTATCAAGATTTCAAAGCGTGTTTTATTTTATTTATCTATATATTTATTGATCAATGTATTTATTGAATAAATATATTCGGTGCATTTCAATGGAAAAAATGGTAGGGCCCTAACATTACTAGAAAAAAAAACAACAAATAAGTCCGAATATAGCAAAGTATAATTATCTATAGCAAAGTATCCTTTAATGTGGCTTATTTCAAATCATTTATATTGATTTTTTTACCTATGATTCATTTACTTGCATATACTCCTTGTGGTCTTTACGTTTCCTTGGCTGTAATTTTCAATCTATCTATTTTTTATAGTATAATTATAATAATATCATTGTATCAAATTAATTGGTTGAGTAAAAAAATTAAAATAGAGGGTAGAAGCCGTAATTATGGTTCAAAACGACAGTTAATTTGGACCACATTTTCAGTAGAAAAATAACAGTTATTGAAGACCGGAGGGAGGGAGTATTATGTTTAATGACACGTGTAATTCATTTGTGTCTGCAAATTAATATTCTCATCTGACGGTTTAAATTCATCCACACCTAAGCATGATTGAAAATCAATCAATCACAATCCTTACATTTTAATTTCCACAACGCACTAAAATCTAATGGCAACATGATTACACCAAAACAATGATGATAACATATTTATTTCATCACAATATCCTTTACACAACGAGGGGGAAAAGTAATCAAAATAAAATCGAAAGGTTTGAACACGAAATATAATCCTTGTTTAGAAAATAGTACGACTGAACTACAAGCTGATCGGTAAATAGTTACCTTATTTCTTGGGGGACTTCTCTTTCTTGGTAGTTAAAAAGGCAAGCAATTTGTGATAGTCAGGAAGATTTTCCTTAATGGCAGGAAATTGCTTGAAAGTGTTAGCCCATTGGTGCAAACGAGGTAATGCGTTTGGTTCGACTACCTTAAAATTTCGAACTTCTTCCCATGCCACAAACCAGTGAGCCAAGAATCCGTATGCAATGTCCACTAAATTTATGGCATCACCTCCAAAAAATTTCTTATCACCAAGCCCTTGCTCCTCTACGATTTTCAATGCTTCAATTAGATCCTTCCCTGCCTTTTCTGTTCCTTCTAGTCCTTTTGCCCGGGCAAATGCTTTAATTAGAGGACCAACCTAAATAACCAAAAAAAAGATATATTAAACTCTACAACTAATTTGAAACAAATATTACTCCTACAAATAACAATTATTTTCAAACAGGGGTTAATAGAGTTGTGGAGGTTGATACAATTATCAACACAAGAAAAGAAAAAAAGATCTAAATACAAAAATTGATAAAAAAGAGTTTACAATACCTTGTTGACTCCATAATCTATCCAAAACCGAGCTGTGGCTCGCTCATAAGGATCTTTAGACATCAATGGATTCTCCGACCATGTTTCGTCGATGAATTCGAGGATGATCAGAGACTCCGCGACTGGTTTTCCATCACGAACGAGGACAGGGATCATCTTGTAAACTGGGTTGTACTCCAATAGCAACTCACTTTTGTTGTCTGGAATGTCTTCTTCTATGTACTCAAATTCCACTCCTTTTAGTTTCAGAGCCCATATCACTCTGTAACTAAAATGGCTCGCCCAAAATCCATGCACCTTCACCTCTCCCATTCCTTCTTGATCTCACACCAATTCTGTGCAGTAGGGGTCTATACTCTATAGGACAAAGGTTATTTATAATGATAAACGCAAACTTCTTTTAAGGGATGACAGTAAATAGAATATCATATTGAATTCTAGCTTGAGGAATGAGTTGCGTGCTTGCTTGTCCTCTAATCTCTGTCACTAAGTTGACAATTGATGTTAAAAACCTAATTATTTAATTTATTTCGGTTCTTTTATAGTATTTTCATCGCTCTTATCAGAAAACTATTCGTACTCGCGCATATAATATAATTAGATACTAGTTAAAAAGGTTGGCGCTCTACTAACTTGTTATTTTTTAATGTAAAATACGGTTCTTCAGCCTTCATACTCCAATTTGATATGAGAGTTGGTTTAAAGTTGACTTTTTTTTTATCTGTTGCGACATCTTAGTATGTGATGCACATGGACCGTTAAATATTACTAATATTTAATTCAATGGTGGATCTAGCCATCGGTGGGCCAGCCCCGTAGATGGGCCCTAAGCCTGAAGAGATAAAAGAAGAAGAGGAGCGTAGACTTTATTTGTTTAGCCCAACCCACCTATCATATGGCAGGGCTAGGCTCGACTCTATTTATATAAAATACAAAAAATACTATATGATATTAATTTCAATTTTCAACCCACCGTAACGCATTCACCTATTTTCGTTCTAGTCAATTGCTAAGAATTTTTAATACTTATTAGGTTAATGGTTTGAGATTGGTATTTAATTTAGTAAATTAATACCATAAAATTTGTTTTTTTGGGATGTGAAATTTAAACCGATATTTTACTATCGAACTATTAATAAATTACAGGTATTTTTTTTTATTCTCCAGAATTACGAAGTGCTAATTTGATAGATTTTAATCATATTATACGGTGGTGGAGGAAATAAGTGTGAAAAAAATTGTAATCTACAAAATGACTCGAGTAACGAAAACCACGTGAACACGTCGTGTCACCGTCACCGTCACCGTTGTTAACACGCCAACGCGACAATTCTTTGACGGCAGTTAAATCACGCGTTCTACTTGTATTACGTCATCCAACAAAATCTGTTAATCGCAAAGTTTTAATCTTTTTTCTTCCACACTTCTCCCTGTGTTCCGTCGTGAAGTTTTTGGTTTTTGCTGAAAGTAGTCTCAATGGCGGTTAGTGCTGAAAACTCATCTCAAATTATTTTGTTATGCAGATTGCGATTGGTAGATGAGTTGTACTTTTTATTACTAAATACACAGAGATGCACAATGACCCGGTTGCAGAAACTATGATTCTGTAGTATATGGATTCTGGGTTTTTCATTTTGTAGTGAATTGTTAAGCTGCTGCCAAAAAAGGTTTAGTTTAGTTCTTTTTTTCAACGCTGGATTGGTTTGATGGGTGGTTAGATGAACATCTGTTGTTTTATGCCGGATCGGTTGTTGTATGATATGGTTGTAGGTCCATGAATCAATTCTCTTCTCTCTTTTAAGATGGTTGATGAAATGGCTGATAGAAGCAGTTTAAGGGCGATCTAGATAGGTTACTCCTACTTCCTATTTGTGTTGCTTTGATTATTAGTCAATAGTAGTACTTTCCAGTAAAGATCTGTACCGATCAATGACTATTGGGCCATAACCCTAGAACCCTGGAGACCCATTTTGTTTCATCCAATGGTGTATCTTACTATCTTTTTAGAGTTGAGTGAGGCCTTAAATCTTTACTACCCTTGCTTGATGTTATTGAATTTAAGCGTGGCGCCACTTTAATGGCAAGCTTGTAGTTTCAAGGCTAAAGGCTTTTACTTGAGAGGGTGTGATGGTGAATGTGAAGTAAAATAGCTTAAATTTGGGATGAGTGGTTGTTCGTAGTGCTGAAAGAAAATGTTACAATGCCTGCAATTTCTTGTATTTTGCTTGTAATAATCGAGTATAATGCAATATATGCTATTTCACTTACTCATGTAAATGTAAATGTGCTTATCATTTAGCTTGTTTCATCTGGTACTGAAAATTTACTCCTGTTGTTTTCTTTTCTTCCATGTGATTCCAGGTAAGAACAATTAAAGTCAGCAATGCTTCCTTGACTGCAACAGAGCAGGATATAAAGGAGTTTTTTTCCTTTTCTGGTGAAATTGAATATGTTGAAATGCGCAGGTTAGTCACTTTAAGTAATTGCTGTTCGTCAGTCTCTTTCTTTGTCTGTACAGATTAGATGAATGGAAATTCTTGAATTTTAGACCAGTATTGGTTTTCGTTTTCTCCTTTGTAACCGGACAGTGTTTTGATGCCCAATCTTACCAAAAATCAGTATTTGTTCACTGTTGTTTACAGATGCAAATGCTTGTCTGTCATAAGTTATGCTAATAATTTTTTATGATTCATTTCAGTGACACTGAGCGGTCTCAAATTGCCTACATCACATTCAAAGATAGCCAAGGGGCAGAAACTGCAGTTCTTCTTTCGGTATGGTCATATATTAACAAGTTTCCTACTTTTTATTTTTCCTAAGTTAACTTTTTGGTTCTCTAATGCATATTTTATGATGGAAGTAAATGTGCATTCAGTAATGAAACCAATACTGAAACTCTCCTACCATATGTTACTCAGACTCATACAATAAACTTTTTCTTTACTCTCACATCTTAATTGTTTCATGAAATTTACTGCTAAGTTTCTGTTGTTTTCTGAATTGCCATTGACTAGCGAGACAATTATTGTCTTCTGATCATCGAAATCAACTAACTGCTGTTTCAAACAAGCTGTAGTTGGCATTCATTTTCTATCCAAAACTTTCCTTGATGAGTCCATGGGTCATTAGTAGAAAGTTGTGCGTTCCAAATCAAAACCAAGTTTATTGGATTTTTGGTTCTGAAAATGGCCATAGTCTAGATCATGAAGCTTGTTGCATTTTCTACGCGTATCAAAATTGGTCTTCCTATTGCCCTTCCATTCTATTTTGATGGGCTGTTTTTGCCAGAATACTATTGTGGGATTCCATATAGTGATAAAATCTTTCCATGTGAATTGTGAAATCATGTTGCGAAATAATTGGCTCTGGGAATAATATATGGAATCACCCCTTTATATTTATCATGGTAAATTAAATTTGGTCAGGCCTAGTTGAGCTGTTGATATCTAAACCTTTATAGTCTGGTTCTCAGTCAGTCAGTTGTATACTCTTGGATGAAAAATAGTAAAGAAAATTACATCAGCTACGTACTTGGATTGTGGTCTGAAGCAGTTGAGGTTTAAGAGTAATATTTTCCTGCCTTTTTATTAATTATAACATCTAATCTATGCACAGAGATTTGTGCCTTCAGGATGCGTTATTTTGCTCCTCATCATGGTTTGCTGTTGCTTTCACCTCCTTTTTTATGACTTGTTTCTGGTGTAATTTATTGATTTGGAATCTTTCAGGGAGCGACAATAGTTGATCAGTCAGTTACTATAGAGCTGGCTCCAGAGTACAAGCTGCCTCCTTCTGCTTTAGCCCGATCTAGTGTAATACAATTGTTAAGCCCTAAGGCTAGATTATTATTTCTTTTCTCTCTATTATTTTCCATTTTACTCGGTAGTTAAAATATTCCAAATGTTGGAACATCTTGTCAGGCCACAAAGAACGCAACTGTTTCTGGTGCTGAATCTGCCATCCAAAAGGCTGAGGATGTTGTTAGTACCATGCTAGCGAAGGGCTTCGTTCTAGGGAAGGATGCCATCAACAGTGCAAAGGCCTTTGATGAGAAGCTTCGGCTAACATCAACTGCCGCGTCTGGCGTTGTTTCTCTTGATCAAAAGATTGGCCTCAGTGAGAAGATTAGTGCAGGCACAACACTCGTCGGTGGAAAAATGAAGGAAGTGGATGAGAAATTTCGAGTTTCTGAGACTACAAAGTCGGCTCTGTCTGTTGCAGGGCAGACAGTCAACGAGGCTGGGTCCGCTATCATGAAAAACCGTTATATTTTGACTGGGGCATCATGGGTTACTGGTGCCTTCAGTAGAGTTGCCAAGACAGCAGAGGAAGTAGGGCAGAAAACAAAAGAGAAGGTCTTGGCTGACGAGGTACAGGTCCAACAAGCAGAGGGCTATGTCCAGCTTAATGAGTCTGGGTCTCCATTGGCCACTGCGAGTGGACAAATATCCAATCCCCCATCTAAATAAGGGTTGTTCCCTTAGTTTGTGCATGCTTTGGTTTGTTTGCTGGTTTTAGGGTTATGTACATAGACTTCATAAGGAATTGGATCTCCTCAAATGACACAAATTTCTTCTCTGTTGGCTGTTGGTTTGAAAGTTGTTATTGTGGAACAGTGTCTTGTATTTCTAGGCGATCTGCCAAAACAATGAACAAAACTCATCTATCCAATTGCAGACTTCTGCACTCAGTTCTCCTATGCTAATGTTAGTGCTTCCAATTTTGGAGACGGTTTTACCTTTGATCATTGCTAATGTTAGGAATGTAACGTCATCTCCAAAACACCACTCGACAAGTACCACATCATGTAGCATGGTATGATGATGTAGCAAGGTGTAACTAGCCACAAAACCGCTCATTAGGCGTGGTTGTATTTTAAATTTTAACATTACCGTTTTAATTTTATTTATAAAAAAAATATATTGATAAAATCAAATGAATACCTCATTTTCTGCACACTCCATAAGGAATATAAAAATCGATCTTTCTTTTTATGAATATATTTAATATTTAATATTGAAAATATTACTCGATCTTCTCCACTTCACCAAAAAAACAACCGATTCCGACTACTTCTAGCATGAACACAAACAAAGAAACTCCCACAATCACTAACACTATGTTTGATTGGAAGGAAAATGGGGGTGGAAAATGGGTGTAATTTTACCTAAGCTCATTTCTACAATAATACTCTTATTTCTACCACTTTTTCTATAGAGTAATGCTAAAATTAGAGGTGTCAAAAACAGAACCGGATCTGAGACTCGGGAAATCGGGTCGGGTTGGGTTTGGAAATCAGTCCCGAAAATTTTCAGGACTGTCGGGCTGGACCCGGAGACCAGACGGGTCTGACCCGAGACCCGATCCAACACTAAAAAACCTTAATTTTAATTTTAATTTTTAATGTTTGATTGATTTTTTAAATTAAATTTGATTGATTTTAATTTTTAAACTTGATAAAATATGTGCATTATAATTTATAGTAATTAATTAACTAAATATGATCAAATTGAATTTTAAAAAAATAAAAAAATTAAATCGGGTCGGGCCAGGTCTAGTCCTGGACCCGAGCCATTTTTTCGGGCCGGGACTGGGACCAAAAATTGGTCCCGTATTTGGTCCTGGTCGGGACCAGTTCCGGCCCGAGTTTTTCTGGGTCTGTCAGATCCCAGGTCGGGTCCGACCCGCAGACCCGGTTTGACAGCTCTAGCTAAAATGATGGAAAGAACTGAAATGCCGTGAGCTAATAGTGTTTCGCTGTGTATACGCACCTGTTGAAGAAGAGAATGCAATCCTAACCCACTCAGGAATGAAATTCCTAAGATCAACTAACATGAACACAACCGATTCCGACTACTCCTAGCATGAACACAAACAAAGAAACTCCCACAATCACTAACACTATGTTTGAAATTTATGTTACCAAATGGGTTTTCGTTACCAATGAACACTTGACATGCTAAAAGTTAGAATTTTTTTATTTTTAATTTGGGGGTTTCTAATATTTTAGTTTCCTTCTGTGTAATTTCTAGGTATTTTGGTGGATTTGAAGCCCAAGTTTCAGGCGGTTTAGGTTCGTTCTCTTTCCTTCTACGTTAGAAGCCAGGTGTGCTTGATAGTGGTGTGAAACAGTGAGAGTACTGTTGTTGTCAAGTACTCCCTTCGGCCTTCTATTAATAGACGCTCGGAGGGTAAAAGTTAGAGTTGAGTTTTAATTGACGTCGCCTATTTGTTATTTTTTAATATTATTTTCTGACACGGATCCTATCTACACAGTAACTTTTTTAATTTTTTAATATTATTTTCTAACAATAGCCCCACAAGTACAGTAACTTTTTTAATTTGTTAATCTTATTTTTGACATGGGCCCACTAAAATAGTAATTTTTTTAATTTTTTAATGTTATTTTCTGACGTGAGCCCCACCTTTCTTAATTTTTTTAAAAAATGGACCCGCACCTATTATAAAAAGCCGAGAAGGGAGTAATCTTTTGCTGCAAAATTTTCAACTTTTATCTTTCGCATTGGTTTTAGCACTCTAATTATGGTCTTCATTCACTATACCATTTCTTAATCCCTCCCCATTTAACTTTTGCCAACAAATCTGCTCCTCCTTTCTTTCTTTAAATTTGTTTCTTTTCAAGACGAAATTTTACCGAAGCAACCCAGAATCGAACCGAAACCATATAGTTTTAGTGCGGTTTGGTTTTAACTTTAAAAGTATAATTACCTGAAACTGAATCGAATCGGTTCGAAATTCTGATTTTAGTTCTAATTTTGTCCAAACTCGAACCAAATCGCACCGTGCCCAGCCCTAGGTCCAGCAATGCAAAGAAGGGCAGGATGTGCATCCTGAGCATATTAAAGCTGTACTTCTGGATTCAGCTGGCCTTGATTGAATGCATTTATCCTTATTTTTATGCGTTCAGTCCAGCTTATTTGGATGATTATTGCTACTGCTAGTGATACTGTTGTCCCATTTTTGTATATCGCGGATGCTGAAGTCTGATGGAAGAAAAGGACTTGGAAATGGCAATGTGCAGCTAAGGAATGGAGTGCCAATAGATACAGCCATTTGTCTTCCTGAAACTTGAACAAGTGTTGCTGCTCTTTGAAGAAAATGGGCTTAGGCCTATTGGAGATGTTGCTGCTTTGAGTCGCTGCCACCTGCAGCTTCTACCTTTGTAATTAAAATGAAGATACAATAAAATTCCTTGACTAGGATATTTAAAACAATTTCAAATTTAGAAAATCCTTTTTTGTAGGATTGTAGTTGGAATAGGTTTTGTTTAAAAACCTTTTTGGACAGAAGAGAAGATCGAAAACGATCTTCTCTTCTGCTGAAAACACTTGCTGCTACTGTTTTGGGAATTAGCTATTTTCAATAGATTACTTTTCTTCATCCTTTATTTAATTAATTAATTCATGCATATTATTTGTTTGAATTAATTATGTCGTGTTCTAGCTAAACTATTAGATTCCTGGTAAAGGCCATTGAGCCATGATTCTTCCTTTGTGAGATCAAATTTGTGTTTATTAAATTCCGATTTTCGTATTTCTATTCTCTTTGATTTACGGTCAAAACTATTCATGTTTGTTTTAAACCTGATCAATTTAGAATTAAATATGTTTAGTTACAGTCGTTCTTGATAATTATGGAGTCCATGTTATCATGAATCTGAAGGCAACTAATTAATTTGCTAGTTGATTAGAAAGAGAATATAATCTTACTTATAGGAGTAGAGTGTCTCTCTCCTAGGTTTGTGAAAGGTCTCTCCCTGTGCATTCGTCAATCACTTAATTAAATTCTATAGAGAGTCTCTTAGAACTGTTAGGGCGATTAGGAATTTTCAATAGAGAGTCTCTTTGTTAATTTTGAATAGGTGGAGAGTAGGAAATCTAGAGAGTCTCTGGTTTCTATAGCCTTTCTACGGGAATTGGTTTTGAAAATATTTGCGTCGATGATCAACTGAATGAATTATGGTTTGATCAGAGTCTTTACCGGGAATTGCTTGTCACTTGAGTTAAATCAATCTTTATCTACTTACTATCTTGCTTCTTTTAATTGTTTAAATTAATTGCATACAAAACTCCCAATATTGGTATTTACCACTGTTACGTTACAATTCTTGGTTATTCAATAGAAAACAATTTAGTCGTGAAATCTCTGTGGTTCGATCCTTTTACCACTTGCTACAGTTTTAGTTAATTGTGCATGGTGAACTGTATGATTTATTTTTGTTGGTTTCGGCACCCATCAGGTCTCCATGGCATGATACAATAGAAATCAGACTGCGCCTTGGAACAACAAAGTTATCAAGTTCAGTTGCTGTTCTTCAATCCCAACTTGGAGAAATCATGCTATTTTTATCCCCCCTTTTTTGCAGCCAATTTCTCTTTTAGATCAACAAAATATTAGTTAGCTGCTTTTATAGTTTATGTAAGCTAGTCCCCTTCCCCACCAACCCCCCCAACCCAAAAGGAAAAATAAAAATCATCAGTCATTTTTTTATGGATACAGAATTCTATTAAATCTTTCTTTTATTATTTTCAATAAATAATAGCTTTATAGAACTGCAGTACTACGCATAATTTTCATCAACTTTGATCCACCACGTGTATCTATAAGCTTACGGATTAAATCTAATTACATTTGATCTATTTAGAGTGAAGTGTTCCAAACGTCATGACGCCCAGTCTCAAGCGTCATGACGCCCCAAACAAAAGTTGTTCCAAACGTCATGACGCTCAGTCTCAAGCGTCATGACGCCCCAAACAGAAGTGATACGTTCTTGCATAAACACTCCAACGTCATGATGCCCAGGCTCGAGCGTCATGATGCCCCAAACAGAAGTGATGAGTTCTTGCGAAAACATCCCAGCATCATGACGCCCAGGCTCAAGCGTCATGATGCCCCAAACAGAAGTGATGGTTTTTTGCGAAAACATCTCAGAGTCATGATGCCCCAAACCGAAGTGATGGGTTCTTGCGAAAACATCTCAGCGTCATGACCCCCAAATACGTTTTCGTTTTTCAAAAATTTGAAAATTAGTGCGAAATAAACACGTTTTTTAGTTTTTTAAATTTGAAAAATCTCCCCATTAATATGAAATAAACACGTTTTTCAATTTTCGAATTGAAATGAAAAACCTCTAATTTCAAAAAAATAGCAATTTTTCAAACTGAGAATTCTCCCAGGTAAACGGGGCTAAAGGTCTTACCTAATAAGACTATCAAAGTCTTTAGTTATTTTTCCATTTAGGGTTTGGTAGGAATGGTTTGAAAATAACAAGATGCTACATTAGTTTTTCATTCGTCCGTCCGTTCACTGTTACTTATTTATTTAGGAATTTTATATTTTTTTAATGGACGACGAACCATGTAAATTCCACGACGGGTGTACCCAGCACAAAACAACACTATTATGAAAGTTAGAAGAATAGCGTATCAGAGCTAAGGCCCCGTTTACTTGGGATATATGTTCAATTTGAAAATTTGCTGTTTTTCTGAATTTCGAGAATTTTATTTTCATTCTGAAAACTGGAAAACATGTTTACTTCGCACAATTTTCCTGATCAGAAAAACTGGAAAACATGTTTACTTCGCACGCTGGTTTTATTTTCCTGATTTGAAAAACTGAAAAATGCGTTTACTGCGTAAAATTGAGACTAACTTCGTCTTCAGATTTGTGGGAGAAGCCAAAATTACACATGTTTTGGTTGCGACTTGACTTCACATTCACGCTTTTTTGGTTATGCAATCACTTCCTATGGTTAACTTTCAAGCAATTGTAATTCTGATGATACATGAAAGCGCTATGGTCAACCGGTCCTTGAGCACCTGATTAGTGGGCATTCTAAAGCCACTCTCATGTACTCTTTTTTAACGAATGGAAGTGAATTTCAGTGGATTATGGGTCACTCTCATGTACTCTTAGAATAGTCAAAATTTGCTACTTCTACTAAACTCAAACATTTCAACTTCAGTTCCATTTTTCTTCCTTTTCTCATTTGTTATTTGAATCTCATCAGAGTCGCGATAGGAAATTGAAATAATTGAAGTTCAAAAGAATGATCATTTTAGTTACTGAGTATTGTAACTCCATGCTCATAATGTCACACATCAAGTAATATTATTTATTACAAGAGTTACTGAGTACTGTAACTCCATTCTTCAACTATCTAACACAAACAGCACATACCGACAACCATGCTGCTTATAGTCTGATAATAATTCTGCAAGAAGATTAAAACAAAAGAATCGATGCTAATGGCATTCTTAACAGATACTTGTCAAAGTGGTTTTTCTTCAACTTATTACTCTTTCGTTTCCCTATCAAATTGGGTCACTTTTACAACGAACCACTCATCCTTTTCAGCATTATCTCCAGTTACCCTAGCTGCCACCTGAACATAACAGAATATATCATTGGAAAAAAAAACAGCAAATATTCATGAACTTGTCAGAAGATAAATAGACAAATTACGTTGTTTCTGAAAAACCATAAGATCACGGAAACAGAATTCAGAATTGACCATCACATATGAGTTATATGTATACCTGTTCGCCCTTTAAATTAGCCCAGGTCTCAAGTTGATTTCTCAGTGCAGGAGAAATCCTCGTGATTTCTGGGTCATTCTTCATTCTTTTCCTTTTTTGCTCATTACCTTCTGCAATTAATATAACAGTCTCAGGAACATGAATTTCTCCAAACAAAGTTGCAATTGGGCCAGAGACAAAAGAGCATTCCTATTTTTGGCATTATTAATTTTTTAGCTCATGATCCAAGTTTACAAAGCATACTCCTATTCTACGTTTAATATTGTCGCTCCATGGTAGGTAGAACCCCGTTCATCCTATGTTAACTAGCATGACACTTTTGAAACCATAATACTACAATTCCTATTTTTTGAAGGTCCCGGGTAGCTCAGTTAAGATTAACGCATACACACCACCAATATATGAATCAGGCAATCAGCAATTCAATTTCTTGGGAAACAACAGATGCCTAGCAATCACTCACCACTCATTTGGCACTTGTGCCACTGTGGTTGTCCACCCTCAACATACATATACGGTCAAAAAGTTATAGAAGCAAGTTCAATAATTGGCACTCTAACAAGACCTATGGGAAAAGTAGATCAACAAGGTTTACTTTGTACCATAATTAATTGAATGAAATGTATCTTCACATGCATAATGACAGGAAACATAAGAACTAATAATTGGCTGTGGCCTTCGACATTCTGGTTCTGAAGCACATCAGCCTTAGATTTCATGCTTTCCGCCACAGAAGACCAACACTACTTTTCTGTCATGCGCATGAAATAAGGATGGCAAAATTGACTGATGCCATGTATCTCAAGCTACTCAATGAAAATTGTGATTCATATGAGATAACATGAGTAGGTGAGGCCCGTGATTAACAGAAAAACAACCACACAATTATCCCATTTTTAGCCACGAAATTAACCCAGAAACAGCCATAAAACTGAAGCCAAAATACAGCAAAATCAAGCACAAAATTGGCAGCAAAAACAAGCAGAAATTGGCAGAAATATCAAGCAGGAATTGGCAGCAAAATCAAGCACAGAATCGGCAGCAATATCAAGCAAGGAATTGGCAGCAAATCAAGCAGAAATCAACCCAAAAATTAAACACAAAATCAATCCAAACTTTTTACCAACAATTAAACCCGACATTTAACCCCACAAAATCAACATCAGCCACACAGATAAATCAGAAAAAATAATAGAAAAGGAAGGAGAAAGGAAAGAGAGAGCTCCCCTCTCCGCGTTGTCGGTACTAGACCGATACGCGACTCGGAGAAGGGAACAAACCCAGGAGCTCGCCGGAGGTCCAAAAAGGAGAGAAGGAAAAGATAACCGAAAGGAAAACAGAGAAGGATAAAAGGAATTACTGTTGTTGTTGCTTGTGTTGACGAAAATGGGTCAGGGGACCGGAAATGAAGAGAACAGCAACGGCGACGGAGGTGAGGAGCGACTGGAGGTGATGAGCAACTGGAGGTGAGGAGATGTGCAAGAAGAAGAGGAGCGGCTGCGTGGGAGAAGAAGAGGAACGACTAGGTTAGGGCAAGAAGAGAAGAAGAAGGATGCAGGGGTAGGATGGTGATTAACAAAAATTCATTAATCACTCGGTTTGAAAACCGCATGTTTCAAACTGAGTCATCCAAGGCCAAAAAAATTAGAAAAATAGAGAACAATTTTTTTGTTGTTTTCAAAATTTGTTCATCGTTTTTCAAATAGAGTATTTTCGTTTTCATTTAGAAAATAAAAACAGCGCCAAGTAAACACGTTTTTTGAAAATTCTTCCAATTTTCAAAAAACTGAAGAATTTTCGGGAAAATCCTGCCAAGTAAACGGGGCCTAACTCTTCTTACTTTTTATCATCTCTATCTATCTATCTGCAGCAACAGTTCTGATAGGATGGAGGGCTGAGTCGAGGTTCGCAATGGCCTTTAAAAATTACCTTTTCTGATTTAAAAATTATACTGTATTTTTATCAATTTATATGCCTCGATCCGGTTTGCAGAATACAAATTTCATCAATAAGTAAGCATTACAAAAATGAAAAATATTACCATTCTATCGTAGCAACGAGAGTTATTACACAGATAATAAGTAAATGGGTGATTAATGAAAATGAATTTTACAAGGGAATTTTTATAATTTAACCAAAAATTAATTAAACAATGCTAGACTATCTAAGGATATTCTTTTTAAGAGATCTCATTTTTAGCCCAGCAAAAATAATAGTATGTTTAATTTTTATTTTGATAAAATAAATAATATATTTAATTAATCAATTCCCATTGCTTAAATAATTAAAAACCAATAATTACCTATTGAAATGAGGAGACTCATGCTTATGAGTAGGCTGATTAATAACTTGAAAATGAAAGAGGTATTTCCACTTGCCATGTTTTTTTTTAAGCAGATGTATATGAATTATATATAATGAATGGCCATGAAGGACATGGCAAAACCAACAAAGGAAAACAGCAGCCTGGAACAACCAGCAGCTGCAGCCGCCTCACACCAGGAAGCTATCACTAGCTCCTGACCAAAAAACAAACAGCCATACCCGACTACAAGACTACGAAACCAACAACTCTCTCAGAAAAACAGATAGAACTACGATCCCCAACTACCGGACCGGAAAAAAAAAAAAAAAGCATAACAGAAAGGAACAAAAAAAGGCTACAGAAACTTGACGAGAGCCACATTAAAGGCCACAGATCCAAGCAGAAGACTGCATCATATCTGTCATGTTGTAAGCAAAGGAGTGGTCTTTGCTCTTCAACCACCAATGCCAAATAGAAAAAATCATCTGGATACTCCCAAACTCCGAAGACTCTCTTTGTCTAAATACCATGTCGTTGCGCTGCTTCCATATTGACCAAATGATCGCATAGAACAGAGTGATCCACATCTCCCTAACATGCTTGCCAACAGATGGCATTATATTCGCCCAAGACTGCCAAAGATCAGCTAGATCCCGCGGCTGACACCACTTCACCCGAAGCCACCTCATGAAGTAATCCCACACTTCTCTAATACTCTCACACCGAAGGAAAAGGTGTGTGACATCCTCCGATTCCCTTCTACATATGGGGCAGTAATTCTCACTCGCCGGGATCATGAGACGGCTCTCGAGAAACTTTCTGGTGACAATCCTTTCTCTTATCGCTAACCATAGGAAAAACTCTACCCGAAAAGGAACCAAACCAGTCCAACAGGAGTGCATCAGAGGCATTTTAACGAATTTCATCTCCTCCCAACACTTATAACCTGATTGGGTCGTGAAGGAACCAGTTCTGTCCAAACCCCACCGCAACTCACTAGGCTGGACCCCCCTGCTAGGTGTCACGAGACGCTCACACAGATTCGTCCACTCATCCACTTCCCAACCGAAAAGCCCTCTTCTCCACTCCCCACGCCACTTCCAATCCGCCTCTCTCCATTCACCAAACTGTATAACCATCCCTTCCTGATTAGTAGACAGGTGATATAACCTAGGGTGGAGCAGAGCCAAAGGTTGTTTATCAACCCACGGATCCCACCAAAAATGAGTGGATTCCCCGTCACCCACACACATGGTTAAATGATTAGACCAGACTTGGAAGAAATCACCCCCTCTCCCGCACACTCTCAAAATATCCTTCCAAATTGGCGATAGACCAGCCTCCCTTATCCGCCACAAATCACCTGCTGAGTTAATACCATACTGTTTTCGAATAATCTAGGCCCACATCTTCCGACTGCCATTGATCAGATCCCAAACCCACTTAAATAACAGCACCACGTTACGCTCCTGGAGCTTCCCAATACCCAAACCTCCAAGGGTCGTAGACCGCGAGACCTCTTCCCACTTCACCTTATGCAAACCCTTCTTATCATCGTTATCACTCCATAAGAAGCGACGCATAATCCCTTCACATTGCTTCAGGATCGTAACTGGCATCCGATATATCGACATATTGTAAATAGGGAGACTAGTGAGTGCAGATTTAATCAAAGTGACCCGACCTCCCACTGAAAGGAGATGGCCTTTCCAAGTAGCTAACTTCTTCCGAACTTTTTGAATAAGAAATTGCCAACCCGATATCCTTTTCCTATTAAAACCCACCAAGGATCCTAGATATTTGAACGGAAGAGCTTCATATTTACAGCCTGCCCGGTTAGCCAAAATGGATCCGATTTGGTCACTAATATTCACTCCAACAAGGGTGCTTTTGTGAAAGTTTACTCTAAGACCAGAGTACGCATCAAACCACCTCAGAATACCCTTAACACCCTGGATTTCCTCCTCGTTATTGTTGACAAAAATTAAGGTATCATCCGCAAATTGAAGATGACTCAGATTCCATCCATTAACAGGACAACCTATCCCATGCAAGATCGCCACCTCCTCTGCTCTGACAAACAACCTATGAAGACCCTCCGCTGCTATATTGAACAAAAAAGGAGACATAGAGCAACCCTGACGAAGACCCCTCCCCACTTCGAATTGCTCTAAGGGGGACCCATTAATCAGAACAGAGACCTTGTTCGAACTGATACATTGCCTAATCCAGCCTCTCCACTTTACTCCAAACCCCATAATGCGCATCACATCATCTAAGTAATCCCATTCAATAGAGTTGTAGGCTTTCTCAAAATCCAGCTTGAAAAGCAGTCCCTAATGCTTACTATTCCGCAAGTGATGCACAACCTCATTGGCGGTCATAACACAATCCAAGGTGTGGCGCCCCTTGATAAAACCATGTTGAGTCTCGCTAATCACAGATCCAATCACCTCACTAAGCCGCTTAGCCATAATTTTCGACACCACCTTATAGAAACTACTCACCAAACTAATCGGACGGAAATCTTTGAACTGCTTAGCTTCAGGAATCTTAGGAATGAGCGTCAAGAACGATGAGTTTGCCCCCGCTGGGAACTTCCCTTTCTTGAAAAATTCTTGAATCAACCTAGAAAATTCACCCCCGATGATGCCCCATGCTTTCTGGACAAAACGAAGGGAAAAGCCATCAGGCCCTGGAGATTTCTGCCCATTACACCCCTGCACCGCCTCCCACACTTCAGAATGCAACACCTCTTTTTCTAAGCCATCAGCTTCCCCCGAACTCAACTTAGAGAAACCCAAATCTTGAATCCTAGGACGATTCCAACTAACCGCCTGGAAGAAATCCCCGTAGTACCGGGCTGCTACTCTTTTAATCTCTTACGGGGTGCGGAGAGTAGAGTTAGACACAATTATCTCCCTAATAGAGTTTTTCCTCGAAGTAATTTTGGCCATCCTATGAAAATAAGACGTATTCCGGTCTCCGTATACATTCCACTTCAATCTATTTTTATGCAGCCAAAAACAATCAACCTTCTTCTGCTGATCCCACATCTCAATCTTAGCCTTGGATAACTCTACTTGCTCTTCCATAGTCAAAGGGCGATTATCAGCTAGACGATCCAAATCCTCGAATCTCGACTGTACAATACGCAAACTAGATTCAACATTGCCAAAAACCTCTTTATTCCACACCCGAATCTTCTTCTTGAGGAATTTCAGCTTCTGAATAACACGAAAGTCTCCTGGAAATTCTAAACCTGCTTCCTGCCACCAGCCCGCAACCAAATCCTTGAAATCCCTCTCCTCCCACCATACAGCCAAATCTCTAAAGGGTTTCGGGCCCCAATCAACCAACTCGCTTCTTAGGATTAGAGGAACATGATCAGAGCCATTCCGATCTAAAGCCGATAGCTCACAATCCCGTATCAAAGTCAACCAGCCAGCTTGAACAAACATTCTATCAATCCTACTTCTACTGCAGGAGTTAGACCACGTAAATCTTCTTCCCACAAGCGGAATATCATGAAACTCACACCTATCAATCCACTCCTGAAAAGAAATCATGCCTCTCGAATACCCTTCTCCATTGGAATGATCAGAGGGGGTAAGAGTCTCGTTAAAATCACCCGCTATCAGAACTGGGACCGTACTGTTTTCAACTTTCATAGCTAACTCCTCCCATAGAACATCACGGGAGGCAACAGTATTAGGCGCATAAACATTAACCACCGCACATCGCGAACTGCTATCAATCACTTCTCCCTCAATCCAAATAAATCTATCACCTACCTCGGAATAATCCAAACGAAAAGAATTAGTTTTCCACATCGTCACCAACCCACCCGACCTCCCTACTGCTAGAGCAAAAACACACTTCGAATCATTGCCTCCCCCTAACCCATTCAAGAGGAAATCGTCCACAACCTCCCTTTTTCTCTCTTGAGGTAGACAAAAAGTAAGCTGATCCCCACTAAATAAATTCTTAATAAATAGTTTCTTTCTTCTCGACATCAACCCCCTGCAATTCCATGAAAACACTTGAACCATTGGAAATAAATCGAACCGCGCGGACTACCCCTAACTGCGGATGTTATCCAATTCCACTTCAAATCTCTCTCTGTTAAAGATCCGAAGAACCTCCTCATTAACCTGATCGGTAAGAGCCATTAAGAGCCATGTTCTAAACTTCTTCCTAGCAATTCCTCTTTTTTGTTTTGTTTTGTGTTTTTCTTCTTCTTCTATTGGTTTAGAAAACACCTACATATACAAGAGATGATGCAGAGATTATTAGGAAACAATATCATCTGTTCAATCATATTACTATACAATCTTATTAGGAAATCAATGATTTTCTTTCTTCCTTGGCTGTTTCCGTCGTTTATGAAAAGAGAAGAAAAAAAATCACGTTTGGTCTTTCTTTTTCCTTTAAATTTCCACAAAATCCCATCTTTTCCAATCCAGTTCATACACTAAAGTCCAAACCCCACTGAGATTCGTAGTTGCGGGAATTATTACAGCGTCGCCTTGCTTCCCGTTTGATGACCTGACATCCCATCCAGCATAAGCACTGGAAGAGAGAGACCCTTTATTGATCCCTACATGGCTCATCGCCGGATCCCACGCATTTGAATGACTATCAAATTCGACAGCCACCATCTGTTTACGGTTAAGGTGCTATTAAACAGACCCAAATTCCCACTAGCTGAATTGGGTGGGATCGGATCACTAAAAGGAGCAAGGAAAAAGGTAAATCCATCAGAATAAAAGGAAGCATTGGCATACAAACTTGTGCAGGTGAAGGAGAAACGAGTAGTAAAGTCTGCAACTTTACCCGTCGATGAGTCCCAAAGGCGAACTGGGTCAGCAATATTTCCTATCCTACATTATTTATTAGTGATGTGTTATTTCTCTAACGTTATAAATTTATAGTCCAACCATCTTGTTAAATCTGATGAAGCAATGAAGGATAGGAAATATTGTTTATAATTGCTCGATTAATTTACATGAGAAAACCTATTTATACACAATTGGTGCCATATCTTCAACGGGTTCGTGGTGCCATATCTGGTGATATCTTCAACGTTAGGTGCTGCCATATATTCAACATTGGCTGCATGCATGGCTGCATGCATAAGTAAAATTCTACAAACCAATAAATATCATTTACGTAAAAAAATATATATATTAGAAGAGTCATTTTTTTTAACACTCGATAGAATTTTTACATGATTAGCCGATAGAATAAAAAAACGTTACGTAATTTTCACACATAAGAAAGGGTCTGGGATTGGACCGGAGGAGGGGAAGACTTCACACGAAAAAGAAGAAGAAAAAGGGAAGATTTTTTCTACTAAACTAAGCCCCTTCAACCCGACAATATCCAACCGACCTAATCCCATTACTCACTTTGATTTTTTTATCTAGCATTCAACACCTTTCTATATACAAAATCGAGGCGTTAATTTTTAATTGATAAGATAAAAAATATTTGTGGTTTATCACTTCCGTATTAGGTTAGTATTTTTTATTTATTTAAACAGATAATTATCAAGTGGAATATAACTCAATCATTGTCACGTGTTTTTATAGGGAGAGGTATCGTATGATAGATACTCCCGATGTATCTACCATTTTCTCAGGATTTCCACTAAAGTACCAATCATTTATTTTAGTGAAAACTATAATTAAAAAAAGAGAATATTTTACATTCTAACAAATTCTACAATTTTTTCATACTAACTAACGTGTCAAAATCTGAATGGTATGCATTAAGTGATAGGCTTCTCGAGTGAATTAATGTATATCACTCATACTTTGACATATCAATTAGTATAAAAAGTTTGACATATCAATTAGTATAAAAAGTTTGTAAAATTTATTTGTAAGAAACCTAAAGTTTACAAAATATTTTATTTTGCGCTCTATAGTTTAGAAGCATGCAGTACAAAACCTTAGAGTTTTTGTTTTAAATGTTACGATTTTAAATTTTATAATTGTTAAAAATTAAAAAAGAATAGAAAATATTAAGAAATTTGATTAAAAAATGTGACAAATACGGTAAGAATTAAGAAAATGAAAAAAAGTAGTTTAACTTTTATTTACATTTTTTTTCTTTTTTAAAGTTTTAAAATATTTTTGATTGATTTTTATTTTGTGAACTCTCTTATATTTGCTATATTTTCTCCTCAAATTTGCTAATTGGATGAGTTCTTTATAGAAAAAAAATACTATTGGTGTTGCTCACGAATGCTATTAGTTTTATGAAACTAAGGTTAATTTCATTTTCAATTCAACTTTTTTCTTCAATTTTTTCTTCTTCACATTATAGATATTTTAGTTGTATATTTTCGTTGATTATTGTGGGAGTTTTATACTAATCAAGAAAAAGTTTACGATGAGAAAAAATACAAAAAAAGACCTGATGGTCTCGTACCAACTTAATAACAACAGAGGTTTTGAACATCAGATTCTACAACTATCTCACTCTGACAAACAATCTTGTAAAAAGGAGAAAAACAAAAACAAAACACACAAGTACCCTTCTAATTAAGTTCTAATGTTACAAGTGAAACCTGACCAGAAAGTCGCAGGATGTACAAGAATTTCAAGCACGATCTGAAGACAATGTTTAGATTGAAAGAAGGGAATTGTTAGGTGTATCAGAAGCAAGGTACATTCTGCTTTGACATCGGAAAGTTGCGCGTCGAATAGATGGATGCCGGAGCCCTATCAGGTAATTCCTTATCGGAGCAATCGGCTTTTTCTGGTCTGCACAGCCAAGAAAAAAACAGTGCAAATACTTTTGCAGACCTGAAGGAAAGACAATTGTGAAATGAAACATAGCAGACAGACAAGACAAGTACACGAACCGTGTTCGAGCATACTTTTTCTTCTCTGCTGTTAGTTTAGAGGTTGTTATTGTGGAACTGCTATGCTTTGATCTTATATTTTGAGGCTATTCGCTACGCAGTGAACAAAATTCATCAATCCAACTGCTATGCTTTGATGTTTTCCTTTATTTCATAGCCAAAACGTGTCTACTTTATTTATCGAGCTTTTAGTAAGAATACTACGTACAATGCTCATTCTACGCAAGGTACAAAGAAATTTCTAAATGTTACTCAACGTTACTAGTGCTAGCGACCATGAGACAGGCTTGAAGACATTTGGTTTCGACTGGATTCCAGATACATTCCCTGTTCTGGCATTGATACCTCTCCGTGGAGAACCTTAATCACTTTCTTGCTTCTACCCTTAATCACTTAATTACTAGTGCTGCTAGCGACCATCAAACAAGCTTGAAGACATGTGGTTTCGACTGAGTGCCACACACTCTTGCTGTTCAGACGGCTGAAAACATCCTATATCATTCGGTTGCTCTGGCATTGACATCTCTCCTCGGAGAACCTTAATCACTTGCTGTGCTTCTAGCCTTTCCTTGGAATTAGGGTTAGTGCAGCATAATCCAACCATTAACAACCGCTCAATCTCCTCCCTGTTGAATTCGCCTCCCAACCTTTCATCGACAGCATTTAGAATAGTTCCTGAAGAATATAGCTCCAAAACCCATTTACTCAACGGCAAATGAAAATCACCATCGTCATAAGTCCTCCTCCCGCAAACAATCTCTAGAGCCACAACACCAAAGCTAAACATGTCTGACTCTTTAGTAGCCTTTCCTTCACTTGCATATTCAGGGGCAAGGTACCCAAGAGTCCCGACAAGCGTTGTGCGTTGAGACCTTTTGGTAGGGTCAATAAGTTTAGCCAAACCAAAATCACCTAGCTTGGTGCTGAAATCAGTGTCTAACAGTACATTAGCCGATTTGACATCTCTGTGAAGGACACATTGCTCCGCGTCCTCGTGCAGATAGTGAAGCGCTGAGGCCAAACCCAAAGCTATTTTGTAGCGAACTGGCCAGGAGAGACTTCTCTTGTTGCCGAACAGATGAGTGTCAAGGCTTCCATTAGGCATGTAGTCATAAACAAGCAACAAACTTCCTCCCTCGTGACACCAACCAATGAATTGCACCAGGTTTCGATGGATTAATCGGCTGATAATCTTGGCTTCGTTCAAGAAAATCTTCTCGGAGTTCTCTGATTCAGTTAGAATCCGCTTGACAGCAACAACGCGACCCAGATTAGTCAGCAACCCTTTGAACACTTGTCCTGATCCTCCTCGGCCTAGCTTATTTTCATCAGCAAAGTTATTGGTTGCCACATCTAGTTCCTGGAAAGAAAATCTGATTGGTAATGCTCCTTTTTCAAGATCAGCATTCGTGGAGTGGAACAAATTTCCGTTTCCTGATGCCCTAATCTTGCTTCTTCTCCTCTTCACCAAAAAAAAAACAATTCCGACTCCTCCTAATATCAACACAAACAAAGAAACTCCCACAATTACTAAAAGTCTAGTGATTCTGGTTTTCTCTTTTCTGCTCGGGCTTGCAGCAACCACCCTGGAATCCATGTTAGAACTGAACTGCCATGAGCTGATAGTGTTTCGCTGCGTATACATCCCTGTTGAAGCAGAGAATCCAATCCTAACCCACTCAGGAATGGCATTCCTAAGATCGATTATGAGAGAAGTAGAGTTACCTGCAACTTTTGCATCCCTATAACTCCAAACCAAGCTGAGATTCATGGTTGCGGCGTTGTAAGTTATTACAGCATCACCTTGCTTTCCATTTGATGACCGGATATCCCACCAGACATGAGCACTGGAAAAGAGAGACCCTTTACTGATCCCTATGTGCCTCATCGGCGGATCCCACACATTCGGGAAGCTATCAAATTCCACAGTCACGATCTGTTTATGGGTTAAGGTGCTATTAAACAGACCCAAATACCCAGCAGCTGAATTGAATGGGATCGGATCATTAAAAGGAGCAAGGAAAAGGGTAAAGCCATCAGCATAAGTGGAAGCATTGGCATCCAAACTTGTGCAGGTGAAGGAGAAACGAGTAGTAAAGTCCGCAACTATACCCGTCGATGAGTCCCAAATGCGAACCGGTTCAGCGTAGGAAGCGCGGCTGACACGAAACCAAATAGGGTCTATGACTGAGGTGAGTTCCAATGATCCACTAACTGGGGAAGCATCACCTTCGTACAGAATGGTCTCTGTCCCTGCAGCAAAAGTGGTTATATCAAAGGACAGTGAATGAGCCAAGAGAGTGTGGAGGGGGGAAATGAAGCATATCATCAAACAGGTGGTGTGCGTGATTATTTGCAAAACCATGTTTGGATTTTTCAGAATCTGAACAAATCAAGATAATCTATGTAATGCAGTTAACCCAAAGTCCTACACATTTCAACCGAGGGAGAGAGAACGAGCAACTCTACGCCTTTATACATTGTTGGAGTCAAAGAAGATGGATGTAATAGTGTTGAAGTCATAAATCTTGTAAATCTATGGCAACATCAGTGATAAAATATATTTCTCTACCTTATAAATTCATAGTTCAACCATTTGAACCACCAGGCTACTTTGGAAAAAAAAACAGTTTTAAAGGGAAAAAAGACATTTTAAAATAATCAAATTTAAATTGGAAAGAGATTGTATATGTTGGCCATTTACGAGATTATTTAATAAGCAAATGGATAATTTTATAAAGAACTATCTAAACCATAATAAAAAAAATATTAATATACTGTGGTCAATCATTCTTTTTCTAAGAACAGAGACTAGAAAGTAAAATTTTACTAACCAATAAATATCATACTATATTTATTTCTGTAAAAAATGATTTAAGGCCGGCAAAGGATAGATGAGTGTTGACAGATGAATTTTTAATCTAAGTGGCCAAGTCAATTGATCTCACATATTTGTGTTTAAGTAACAAGTGGACATTGAATTTTTTATCGGAAGGTCGATAATGCTCGAACGAGATTAATAAGTTATAATTAAAGACGATTACTATACAAGATTATAATGTGAAAGATGGTAATTATCTTGACTAACTCTCCTTACTGACTCATTCTACCATGAACTGTAATTATGAATACAGCTCAATAGGATTTTGACCAAGTTAATATCTAATCGGAAAAGGATAACAGCTTGCATGGCATGAGGTTAACATTTATCTCTCACAGAATCATCTGTGGTGACTCTGGAACCATCTTATTAAAAAACATTAAGAAAATTTAGCCTTAAAATCGCGTAAAATGCGGTTTCATTATGGGTATGAAATATAAATCTTTAAAAGAACTTACTTATTTCATCTTTATACACTGTGCTACCGACCATGAAGCAAACTTGAAGACATTTGGTTTCGACTGAATTCCTGATGCACTTGCGGTCCTGAGGCCAGAGAACTTCCTATATCATCATGCATATCATTTGGTAACTTTGGCATAGGCATTTCTAGGCGAAAACCTTAATCACTTGTCCTGCTTATGGCCTTTCCTTGTAATATGGGTCTGCTTTCCAATCTTTCGTCGACCGCGTTCAGGATAATTCCTGAAGTGTATAGCTTCCAAACCCATCTACTCAACGTCATATGAAAATCCCCAGCAAGATAATTCCTCATCCCGCACGCGATTTCTAGTGTTGATCACTAATGATATTAGTTTTATGAAACTAAGGTTAATTTCATTTTCTATTCAAAAAAAAAAAATTCAATTTTTTTTTAACATTATAGATATTTAGTTGTATATTTTTGTTGATGATTGTGCGAGTTTTATACTAATCAAGAAAAAATTTATGATAAGAAAAAATATACAAAAAAGACCTGATGGTCTCGTACCAACTTAATAACAACAGAGGTTTTGAACACATTTGGTTTCGACTGGATTCCAGATACATTCGCTGTTCTGGCATTGATACCTCTCCGAGGAGAACCTTAATCACTCCCTTAATCACTTAATTACTAGTGCTGCTAGCGACCATCACACAAGCTTGAAGACACGTGGTTTCGACTGAATGCCACACACTCTTGCTGTTCAGACGGCTGAAAACATGCTATATCATTCAGTTGCTCTGGCATTGACATCTCTCCACGGAGAACCTTAATCACTTGCTGTGCTTCTAGCCTTTCCTTGGCAATAGGGTTAGTGCAGCATAATCCAACCATTAACAACCGCTCGATCTCCTCCCTGTTGAATTCGCCTCCCAAGCTTTCGTCGACAGCAATTAGAATATTTCCTGAAGAATATAGCTGCAAAACCCATTTACGCAACGGCATATGAAAATCACCATTCTCATAAGTCCTCCTCCCGCAAACGATCTCTAGAGCCACAACACCAAAGCTAAACATGTCTGACTCTTTAGTAGCCTTTCCTTCACTTGCATATTCAGGGGCAAGGTACCCAAGAGTCCCGACGAGCGTTGTGCGTTGAGACCTTATGGTAGGGTCAATAAGTTTAGCCAAACCAAAATCACCTAGCTTGGTGCTGAAATCAGTGTCTAACAGTACATTAGCCGATTTGACATCTCTGTGAAGGACACATTGCTCCGCGTCCTCGTGCAGATAGTGAAGCGCTGAGGCCAAACCCAAAGCTATTTTGTAGCGAACTGGCCAGGAGAGACTTCTCTTGTTGCCGAACAGATGAGTGTCAAGGCTTCCATTAGGCATGTAGTCATAAACTAGCAACAAACTTCCTCCCTCTTGACACCAACCAATGAATTGCACCAGGTTTCGATGGATTAATCTGCTGATAATCTTGGCTTCGTTCAAGAAAATCTTCTCGGAGTTCTCTGATTCAGTTAGAATCCTCTTGACAGCAACGACGCGACCCAGATTAGTCAGCAACCCTTTGTACACTTGTCCTGATCCTCCTCGGCCTAGTTTATTTTCATCAGCAAAGTTATTGGTTGCCACAACTAGTTCCTGGAAAGAAAATCTGATTGGTAATGCTCCTTTTTCAAGATCAGCATTCGTGGAGTCTAACAAATTTCGTTTTCCTAATGCACTACTCTTGCTTCTTCTCTTCTTAACCAAAAAAAACCCAATTCCGACTCCTCCTAACATCAACACAAACAAAGGAACTCCCACAATTACTAAAAGTCTAGTGATTCTGGTTTTCTCTCTTCTGCTTGGGCTTGCAGCATGCACCCTGGAATCCATGTTAGAACTGAACCGCCATGAGCTGATAGTGTTTCGCTGCGTACTCATCCCTGTTGAAGCTGAGAATCCAATCCTAACCCACTCAGGAATGGCATTCCTAAGATCAATTATGAGAAAAGTAGAGTTACCTGCAACTTCTGCATCCCTATAACTCCAAACCAAGCTGAGATTCATGGTTGTGGCGTTGTAAGTTACTACAGCATCACCTTGCTTTCCACTTGATGACCGGATATCCCACCAGACATAAGTACTGGAAGAGAGAGACCCTTTATTGATCCCTATGTGCCTCACCGGCGGATCCCACACATTCGCGTAGCTATCAAATTCCACAATCACCATCTGTTTACGGGTTAAGGTGCTATTAAACAGACCCAAATACCCACCGGCTGAATTGGGTGGGATCGGATCATTAAAAGGAGCAAGGAAAAGGGTAAAGCCATCAGCATAAGAGGAAGCATTGGCATCCAAACTTGTGCAGGTGAAGGAGAAACGAGTAGTAAAGTCTGCAACTTTACCCGTCGATGAGTCCCAAATGCGAACTGGGTCAGCGTAGGAAGCGCGGCTGACACGATACCAGTCTGAGACTGGGGTGAGTTCCATGGATCCACTAACTGGGGCAGCATCACCTTCGTACAGAATGGTGTCTGTGCCTGCAGCAAAATTGCTTATATCAAAGGACAATGAATGAGCCAAAAGCGGGTGGAGGGAAAGAAGGAAACATAACATCAAGCCGGTTGTGTGCATGATTATATGCAAAACCATACTATCTTTATTTCTGTAAAAAAATGATTTAAGGCCGGAAAAGGATAGAAGTGTTGACAATGAATTTTTAAATCTAAGTGGCCAAGTCTGTCTTCCCCTGATTTTTAAATTTAAAGGCACTTCCTTATTTCTGTGAATTTTACCACACGCTTCCTTCGTCTTCGTCTTCGCCTAACTTTTCTTGTGTGGTACCGTAAGTAACTGTACAAATACATGAACTTTTCTTCCTCATTTATTATTTTATTTTCTAGTTATTTATGAACTCATCAAATCCATGAATAAAAAATTAAAAAAGAATTAAGAAATTGGATTGGCAGGATAATTTAAATATTGGATGGTATTTTTTTATTAAAAAACAAAAAAAGGAAATTACTAAGTTATAATTAAAGACAATTTCCAGACAAGATTATAATGTGAAAGTAATTATCTTGACTAACTCTCCTGACTGACTCATTCTACCATGAACTGTAATTATGAATACAGCTCAATAGGATTTTGACCAAGTTAATATCTAATCGGAAAAGGATAAACAGCTTGCATGGCATGAGGTTAACATTTATCTATCACAGAATCATCTGTGGTGACTCTAGAACCATCTTATTAAAAAACATTAAGTAAAATTAGCCTTAAAACCACGTAAAATGCTGTTTCATTATGGGTAATCATTCATGATCTATGAAATATAAATCTTTACAAGAACTTACTTATTGCATCTTTACACACTGTGCTACCGACCATGAAGCAAGCTTGAAGACATTTGGTTTCGACTGAATTCCTGATGCACTTGCGGTCCTCAGGCCAGAGAACTTCCTATATCATCATGCATATCATTTGGTAACTTTGGCATAGGCATTTCTAGGCGAAAATCACTTGTCCTGCTTATGGCCTTTCCTTGTAATATGGGTCTGCTTCCAATCTTTCGTCCACCGCATTCAGGATAATTCCTGAAGTGTATAGCTTCCAAACCCATCTACTCAACGTCATATGAAAATCCCCAGCAAGATAATTCCTCATCCCGCACGCAATTTCTAGTGCCACAACACCAAACTAAACATGTCTGACTCTGCCTTTCCTCTACTTGCACACTCAGGGGAAGGTACCCAAGAGTCTCCCAACTAGGCTTCTGTGCTGAGTCCTTAAGGTAGGGTCAATAACTTTAGCTGCCTAGCTTGGTGCTGAAATCGGTGTCTAACAGGACATAAGCCGATTTGATATCCCTGTGAAGAACACATTTCTCTGCATCTTCATGAAGATAGTGCAGCGCCGAGGCCAAAACTAAAGCTATTTTGTAACGCGCAAACCAGGGGAGAGTTCGCTTGTCTCCAAAGAGATGAGTGTCTAAGCTACCATTAGGCATATTCTCATAAACAAGCAACAAATTTCCTTGCTCTTGGCACCATCCGATAAATTTGTACCAGGTTGCGATGGATTAAACGACTAATAATCCTTACCTCATTTACGAAAAGCCACTGAGAGTTGTTTGATGATTCTGTCAGAAATCAGAACTCTTTCCACAGAAACAACAGGACCAAGATTGTTCAACGTCCCTTTGTAAGCTTGTCCTGAACTTACTCTGCCTAGTCGTCTGTTGTTATCAGCAAAATTATCCGTCGCTACAACTAACCCTTGGTAAGAAAATCTCATTGGTAGTGCTTCTATCTCAATCAGCTCAGCATCCATGAAGCTGAAAGTAGTTCTTGATCAAGAAATCTTGTTCCTTCTCTTGACCACAGAAAAACCAATTCCGAGCACAAAAAAAAACAAACAAGCACCAGCAATCACAATCACAATCAAAATAGACATCCCTTGGATCAACTATGAGAAATGTAGAGTTTTTTGCAACTTCAAACTACACTGAGATTTTGTGTAGTCCCTTTGTAAGCTATTACAGCATTAGCCTTTTTCCCATTCGTTGGGATCAAATCCCTTGGGAAGTGAGCATCAGAACGAGTGGTTCCAACATCGATCGAAACATGCTCCACAAACGGATCCCACTTTGTATCCTCCGAGCTATCGAATTCCACCGCAATGATACGCTTATGGCCTGCGATTGAATTAAACACTTCTAAATAACCAGCGCCCGACTTGGGTGTCATTGGATCGGCAAACGGACCAAGGAAAAAGGTGAAGCCTTCAGAAAAGTCTCTCTTCAGTTACACTTTCGACAGTAGAAGAGAAATGAGTAGTTTAGAAGCATGCAGTATAAAACCTTAGAGTTTTTGTTTTAAAATGTTACAATTAAAATTTTATAATAGTTAAAAAATTAAAAATTGAAAATTAAAAAAGATAGAAAATATTAAGAAATTTGATTAAAAAATGTGACAAATACCGTAAAAATTAAGAAAATGAAAAAAATAGTTTAACTTTTATTTACAATTTTTTTTAACGTTTTAAAATATTTCTTATTGATTTTTATTTTGTGAAGTAACCTCTTTTATACTTGTTATATTTTCTCCTCAAATTTACATAATTGGATGAATTCTTTATAGAAAAAAAAAATACTACTGGTGTTGATCACTAATGATATTGTTTTATGAAACTAAGGTTAATTTCATTTTCTATTCAATTTTTTTTTTCAATTTTTTTTTCACATTATAGATATTTAGTTGTATATTTTTGTTGATGATTGTGCTAGTTTTATACTAATCAAGAAAAAGTTAATGATGAGAAAAAATACACAAAAAAGACCTGATGGTCTCGTACCAACTTAAAAACAACAGAGGTTTTGAAGACATTTGGTTTCGACTGGATTCCAGATACATTCGCTGTTCTGGCATTGATACCTCTCCGAGGAGAACCTTAATCACTTTCCTTGCTTCTACCCTTAATCACTTAATTACTAGTGCTGCTAGCGACCATGACACAAGCTTGAAGACATGTGGTTTCGACTGAATGCCACACACTCTTGCGGCTGAAAACATCCTATATCATTCAGTTGCTGTGGCATTGACATCTCTCCACGGAGAACCTTAATCACTTGCTGTGCTTCTGGCCTTTCCTTGGCATTAGGGTTAGTGCAGCATAATCCAACCATTATCAACCGCTCGATCTCCTCCCTGTTGAATTCGCCTCCCAACCTTTCGTCGACAGCATTTAGAATATTTCCTGAGGAATATAGCTGCAAAAACCATTTACTCAACGGCATATGAAAATCACCATCCTCATAAGTCCTCCTCCCGCAAACGATCTCTAGAGCCACAACACCAAAGCTAAACATGTCTGACTCTTTAGTAGCCTTTCCTTCACTTGCATATTCAGGGGCAAGGTACCCAAGAGTCCCGACGAGCGTTGTGCGTTGAGACCTTATGGTAGGGTCAATAAGTTTAGCCAAACCAAAATCACCTAGCTTGGTGCTGAAATCGGTGTCTAACAGTACATTAGCCGATTTGACATCTCTGTGAAGGACACATTGCTCCGCGTCCTCGTGCAGATAGTGAAGCGCTGAGGCCAAACCCAAAGCTATTTTGTAGCGAACTGGCCAGGAGAGACTTCTCTTGTTGCCGAACAGATGAGTGTCAAGGCTTCCATTAGGCATGTAGTCATAAACTAGCAACAAACTTCCTCCCTCTTGACACCAACCAATGAATTGCACCAGGTTTCGATGGATTAATCTGCTGATAATCTTGGCTTCGTTCAAGAAAATCTTCTCAGAGTTCTCTGATTCAGTTAGAATCCTCTTGACAGCAACGACGCGGCCCAGATTAGTCAGCAACCCTTTGTACACTTGTCCTGATCCTCCTCGGCCTAGTTTATTTTCATCAGCAAAGCTATTGGTTGCCACAACTAGTTCCTGGAAAGAAAATCTGATTGGTAATGCTCCTTTTTCAAGATCAGCATTCGTGGAGTCTAACAAATTTCGTTTTCCTAATGCACTGCTCTTGCTTCTTCTCTTCGTCACCAAAAAAAAACCAATTCCGACTCCTCCTCACATCAACACAAACAAAGGAACTCCCACAATTACTAAAAGTCTAGTGATTCTGGTTTTCTCTCTTCTGCTTGGGCTTGCAGCAACCACCCTGGAATCCATGTTAGAACTGAACTGCCATGAGCTGATAGTGTTTCGCTGCGTACTCATCCCTGTTGAAGCTGAGAATCCAATCCTAACCCACTCAGGAATGGCATTCCTAAGATCAATTATGAGAAAAGTAGAGTTACCTGCAACTTTTGCATCCCTATAACTCCAAACCAAGCTGAGATTCATGGTTGTGGCGTTGTAAGTTACTACAGCATCACCTTGCTTTCCACTTGATGACCGGATATCCCACCAGACATAAGTACTGGGAGAGAGAGACCCTTTATTGATCCCTATGTGCCTCACCGGCGGATCCCACACATTCGCGTAGCTATCAAATTCCACAATCACCATCTGTTTATGGGTTAAGGTGCTATTAAACAGACCCAAATACCCTCCAGCTGAATTTGGTGGGATCGGATCATTAAAAGGAGCAAGGAAAAGGGTAAAGCCATCAGCATAAGAGGAAGCATTGGCATCCAAACTTGTGCAGGTGAAGGAGAAACGAGTAGTAAAGTCTGCAACTTTACCCGTCGATGAGTCCCAAATGCGAACTGGGTCAGCGTAGGAAGCGCGGCTGACACGATACCAGTCTGAGACTGGGGTGAGTTCCATGGATCCACTAACTGGGGCAGCATCACCTTCGTACATAATGGTGTCTGTGCCTGCAGCAAAATTGCTTATATCAAAGGACAATGAATGAGCCAAAAGCGGGTGGAGGGAAAGAAGGAAACATAACATCAAGCCGGTTGTGTGCATGATTATATGCAAAACCATATGCAAGATTGTTCAGAACATAAACAAGCCAAAATCAACAATGTTGTGAGTCTAAATCTAAAGAGTAAAGGCACCTTCCTTTGTAGCTTTGCCGGTTCATATTTTAAAGAAAAAAGTAAAAATAGTAAGACAACGTCAGTATCATACCATCTTTATTTCTGTACAAAAATGATTTAAGGCCGGAAAAGGATAGATGAGTTGACAATAATTTTTAAATCTAAGTGGCAAGTCAATTGATCTCACATATTTGTGTTTAAGTAACAAGTGGACATTGAAGTTTTTTCGACACTACTCGAACAAGATTAATAAATTATAATTTAAAATGGTTTCTATACAAGATTATAATGTGAAAGTGATACGATCTCAAGTAGTGTTGGCGACGATCCTAGGCAGTGATTGGCGTCATGACTCCACCCATTAGCGTCATTGATACGATCCTAGGAACCTCTCAAACCCAAGTGACGTTAATTGAGGAGTCGCGAGCGGCCAAGGGATTGGAGCACGCGAAGGAACATGCTAGGAGAGCCTTGGAGAGTGATTGCGTGTCGAGGGCATCAAATTTAGTTGTATAAAAAATACGAATTCAAGAGTAGGAATACAACTTATCACTCGTCCACAAGGAACTTGTAGATTGTGGTAAGAGGATCGTCCACAGAGATCTTTCGGGAAATTGTAGTCTTGGCTCGACTTCCTCGTCACTGGAATTGAGTGGTTTTGTTCTGCAATTAAGATAATCAAAGCAATTAAAAGGAACAAGGCAAAAGTTAAATAAAGAAATAATCTTAGGCGGAAATGAATCTTAGCTAAGATTGGTGGTTAAGATTGGTTGTGAACTGATATGGGGAAAACTCCTAGTAAGGGCGAATTCGTGAGCACAATCCTTGTTTATTCGATCATTGACCTTTAGATTTTCTCTTTCTCCCTCATAACACTGCTATAGATTGGGAGGTATTCCTTTCCAATCCTTCTTTCCTCCTCTTGAAATCACTTGGCGGGTGCTCCCTTTCCTAGTGATCCTAACCGATGGACACCTTGCTGGTTAAAGGGTTTATCCAATTTGCTTGCTGGCTTGAGTCGCATGCGCTTTCTCAAAGGTGTAGGGGAAGACAGAGTCTAGGCCAAGCTACTCCCCGGTCGGAGCCCTAGATTGTCAATCTGGTCAGGCCTATATCGATCCAAGTCCACTAGCTTCAGCGAAGCTAGCTGCCTACTTAAGACACTCCGGTTTCGTCTCGTCCCCTTCGTGGTTGGCTACAAATCCCTCATCTAGCTCAAGGTTGATCAAATCTTAGCCTAGATGGGAACCGACTTGTTTAACTAGAACTTGAATCAATTACGAACGAGAGGATATTGAGAACAGATCGGTCTCACGAATCACAAGTGCGCTCAATCAACCCTTACTAAGAATTGAGGGTTTAGCTGCTAGACATATTAATCAAGGAAGCAAAAATAATTGATGAACATAAACTAAATTAATTTTGCGATATTCAAAGCGAATTATCACAGTACAAAATGTTTACAGCCCAGAAGTTGGAAGAAGGAAGATCCCGTGATTGACAGTCTTCCCTAACCTTTAACAAGGTTAGAGTCCCCGCCCCTCATGTTTCTTTCCAAATTTCAAACTTCAAAAAGATATGAGATAAAGAAAAATCTCTATTATTCAAATTCGAAAAAAATAAAATTAAATTAAATTAAAATTAAAACAGATAGATTGTTTTGTTCAAATGCGGAATCAGATCGAATCCGAGAGTCCTCCTAGGAGATGCTTTTGCCAGCCGTCGGCTTAATCCAAACGCATCTTCCTTGGCTCCTTGATCAGCACGTCTCTAGCTTGACAATCTTGGCCAAGCTTACGACCAAGATTGCTAGTCTGTGCTTAAGACCGGGTAACACTTGCGCCTATTTAAAGGCTGCGTTTGTTAATAATAAACCAAGACCAGGGTTCCCACAAATTCCATATACCAACTAATCGGTTTCCTTTCGTCTACCTTCTTGTTCTCTTGGTTCTCACGAAGCAAGCCGCTTATCTTTTGTAACTTAACCGTGGCATTATAGGGATACCGTGTGAGGTGCGGTTAGGGCGTGACTCGCGTGGCGTTTACAGAGATAAGCGTGGAAGGTGCGTGAGGAGCGTGACGGTTACCTGCGTGGCACTTACGGGGATAAGTGTGGGAGGGCGTAAGGGATCGTATTGGCGTGTCGCAGGGCTGATCGTCAATTGCTAGCATTCACGGGGTTGAGTATTGGTTGCTTGCGTTCACGGGGCTGAGCGTTAAGTGTGTGGGCGGCTACGAGGATAGGCGTGCGTGTGCAGGCGGCTACGGGGCTAGACGTTCGTGGAGATTGTGGCTTAGCTCAAACGGAGATTTGCCAACCATTAACCTCACCAACTATCCGAAGGTGGATTCCTTCAAATCTATCAAATACCGAGTGTAAGGTGGGATCTTACAGATTATTCTGCATCCTGAACCTATAGAAGAACTAGATCGAGTTAGTTGGTTGAGGGTGCCTAACCTCGGTATTCGTGATCGCATCAGTCATGACGTCAACCACTGGAATAGAGGAGTAAGAATCGCGTGTTTGGGCAGATTGAGGCAGCGCTTGGCGTCATGACGCCAAGCCATTAGTGTCATGATGCCAGGACCAGGAACAGAAGAGACGACATTTCCTACTATTTTCGGATGTTAGCTTTCATTTGGGATAAGTTTTAGGCTAATCGGACGAGCGGATAGAAAGTTAGCTATGGTCGACATTTTGATGCGCAATGTGAACGCACAACAACCCACGACTTGGAGATTGAAGCCCATCTTGGAGTCCAGCCATGCCAAAGCTATTCTAAAGCTTCTGGAATGTTTGTAAATCTTTCTTAATTAGTTTTATATGTATTTATAATTAATTTAATTAAATAATTAGACGTTTAATTAGAAGTAGGACTTGTAAGGTAAGTCTAACTCTAGTAAGATTTTGGGTTTTCCTATTTAAAGGAGTCGCTTTCTTCATTGTAAATCAGACCCTTTTTGATAAATCAAATACAGAGAAGTTTCTCACCATTGTTCATCCGTGAACCTTGTCCCTCATTGAGTCCGAGCACTCGATTAGGATAGCAAGTAAAACCTGAAAGTTCATCCCATTGATTCGTAGCTCTAGTTTGGCTAATATAGGATATTAGCAGGGTTAGAGATCGATTTAAGAACCTCACTTGATAGGTTTAGTTTGGCTAATACAGGATATTAGCACGGTTAAACAGTCTTGTTGAATTTATCTATCTTCCACAACGAAATTCAGACCTAGAACTAGATCAAAGGTACGTGGTACGAGCCTCGGGTGACCTAGGATCGTATCAGAAAGTAATTATCTTGACTAACTCTCCTTATTGACTTATTCTACCATGAACTGTAATTATGAATACAGCCGAATAGGATTTTGACCAAGTTAATAATATCTAATCGGAAAAGGATAACAGCTTGCATGACATGAGGTTAACATTTATCTCTCACAGAATCATCTGTGGTGACTCTGGAACCATCTTTTTAAAAAACATTAATAAAAAAATTTAGCCTTAAAATCCCGTAAAATGCGGTTTCATTATGGGTAATCATTCACGATCTATGAAATATAAATCTTTAAAAGAACGAACTTATTGCATCTTTATACACTGTGCTACCGACCATGAAGCAAGGTTGAAGACATTTGGTTTTGACTGAATTCCTGATGCACTTGCGGTTCTGAGGCCAGAGAACTTCCTATATCATCATGCATATCATTTGGTAATTTTGGCATAGGCATTTCTAGGCGAAAACCTTAATCACTTGTCCTGCTTATGGCCTTTCCTTGTAATATGGGTCTGCTTCCAATCTTTCGTCGACCGCGTTCAGGATAATTCCTGAAGTGTATAGCTTCCAAACCCATCTACTCAACGCCATATGAAAATCCCCAGCAAGATAATTCCTCATCCCGCAAGCGATTTCTAGTGCCACAACACCAAAAATAAACATGTCTGACTCTTTAGTAGCCTTTCCTCCACTTGCACACTCAGGGGAAGGTACCCAAGAGTCTCCCAACTAGGCTTGTGTGCTGAGTCCTTTAAGGTAGGGTCAATAACTTTAGTGCCTAGCTTGGTGCTGAAATCGGGGTCTAACAGGACAAAAGCAGATTTGATATCCCTGTGAAGAACACATTTCTCTGCATCTTCATGAAGATTGTGCAGCAGCGAGGCTAAAACTAAAGCTATTTTGTAACGCGCAGACCAGGGGAGAGTTCGCTTGTCGCCAATGAGATGAGTGTCTAAGCTACCATTAGGCATATTCTCATAAACAAGCAACAAATTTCTTTGCTCTTGGCACCATCCGATAAATTTGTACCAGGTTGAGATGGATTAAACGACTAATAATCCTTACCTCATTTACAAAAAGCCACTGAGAGTTGTTTGATGATTCTGTCAGAAGTTGGAACTCTTTCCACAGCAACAACAGGACCAAGATTGTTCAACGTCCCTTTGTAAACTTGTCCTGAACCTCCTCTGCCTAGTCGTCTGTTGTTATCCGCAAAGTTATCCGTCGCTACAACTAACCCTTGGTAAGAAAATTCCATTGGTGGTGCTTCTATCTCAATCAGCTAAGCATCCATGAAGCGGAAAGTAGTTCTTGATCAAGAAATCTTGTTCCTTCTCTTGACCACAGAAAAACCAATTCCGAGCACAAAAACAAACAAACAAGCACCAGCAATCACAATCACAATCAAAATCGACATCCCTTGGATCAACTATGAGAAATGTAGAGTTTTTTGCAACTTCAAACTACACTGAGATTTTGTGTAGTCCCTTTGTAAGCTATTACAGCATTAGCCTTTTTCCCATTCGTTGAGGTCTAATCCTTTGGGAAGTGAGCATCAGAACGAGTGGTTCCAACATCGATCGCAACATGCTCCACAAACGGATCCCACTTTGTATCCTTCGAGCTATCGAATTCCACCAGAATGATACGCTTATTGCCTGCGATTGAATTAAACACTCCTAAATAACCAGCACCCAAGTTGGGTGTCATTGGATCGGCAAACGGACCAAGGAAAAAGATGAAGCCTTCAGAAAGTCTCTCTTCAGTGACACTTTCGACAGTAGAAGAGAAATGAGCAGTGAAATCTGCAATCTTTCACTACCATTTGCAACAACGAAAAAGAAACGAGTAGTAAACTAACATAAAAATGCGATTAGAGAACTCGAAAACTGCAAATAGGGAATTCGAACCCCCAAGTTTTCTAATGTGCATAATATAACATTTAGTACAAAGATTCTTCTGACATTAGTACCAATTCAATCCGTTATCCTTACAATTTTCTCCTTTCACAAGGAGAACTCATTCACAACATAATTGCCAGAAAAAAATGGACGATTGCTTCTCACTTACTACAACTCCCTAACTAAAAACAAGAAAAAACAAATCAAGACACGCATCATTCTAAAAAAGAAAAAAGAATCCATCTTTTTGCTTTATGCTCTCTAGTTATACCTTGATCAGTTCCAGCAATTATCAAAAGCTGCAGAGGTAATAGCTTGAGCAAACTCCTGAAAACTGATACACCCGTCGCCATCGGTATCCGCCTCCTTGATCATCCCGGTCAGCTCCTCCACCGTCAGGGCATGACCCAACTTAGCCATCGAATGAGCCAACTCCGCCGGAGTAATGTACCCATTTCCATCCCTATCAAACAGCTTGAATATACTCTTCAGTTGCTCCTCCGTATAGGGGGATTTTGCTTGCACAAGGTTAGGCTCGACAAGGGCTATAAATTCTGAAAACTCAACTAACCCATTGTTGTTCTTATCAGCTTTCTGAGCCATGACTTCTAACTGCTCCTCGCTCGGCTTTAGACCCAGCGATCGGAGCAGCGATCCGAGCTCCAATTGTGTCAAGCTGCCATCGTTATTCCGATCGAACGATCGGAATATTTCTCGTAGCTCCCCTAGCTGCTCATCGTCAAGCCTTGCTGACTCTTGTCCGTTCATGTTTCCTTCCTTGATCAGAATAAAACGATATTTTCTTCAGGTTATATAATGGAAAATAAATCTGTAGATATAAAACTCAAATCCTAACTTCTAATTTCTTCGGATTTTATTTCCATCTTTGGAACATTTCTACAAGGGGTGAATTGTCCATTCAGGATCTTGAAATTTGTCATAGGTTTCTTGGAATTCTTGGAAAAATGGATGTCACGTCCCACAATTTTTTTTTGGAAAAATAAATGCCACACCACTAGTCACCAAAATTAGGAATTATTTTTATTTGTCTCTTTCATGAAAGTTCAAAGATGATGCTCCTGCAGACTCGGTGATGAACTAAAATATTGGATCTTTAAAATCATCAATCATGACTATACTAAACCTAATCCCCAAACGAATTAAAATATATTAAAAACAAATGAATACTATTTTGCAATTCATACCTACCCTTGTTTACTTTCGTTATTATTATATGCTTATACATTTGGTCGTAATTCAATCGATTAGTATATGCTGGTTTTATACTTCGAACTTTAATATTGTAATAAAAATTAATAACGTGATCAATTTATTTTTTTAAATATATATTTTTTATTTGTATTTTTATTTATCTGTACTTTATTATTATTACACTCAAACGCTTCATTTCAAAGCATAACAACTTAACCCAATAATAACCCATTACAAACACACAAGTACAAAATTCTACATATTTAACTTATTGCCCGCGGCATGGTGTCGTCTGAGTTAATTTTACGGACCAACATTTTTATTTATACACTCAAATGACACTACATACATCCACATGCTCGCAATCTTCTCTCACACGTGTGCAGTAAGATGGCCACGTGGCTCTGGAAGTGAACCGAGGAAGGCTTTGAGGGTAAGGTATGCATTTTTAGCGGCCCTTCGTTTTTGTTCCTCAGTGGGGGGTACTCCAGATATTGCTATGTTTGAAACACCATGGAACACCATATACGGCTTGTCGTTTGACTTGCTTACCTGCAGCCAATTAATTTTAATAACTAAGTATAAAATAACATAATAATTATTCTTTTTTTAGTAAATTCAAATCTAATTACAGTTAAACCTCGATAAATGAATGTCCGATAAACGAATAACCTCGCCAAATGAATAATTTTCTCCGGTCCCGACTTGGGCAAATGGGCTAAATGAATAACCTCGCTAAATGCATTAACGAATAATTTTTTTTGAATCCTTAAAGACCCCATGTAAATATAAATGAATAATCATTAAAATTCATAAGATATATATATATATATATATATATATATATATATATATATATATATATATATATATATATATATATATTTATCCTAAAAACAAAAATATTTCTAGAAAAATTAAGAAAGATATAGTAGAATGAATTATTTACCAAACCAAGACTCTAGAAAAATATATATAGTAGTTTGTAGGTAGGTTAGGTACATTGTCTTAGTCTCTAAGTATTCCATACATAGAATATTATTATTAGTACATGTTGCATGTATTTAGACTCTAAGTATTCCATACATAGAATCTTATAAGTACATGATGCATGTACATAGTCTATATACGTATTTGTACATTAAATGTAAAATAAATAATCATACGAAAAAATAAAAATGTAAAAATACTATCTAAATGAATAAAAATTCATTTATCGATAAATGAATAATATATTCATTTATCGATAAGTAAATAAACTCACTAAACGAATATTTTTTGCTGGTCCCAAGAGCATTCATTTATCGAGGTTTAACTGTAAATGAAACTCGAATTCAAAATCTAACCTTCTACTTTAAAAAAAATACTACTCACATACTCATCCACAAATTTAACGGTAATTATAATAAAAACATTATGATAAAGCGTAAATTATATATATATATATATATATATACATATATATATGCGTTCTCTGTGTTTCTGAAAGACGGTTCTTTTAATTATATTTCTAAATACCAAGTAAATGATTAGTTTCACTGTCAAACGATCGCCATTCAGAAACGGAGAATAATTATCATCACTAACCAATGCTACGGTAGCACTCTCTTGATCCACAGCTTCAAACCCGAAACTTTTGTAAAGGAAACGCCCATAAGCTTCATTATTAATTTTCATATCTGAAGAAGCACCCACAAATCCTACGTGGATTGGAATTTTAGGCAATTGTCCCTGCCACCACACAATTACAACAAAAAAATATGTTATATATTATTTTTTATTATTATTTATAGAAAAAGAATTAGGGGTATAAAAATAACCTTAATATCTAAAGCCTTTGCCATCCATTGTTCATCTGTTTTAAGATAAAATGGGTAGTCAACATTGTTTTGGCCGGTATATAAGGCCACATTGTTAAACTTTACGCTGCCCAATGCATTCTGTAGATTCCCACCCTGATTGAAATCCCCAAATACCAAATCCCCTGCTGGGTTTGCATCCAGTGACTGTAATATATAGCCACAAGAGAGAAAAAACAGAGAATTGAAAACCAAACAAATTATAAGGGTACATTCGCCATTCGGTACCAGATTTTAACAATGAAGTATTAATTATACCCGCCAGTCCCAAATTGCAGTGAAGGCAACACTTTTTGGGATGATAACGGAGCCAATTGTCAGTCCCCCGGGAGGTATAAGGGCTCCGGCGAGCCCAAGGTAAAGTACTCCTCGAATCCGGTAGCGAAGCAATGCGATTTGCAATGCTGACGCCACATTTGCCTGATCAAATTTGTTAAACAATTTAATTTCACATTTAAAAAAATTAAACTTTTTTTGTTTTTTTTTTCTACTAAAAGGGAAACAAACACGACACCGTATACGGAAAATCTTACCGAATATTTTCCCGTGTTTACAAGCACAACGGAACGACCGATGAGAGTTCCTGTGCGGAATACTCTTCCTGCCAAGCCAAAACCATCATATATCTCACTAGTTTTAATTTCCAAGATCATTGATTATTTAAAAAATATAAATGCGACATAAAAGAAGAGTTGTAAGTTTTTTAGGAAATTGTGCGAACATGAGTTCAAAGTAGACAATATCAGTTTCATATAAAAAAAATTGATGATGACTTTTAAAATGTTTAATTGTTATGGTTTAATCGTGCATAACGTAAGAGATCTATTTTTTTTTGAAGTTGGTAGTTTAGTTAGTTGAGTGAGAAGAAGTTAATTACCGGCGATCACTTCAGTGCCGGTGTGGACAAAGTCACCGGAGTCGAGAATAGTCCTTTCGCTAGTCTTCCTACTAAAGACAATGGCCCAAGACGACAGGTCGTTCCCGGTTTCTCTAAGCAGGGAAGAAGTGTCTTCGCTCATTTGTACGGACTGTTGGACCATAGCAAGTAGCCCAACAACCACAGCAACGAGCATAGCCATTTTTGTAATTGCCATTTTTAAAAAGAAAGAAAGAACTGTAGAATGTGTTGTGTTGTCTACGTTCCTATTTTATAGGCCATCAGCCAGCTACTGTTTGCCGTAATTACGAGAAAACCCTTCTTCTTTGTGCCAATGAAAGTTTACCATAATCGTTAGCAATGATTATTAGAATTGGATCAAAGTTACTGGAACCAGCAAAAGTGGTTATTATGCACTCTCTTCGTCTTAAATTAAATAGCACTTTTTTTAGCTTTTATTTATTTCAAAATAAATGACATTTTATTATATTTTATGTATTTTTTATTTAATTTTACTAACTTACTCTTAATTATTGAGGAAAGATAATTTATTGGGGTAATAATATATATGGTAAAAATAAAACAAAAATTATACTAATGTTAAAAGTAATTACTTTATAGTCTACGTAGGAAATACAAGAAGTGTAAGATTTTACTTCCTTTGATGCAAATAGGAAGTTCTTTTAGGTTAAAGAAACGAGTTTAATTGATCTTTACTATGGAATTATGATTTCTGGAATTAAATTAGCAACACGCACTGGAAAATTTAGAAGAATATCTGTCACATCATGTGTGCAACCAACGTAGGGGACGTAGAGTAGCAGTGAATATTATTTGGAAAAATATTAGAATTCAACTCTATATTTGTAGTTCAAGTCAGAATAAATCATTATATTTATAAGTAAATTAAATTAACTATTACATTTATTTACTCGGTCAAAGTTAACCATTATTACCTAAAATATTTTAGATTCTATTTTGTTAGTAAAAAACTGCACAAACCTTGCCGACATGTATGACGTGAATTATTAATTTTTAAAAAATATGATAGTGGATTATTAATTTTTTTAAAATATGACATAGATTTATTACATTATTGGGTCATCGCCCTCAAACATCTACCTCCGCTGAGTCCATCTACACAAGAATCCAATAGAACCAGATTAATTCACCCACCCCCGAAACACCATCCTAACTTAATTGCTTAATCACTCAATTCCCTCCATTAATCCCACCACCATCACGCCCCTTTCACCAACTTAGCATTAATTTTCATTTCCTTGTGCCATCTAAGCACCAATAAGCTAAAAACTTTGATCAAAAAGTAAATTCAAGATTATATCTTGATGGTGGTGGTGGGTTAACGGCGATTGGGTGGTGATGTATTGAAGAGTTATGCTTGGTTGTAATAGTTTTCGTCTGCAACGATGGAGTCTTTGCTGGTGCAGAAGGAAGCGCTCATGGAATCGTGAACAACACTATTGGTCGGAAGCTGGGGGAGGGAGGGGAGATCCGGTAGTGGTGGCGTCCTAATGAGGAGAAGATTCAGTGTAGGGTGGTGTCCGACGACAGATCTGGTCTACTTGTTGGTAAGTGATAGAGGACGATGTGGAAAGCGATGGACGGAAAGAAGAGGTGTTGGGTTTTTGGCCATAGGTGATAGCGTTTATAGTGACAGTTGGAGATGTGTGGACAAGAAGAGAATCAGGACGATGATGTATGCGTTTGATGTTGTCTTTTAATAATTTCATTCAAAAGTAGGAAAAAATTTTTTTTTCTAGAAAACAAGTTATCGATAAAGCTTTTGGGTTTAAAAAATGGAAAGAAGGGAGTGGAGATGCAGTGTGTGTATGTCCAGAGATAAAGTTTTAAGGGTTGCAGTGGGCTATGGTGGATGAGGGGAAGGGAAGGAATGGACGAAGATGATGATGTGCAGGCCACTTATTAATAATTTCCGTCATATTTTTTAAAAATTAATAATCCACATCATACGTCCATATCAATAAGATTGTGCCGTTTTCTACCAACCAAATAGAACCCAAGATATTTTAGGTAATAATGGTTAATTTTGATCGAGTAAATAAATGTAATGGTTTATTTGGTTTACTTATTCTGACTTGAAGCACAAATACAGGGGTGAATTCTACCTTTTTTTCATATTATTTTAGAATAATAATCAGAATATTAATTATTTTACTAATAAACTTGTATTAATGGTTGAAGTTTATCCATTTATGATTACGTTATATTATTATTTTATTTAAATAAATAACTACTAAGTGAATGTTAATATAACACGTATACTTTTAGTATAAAAATTAGTAAAAGTGTTAGTATCTCTAGCACTACTGGAATGTGAAGTAATGATAATTTTAAACTTTTAATCCATTTATTTTCTATATTACAAAACTATCCTTCTACTACTTTAATTTATTATAAATTTCAACGCTTTATTTTCTCAAAATGTGTTAATCTAATCATATAAAAGTTGGAGTGACGTGATCATTTTCTAACTCGTGGCATCAATAATCTCACGTGACATACTAACGTCAAGAAAAACTCTAGCGGCTAAAGAAAAGTTTCTCCTAATTTTTTTCAGGTTGTCGTTGGATTCGTAACCAATAATTAGCCATTCTTTTTATTTCGCTTATTTTCTTTCTCTTAATTTTATCATATGTTATATCATCGAATTTATAAATTAATATTTTCAAATTTCCTTGCGTATTAAATCATTTTCTTACCAAGATAGATGTGATGATAGAAACACAAATCTGATGGCGTTATCAGCAAGATCGATGCTAAAAAAACGTTGTATAAAAGTAATTTAATAAACATAAATGGTATTTGTAACCGAGAGGGTCTAGTTTTAAAATTTTACTTTAAACCTCATTTTTATTTCTATTCTTTTATCTCCATTACTAGCAACGAAAAACCAGAATAGTTAGAAATGAATCTTTATTCTCATTATTTGTGGTCCGTTATGAGATTAAAAAGGACATTATCGGTAAACTAACTTAAAATGAAATACATATAACAAAATGATTGTTTATAATTTTTAAGAGATTTTTTTACATTAAACATTCATTTTGTTCTACAGTAAATAATTTTAATTAACCAATGGTATTAAAAAAATCATTAAAGATGACTCAATAATTAATTTATCACTTTTGAAAAGAGTTATACACAACCATATAACATACGTTGAAATAATCATCACTTAATCAAATAATCGAAATGAATATTATTAATAAAAAAAGAGAATTTCCCTTTCGGATTTCCTTATCACTAGTCTACACGTTTTAGTGACAATCTTAATTTGTGGGCTGGAACGACTACGAGTGTAGTGACTCACTAGTGAGTAGGGGTAGTAACTATGATGCCCCACACCGACAAAGTTAGCTGCGCCTGTATCTGGTGGCAAAACCTCCAGTAGTCCCGTCGTAGCTAGCACTGATTATATCTTCCATTCAAATCATGACAGGTGTATTTATTAATTAATTAGAATAACCCATCACCACTACGACATGACATCAGAACTGGTGCACCGATATGAGTTCGGACTTTATTGCTCCTCTTTCTTCTCCATTATTTTGTGCAAATCAGAAGACTGGAGATAAGTAAATCTTAATCACAACACTAAAGGATTAGTGGCCTGATTAATAAAATTATTACTCCCTCCGTTTACTTTTAATTGTCACTTTTCTACGTTTTTCTACTGTTTGGAGTACTTGTCATTTTATCTTTTTCGAAGCATATATTTTATGCAATTTTTTTTTATTGAATCAATCCAATTTGATGATAGTGTGGTAATTTGAGTAAAAATTAGAAGAAAAAATAAAATAATGAGGAATAAAATAAGTCCGTAAATCAACGAGTTACTATTTTCTACTAGTCTAGAAAGTTATTTAAAAGTAAACGAAAAGAGGAGTACATATGAACAGATCACTTTAGGGTTTATCTCACCACTACTATTTCAAAATTCAAAATTTAAAACTTTTTAATCTGCTTAACGTTTAGTGTTTTAAATCTTTTTATGTAATCTTATTTTATTGTAAAAAAAATCCATAAGAAAATTTTTAAGAGTTACTTGTATTGTCTTAAGTCTTCAGATTTTTAATTGATCATACTTTAACTTATCTAAAAATTCTATATTTCACCCTCAAAGTACATTAAAAATAATTTAAAATTCAAGTTAACCGAATGAATCACCGACTTCTGCATCCTTCCGTTTTCATATTTAAAAATTGAAAAAGGTAAGGCTAAAGCAGTGACGGTCGAGATTCATGACCGGCAAATAATTCAGACAGCATTTATTATTCTAGTCACTATCATCCAATACTCTCCAAGCATGGCCCAATTTATATTGAAAATTCAAAATGGTCATCAAACTAGAGTATGTAAAAAGATCGGGTAAAATGTACCCTAAGGTTCCAACATTTTACAAAAAAATTGATTAGGTCCCTTGTGTTATTTTGTGTATAAAGCTCGATTGGATTTTTTAGTGACAAAAATTCTACATATTACGGAATATTTCATAAAAAAAATACAATGTTAGAAATTTTATTAAACCTAAGAATATGTTAGAGTTAAATTGAACTTTTTATAAAAGGTTAGAGACTGACAAAAATCTATAGCTTTCAAAATTTCATTTCAACCCTTATTATTTTGAAACTTACAGTTAAAACTTTATAATTTTCTTAAAGTTTTAAGTTTGTAATCTTTAATATACATACTCGAATTTAATAATTTAAACCTGTGAACTTTTAAAAAATCTTTTAACGAATTGTTGCTTAATTCGAGTTCGAAATAATTGAAACTTTAAACTAGTGATCGGATATTAAAAGATGTTGATAGAAAAAAATCTCCCGTCACTAAACGAACTCGAGTGGTTCAGAAATTCTACACGTTTTAGTGACAAACTTAATTTTTGAAAAGTTGGATAAGTTAGTTGGATTTGTATCTGTGGTTGGCCAGCGCTAATTTTATCCTTCAATCTAAGTGTTGACTATTAATTGGAAAAGTTCAGTAGAAAAAAGTTCAGTCTGTAAAAGTCAGTTTCAGACTTTTGTAGAACGGAGTATGCTGTTTGGTAAATGTTTGTTAAAAGTTCTGTGGGGAAATCAGAAGTTGTTTTTGGTGTTCGGTAAAAACTGTTTTAAAACTATGGTTGGAATGTAAAATGACCATAAAGGGCATAAATTCATTTCAAGTGTTTAGAATTATGTTTTTTAGTATCTTTATATATGTTTTTAATCAATTTATTTACAATCTAACATCTACCACCTAATATTTATCTAATATCATAAATAAATTAAACTTTTTATAATCATAAATAAATATAAATTTATTAATACCATTAAAATTTTGAGTTATTTGCTATATGAATACTTGCGAGATGGAATTGAGAATTTTTTTAATTTGTTTTTTAATAACACTAATAAAATATTGAAATAAAAAAACTCACATCATTAGTTAGCAATAAAACTACGTTGCATCAATACAAATTAACAACAATAAAATCAATTAATTTTGCTCGATTATATGATCTAAAATATCATTAAATCTTACTTACGACCACGAATTTTATTATAACTTCTTGTCCAACAGATATATGGTTTGTTAATGTTTTAGTATTTTTATTTCTATTGATTACTAATTGAGAATGGAGTGTATAAATAATTTATGACTTATTAGTATTTATAATTATGGATTTTGATAAAAGAGCAACATCAGACTAACAAATAATTTGATTTTTTCTTTTTCTTTTCTCATTAAATATAAATATAAATAAATAAAAGGAAGAGTGACGACTAGTACAACAACAACAACTTGGTTGGTTACAGTTACAAGCAATGGGGATATCAGATATGTACAACAACCTAACTGTTCTCTGATTTTACAACACTTGCTTTCATACCTAGCTACCTTAGCTCCTACAATATTTCCCACACTAAAACACGCACTTGCACATCTTTGAACTACAACTCCGGACCAGGAAATTGTACTGATCACAACAAAACAAGCAAATATATAATGCAATTTAAGAACCTTTTACTCTTCGATGCTCAGTTAGCTACCCATCAAATGCCAAGCATACATAGCTCTGTTATGGAGGTTAGGACACAAGGCTGCAAATTGCTTCTTCTAACAAGTAGTCTACTGGTGAAAAGCCGCCAATCACCACCAAACAGCCCCAGGAGCTGAGCAGCAGTGGGACGATCATCAGGATTAACTCTTAGGCATTGCAGGATAAAATCCCGGGCATCAGGTGAGAGAGAATCAGGCACAGGTGGCAGTTCACCTCTACCAATTCTAAACAGAGCTTGCATCTACAGATACAAAAAGTGAAAAAGAATTTAATATTTGAAGGGAAAAGGCAATACTGCAATGGCATGTGTCACAAGATCGCCCATGGTAAAACAAAAAACTAACAGTTCCATACTGAATGCCTAACTTATTATAAAGATTAGTTGTAAACAAACCAGAACAAGAGCACCAAGAAACAGGTTGTCCAAAATTTCACATGACATGCAATGGAAATATTGTAATTGTTGTACAAACTTATAAGAACTTGCAACTTACACATTCCAAATGAGAATATGGAACTTGATGGGTTAACATCTCCAGCACAGTGCATCCAAGGCTCCATATATCTGCTGGAAGGCCATATCCTTGGTTTTTTCGATTGACAACCTGCAGCACTGAAAAATATTAGAAACATATACTCCAAAGTATTTGAAATGATACATCCCAATAGTCTTAGAGAAAAATTACACAGGAAAATATCTTGCAATTATCCTCCTCTCTTCTTTTTTAAGACGATAGAAGTGCCAATGCACCACAAATGAACAGGCTCAATCCATCTGATTACCAAGCAAAAGGATCCAACAACTAACCGAATAGCTTCAGTATGAAAAGCATTCTCCAGCTCTAGTCAGCAGTAGCTTTCACCATACACTGCTCCTAGGGTGGAAAACTAAAGGAATCTTGACAATATATAGTTCTGATGATAAACACCAGAGAAAGATCCTCTTAGGAAAAACTACAAAACTGAAGAGATAAATAGCACAAGTACACGAAAACTAAGATCAAGTTGAAAGATAGCATCAACAGCAAAGAAGGATGCTGCTGAGTATGTAGGAAAAGCTAGAAACTCTAAATCCAACACGCCCACTCAGTTGGAGAAAATGAAATAACATGGAGCACAAGTTACCAAGCAATAAGAACTTAAACCCCCAGAGTGGGACTGATCGAGGTTACGGTCAGCCAAGAACTTCTTTAGCACCAAGGCACACAATTAGCCCCAAAATTACCCAGAAATCAACTAAGTAATAAGCCACGCAAATGACCCCAAAATTACCCACAAATCAACCAAGCAATCAGCCACGCAAATGACCCAAATGATCCCTAAATTACCCAGAAATCAGTCAACAATTAATTCGAAATTAAACCATATAAGTGACGCAAAACAACAGCAGAAAAGGGAGAAGAACCGGAAGAGAAAATCAGAGAACGGGAAAACAAGGTGACGCAATTAGGCTCAAAAATCACAAAAACAGCACCAGAATCAAAGAGCAGTAGATGCGCATTCAAGAGAAACAAGAACACATAAAAATAGAAGAGATTGAGGGAGCGAAAGAAAGTAAACTTACCGTCGTTTTCGGTGGGTGGAGGAGGAGGAGCAGCCGAGAGCGAGAAGATACGGACGGCGGCGAGACCACAGTCGGACGGAGGCGAGAGAGAAGAAGAAGGCCGGCGTGAGGCTGCTACGGCGAAGAAGAAGAAGATTGGGCACGAGATGAAGGAACGGCTGCGTGAGGCGAAGAGAAGATGAATTAGGGCTCAAATGAAATCTTGCAATCGTGGGCATAAAAGATGAGGGTATTTTTGGGTTTCCAAAAATTCATTTAAATGAATTCTCCGTTCCGTGTTTTGGCTGAAACCAATGGTTTCAGCCACTGGAGCTGAGAAAGCCAGTGACAAAAGGCCCATTTTCTTTGATTTTTTAAACCAACTTCTTTAGAAGTTGGTTTAAAAAAGGTGTTACCAAACACCTATTTTGACTTTCTGGTTTGGTAAACCAATTTCCTGGTACCAAACCAGAATGTCAAACACCCACTAAATGGTGTCAAAACTAGCAAAAGAAGGACTTGGGTGTTTTGCCATGATTAATTAATTACTATATTAATTGGTCCTGAAAACCACAGCATAGTACATTACACAAAGAACACGAATACAAAATCTACTTATTTTACTTCTTGGCCGCGCAACACGGTGTCGTCTGACTTTATTTTATGGGCAAACATTTTTATTTATACTCTCAAACGACACTACGTACATCCACACGCTCGCAAACTTCTCTCACACGTATGTAGTGATATACCCAAGTGGAAGTGGCTGAGGAAGTTGCTTGAGGAAGGTTTTGAGGACGGTGTATGCATTTTTAGCGGCAGTTACTTTCGCTGTTGGATCATCGGGGCTTCTTCTTGGGAATCTTGCCGAATTCGAAACACCATGGAACACAATGTACGGCTTGCCGTTTGACTTGCTTACCTGCCGCCAATTAATTAATTATTAATTAATAATAATACTATAAGATAATCAAGCCAACAAATAAACGAGCATATGACATAATCACATGTTTATCTTTTTTTCTCTTTGTACGTACTTTGTTATATACTGATTTATATAAAAATCACTAACCAATGCGACGGTAGCACTCTCTTCATCCACAACGTCATATCCTCCTTTTGTGCCCAATTTGTTGCTAAGGAAATTTGCATATGCTGCATTTTTTACTTTGATATCTGAAGAAGAAGCGGATTGTCCAACAATAATAGTTATATTTGGTAATAGTGCCTGTCACCAAATCATACAACGAAAACCATGTTATATACGCGCGCACAGACACACACACGTACGTTAAAACATTATGCTTTTTTAAAGGATTTTTTTTTGTGCATAAACAAAAAAGTTAATTAATTACCTTAATCGACTCGGCCTTTCTAATCCATGCTCTAGGTGTTACAAGATAACGTGGGTAGCTAACTTCATTTTTGCCGGTGTATAAGGCTACATTCTTAAACTTTATGCTGCCCAATCTATTCTGTACATTCCCATCCTCATTGAAACTCCCAAATACCAATTCTCCTTCTTCATCTTCATACAAGTCCTGTAGAGTAATATATATATATATATATAACACAAAATATAGTCGTCATGAAAAGGAAATGATTAAATAAAAGAATAGAATATTGAAAACAAAACAAATTAAGAGTATCCCTCCTTTAATTTACTATAAATAGAAATGCCATCAAAAAACTTAAATCTAAGATCTACTCAATAAATGGTCGAACGAGAATAGTCTACTTTAGTCTGAAATGAGCAAAGAAGATATTCAAAAACAGCGGGAAAAAAATTAAAGACTTACCAGCCAGTCCCAAATTCCAGTGAAGGAAACCTCGCTTGGGATGACAACAGAGCCAATAGGGACTGTTCGGAGACTAAGGTCTCCGGCGTTTCCAAAGTAAAGTACGCCTCGAATCCGGTACGTAGACAATGCGATTTGCAATGCTGACGCAACATTTGCCTGATCAATTATTGGACAATTTTGACATATAGAACAACCATGATTAGTTTTTTTTCTTCTTCTTAAAAGTAAACGAATATGACAACGTATAGGAAAATCTTACAGAATATTTCCCGGTATTTACAAGAACAACGGGACTACCGATCAGAAATCCTGTGCGGAATACCCTTCCTGCCAAAACCATATCGTAGCTCGTTAGACTTAATTCCCAAGATCATCATCTCTGTACATTAATTAATTTGTACAATTTTATTTTGAAACTAGGAAGAATTTTCTTGAGAGGTTTAGTAAGAAGTAATAACTTTAGAAGAGGTAGGTCTAATCTATATATATAATTAACTAAAAAGTTTAGGTCGGTGTCGTTATATAAAATCGATGAATTTGAGAGAGCAAATATAAAAATTACTAAATAAATGAAAACTTATTAAAAATAAACAAAAATTTATGTAAAATAGCAACAGAGACTCGTGTTCGAGTTGATTAGTTAGAGTGAGAAGAGGTTTACCGGCAATTATTTTAGTGCTATTATGCTCAAAGTCACCGGATTCAAGAAGAACCCTTTCGCTAGTTCTCCTACTAAAGACAATGGCCCAAGGCGAAGACGACAGGTCATTCTCGGTTTCCTTAAGCATGGAAGAGCTGCTCATTTGTACGGACTGTTGCACCATAGCCAGTAGCCCAACCACAACAACAAGCATACCCATTTTTGTAATCGCCATGAAAGAAATTATGTAGAATGTGTAATATTTGTGGTCTTTGGAGTGTTATCTTCGTCCCCTTTTATAGGTCATCAACCAGTTACTGTTCGTTCATAATTACAAAAGAACCCTTTTGCATGCCAATGAATTGAAGTTGTAATTAGGAAAACTTTGCGCTCTAAATTAAGTGGATAAATTCTGGCCGTCAAAACATGGTTATTAGAATTCTATTGAAAGTTAGCTAATATTTAGAACAATTAGAACTAAGATTTTAAATGTCGTTTAGTTATTAAATGTTTTTTTCTGTATGATTCTGTATTATTGCATTTCCTTTCAAAGAGATTGCGCTTAATTAATTCTAGGGTTTGTTGCACCAATCACTAAAAAGATTAGTTCATGAGTATTTACAGTGTACAAAATTATGTTGATTAAAATTAGTTAGTAAATGTCATTTTTAAGAGATAGATTATGAGTTCGATCGTATTGTAATAATAATTATCACTATAACCACCAACATCGAATTGAATGTGCAACTGCCATGCCAATGGAAAATTCAACTCCATATTAATTGAGTTGGTGGAAAATTCAACTCCATATTAATAGAGATGCGCCTCCTTCCATCACTTTTAATGGGGTTCGTGAATTTGAAAAGTAATCCCTCCATATTTATATAAATGTCAATTTTTTAATAAATAATTTTAGTTATTTAGTTATTATATTTTAATTTTTAAAATCATTATTTATAAATAATAATAAAATTATTCCTAAATAATTTTAATGAAAATGTATTGGATAATCACCGCATGATTAATACAATAAGAATAGTTTAGTCAGTAATTATACAATAATTGTTTTGATTATTGTAAAAACTGAAAAATCTGCATCTATTTAAATTTGGAGGGAGTACTATATATACATACATAGTGGTGAAATTAAAGAGACTTTTACGCGTATTTATCCAAACTGAATCAGACATTAAATCGCGTAAGTACGTATCAAGTTCGGGAACCATTGAAAGTGATGGATGCAGCTCAATTACTATGGAGTTGAATTTTTCCCTATATGTAGGAGTAAACCTAGCTCTCTATCTCAACAAAACAAAACAATGAAACATAAATCATCAAACGCTGCCTTTTTATTTAAATTTAATACTCTTTTATTTCAATTCATGCTTGTATTTGTCCTTTTTTTCTTCCATTAAAGCATATGTTTCTATTATTCATCAATTATTGAATTACTGTCCTTGCTTCTTTCTTCTCTGCGGTTGTATTTTTGGCACGTGAAAAATATTTATAATTATTTGAATCTGTGAGATTTAAAAGTATATGAGTCATATTCGAGTTTTAAAAACTAGACAGATTCAATATTAAATGATTTTTTTTGAAATATTAAATAATATTTTACTCCTTAGTAAAAATTATAGAGATCAAAGAAATAATTAACGGTTGCTTTAACAATAATTATATTTGGATTCTATCAATTTTTTCAAAATAAGTCATAGATACTAAAATGTATTATTAATTAAAATTTTGTATTAGAAATGTAAAAATAATATTTTATTGTGACAATATTTCTCCGCTAAAGAGTCATATTTTTTAGGGAGGAAGTAATTTCTTATGACTACTTCAATTCGAGTGGTTGAGCAATGGTACCCGTTTTTAGTGACAAAATTTAACTTGTCGCTTGCAATACGTACACTGCCGACGGTAGCTATGATGTCCCGTTTGGAAAGGATAAGATGGATCTGTACTGAAAATCCGTCCAGGTGACATCATACGGAAAGGATAAGATGGATCTGTACTGAAAATCCATCCAGGTAGCCAAGACAAATGCAATGCGTAGGCAAATTTCCGCATAACCTTAGACATTTTTTAAGGGTAAATAAATTAATATGGTTCACTTAACTTCCTACGGTCTCGATTAATTGTCATTTTACTGTTCGTGCACGCGTTTCGAGGAAGTCGAATAACTCACTATTTGACTCCAAAAAAGTCCGTACTTTTTTTCGAACGTACGTTAATCCTTAACCTACGTTCGAAAAAAAATTCGGAAGTTTTTTAGGTCAAATAGTGCGTCATTCGACCTCCTCGAACGCGTGCATAAACAGTGAAAATGGACAATTAATCGAGACCGGAGGGAGTATAATTTAAAATTTTGTACTTTTAACCTTATAGCAACCTTAACTTTTATAATAGTCAAAAAAATAAATAAGATAGTTAAAAAATAGCAAATTTTTATGATATTTGGTAATAAAAAGTAACAAGTAGAACCTAAAACTATGAAAAAAAACTATATAAAAAATTATTTACAACTTTTTATATATATTTTTAAAAATATTTCTCATTTTTTTTCTAATATTTTAAGTGAAGTTCACTCTCTCATATTTGTTACATATTCACTCAAATTTGCATATATTTTTAAAATTTTTAAAAAAGTTAAAAAAACTATAGGGGTGATATTGTAAAATTTTAAATTATAGGGGGTTAAGTGTAATACAATAAGAATATTTTTTCTAGCTCTGCCTTTAGCATAAAGGATAGTCGAATAAAACCCATTTAGATTAGCAAACCAATACGAATTTATTTTTGTACTACTTCTCTTTTTTACTCCCTCCGGTTTTATTTAAATGACTCTTATTTTTGGGCACGCATATCAAAAAAATCCAATGACTCACTATTTGACCCTAAAAAAATTCGTATTTTTTTTCGAACGTACGAAGAATCCTTAATGTACGTGCGAGAAAAAATTCGGGGCAAAATTGTCTCAAATAGTGAATCATCCGGCATCCTTAATATGCGTGTCCAAATAGTAAAAGAAAACTGGAGGGAGTAAAAAATGACTCCTAAATTATTTTTACTCGTGCTTGAAAAATTATCATTTTTATCATTTCTAATTTATTGGGAAATTAAGATTAATGTTGATTGACTATAATTAGTAGAGTCACTATGAATAATTGGCTAGATATACGTCGAAAATATGAATCAATTATTTTCTTAATTCTCGTAAAAATAATTTTAAATTTACTTTTTGGAATCCAGAAAGAATATTATTTTAGGCCATACTTATTATTATATTAATTTCACATAATCAGGCTCTCCTTAATTATTAGTAGGAACAGAAGTTGAGGTACTAAAAAAATAACGATATAAAAGTAATATTTTTTTCTTAGAATGCCGCAATACTCAAATAAGATTCGTATTTTATTCGAAATTGTAGAAAACAACCTGAAAATTACAAAAAAACTGGCAAACCAAGTTACGAATTTATTTTTGAGGCCATACATTTATATATAATTATAAAGCATGATTTTTCATTCAATCCCACATTATGAGGCTCTACTTATTCCATCGATGGGTCTGATGTTAATTAGTAGCCATAAACAGACGATGAGGTACTAACTAAATCAATGAATTTAGCTGCTGCTTTCAGACCATTGATAGTGGCTGCAGCAGAATCCGAAGTTGCCTCTCCAATTACTGTATTCGAAATTGCAGCGAATACAATTGATGGCACCCCATTCGTCAAAGATGCCTGCAAAAATCATTCTCTCTTTTAATTACTCCATTTCTTATATTAACTCGTCATTATCCATATAATTTAATTAAATAAATTGAATAATTTGCACTGACCAATGTGGTGGCGGCACTTGTTGTGTCCACAGTTGAGATGTTTAATCTCTTGTTCAGGAATTCAGCTATAGCGACATTTTTGAAGTAAATGTCGGCGGAAGAACCCTTTAATCCAAAGACAACTTTGGGACGAGTTGAATTTGTTTCTCCATCTAACTCCAAATCCTGCAATCAGTGCCCAAATTGTACTAATTAAAGTTTGTCTAGATAACACCTTATTTTATAAGAAAAGTTAAAAAAATATAACTTTTCATAGTAAATGATGTATCAAAATATAAATGATATAATTTAAGTGATAAAACCCTCGAGTGATTACGTATACATGTCAGTTAGTGTGAATAATTTGTAAAATTTAGCATGTACTGCAAATATTTTTAAGAGAGTTTTTTCGTTTTTACTGCAAGCTCAGATGCAAGTTTAAGCCAAGTTGGATCCGATGGAAGCCACAGAATCTTTTCCGACGAATCTTCCCCGGAATAGATCACCGACTTCTGAAAATTGACACTTCCGAGCAAATTGTCTCCCTTCTCTGGTTGATTGTAGTCTCCAAATTTCAGCTTCCCCTTCTTTGATTCATATGTCTGTACGATGACACCAAGTTAATTATTTAATTAGCTAATTAACCACATAGAATTAATAGATTACAATCCTTTTTTTTAAACCTTTAAATTGAATACATTTAACTTAATTAATAAGTATGTACACGATAACCAGTGTGGTTACTGGATACCAGATAATCTTGATAAAATATATAATGATGTACATACCCTCCATTCCCAGTTTCCAGAGAAGGCAACGGACTCTGGCACGACAACATCGCCAATGTTCAAGGCGCCATTGGTAACGCTTCCAGCCGAACCAGATTGAATAATTCCTCGAATGTTAAAAATGTCGAAGAGAAGTTGCATAGATAAAACCACATTTGCCTGAAATATTATAAAGTAAAATTAAAATATTAATCTATTAGTTAAATGAAGATGATATCTAAATTTAAAAATGAAAATCCAGATATAACTATGCGTCGGTTTGAGACCGAGTGCTGTTTATGCCCATCACGTATTTAATGATCAATGCGGTAGAAAAAAGCAGAACTCAATCTCAAAATGTGTTTGTATAGTTTGGATTTTGGAGATGAAAACAAATGAAATTCTTACAATGTCGCCCCCAGCGTTTAGGTAGACAACATCAGCATTCTTAATCTTCCCAATGTTGAACTTTCGTCCTATAATAAAGTATAACAAACATAACAACAAATTAAAGATGGAGTACGAAAAGTTATGACTCGAATTTAAAAAATAAATAAAGACTAGTTTGATCGATGTATTATAACATTACCAAACAAATGGAAGGAGTGAGAGGAATTAAAGAGGCCAGAAGCTTCAAGAGCATTTTCGGCGGCAGAGGAAGTGAGGACAAGGCCTAAATAAGGGCCTGCGTTCAGACCAACTCTTTGGATAGCGGCATGAGTAGGGTGCTTCTTCTGTCGCAGGCTCAATTGCATGGACTGCTCTGCTCGAAGTAGCAGAAGCAGACCAAACACCATAATTAGTACACCAAAACTACTAAATCCCCTCATTTTTCTTGAAAACCTTTTCAATTACAATGCACTGAGATCTTTTTGTGATGTGTGGAAATCTGAAGGTGCCTACTGTAATTTTATAGCAGCTAACCTCACTAAATAACCTCAAACAATTCCCAAATTTACAATATGTAACCATATGGCAATAATGAAAGAACCCCTCATTTCTTCTGCAATTATTGATTTTTTTTCTACCATGCAGTACTGCTGTATGCGGACCCTACCACCACATCATCACTTGTCACTCACTCGTCTTCTCCATTATTTTTTTCTTTTCCAATCCCTTCTTGCCCTGCATTTTCTGCATCCTTCCGTTTTCATATTTAAAAATTGAAAAAGATAAGGCCAAAGTAGTGAGGGTCGAGAATCTCGAGATTCATGACCGGCAAATAATTCAGACAGCATTTATTAGTCTCGTCACTATCATCCAATAGAGTTCACTGTGTATCACATGGAATTCATTGATCCCGTTACTGTTAGAAAATTATTCGGTGTATTATCTAAATAATCAATTACAAATTAATATACATTAATATACACCAAGATACATAATTGATAATATAAAATATATATGATAAACAGATAATTTAATCAACAAAGATAAGGATAGAAATAGGAAGCACGCCACGAATTGCTACCCTCAGAGAAGAAATGTCCCTCCTGCACGGAGTAGTATGATAGCGGTCTCCTCCGAAAATACGATAATCGTTAAAACTTTTGGGTGCAGCCAAAAGCTTCCCGAACCGACGAACACCTTTATTCTCATAATAATTTTTCCAAACTATAACATCATTAACTTACTTATTTTTTAACTCACTTGTGTATAGAAAAAAAGTGAATATTAATCATAGGAAGAAGATTGATGTGTTGTTAAAAACAAATAAAAAGCTTGGTATTTATAGGGCTAAAACTTAACTATAATAGAGATATTTAAACAATTTTAGTTTCCCACATCACAACTAATTTCTAATAACTAGTGTTACTAGTGTTATTAGTTACTTAGTTAGTTGACTAATTCAACAAGTAAATAAAAAAATAAAATCATAAAATAAAATTCCAACAACCAACAGTTGATTGTATTTTCCCGGGAACTCAACCAGGTACGTGCCATTGCCAGAAGCCAAGAACCTAACCACACTACACTACAAAGTACAAACTCCAAACATGGCCTAATTTATCTTGAAAATTCAAAATGGTCATCAAAGTTCTTTCTTTATTTCCCTAATTTTTCTCGTGTATGTAAAATATGTAATTTTTTTTGGGTAAAATGCACCCTAGAGGGTTCTAACGTTTTACAAAAAAATTGATTAGGTCATATAAAGTTCGATTGAATTTTTTAGTGACAAAAATCCTACATGGTACGGAATATTTCATTAGTGTGTATTTTTTAATATTTTTTGTAAAATAATATGGCTCAACAAGTTTTATTTTATTTTGTCCTACCTTTTTCTTTTCTTTTCTTTTCTTTTTATATTTGTTTTTTAAGATTCTTTTTTTTCTTCTTTTTACTTTTCTTGCTTGATATTTTCGGTCCCACTTATTAGCTAATATTAATAAAAAATGAAATAACGGAATGAGTTGTAATGTTGAATTTTTTTACACAACAGGAATTTTAACGAACTTTTCCTAAAAAGATCTATAGCTTTCAAAATTTCATTTCAACCCCCATTATTTTGAAACTTACAATAAAAACTTTATAATTTTTTTAAAGTTTCAAGTTTGTAACTTTCAATACTTAAAAAGATGGGAAAAAAGCTATGAATACACTACGCTTGTTGGTTGCTACTCGTTACAATTTAGTTGGTTTGTTTGATAAATTATACACTATTTTTGATTTTCTATTTCATTGGGTCTACAAGCATGAATGGAGGGAGGGGTTCGAGCCTCCTATTTTTTACAGACCTTTAGATATATGATATATCCCCAAAAGTTTTAATTTTTTTCAAATTCATACTAAAAAATCTATATTGCCCCTTAAAAAAATTAATCTAACTTCGCCCCATCCCCCTTCGAATAATGTTTTGTGACTCACCCTTGTCTATGAGGATTACTAAACCAATAAAATCATATCATATTATTAGTGAGTAGTTCTACGAAAGCGAATTCTTTTAGCATTCATTCATCTATGTTGATATAATTTTCAAAATTCAAAATATTTTCACCTTGTCATGTGGTAATCATTTACTATATACATATAACCACTTTAATAATAGGGCGATTATTGTCATCTTTATAAGAAAAATGTTTATAATTAAAATCTTATATTAAACCAATAGAAAAAGGTGACACTTCCAACATGATTTTTTTCATTCTCATAACTTAAATTTAAAATTTTAGTTAGATATGAATAAATATAATATTGATATTAAATCTTATATTTTAATAGTATAATTAAGGTGAGGAGATATCTATATTATATATTCTCCAATCTCACTTTATATTTATTACACATTTTGGCACCTGAACTGTTATTGTTTAACTCATTTGGCACCTCTATTTTTTTTTGCTTTAAAAGGCACCTGAACTCTTTAGAAACGTCACATTTGGTACTCACCTCTCACACCGTTAGTCGCAACCGTTAACTAGCTGACGTGGCATGCCACGCCATAATTTATTTTTATTTTTATTTTTTTAAAAATAATATAATTAATTTAGAAAAATTTAGAAAAATAATGTATTAATTTAAAAAATCCAAAAAATACTGTAATTAATTTAAAAAATACAGGAAATTAATATATTTCATTTAAAAAATTCAAAAAAATACTATAATTATTTTTCAAATATTGAAATATAATATAATTAATTAAAAAAATCAAAAAAATTGAAAAATAATATAATCTAATAGTACATGTCAAATAATTAAATGAAAGATTTCATACCTCGGTTGTATTTTGCTTTTAAAAGATACTTGTACAATAACAAAACGTCACATTTAAAAAATAATATAGTTAATTTAAAATTTTGTGAAAAATAGTATAATTAATTTAAAAATTCTGAAATATAATATAATTAATTATAATAGTATAATTTCTTTTTTATTTTTTCTGTTTTCTTCTTTCTCCTCCACCTCTTCCTCCGTCCTCCAATCATACCACCAACGTACGCCCCCCACAATGAAATTTACCTAAAGTCAAAATCCAAACCCGACCTAAGCAAAACAGAGGAGAGAAGAGGAAGAAAAGAAAAAGAAAGAAAAGAAAGGAAAAAAGAAAGAAAAATACAGTATTTTTTTGAATTTTTTAAATGAAATATATTAATTTTCTGTATTTTTTAAATTAATTACAGTATTTTTTTAGATTTTTTAAATTAATACATTATTTTTTTGGATTTTTTAAATTAATACATTATTTTTCTGAATTTTTTAAATTAATTATATTATTTTTCTAAATTTTTTAAATTAATTATATTATTTTTTAAAAAATAAAAATAAATTATGACGTGACATGCTACTTCAGCAGCATTATGACGTGGCATGCCATGTCAACTAGTTAACGGTTGCGACTAACGGTGTGAGAGATGAGTACCAAATGTGACATTTCTAAAGAATTCAGGTGTCTTTTAAAGCAAAAAAAAAATAAAGGTGGCAAATGAGTTAAACAATAACAGTTCAGGTACCAAAATTTGTTTTAACCCATCCTCTTTCTCTAGTACTCCGCGTCTTCAACGCTAAGATAAATGCTGGAATTTCCGACGAAATCATAATCGTCATATTAAAAAGGTGGGATTTGACACTAACGACGACTTTTGTTTATTTTAATTCCTAACGTTATATCCGTTAGTTGTTCGAGATCTCTTTTATTATAATGGAGATAATGGACGTTATCTTTCAAATATTTATTATTAAAATTGAAAAAGCATCTGATAGCGGCCCCACATATCATATTTTTCTAACATTTTATTTGAAAAAAATCTAAAATTAATAATTTTATTAATTATTTCAAAAAATAAAAAAATCTCAAATTGAAAAAAATACAAATTATTAAAATTCGATTTTTTTTAAACAAGGCTCACAAAACACAAAAAAAAAAGAGTTCTGTACAAAAAAAATGTGCCTTCTTCTTTCCACTCTCTCTCTTCCTCTGCCCGGATTTCTTTTCATCCGTCTTTCTAAATCTCTGATGTAGATCCACCCTTGAACTTTTTTCAATCAAGAATCAAAGTCTTGTATTTTAGCGGTACTTGCAGATCCAATTTATGAAAATCAAGTTTTTTCTCATGTTTTTGTTATTCCAGATTCCAGAATAATTGAAAAAAATACCCATGAATTAATTTATCAAATAGTACAGATCCAATACCACTAAACCTCACAACATGGTTTCGTGAATATCTAGTGTTTTTTCTCACATTTTTGTTACTTCCGAATCCAGATTCCAAGGTAATTGAAGAGAAAAAAAAAGAATTTCATCATACCCATTAATTAATTCATCAAATAAGCATACATGGTTAGATCTAATTACCGAAATTTGATAATTTAATTTTTAGTTTTTGTTTCCAGTGTTGGTGTAGTTTAACCGATTTTAAAGTAGCTAGTTACTGGGGATTTTCTTTTCCAGTCTACTATGGAATCGGATAGTTATAGATCCAACTAGTTTTTCAGTGTATGATGTTCATATGGACGAAATCATAGTTTAGCCCATCTGGCAAAAAGAGAATTTAGAGCCTGACAAGGACGACGAAGTTGGTGGTGGACGCGAGGGTGGCGGATCTGAGGATACGTTGCCGGCAAAAGAAAAAGGAACGAATATTTTATTTTTAAAAAATAAAAGGGAAGTCTGGATGGTGTTTTTCCGAGGAAGACTGGAAGAGTAGACAGAAGTGAAAAAAGGAAGTGTACTCACTACAGCGCGTGATTACACGCAAACAACGTGTCTGTTCCATTTTTAATAATATATATTTTTTGGTTTTGTTAACATAAATTTTATTAATTTATTTTTTGATAATCTGTTTTTTTTGTTTTGTTAATTTCAGATTTTTTTTGTTTTGAAATAATTAATAAAAATATTATTTTGAGATTTTCTTAGGATAAAATGTCAGGAAAATCTAACATGTGGGACCGTTGTCACCTGCTTTTTCAATTTTAATAATAAAAATTTGAAAAATAACGGTCGTTATCTCCGTTATGACAAGAGTAACTTCGGACGATTAATGAATATAACGTTAGATATTGAAATAAACAAAAGTTGCTATTAGGAATCAACTAAAATGAAAATAATAACATTAGGGACCTCTGGGTGCGCAAACCCTTGAAAAGGAAAGAAAGTAGTGAATCGGAGGAACGCATTAGTAAAAAGGAAAACTTTTTACATACTATCTAACGAATTTTACAAACATTTTATACTAATTAATATGTCAAAATCTGATTGGTATGCATTAAATGTATTTATAGCACTAGACTCTAAAAAAAAATTGTACACTAATTAGTACTAGCTATGTGATTTCTTTTATAGGCAAAAGAGGGAAATCCAAATATAAATTTGATTCTTACTGTTATTTTTGTCCATCAACTATAGAATCAATAAGCTATTAGTCGTTCCCTGGCTGGGTGATAACATCGTTGAAATTTAAAAAAAATAATGTGAAAGACAACGAAGGACTAGGGAGGATGTGGCGCATCCCGTGAAGTGAGTTTCACGTGAAATTTGGAGCAAAATGATATTTTTAGTCCCTCTATTTTACTATATTACCAAAACTACCCTTCTACTATGTTTACTTCAAATTTCATTTTTCTAACTTCTTAAAATGTGTTAATCCCAATTCTACATGCTAATTCTTTAACACAATCGTGCCACAGTTAGAGTTACTATGTATATTAAGAAAAAATGAAGTTGAGGAAATTCAATCCCTTCAAAATTTATATAATACTATATGAAATATGAAAAATAGAATTGAACTTTATGTTAAATAAAGTGAAAGGACAAAATTTAGTTAGTATATGCTTCTATTATTCATCAATTATTTATACTGTCGAATCTAACTTGAATATAATGTAATCAAGTCCTTTTAAACAATTGCCCTCTCTATTTTAAGGATACCAATAATTAAATTTGAACACTTCTCTTTTATCTAAAAGTTTTCAATTCCACAACCTATATGTTAAATAGAAGAGTGTTGTGAACAAATAATTACTTTATATATATCAAAATAACCGAAATATCGAACGTTTATATATATTACTACATGTTGGTGTTAGTTTTAATGCGAAACCAAACCAAAATTGAACAAAAACATTAGGGATTAAATTGCAATATAGAGGATTATTTGAGGGATTAAAACTTTCATGCAACCTATTTGATTACTTTTCTTTCCTTTTTTTTAAACTAACATTATTTAAACCGAAATTGAAATTAATTAAACTGAATCAAACCGAATCAAAACTATTGTTAGGGATTTAAACTTATGGAATTGGGCTAGCTCGTCCCAGGAGGGCCGCGACGACTTTACAGCATTCAGCCGATTTATGGAATTGGGTTCAAAATTATAATTATTATAGAAAACTTAAATTTCACATTTAAAGAAATTAATTATTCAACTATTTAGACAATCCGTTCTCTCTCTTATTTTCCCCTTTCTCAGTTTTTTCTCCTTTTTTACTTTTTTGTTCCTTTTGTTTTATCTTCCACATGCTTTAAAGGTCTTCTATCTCTCCTGTATTCTTCATTTCCCATTATTACCCACATTCTTATATTTATTTCATTTTTATTTTTCTATCATTTTTTCATTTCTTTTATTTATGTATATATTCTTTTAAAATTTCATTTTTTTTATATCTTTGTCGTATAATTTATACATATTATAAAAACTCAATTTGGAACAACCCAAAATTTCCAGAGTATGTAATACTTCCTTGACTTATTATGTTTAGAAGATACTCCCTCTGTCTTTTAATAACAGACGTTTTAGAATAGTAGAAAATTGAAAACAATGATCATTGATCTTATTTTACTCCACATTATTTCATTTTTTCTCCTAATTTTCACTCAAATTACCATACCATCATCAAATTGAATTGATGTATAATTTTTTTTGTCATTTGCACAAAATATATACCTCAAAATTGATAAAATGGCAGGTATTATAAACAGTAAAAATCTATAGAAAAATGATAGTTATTAAAGGACAGAGGAAGTCCTAACCAAAAGTATATATACGTTACTTTCTTTCTTAATAGTAGGGTTGGCAATTTCCGCCCGCGGACATGGATATCCGCCGGATACCCGCAATTGCGGGTGGGTATTACCCCCAATTTGTGGGTATTTTGCGGGTATGGATTTACCCGCACCTGCAAAGTGCGGGTATGGATGCGGGTATGGATAGTGCTTACCCGCTCCAATACCCGCATTAAATACCCGCAAAATGCGGGTATGGATACCCGCAATAATACCCGCAAAATATAAATACATATCATAAAATTTGTAAACCTTAATAAATCCCTTAGTCAAACACAAACCATAAATTAAAGTTTACATATCCACTAAAGTAATTTTTCAACTATTTTCCAATCCAAAGTATAATACAAACCATAAATTTAAATGACTTCAAAAGGGTGTTAGAAAACATTAAACATGAAATGGATAATTAATTGCATGTGCACATTGTGCAGTCTAACCTTGTTTCCATCCAACACCACAAAACTTAAAAGCAGAAGTCATTGATGAACAATCCAGCCTCTAGCATATTGGTCTGCCAAAACCCTCCACAAAAACTTAAATCCATTAAAGAACAACATCAAGCAAGAAAAAATGCATAGCTAACAAGAATTTTCAAAGCTAAAGGACATGATCATTGAGGAGGAGGTGGAAAGCGAGAAATCAAGGCACCAAGTATTTCTCGTTGATAATCTTCATATCTATCCAACTGCGCATTGAGATTTGACTCAATTTGATCAATTTGAGAGATAACAGAAAGTTGATGGCGTTCGACCGAAGATTCAAGCTCATCTATCCGAGCACACAATTTTGCATAGTCTTCATAATCTTCATCCTCATCGTCATTGCCATCTTCATCCATATCCGCATTCTGATCTTGATTGTCACTACGGAGTTCATCCGAAGTGATGTCAAACTCATCATCAGTAGCATTGCCATTATCTACTCCACAATCCCTTACTACTACAAAATTTTGTTTCCCCCATTTTTTTCCCGAATAAGCAAGCTTTCCTTCTTCATTTGACTTCAATTGAAGACGAGAAATCACATGAGACTTATTATATGTGACACAAGCTTTGGAAAACTCAGTAGAATGAGGGATGGTTATACCATTTGCTTCCAAAATAAGCATAATCAGGTGCGGGTAGGGAAGATGGACTGTTTGACCGGGTTTTGTGACTTTGTTTTTAGCCATGTGGTTTATAATTAGAAAACCTAAGTTCAAAAGGTTCTTCTCCAATAAATAAAAAATAATCCATACTTCAATTCCTTGCACTTCACTAAGACAGTTAATCCTAGGGAGAATAATCCTAGAAGTGAGATGAAACAGTAGTAGACAAAGAGGATCCAAAAAGCGGAGAGGATCGGGAGTGTTGGGATAGGAATCGGGAGCTACTCTTTGCCATTGTTCGCGATGACCAAAATTAGGAGCAATAATAGCTCCACGTCCTTTAAAATAACACAAACCAGCATTTGGTATACCTAAAATTCTGCATATCATATCAACATCAACCATAACAGGTTTTCCAAAAATCTTAGAAGTTATACTACAACTAGCTGGATCTTCTTTCATGCTTGATTCCAAATTCGCATAGAAAGTTCTGAGAAGCACAGGACTAAAATCTTGACAAATTCCTACAGCTCTAGTCCATCCTTGGACATCCAATAATCCATGTAGAGCACATTTAATCATATTTTCCATATCAAACACACGTGGTATGATAATCTTAGTAGTATCAAAATAATTCTTATAGTATAAGAATGTACGCTTACTTGTGAAAAAGATTGGATCAAAGGTGGGAGGTGGAACATAGAATCGGGAATTTGTGGCAGCTAGGAGAACGAATTCATCTTCTTCAGCCGCAGGAGGAAGAGGATTTGAAGACGACGACCCGAGTAGCAGACGTGGACTTTCGCGTTGAGCTTTTTTCTTCATGTATCCACCTCGAGTACGTTTGGAAGAGGAGTCTCATACCATATTTAGTGAAAAGCTCGGAGATTTGAGGGTAAAAATACGAAAGAGTAAGTTAGGGTTTCGGAATTGGGGATTTCAGATTGGGTGGATATGTAGTGGTTAAGAATTTAAATTGATTGATGGGTTTTGGTTATGGATGTGTAAGGAGTGATTTCCTAAATTTTGGGATGATTTGGAGGTGATTTGGGTGGTTTTTGATGGATTGGATGATTTGGAGTTTGAGGAGAGAGGGACAAAGAGAGAGAAGAAGCGGGGCAATGCTGAAGAAAAAATGAAGGCTTGCGCCTTGCAGCCTCTTTATACCCGCGAGGCGTCAAGACGCCTCGAATGGCTTGGCATGTGGCGTCATGACGCCTCGCTCTGGAATCTGGATGAAAAAATGAAGGCTTGCGCCTTGCATATGCAGCCCCTTTATACCCGCGAGGCATCAAGACGCCTCGAATGGCTTGGCATGTGGCGTCATGACGCCTCGCTCTGGAATCTGGATGAAAAAATGAAGGCTTGCGCCTTGCATATGCAGCCCCTTTATACTCGCGAGGCGTCAAGACGCCTCGAATGGCTTGGCATGTGGCGTCATGACGCCTCGCTTTGGATGAAAAAATGAAATAAATTCATTTTTTCACTACACTTTGATTTTTTACACGATTTTTGATCCTCTATGTCCATTTAAAATTATATGAATATCATTTCAAATTATATATAATCATTTTAATATTTTATATGTTTTGTATTGTAAAGATTTATCATTGTAAAAAATTAAAATGCCTTCATTTTCTCACTACATTCCAATTTTTTACACGATTTTTGGATCATGACCCCTCGCTGACTCATATTTGTTTAACGTACTTCTTACATTTGAATATTCTAATACTTCTATTTTTTAAAATATATAGTCATTTTAATCTTTATATGTTTTGTATCATAAAATGTGACGATTTATCATACTAAAATATGAAATATCGCTAGAATATGTTAGGCTCGTAACTCGTAACTCGTAAGTCATATTTATTTAACGTACTCCTTACATTTGAATATTCTAATACTTCTATTTTTTAAAATATATAGTCATTTTAATCTTTATATGTTTTGTATCATAAAATGTAAAGATTTATCATTGTAAAAAATTAAAATGCCTTCATTTTCTCACTACATTCCAATTTTTTACACGATTTTTGGATAATGACACCTCGCTAAGTCATATTTGTTTAACGTACTTCTGACATTTGAATATTCTAATACTTCTATTTTTTTAAATATATAGTCATTTTAATCTTTATATGTTTTGTATCATAAAATGTGAAGATTTATCATACTAAAATATGAAATATCGCTAGAATATGTTAGGCTCGTAACTCGTAAGTCGTAAGTCATATTTGTTTAACGTACTCCTTACATTTCAATATTCTAATACTTCTATTTTTTTAAATATATAGTCATTTTAATCTTTATATGTTTTGTATCATAAAATGTGAAGATTTATCATACTAAAATATGAAATATCGCTAGAATATGTTAGGCTCGTAACTCGTAAGTCGTAAGTCACATTTGTTTAACGTACTCTTTACATTTGAATATTCTAATATTATCAAAACGGTGTGTTTAACACCAAAACGGCGTCGTTTTGATGTTAAGCACGTCATTTTGGTCTCCTCTCTAAAAATATTAACACAAGTCTAACCTTAAAATAAGCATAGGCAGCAGCCAGTCGTCCTCCTCTCTACTCTCTAGTCTCCTCTCCACCACCCAGTTGTGTCCGTCTCTCTCGAGTCTCAATCTCAAATCGGCGTTCGTCCACCTCGTCTTCGTCTCTCTTACTCTCTCAAATGACAAATCATTCCCCTCCTCTTGCATTGGTTCAAACAGGTTTGATTCTCATCTCTATTCTCTCATTTTGCTTAATAAGTCAAATTTAATTACTTATGTGTTGATAATGTGATTTAAATTTTATGGGTAAACTGTGTTTGAGCTAGGAAGAACTGTAGGAGCTAGGAAAAAGAAAGGCTTTTGCCTTACCATATATATCCAGGCGTCATGACGCCCTGAATGGGATGGTCCCAGGCGACATGACGCCTGAGTTGATACCTTGATCAAAATCTCAAAGATTTTCCTGTTATTTCATTCAGTATTATCTTGTTTGTAGATATAAATATAATGGAAAATCAAGAACACCCGTATGAAGCAATCCAATTGGGTTCACATAGTGCTACACAAACACAAGTGGGAAGTTCCAATCCAATTGATCATACTCAATCATCCACACAACACTCAACACCCGGCCAAGAAGACTTCAATTTTGAACCAGTAAAAAAGAAACAAAAGAGTATTGTTTGGGAACATTTTACAAAGGCTATGGTTGGTAATAAGCCGAAAGTAAAGTGTAAGTATTGCAATAAGCTATTGGCTGGTGGGCGTGGTTCTGGAACATCTCACTTGCATAATCATGTGAAAAGTTGTCCAATGCGACAATTGGTCACCTTTAATCAGAAGTATTTGACTGGTAATGTTAGTAAAAGTGGGTAGGAGGAGTTGACTTCAACTACATTTGATCCTAAATTTGCAAGAAAAGAGCTTGCGTGTTTGGTTGCGATGCATGAATATCCTCTTTCTTTGATGGAGCAAATCAATTTTAAGAGGTTTGTTTGTTCGCTTCAACCACTTTTTAAGGTTCCTTCTCGGAATACTTTGAAAAGTGATATAGTAGGGATGTATGAGAAAGAGAAAAGTAATTTAATGGAGCTCATTGAGAATAATGAAAGCTGAATAGCCATCACCTCTGATATGTGGACCTCTAATCAAAAGAAAGGCTATATGGCAATCACAACACATTTCATTGATCGCAATTGGAAATTGCAAAGCAGACTTTTAAGGTGCTTTCATAACTTATATAAAATATATAGTTTATGTTTGAATTCAATATTGTTATTTGAAACTTACTAAGTTTTATGTCAACTATATAGGTTTTTATATGTGTCATGTCCGCACAGCAAAGAAGTACTTTCTGAAGCTTTATTGAAGACTCTTGTTGAATGGAAAATAGATGTAAAGTTGTCTACGATTACTTTAGACAATTGCTCTACTAACGATGCTATGATGGTTTTGGTGTCGGATGAGTTAAAATCTCAGTCTCTCATTGTTAATGGATCTTACCTTCACATGCGGTGTTGTGCTCACATCCTGAATTTGGTTGTACAAGATGGACTTGCAGTTATCAAAGATGGTATTAGTGCAATCCGTGAGAATGTTTCGTACTGGACGACTACTCCAAAAAGATTACAAAAGTTTGAAGGTACGTTTGTTGGTCCTAACAAACCTACTAGAAGTCTCTCTCTTGATTGTCCAACTAGGTGGAACTCCACATTTTTAATGTTAGAAACAACACTATTATATAAGGATGTTTTCACTAGATTAGAGTTACAAACACGGAATGCAGAACATGTCCTGTTGTCACTGAATTACAATGGAAATTTGCTGCGGATATTTGTGCTAAACTGAAGGTTTTTTATGAAGTTACAGAATTATTTAGTGGCACACTTTATCCTACAACAAATGTGTATTTTTCTAAGATTTGTGACTTGAAATTGAGATTGAGAGATTGGTTAACCTCTCAGACACCCATTATAGCAACAATGGCTAAAGAAATGATGACCAAGTTTGTCAAATATTGGGATAATGTTAATGTTCTTATGGCTATTGCTGCGATACTTGATCCACAATATAAGATGAAGTTGATTCAGTTCTACTACTGTAAAATTTATGGTGTTAATTATGTTGCGGAGATTGAAAAAATTAAGAGAGTTTGTTATGATATGATGAGAGAGTATAGTGAGAGGGGAGTGGATACAAGTGCAACATTGGATCCATCTTTAGCTTAAGTGTCAATGAACGCTTCTCAAGCTAGTATGACTGAATATGATATGTTTGTGATGGAGTCCCAAACTGATCACACTCCACAAGCAATAAGTGAGTTGGATCTTTATTTAGAGGAGTGTGTCTTGCCAAGAACAGAAAATTTTGACATTCTTGTATGGGGGAAGGTGCAAAGAGTTAAGTACCCGACTTTAAAGGCAATTGCTCGTGATATTCTAGCTATTCCAGTGTCTACTATTGCATCTGAGTCTGCATTTAGCACAAGTGGTAGAGTGATCAGCCCACATCGTAACAAACTTCATCCAAGAACCATTGAAGCTTTAATGTGTACTCGTAGTTGGTTGTGGGCAGCTGAACATACAGGTACAATAATAAATATAATTTTATTTATTTAGTTTTGAACTTATACATGAGCAATTAAGCATCTTATTTATTTATGTGTTTACATTCGTAGGTTGTGGTGCCGAATCTGCCGATTATCAAGATACTGACACCGAAGACAATGAGTTATGATGTTATTGGTGATGTAATGGATTGCGATTGTGCAAACTTTTATTCATTCGGCACGTAGAAGAATTTGTGTTATGAAACTGAAAGATTGTCAATCTATTACTTGAAAATTTAAATTTTAAGAAATTTGCGGGTATCCGCGGGTACAATTTGTCTTCTCTTACCCGCTCCGCGTGGGTGCGGGTGCGGGTATGGATTACCCGCAAATTTGCGGGTGCGGGTATAGATAGTGCCTTACCCGCTCCATTGCCAACCCTACTTAATAGGCGTGAAAGGGACGACCATTATACAAAATGAGTATAAAAATTAGGGTGGAGATATCCACATCTCATTCCTTTTTTTACACTTGAAATTATAACACTATACTTATTTTAAAACAAAGATATATTATAAATTTAAAAAGAAGGAAAGAAAGCCAATCAAAAGTATATAATTACATCACTTTCATAATACGTGTGAAAAATCAAAATGTTTATAAACTGTCAAATCGGATTTTATATTTCGATAATCAATTTCAAAACCAATGATTTGTTGATAAATTAAATAAAAAATTACATTTTTCTAGAAAAAAATAATAAAAAATATGTATAAAATAATTAATTAAATTAAATCCAGTTCGACTCCGATCTGACCTCAATTAAACCTTTTAGCTTGCCGGTTCAATCTTTTTAAACTATAGAATCCAATGACGCGGTCACACTCATGCATGATTTGCGCCTAATATAAGATAATTGCTTCTTTCGTTTTATTTTTCATTTTATATCCTTAATTTCCTTTTCTCGGTGGTAGGTGACATACCGGTGGTGTAAGCACTTTTGTTTTTCGATGGTTGATTGATTCTATCAATCAATGATCATTAATTTAAAGTTTATCCTCGATTAAAAATATCCACCAAGTATTTGCATGATAACGCAATGAAACTTAACAATTCAGAAGAAAACAATTAGGAGGTGAAATCAATTTAGAAGAATTTTTGACATTTGAAAATTCTTTTGTTAATTTTTTTAATTAGTTGTCTGAGTATGTGGAGCACACATGAGGAACACTTTATCAGACAAAATATTAAAATAATAGAGACATTTTTCTTCATTAGTTGTTTTCCTGATAGCGGGGACAGCGTACGATTAACGGGATAACATATAGGACTGGTTCGAATAAAAAAAAATTGGGGGTAATAGCAAAAACGCCCCCTGTACTATTTTTTAAAACAGAAACTTCTCCTGTATTTTAAAAACTCTATTCACTAAGGGTCAATGGTAAAAGTCCGGTGTCTGTTAGTCAAACTAACAGGCCGTTAGTGTTGACCTTTAGTAACCGTTGACTTTAATTAAAAAATTCAGAAAAAATGTAAAAAATTCAAAAAAAATGCAAAAAATTCAAAAACAATGTAAAAAATCCAAAAATAATATTAATACAGAAAAATATTAAAATTGTGAATTGTGAAAATTCCAGAAAAATGTAGAATTTTTTTTTTAAATTCCAAAAAACGGAAAAAAATTCAAAAAAAATAATTAATCTAAAAATCAAGAAAAATGTAAAAATTCCAAAACAAATATTAAAGTTCATAAAAACTGTTAAATATTTTTAACATTATTTTTTTGGAATTTTTACTTTGTTTTGAAATTTTTACATTTTTTTAAATTTAACATTTTTTTTGGATTTTTAACATTTTTTTTTGGAATTTTAACATTTTTTGGTTATTTTTGGAATTTTAACATTTTTTTTGGAATTTTAACATTTTTTGGTTATTTTTAGATTTTTTTTGAAATTTTTATTTCTATCTGGATTTTTAGATTAATTAATTTATTTTCGAATTTTTACAATTTTTATATTTTTTTTGAAATTTTGAAATTTTTTCCTTTTTTATGGAATTTGTACATTTTTTATTGATTTTTTAATTAAAGTCAACGGTTTTTGAGGGTCAACACTAACGGTTTGTTAGTTTGACTAATAGATACCGGATTTTTGAAAAAATGTAAAATTTACAATTTTTATATTTTTTTTGAATTTTTTACTTTTTTTTGAAATTTTTTCTTTTTTTATGGAATTTTTACATTTTTTATGGAATTTTTAATTAAAATCAACGGTTTCTGAGGGTCAACACTAACGGTCTGTTAGTTTGACTAATAGATACCGGATTTTTGAAAAAATGTAAAATTTATAATTTTTACATTTTTTTTGAAATTTTTTCATTTTTTTTGGAATAGATACCGAATTTTTGTCGTTGACCCTTAGTAGAAAAGAGATTGAATAAAAATTTTAAAAAATAGCGGAAATTTTCGTTTTAAAAAATAGTCTATGGGATTTTTTTTGTTATTATCTCAAAAAAGAGAGAGAGAGAATAAAATGAAACAAATAACGGCAAGACTTCTGGTCTGGGTGCGTTAACCCACCAAAGAAATGCGTAGACAAATTTCCGTATAGTCCAAGGACCAAAGAAATATGTAGACAAATTTCCGCATAGTCCAAGGAGAACCAAAGAAATGCGTAGACAAATTTCCGTATAGTCCAAGGACCAAAGAAATATGTAGACAAATTTCCGCATAGTCCAAGGAGAACCAATGAAATGCGTAGACAAATTTCCGCACATTAGCTAGTTTTGAAATTAGGATGAAATGAAACAAGGCTCTGAAATTTTGAAATTTTTGAAATTGATTACTAAGAACATAAATAGATTCCTGATAAAAGAAAACATTACCGAAAAGATTAATATTTTTAACTTTCAACTATAAGTATTTTCGAATCCACTAAATCAATAACATAAAGGTGATAGCCGTTCATAATTTTCGGGTGATAAATTTGGATTGAACTCTTCTAATTTTCTCTTTAATATGACCAGTCATGTTTGAACAATTTGAACCGTTCAATAAAATTGGATAATTAATGAGTTAAATAAGGAAAAATTAGAGGAGCCGGATTCGATAAATTTGATGGTCAATTTACTCGCAAAATAAAGTCATAGTAGAGTAGTCGATTTTGTCGCTTGATTGTAATACTTGGCTGTTCATAAATTGTGGCTTATAAAAGAAAAACAATAATCGTGACTTTTTATTTTTATTTTTGTGCAACTTAGGACGCCGAGTTGTTCCGCAAAACGAAAAAAGCACAGCATAGTACATTAACCTTACATACAAAGAACACAAGTACAAATTCTACTTATTTTACATCTTAGCCGCGCAATATTTTTATTTATACACTCAAACGACACTACGTACATATATACACACGCTCCCAATCTTCTCTCACACGTATGTAGTGATACACCCACGTGGCTGAGGAAGTAATTTGAGGAAGGCTTTGAGGACCATGTATGCACTTTTAGCGGCAGATTCTTTCCCTTTTGGATCAGTGCCGCCTCTTGCCGAATTCGAAACACCATGGAACATAATGTACGGCTTGTCGTTTGACTTGCTAACCTGCGGCCAATTAATTAATTATTAATTAATAATAATACTATAAAATAATCAAGCCAACTAATTTATAAATTTATTAGTAATTAACGTGACATTAAAAAGATCATATGGATAAAAATCACAAACCAATGCGACGGTAGCACTGTCTTCGTCCACAATTTTAAATCCGAATCTTTTGCCAAGGAAAGATGCATATGCTGCATTTTTAACTTTGATATCTGAAGAAGCAACTTTCGGTCCAACATAAAGAGCTATACCTGATAATTGTTTCTGTCACCAAATCATACAACGAAAACCATGTCATATACGCGAGCACAGAACACATATAAAGGATTTTTTGTTTTGTGCATAAACAAAAAAAGTTAATTAATTACCTTAATCGACTCGGCCAGTCTCATCCATTCTTCAGGTGTTTCAAGATAAAGTGGGTAGCTAACTTCATTCTTGCCGGTGTATAAGGTTACATTTTTAAACTTTATGCCGCCCAATTCATTCCGTACATTCGCACCCTCATTGAAATTCCCAAACAACAATTCTCCTTCTTCATCTTCATTCAAGTTCTGTAGAGTAATATATATATATATAACACAAAATATAGTCATCATGAAAAAAAAACAAATTAAGGGTATCTCTCGTTTAATTTACTACAAATAAGATTGCGATCAGAAAACTTAAATTTAAGATCTACTCAATAAATGGTCGGATAAAAATAGTCTTCTTTTGTCTAAAAGAAGCAAACACGATATTTAAAAACAGCCGAAAAATTTAAGACTTACCAGCCAGTCCCAAATTCCAGTGAAGGCAACCTTGCTTGGGATGACAACAGAGTCAATATTGTCTGATACGTAAGTAAGGTCTCCGGCATTTCCAAAGTAAAGTACGCCACGAATCTGGTACTTCAAAAATGCGATTTGCAATGCTGACGCAACATTTGCCTGATCAATTATTGGACAATTTTGACATATAGAACAACCATGATTAGTTTTTTTTTCTTTCTAAAAAGTAAACGAATACGACAACGTATAGGAAAATCTTACAGAATATTTCCCGGTATTTACAAGCACAACGGGACGACCGATCAGAAATCCTGTGCGGAATACTCTTCCTGCCAAAACCATATCGTAGCTCGTTAGATTAAATTCCCAAGATCGTGAGGTTAAGTAAGAATTAATAACTTTGAAGAGGTAGATCTAATCCATATATATGATTAACTAAAAAGTTTAGGCTGAGGTTGTTATATAAAATCGATGAATTTGAGAGGATAATTATGAAAATTTATGTAAAATAACAGCAAAGACTCGTGTTTGAGTAGATTAGTTAATTGAGTGAGAAGAGCTTTACCGGCAATTATTTCAGTGCTTTTCTGCTCAAAGTCACCGGATTCAAGAAGAACCCTTTCGCTAGTTCTCCTACTAAAGACAATGGCCCAAGACGACATATCATTCCTGTTGTGTGAGTCTTTATTTCTCCAACAATTATCTGTTTCCATAAACATGGAAGAGCTGCTCATTTGTACGGACTGTTGCACCATAGCCAGTAGCCCAACCACAACAACAAGCAAACCCATTTTTGTAATCGCCATGAAAGAAAATATGTAGAATGTGTAGTATTTGTGGGATTTGGAGTGTTATCTTCGTCCCCTTTTATAGGTCATCAACCAGTCACTGTTCGTCTTTCAATTAAGAGGTCCTTGTAATGGAAATCCTCTGTACACAGTAGCGACAACTAACACAGCTTAACTTATATACTCGGCAGCTGCCCCAGGACAATCACATCTCTTGAAAGGTGATTGGTTGTTTTACTATAATACAATATAATATTCTTTTTAATTTTGGCTGAACACTGAAAAGTCAGTCTTGTGTGATTTTTTCTTTTTTGCATAATAGATTATTCTCTCTATGGTTTTGTTTTATTGACATCACATATATACGCAAGTGGAGAATAACCACAAACAAACAAGAAATCATGCCGTAAAATAAAACTATAGGGACCCTCGTAGTTTTTTAGCCCTTGGTGGACTGGCGGGACCTCCTTGCAAACTTCTCCAACAAAATTGATTTTTGTAATTATGATGGAGAATAAAAAAATACTACTACTACTAAAAAAAACGAGAAAAAACATGGGCATCCAACGCACATATTCCTTCCGTCTTTTAATAATAAACGTTTTAGAATAGGAAAAAATTGAAAACAATGATTTGGCCAGTATAAATTGGCTGATGATCGATTAGAGGAAGACAACTCCAGACCTAATATCCTTGGTTGTCGATCGGGACTAAATCAGGTTAACCTTTCACACTAGTAATACTCCGGGATAGTTCACAGTAGATCTATCAGCGCTAGTTTGTCTACTTCGATCCTCTTAGTACGTAAATGGCCCAAGACAGGTTACCGTGGTCAAAAAAAATGACAGTTGTGATAATCAATTCAATTTTAGATTGGTCAAATCTAAAACCAAAAGGAAAATACAATACAATTATTTTGAGATTAATTAAATGAAAATTTAAAAATTAATAAAGGGCAATTGAGTCTCCTGCATACTCCTATTTATACTTTAAATGCTTCTACAACATATTATTATTTAGCTACTTATATTCATATTGAAAACTAACAAAAAAAAAAAATATATCTATTAAAGAATATGAAAATCTTTCTTTCTGTGAAGAATGAAAGAGGTAGGATTTTGAAATCGGAAGATGGAAAAGAGAAGAGAGAGAAGAGAACTGAGTTCTGGGCGAGATCGAGCGTCTGCTCTCTCAATAATCATCTCTTGAAAGGTGATTGGTGTTTTTACTATACTACAATATAATATTCTTTTTAATTTTGGTGGCGGGACCTCGTGGAAAATAACCAAAAACAAACAAGAAATCATGCCGTAAAATAAAACTATAGGAGCCCTCGTAGATTTTTAGCCCTTGGTGGCGGGACCTCCTTTTACTACTAGTACTAAAAAACAAGAAAAAAAGGGGGCAGGACGTGCCACGTCATCCACACACATAACATTAAGAATATTTTATAGCATATGCTTCTACTATTCATCAATTATTGTTCTCATCTTTCTTCTCTGCGGTTGTATCAACTATCAAGTATGTTTGCCACTTGAAAATATTTATAATTATCTTAATTTAAAAGTATATTATATTTCTGTCATATTCGAGTTTTAAAAAATAGACGGATTGAATATTAAATGCTTTTTTTAATGAAATATTTAATAATATTTAATGAAATGCTCCCAAATCACTTACTCCCTCCGGCTTTTAATAGTTGTCGTTTCACTGTTCATGCACGCATTTTGAGGAGGCCGAATGATCCACTGTTTGACCCCAAAAAATTCGTACTTTTTTTCGAATGTACGTTCACAAAAAAAGTACGAAATTTTTTGGGGTCAAATAGTGAATCATCCGGGCCTCCTAGGGAGGCACGCATGAACAGTGAATGACAACTATTCAATGCAGGAGGGAGTACTCTTTAATAAAAATTGTATTTCCTCTGATTCACACATATTAAGGTAATGATTGATTCATACAAATCGAGATACTTTTTGATTGTTTTACCCTAGACTGTTAGTAAAATTTCAACTGAACCATACGCTTGAAAACAAGTGAATCAAATATAAGATTAATCCAAACCCAGAAGTAATAAAAGGTAACAAAAATCAGAATCAGTAGCTATTTTTATTGGCAAGGTGTATCTCCCCTTTCAGCACATTCAAAATGCAGAAAACCATAAGCTAGTATACTAATCAGAAAATATAGCACAAGCAATGGAAATTATTTGACACCGAGAAGCAAGATGTAGCATCAAGCTATGCATCGAAAGATCCAAAACCATTTGAAATTGCAGGCTGCAAACCTTTTAATAGGTTAAAACAGCAAATAGGAACACAAGTATGTCAACACTATTCAAGAGAGACCCACAAGTCAGCACTCTGTAGTACAAAGATCAAAATCTCAACAAGTCTTGTAGTCCGATTTTATTTCTGCTGACTATTTCCATTGAAAGTTCATCTTGACATTCAAGCCTTACTCCCTTCAGTTTTCTGCGGAAAATTTACATACACCAAAACAGGAAGCAAGGCAAGCCAATCATCCATAGACAGCTAACCATATGCAGAACTTACCAGAAAGAAAGAAAAAAAATAAGGAAATTGTCAGAAGAAAAAAATAACAATTAGAAAAAGCAGGAACAACACTCACATATTTGTATCCGTCACTAAATAACAAATATTTACTTAACAAAAAGATAAATAAGAAGACAATATAAAAAAATTAATCATACAATATACGTACTTTTTACAATTGCTAATTAGGTTTGGCAAACACTAATACCTCAAAACCATAATATAATTTGAAGTTAATTAATGCGATCACAATTATCAAATTTAGTCTATTTATAAATATGAAACCAAAAGTAAATAAGTATAAAAAGTTAGGATAATTTCATTTAGACCTCCGTTCTTCTGTATCGTGTTTTTTTCCCACTTGTACGTGGTTATATATGTAAAATGTATACTCAACGCAATAATACCGATAAAGTCTCAAATGTTGTATCAGTAATTCATGTTTTTCTGTAATGTTTTTCTGTAATGTTATGTCCGTAGATCAGATCTCTATTTATCAATTGAATATTTATAGCTGATTTAGATAATCTGTGGTATATCAGAAAAAAGAAAATAATCATTCCTTAAAAAAGTTGAATAATTGTGATGAGAAAGATACTAGATATTTATATAAACAGTTATTGCTTACAACCATGTCTTGTTCTCCTAGATATTTATATAAACAGTTATTGCTTACGGCCATGTCTTGGGGGTGTAGTTGGTTGTCACGTAGGCTCACACACTAGAAGTCTCCAGTTCGAATCCGAGCTCAGATAATTACAATTTTGTTGGTTTTGCGCACATTAAAAAACAAGTCAAAAAATTTAAAAAGGAGTTTTCAGAAATCGTACACACACAACCTTCTGATCTAGAGTGAGACGTGCTACCATTGCGCCAAATATTCTATTGTTTGATATGGGTGAATTTTACTTAAATCTTAAGGTAATTGTTTATTGATTGGGCCGCACCACCCCACCCTGGCCATGGGCTGGTTCCGTCCCTCCTCAGGAGTGTCGCTCAATGAATAACCGAACGATGAAAGCTGACCAGCCATATATATTCACTATCACTCTGCCACAAAACCAACAATTAAAGAAGTAATTGGGAAGAACTAACAAGGATTTCACACCATCAATCTTTGAGAAACAGAAAATACCAGTGATGTGCAACAAGCTAAGATCTCAATCAATTAAGTGGGATGGTCAATACTGCACATGCTAAACATTCAAGAAATAATCTCAACTAAGAAATATTTCATAAGTTCACAGTTTCAAGTCTAACCTCCAATGTTTACACGAAACGAGCTCAAAACTGAAAATGGCTTTAGGCTACACATAATAAAACCAGCAAAAAGAAATCAAAAGCAAAACTAGAGCTTCAAATACTGAAAATTTGAACCTTACTGACAAAGTATCTCAATTCTTAAACCTGGGTGGTCAGTCAATGTTCCACACACTCCTTGCATTGAAGCATCAGAGAGTGATAGCGGGACCCCACCAAATGCATGTTCCGCAGCAAGTAAAGCATCAAGAAATTACAGCATGAATGAAATTGCACAAAGCTGGAGACCACGAAATGAAAAGAAGGAAACTTGCCTGATTATGTGAGCATAGAAAGATGAATGAAACAGAAACAATATTAAAGTATGGAAAATTTGCAGAAGAAGCGACAAAAAGGTATGAACAGGGACTGTTGACTACGAACAAGTCCATTGACAGGAGCGGAACCCAAAAGAAAATTAGAAATGAATCTGAAGAATCCAAAAACAAATTCTCCAATTCCTCAAAGAATGCAATGCAAACGCAAGCATAAGAACCAGAAACAGAGAGAGAGGAGTGGTATACCCGAAGAAGGGGAAGAAAAAAACAGATCTGGATCTGTGCGGAAGTGCCCAGATCTGAATCTTCCGGTCATCGATCTCCACGCCTCAACCTCGATTTTTAATCCTCACCGACCTGCCTTCAGATTGCCAATCGTCTCTCTCCCGCAGCTGCGATACTGCAGCCAAGCCGAAGCCACCATCGACACCAAACGGATGCAAGGGCAGCATCGACATCTCCAGCTTAGGGAGTAGAAACCAAAGAAATAATTAAAGGTTACTTTTTAAAGTATTTTAACAATAATTATATTTTAATTCTATCAATTTTTTTAATAAATACTAATCACAGATTTTAAAATAATATTATTAATTAAAATTTTATATTAAAAATGTAAAAATAGTATTTTATTAATGATAGTATTTTTCTATTAAGAAGTCATTCTTTTTGGAGGAAATAATTTCTTAAGATTACTTACACCAATTCGAGTGGTTTGAGAAATGGTACACTTTTTTAGTGACAAGATTTAACTTGTCGTTTGTCGTTTGTCGTTTGTAGTACGTCCACTGCCGACAGGAGCTATGGTATATTTTGGAGCCATTTTTTAAGGGTAAATAAATTACATTAAAAAAATCCCTATAATTTAGTATAAAATAGTTTATTTAACTCCTTATAATTTAAAAGTTTATATTTTTTATATTATAGTTTCTTAAAAATTGTAATCTTAATTTTTATAATAGTCAAAAAAATAAATAAAATAGTTAAAAATAGCATTTTTTATGAAATTTGTAAAAAAAAGTAACAAAGTAGAACCTAAAATTAAGAAAAAAAACTATATAAAAAATTATTTACAACTTTTTATATTATTTCTTTTTAAAAATATTTCTCATTTTTTTCTAACATTTTCAGTGAAATTGACTCTCTCATATTTGTTACATATTCACTCAAATTTGTATATATATTTTTTTTTAAATTAAATTTTGTTTTGTTTTTTTTTAATTATTAGAAAAGTTAAAATTATAACTTTAAAAAACTATAGGGGTGATATTGTAAAATTTTAAATTATAGGGGTTAAATAAAATATTTTATAAATTATAATTTTTTTATGGGTTTATCCTTTTTGAAATTAGGATGAAACGCTCGAAAAATTTTAAATTCTTGAAATCCCAATAAAAGAGTACATCACTTTTGACTAATATTTTTAGTTAAGATTTTCTCATATATGTGAACATAATTTCAAAATATTGGCATGATTGAAGAATATGAATTAATTTTTAGTAAGAAAATCACTTTAATTTTATTATTATTTAGCAGCTTTTAATTAAAAAAAAATTCCTGATAAAAGAAAATATTACGGGAGAGATTAATATTTTTAACTTTCAACCATAAGTATTTTCGAGCCCATTAAATTAATTACGTAGAGGTGATAACAGCTCGTAAGGCTCTAGAAATCCTATCCTCCAATCCAAGTGTCTTTTGCAACCAACTCATAATTTGTTAAATAGCTCAAAACTAGCAAAGGAAGGACTTGGAGTAGTCGATTTTGTCGCTTGATTGTAATCCTTTTGGTATGGGTTAGGGTCCACTTGGCTGTTGGGCTAGTGGGCTTGCATAAAAGATGAGCTGGGCCTTAGAATTTTAGGCGTATAAAGTTAATTAAACATTTTTTTTTTGAGAAAAATATTATAAGTTCTTTAAGATATTGGTTTTTTTAAATAATAGTCTATGATATTTGTGACCTCAAATTTTAGTCCTTAGTACCCTTAAATTTTCATTCAAAACTCTACCAGAGCATTAAAAATAATTTTTATATTAAAATATTTTTAAAAATGTAATAAATTTCAAAAGATTATAAAAAAACGTAGAAAAATGGAGACTGATGCTTTTATGATAACAGGAGAAAGTAAAATATTATAAAAAAAATCAAAAAAATATAAAAATTTCAAAAATAAAAATTTCAAAAAGTTACCTAACAATTTATAATGAATTGATTAGCTACTTAATTTTGTGGACTGAACGAATTAGTCAGCTATTTAAGTTTATCGTAATTTTTGGAAATTCGTTATATATTTTTAAGTGTTTTGTGAGAGAATTAAAAAAAAAAGTGTCAACGTCGTGACTTTTTATTTTTATTTTTGTGCAACTTAGGACGCCGAGTTGTTCCGCAAAACCAAAAAAGCACAGCATAGTACATTACACTCACAAAGAACACAAATACAAATTCTACTTATTTTACATCTTGGCCGCGCAACACGGTGTCGTCTGAGTTTATTTTATGGGCCAACATTTTTATTTATACACTCAAACGACACTACGTACATATATACACACGCTCGCAATCTTCTCTCACACGTATGTAGTGATATACCCACGTGGCTCAGGAAGTGACTTGAGGAAGGTTATGAGGACCGTGTATGCATTTTTAGTGGCTTTTAGTTTCATATTTGGATCAGTGCCGCCTTCTCTTGCCGAATTCGAAACACCATGGAACGCAATGTACGGCTTGTCGTTTGACTTGCTTACCTGCCGACAATTAATTAATTATTAATTATTAATAATACTATAAGATAATCAAGCCAACAAATAAACGAACATATGATGACATACATAATCACGTGTATGGATAAAAATCACTAACCAATGCGACGGGAGCACTGTCTTCATCCACAATTTTAAATTTGAATGTTTTGTGAAGGAAAGTTGCATATGCTTTATTTTTAACTCTGATATCTGAAGAAGAAGCTTTCGGTCCAACCTCAATAGTCATATCTGGTAATTGTTTCTGTCACCAAATCATATAACGAAAATTATGTTATATACGCGAGCACAGACACACATATATACTTATACGTACGTTAAAACTTTATGCTTTTTTAAAGGATTTTTTTTTTGTGCATAAACAAAAAAAAGTTAATTAATTACCTTAATCGACTCAGCCAGTTTCATCCATTTTTCAGGTGTTTCAAGATAACGTGGGTAGCTAACTTCATTCTTGCCGGTGTATAAGGTTACATTTTTATACCTTGTGCTGGCCAATGCATTCCGTACATTCCCACCCTCATTGAACTTCCCAAACACCAATTCTCCTTCTTCATCTTCATTCAAGTTCTGTAGAGTAATATATATATATATATATATATATATAACACAAAATATAGTAATCATGAAAACAAAACAAATTAAGAGTATCTCTCGTTTAATTTACTACAATTAAGAATGCGATCAGAAAACTTAAATCTAAAATCTATTCAATAAATAGTCAGACAAGAATAGTCTTTTTTTGTCTAAAAAGAGCAAATAAGATATTCAAAAACAGCAACAAAATTAAAGACTTACCAGCCAGTCCCAAATTCCAGAGAAGGAAACCTTGCCTGGGACGACAACAGAGCCAAGAGCAAGGCCTGAATGGTGAGTGTCTGGATCGGGAGTAAGGGCTCCGGCGTTTCCAAAGTAAAGTACGCCTCGAATCCGGTACTTCAACAATGCGATTTGCAATGCTGACGCAACATTTGCCTGATAAATTATTGGACAATTTTGATATATAGAACAACCATGATTAGTTTATTCTTTCTTTCTAAAAAGTAAACGAATATGACAACGTATAGAAAAATCTTACAGAATATTTCCCGGTATTTACAAGCACAACGGGACGACCGGCCAGAGATCCTGTGCAGAATACTCTTCCTGCCAAAACCATATCGTAGCTCGTTAGATTTAATTCCCAAGATCATCATCTCTGGACATTAATTAATTAGTACTATTGTAGTATTTAAAAAAAATATAAATGTTAGTATGTTTTACGGTCGAATGTCGAAACTAGGAAGCATTTTCTTGAGAGGTTTAAGTAAGAAGTAATAACTTTGGAAGAGGTAGGCCTAATCTATATATATGATTAACTAAAAAATTTAGGCCGAGGTTGTTATATAAAATCGAAGAATTTGAGAGGGCAAATATGAAAATTACTAAATAAATGAAAACTTATTAAAAATAAACGAAAACTTATGTAAAATAACAATAGAGACTCGTGTTAGAGTAGATTAGTTAATTGAGTGAGAAGAGGTTTACCGGCAATTATTTCAGTGCTTTGCTCCTGAAAGTCACCGGATTCACGAAGAACCCTTTCGCTAGTGCTCCTACTAAAGACAATGGCCATAAACGACACGTCATTCCCTGTTTCCATAAACATGGAAGAGCTGCTCATTTGAACGGACTGTTGCACCATAGCCAGTAGCCCAACCACAGCAACAAGCATACCCATGTTTGTAATCGCCATGAAAGAAAATATGTAGAATGTGTAATATTTGTGGGATTTGGAGTGTTATCTTCGCCCCCTTTTATAGGTCATCAACCAGTCACTGTTCGTTCATAATTACAAAAGAACCCTTTTGCATGTCAATGAATTGAATTTGTAATTAGGAAAACTTTGTGCTCTAAATTAAGTAAGTACGTGTATATATATATATATATATATTATATATAGTTATTAGAATTCTATTGAACGTTAGCAGGGTAAATTACTATTTGATCAGATTTATTAGAATCAAAATAGTTGGTTGTGAAAATAGACTAATTGAGTGCGCATATAATTAATTTTAATGGTATCAACCATAAATCAATGAGAATGATTTCAGAAAAAAATAAAATAAAATCAATGAGATTGGGAATGGAGTGAGAAATTGAAATATGTTTTATATATGGATTTTCTTTCAATTTCATTATGCCCACTTCCCCATCCATCATAGATTTTTAGTTATAATTTTTTTTCATTCGTTCAATTGTTCCTAATAGATATACTAAATATACAATCAATAGTAAGAATGAAATTTGATTCTAATTCAACAACATACCAAAACTAGGGAGGATGTGGCGCATCGCATGTGCATCATTGAAATTTAAAAGAATTAATGTGAAAGACAACGAAGGACTAGGGAGGAATGGATGTGGCGCATCGCATGCGCATCCGGTGTCGGTGAAGTGATTAGATTGCAAAAGCTGTTTGACGTGAAATTTGGAGCAAAATAATATTTTTAGTCCCTCTATTTTACTATATTACCAAAACTACCCTTCTACTATGTTTAGTTCAAATTTCATTTTTCTATCTTCTTAAAATGTGTTAATCCCAATTCTACAAGCTGATTCTCTATATGCTAACTAAATTTTGTCCTTTCACTTTATTTAACATAAAGTTCAACTCTATTTTTTATATTTTATATAGTATTGTACTCCTCAAGTTCATTTTTTCTTAATATACATAGCAACTCTATCTGTGGCACAATTTTTTTTCTATGAAATTTTGAAGCGATTAATTATCCTTGTAAATTGGACAGTGAAGCTACTGATTTCCATCAATTCTCCCCATTTTTGAAGGAACTGTGTGGAGGTAAAGAAAATGGAGAAAAGTTATTTCTAGTGCATAAAACAGACAATCAGACTGTCTTGACCGCAAGCTTGGCCAAGACAGCCAACATAGAGACGGGTTGTGTTAGGAATCACGGGACTGAGTTTGGAGATACGGGCTAGTAGTGTGATTGGAACCAGATTCGAAGGATTTACAACATTGCATATTATCGGCAAGAATCCGGAATGGATCTCCCTCATTTGAACAACAGAACAATATTTTATTTTTCGAATTTGAACAATTATTTGAATTTCTAATAGTTAGTTTTAATTATGAATTTTGAAAGAGTTAGAGTTCGAGTAGGACTAGTTCACAACTGAGGATAAAAGCTGTGAGAAGCCTTTCTAGAGGGGGACTCTCGACTCGCTTCTCTTTCACATAGACAAATTCCATCTACTATGTATTTTTCCGGTTGGGAATTCATAGAATTAATTTCTTTTATGCAATCAGATTTTTATCTTTCTTCCATGAGTATGTCTAGCTAAACACCGATTCTTGGTAAGGGCCAATGAGTCATGTTCTTATGTTTCGTGAGATTTAAACATTCATCATAATCTCTCCATCTGTAATCATCTCATTTCCTAATTTAACAAACCGCTTACTTGCTAGAATTAAGAATTGATCACTCTTAGATTTTAGTAGAGAAGAGTTGCAGTCAGCCTAGAAGGGGACGAGCGAAACTAGATAGGCCAAGTAGACATCTAGTCTCATGAAGGCTAGTAGGAAATAAATGACATAGTCCAGACCAAATTGACAACCTAGGGCTTCGATTGAGAGGTAGCTTGGGCTAGGTGGTGTCTTCCCCTAAACCATTGAGGAAGCGAACAATCATTCAAGACAGTAGCCAAAAAAATAAATTCTTTAAGCAGTGAGGTGTTCTATGGTTAGTATTACCAGGAATGAGAGCACCCGCTAGGTAATTAGAAGAGTAGGGAAGTAGGAGTGTACATACTTTATAGCAGTACTATGGATATAAAAATAAATACCCTTTAATCAGTGATCGAAACATAAGAATCGGAGCTCTCAAACTGCCCTTACTAGGAGTTTTCCACTACTTGAATTTTCTCACCAAAATATTTTATCTTGGCCAAGCCCTTAACCTAAATTATTTTAACTGCTTAATTGTTATCTTTTGTCTTAGTTTCAAAATCAACCAACCAATTCCAGTGACGAGGAAGTCAATTTAGAGGTCTCTGTGGACGATCTTCTTACCACCATCTACAAGTCCATTATGGACAGTGATAAGTTGTATTTTATCCCATTTTTATATTCATTATTACAACTATTTTTTATGCTCTTGACGGGCAATCAGATACCAATAATTAAATTTGAAAACTTCTCTTTTACCTAAAAGTTTTCAGTTCCAGAATCTATATATTAAATAGAAGAGTGTTCTCAACAAATAATTACTTTATATATATCAAAATAACCGAAATAACGAAAGTTTATATATATTACTATGTTGGTGTTAGTTTTAATGCGAAACCAAACCAAAATTGAACAAAAAAAATTAGGGATTAAATTGCAATATAGAGGATTATTTGAGGGATTAAAACTTTCATGCAACCTAATTAGTTTTCAATTAAGAGGTCCTTGTAATGATAGAGTACGTATTTTTATGAGATTAATTGATTACTTTTCTTTCCTTCTATTTAAACTAACATTATTTAAACTGAAACTAAAATTAATTAAACTGAATCGAACTGAATTAAAACTATTGTTAGGGATTTAAATTTTTCGTTGTAATTCGGTTAAAGATGCAGAAAATGTTGAACTTGAAACTTGAAACCAAACCAAAACGGTCTTTTTCTTTTGTTTTGTTTTGTTTGAATGGAAATCCTCTGTACCCCGTAGCGACAACTAACACAACTTAATTTATATACTCCCTCCGTTATAATTTAACTGAAATTTTAGCCCAGAAATAAGTATCCGAAATTAACTTACGTCTTCGTTGTTCGTACCGTTTTCATTTTTTTAATATTATTTCTGACGCATGGGTCCCTGAAAAAAACATTTTTTTCAATTCTTTAATATAAAAACTAGTGCGTGCGTCCTCACAAAAATAACTTTTTCATAATATTAAAATTTACGCGTGGGACCTTGACAAAAATAATTTTTTATTTCTATAATATTAAAAATTGACACGAGCTCACTTGCTCTTAAAACTCGTAATTCATAGAGCCACGTCAAGTAAAAAAAATAGAGGGAGTACTCGACAACAGCCCCAGGACAATCATCATCTCTTGAAAGGTGATTGGTTTTTTTACTATCCTACAATATAATATTCTTTTTAATTTTGGCTGAACACTGAAAAGTGAGTCTTGTGTGATTGGCCAGCGCTTTATTGTATCTTGATAAAAAAGCAATCCAGGTACGTCCTAGTATACTTTTAAAAACCGATCCGGAGTGACCCTGATAGAGCGTTTAATATGCATGAGTTCTCCCTCTTTTATACGCCTTTTTAGATCATGATGCTACTAATGATGTTGTGTTTCTTTACTTTTAGCAGATCTGGGCTATTTAAGAGGAAAATACGAAAAGGAACGTTTTCTATCACTTTCTGGAAGGAATCGAGCAGCTAGGTCGTGCAGCTAGATGTTCGCAGAAGCCAGTGCAGTCCTAGCGATAAAAGGAAACTATCGCAAAGAAGGAAAAAACCGTATTTGCTCATTAATTCCTCCGAAAATCCCACTTTCAGTAGAAGACCATTGAGGAATATTATTCCAATCGGATTAGGAGTTTTATTTGTAATAGACTATAAATACTCTTATTAATTAGGTTTTTAGGAGCTCTCTTTTACTTCTCTTTTTCTCTCCCGCTGGATTTTAGGGCCACTTCTGCCTTCGGCATTCTTGTTCTCTCTTTCAATAAACTAGAGTTTTGCTCCTGCCGGTAATAAATAGGATTTCTTTCTTCTTCACAACTTCTCTTTAATTATGCAATTCAATTATTTGTTTATTTTTACTTTTAACATGAGCGGCTAATTCTCCCGTTCTTGGTAAGAATCGATTGAAGGTTGCAAAGGGAAGCCGTGTGATCAAATTGAGCTTCATATATTCTGGGCTAATATCTATCTTGTTTAATATTTAATTGTCAAGTTGTCTAGGATTAATTACAAGCTTGATCAACTAGTAATCAAAACTAGAGAATTATAATCATCTCTGTTGTTATACCTAACGCGAAGCTGCACGGTAAAGTAGATAACCATTCTGGAAGTAATCGGGATCCTAGTCTCCTCCAGTTGGATTAAACGGATCGTTAGGGCAGAGCCTCGAGCGCACTGAGTGTCTCGCCCTAGACGCGTCTTACCTCCTTGATGGGTGCCGAAACCAGCAAAAATAAATCATGCAATTCACCATGCACAATTAATTAAAATTGTAGCAAGTGGTAAAAGGATCGAACCACAGGGATTTCTGGACAATAATAATTCCTTGTAAATGACAAGATAAGTAATAGGTGGTAAATACCAATATTGAGTGGGATTTTGTGTGCAATTAATTTAATAAATGTAGAAAATAATAACAGTAAACAAGTGATGATTGGATTAACTCAGATGATAACAGATTCCCGGTAAAGACTCTTTTCGGGTTACGATTCATAAATGTCGATCATTGATGCAAGTATTTTCAAAACCAAATTTAATAGAAAAGCTATAGAGACCAGCGGTACTCTGAGTCTCCTGCTCTCCTCCTACTCAAGATTCCTAAGGCGGTACTCCTACTAGGATCCCTAACCGTTCAATAACTTTAAGGCGGTACTCCTAATAAAGTTTAATTAAAGGGTTGATTAAACACGGGGAGAGACCTTTCCCGATCTAGAAGAGAATTTCTTCTACTCCTATAAATCGGATTCTACCCTTTTCTAATTAGCTCTTACACTAATTAGTTACCTACAGATTCCTATCAATGATGTAGAATCCAACGTTTCTAAGAAAAGATGTAATTGTTCGAATTAAATTCTAAGGTGATCAAACTTAGATTGAATAAGAACAAATTGACATTCAAATAAAAAGAATAGAAATACAAATTTGGATTTTATGAAGCTTAATTAGATCTCACAACATATGAATCATAACCCTAGAGCCTTTACCAAGAATAGATAATTTAGCTAGAACAAGACATAATTAATTCAAACAATTTAAGATGCATGAATTAATTAAAATCAAGGAATGAAAGAAATAAAATAGATAGAAATTTAGAACCAGTAGCCGTCCAACCAACGTTCAAGGGAAGAAGAGATGTCCTTGTTGTTGTTTCCTACTAGGTATTTAACAAAACCTATTCCAACTAAAATTCCTAGAAAGTAGGATTTAAATAATTATTAAACTAATTATTATGTTTCTAATAATTACAAAATCTTGCTCTTCTCTTTAATTCCTGCACGCGTCCTTTTCTTCTTCTCATGGGCTCAAGCCCACTGTTCCTTCTCTTCACAAATTCATTCTATTTCCATGGCTCTTCTTTCCTTTCCAATGATCAGCCTTTAAGACATCCTTTCTGCAAAAAGGAATAAAAAGCGCCCAAAATTAGTAGTATCGACATCCAAATCGGCAAGAAAAAAAGGATGAAAAATAAGACAATTAAGCACTCAATCACTCCTCTTCATGGGCATCCGAGTATTGTCTCCATAAGCGTACCTTGGAGGACGGCGGACTGTCAAGGGTACCCCATAAGCGTTACCTTAGGGTAGCTTATACTACGAAGGTAAGCAGGGGACCTAAGCGTACTTGGTCCCTATAGTGTGTCTATCGGCTCGGGGTAGACGATACTTGCACCAATGACCGACTGACCACAATTGCAACCGGATACAGATTCTTACTGGGAATCTCCTCTTTACTGATTTACTATCTCTTTTAAGTTCCTTTACTACTGTCTTAGGTAACTGATAATCAAACAATCATTCAACCCCCCCCCCCCCCCCTTGTTACTTTTCTATTTGGATTTCTTTGTTTTGCGAATTGACCAGAGTGTTAACCCTTAATCCCTGTGTTCGATCTTGTTGCCACTATACACAATTTATTGTGCTCTTGACTGCAGGTTTTTTTTTTATTATTTTTGACAGGTTCGACAACCGATCAAACCCGTTGGACCGGGTTCAATCGAATTGACTCGTTGGATCGTTCTGGATCGTTCACACATCGAACTGTTTATTTTTAAATAATTGAACCGGTGTCTATAATGGGCCGGCCCATAAAATTCAAAAAAAAAACACAAAACGACGCCGTTTTGGTTTGACATCGACCCAACCGGGTCAATAGCAGGTTGACCGGGGATCGATTTTGTGAAAACCAGTCGGGTTGACCATTTTTTCCAGTTCTATTGCAGATGCGGTCAGATAGCTAAACCGAACCGAAAATTTCTTCGGATCACGATTTTTTTGGTCCGACCGTCGGGTCGGTACGATTTTTAAAACTATGTTTCCTAGGACCAAAGAAATGCGTAGACAAATTTCAGCATAGTCCAAGGACCAAGGACCCAAGAAATGCGTAGACAAATTTCCGCATAATCCATTAGCTAATTTTGAAATTAGGATGAAAAGAAACAAGGGTCCGAAATTTTAAATTTTTTGAAATTGATTACTAAGAACCTAAATAGATTCCTGATAAAAGAAAACATTACCTAAGAGATTAATATTTTTAACTTTCAAATATAAGTATTTTCGAGCTCAATAAATCAATTACGTAGAGGTGATAGTTGATAATTCTCGATGTGAGGTGATGACTTCGAAGTAATCTGGACTGCTAACGTAGGCTCCTCAATGTTCACGTGTCATCTGCAAAGCGTCAGAGGGGGCCTCTGCAAGTGTGTGAAAGAGAAAGGGTTCTTCTGTTCTTTACAAACTCTGTAAATCGTTCTTATTTTATTCTCTGCAATTTCTGCAAATCATTCTTCTTTTGTTCTTTGCAAATCTGCTTATTTTGTTCTCTGCAAAAAGGGAAAAAAAGTAATTAATTAACAAAAATAGAAGTTAACGATAGTTTGTAAATCCACCGTTAGTCACGTCAACAAAATCTCATTAATTATTTGGACTATTAATCTCATCCGTTCAATTTTGTTAAATGATTCAAAAAATTTAAATATAATTGACCATATTACAAAGAAAATTAGAGGAGTCAAATCTTAATTTATTACTCAATAGCAGTCCGAGGACAATCATCATTTCTTGAAAGGTGATTGATTTTTTTACTATAATAGAATATAATATTCTTTTTAATTTTGGCTGAACACTGAAAAGTCAGTCTTTCATAATAGATTATTCTCTCTTGTTTTATTGACATCAAACATATATACGCAAGTGGAAAATAACCACAAACAAAAAACTATAGGGACCCCCGTAGTTTTTTAGCCCTTGGTGGCGGTAGGGCTGCCCATTTGTCCCGTGTCCCGAAGTCCCGATATTGCCGACCCGAAAATTTTCAATTTCGGTTCGGGATGTTTGGGTTCGGAAACTTCGGGTATCGGATATCGATACCCGAAGTTTATTTCGGTTCGGGAACGGGACGCGACTTTGTAAGTTCGGGTACCCGAAATCCCGAACTTACAAGGGTAACTAGGTAAGTTCCCCAACCCTAGATCCCATTTCCTATTTCCTAATCCTCTCTCGAATCGATCTCCATCTCTCAATCTCATTCATCCCCAACCAGCCACACTACAGACCAGAGCACCGCACTGTCAAACACCACCACCCACCGCCACCGCGGCATCATCTTCTTCCTCACCTCTCACCTCCATCGACCGAGCCATCGTCTTCCACCGCCACCCACCGTCACCGCGGCATCATCTTCTTCCTCACCTCTCACCTCCATCGACCGAGCCATCGTCTTCCACCGCCACCCACCGCCACAGCGGCATCATCTTCTTCCCCACCTCTCACCTCCATCGACCGAGCCATCGTCTTCCATCGTCTTACCCAGAAAAAGAAAAATAGAGGGAAATCCTAACACGGTTTGGCTACCCAGAACCTCCATCGTCCTACTGACTTACTGTAAGTAGCTAGTCTCTCTCTGGGATGTGTGTGCAAAATTACTTTAATCTGGTAGAAAGTTACGTCAGTTGCTTGAATGGTGACTCAAACAAAGTACTTTGTAATTGTATGTTGTTCTAAACAATGAAACTCAATATATTTCTTTTAGTTTGAAGTTGCATGCCAAAGGTGAGAATTACCTTATCGAATGAGTTGAACTCTGTTATTCTATCTATATTACGTTATACCAATCAAGCCTAAACATGTGTGCAGTATATTCATTCGATTTGGTAATGCCTCATGTGACATGATATGGAACTTGCTGTTTTTGTGATCTTAGATATGGATGAGGCTATAATATTTTCCCTTTTCTTCTATGATGTTATTGTTTGCTGTCTCTTAATTCACTGAGCTTATTTAAGTTGTTAGGAAAATTGAGTTGGTGGTTTCTGTTATTAGTTTGAATTCCTCCTTTGTTATCTAGTGATTCATTTGAAACAAACCAGTATGTATTTGTTGTCAAGTTCTTGTTATTTTAAGTTTGTGACCCCATAGTGCGATCTTAATTTGATTGAAGGTTTTGAGAAGCCCTCTGCAATTCAGCAGAGAGGTATTGTTCCATTCTGTAAGGGACTTGATGTGATCCAGCAAGTCACATTTTTTTGTGAAGATAATATCCATTTAAATGTGTTATATTCGACAGTGGCAGGGTTTAGATGTGAAAGAGACATTTGTTATTTATGTTGTGTTTATTGCTTTTTGTATAGTGAAGATAATATCCTTAGCTGTCCGAACTGTTTTGAGTTTATCATAAGTCACATTTTTTGTGAAGATAATATCCATTTAAATGTGTTGGATTAGAGTGGCAAGGTTTAGATGTGAAAGAGACATTTGTTATCATATTTGCCTGTGGCATGAATGATTGTAAATTTGTAATTCTCCAGTCAGGTTCTGTTTTATTTAAATGTGTTATTCTAATTTGATTTTCTGTTTTATTAATTAGGAAGAAGATGTCTCATAACATAGGAGATGTGGATGTAGTAATGCAAGACAAACAACAAGCAGAAGCTGTGGCAAATACAGAAACGCAACCTGTGGCGCCAGCTACTGCTACAGTTAAGATAGAGAAGAAAAGGAAGAAGATTGTTGGAAGATCAGTGGTGTGGAAGCAGTTTGTTAAGCAAAAAAATGAGGATGGAGAATGGAAAGGTACGTGTATATACTGTCAAGCTGTTTTTGCTGCTGATTCTAAGTTAGATGGTACAACTGGCATGAAAAATCATATGAAAAGGTGTAAGGAGGTACCCCTTTCTAATCAAACTGAATTGACAACTTATGTGAATCCTGATGGTAGTAAGACTGTAGTTCCTTGGAAGTTTGATCAAGAAGCTTCTAAGAGGGCTTTAGCACTAATGATAATTGAGGATGAACTTCCTTTTAGGCTTGTAGAGGGTGCTGGGTTTAGAAATTTCATGGAAACTGTGCAACCTAGGTTTATAGTGCCTTCTAGGAACACAATCAGTAGGCTTTGTTATAAGTTGTATGCTGATGAGAAGCTGAAATTGAAAGGATTTTTGATGACTAATTGTGAAAGGCTTTCTATTACCACTGACACATGGACATCCATTCAGAGGATTAACTACATGGTTGTGACTGCTCACTTTATTGATAATGACTGGAATTTACAAAAAAAGGTGTTGAATTTTTGTCCAATCACTAGTCATAAAGGTGATGCGATAGGAAAAGCTATTGAGAAATGTTTGATTGATTGGGGAATTAATAAGGTGTTTACAATCACAGTAGATAATGCTAGCTCAAATGACTTAGCCGTTGCACATATTAGGAAGAAAATGAATCAGTGGGGTACAAGTATTTGTGAGGGGGAGTTTCTTCATGTAAGGTGCATTGCACATATAGTGAATTTGATGGTATTGCATGGGTTGACCACTGTGGGAACCTCAATCATTAGGATTAGAGAGGCAGTAAGGTACATTAGACAATCTCCAGCTAGATTGTCTAAGTTCAAGGAGTGTGCAGAAAGAGAGCATGTTGACTCTAAATCATTGTTGTGCTTAGATGTGTGTACAAGGTGGAACTCCACCTATTTGATGTTAGATTCTGCGTTGAAGTTTGAGAAGACCTTTGAGGCATATGAGGATGTGGATCCCTTCTACAAGATTGAGCTTCTGATGAGGGAAGAAAAAAGAAAGAACAAGGGAAAGAAAAAATCAAATGATGAGGATTTGGCAGAAATTTTGGCGTTTGATGATGAGGAATATCCAGAGGAGGATGGTGTTGAATATGTGGATGCAAGAACTGATGGTGGTGGGGGTGGTGTACCAACAGAAGGTGATTGGGTGAATGCGAGGAGATTGTGTCACACCTTGAGGTATTTTTATGATCTAACTTGCTTTGTGTCAGGCTCTAAGTATGTTACTGCTAATGCTTATTTTGATCAAGTATCTAATGTAGCTTCCATGTTGAGAGGGTGGGAGAAGAGTAGTGACATAGAACTTAAGAGATTGGCAGAAAAAATGCATGAAAAGTTTGATAAGTACTGGGGTAACGTGGCTAAGTTTAATACTCTTCTTTATATTGCTGCTGTGTTTGATCCAAGAAAGAAGATGGATTATGTAGCTTTTTCTCTGTTAGATGTGCATGGGGAGTTTGTTGGGAAAGAGTTGGCAGAAAAAGTGAAGAGGGATACGGAAAGAATGTATGTAGGGTACTGGGAGTTGTATAAGAAGGGAAAAGAACATGGTGTTGTAGGTGATACTGATGTGGAGAAGGGAGGGTGCAGTGGAAGAGAAAGTGTTTGTGAGGGGTCTGTAGACATGTCTGCTGAGTTGATTAGTGCTAGAGAAGAAAGGTTTAAGAGGTTCAAGGAAGCTACTGGAGGTTCTCTCCAAATCAAGTCAGAACTGGAATCTTACTTGCAAGAGAGTGTTATTGAAGGAGGAAAATATTTTTCCATCTTGGACTGGTGGAAAAAGCATGCTCCAAGGTTCCCTGTTCTTTCTAAGATGGCAAGGGATGTACTAGCTGTCCAAGTTTCCACAGTGGCATCTGAATCTGCATTCAGTACTGGAGGACGAGTCCTTGACCCTTTTAGGAGCTCATTGACTCCAATGGTTGTGCAAGCCTTAATATGTGCACAAGATTGGTTCAGGACTTCAAGACAATCCATGAAACTTGAAGAGGACCTTGCTGACCTTGAACAATTGGAAAGTGGTAAGTTGTTTTCAACTGAGTTTTGGCCATTTATTATCTATGTTTAATTACTCATATTTTCTGATTTTTTCTTTCATGTTTTTTGGTTTTTAGAATACTCTCAAATGTCAGTGGAGACCACTGTTACAGAAATTTAGATGCTTGGAGTCACTTGCTTGGACTATAAGATGGCAGTGGAGGTGTGTGCAAATTCATTCATCTATACCTATTTGTTGCCAGCCCAATTTTGGTTTTTTCTGTTATTTTTTTCATGTTTGGTTGCATCCTTAAGTGTTTTCTAGCTTCACCTATTCATGGACCTGGCTAGCATTTACATTTAGGAATGCTTTGATTCCCTATTGCTGAAACGAGGATGTTGAACTTTGCAACAATGGATAATTATGCATTGTATTTGTTGTTGGTATTGGAAATGAAATGTGCATTTCATTTTTGCCACTAGGGTACATCGAATTGGATTACACAGCACTTGCTAATTGGATTTCTTGTCAACTTGATTCTGTTCTTATTTTATGCTACCTCTAATGTTCTGTTTTATGATTTCAGGTGCAGTATGGTTTTGATGAATCTGATGATATGGTTAATCTGCAGTGAAGATGGGAGTTTGTATGGTTAATTTGTAGGTGATGAATCTGATATGTTGTTGTTGTTATTGTTGTTTTTGCCCTCTTCAATACTGCATAGCAAATCAGAATTGTTGTTTTTGTATGGCAAATTGCTGGACAATTTGTATGCCAAAAATTGCTGGGCGGTTGGAGCTATTTATTTACCAACCCTCCGTTATATTTTGTATGCCAAAAATTACTGGACAATTTGATGGAAAAATGCATGAAAAAATGGTTTAAATTGGTGAGTCAGAATCACAATTTCGGGATTTTTGGAAATTTCGGAAATCCGAGATTTCCCGAAATTGTGAATCGGTAATTCGGGATCGGTACTCAATTTTTTAAGTCGGGATCGGGACCAAAAAAAACAAATTCGGATTATCTGAAATTTTCCCAGTCGGGATTCGGAAATCCCGAAATACCGATTGGGCAGCCCTAGGTGGCGGGACCTCCTTGCAAATTTTTCCAACAAAATTGATTTTTCTAATTATGATGGAGAATAAAAAAATACTACAAGTACTAAAAAAACAAGAAAAACACATCATTCAACGCACATATTCTTTTTTCTTTTAATAATAGGCGTTTTAAAATAGTAGAAAATTAAAAATAATAATTTTAAATTTTTTAAATTTTTTATTTTTTCTCTTAATTTATACTCAAATTATCACATCATCATTAAATTACGTTGATGTATAAAAAAAAATTATCATTTGCACAAGATATATACTTTGAAATCGATAAAATAACAAATATTATAAACAATAAGAATTCGTAAAAAAACATCAATTATTAAAGGACATTAGAAGTAACGTGAAGAATATTCTATAGCATATGCTTCTACTATTCATCAATTATTGTTCTCATCTTTCTTCGCTGCGGTTGTATCAAGTATGTTTGCCACTTGAAAAAAATTATAATTATTTTAACCTGTGAGATTTAAAAGTTGTTGAGAAAGTAATTTTTTTCGGGAGGAAGTAATTTCTTATGATTACACTTTTTTAGTGACAAGATTTAACTTGTCGTTTGTCGTTTGTAATATGTCCACTGCCAACAGGAGCTATGATGGCCCATACGGAAAGGATAAGAATCCGTCAGGTAGCCAGGACCAATGAAATGCGTAGGCAAATTTCCGCATATTTTTAAGGGTAAATAAATTACATTAAAAAGCCTTATAGATTACAAAATGGTTCACTTAACTCCCCATAATTTAAAAGTTTATATTTTTAACCTTATAATTTCTTAAAAAATTGTAACTTTTATAATAGTAAAAAAAAAAAAGTTAAAAATAGTATTTTTTATGAAATTTGGTAAAAATACTCCCTCCGAAACTTTTTAACTATCGTTCTAGACTATTTGAAAAGGCATACAATTACTTGTCGCGGCCTCACTTTTCTGACATTTTCAGTGGTGAGATAACTATCATGCCCATGCTTTTGCAATGCCATCGTCCTTTCCTACCCCACTTTTTTTTGTCTTTACGTGAATGGTATGCTAGTAAATTCGAAAAAAAGTAATAGATAAAATCGTCTCAAACATTGAGTCATCAGATCCTTCTTAATATGCGTGCCCAGAGCTAGAACGACAGTTAAAAATTCCCGGAGAGAGTAACAAAGTAGAACCTGAAACTATGAGAAAAAACTATATAAAAAATTATTTACAACTTTTTTATATTTTTTCTTTTAAAATTATTTCTCATTTTTTTTCCAAATATTTTCAGTGAAGTTGACTCTCCCATATTTGTTACAGTTTCACTCAAATTTGCATACATTTTTTTTATTTTTTTACCATTTATTTTTATTTTTTTAATTACTAAAAAAGTTAAAATTGTAACTTTAAAAAACTACAGGGGTGATATTACAAACTTTTAAATAGGGGTGTAACCGGGCCGGTTCGGTCCGGTTCTAGGGCTAGAACCGGACCGAACCGGAAATTTCCGGTTCTGGGATACCAGAACCGGACCCGGACCGGAAAATTCCGGTTCTGGTATGCCAGAACCGGACCGAACCGGATTTTCCGGATCGGTTCGGTTCGGTTTCCGGTTTTTGTATTTTTTTTTTAAATAAAGAAAAAGGCCCAGCCCGCCCAGCCCAGCCCAGCCCAGACCGCCAGCCCCAGCCCAGCCCAGCCCGCCAGCCCCAGCCCCTCAGCCAATGAAGGAAAAAAATGAAGAAATTTGAGGGGAAGGGGATTCGAACCCCTACCCTTTTGAAGGGGAGTCAAGGGCTTAACCACTCTGGCAAAGCTGAACTTTTGTTAATTCATGCATCATATATTTATTTATATATATACACATTTCCAATTTTTTTCACATAACGCCGTTTAATTATTAAACACACGTCGTTTAGTTGTTAAACACACCTTACACCATTTATTATTTAATTTTGATCCTTGTTTATAACTTGCTCACAAATTTTAAAATACTACAAACGAGACATTGAATATCAAGGATGAGCACCAGGCATAAAAAGGTCTACAAAAATAAATGCCTTATGTTTTTGGTGACAAAGTCGAGCACAACTCTTGGCTATGGTATATGATAGTTTTATCAACCATAACTTTTTCCGATTAAATTATATTTTGCAAAATTATGTAGTGAGCTTGAATAACAAGCACATTAGCTAGCAAACAATCCAAAATATTTTTATTTAAGTTTAAATGAAAAAAAAATTTAATGCTAAACCTCTTAACAATTAACTCAAATAAATAATGATATTAAAATATAGATACCATCATAAATGTCCATTAACCATTATGCAAATTCATTATTTTAGTTGTCATCTAATTAGTAATTACATTTTTTATGACAATTGATATCATTCTTTCTTACAACAAATAATTCTCTTTTTATTAAGTAAAATATTGAACAATAAACATATATTCACGACATATCTTAATAATTATGTAATTGAGTAAGTATTAATAAAAATATTACTACTATATGTCGTATCATTAATAATCAATGGTCTTAATTTATACATATAGTTGACTAATGACATGACTATTATTTTATTTTTTCTATTTATTTTTTGTTACGTGTTAATAATCTAATATACTAATTAATTAGATACGTGTTTATAATGAGATCAATTGATTATAATTAAAATGTATTGATACAATTATAAAATTGGTAGTTGGATGATTTATTTCTAAATAAAAAAGTGGATTTTTCAAAAAAAAATTAAATCAAGAAACGGGCCCAGCCAAGCCCAGCTCCAGCCCCATCCCGCCCGGCCCAGCCCAGCCCCAGCCCCAGCCCCAGCCCCAGCCCGCCCAGCCCAGCCCACCCAGGAAAAACATAAAGAAAATTGAGGGGAAGGGGATTCGAACCCCTTCCCCATTGAAAGGAAGGGTAAGATTTTACCACTGAAGCAAAGCTGAACTTTTGATAATTAATGCATATATATATTTATTTATATATATAAAACTTTCCGGTTCAAACGGTTCTACGGTTCGGTTCCGGATTTTTTTTTTTACAGACCCGGACCCGAACCGGAAATTTCCGGTTCTAGTAAAATAGAACCGGACCGAACCGAAAAATTACGGTCCGGATCGGTCCGGGCCAAAATTTTCCGGTTCCGGTTCCGGTCCGGTTTCTTACACCCCTACTTTTAAATTATAGGGGTTAAGTGGAATATTTTATAAATTATAATTTTTTTACGAGTTTATCCTTTTTGAAATTTGGATGAAACGCTCCAAAATTTTGAAATCGATAGTTAAAATAATAAATGAATTCATAATAAAAGAGAATAAATATACTTTTTTTTAATAAGCAATCACTTTATTAAAAAAAAGGTAAAAAGTGAGTTGAAGCTTGAAAAGTAAAATTAAATATACATTTTAGGTAGTATTTGATCGATCAAAATTTTATTTTAATTTTTTAAATTATTTTATCGAAGAGTGCTTCTCATGAGAGTGACTAGTGAGAAAGTACGATTACTGTAATTAAATGACATTTAAGATTATTAAAACAATAACATTCTTTTGTTTGCTTTATATACGAAAATCTTAAAGGAAAATAAGACAATTATTATTGTACCGTTAAATAATAATTATTTATTTAGTTTAATTTAATGCAGTTATGTTTCTATATTTTTAGTTAAGATTTTCTCATATACGTGAACATAATTTCAAAATATTGGCATGATTCAAGAACATGAATTATTTTTTAGTAAGAAAATCTCTTTAATTTTTTTATTATTTAGCAGCTTTTAATTAAAAATTACTAAACATAATACTCCCTCCGTTTCTAATTAAATGACGTTTTGAAATAGTAAAAATTCGTAGGATAATAATTTTTGATCTTATGTTATTCCACATTGTTTCATTTTTACTCGTAATTTTTACTCAAATTATCACACCATTATCAAATTGGGTTGATGCATAAAAAAAAATTGTCATTTGTACAAAATATATGCTTCGGAAAATATAAAACGACAAGTATTATGAATAGTAAGAATCCGTAGAAAAGTGACAGTTAATTGAAAACAGAAGGAGTATCAAGTTATAGTAACATATCACACATTATTTAATCTATTATTGAGTTGCACAAATTAATCAAAATAAATTATTTTATTGGTTTGAAGAAATTAATATTCAAAATAAATTTTATTAAAATAAGACAATAATTAAAAAATGAACTTCCACCTTATTTAAAGCTTTTATTAAAATAGACGCTATGGAGTTGAATCTACTATTCATAACAACTATCGTCTTTGTTTCTTTCTATGCGCTTGTAAAATAATGCCACGTCTTTTTTTACTTATGTGTTCCGAGAAATGATGCACACATCATTTTCACGGGAATTAAAAAAATAATTGATTCATATTTTTGATGTATATTTAACTAATTATTTCTAATAATTTTGGTAAATATAGTCAATTTCTCCCTCCATTTAGTAGACATTTTTGGCTTGAATCCTTCTTGCGATACAGTAGTCATGTTTGAAGTTCTAAAAGAAAGTTAGTTAACTCAATTTAATGATGTGGTGGTAATTTGAGTATAAATTAGAAAAAAAAATGAAACAAGGTGTAATAAAATAAGATCAAAAGTCATGTTTTCAATTTTGCTACTATTTTAAAAAGTCAGTTATTAAAAGACGGGGGAGTAATAATTATATTTTGATTCTATCAATTTTTCAAAATAAATCAATAAACACTAATCACAGATTCTAAAATATTCCGTCATTTTTTACTTCTTTTTGTTATTATACACATTACTTGATTTTTTAGTGTTTTTTTTATTTTTTGTTACTGTTTCAAAGAGTCAATTAAAAAAGAACGGGGGAATATTGTTAATTAAAATTTTGTATTGAAAATGTAAAAAATGACATTTTATTAGTGACAATATTTTTCTACTAAAGAGTCATATTTTCAACTGTTGAGAAATGTTACAGGTTTTTAGTGACAAAATTTAACTTGTCGGTTGTAACACGTACACTGCTTCCGACAGTTGCTATAATGTCCCTCCCGTACGGAAAGGATAAGATGGAAAATCCGTCCAGGTTGCCAAGAGGCCCAAGACCAAAGAAATCCGACAGTAGGCAAATTTCCGCATAATCCTTAGCCATTTTTTAAGGGTAAAAAATTTCCTATAGTTTACAAAATGGTTCAATTAACTCCCTATAATTTATAAATTTGACATTTTTACCTTATAGTATTTTGAAAGTTGCGATCTTAACTTTTATAATAGTTAAAAAAATAAAAATAGTTAAAAATAGCAATTTTTTTATGAAATTTAGTAAAAAAATAGTAACAAATATAGTAGAACTAAAACTATGAAAAAAACTATATAAAAAATTATTTACAACTTTTTTATATTTTTCTTTTTAAAAACATTTCTCATTTTTTCCTCTAATAGTTTCAGTGAGGTTGACTCTCTCAAGTTTGTTACATATTCACTCAAATTTGCGTATATTTTTTTAATTTTTTTCCATTTTTTTTGAATTTTTTGAATTATTAGAAAAGGTTTAATTGTAACTTTAAAAAACTATAGGGGTGATATTGTAAAATTTAAAATTATAGAGAATTAAGTGAAATATTTTGTAAATTATATAGAGTTGAATCAACAATTCATAACTATCGTCCTCGTGACTTATTATTACTCCTAATAATTTTAGTAAATATAGTGAATTACTCCCTCCCATTATATTTAGTAGACATTTTTGGCTTGAATCCTTCTTTCGATATAGTAGTCGTGTTTGAAGTTCTAAGAAAGTTAGTAACAGCTTTTGGATCAATCTTACTCGTTTACTGTGAACATTAACTGTTCTTGTGTTTCCAATAATCTGAGAAGCAAAGGTCCTTCTTCAATTTGGCTAAAAATAGAATGGTAGTAATTAATTGGCTGATTTGAAGAGAATAATTATTGCTAATTACTCCAATTAAGGACACATACGTTTAGTAGAACACTCCATCACACTAATTTAAGGGATAATTTAGAGATTAATTACACTATTAACCGCTGCTAATTATTATCTTGGTTTTAACAAATCTGATTAAAACATATAATAAAAAAATCAGAGGAAGTAACATTATTCTTTATTTTTTAATATATTAAAAATGACAATTATTTAAAGAAAAAAAAGTGATTTAAAAGTGATTTTTCGTAATATGTCTATAAAACTTCGACCCGTGATCTTTTAAAAAATCTCCTTAATAGAGTTCTGCCCGACTCAAGGTTGAAATAATTATTATATTAAGATAATGATTCGATATCAAATGATATTGATAGAAAAAATATTCGAGATGAATTTTTATCACTAGATCAACTTGAGTGGTTAAAAAAATTTAAATAATTCGTCCTTTGGAAGTCAGCTAAGTGTTCTCCTGCCACAGCTAAGTGGTCTACTCCGTTCGACCAAACAGCCTGGAAGATTAACTGGAAAGTGGGGTTATATTGGGGCTATTCTTAGAAATTCCTCTGGTAGTGGGTGTTGCAGTTACATTTAGCACTCCTTGTTCTTCTCCTTTAGTTGCGGAGGCTTGGGGCTTATTGTACGCAACGGCGCCGGTGAAAGACTGGCCTGAAAAAGTGGCAGCGATTGAAAGCGATTGTAAAATCCTCATTAATCGGTGCAACAAGCAACAAGCATCGGCAGCATTAGAAATTTGTAACATGGTTTTTACTGATAAAATAAAATAAAAAACTCAAAAATCCTAACATTATCCTTTTTATTTAAAAATTCGTCAGTATATACCTCGTCAAGCAAATGTATAACCAAATCCAAACATCAACTTACTTACAGAAAGTGGACAAAACAATGCACGCAACAAACAAAAGAGAAGTCCACAACCCAATATATGAAAAGTTGTACGCATTTTAAATTTAATTTTCTGATAACTTTTCAACACCTAAAATGGTCTCACATCAGAAGGCCTCTCCTAAGAATATGGAACCCTGTCAGTATCGAGCAGCTCAGAAGCTGATGAGATCATCCTTCGAAGACTGCTGCTTCTTCGGGTCGTGTCCAGCCTCGGATGTACCCCCACCCTTCTTACCAAAGATCATTTCATCGAGATCATCCATCATTTCGTCGTTGCTCCCTGCATAGATCCCACCTCGAGAACTCGCTGGTTTCCGAACCAAGGCATCCTCTCTGGGGTGGACAGGAGAGTCATCAGCCTCAACAGCGACCGGTATCATAGCAGGTTCTGGTGCAGAGGGAACCACTGAAGGGTTCAACAACTCCTCATACTTTGTGAGAACTTTTTGGATTTCATCGTTCACGTTCAAAGCTTCAAAAAGAAGCGCCTCGTTGTCTCCTCCAGTCTCTTATCATTCTTTGAATAGTTGCTTGTGACTGACGACATTGAGGGACAAGTGTAGTTGTCAAGTCATCCTGCAAACGGAAACCCAAGCATCACATCCAGTATTATTAGCCAAGCTGGCCAAGATAGTATAGGAATAAAATAGACAAGGTTCCGATGTGTGATAAGAACCATCATTTACACCGACAAAAGAAAAGGCCAAAGTACATTGATAAATCATAAAATCATAAAACAGTTCTGTTAGCATAGAATTCGAGTGGTTTTAGAAATGGTACACTTTTTTAGTCACAAGATTTAACTTGTCGTTTGTCGTTTGTAGTACGTCCACTGCCGAGAGGAGCTATGGTATATTTTGGAGCCATTTTTTAAGGGTAAATATATATTTTTTATATTGTAGTATCTCAAAAATTGCAATCTTAATTTTTATAATAGTAAAAAAAAAAAGTTAAAAATAGCATTTTTTATGAAATTTGTAAAAAAAAGTAACAAAGTAGAACCTAAAACTAAAAAAAAAACTATATAAAAAATTATTTACAACTTTTTATATTATTTCTTTTTAAAAATATTTCTCATTTTTTTTCTAACATTTTCAGTGAAATTGACTCTCTCATATTTGTTACATATTCACTCAAATTTGTATATATTTTTTTAAAAAAATTAAATTTTGTTTTCTTTTTTTTAATTACTAGAAAAGTTAAAATTATAACTTTAAAAACCTGAGAGATTAATATTTTTAACTTTCAAATATAAGTATTTTCGAGCCCATTAAATTAATCACGTAGAGGTGATAACAGCTCGTAAGGCTCTAGAAATCCTATCCTCCAATCCAAGTGTCTTTTGCAACCAACTCATAATTTGTTAAATAGCTCAAAACTAGCAAAGGAAGGACTTGGAGTAGTCGATTTTGTCGCTTGATTGTAATCCTTTTGGTATGGGTTAGGGTCCACTTGGCTGTTGGGCTAGTGGTCTTGCATAAAAGATGAGCTGGGCCTTAGAATTTTAGGCCCATAAAGTTAATTAAACAAAATTTTTTTGAGAAAAATATTATAGGGTCTTTAAGATATTGGTTTTTTTTAAATAATAGTCTATGATATTTGACCCCAAATTTTAGTCCTTGCCATTAAAATTTTCATTCAAAACTCTACTAGAGCATTAAAAATAATTTTTATAGTAAAATATTATTAAAAATATAATAAAGTTCAAAAGATTATAAAACAAGGTAGAAAAATGGAGACCGATGCTTTTATGATAAGAGGAGAAAGTAAAATATTATATAAAAAATCAAAAAAAATATAAAAAATGAGAAAATAAAAAATTCAAAAAGTTACGTAACAATTTATAATGAATTGATTAGCTACTTAGTTTTGTGGACTGAACGAATTAGTCAGCTACTTAAATTTATCGTAATTTTTGGAAATTCGTTATATATTTTTAAGTGTTTTGTGAGAGAATTAAAAAAAAAAGTGTCAACGTCGTGACTTTTTTTTTTTTTTTTTGTGCAACTTAGGACGCCGAGTTGTTCCCGCAAAACGAAAAAAGCACAGCATAGTACATTACACTCACAAAGAACCCATACAAATTCTACATATTTTACATCTTGGCCGCGCAACACGGTGTCGTCTGAGTTTATTTTATGGGCCAACATTTTTATTTATACACTCAAACGACACTACGTACATATATACACACGCTCGCAATCTTCTCTCACACGTATGTAGCGATATACCCACGTGGCTCAGGAAGTGACTTGAGGAAGGTTTTGAGGACCATGTATGCATTTTGAGTGGCAGTTAGTTTCATTTTTGGATCAATGCCGGCGTCTCTTGCCGAATTCGAAACACCTAGGAACTCAATGTACGGCATGCCGTTTGACTTGCTTACCTGCCGCCAATTAATTAATTATTAATTATTAATAATACTATAAGATAATCAAGCCAACAAATAAACGAACATATGATGACATACATAATCACGTGTATGGATAAAAATTACTAACCAATGCGACGGGACCACTGTTTTCGTCCACAATACTAAATCCGAATCTCCAACGAAGGAAAATTGCATATGCTCTATTTTTAACTTTGATATCGGCAGAAGAAGCTTTCCGTCCAACAAGAATAGTTATGTTTTGTAATTCTTTCTGTCACCAAATCATACAACGAAAACCGTGTCATATACGCGCGCACAGATACACATACGTTAAAACATTATGTTTTTTTAAAGGATTTTTTTTGTGCATAGACAGAAAATTACCACAATCTCCTCGGCCTTTTTAATCCAGTCTTCATCTGTTTCAAGATAAGGTGGGTAGCTAACATCATTCTTGCCGGTGTATAAGGCTACATTTTTATACTTTATGCCGGCCAATGCATTCTGTACATTCCCACCCACATTGAACTTCTCAAACACCAATTCTGCTTCTTTATCTTCATTCAAGCTCTGTAGAGTAACACAAAATATAGTAATCATGAAAACAAAACAAATTAAGAGTATCTCTCCTTTAATTTACTACAAATAAGAATGCGATCAGAAAATTTAAATCTAAGATCTATTTAATACTTAATAGTCGAACGAGAATAGTCTTCTTTTGTCTAAAAAGAGCAAAGACAATATTCAAAAACAGCAAAAAAAATTAAAGACTTACCAGCCAGTCCCAAATTCCAGAGAAGGAAACCTTGCTTGGGATGACAACATCGCCAAGACTTATGGGTGGGAGTGGGTGGCTATGAGTAAGGCTTCCGGCGGTTCCAAAGTAAAGTACGCCTCGAATCCGGTATTTCAACAATGCGATTTGCAATGCTGACGCAACATTTGCCTGATCAATTATTGGACAATTTTGACATATAGAACAACCATGATTAGTTTTTTTTTCTTTCTAAAATGTAAACGAATATGACAACGTATAGGAAGATCTTACAGAATATTTCCCGGTATTTACAAGCACAACGGGACGACCGATCAGAGTTCCTGTGCGGAATACTCTTCCTGCCAAAACCATATCGTAGCTCGTTAGATTTAATTCCCAAGATCATCATCTCTGGACATTAGTTAATTTGTACAATTTTATTTTAAAAAAATATAAATGTTAGTATGTTTTACGGTCGAATGTCGAAACTAGGAAGCATTTTCTTGAGAGGTTAAGTAAGAAGCAATAACTTTCGAAGAGGTAGGCCTAATCTATATATATGATTAACTAAAAAGTTTAGGCCGAGGTTGTTATATAAAATCGATGAATTTGAGAGGGCAAATATGAAAATTACTAAATAAATGAAAACTTATTAAAAACAAACAAAAACTTATGTAAAATAATAGCAGAGACTCGTGCTCGAGTAGATTAGTTAATTGAGTGAGAAGAGGTTTACCGGCAATTATATCACAGCTTTTCTGCTCAAAGTCATGGGATTCAAGAAGAACACTTTCGCTAGTGTTCCCGTTAAAGACAACGGCCATATACGACATGTCATTCCCTGTTTCCATAAACATGGAAGAGCTGCTCATTTGAATGGACTGTTGCACCATAGCCAGTAGCCCAACCACAACAACAAGCATAGCCATTTTTGTAATCGCCATGAAAGAAAATATGTAGAATGTGTAATATTTGTGGGATTTGGAGTGTTATCTTCGTCCCCTTTTATAGGTCATCAACCAGTTACTGTTCGTTCATAATTACAAAAGAACCCTTTTGCATGCCAATGAATTGAATTTGTAATTAGGAAAGCTTTGCGCTCTAAATTAAGTATATATATGGATAAATTCCGGCCAGTCAAAACATGGTTATTAGAATTCTATTGACAGTTAGCAAGGTAAATTACTAAGATTTGATCAGAATTATTAGAACCAAAATAGTTGGTTGTGAAAATAGATTAATTGAGTGCGTATAATTAATTTTAACGGTATGAACCATAAATCAATAAGAATGATTTCAGAAGAAAAAAAATCAATCAATGAGATTGGGAATGGAGTGAGAAATTGAAATAGGTTTTATATATGGATTTTCTTTCATTTTCATTATGCCCACTTCCCCATCCATCATAGATTTTTAGTTATAACTTTTTCATTCCTACTATTGTTCCTAATGGATATACTAAATATACAATCAATAGTAAGAATGAAATTTGATTCTTACTTACTATTACCAAAACTAGGGAGGATGTGGCGCATCGCATGTGCATCATTGAAATTTAAAATAATTAATGTGAAAGACAACGAAGGACGCGCATCGCATGCGCATCCGGTGTCGGTGAAGTGAGTAGATTGCAAAAGCTGTTTGACGTGAAATTTGGAGCAAAATGATACTTTTAGTCCCTCTATTTTACTATATTACCAAAACTACCCTTCTACTATGTTTAGTTCAAATTTCATTTTTCTATCTTTCTAAAATGTGTTTATCCCAATTCTACAAGCTGATTCTCTATATACTAACTAAATTTTTTCCTTTCACTTTATTTAACATGAAGTTCAACTCAATTTTTTATATTTTATATAGTATTATACTCCCTTCATCTTTTAATAACCGACGTTTTCTTACGGATTCTTACTGTTCATAATACTTATTATCTTTTCCGAAGTATATATTCTGTGGAAATGACAAATTCTATGCAGCTGCGGGAGAATTGTCGCAACGACTTCGTTCACCGTTAGATCGGGGGGAAATTTGGACAGCAAGTGCGCAACCTCTGGTTATCGGAACGGTTGGATCTGTGAGAAGTTGTATGAGGTGGTAGAAATACTGTCCCGATTGAAGCAGTGAAAATCTGATTTTGGTTCTCTGTTCTTATATCTCTTGTTTTTCTCGAATTGATTGATTAGATTATTTGATTGGTACTATTGGTTATAGTGGTTTATGTCAAATAATTCCTATAGTTGAGATAGAAATTTTGCTTGGTTGTACACATTGATCATCATATAATGGATTAACTGGTTTGGTCCCGTGATTTTTTACCTGTTGAGGTTTTCCACGTTAAAAATCTCTGTGTTATTTTGGATTGTTTTTGATTGGTTTGATAGCTAGGGGTTATTGATTCTTGGGATAAGAATGTTTGCTGCGCAAAATTGATTGTCGATTGTAATTAACCCCAACAAAAATCGTTCTTTTGTTCTATGCAATCTCTACAAATCGTTTTTCTTATGTTTTTTGCAAATCGGCTTCTTCTGTAATTAATTAATAAAAATATAAATTAACGGTAGTTTGTAAGTCCACCGTTAACCACGTCAATAAAATTTCATTAATTATTTAGACTTTTAATCTCATCCTTTAATTTTATTGAATGATTAATTTTTTTTTAACATGGTTAGTCATATTGGAAAGAAAATTGGAGTAAAATCTTAATTTATATACTCGATAGCAGCCCCAGGATAATCATCATCTCTAGAAAGGTGATTGATTTTTTTACTATAATACAATATAATATTCTTTTTAATTTTGGCTGAACACTGAAAAGTCAGTCTTGGTTGATTTTTTTCTTTTTTGCATAATAGATTATTCTCTATGGCTTTGTTTTATTGACATCACATATATACGCACGTGGAAAATAACCACAAACAAACAAGAAATCATGCCGTAAAATAAAACTATAGGGACCCTCGTAGTTTTTTAGTCTTGGTGGCGGGACCTCTTTGCAAACTTTTCCAACAAAATTGATTTTTGTAATTATGATGGAGAATAAAAAAATACCACTACTACTAAAAAACAATAAAAAAATACAACATACTCACTCTATTTTTTAATAACAAACGTTTTAGAATAATAGAAAATTAAAAATAATATTTTTTTATCTTATTTTATTATATATTGTTTCATTTTTTCTCCTAATTTCTACTCAAATTACCACATCATCATCGAATTTGGTTGATTTATTAAAAAAAATATTATTTGAGCAAAATATATAACTCAAAATCGATAAAATAATAAATAATATAAACAATAAAAATTTATTAAAAAAAATAATTATTAAAAAGCAGAGGAAATAATTTTAAGAATATTCTATAGCATATGCATCTACTATTCATCAATTATTGTTCTCATCTTTCTTCTCTGCGGTTGTATCAATTATGAGGAGTATCAAGTATGTTTGCCACTTGAAAATATTTATAATTATTGTAACTGTGAGATTTTACTGTTGTTGAGAAAGTAATTTTTTTCGGGAGGAAGTAATTTCTTATGATTACACGTTTTTAGTGACAAGATTTAACTTGTCGTTTGTCGTTTGTCGTTTGTAATACGTCCACTGCCAACAGTAGCTATAATGTACGGAAAGGATAAGATGAAAATCCGTCCTGGTAGCCAAGACCAATGAAATGCGTAGGCAAATTTCCGCATATTTTTTAAGGGTAAATAAATTACATTAAAAAAATCCCTATAATTTATAAAATGGTTCACTTAGCTCCTCATAATTTAAAATTTTATATTTTCTACATTGTAGTTTCTTAAAAATTGTAATCTTAATTTTTATAATAGTGAAAAAATAAATAGAATAGTTTAAAATAGCATTTTTTTATGAAATTTGTAAAAAAAAGTAACAAAGTAGAACCTAAAACTAAGAAAAAAAACTATATAAAAAATTATTTACAACTTTTTTATATTTTTTCTTTTTAAAAATATTTCTCATTTTTTCCTAATATTTTCAGTGAAATTGACTCTCCCATATTTGTTACATATTCACTCAAATTTGTATATATTTTTAATTTTTTTTTACCATTTGTTTTATTTATTTTTAATTACTTGAAAAGTTAAAATTACAACTTTAAAAAACTATAGGGGTGATATTGAATTTTTTTAAATTATAGGGATTAAATGAAACATTTTGTAAATTATAATTTTTTTATGGGTTTATCCTTTTTGAAAGTAGGATGAAATGCTCGAAAATTTTGAAATTCTTTGAATCCCATGAGAGATTAAATTTTTTTTTATAAGCAATCACTTTATAAAAGAAAAAGTAAAAAGTGAGTTCAAGCTTGAAAAGTAAAATTAAATATACTTTTTAGTTATTGTTTGATTGACGAAATATTATTTTTTTTCGAAATTATTTAGTCGGAGAGTGATTCTTATGAGAATGACCGAGAAGAAAGTTAAATTACTGTGATTAAATAACATTTGAGATTCTTGAAAAAGTAACATTCTTGTTTTTGCTTTATATACGAAAATTCTAAAAGAAAATAAGACAATTACCATTGTACCCTTAAATAATAATTATTTATTTAGTTTAATTTAACTCAGTTATGTCTCTATATTTTTAATTAAGATTTTATCATATATGTGAACATAATTTTAAAATATTGGCATTATTGAAGAACATGAATTACTTTTTAGTAAAAAAATCTCTTTATTTCTTTATTATTTAGCAGCTTTTAATTAAAAAATACTAAACATAATATCAAGTTAAAGTAACATATCCCCTTCAAAAAAGTTAAAGTAACATATCACACATTATTTAATCTATTATTTATTGAGTAGCACAAATTAATCAAAAAAAATTATTTTATTGGTTTGAAGAAATTAATATTCAAAATAAATTTTATTAAAATAAGAATAATTAAAAAATGAACTTAAGTTTCTTACAACCACTCCACGTTTCCACCTTATTTTAAGCTTTTATTAAAATAGACGCTATGGAGATGAATCAACTATTCATAACTATCATCCTCGTGACTTATTGATGTCCTCGTTAATTATTGTCTTTGCTTCTTTCTATGCGCTTGTAAAAAAATTATGCCACGTTTTCTTTTTTCACTTATGTGTTCTAAAAAAATGACGGATAAATCATTTTTATTGGAATTTAAAAAATAATTGATTTATATTTTCGATATATATCTAACTAATTACTCTTGATCACTTTAACAATAATTATATTTTAATTCTATCAATTTTTCAAAATAAGTTAATAAATACTAATTACAAATTCTAAAATAATATTATTAATTGAAATTTTGTATTAAAAATATAAAAATAACATTTTATTAGTCACAATATTTTTCTAACCAGGAGTGGTTGAGAAATGGTACACTTTTTTAGTGACAAGATTTAACTTGTCGTTTGTCCTTTGTAATACGTCCACTGCCAACAGTAGCTAGCTATGATGTCCCGTACCAGGACCAATGAAATGCGTAGGCAAATTTCCGCATATTTTTTAAGGGTAAATAAATTACATTAAAAAAATCCCTATAGTTTACAAAATGGTTCACTTAACTCCCCATAATTTTATAGTTTGTATTTTTAACCTTATAATTTCTTATAAGTTGTAATTTTAACTTTTATAATAGTAAAAAAATAAATAGTTAAAAATAGCATTTTTTATGAAATTTGGTAAAAATACTCTCTCCGAAACTTTTTAACTATCGTTCTAAACTATTTGAAAAAACACACAATTATTTATCGCGCCCCCACTTTTCTGACATTTTCAGTGGTGAGGTAACTATCCTACCCATGCTTTTGCAATGTTATCATCTTTTCCTACCCCACTTTTTTTTGTCTTTACATGAATGGTATGTTAGTAAATTCAAAAAAAGGTAATGGATAAAATCGTCTCAAACAGTGAGTCATCAGACCCTCCTTAATATGTGTGCCCAGAGCTAGAATGACAGTTAAAAATTTCCGAAGAGAGTAATAAAGTAGAACCTAAAACTATAAAAAAAAACTATAAAAAAAATTATTTACAGCTTTTTATATTTTTTCTTTTAAAAATATTTCTCATTTTTTTCCTAATATTTTCAGTGAAGTTGACTCTCACATATTTGTTACATGTTCACTCAAATTTGTATATATTTTTTAATTTTTTTACCATTTTTTTAAATTTTTTTAATTACTAGAAAAGTTAAAATTGTAACTTTAAAAAACTACAGGAGTGATATTGCAAACTTTTAAATTATAGGAGGTTAAGTGGAATATTTTAAAAATTATAATTTTTTTATGAGTTTATCCTTTTTGAAATTAGGATGAAACGCTCCAAAATTTTGAAATTCCTGAAATCGATAGGCAAAATAATAAATGAATTCCTAATAAAAGAGAATAAATATACTTTTTTTTATAACCAATCACTTTATAAAAAGAGATAAAAAGTGAGGTCAAGCTTGAAAAATAAAATTAAATATACTTTTTTAGGTAGTGTGTGATTAACGAAATATTATTTACTTTTTTGAAATTATTTTGTTAGAGAGTGATTCTTATGAGAATGACCGAGAAGAAAGTTAAATTACTGTGGTTAAATGACATTTGAGATTCTTAAAAAAGTAACATTCTTGCGTTTGCTTTATATATGAAAATTCTAAAAACAAATAAAACAATTACCATTATATCTTTAAATAATAATTATTTATTTAGTTTAATTTAACTTAGTTATGTCTCTATAATTTTTAGTTAAGATTTTCTCATATATGTTAACATAATTTCAAAATATTGGCATGATTGAAGAACATGAATTAGAAAATCTCTTTAATTTGTTTTTATTTAGCAGCTTTTAATTAAAAATTACTAAACATAATATCGAGTTATAGTAACATATCACACATTATTTAATCTATTATTGAGTAGCACAAATTAATCAAAATAAATTATTTTATTGGTTTGAAGAAATTAATATTCAAAATAAATTTTATTAAAATAAGACAATAATTAAAAAAATGAACTTAAGTTTCTTTCCTCCTGACTTATTGCTGTCCTCATTAATTATTGTCTTTGTTTCTTTCTATGTGCTTGTAAAATTATGCCACGTCTTTCTTTACTTATGTGTTCCAAGAAATGATCAATGGTTAATGGTTAAGAGTATTTTAATAATAATTATATTTTTATTCTATCAATTTTTCAAAATAAATCAATAAACACTAATCACAGATTCTAAAAACGGTTCACTAATATCCCAACGCATAAGTTAGGCCAATTAGTTTTGATTTCCGGTTTAGGAAATGTATAGATAGAAGAATGTCCCGAGACGATCACGTTTTTTGTACTTACAGATATTAGTTAATCGGAAGGGTGTCAAAACGGGACCGGTCCTGTAGACCCGTCCCGGACCGTTTTGATTTCCGGTTTAGGAAATATATAGATAGAAGAATGTCCCGAGACGATCACGTTTTTTGTACTTACAGATATTAGTTAATCGGAAGGGTGTCAAAACGGGACCGGTCCTGTAGACCCGTCCCGGACCCGAGGTCTCGGGTCGGGTCTGGGACCAATTTTTGGTCCCGTTTTGAGTCGGGACCGGGTCTGGATCCGGATAAATTAAAAAACCCTAACCATCTTTCCCTTCTTCGTTTTTTCCCTTCTCCTCCAGCACACCCACACTCACACCACAACAAATCAAACCTTTCCTCAGATCTGCAACACTACAAATCAACAAAAGAAAAGAAAAAAGCCAAAAAGCTTCCTGCAATTAATCAATCCCAAAACCAAAAATCCATCTTTTGCAAAATCAAACCCACATCATCTAGACCAAAAACCGAGCCACCTCCAATCATCTCACTCACGGTGCCTCCACAACCCAATCAAACCACCACAACCCAGCCAAGCCACCAAATCAACCCAATCAAACCATCCTCCTCGCCGCACCCTACTGCCGCCGGTCAACCACCCAGCCCAAATTAACAGCCCTAGCCAAAGAAAAGAAAATGGTGCAGAGGAAAGAAAAGAAAAAGGAAAGAAGAAAAGAAAAAGGAAGGAAAGAAGAAAAGAAAAAGGAAAGAAAAAAACAAAGGGAAGAAAAGAAAAAGGAGAGAGCGAGCCCAGCCCAAGAAAAAAGAAAAAAAAAAGAGAATTTTTTCCCGGGTCCAGTTTTCCCGGGTCTGGACCCGAGACCCGGGTTCTTACACGGGCCGGGACTGGGACCAATTTCTGGTCCCGTTTTTTTCCGGGACCGGGTCTGGTCCCGACCCGAAAATCTCGGGACTGGCCGGGTCCGGGACCGGGTCCGGCCCGCAGTCCCGTTTTGACACCCCTTAATCCAATTCTATTTTTCTTTCAAAAATAAATAAATAATATTATTAATTGAAATTTTGTATTGAAAATGTAAAAATTACATTTTATTAGTGGCAATATTTTTCTACTAAAGAGTCATATTTTTCAACGGTTGAGAAATGGTACACGTTTTTAGTGACAAAATTTAACTTGTCGGTTGTAACACGTACACTGCTTCCCACAGTAGCTATGATGTCCCTCCCGTACGGAAAGGATAAGATGGAAAATCCGTCCAAGACCAAAGAAATCCGACAGTAGGCAAATTTCCGCATAATCCTTAAGCCATTTTTTAAGGATAAATAAATTATATTAAAAAATTCCCTATAGTTTACAAATTGTTCAATTAACTCCCTACAATTTTAAAATTTGACATTTTTATCTTATAGTATTTTGAAAGTTCCCATCTTAACTTTTATAATAGTTAAAAAAATAAAAATAGTTAAAAGATAGCAATTTTTTATGAAATTTAGTAAAAAAATAGTAATAAATATAGTAGAGCCTAAAACTATAAAAAAATTATATAAAAATTTATTTACAACTTTTTTATATTTTTTCTTTTTAAAAACATTTCTCATTTTTTTCCCAAATATTTTTAGTGAAGTTGACTCTCCATTACATATTCACTCAAATTTGCATATATTGTTTTGATTATTTATTTGTTTTGAATTTTTTTAATTACTAAAAAAGGTTTAATTGTAACTTTAAAAAAAACTATAGGGGTGATATTGTAAATTTTTAAATTATAGAGGATTAAGTAACTTGGAGTAGTCGATTTTGTTTTTTTCTTTTGCAACCAACACATAATTTGTTAAATAGCTCAAAACTAGCAAAGGAAGCACTTGGAGTAGTCGATTTTGTCGCTTGATTGTAATCCTTTTGGTATGGCTTAGGGTCCACTTGGCTGTTGGGCTAGTGGGCTTGCATAAAAGATGAGCTGGGCCTTAGAATTTTAGGCCTATAAAGTTAATTAAACAATTTTTTTTTGAGAAAAATATTATAAGGTCTTTAAGATATTGGTTTTTTTAAATAATACTCTATGATATTTGTGACCTCGAATTTTAGTCCTTAAAGTTAAAATTTTCATTCAAAACTCTACCAGAGCATTAAAAATAATTTTTATATTAAAATATTTTTAAAAATGTAATAAATTTCAAAAGATTATAAAACAACATAGAAAAATGGAGACTGATGCTTTTATGATAACCGGAGAAAGTAAAATATTATAAAAAAATCAAAAAAATAAAAAAATAATAAAAAATTCAAAAAGTTACCTAACAATTTATAATGAATTGATTAGCTACTTAATTTTGTGGACTGAACGAATTAGTCAGCTGCTTAAGTTTATCGTAATTTTTGGAAATTCGTTATATATTTTTAAGTGTTTTGTGAGAGAATTAAAAAAAATGTGTGTCAACGTGGTGACTTTTTATTTTTATTTTTGTGCAACTTAGGACGCCGAGTTGTTCCGCAAAACGAAAAAAGCACAGCATAGTACATTACACTCACAAAGAACCATTGTTGTAAAAACCGGACCGGACCGGCCGGTTCGACCGGTCCGACCGGGGACCGGTGGCCTGACCGGTCCGGTTAACCCCCTAAAACCGGACTCTTGCTGACCCGGAAAAAACCCGGGTGACCCGGCGGTTCAACCGGCGACCCGGTGACCCGGTGCTGGGTCAAACCGGGTCAAACCGGGTTGGCCACTCCTTTCCTTTAATTCCATTTCATTAATTCATTTTTTTGTTTGTGTTTTTAGTTTATAAGGTAATTAATTAAATTTTATATTTATAAAAATATAAAAATAATATTATTAAATAGACCGGGTCGATACTACCGGTTGAACCCGGTTGAACCCGGTTGAACCTTTGACCCTCTCGCCCTCTGACCTGCCCGGGTCAATGTCCCGGGCCGGGTTTTACAACCTTGCAAAGAACACATACAAATTCTACATATTTTACATCTTGGCCGCGCAACACGTTGTCGTCTGAGTTTATTTTATGGGCCAACATTTTTATTTATACACTCAAACGACACTACGTACATACACACGCTCGCAATCTTCTCTCACACGTATGTAGTGATATACCCACGTGCACTTTTAGTGGCAGTTAGTTTCATTTCTGGATCAGTGCCACCACCTCTTGCCGAATTCGAAACACCTTGGAACGCAATGTACGGCATGTCGTTTGACTTGCTTACCTGCCGCCAATTAATTAATTATTAATTATTACTAATACTATAAGATAATCAAGCCAACAAATAAACGAGCATATCATGACATACATAATCACGTGTATGGATAAAAATTACTAACCAATGCGACGGGACCACCGTCTTCATCCACAATTCTAAATCCGAATCTCCAGCGAAGGAAAAATGCATATGCGTTATTTTTAACTTTGATATCTGAAGAAGAAGCTTTCAGTCCAACATGAATAGTTAAATCTGGTAATTCTTTCTGTCACCAAATCATACAAGAAAAATCGTGTCATAAACATGCGCACAGATATACATATATACTTATACATACGTTAAAACACGTTTTTTTAAAGGAATTTTTTTTGTGCATAAAGAAAAAATTACCTTAATCTCCTCGGCCTTTTTAATCCTTTCCCCTTGCGACATGGAAAGGTCCACTTCTGTCTTTGGGCGGCCGTATCACCTTGGTTAAATCAGTGCTGGCTAGCATCCCTCTCTATAACATGTCGTTGTTCAAAATGCCTAAAGGGACCACCCAGAAGTGTAATCAGATTATGCGCCGGTTTTTATGGAGTGGGGAGGATAGTCGATCTGGCCTGGCTAAGGTTAAATGGGAGAGGGTGACCCGGCCGAAAGAGATGGGTGGGTTGGGTTTACAGGATGTTCGAATGAGGAATGAGTGTCTTCTGTTCAAATGGATTTGGGGGGCGCTAAAAGGGGGAAACAAGCTGTGGATTGATATTATTCGAGCCAAGTATAGTATCTCTAATGTGGGACATTTGTGGAAGCATGATCATGGCGAGTTCTCTCCTATTTGGCAAGACATTATGGCTACTTGGGGTAGAGGGAGTGACCGGTTCCATCAGTGGACTACCCATATTCGGCTTACCTTGGGAGAGGGGGCTACATTCTTATTCTGGTGGGATACTTGGTCAAATCAAACTCCCCTCGCGTTACGCTATCCTAGATTGTATCACCTTTCGGGAAATCAGGAGGGAAAGATTGTTGATTTTGGGGAGTGGATTGGCGACGTTTGGGAGTGGAAATGGAGGTGGCGGAGAGCCTTATTCGCTTGGGAGTCCGAGGAGCTATCTGACATGGTTGAGATGCTGCATCCTCCGAAGCGCAGTGGGGCTGATGTGGTGGAGTGGTCTCTTGGCCATCTGAAACAATTCTCGGTGCACTCACTTTCGACTTTCGTCGAGAGTTCAACCTTCTCGGGGCAGTCAAATGACCTCCTTGCTTCTTGCTGGCAGCGTTTAGTGTCGTTCAGGGTGGAAGCTTTTACTTGGCTAGCTCTTCAAGAGAGTATTTCGACACGGGACTTCTTGAGGCGCCAGCATATTATTTCTGTCGAAGAAGATTGCTGCCCCTGGTGTTCTACAGCAGGGGAAACAACCAGCCATTTATTCGTCCATTGCTCAGCGGCGGAGAGGGTTTGGGATTTTATCATCAGGTGGGCGTCGGTCTCATGGTGCCGGCCATGTCCAGTCCAGGATTTATGGCAGAGTTGGGATGGTTTGGCCATCAGGGGCAACAAGAGGACCAAAAGCTATTGGCAGATGCTTTTAATTACGGTGATGTGGCATCTTTGGAGCCAATGAAACAGCAAAGTGTTCCGTAATGTTGATCCATGCTCGTTCCGAACTGTGCGAGACATATTTGGGCAATGGCAAAGATGGATCAAATGCTGGGATCATAATTTCCCATACTCCCCTACGCAGATGCTGATTTCCTCGGATTGGCTGGAATGATGATGGAGCCATGGCAGTTTGCGTGTATTTTGTATTGCTGTTTGGACTTTTTGCCGTTGGACTACTCTTTGTCTTCTTTGTTTTGCTTTTAGTGGCTGCTATTGCAGTTACTTCTGTTTCATTGTCTGTTTCATTGTCATGAGCCCCATGACTTTGATCTCAATAAAATCATCTCAGCTTATTTAAAAAAAGATAACGTGGGCTGCTAACTTCATTTTTGCCGGTGTATAAGGTTACATTTTTAAACCTTATGCTGGCCAATCTATTCTGTACATTCCCACCCTGATTGAACTTCTCAAACACCAATTCTCCTTCTTCATCTTCATTCAAGTTCTGTATATATATATATATATATATATATAACACAAAATATAGTCATCAGGAAAAAAAATTGATTCAATTAAATAATAGAATATTGAAAACAAAATAAATTAAGAGTATCTCTCGTATAATTTACTACAAATAAGAATGCGATCAGAAAACTTAAATCTAATATCTACTCAATAAATGGTCGGACGAAAATAGTCTTCTTTTGTCAAAAACAGCAAAATAACAAATTAAAGACTTACCAGCCAGTCCCAAATTCCAGAGAAGGAAACCTTGCTTGGGATGACAACAGAGCCAAGACTTATGGGTCGGAGTGGGGGGACTGGGCTGTGAGGACTAAGGCTTCCGGCGGTTCCAAAGTAAAGTACGCCTCGAATCCGGTATTTCAACAATGCGATTTGCAATGCTGACGCAACATTTGACTGAACAAGCATGATAAGTTTTCTTTTTCTTTCTAAAATGTAAACGAAAATGACAACGTATAGGAAAATCTTACAGAATATTTCCCGGTATTTACAAGCACAACGTTACGACCGATCAGAGTTCCTGTGCGGAAAACTCTTCCTGCCAAAACCATATTGCAATCTCTGGACATTAATTAATTTGTACAATTATACGGTCGAATGTCGAAACTAGGAAGCATTCTCTTGAGAGGTTTATGTAAGAAGTAATAACTTTCGAAGAAGTAGGCCTAATCTATATATATGATTAACTAAAAAGTTTAGGCCGAGGTTGTTATATAAAATCGATGAAAACTTATTAAAAACAAACAAAAACTTATGTAAAATAATAGCAGAGACTCGTGTTCGAGTATATTCGTTAATTCAGTGAGAAGAGGTTTACCGGCAATTATATCAGAGCTTCTCTGCTTAAAGTCACCGGATTCAAGAATAACCTTTTCGCTAGTGTCCCTACTAAAGACAATGGCCATAAACGACATGTCATTCCCTGTTTCCATAAACATGGAAGAGCTGCTCATTTGAACGGACTGTTGCACCATAGCCAGTAGCCCAACCACAACAACAAGCATACCCATTTTTGTAATCGCCATGAAAGAAATTATGTAGAATGTGTAGTATTTGTGGGATTTGGAGTGTTATCTTCGCCCCCTTTTATAGGTCATCAACCAGTTACTGTTCGTTCATAATTACAAAAGAACCCTTTTGCATGCCAATGAATTGAATTTGTAATTAGGAAAACTTTGCGTTCTAAATTAAGTATATAAATTCCGGCCAGTCAAAACATGGTTATTAGAATTCTATTGAAAGTTAGCAACGTAAATTACTAAGATTTGAGCAGAATTATTAGAACCAAAATAGTTGGCTGTGAAAATAGACTAATTGAGTGCGCATATAATTAATTTTAACGATATCAACCATAAATTAATGAGAATGATTTCAGAAAAAAAAATCAATGAGATCATGAATGGAGTGAGAAATTGAAATAGGTTTTATATATGGATTATCTTTCATTTTCATTATGCCCTTCCCCATCCATCATAGATTTTTAGTTCTAATTTTTTTCATTCCTACTATTGTTCCTAATGGATATACTAAATATACAATCAATAGTAAGAATGAAATTTGATTCTAATTCAACAGCATACCAAAACTAGGGAGGATGTGGCGCATCGCATGTGCATCAACGAAGGACGCGCATCGCATGCGCATCCGGTGTCGGTGAAGTGAGTAGATTGCAAAAGCTGTTTGACGTGAAATTTGGAGCAAAATGATATTTTTAATCCCTCTATTTTACTATATTACCAAAGCTACCCTTCTACTATGTTTAGTTCAAATTTCATTTTTCTATCTTCTTAAAATGTGTTAATCCCAATTCTACAAGCTCATTCTCTATATACTAACTAAATTTTGTCCTTTCACTTTATTTAACATAAAGTTCAACTCTATTTTTTATATTTTATATAGTATTATACTCCCTTCATCTTTTAATAACCGACGCTTTCCTACAAATTCTTACTGTTCATAATACTTATCATTTTATCTTTTCCGAAGTATATATTTTGTGCAAATGATTAAAAAAAATTATGCATCAAACCCAATTTGATGATGGTGTGGTAATTTGAGTAAAAATTAGGAGTAAAAATGAAACAGTGAGGAATAAAATAAGATCAAAGATCATTGTTTTGAATTTTATACTATTTCAAAGCGTCAGTTATTAAAGGACGGAGGGAGTATAAATTTTGAAGGGATTGAATTTCCTCAAGTTCATTTTTTCTTAATATACATAGCAACTCTATCAGTGGCACAATTTTCTATTTGTGGAATTTTGAAGCGATTAATTATCCTTGCAAATTGGATAGTAAAGCTACTTATTTCCATCAATTCTCCCCACTTTTGCAGGAACTTCTTGGAGGCAGAGAAAATGAAGAAAAGCTATTTCTGGTGCATAAAATAGACAATCAGACAGTCTTGACCGCAGGCTTGGCCAAAACAGCCAAGATAGAGGCGGGCTGTGTTAGGAGTCACGAGACTGAGTTTGGAGATATGGGTTGGTAGTGCGATTGGAACCAGATTCGAGGGATTTACAACATTGCATATTATCGGCAAGAATCCGGAATGGATCTCCCTCATTTGAATAATAGAACAATATTTTATTTTTCGAATTTGCACAATTATTTGAATTTGTGATAGTTAGTTTTAATTCTAAATTTTGAAAGAGTTAGAGTTCGAGTAGGACTAGTTCACTACTGAGGATAAAAGTTGTGAGAAACCTTTTTCGAGGGGGACTCTCTTCTCTTTCACTTAGACAAATTCCATCTACTCTGTATTTTTTCGGTTGGAAATTTATAGAATTAATTTCTTTTATACAATCAAATTTTTATCTTTCTTTCATGAGTATGTCTAGCTAAACACCAATTCTTGGTAAGGGTTGATGAGCCATGTTCTTATGCTTCGTGAGATCTAAACAATCATCTTATTTCCTAATTTAACAAACTGCTTATTTGCTAGAATTAAGACTTGATCACTCTTAGAGTTTAGTAGAGAAGAGTTGCAGTCAGCCTAAAAGGGGACTAGTGAAACCGGATAGGCTAAGTAGACAGCTAATCTCACGTAGGCTAGTAGGAAATAAATGACATAGTCCATACCAGATTGATAACCTAGAGCCTCGATTGAGAGGTAGCTTGGGCTAGGTGTTGTCTTCTCCTAAACCATTGAGGAAGCGAACAACCATTCAAGACAGTAGCCAAAGGAATAAATCCTTTAACCAGTGAGGTGTTCTTTGGTTAGTATTACCAGAAATGAGAGCACACGCCAGGTAATTAGAAGAGGAGAGAAGAAGGAGTGTACATGATTCATTGCACTTTATAGCAATACTATGGATATAAAGATAAACACCCTTGAATCAGTGATCGAAACATAAGAACCAGAATTGCCCTTACTAGGAGTTTTCCACTACTTGAATTTTCTCACCATAATATTTTATCTTGGTCAAGCCCTTGACTTAAATTATTTTAATTGCTTAATTGTTACTATCATTTGTCTTAGTTTCAGAATCAACTAACCAATTCTAGTGACGAGCAAGTCAATCGAGAACTAGATTTCCTTAGAGGTCTCTGTGGACGATCCTCTTACCACCATCTGCAAGTCTATTATGGACAGTGATAAGTTGTATTTTATCTCATTTTTATATTCATTATTACAACTATTTTTATGCTCTTGATAGGCAATCAGATACCAATAGTTAAATTTGAAAACTTCTCTTTTACCTAAAAGTTTTCAGTTCCAGAATCTATATATTAAATAAAAGAGTGTTCTCATCAAATAATTACTTTATATATATCAAAATAACCGAAATAACGAAAGTTTATATATATTACTATGTTGGTGTTAGTTTTAATGCGAAACCAAATCAAAATTGAGCAAAAAAAATTAGGGATTAAATTGCAATATAGAGGATTATTTGAAGGATTAAATCTTTCATGCAACCTAATTATTTTTCAATTAAGAGGTCCCTGTAATGATAAAGTACGTATTTTTAGGAGATTAATTGATTACTTTTCTTTCCTTCCTTTTAAACTAACATTATTTTAATTAAACTGAATCAAATCGAATTAAAACTATTGTTAGGGATTTAAATTTTTCCTTGTAATTCGGTTAAAGATAGAGAATGTTGAACTTGAAACGTGAAACCAAACCAAACCGGTCTTTTTCTTTTCTTTTCTTTTGTTTGAATGGAAATCCTCTGTACACAGTAGCGACAGCTAACAACTTGCTTTATATACTCGACAGCAGCCACAGGACAATAACCATCTCTTGAAAGGTGATTGGCTTTTTTACTATACTACAATATAATATTCTTTTTAATTTTGGCTGAACACTGAAAAGTGAGTCTTGCGTGATAGGCCGGCGATTTATTGTACTTTTTTTTTTAAGTGTCATTTATTGTTTGAGTACGCAGATTAAAGAAGCATGATGATTCACTATTTGATCCAAAAAAAATTCTTATTTTTTTCGAACGCACATTAGTCAACGTACGTCCGAGAAAAAATAAAGGGCAAAATTGTCTCAAATAGTGAGTCATCCGACTTTTTTAATATGCGCGCTCAAATAGTAAAAGATAGTTAATAAAAGAAGGAGGGAGTATCTCGATAAAAAAACCATCCAAGTACGTCCCAGGACCAAAGAAATGCGTAGACAAATTTCCGCATAATCCATTAGCTAGTTTTGAAATTAGGATGAAATGAAACAAGGGTCCGAAATTTTAAATTTTTTGAAATTGATTACTAAGAACCTAAATAGATTCCTGATAAAAGAAAACATTACTGGAGAAATTAATATTTTTAACTTTGAACTATAAGTATTTTCGAGCCCAATAAATCAATTACATAGAGGTGATAGCTAATAATCCTCGATGTGGGGTGAGGACTTCGAAGTAATCTGGATTGCCGACGTAGGCTCCTCAATGTTCACGTGTCATATGCAAAGCGCCGGAGAGAGCCTCTACAAGTGTGTGAGAGAAAGGGTTCTTTTGTTCTCTACAAACTCTATAAATCGTTCTTATTTTGTTCTCTGCAATCTCTACAAATCGTTTTTCTTATGTTTTTTTGCAAATCGGCTTCTTCTGTAATTAATTAACAAAAACAGAAGTTAACGGTAGTTTGTAAGTCCACCGTTAGCCACGTCAATAAAATCTCATTAATTGTTTGGATTTTTAATCTCATCCGTTTAATTCTATTGAATGACTAAATTTGTTTTAACATGACTGACCATATTACAAAGAAAATTAGAGGAGTAAAATCTTAATTTATATACTCGATAGCATCCCCAGGACAATCATCATCTCTTGAAAGGTGATTGATTTTTTTACTATAATATAATATAATATTCTTTTTAATTTTGGCTGAACACTGAAAAGTCAGTCTTGGTTGATTTTGTTCTTTACTATAATCATCTTCTCTTGGAGTAATAGATTATTCTCTCTATGGTTTTGTTTTATTGACATCACATATATACGCAAGTGGAAAATAACCACAAACAAACAAGAAATCATGCCGTAAAATAAAACTATAGGGACCCTCGTAGTTTTTTAGCCCTTGGTGGACTGGCGGGACCTCCTTGCAAACTTCTCCAACAAAATTGATTCTTGTAATTATGATGGAGAATAAAAAAATACTACTAATACTAAAAAATAAAAATAAAAATAATATACTCACTTTGTCTTTTAATAACAAACATTTTAAAATAGTAGAAAATTAAAAATAATATTTTTTATCTTATTTTATTTTATATTGTTTCATTTTTTGTCCTAATTTCTACTCAAATTACCATACCATCATCGAATTTGGTTGATTTATTAAAAAAAATATTATTTGCGCAAAGTATATACCTCAAAATAGATAAAATTACAAATATTATAAACAATAAAAATTTATAAAAAATAAAAAATATTAAAAACAATAAAAATTTATAAAAAAAATAATTATTAAAAAACAGAGGAAATAACCTTTAAAATATTCTATAGCATTTGCATCTACTGTTCATCAATTATTGTTCTCATCTATCTTCTCTGCGGTTGTATCAACTATCAAGTATGTTTGCCACTTGAAAATATTTATAATTATTGTAACCTGTGAGATTTTACTGTTGTTGAGAAAGTAATTTTTTTCTGGGGAAAGTAATTTTTTATTACACTCTTTTAGTGACAAGATTTAACTTGTCGTTTGTCGTTTGTCGTTTGTCGTTTGTCGTTTACGTCCACTGCCAACAGTAGCTATAATGTACGGAAAGGATAAGAAGAAAATCCGTCCAGGTAGCCAAGACCAATGAAATGCGTAGGCAAATTTCCGCATATTTTTTTAGGGTAAATAAATTACATTAAAAAAATCCCTATAATTTATAAAAGGGTTCACTTAACTCCTCATAATTTAAAATTTTATATTTTTTACATTGTAGTTTCTTAAAAATTACAATCTTAATTTTTATAATAGTCAAAAAATAAATAAAATAGTTAAAAATAGCATTTTTTTATGAATTTTGTAAAACAAAGTAACAAAGTAGAACCTAAAAACTAAGAAAAAAACTATATAAAAAATTATTTACAACTTTTTTATATTTTTTCTTTTTAAAAATATTTCTCATTTTTTTCCTAATATTTTCAGTGAAATTGACTCTCCCATATTTGTTACATATTCACTCAAATTTGTATATATTTTTAAAATTTTTTTAGCATTTGTTTTATTTATTTTTAATTACTAGAAAAGTTAAAATTATAACTTTAAAAAACTATAGGGTTGATATTGGAAAATTTTAAATTATAGGGGTTAAATGAAATATTTTGTAAATTATAATTTTTTTATGGGTTTATCCTTTTTGAAATTAGGATGAAACGCTCGAAAATTTTGAAATTCTTTGAATCCCATGAGAGATTAATTTTTTTTTTTATAAACAGGTAAAAAAAGTGAGTTCAAGCTTGAAAAGTAAAATTAAATATACTTTTTAGTTATTGTTTGATTGGCGAAATATTTTTTTTTTCAAAATTATTTAGTCGGAGAGTGATTCTTATGAGAATGACCGAGAAGAAAGTTAAATTAATGTGATTAAATAACATTTGAGATTCTTGAAAAAGTAACATTCTTGTATTTGCTTTATATACAAAAATTCTAAAAGAAAATAAAACAATTACCATTGTACCCTTAAATAATAATTATTTATTTAGTTTAATTTAACTCAGTTATATCTCTATATTTTTAAGTTAAGATTTTATCATATATGTGAACATAATTTTAAAATATTGGCATGATTGAAGAATATGAATTATTTTATAGTAAAAAAATCTCTTTATTTTTTTATTATTTAGCAGCTTTTAATTAAAAATTACTAAACATAATATTAAAGTAACATATCCCCTCAAAAAAGTTAAAGTAACACATCACACATTATTTAATCTATTATTGAGTAGCACAAATTAATCAAAATAAATTATTTTATTGGTTTGAAGAAATTAATATTCAAAATAAATTTTATTAAAATAAGAATAATTAAAAAATGAACTTAAGTTTTTTACAACCACTCCACGTTTCCACCTTATTTTAAGCTTTTATTAAAATAGACGCTATGGAGATGAATCAACTATTCATAACTATCATCCTCGTGACTTATTGATGTCCTCGTTAATTATTGTCTTTGCTTCTTTTTATGCGCTTGTAAAAAAATTATGCCACGTTTTCTTTTTTCACTTATGTGTTCTAAAAAAATGACGGACAAATCATTTTCATTGGAATTTAAAAAATAATTGATTTATATTTTCGATATATATCTAACTAATTACTCTTGATAACTTTAACAATAATTATATTTTAATTCTATCAATTTTTCAAAATAAGTTAATAAATACTAATTACAAATTCTAAAATAATATAATTTTGTATTAAAAATATAAAAATAACATTTTATTAGTCACAATATTTTTCTAACGAGGAGTCAGTTTTTTTTTAGGGAGTAAATTCTTATGATTACACCAATTGGAGTGGTTGAGAAATGGTACACTTTTTTAGTGACAAGATTTAACTTGTCGTTTGTCCTTTGTAATACGTCCACTGCCAACAGTAGCTAGCATGTCCCGTACCAGGACCAATGAAATGCGTAGGCAAATTTCCGCATATTTTTTAAGGGTAAATAAATTACATTAAAAAAATCCCTATAGTTTACAAAATGGTTCACTTAACTCCCCATAATTTAACAGTTTGTATTTTTAACCTTATAATTTCTTATAAGTTGTAATTTTAACTTTTATAATAGTAAAAAAATAAAAAGTTAAAAATAGAATTTTTTATGAAATTTGGTAAAAATACTCTCTCCGAATTTTTTTAACTATCGTTCTAGACTATTTGAAAAAATACACAATTACTTATCGCGCCCCCACTTTTCTGACATTTTCAGTGGTGAGATAACTATCCTACCCATGCTTTTGCAATGTTATCATCTTTTCCTACCCACTTTTCTCATTTTTTTCTAACATTTTCAATGAAATTGACTCTCTCATATTTGTTACATATTCACTCAAATTTGTATATATATTTTTTAAAAAATTAAATTATATATATATTTTTTTTAATTATTAGAAAAGTTAAAATTATAACTTTAAAAATCCATAGGGGTGATATTGTAAAATTTTAAATTATAAGGGTTAAATAAAATATTTTATAAATTATAATTTTTCTGAAATTAGGATGAAACGCTCGAAAATTTTAAAATTCTTGAAATCCCAATAAAAGAGTACATCACTTTTGACTAATATTTTTAGTTAAGATTTTCTCATATATGTGAACATAATTTCAAAATATTGGCATGATTAAAGAACATGAATTATTTTTTAGTAAGAAAATCACTTTAATTTTATTATTATTTAACAGCTTTTAATTAAAAAAAGATTCCTGATAAAAGAAAACATTATCGGAGAGATTAATATTTTTAACTTTCAAATATAAGTATTTTCGAGCCCATTAAATTAATTACGTAGAGGTGATAACAGCTCGTAAGGCTCTAGAAATCCTATCCTCCAATCCAAGTGTCTTTTGCAACCAACTCATAATTTGTTAAATAGCTCAAAACTAGCAAAGGAAGGACTTGGAGTAGTCGATTTTGTCGCTTGATTGTAATCCTTGCGGTATGGGTTAGGGTCCACTTGGCTGTTGGGCTAGTGGGCTTGCATAAAAGATGAGCAGGGCCTTAGAATTTTAGGCCTATAAAGTTAACTAAACAAATTTTTTTTGAGAAAAATATTATAGGGTCTTTAAGATATTGGTTTTTTTAAATAATAGTCATAATAACAGGAGAAAGTAAAATATTATAAAAAAAATCAAAAAAATATAAAAAATGAAAAAAAATGTAAAAATTAAATAAAAAATTCAAAAAGTTACATAACAATTTATAATGAATTGATTAGCTACTTAGTTTTGTGGACTGAACGAATTAGTTAGCTACTTAAATTTATCGTAATTTTTGAAAATTCGTTATATATTTTTAAGTGTTTTGTGAGAGAATAAAAAAAAAGTGTCAACGTGGTGACTTTTTATTTTTATTTTTGTGCAACTTAGGACGCCGAGTTGTTCCGCAAAAAAATGAAAGCATAGTACATTACACTCACAAAGAACACACAAATTCTACATATTTTACATCTTGGCCGCGCAACACGTTGTCGTCTGAGTTTATTTTATGGGCCAACATTTTTATTTATACACTCAAACGACACTACGTACATACATACACGCTCGCAATCTTCTCTCACACGTATGTAGTGATATACCCACGTGGCTCAGGAAGTGACTTGAGGAAGGTTTTGAGGACCGTGTATGCATTTTTAGTGGCAGTTAGTTTCATTTCTGGATCAGTGCCACCATCTCTTGCCGAATTCGAAACACCTTGGAACGCAACGTAGGGCATGTCGTTTGACTTGCTTACCTGCCGCCAATTAATTAATTATTAATTATTAATAATACTATAAGATAATCAAGCCAACAAATAAACGAGCATATCATGACATACATAATCACGTGTATGGATAAAAATCACTAACCAATGCGACGGGACCACTGTCTTCGTCCACAATTCTAAATCCGAATGTCAAATGAAGGAAAATTGCATATGCTTCATTTTTAACTTTGATATCTGAAGAAGAAGCTTTCCCTCCAACATAAATAGTTATGTTTCGTAATTCTTTCTGTCACCAAATCATACAACGAAAACCATGTCATATACGCGCTCACAGATTCACATATACATACGTTAAAACTTGTTTTTTTAAAGGATTTTTTTTTTGTGCATAAAGAAAAAATTACCTTAACTCCTCGGCCTTTTTAATCCATTCTTCATCTGTTTCAAGATAAGGTGGGCTGCTAACTTCATTTTTGCCAGTGTATAAGGTTACGTTTTTAAACCTTATGCTGCCCAATCTATTCTGTACATTCCCACCCACATTGAACTTCCCAAACACCAATTCTCCTTCTTCATCTTCATTCAAGTTCTGTAGATTAATATATATATATATAACACAAAATATAGTAATCATAAAAACAAAACAAATTAAGAGTATCTCTTGTTTAATTTACTACATATAAGAATGCGATCAGAAAATTTAAATCTATCATCTATTTAATAATAGTCTGACGAGAATAGTCTTCTTTTGTCTAAAAAGAGCAAAGACAATAGTCAAAAACAGCAAAAAAAATTAAAGACTTACCAGCCAGTCCCAAATTCCAGAGAAGGAAACCTTGCTTGGGATGACAACAGAGCCAAGACGTATGGGTCGGAGTGGGGGGCGTGGGACGTGAGGAGTAAGGTGTCCGGCGGTTCCAAGGTAAAGTACGCCTCGAATCCGGTATTTCAACAATGCGATTTGCAATGCTGACGCAACATTTGACTGAACAAGCATGATAAGTTTTCTTTTTCTTTCTAAAATGTAAACGTAAATGACAACGTATAGGAAAATCTTACAGAATATTTCCCGGTATTTACAAGCACAACGTTACGACCGATCAGAGTTCCTGTGCGGAATACTCTTCCTGCCAAAACCATATTGCAATCTCTGGACATTAATTAATTTGTACAATTATACGGTCGAATGTCGAAACTAGGAAGCATTCTCTTGAGAGGTTTATGTAAGAAGTAATAACTTTCGAAGAAGTAGGCCTAATCTATATATATGATTAACTAAAAAGTTTAGGCCGAGGTTGTTATATAAAATCGATGAAAACTTATTAAATACAAACAAAAACTTATGTAAAATAATAGCAGAGACTCGTGTTCGAGTATATTAGTTAATTGAATGAGAAGAGGTTTACCGGCAATTATATCAGAGCTTCTCTGCCTAAAGTCACCGGATTCAAGAATAACCTTTTCGCTAGTGTTCCTACTAAAGACAATGGCCATAAACGACATGTCATTCCCTGTTTCCATAAACATGAAAGAGCTGCTCATTTGAACGGACTGTTGCACCATAGCCAGTAGCCCAACCACAACAACAAGCATACCCATTTTTGTAATCGCCATGAAAGAAATTATGTAGAATGTGTAGTATTTGTGGGATTTGGAGTGTTATCTTCTCCCCCTTTTATAGGTCATCAACCAGTTACTGTTCGTTCATAATTACAAAAGAACCCTTTTGCATGCCAATGAATTGAATTTGTAATTAGGAAAACTTTGCGTTCTAAATTAAGTATATATATGGATAAATTCCGGCCAGTCAAAACATGGTTATTAGAATTCTATTGAAAGTTAGCAAAGTAAATTACTAAGATTTGAGTAGAATTATTAGAACCAAAATAGTTGGCTGTGAAAATAGACTAATTGAGTGTACATATAATTAATTTTAACGATATCAACCATAAATTAATGAGAATGATTTCAGAAGAAAAAAATCAATGAGATTTTTAGTTATAATTTTTTTCATTCCTCCTAATGGATATACTAAATATACAATCAATAGTAAGAATGAAATTTGATTCTAATTCAACAACATACCAAAACTAGGGAGGATGTGGCGCATCGCATGCGCATCAACGAAGGACGCGCATCGCATGCGCATCCGGTGTCGGTGAAGTGAGTAGATTGCAAAAGCTGTTTGACGTGAAATTTGGAGCAAAATGATATTTTTAGTCCCTCTATTTTACTATATTACCAAAACTACCCTTCTACTATGTTCTTTTTTAATAAACTGAAGAAATTTAACTTTTCTATCTTCTTAAAATGTGTTAATCCCAATTCTACAAGCTGATTCTCTATATACTAACTAAATTTTGTCCTTTCACTTTATTTAACATAAAGTTCAACCCTATTTTTTATATTTTATATAGTATTATACTCCCTTCATCTTTTAATAACCGACGCTTTCCTACAGATTCTTACTGTTCATAATACTTATCATTTTATTTTTTCCGAAGTATATATTTTGTGCAAATGACAATTTTTTTTATGCATCAACCCAATTTGATGATGGTGTGGTAATTTGAGTGGAAATTAGGAGTAAAAATGAAAAAAATGAGGAATAAAATAAGATCAAAGATCACTGTTTTGAATTTTCTACTGTTTCAAAATGTCAGTTATTAAAGGACGGAGGGAGTATAAATTTTGAAGGGATTGAATTTCCTCAAGTTTTTTCTTAATATACATAGCAACTCTATCTGTGGCACAATTTTCTATCTGTGGAATTTTGAAGCGATTAATTATCCTTGCAAATTGGATAGTGAGAGGATTATTTGAGGGATTAAATCTACCAAATTGGATAGCGATTTTCTATCTGGGTTGTGATGGTTGCCGAAACTGTCAAAATAAAATAATACAATCTACCAATGCACATGTAGTTTTATAACAGTAGCAAGTGGTAAAAGGTTCATCCTCAGGGATTCGGTGGCAATTAATATTCTTTCTAAATGATTAGGAATGTAACTGGTGGTAAATACCAATATTGAGTTGTTGTGAATAATTGCGAAATATAAGTAACAGAAAGAAATAAATGGATGTGGTGTGTGAAATCAGATGTGATAAATTCCCAGTGAGGATTCCGATGAGCTCATGCATTTAATTAATTGATCATTGATTCAAGTATTTTCAATACCAGACTTGCAGGCAGCTATAGAGTTCAGGTTCTCACTTAGATCTCCTACTCTCTACCTATTCGAGATTTTTAAAGGTTCTCACCTATTAAGGTCCTTGATATATCTTATGACCTAAAGAAGCTATTCTATTAGGTCTAATAAGATAATCAAATAATTCTACCGTAAGAGACCTTCCCGAGTTTAGGGGAGAGAAGTGTCTACTCCTGTAAACTCGACCTTAATTGTTTTCCAATCTGATCCGTCGATCAGTTGGTTGTCTTCGTATCACTTTCTACAGTGTAGACTCCAAAGTATCAAGAGAAGACAGTAATCATGCAAATTCTAGTGTAGTTGATCAAGCTTCAAAAGAAGTATGCATAATTTGACAATCAATTAAAACAATTAAAGATGCAAGATGGGATTTAATAATTGCGTTTAGATCTCACAATCAATTAAGCATGGCTGTTAATCCTCACAAGGAATAAATGAGTTTAGCCGAGCATCATAAGAAATAAATAAATAAAATAGATGAAAGCATAAGCTGGAATTTAATTAATTAATTAAAGAAACCAAACAATGGTTCCAATGGCTGTGTCGCTGCTGCCAACCAGAGAAGAAAAAGAAATATTCGGGAAAGAGATGAAGTGGTAGGAAAGAGGCGCAACCCTCTCCTTTATCCTAAATAATAATCCCTAAGTGTTTTCTTCTTAATAAAAGACTTAAAATAATTATTATCTAATTAAAAGAAATTGTTTATATCTCCTAAACAATAGGAGATAGCCCTGCTAATGAAGACTTCTAGCTGGAATTAGACTTCAGCAGAAAGAAATCTTCTAGAAGAGAAAGACAGTTGGCTCACGTTTGACAAATTCGGATCTCCTTGTCCCAGGTATGGGGCAAGGAAGCTTCTGGTGCAAAACAACTCTAAACTTGGCGATTTCAGCTCCTAATAAATATTTTGCTTCTCAGCAACATAATCTGCACAAAGGAGTGGAAAACTCAAGAATTAGCAGTATCATCATCCTAAAATAGACATAAAAGGATGACGAAAACAAGACAATTTAGCGCTCAATCAGGTTGGTAGTGCGATTGGAACCAGATTCGAGGGATTTACAACATTGCATATTATCGGCAAGAATCCGGAATGGATCTCCCTCGTTTGAACAACAGAACAATATTTTATTTTTTGAATTTGCACAATTATTTGAATTTGTAATAGTTAGTTTTAATTCTGAATTTTGAAAGAGTTAGAGTTCGAGTAGGACTAGTTCACAACTGAGGATAAAAGTTGTGAGAAGCCTTTCTAGAGGGGGACTCTCTACTCTCGACTCTCTTCTCTTTCACTTAGACAAATTCCATCTACTCTGTATTTTTCCAGTTGGGAATTTATAGAATTAATTTCTTTTATGCAATCAGATTTTTATCTTTCTTTCATGAGTATGTCTAGCTAAACACCGATTCTTGGTAAGGGTTGATGAGCCATGTTCTTATGCTTCGTGAGATATAAACAATCATCTTATTTCCTAATTTAACAAACTGCTTATTTGCTAGAATTAAGACTTGATCACTCTTAGATTTTAGTAGAGAAGAGTTGTAGTCAGCCTAAAAGGGGACTAGCGAAACTGGATAGGCCAAGTAGACAGCTAGTCTCACGTAGGCTAGTAGGAAATAAATGACATAGTCCAGACCAGATTGACAACCTAGACCCTCGATTGAGAGGTAGCTTGGGCTAGGTGTTGTCTTCCCCTAAACCATTGAGGAAGCGAACGACCATTCAAGACAGTAGCCAAAGGAATAAATCCTTTAACCAGTAAGGTGTTCTTTGGTTAGTATTACCAGAAATGAGAGTACACTCCAGGTAATTAGAAGAGGAGAGAAGCAGGAGTGTACATGAGTCCTTACACTTTATAGCAATACTATGGATATAAAGATAAATACCCTTGAATCAGTGATCGAAACATAAGAACCAGAGCTCTCAAATTGCCCTTACTAGGAGTTTTTCACTACTTGAATTTTCTCACCATAATATTTTGTCTTGGTCAAGCCCTTGACCTAAATTATTTTAACTGCTTAATTGTTACTATCTTTTGTCTTAGTTTCAGAATCAACCAACCAATTCTAGTGACGAGCAAGTCAATCGAGAACTAGATTTCTTTAGAGGTCTCTGTGGACAATCATCTTACCACCATCTGCAAGTCTATTATGGACAGTGATAAGTTGTATTTTATCTCATTTTTATATTCATTATTACAACTATTTTTTATGCTATTGATAGGCAATCAGATACCGATAATTAAATTTGAAAACTTCTCTTTTACCTAAAAGTTTTCAGTTCCAGAATCTATATATTAAATAGAAGAGTGTTCTTAACAAATAATTACTTTATATATATCAAAATAACCGAAATAACGAAAGTTTATATATATTACTATGTTGGTGTTAGTTTTAATGCGAAACCAAACCAAACCAAACCAAAATTGAGCAACAAAAATTAGGGATTAAATTGCAATATAGAGGATTATTTGAGGGATTAAATCTTTCATGCAACCTAATTATTTTTCAATTAAGAGGTCCTTGTAATAATAGAGTACGTATTTTTAGGAGATTAATTGTTTACTTTTCTTTCCTTCCTTTTAAACTAACATTATTTTAATTAAACTGAATCGAACTGAATTAAAACTATTGTTAGAGATTTAAATTTTTTCTTGTAATTCGGTTAAAGATAGAGAAAATGTTAAACTTGAAACTTGAAACCAAACCAAACCGGTCTTTTTCTTTTGTTTTGTTTTGTTTGAATGGAAATCCTCTGTACACAGTAGCGACAACTAACACAGCTTAATTTATATACTCGACAACAGCCACAGGACAATAATCATCTCTTGAAAGGTGATTGGTTTTTTTACTATACTACTCCCTCTGTCTTTTAATAATAGACGTTATAAAATAGTAGAAAATTGAAAACAATGATCTTTGATCTTATTTTATTTCACATTATTTCATTTTTTTCTCATAATTTCCACTCAAATTTACCACATCATCATCAAATTGAGTTGATGCATAATTTTTTTTTGTCATTTGCACAAAATATATACCTCAAAATCGATAAAATGACAAGTATTATGAACAGTAAGTATCCGTAGAAAAGCTACAGTTATTAAAGGACAGAGGGAGTACAATATAATATTCTTTTTAATTTTGGCTGAACACTAAAAAGTGAGTCTTGCGTGATTGGCCAGCCCTTTATTGTTGGCCAGCGCTTTATTGTACTCCCTCTTTTTAAGTGTCATTTATTGTTTGGGTACGCATATTAAAGAAGCATGATGACTCACTATTTGACCCAAAAAAATTCCTTATTTTTTTCCGAACGTACGTCAATGTACGTCCGAGAAAAAGTAAGGGGCAAAATTGTCTCAAATAGTGAGTCATCCGGCCTATTTAATATGTGTGCCCAAATAGTAAAAGACAGTTAATATAAGAAGGAGGGAGTATCTCGATAAAAAAAACCGTCCAGATACGTCTCAGGACCAAAGAAATGCGTAGACAAATTTTCGCATAATCCATTAGCTAGTTTTGAAATTAGGATGAAATGAAACAAGGGTCGAAATTTTAAATTTTTTGAAATTGGTTACTAAGAACCTAAATAGATTCCTGATAAAAGAAAACATTACCTAAGAAATTAATATTTTTAACTTTCAACTATAAGTATTTTCGAGCCCAATAAATCAATTACATAGAGGTGCTAACTAATAATCCTCGATTTGGGGTGAGGACTTCGAAGTAATCTGGACTGCCGACGTAGGCTCCTCAATGTTCACGTGTCATCTGCAACGACGGTAAGGATGATGTGGTGTGGTGGCTGGCGACGTGGTGCAGTGGTTGTTGGTGAAGCGGCAACGATGAAGGATTTGGTGTAGAGGTGGTGAATGAGGGAACTGAAAGGTTTAGATCTGATTCTTTGGGATTCAGATCTGGTTCTTTTTTATTATTTTTAAGGTTCAGATCTGGTTAGAGATTGTTTATCTTTGGTTTTATTTTTTTTAATCAATTCTCAATGAAGATGCTTAATTTTCTGAAAATCAAGATTCAAAAACAACAAAAATCAAACGGAGAGAGGAAAATGAGAGGGATGTTATGGAGGATTTGTATGTGTAGACACAGATCTAGATCTGAGATTTGTTACTGGACTTTTTAATTACTAGATTTGAGATTTTAGAAAAACCAAGATAAAAAAAGAGAGTAATAGAAAAGAAAAGAAAATAAGAAGAAATGCATTTTTAATTTTAACTTTTTTTTATTATTATTTTATTCATAAAACAGAAAATAGCCAGTCAAATGGCAGTCAACGGTTACAATGGGGTGAAATTGCACGGTCAACGTAGTTCAGGGGAGGCGTATTAGCGTTTTTTAAGTATAGGGGAGGTGTTTGTTTTTCACTGTTAGTATAGGGGTGTTTTAAGCTATTACCCCTAAAAGAAAACATTACCGGAGAACTTAATATTTTTAACTTTCAACTATAAGTATTTTCGAGCCCAATAAATCAATTACATAGAGGTGATAGCTAATAATCCTCGATTTGGGGTGAGGACTTCGAAGTAATCTGGACTGCCGACGTAGGCTCTTCAATGTTCACGTGTCATCTGCAAAGCGCCGGAGAGAGCCTGTACAAGTGTGTGAGAGAAATTTTTTGTTCTCTGCAAACTCTATAAATCGTTCTTATTTTGTTCTCTGCAATCTCTACAAATCATTTTTTTATGTTTTTTGCAAATCGGCTTCTTCTGTAATTAATTAATAAAAACAGAAATTAACGGTAGTTTGTAAGTCCACTGTTAGCCACGTCAATAAAATCTCATTAATTGTTTGGATTTTGAATCCCATCCGTTTAATTTTATTAAATGACTAAATTTTTTTTAACATGGTTGGCCTTAGAGGAGTAAAATCTTAATTTATATACTCGACAGCTGCCCTAGGACAATCATCATCTCTTGAAAGGTGATTGATTTTTTTACTATAATACAATATAATATTATTTTTAATTTTGGCTGAACACTGAAAAGTGAGTCTTGGTTGATTTTTTTCTTTTTTTGCATAATAGACTATTCTCTATGGCTTTGTTTTATGATATGTACGCACGTGGAAAATAACCACAAACAAACAAGAAAGCATGCCGTAAAATAAAACTATAGGGACCCTCGTAGTTTTTTAGTCTTGGTTGCGGGACCTCCTTGCAAACTTTTCCAACAAAATTGATTTTTGTAATTATGATGGAGAATAAAAAAATACTACTAATACTAAAAAAACAAGAAAAAATACAACATACTCATTCTCTTTTAATAGCAAACGTTTTAGAATAGTAGGAATAGTATTCTATATTGTTTCATTTTTTCTTCTAATTTATATTCAAATTATTACACCATCATCAAATTTAGTTAATTTATTAAAAAAAATTGTTAATTGGGCAAAATTTATAACTAAAAATCAATAAAATAATAAATATTATAAACAATAAAAATTTATAAAAAAAATAATTATTAAAAGGCAGAGGAAATAATTTTAAGAATATTCTATAGCATATGCATCTACTATTCATCAATTATTGTTCTCATCTTTCTTCTCTGCGGTTGTATCAATTATGAGGAGTAATTTTTTTCGGGAGGAAGTAATTTCTTATGATTACACGTTTTTAGTGACAGGATTTAACTTGTCGTTTGTCGTTTGTCGTTTGTCGTTTGTCGTTTGTAATACGTCCACTGCCACCAGTAGCTATAATGTACGGAAAGGATAAGATGAAAATCCGTCCAGGTAGCCAAGACCAATGAAATGCGTAGGCAAATTTCCGCAGATTTTTTAAGGGTAAATAAATTACATTTAAAAAATCCCTATAATTTATAAAATGGTTCACTAAACTCCTCATAATTTAAAATTTTATATTTTCTACATTGTAGTTTCTTAAAAATTGCAATCTTAATTTTTATAATAGTGAAAAAATAAATAAAATAGTTAAAAATAGCATTTTTTATGAAATTTATAAAAAAAAGTAACAAAGTAGAACCTAAAACTAAGAAAAAAAACTATATAATAAATTATTTACAACATTTTTATATTTTTTCTTTTTAAAAATATTTCTCATTTTTTCCCTAATATTTTCAGTGAAATTGACTCTCTCATATTTGTTACATATTCACTAAAATTTGTATATATTTTTAATTTTTTTTACCATTTGTTTTATTTATTTTTAATTACTAGAAAAGTTAAAATTATAACTTTAAAAAACTATAGGGGTGATATTGAAAATTTTTAAATTATAGGGATTAAATGGAATATTTTGTAAATTATAATTTTTTATGGGTTTATCTTTTTGAAATTAGGATGAAATGCTCGAAAATTTTGAAATTCTTTGAATCCCATGAGAGATTAAATTTTTTTTTTTATAAGCAATCACTTTATAAAAGAAAAGGTAAAAAGTGAGTTCAAGCTTGAAAAGTAAAATTAAATATACTTTTTAGTTATTGTTTGGTTGGCGAAATGTTATTTTTTTTTTCAAAATTATTTAGTCGGAGAGTGATTCTTATGAGAATGACCGAGAAGAAAGTTAAATTACTGTGATTAAATAACATTTGAGATTCTTTAAAAGGTAACATTCTTATGTTTGCTTTATATACGAAAATTCTAAAAGAAAATAAAACAATTACCATTGCACCCTTAAATAATAATTATTTATTTAGTTTAATTTAACTCAATTATGTCTCTATATTTTTAGTTAAGATTTTATCATATATGTGAACATAATTTTAAAATATTGGCATGATTGATGAACATGAATTACTTTTTAGTAAAAAAATATCTTTATTTTTTTATTATTTAGCAGCTTTTAATTAAAAAATACTAAACATAATATCAAGTTAAAGTAACATATCCCCTTCAAAAAAGTTAAAGTAACATATCACACATTATTTAATCTATTATTGAGTAGCACAAATTAATCAAAAAAAAATTATTTTATTGGTTTGAAGAAATTAATATTCAAAATAAATTTTATTAAAATAAGAATAATTAAAAAATGAACTTAAGTTTCTTACAACCACTCCACCTTTCCACCTTATTTTAAGCTTTTATTAAAATAAACGCTATGGAGATGAATCAACTATTCATAACTATCTATCATCCAGGTGACTTATTGATGTCCTCATTAATTATTGTCTTTGCTTCTTTCTATGCGCACGTTTTCTTTTTTTACTTATGTGTTCTAAAAAATGAGGGACAAATCATTTTCATTGAATTATCGTCGTTTGTCCTTTGTAATACGTCCACTGCCAACAGTAGCTAGCTATGATGTCCCGTACGGAAAGGATAAGATGAAAATCCGTCGGGTAGCCAGTAGGGGTGTAACCGGGCCGGTTCGGTCCGGTTCTAGGGCTAGAACCGGACCGAACCGGAAATTTCCGGTTCTGGGATACCAGAACCGGACCCGGACCGGAAAATTCCGGTTCTGGTATGCCAGAACCGGACCGAACCGGATTTTCCGGATCGGTTCGGTTCGGTTTCCGGTTTTTGTATTTTTTTTTTTAATAAAGAAAAAGGCCCAGCCCGCCCAGCCCAGCCCAGCCCAGCCCGCCAGCCCCAGCCCCTCAGCCAATGAAGGAAAAAAATGAAGAAATTTGAGGGGAAGGGGATTCGAACCCCTACCCTTTTGAAGGGGAGTCAAGGGCTTAACCACTCTGGCAAAGCTGAACTTTTGTTAATTCATGCATCATATGTTTATTTATATATATACACATTTCCAATTTTTTTCACATAACACCGTTTAATTATTAAACACACGTCGTTTAGTTGTTAAACACACCTTACACCATTTATTATTTAATTTTGATCCTTGTTTATAACTTGCTCACAAATTTTAAAATACTACAAACGAGACATTGAATATCAAGGATGAGCACCAGGCATAAAAAGGTCTACAAAAATAAATGCCTTATGTTTTTGGTGACAAAGTCGAGCACAACTCTTGGCTATGGTATATGATAGTTTTATCAACCATAACTTTTTCCGATTAAATTATATTTTGCAAAATTATGTAGTGAGCTTGAATAACAAGCACATTAGCTAGCAAACAATCCAAAATATTTTTATTTAAGTTTAAATGAAAAAAAAATTTAATGCTAAACCTCTTAACAATTAACTCAAGTAAATAATGATATTAAAATATAGATACCATCATAAATGTCCATTAACCATTATGCAAATTCATTATTTTAGTTGTCATCTAATTAGTAATTACATTTTTTATGACAATTGATATCATTCTTTCTTACAACAAATAATTATCTTTTTATTAAGTAAAATATTGAACAATAAACATATATTCACGACATATCTTAATAATTATGTAATTGAGTAAGTATTAATAAAAATATTACTACTATATGTCGTATCATTAATAATCAATGGTCTTAATTTATACATATAGTTGACTAATGACATGACTATTATTTTATTTTTTCTATTTATTTTTTGTTACGTGTTAATAATCTAATATACTAATTAATTAGATACGTGTTTATAATGAGATCAATTGATTATAATTAAAATGTATTGATACAATTATAAAATTGGTAGTTGGATGATTTATTTCTAAATAAAAAAGTGGATTTTTCAAAAAAAAATTAAATCAAGAAACGGGCCCAGCCCAGCCCAGCTCCAGCCCCATCCCGCCCAGCCCAGCCCACCCAGGAAAAACATAAAGAAAATTGAGGAGAAGGGGATTCGAACCCCTTCCCCATTGAAAGGAAGGGTAAGATTTTACCACTGAAGCAAAGCTGAACTTTTGATAATTAATGCATATATATATTTATTTATATATATAAAACTTTCCGGTTCAAACGGTTCTACGGTTCGGTTCCGGATTTTTTTTTTTACAGACCCGGACCCGAACCGGAAATTTCCGGTTCTAGTAAAATAGAACCGGACCGAACCGAAAAATTACGGTCCGGATCGGTCCGGGCCAAAATTTTCCGGTTCCGGTTCGGTTCCGGTTCCGGTCCGGTTTCTTACACCCCTAGTAGCCAGGACCAATGAAATGCGTAGGCAAATTTCCGCATATCTTTTAAGGGTAAATAAATTACATTAAAAAAATTTCTATAGTTTACAAAATGGTTCACTTAACTCCCCATAATTTAAAAGTTTGTATTTTTAACCTTATAATTTCTTATAAATTGTAATTTTAACTTTTATAATACTCAAAATAATAATAAAATAGTTAAAAATATCATTTTTTATGAATTTGGCTATTTGAAAAAACACACAATTACTTATCACGCCCCACTTTTCTGACATTTTCAATGGTGAGATAACTATCCTACCCATGCTTTTGCAATGCTATCATCTTTTCCTACCCCACTTTTTTTTGTCTTTACATGAATGATATGCTAGTAAATTCGGAAAAAAGGTTATGGATAAAATCGTCTTAAATAGTGAGTCATCAGACCCTCCTTAATATGTGTGCCCAGAACTAGAATGACAATTAAAAATTTCCAGAGGGAGTAACAACGTAGAACTTGAAACTATTAAAAAAAACTATATAAAAAATTATTTACAACTTTTTATATTTTTTCTTTTAAAAATATTTATCATTTTTTTTCCTAATATTTTTAGTGAAGTTGACTCTCACATATTTGTTACATATTCACTCAAATTTATATATATTTTTTGATTGTTTTTACTATTTGTTTTAATTTTTTTAATTACTAGAAAAGTTAAAATTGTAACTTTAAAAAACTACAAGAGTGATATTGCAAACTTTTAATTATAGGAGGTTAAGTGGAATATTTTAAAAATTATAATTTTTTTATGAGTTTATCCTTTTTGAAATTAGGATGAAACGTTCCAAAATTTTGAAATTCTTGAAATCGATAGCTAAAATAATAAAAGATAATAAATATACTTTTTTTTATAACCAATCACTTTATAAAAAGAGATAAAAAGTGAGGTCAATCTTGAAAAATAAAATTAAATATACTTTTTTAGGTAGTGTGTGATTAACGAAATGTTATTTTCTTTTTTGAAATTATTTTGTCAGAGAGTGATTCTTATGAGAATGACCGAGAAGTTAAATTACTGTGGTTGATTCTTAAAAAAGTAATATTCTTGCGTTTGCTTTATATATGAAAATTTTAAAAGAAAATAAGACAATTACCATTATACCCTTAAATAATAATTATTTATTTAGTTTAATTTAACTCAGTTATTTCTCTATATTTTTAGTTAAGATTTTCTCATATATGTGAACATAATTTCAAAATATTGGCATGATTGAAGAACATGAATTAGAAAATCTCTTTAATTTTTTTTATTTAGCAGCTTTTAATTAAAAATTACTAAGCATAATATCAAGTTATAGTAACATATCACACATTATTTAATCTATTATTGAGTAGCACTAATTAATCAAAATAAATTATTTTATTGGTTTGAAGAAATTAATATTCAAAATAAATTTTATTAAAAAAGACAATAATTTAAAAAATGAACTTAAGTTTCTTTCCACCTTATTTAAAGCTTTTATTAAAATAGACGCTGTGGAGTTGAATCATCTATTCATAATTGTTGTCCCCGTGACTTATTGCTATCCTCATTAATTTTTGTCTTTGTTTCTTTCTATGCGCTTGTAAAATTATGCCACGTGCTTTTTTACTTATGTGTTCCAAGAAATGATCAATGGTTAATGGTTAAGAGTATTTTAATAATAATTATATTTTTATTCTATCAATTTTTTAAAATAAATCAATAAACACTAATCACAGATTCTACCGTGCATGAGTTAGCCCAATTATTTTTAATTTTCGGTTTAGAAAATATATAGATAGAGGAATATCTAGAGGCGATTACTTTTTTTACTTGCAGATATTAATTAATCCAATTCTATTTTTCTTTTTTAAAAAAATTATTATTAATTGAAATTTTGTATTTAAAATATAAAAATGACATTTTATTTGTGACAATATTTTTCTACCAAAGAGTCATATTTTTCAACGGTTGAGAAATGGTACACGTTTTTAGTGACAAAATTTAACTTGTCGGTTGTAACACGTACACTGCTTCCGACAGTAGCTATGATGTCCCTCCCGTACGGAAAGGATAAGATGGAAAATCCGTCCAAGACCAAAGAAATCCGACAGTTGGCAAATTTCCGCATAATCCTTAGCCATTTTTTAAGGGTAAATAAATTATATTAAAAAATTTCCTATAGTTTACAAAATGTTCAATTAACTCCCTACAATTTTAAAATTTGACATTTTTTCCTTATAGTATTTTGAAAGTTCCTATCTTAACTTTTATAATAGTTAAAAAATAAAAATAGTTAAAAATAGCAATTTTTTTATGAAATTTAGTAAAAAAATAGTAATAAATATAGTAGAACCTAAAACTATAAAAAAATTATATAAAAAATTATTTACAACTTTTTTATATTTTTTCTTTTTAAAAACATTTCTCATTTTTTCCCCTAATATTTTCACTGAAGTTGACTCTCCATTACATATTCACTCAAATTTGCATATATATTTTTGATTTTTTTCCATTTGTTTTGAATTTTTTTAATTACTAAAAAAGGTTTAATTGTAACTTTAAAAAATTATAGGGGTGATATTGTAATTTTTTAAATTATAGATGATTAAGTAAAATATTTTATAAATTATATGGAGCTGAATCAACAATTCATAACTATCGTCCTCGTGACTTATTACTCCCAATAATTCTAGTAAATATAGTCAATTACTCCCTCCCATCCCATTTTTGGCTTGAATCCTTCTTGCGATATAGTAGTAGTCGTGTTTGAAGTTCTAAGAAAGTTAGTTACAGTTTTTGATCAATCTTACTCGTATGCTATGAACATTAACTGTTCTTGTGTTTCCAATAATCTGAAAAGCAAAAGGTCCTTCAATTTGGCTAAAAATAGAATGGTAGTAGTAATTAATTGGCTGCTTTGAAGAGAATAATTATTACTACTAATTACTCCAATTAAGGACACATACGTTTAGTAGAACACTCCATCACACTAATTTAAGGGATAATTTAGAGATTAATTACACTATTAACTCCTGCTAATTATTATCTTGGTTTTAACAAATCTGATTAAAATATATAATAAAAAAATCGAAGGGAGTAATATTAATCTTTATTTTTTAATATATTAAAAATGACAATTATTTAAAGATAAAAAAAAAAGTGGAAGAATAAAGAAAGTAATATGTTTATAAGACTTCGGCCGTGATTTTTTAAAAAATCTCCTTAATAGAGTTCTGCTTGACTCAAGGTTGAAATAATTATTATATTAATATAATGATTCGATATCAAATGATACTGATAGAAAAAATATTCGAGATGAATTTTTATCACTAAATCAACTTGAGTGGTTAAAAAAATTTAAATAATTCATCCTTTGGAAGTCAAGTACAGACATAAGATAAGATAAGAATGTCCCACACCATGAAGGATTTATTTTAATTGCAGTGTACCCGGTTTAGAAAAAAATAAGAGATTTTTCTTCTTTATCGAAGAGATGGGGATTAACAAGACTTTTTGCACTTTGCTATTCCCCTAAGGTTTTCATACACTGACCTGGTCAATCTAAATATGACACTAAATTTAATTATGACATAAATAGAATTCTAAAATCAATAAATTTCTTTTGATTTATACAAATAAATACTTAATTATTGAAAAAAATGACTATAAACTCAAATAGTAAATTTAAAATCTAAAAAAATTGGAGCAAGAGTTAACAAACAACTAAATTAATTTTTTTTTGACTAATTCAACCCAAAAAAACTCAGACCGGGTCAGTCGGGTCGCTGGGTTTCATCCGAGTTTTTCAAAAGGGATTTCCTCCAAAACTTACCCAAAAATCTAATCGATCCCGGTTCAACCGGTCGGGTCGATCCGGGTTTTAAAACCCTGTTTGTTTCGTATAGTGGAAATTATTCTTCGATTATACAGCATTAATTAATTAGTAAATCTTGGTGTGCCAAACACGATTATAAATTGTCCGTTGACTGTTTCTCGTCCCGTGTAGTACATACAATCAAGCTACGAGTAAAGCCTAGGTACCCAACCGTGCCAACATTATTATTATAGGTTCATGTGATAAACCCATGCTTTATTAGTAGCATATAAAATATATGAATTTTCACTTCAAGAATTATATGGTTGGGCTTGGATTTACAACTCTTCTTCCTTCTCCTCTAACGGCTAAGATAGAATTTGGCTAGTTTAGTTTTTTTTTTCTAATCCTCAGTGTCCTTATTGAGATTAATTTCGTTCAAATTTAGAGTTACTTTAATCATATCAAGTCAACTTAAATTCAAGAATTTACTACACTAACCCTATTGAGTATTAAAAATAACAATTTGGAGTGAGAGTATTATCACCCTAACCTCAATTAGACTTTTAATTCAAAAGAGATTTCATTCAAATGGTACCAGTAGTTTGATTTTGATGTTTTTACTTTTTAAATCAAACTATTACAAACATGATTAGTCACAAATCAAGTAACTATAGTTTAATTTTTAATTTATTTTTATATTTAGAACTTATATTATACCAAAATCTTTTGACTAATTTGAATGCAGAAGCAACCAACACCAAATCCACAGGCCACAAAGAAACCAATATGTAAAATATAGTATCAACTTATAAATCCTAACTAATTCTACTGCCACAGCTAAGTGGTCTACTCCGTTCGACCAAACAGCCTGGTAGATTAACTGAAAAGTGGGGTTATATTGGGGCTATTCTTAGAAATTCCTCTGGTCGTGGGTGTTGCAGTTACATTTAGCACTCCTTGTTCTTCTGCTTTAGTTGCGGAGGCTTGGGCCTTATTGTACGCAACGGCGCCGGTGAAAGACTGGCCTGAAAAAGTGGAAGCTATTGAAAGCGATTGTAAAATCCTCATTAACCGGTGCAACAAGCATCGGCAGCATTAGAAATTTGTAACATGGTTTCTACTGATGAAAAAAATAAATCAAAAATCCTAACATTATCCTTTTTATTTAAAAATTCGTCAGTATATACCTCGTCAAGCAAATGTATAACCAAATCCAAACATCAACTTACTTACAGAAAGTGGACAAAACAATGCACGCAACAAACAAAAGAGAAGTCCACAACCCAATATATGAAAAGTTGTACGCATTTTAAATTTAATTTTCTGATAACTTTTCAACACCTAAAATGGCCTCACATCAAAAGGCCTCTCCTAAGAATATGGAACCCTGTCAGTATCGAGCAGCTCAGAAGCTGATGAGATCATCCTTCGAAGACTGCTGCTTCTTCGGGTCGTGTCCAGCCTCGGATGTACCCCCACCCTTCTTACCAAAGATCATTTCGTCGAGATCATCCATCATTTCGTCGTTGCTCCCTGCATGGATCCCACCTCGAGAACTCACTGGTTTCCGAACCAAGGCATCCTCTCTGGGGTGGACAGGAGAGTCATCAGCCTCAACAGCGACCGGTATCATAGCAGGTTCTGGTGCAGAGGGAACCACTGAAGGGTTCAACAACTCCTCATACTTTGTGAGAACTTTTTGGATTTCATCGTTTACGTTCAAAGCTTCAAAAAGAAGCGCCTCGTTGTCTCCTGCAGTCTCTATCATTCTTTGAATAGTTGCTTGTGACTGACGACATTGATGGACAAGTGTAGTTGTCAAGTCATCCTGCAAACGGAAACCCAAGCATCACATCCAGTATTATTAGCCAAGCTGGCCAAGATAGTATAGGAATAAAATAGACAAGGTTCCGATGTGTGATAAGAACCATCATTTACACCGACAAAAGAAAAGGCCAAAGTACATTGATAAAACAGTTCTGTTAGCATAGACATAGGATGCACAACAAAGAAACCTCTTGATATCAAAGGCAGGAAATATCTACGCATGCATGGGTAAAATCACGTATATAAATACACAGTTACTTATATAAGCCACATCACCGTGAGCAAAATATATTATTGAAACTGAATAATCAAAAATCTTACTGAGAATAAGAATAATATAATGTGACTATAGTCAATCATATAACACAGACATATGATCATTGTTAAGTTACTTCTTATATCAATAGTACTGACGTGTTGATGCAATATAGAAGCCACCACTGAATGCTGCCACTAGATTCCCATACTAAATATCAGAACTCTGTTACACGGCCATTCACCAAGAGAATGATACAGCTTTACCAACAAGACACTTTGCTTGTGAGATAAAAAGAAAGACTTTAAGAATCTTGTTGGGTTCACTTAGAAGCTATGGAATTGCATGTTTGACAAAATCAAGGGTAGAGATAACATCAGTAATGACAGGCCACAAGGAGATGTAGAAATAATTAAACTGCCAAATAAGTGCCTACTATGTAATAGAATATCATATCTTTCCATAACCATGAATAGTTGAACATGTAATGGATGAAATGAAACAGTAGATAGGTGATTCACGGAATGGGCAACAAACATCTCTGTGGTTCGCCATGCTAAGCATATAATTTGAGCTCCTAGAGGCCCAACTGTTTAAAATCACTTAGGTGATTCACGGAATGGGTAACAAACATCTCTCCTTGGTTCGCCATGCTAAGCATATAATTTGAGCTCCTAGAGGCCCAACTGTTTAAAATCACTTGCTCTGTAGAAAGTTTGAAGACCGTATTCATGAACGAATAAATTCTGAACAATTACAGACATGGTTATTGAAACCACTTGTTATTTATGATGGGATAACAACGGAAAAAGAGAGCAAAAGACATCAAAATCTTTGAAAATCAAAGTCCTTTGCCACAAACTAAGATTTTGACATCAAATTTTCCTCTTGAACAAGAGAAGAAATTTTCTAGGAACAAGTTCTTACTAAGTCATTCAAAGAATTTAATCGTGGTTTAGAAACATGGGTTTTTTTCCTGTAAAAATAAGTAAATAAAAATGAAATGATACACAAAGCAGCTGCTTAGCCACTGTCAAGCTGAAAATTAGAAGCCTGGTGCATAAAAATCTCATGCTGGGCAATAGACTGTTCAACATATACCACTGAACTCAATTCAATTCAACTCAAGCAAACCATAATTCCAAACTACTCAAGGTCAGCTACATGGATATGACTCCTCCTTTTTGGATTCAACTCTAGTATGGACTATAGCGGCCAAGAATTGTAGTGAGCTTGTCTCTTCTCTAAAAGTTCACTTAACAATATCCTAAGTCTACCTCTCCATCTCTCTCCACCTAAAACCTTGATTGGTCACTGTTCCTAATGGGTGTTCCCTATAGTTGCTGTAAACCACATTCAGTAGTGCCTTCTCAACTTACCCCCTGCAGGTGCTACCACATAAGCAAATAAGCTTGTTTCTCAGACCATGTTTGGTTTTATTTCAATGCAAGATATTTCTATGTAATTGATGGCCATAAATTCGTTGAACTTTAACACAAAAAATTACTCATGAATAAAACAAAGCCACAATTTGAGACAAATAGTCAAATATGTCAATTTAATATCTTCAGAGTGTGGTCAATTTAATATTTCAACTTAATACCTTCAGTGTTTTTCCATTTGCCTACTTAAATGAAACAGAAAGAATCAAAGAAGTTGCATCCAATACCCATACAAACTTTCAAGAAGAAAATAAGGGCATTCCCATTAAGCAATAAGTGAGAACTTCTAAGATAAAATATACCTTCAAAGCATCTTGTTGGGGTGAAGAAGACAATACTGTAGTGAGTAGCTCAATACTATTTCTTGCCACATCAAATGCTTCCTTAGTTTGTTCAGCTGTATAGCTTTGTACAGGGAGATCGTGCTGGAGCTGCTGTGCGAGGCTTGCATCCACTTCTGGTGCCGAAATTGAACGAGGAGGGGTAAAGATTGGTGCTAAACTTTCATTGTCACGGCCAGGGAACCGGATACCCCTTGATTTTAGACTCTGCAATTAAAAAGGAACAAACAAGGAGATATCATCAATGAACATTAGCCAAAGGACAGATAGATATATCATTTACAGACAAAATTTTCTGCAGCGTTGACAAAAAAGTAAGTTCATGAGAAAGATCAATCTCTTCATCAAAGCCAGAATAACAAATTATAAAGGTATCATGAAAAAGTGGTTGCATTTCCTTTCTTTGCTTATAATAAAGAATAAAACTATAAGGTGAAATCCTGGAGAAACAAACATAAGTTAATACCTTGTATGTTTCTTCATAAACAGGTAAATAGCGCAGCTCACTAGTTGATTCTCCCCATGATTCAATCAGTGTTAGGGCCTTATTCCGGTTAAGCACAAGAGTCTGGGGATCGTCAATAAGCTTCACCATTTCATCAAGAACCCTTTCAGCTGCCACCTCAGAGAAAGCCTTCTCGCAATTCTTGGCGCATGTTTCAAGCAGCACTAAGGCCAAGTACTGAACCCGAGCATTCTTCAACATGATCCTCTTCTTGATGCCACGAATTAGTTCAACACTGCTAACCTTTTCATGATTGATCAAGTCACATAGCTCAAGATTCATGGCCCAATCAGGCTCCTCAAGCGTCTCTGCAGTGGCATCCTCAACAAGTTTATCAGCTTGGTTTGGGCCTTGGAATAGCTCCTTCATCTTGAAGCTCATAGATGTCATGCCAGCGCTCATCTTCCGACCAACCTCAGTACCTCCAATCTTGATGCGTTCACCCAAAGCACTTACTTTCTCCATCAAATTGTCACTCATCTTAACAGATTTTTCAAGACCTGTAAGCAAACTTTTAAATCAGTGAATTTGCTTCCTGAAAATGCAACAACTGAACGTCAATCATAGCAGAACTGAAATCACATGGCTTATTGATGTGGAAATAGAATGAAATCATTCTAAACTTGAAATGTGCAAGTTTTGTGCTCTATAATATCTACCAGGAATGAAAAGAGTTCAAGTTAGGAATTTTCTTTCTCCAATTTCCCCGAAGCCCACTATTTTGGTTAAAGCTAATTACATTATCATACTAGTCTAGGACCCAAACACAAGCATCCAAAGTTTCAAAAGAACAAAAGGCTACCGCAAAGTTTACAACTTGGTGCTTCGCAAATGAAACCTGCGAAAATCTAGAAGATCAAACAGTGAAAGTGCCGAGCCAGTTCCAAACATTTGTCAATGTTATCAACAGAACCAAACTTTGAAAACAAGATAAATGTTCAAAATAGCAAATCGATTTTATCCTCATGTTACACAAATTCACAATTAAAAGCAGCAGTAAATTGAACCCTAAGCAAACTAAGAGCAGAACAAGAAAACAATTAAAGAAACTATAAACCCAGACTCTTAAATCTTCTTAAGCCTTCCCCAATGCTGTTATCTGGTCAACCTTAGGTTTTGACACCTCACAAATCAGGGCAAAATACCCATAGACAAGAAGTTGAAAAAGAAAGAGATTGATAAAAAGCAATAAACTTTGCTATTTCTTAGCTTATGGTTTTGCACAACCAAAATGATCAGATCAAAAATCAGAACACATTACTAAAAGAAAAGAGAAAGAAAAAAACTTTTATTTTTTTCATCATTTACTTTAAGAGAACAAGGGCAGAAAGAGAGATTACCTCTGCAAGGAAACGGAAAGTTTGAGGGTTGTTGCTGTTGGTGGTGATGGTGCCTTCGTTGGTGTTGGATGGTGGTGGTGGTGCAGTTGTTAAGTCAGACTCAACAAAGTCATTGGCGTTTCTTTGGAGTTTCAGTCCTCTTTAATTCAAAAAGAAAAATTAAAATATAATATTCGTATGACCATTTCTTTTTTCTTACGGCAGTTTATTATTTTGTTTTTTCTGAAGTTAAAGCCTTGAAATTGTCTCATTATTTTGACTTATATTTTTCTTTGAAAGGATTACTTTGACTTATATTTTTTTTGAAAAATTATTTTGACTTATATTGGCGTAGCAATTTTTTATTTATTAATATAAAATATTTACAATTATTTCACTTTATTTAAATTCATAACTCATAGATACAATATACTTAATCATCATTAAAAAAATCTCGTAATACGTTGAAAAATTAAGATAGAAATTAAAAGTATCTCTAAATTTATCGTATTAGAATTGATTTTATTTACACTAAATTAATCCATTAAAAAATTAAATTGCTTTTTATAAATAATAATTCAAATTACTTTTATATTTTTCTCCAAAATTTAAATAATAAGATATAATAGAATTAAAATCAAAGTTTTAGGAATAAAAATATCACAGTGAGATCATCTCACTTGATTCCTTCGCTCGTCCTTTTCTTTTTGGGTTAACCACTCTCTTAATCTTACTTTAATGTGATCATATACTATAGTTTATTCCTCTTTTCTGCCGCCCAAACCTTTCAATTTTCTTTTTCTTTTTTGTTGATTAACAAAAATGCCAAGTCATTGTCAATATGAAATCTTAAATACAATTAATATTTTTTTCTGGATAAAAAACAAGTAATACTAGTATTGATTTATTTTTTGAGAATAAGTATTGATTCAAACTAGTATGGGAAATAAATAGTTCATACTTCTCCCGTTCTCCGTCTCCTTTTTAATTTTCCCACGAACGTTGTTTGTCTTGTTTATATGACTTGGCTTCATTCGTATTCTGAAGAATGAAAAAAATTATATTTAGAGAGCCGTTTATTTTGAAATCTAATAATATTAGAATGTGATTAAATTCCCGTCCGAAAAGATAGTAAAAATATCCAAAAGGATGAAAAACTATATATTCTTACTTTTTATCATAGTTATCAGAATTGGACCGGAAAGCGAACCAGAAATAAAAATTTTATGGTTCGACCAGATTATAGATGTTGAACCGTTCACACATTGAACTGTTCAATCTTAGATGATTGAGCCAGATTGAACTGGTTGGGTCAATGTCTATAATGGGCAGGCCCATCAAAATTTTAAAAAAAAATTTAAAAAATTAAAAAATACCACCATTTTGGAGAAAAAGCATTGAACCAGCCGGTTCAATCCGGTTCGTTGGTTGTATAAAAATAAACTGGTTCGACTGATCGAACCCGATTTACATGTATATCTGGTCAGACAGCTGAATCAAATCGAAAATCTTAAAAAACTCGGTTAAATTTGTCGGACCGACTGATCTGATCCGGTTAACATATATTTTCACACACTTACATTAAATTTAAAAGTAAAAAATTTTAAAAGTTATATATTAACAAAGATTTAAGTTTTTAGGTCTAAGATTTATATAAATATATAAAAATATTCAACATATATACGTTGATGTTTATATCAAAAGCGATTTTAGTTACTACTAGATCTGTAGTGGAGAAAAATAAAATGCAATTTCCAACGTACGATGATGTTGGTGATGACTACTCAGCTAAAAGATTCATTTGTAATTATTTTATTAATTTTTAAAATAAACGGCTGAGATTTTATTATTATTATTACTATTGTTTTTTGTGTGGAAAAGATGAAAGGCGTCGTTGATTCGATAATTTGAGTTGGGCTGAAAACTTGAAAACTAAAAGCCCACTGGAAAGCATAACGTCCCAGTCCCTAGTCCCTCTCTTTATATTTCCTCTTTGCTTTTTATACATAAAATAAATAAATAAATAAATAAATTGCCCTGCTGCTCAGGAGGAGAAGCCAAGCCATCATCGCACCCATCTCTTGTTCATGGTTGTATTGGTTTGGTTCACTACAGGTATGTAATTAGGGTCTTACCTTTCGTTCTTGTTGTGGTATTTCAATGCTTTCTTGGTTTTCTAAACTAGCACTGTGATTTCTGTGTTTTTTACTGTTTTTTTCTGCTCATGATGTTTTGACACTGGTCTGTGCTTGCTTACTTCCCTTATTTCAATTTGGTTTTTTCTTTGTTCTTCTAATTTTTGCAGATAGATGATGGATTTGAGTTGGCTCAGCGCCATCTTAGTTGGTGCAGGCTGCTTTGCTTTGGGATACTGCATTGCTTCGCGCCGTCCTGCTTTCTTATTTCTGACCTCAAAGACGACTAAATACCCTCCTGTTGTTAGTGATTCTAACCGCAAAAAGGCTAAGTCCAAAGAACCCCTTGAGATTGAGAAGCTTGCTGATATTCTTGATGACTTCAAGATGGTAATCATATCTTCTTTGGTTCAGTGTTTGTTGTTTGTGATTTGTGATGTGAAATTGAAAGGTTGTTTGCTTACTTTTTTCTTGTTTTGGTTCGGTTCAGGTTTTGATTGTGAGAAATGATCTTAAGATGGGAAAAGGGAAAATTGCCGCTCAATGCAGGTACCACTTTTGTTGAGTGTTACCGGCTTAATCCCTTGACCTAAGGTTCATATGATTTGAACATGAGCATGTAGGATTCAAGAAAGCAAGTACCACCAGTAGTGTTTTAGGGACTTGAGGACAGAACTTATTTCACATACTCATGATCTAGCCTGTGTGGTTCGTGTGCATTCATTCATATCGTTATCCCAGAGATCGATAGTGTTTTAATGAATGGGGAACTATATTTACTTTGCACACTTGTTCTTGGTCACATCTATTTGTAGTTTGCGGCTGTATGAATATTGAATAAACTTGTTTATATTCATATTAATTTAAAATGTATGCTAAAGCCTCTCATTATGTTGCTAAGGCTTGTTATTGGATCAAAGTAATGGCCCAGGTGTCATCAGTGTAGTTTTCTTCTCTAATGGTAAAATGTATAATCCAAGGGTATTTTTGGAAGTTAAAAATTTAGGCCTCATGAGTGTTTTATATTCTGGATTTTTCTTATTCTCTTAAATCACATGAATCATTCTTCTTTTTATGTTACTGAACTGCATTTTCATTACCTGTGATGTATGTCTGCTGTCACTTGCACTAGTCATGCAACTTTGGGCCTATACAAAAAGCTCCTCAATCGAGCCCCTAAAGCATTAAACAGGTATAGTAAACATGAATCTGAGTAATTTAGATATTTTACCTGTAAAACCTTAAACTAATTCACTTAATGGTTTTATAAAAATGTAGGTGGGAGATGTGTGCGCAGCCGAAAGTGGTTGTGAAAATTGAAAGCGAGGAGGACATGCTTGCTTTACAAGTTAGTATGCCTTAAATCCATGTAGTGTCATTCTATTTGATATTCTCATCATCTCTTTGACACTGAAGAAATTGCGTTTGCTTCTCTTTCCTTTCCTTTCCTTATGACAATTATCAAGATGACTTGGTTGTTTGATAAGCACATTTCAAATGAACTCTAGAGGTGGTTATGGTCAGATGAAACTTAGCATTTTCTTACACCATCACAGTTTTTTCAAGTCTTGGATTAAAAATAATATTTTTGCACAAGCTTAGTGCTTCTCACCTTAGCTTTAATACTGTTTAGGAAAATGTCTTTTGTACCATTCTCGTAAGTTACTTTACTTCCTCCTGTGATGCTTGGGGTCTCCATCGCTCTGTCTTGATTGGACATTGGAGCTCACTTTGAAGCCAATTTCTTGACCAATGTAAGGGAGAACTTTCTTATGCCTTCTTCTAATTTTAAACACCATTGGCATATATGACTCTGCTTTGTGTTCTTTGTTGTATTTTTGTTTTCGTGCTTTGCTGCCTGTTATAACTATCCTCCCTGGACTCTCTGTAATTTCTATTTTATTTTATTTGGCCTTGTTCTATTGAATAACTCCCTACAAAATCCCTCCTCATATCTTGCAGGAAAGGGCAAAAACATTGAAATTACCAACTCATATTACAATTGATGCTGGGAGAACACAGATCGCACCAAGTGAGTTGAAAACTTCTCTCCCTTTTTTCTTAATTTAAAAAAATAATTAAAAAATCATGGTTTTACTAGTTCTCTCTTCTTTGGTAGAAATTTGAATTCATTAGAGATAAACATAGGACTACAAAAATGAGAGTATGAAATATACTTGATATAGGCCAAACTCAAACCTTCCTGAAAGGTCTGACAAGGATTTGTTGTGCTTTAGTTGCTTTTGGGATTTAGGAATTCAATTGGGGTCAATGCTAGGAATAGTTTGGTAAGGAAATAAGGTGAGGAAATCAAAGGAACTTGCATTGTTTAGATCATTTTTCTTTTCATCTTCTATTTTTAAGAGGAAAAGAAAATTCTTCAGTTCTCTACAAACTTCTATACCCGTAAATTGCTCATTCATAAGTCTTCTCAAGGGTTACTGTTTTTTTTATAGGTATGGGTTACTGTCTTTTTATAGGTATGGGTTACTGTTATATATGTTTCACACGTAAAACCACAGGAATGAAAAGAATAAAAATAAAACACAAATTAAACTTGGTGTCTTTTTATTAGTTTATATGATCATTGTTACTAAATTCCCTCTGTATTTGGAATTTAACTTCATTTAGTTGAGAAAGATGTTATTTGGTTAAGTAAGGGCGATATCCACTCACCTCATTCATGTTATTAAGTGAGACTGATGTTATTTGGTTGTGGATAAATTGCTCCAACTGAACATGTTTGTGACTGGTTTCTCACTTTACAAGCTTGTTATCTGATCTTCCTTGGAGTTTTATTTTTTTGGTCAAAGAAACATAAATTGTTTGTTTTTCTTTTCGTTTGTCTAAAAACTTATAGAATCAATTTATTTTCTCTCTCGTTTCAGATTCAAGAACTGTGATGGCCATTCTCGGTAAGTTTCTCCTATTCTTCAGCTTGTGTGTAACACGTGAGGCAGTTATCTGTTTAAACAAACCTTCATGATATTCTGTGGAAATTCCAACTTGAGAGGCATCCAAATAATGAAATATAACTTTTGCATAACAGTACTCTTTCACAGTTTGTATGTGTTAATTGCTACGTTTAGCTAGTGTTCTGAATCTCTAATCTGAAACAAAAAAACGTATACTGCAGCTCCTGTAATTTCTTTTTTTTTATCCATCTGCACAGGACCGTTGGAGGTTGTTGATGAGGTTACAGGTGGATTGAAGCTTTTGTAGTAACTTCTACATTGAAGTGGATGTATGGTATTTGACCCCGTCCCCGTCCCCAAACACTCGTCGACGCAACTTTCTTTCTGGAGTTCAAATGGGCAGTGCAAATTCTACCTTCTTAGAGTAACACTGTCCTATTCATGTCTGATGGTGACGAAAATTTGGTTTTTCAGCCTAGTTTGCTGTAACTGATACTTTTATATCTGAAGTAGAGGTTAATGTCAAAAATGGCACTTGTACTGGATTTTTTGTTTTGATTTTGCACCTCTACTAATTTTTGTACACGTGTTACGTGTAACCCCTCTACTCGATAGTCATTTTAATTTGGTCCCTCGTGCTTACTCCATCCATCAATTACCGTTAACTATCTAATTATAACATTTATTATTATTATTATTTCACTGACGGGACAGCCACAATCAGCTTCCAGTCATTTTAAAAAAAGAGTAAAAAAAGTAAAAATGAAAAATGCGAGGAAGACGAGGCTTGCCTGTGTGGAGTTCCGATCCAGCAGTGGAGGACGCCAATGATGGAGATAACGATGATGGTGGTGTCTGGTGTGCATGTGGATGTCACAGTTTCGACGATCAGAGTTGAGGAAACCGTGGAGGGATGACGGTTGAAGTTGAGGGATGGTGGTTCCGTGGCATCCACATGAGCACCATCATTGGCGTTCTCCATACCGCTGAATCGGAGCTCCTCAGCAGCCAAGTGTCTTCCTCCTCGCATTTTTCACTTGAGATTGCTGTCAGAAAATCTCATCCGAGGAAAGGGTCTATTCTGCCGAGCCTGCATCAAATAGCAGATGGCATCCCCAAAGTTAACCCCAGTGCTTGCTTTGTTGGTTTCTATCGTCAACTCGAGACGTCCTGACATGGAAGGGTCGTTTTGCAGTTCAAGAGAGCCTTCAAGCGGAACGATGAGCCTCTGTTGTTGCCGCGGTTAAGTTCATCGCTCATCTCGTGAATCAGCAGGTGGCTAATGAGATTCTTGCTTTAGAGCTTTTAACTGATTTGCTGGAGAACCCAACCGATGACAGTGTTGAGGTAGCAGTGGGGTTTGTTTTGGAGCGTGGAGCAATGCTCCGTAATCAGTCTCCGAAGCCCTGGATGGCATGTTTGAGCGGTTTCGGGGGATTCTTTTCTTTGTGATGGGGAGGTTGGCAAGAGAGTGCAGTTCCTGATTGAAGGTCTTTTCGCTGAATTGGACCTTGTAGAGCAAGTTGACCAAATTAGGCATCTGATATCCCTCAAAGATGACATTGATCCAGAAACTAACCTTGATTTCTTCAAGCCAGACCCTCATTTCCTCGAGATGATGAGAGATACGATGAATTGAAGAAGAGCATTCTCAATCAGGATTCCGACAGTGATTCTGATGGTGAACCTAAGGATCCTGAGGAGGAAGAAAACCACGGCATCAACATACAAGACGAAACAAACACGAGTTCGGTAGACCTTCGGAGAACGATGTACCTAACTATCATGTCTAGTTTGAATTTCTAGGATGCTTGCCACAAACTTTGGGAGATCAAACTAGAAGCAGGGCAAGCGGTAGAGTTAGCCGATATGATCCTGGAATGCTGCAGTCAAGAACGCACCTAACAGCCCCTATTACGGTCTTCTAGGGCAAAGGTTTTGCAACCTCAGTAAGATATACAGGGACCGAAACATGCAGTCTGCGCAACGTGGCCAACTTTTTCGCGCATCTCTTAAGCACCGATGCCCTGCCCTGGCATGTATTGTCCTATATAAGGTTAACTATACCATTTCTTCATCCCGCATATTTGTCAAGGTTCTCTTCCAAGGGCTATCAGAATATCTTGGCATCCGAACGCTGAAGGACCACCTTACTGATCCAGCGATGCAAGAATCGTGCGAATCCAGATATTGTAAAAAACACAAGGTTTTCTATCAATTTTTTCCCAGCCATTGGGCTTGGTTGCTTGACAGAGAACTCTAGATTGTTTCTGAAAAGTTTAGACCGTAAACCTGAAGAACCTGACAGTTCAGCTTCAAAAGGGATGAGAAATGCAGGAAGAGACAGAGGAGGTGCTGATTAAAGCAAATTTAGTTACAATTAGTAATCGACACCCTCCTTTTTCCCTGCCAATAATGGCATTTCAAGAGCGATTGCTTGAAATTGTTATTGGCATCATGACTTATGATATTCTTTATATGAAGGTAGCTCAAGTAAGCTATCATATTAAAAATAATAATAATCAATAAAAATTACATTTTAGTTCTGATTTTGTTATTATAAAAAAAATGGATTATAAATCCATCTATAAACTTAAAATTTATGATCAAATTACCCCAACGGTCAAGTGTAGTTTAATGTCACAAATTATCTTGCTATTATATATTTTCAATCAATAAATCACATTTCGACTTACCAAAATTAGTTATTTTATGTTGTTTGATTGTTCAACTCGAAAATATTTTCTGGTGTTTTGGTGCAGTGGAAAAGTAATTTATTGAGAAGTTATTTTCTTGTATTTTTATATAGTATAATATTTTTTTGGTAATTTATGAATGAAGAAAAAGTTATGCACGTTTTAAACGAATCTCTAGAACGAGCATATATTTAAGATTATGATAACATAAATAATTTAGTTTAATTTATTTATTCCTATACTAATGATTTAATATTGATTATAAAAATAGTTAAAATTAATTCACAATGATCTAAACAAAATCAATTCAAAATATATTGTGTAAACTACATAAAAAATCTTAGAGTTTAAAAAATGTTCCATTTACCCTATAATTTAAAAGCTTGCAATGTCAACCCTATAATTTCATGAAAATTGTAATTTTAACATTTATAATAGTTAAAAAAAAATTAAAAAGTAAAAAATAGCAAAATTTATGAAATTTTGTCAAAAAATGTAACTAATATGGTAGGATGTGAAAAATACTTTAAATTGAAATGAATGAATAAATTAATTAAAAACCCGTAATTGAAATAAAAATATTTATCTACCATTTTACACTTTTTTTAATCAAAATTTACTTACTAATTATTTTAATTCAATATTATTCTTAAAAAAATCATAAAAGAATAACAACTTAATTAGATAATCAGGCCTGGCCCATATTAAGATGGATGCATCAGTAATGAAGGGAATGTTGACTATTCAGATGTCAAACAGGCCCAGCCCATGCATTAATTAAGAATTATCAGTTCTATTTATTTATTTATTTTAAATTCACCACTGAAGTCCGAGCTCTCTCCTCTCTGCTCATCACTCCACTTCCAACCAGAAAGAAGAAAATGGCGAATAAGCACCTTCACGTATCACCACCATCATCTTCTTCTTCTTCTCCATCACGATCCAAATCTCCAATTCTGCTCTTCACTCTCTTCCTCCTCGCTTTATCTTTTCTCTTCCTCCTCTTCTCCTTCTCCTCCTCCTCATCTCAAACCGAGCCCCTTTACCGGAACCCGAACCCGAACCCGAACCCTTTTGGCAGACCCGAAACCTCCTTCGTTGCTTCTCTTGAGCACTTCCTCGCAAGCAGATCGCCCCATTCATCTTCTCTCAGCGACGACACTGTAGAAGCAGTGAGCGACGAGGACGTAACGAGATTAGATGAGAAGCTGTTTCGGAAAGAGTCCGAGAGAATGTACAGTGATCCGTTTTATCCTGTGGATCTCCCAATTCGGGTCTACATGTACAATATGCCCGCCAGGTTCACCTACGATTTGCTATTGTTGTTTAGGAATACTTATAGACAAACTGACAACCTCACCTCCAATGGCAGCCCCGTGCATCGATTGATAGAGCAGGTATTTGTTTGTGATTTTGTTTTTCGTTACCTGGGTTTTTTTTGGTGTTTGTTTTGTTGTTAATTGTTATCGTTGGATGCAGCATTCTATTGATTATTGGCTTTGGGCGGATTTGATTGCGCCGGAATCCGAGAGAGTTTTGAAGAGTGTCGTGAGGGTTGACCGGCAGGAGGAAGCAGATTTGTTCTATATCCCTTTCTTCACGACAATCAGTTTCTTTTTACTGGAGAAGCAGCAATGCAAAACCCTTTATAGGGTGTGAGTGAACTTTTGAGCTTTGTAGGTTCTATTAGTTGACTGAATTGGTGCTGTTTCATTCCTCTCTTTTTTCTTGTCGTTGGCTGTAATTTGTGTTTTTGAGATGAGCATCCTAGAGCTGTGAATTTGTTAATCACTTCACTGGAGACGGGGAATATGAATGATTTTCGACCGAACTAAACATAATTAAACGCTTCCTTTGCGTCAAAAAACTTTGGTATTGTGAGTGCTTCTACTGCAAGAAGAATGTTTGGCTAGAGTTTTTCTTCTTCACTGCCAACAGCAAAAATTGTTTGACACAAAGTAAAATATTTCATTTTGGTATTTGGAAGGATTTTAGTGGGAAGTTGCATTTTCTTTACATCTGTTCCCTTCAACAGAATGAAACTGTTACGATCTTCTTCAGAATTTTCTGATGTATTCTAATGGTCTAATATGCTGTAACCTGTGTTTTATAGGATGCGTTGAAGTGGGTAACTGATCAACCAGCATGGAAACGCTCTGAAGGAAGAGATCACATACTTCCTGTTCATCATCCTTGGTCTTTCAAGTCTGTTCGTAGATATATGAAAAAGGCAATCTGGTTGTTACCAGATATGGATTCCACTGGGAACTGGTGATTATACAACTTAAGTTGGAAAGCTAGCCTATATTTGACTTGTAGATTATCATAATAATCCCCTAACAATGATTTAAACTATAGGTACAAGCCTGGTCAAGTTTTTCTTGAGAAAGATCTTATTCTTCCTTATGTTGCCAATGTGGATTTATGTGATGCCAAATGCTTGTCAGAAAGTGAAGCAAAGAGAACCACCTTGCTATTCTTGCGTGGGCGGCTAAAAAGAAATGCAGTAAGAGTCATTTTGATGAATCAATTATTCATTTTTATTATGATGTTTATTTTCATTTTTTGGCGTTTAGAGTCTTAGGCAGCAATTATTAAATTTGAATGAATCAAGTTCTCTCTTTCTAACAAAGTAGTCAGTATGAGGGTGTTGGTTATGGCTGCACTTGTCACTTCTTTATCAGTGTCAGTAGATAACACACAGTTCCAATACTTAACCAGTAATTGAGCGTACGATTTTAGTGTCGTATTAATGGGGAACTGCCTGTCTAAGATGCAGTGGCTGCAGTCAACAATGATTTGGAATAAGAATGAGGTTTGAGATAAAGGAAAAGTCAGACTGTGGTCAAAGATTAGACCTGCCTTTATGGCCATTTTTTTTTCTAGTCAGCACAGTGCAACATTTCTGTTTATTGAAGACACATTCTTTTAGTTCCTAATTTTTAAGTGTGCTGTCAATATTTTCCATGTAGTTGCTTAGTTGTTTGCTTCCAATTTCAGGGTGGGAAGATACGTGCTAAACTTGCAGCAGAACTAAGTGGTGCTGAGGGTGTAGTCATAGAGGAGGGATCAGCTGGAGAGGGTGGGAAGGCGGCAGCTCAGATTGGAATGCGCAAGTTTGTCCACTGGATCTTTTCTTTTTTTTGATTTTTAGCTTTTTGTTGGTTTCTCTGAAATCAGGGAGTTGCTTCTTTCTAGGTCTATCTTTTGCTTAAGCCCAGCTGGTGATACTCCATCATCCGCAAGATTATTTGATGCTATTGTCAGTGCTTGCATACCAGTTATAGTTAGTGATGAATTGGAGCTTCCTTTTGAAGGGATACTTGATTATAGAAAGGTGAGCTGATTTTATGGATCATGTTAATCCTTGAAACTTCAAGTGGCTGATTAGGTGTTGAAATTTGATGATCTGGTGGATATTGCATTGCTATTTTCCAAGTTGCATGTGCTTGTATTTTAACATGTCTGTGGGCATTTTGTGTGAACAGAGAATGTTGGACCATATTTGTTAATATTACAATTGAATTGTTAACTTGTTTTGTTTTGTTTTTTTAAAGTTGGATTGTTAAATTGGACCATATTTGTTTTGTTAACCATCCATGGATCTCCCAATTCGGGTCTACAAGTTTTGTTTCACTGGGATATTTTCTTTATTTTCCCTTTTAGTGTATTCATCTGAATTGTTAACTTGTGCCAAGTTCCTTGTCTGTCACGTCTTGGCGCTTGGCTAATTGATTCCTTTCATTCGCTGAGAATCGAGTCAAATTTGTAACTGCTTTATGGGACAACTTAAGCTTGTTAATTGCATATTTGTATAATGTAAAGTTGAAACTGATGACCTTTTTTTTTTCTATGACCTTTTTACTGTGTGCAGATAGCTCTGTTTGTTTCTTCCAGTGATGCTGTGCGACCTGGTTGGTTGTTAACATTCTTAAAAGGCATTAGTTCTGCTCAAATTAGGGAAATGCGAAGAAACCTTTCAGAGGTTTGTGTCTTTTGAGGGTTCACTCTACTGTTATTTTCTATCTGCTTTTATTACAAGTAATTTTAAATGTTTATTTAAAGAAAAAAATCATATTAGTGTCACCGATGGTTATGACAGGAAATATATTGTACTGAAATGTATGTGGTGAACTATTCGTAGGATCATAGAGGTTTCAATGATTGAGTTGTAAAGGTTCACTTCTATAAGCTTTTAATTTCCTTTCTATCTGAAGCTGGGTACAACCAATGCTTAAGCATTGCTCACTACTTTCCAAAAGTTTGCAGCTATGAGATAAGAGTAGCGTAGTAAAAGTAGTGACTTTAACCTAGTGTTGTGTTAGGTTACTAAGATTGAAACGAGCAAAGTGGGTAACTAATTGTAATGTGAAAGTATTATTGATTTTTCATGCACTTTGTTAGTATAGTTTCACATGTAAGGAGAGTTTGTTGGAAAGTTAATCAGTAATTGCAATGAGAATAACAAATGCATCTATCCCTAGGTTGTCAAACCAGAGCATTTCACCAATTCTTTGAATATTATAAAAAGCTTGATAAATTACTTGTAGTTGTAAAAAAAGAGAGTTATACGTAGTTTTTAATTCGTAAAAAAAGAGAGTTATACGTAGTTTTTAATTCTATGGACCTTTTAACTTGTTTAAGGAAACTGATTCTGAAATCCTCTTTTCTTTCAGTACTCGAGGCATTTTATATATTCGAGTCCGGCTCAACCCCTGGGACCTGAAGACTTGGTCTGGAAAATGGTTTGTTACTCTCTTCTACCACTTAACTTTTTTGCTGCCATTCTTTTGTTCCTCGGTGTTCTTAGGTGAATTTTTCTTTCGTTTTTGATGATCTAACTGCCCTTTTATCTTGGATCTTTGACTAAGTCCTGTAATATATGCTTAGTTAGTAATTTTGGCCAGTGAGACTTATATTAGGAATGCAATATACTCTCTTGCTAAACATGAATAATGAGCACTTTCACATGTGGACCAAAACAAAAAGGTTGTGAAAATTAAGAGTTTATTTCATTTTGTTGACTTTGCTTCTCATGAACTTATTTTCTTATTCGGTGCTTTCAAACGTAGGAATATATATAAACCAGTACTTACTATTTGTTTGAATGAACCAAAGGATACATGTAGTTGTTATGTATGTCGACACTAATTTGCGTTTTTAAAATTTTGCCTGGATTGTGCGACAAACAGATGGCTGGTAAATTGGTGAACATCAGGCTTCACACGCGAAGATCACAGCGAGTGGTGAACGGGTCTAGAAGTGTCTGCAGCTGTGACTGTCGACACCCCAACTCTACAGTTCCAAACCCTTCATAAGCATAGTCGTACTTTGGTATTTTTCCCTCTTCATTTGTTTGAAATCATTCTTTTTTTGCACGAATGTAGCTAAAATTGTATCAAGAAAAACCTAAGGTATCGATGAGTAAGTAGCAGATGATAGTTTGATATTAAACGTTTCATCTAGTAGCTATCTTGTTTTGTCATGTGAATTATAATCTGTGATTCTCTTTAAAAAAAATGAATTTATAACGTGGAAAACAATTTAACTCCTATTTCTTTATTTACTGTCACCAAATTAGAGAAATCCTTGAAAAACATTTTTCTACTTTGGAGAAATAAAGTGAGATAACACCGATGATTGCTCCCCAAATAGAGATTGAGCTAGCATATTTCTGTTGAAAATATTGAATCATTCTTACCAATCACTTGTTCCAAGGTTTAAAATTTTACTCTCTCCGGTCCGAAACAAACGTCGTTTTAGCATTTGCTTTTACTATTTCGGCACGTATTTTAAAACGGCCGGTAGACTCACTATTTGAGACAATTTTACCTCAAATTTTTTCTGGGAAGTACGTTAAGGATTAACGTACGTTCACAAAAAATTTCGGATTTTTTTGGAGTCAAATAGTACCTCATCCGGCTTCCTCGATATGCGTTACTTACTGAATATTGGGATGCGAGGAAGTTATTTAGACCATCCACACCAATGTGTTATTGGTGTGGGTTTTTGGGTGTTTTTACCCACAGCAATGGGTTTTGAGAGTGTCTTTGGACAAAGGCACGCGAGCGGGTGTCAAATTTTGACACCCGCGTTTTCCTGACAGTGGGGTTCCCACTGTCAGGCCATTATTTAAAAAAAAATAAAATTTGAGTTGGACGAATGGCAGTGCGCACGTGGCGCGCTGCCATTCGTCCCCGGATCCTTTCTTTTTTTTTTTCCCTCAATTTTTAAATGAGGTTTTTCATAATAAATACTGAAAATAATTTTATAAAAAATATACCATTATTTTTAATTTTTTGAGATCTATAAATAGAGACTAGGTTTGTATTATTTGGACACTAAAAAAAATTCGAGTTTTTTACATTATTTTTCATTTTTTTCTTTTTTAAATGCTTTTTTTCATAATAATTAGTCAAAATAATTTTATAAAAAATATACCATTATTTTTAATTTTTTGAGATCTATAAATTGAGACTAGGTTTGTATTATTTGAACACTAAAAAAAATTCGAGTTTTTTACATTTTTTTACATTTTTTTTCATTTTTTTCTTTTTTAAATGCTTTTTTTCATAATAATTACTCAAAATAATTTTATAAAAAATATACCATTATTTTTAATTTTTAGGTATATTTAGTGTGTATTTTCTTGTTCGTTTGCAATAATCTCTATATGTTTGATTTACTGATTGATAAATAAAATCGTATGTTATTTTTTAAAAATATTATATTATTTATTGTATTAAAAAAGTATAGATTTTTTGAAATATGAAAAAAAATATGAAATTTAATTAATTTTTATTAAAAATATAGTATTTATTATTTATTATAGTATAAAAAATAATTATTATAGTAATTATAAATGTTAATAAGAAAAAGAAATGAAAGTTAGTGGAAAGCTGATGTGGAAGGGAGAGAAAGTGAATAACACCCTGAAAAATACATTGCTGTGAGAAGTGAGTGTTATTTGAAAATTTGATTGGGTGTTAAGCTGATGTGTCAGCTGAAATAGTGAATAACACCATAAATTTGACACCCACTACTGTGGATGGTCTTAAAGTGAACCAGAGAGAGTAGCATTAGTTTCCATCTGGTTTGGGTTCGGGTCTTATACACGTCGGCTACTTGGCCCACCATAGACGAATCCAATTTTTTTCTTTTTCGCTTTTCGCTTAAATTCTTTTCTCTAATAAAAGAAAGGCATTAATGGTGATACGCAGAGATCCTAGATTCCTAGGCGACTAGTTACGATGTGCTCCCCATTCAGTTTTTCTTGTTTTGTTCCTTGTTTATATATATACTACTCCCTCCGTCCTTTTTTAATAGATGCGTATTGTTCCAGTGCGCATTTCAAAAAGATTGGATGACTCACTATTTAATCTCAAAAAAATTCGTACTTTTTTTCTAACGTATTAACGTACGTTCGAGAAAAAATTCGGGGCAAAATTATCTCAAATAGTGAGTCATTCGACCTCCTTAATATACGTGCAAATAGTGAAAGCGTCTATTATTAAAGAACAGAGGGAGTATAAACGAACACAAAATCACTTAACTACAAACGTGTTTTATAGACGGATGAACTCGTAATATCTCCTAAAACATTTACAGAAACAAGGAGAAAAAGGACGAGAACTGAGTATAATACGAGTCCATTTAAATACTTATCAAATTTTCCAATCTATCCTTTATTCAGTCATGCTGCACGGTCTTTTGCCACGTGGAACAACGTGGGGAATAGGGGAGCCCTACCCATGTGTGGTGGGCCCTACGAGCGTAATGATGGATCCGCGTGATTCATTAGTGACCAGTGTAATCATGTTATGGCCGGTTCTAAACAATGTTAAATGAGCACATGAGTACATGAGCTCAAATTCTCTGAATATAATTTGAACTAATTAATTCTAGTTTCTAGCTCTAATTTAGTTCTTTGAAGCGTTTTTTATTTCCTAACTCTTGGCGGATTTTAGTTTGATTTTTTCTTCTAATCCTTGGCATATTTTATAAATTTTATTTAATTTATTCATCAATTTATCGGTGAATAAATTCACACTCGATCACTGATTAGATCAATCGGTTCATTTGTTAGATTTATTAAAAAAAAGTAAAGTATTTTTCAATTAATAATTGAATTAGGCGTGTGTTTTTTTATAAAAATAAAACTCAGCACCAACAATCGGATCTATTGTTGTTACATTAAATAAACTAACAAAATGCTATACTTTGGCATGAAATTAAGAAATCAATGGAACGTGGAAGTCTGCTTTTAGATTCTTAATCTTTTATATACGTGCATTGGACTATATATTGGCGGTTTGATAGAAATTGTTTTGGCTTTTTTAAACGATATTTTATAAAAAACGGAGGAGGGAGTATTTTCAATTTTAAATATGATTAAAAAAAATCTCTCAAAATGAAATGGGTATGGACCTTCTTCATTCAAGGAAGAAGAAAATAGGATTCAGTCCATTGTGTGGGCCCATCCTCATCATGGGCTTTTTACATGGGGCCCACTCGATGCTGCTGCTGTGACGTTTAGCAATTAGCATGCATGATCATTTTAAATTTATAAATTTAAAATAAAATAAAAATCTAAAATGTCATCTAAATTTAAAACAAAGGAAGAGAGGGAGGAGAATAATGGCGTTGGCGTACGTGGAAGGAGTAAATAGCAGAACAAGCTTGTTGACTCTGCGCGTGAGACGCGCTCACCAATTCAAAATATCTCAGCTGAAAAAATCATTACTAATGTATTCGAAAGTCATGATTTGTCGATAAATTTCAAAATAAGTTTTTAATTATTACTTCGTGAGTACCAATATTGATTATTATTTTTACTTACGGTTTCATTTTTTTCCGAGAAGTTTCTATTTTTTTATTGTAAAAAAGCACAATCTAAACTGTAATTAATTATCAAGTAATGACTAAGTTAGCTGAAATGAAACGAACACTTATTTAAAATTAATACCAAATTTATATTTTTAAGATTTTCGGTGTTTTATTTAGGAAAACAAATTATGCCATTTATATTTATTTAATTGTGAATGGAGCGTGTATTACACGGATTATAAGGAAAGTGGGACTACCGCAGGCAGAAAATAGCGGAAGAATATCCAATAGCGGTACACGTTTTCGAGACGAAAAGGCGCGTTTGAGGAAAGCAGACAGAGCGGTCGGTAATCATTCCGCGGTTTGCGCGTTCAGATTTGAATGGAAATGGTAATTCTGAAAATAAAATAAAACCAAAAGGGCATTTTTCGGAATCCAATGAAAACGAGTACGGCCAGCAAATAACAACCGGGAGCTAGCAATTCTCCTAAAAAAACTAACACTAAAAATATATATATATATATATAACAAAAATATAAAAAAACCTAAATAAAAATAGAAAGAACAGCTGGCCCACGCCAAAAATCTTCTTTGCGTTTGAAGGTACGAGAAGGGCATTTTTGGCAAGAAAAATAAGATTGAGTTGAAATAACTTCCATTTTTACCAAATCCTACCAAATACAGAAAAATATTTTCTTGCGTAATTAATGGCATGAAGTATTTAATTTTTACTTATTTTTAATAAAAGAGACTTGAAGCTTATGAATCGAACTTATAATCTACCTCGTTAAAAGAACATGTACTTATTAACTGAGCTATAACTTTCGTACAAGTTTACATTTTTGTAAATAATAATAATAATAATTAATTAATTAATACAATGAATAAACTTATAATTTATTAGTAATTTTTAAATTCAAATTGTAAATTTAGAAGACATTAGTAAGAGGAACATGGTGGATAATGTTGTGGATTTTCCTCTAAGGTAGGTAAGCTTTAGTTTAACTTAGATTGCCAATAACAATTTTTTGTTCACTACTACTCCTATATGAATGCGTCTCACATCACATGATATGGAGTGCCGGTCTCGCAAATACACCCATCATCAATTAAATATCTCAATTTTTTTTCGTCAACTGGTTTATAGGGATGGCACACCCACAAATCCCTAAATTTATTTTTTCCATTTTAGTGAATTTCTAATGTTCATTTTTGTACGATAGGCTCCTATACGTTAGTCACGCGGAGTCCTTGTTGTCAGAACGGTAACAAACGACCGTTAAATCTGAATATTTTATTATTTAACTTGATAAAGTGTACTGTTCCTCGGCTCCACCTTGTCAGATTTTCTGACAGCCTTATCCATCTTTTAACTCTTCATTTGTCACCGTTCTGATAGCAGAGATTCCGCATGACTAACGTATATAACGTGTAGGGGCGTATCGCACAAAAATGGACGTTAGGGATTGACTAAAATGAAAAAATAAAATTAGAGACCTATGGACGCTATGTTGTTTTTATAACGAGTTCGATCTCTAGTATTATAATAATAATTAATAATATTTATTTTTTTAAAAAAAATTCTCTCTACTTACTATCATTTATGCCATTTTAGGGAATAAAATTAATCTCGTTAGAGTATAAACCGACTTAGTTTCTATATTATTTCAACTCAAAAATTGAACAAATCTTTAATCACGTGGCTACGACTAAAATTATAACACCCTTTAATTCTTATTTTCTTTCGAGTCCCAGCTAATTAATTGCATAATCAAAATGCAAAGAAAAGTTCAAACTTGAAAGGGACAAAATTCAAAAAATAGAAAAAATAAATAAAAATTTACTCAAAGTTTCAAGTTTCAACATTACTCAATTTTGTTTTATCTCGTGTAACTTTGACTTGTGACCGTTAAAATAAGGCAGGTACTTTTAATCCAAAGGTAGCCACTTTTAGTTCTTTTTAATTTCCTTTTATTCCACTTTACCTTTTCACACACTATTTTTTTCATTTCTTCCTAATTTACCCTTTACCCTAATTAATTACCATCACATCACTAACCAGGTTAATCAATTCTCCGCGTTTAGCCCAAAAAGCAAGACCATCCCCTTTTTTCTCTCCTTTTCGTCATAAAATTTTCAAATTACTTAAATTTATTATTGAAAGAAAAAGAAAAACCCCTTTTTTTGCTTCATCTTGTCCGCACTTTGGCACTCCATCTCATTTTCTTAAATCCAACATTAGCTTATAAATCTAAATCGGTAAAAAGTTTATCTATCATTAAATAAGGTTTTAAGTTTGAATTTTAAGAACGAAATAGTTTATATCGGGAGAATTTGATTCGACACTGGAAGGGAACGGGAGAAACCCTACTCAAATTCATAAACTAGTTCGGTAAAAATAATGAAGTGCCGGTCAGATATATTCTAGCCGGTGATCCACAAAAGCCCTGTTTTTTCCTCCATACCCAAAACAAAAGAACCTTCTTCTTCCTCTCATTTCACTACTTTTTCTTCAAAAATTAAAAAAAAAAATAATAATAATAATTTCCATAACAACTAAGCTTTCCTTAAAATAAGATATTTAGTCCCAGTCATGCCTTATTAGTGCTTGTAGTTTTGCTCGCGACTAAGTCATTAGTGTTCTCTCTTAAAAGACAATTTCTTTTCTCTCTTCTTCTTATCCCATCTATGCACCAAAACCAAACCATTATGCCAACTTGATCTTGGTTTTTGATGGCTTTCAAGCATTCCTCTTCTTCTTCCTCTCAAAACCTAAGTTCAAGTTTTTCTTCCTTCTTCTAGTTTTCTTCAAAATATTCAGACAGACAACCAGATACACAGAAAGGATTCATTCTTCTGTCTTTTGAGGACCCAAAACATATACTGACATAAAGGTGAGCTTCTTCTCTTACGTTTTGGGTTCTAGTACTAAAAGAAACATACTTTAAGATCTGCACGCGTATTAAGATAGGGTCTGATATTTTCTTTTAGCTTCGAGGTAACTTGCTTTGATGTGTGTGAATGGATTTTTTTTTCTCTGGATCTTAGGATTTTGCTGGTTTGAAATTACTTGCATGTTTGCTCGGAAGTTTTCTTGATTATTTGTTTTAATTTTAGCTGATTATGGTGGTTGTAAAGCAGTGACTATTTTCTGATTGGTACGGATATGTGTGAAAGGGAAAACAGAGAGTTTGGATCTTAGGTGTTTGTGTTGTTTTGATGTCAAAGAAAAGAAAAAGTGGTTTAAACCACTTAAAAGTTTAATGTACTTGTTTGGCGGAGGTTCCTGTGGAATAATTTTGATTCTAATCCCACCTTGGTTTTTATTACGTGGGCAACCACATAAAGTGTTAGGGGGTGAGTGATGAATATGTAAGCTGTCTTGCTGTTTGTTTACTCCTTATGAAGCTTTTGACTCTTGATTGAAGGGTTTTGACTTAATGAACCTTTTGCTTTTGATGGGAACTTAGAAAATGTAGAAAAGCTAAGATCTCTGTAATTATGAGTTCAAGGTTTTAATGATCTGCTGTGTTTTGTATTGTAGCTTATTTTTTGGCATTTTGAGTTCCCAATTTGACTCGCTTATATGATTCAGGATCTGCGAATAGTTCTCTCATCTGGTGCAGATGGCCTCAAGATCATTCAAAGGTAGTCGATCGAATCTATCAGTGAATTCGGATGTCAATGATGCTCAGAAGCCACCTTTGCCTCCAACTGTGACATTCGGGCGGAGAACTTCCTCAGGTCGCTATGTCAGCTATTCCAGGGATGATCTTGATAGTGAACTTGGGAGTAGTGATTTCATGAACTATACAGTGCATATACCACCTACACCTGACAATCAACCCATGGATCCATCTATCTCACAGAGGGTTGAAGAGCAATATGTGTCGAATTCCCTCTTTACGGGTGGGTTCAATAGTGCCACTCGTGCACATCTCATGGACAAGGTGATCGAATCTGAAACAAGTCATCCTCAAATGGCTGGTGCCAAGGGATCGTCTTGTGCAATTCCAGGGTGTGATGCAAAGGTGATGAGCGATGAGCGAGGCATGGATATTCTCCCTTGTGAGTGTGATTTTAAAATATGCAGGGATTGCTATATTGATGCTGTGAAAACAGGTGGGGGGATTTGTCCAGGTTGTAAGGAGTCTTATAAGAATACTGAGTTGGATGAAGTGGCTGTGGACAATGGAAGGCCTCTTCCACTTCCTCCACCGGGATCGAACAAAATGGAGAGGAGGTTGTCTTTAATGAAGTCGACCAAGTCACAACTAATGAGGAGCCAGACTGGCGATTTTGACCATAATAGGTGGCTGTTTGAAACCAAGGGAACTTATGGGTATGGGAATGCTATATGGCCAAGTGACGGTGGTTTTATAAACGGGGAAGGCGAGGAAGTTGTTGAGCCCAAAGAGTTGATGAGTAAACCATGGAGGCCACTCACCCGGAAATTAAAGATACCAGCTGGTATAATCAGCCCATATCGGTACATTCTCCAAACATTTGTTATAGTTTATCTCCTTAATATACCTAATATAATGACTACCTTTCCTATTAAAAATTAGTGGTTAACTGGTGAATTGGATTGTTTTCAATGGATTATGACGAGAATTTAGTCACAAAACTTGGATCATTAAAATTCTTTTTTTTTTTTTACTTGTGTTTTATTATTAGCCTTGCTTTTATGACTCTAAGTAGTAATGCACGCTAGTTGAACATGTCAATCTGACTGGAACATCTACTTGTTACTACACTTGAGATATCAGTTCTTGCTATGCGCATACATTAACACAATTCGTCCTGTTTCAACGGCTGTTACAGGCTGCTCATTCTTATTCGGGTTGTTATTTTGGGATTGTTTTTGTCATGGAGAATACAAAATAAAAATGAGGATGCAATCTGGCTGTGGGGGATGTCAGTGGTTTGCGAACTCTGGTTTGCTTTATCTTGGCTTCTTGATCAACTTCCTAAGCTCTGCCCAATTAATCGCGCAACCGATCTAGCTGTCTTGAAGGAGAAATTTGAAACACCAACTCTCAGCAACCCCACTGGTAAATCTGATCTTCCAGGAATAGATATCTTTGTCTCTACTGCAGATCCAGAAAAAGAACCTCCTCTTGTCACAGCAAACACGATATTATCAATTCTAGCTGCTGAGTACCCTGTCGAAAAGCTTTCCTGTTATGTTTCTGACGATGGAGGTGCGCTTCTAACATTTGAGGCCATGGCAGAGGCAGCAAGTTTTGCTAACATATGGGTTCCCTTCTGCCGTAAACATGTTATTGAGCCCAGAAACCCAGAATCTTACTTCAATTTGAAGAGAGATCCTTACAAGAACAAAGTGAAATCTGATTTCGTCAAGGACCGGAGACGAGTAAAGCGTGAGTATGATGAGTTTAAGGTCAGAATCAATGGCTTGCCTGAATCTATTCGCCGCCGTTCTGATGCTTATCATGCTCGGGAGGAAATCAAGGCTATGAAGCTTCAGAGACAGCACAGGGAGGATGAACCTGTTGAACCTGTAAAGATTCCTAAAGCCACATGGATGGCCGATGGTACGCATTGGCCAGGGACTTGGCTTAATCCTGGGTCTGAGCATTCTAAGGGTGACCATGCTGGTATAATACAGGTATCAATTCTGTCACATACTTTGTGAATGATTACTCATTTTTTTGGTTGCTTTGGATATTTTTTTCCTGTTCTTTGTTTTGCTAAAATTGTATTAATTTGTTCTGCGCAAATCCTAACCAGTTGATGATTTTTCAATGCAGGTGATGTTGAAGCCTCCGAGTGATGAACCATTGCTTGGAACTTCCGATGATACTAAGTACATGGACCTTACTGATGTTGATATCCGTCTCCCTTTGCTTGTTTATGTTTCTCGAGAGAAGCGTCCAGGCTATGATCACAACAAGAAGGCAGGGGCCATGAATGCTCTTGTTCGTGCCTCAGCCATCATGTCCAATGGCCCTTTCATTCTTAACCTTGACTGTGATCACTATATTTACAATTCTGAGGCAATGAGAGAAGGCATGTGTTTCATGATGGATCGAGGAGGTGATCGCCTTTGTTATGTCCAGTTCCCACAGAGGTTTGAGGGTATTGACCCTTCTGATCGATATGCCAACCACAACACTGTTTTCTTTGATGTTAACATGCGTGCCCTTGATGGTCTTATGGGTCCAGTCTATGTCGGAACTGGATGCCTCTTCAGAAGGGTTGCGCTTTATGGTTTTGACCCACCTCGAGCAAAGGAAAACCACCCAGGTTGCTGTAGCTGCTGCTTTGCTCGGCGCAAGAAACAATCCTCAGTTGTGCACACTCCAGAAGAGAACAGAGCTCTTAGAATGGGCGATTCTGATGATGAAGAGATGAACCTCTCCCTGCTCCCCAAGAGGTTTGGCAACTCAACATTTCTCATTGATTCGATACCTGTGGCGGAGTTTCAAGGCCGTCCGCTTGCAGATCATCCAGCTGTTAAGAATGGACGTCCACCTGGTGCTCTTACCATTCCCCGTGAGCTTCTTGATGCATCAACTGTGGCTGAAGCCATTAGTGTCATCTCTTGTTGGTATGAAGATAAGACCGAGTGGGGAAATCGTGTTGGCTGGATTTATGGATCTGTTACTGAAGATGTTGTCACTGGTTATAGGATGCACAACAGGGGCTGGAAATCAGTTTACTGTGTGACGAAGAGGGATGCTTTCCGTGGTACTGCTCCTATTAATCTCACAGATAGACTACATCAAGTCCTTAGGTGGGCTACCGGTTCTGTCGAGATTTTCTTCTCTCGTAACAATGCCCTCTTGGCCAGTCCTAGAATGAAGTTGCTGCAGAGGATAGCATATCTCAATGTTGGTATCTACCCCTTCACCTCGATATTTCTCATTGTCTACTGCTTCCTTCCCGCCCTTTCCCTCTTCTCTGGCCAGTTCATAGTTCAGACCCTTAATGTCACTTTCCTTACCTACCTGCTAACCATCACTGTGACACTATGTTTACTTGCCATTCTTGAGATCAAATGGTCTGGCATATCGCTAGATGAGTGGTGGAGAAACGAGCAGTTTTGGTTGATTGGTGGGACGAGTGCGCATCTTGCTGCTGTGATTCAGGGGCTGTTGAAAGTGGTTGCAGGGATTGAGATCTCTTTCACCTTAACATCGAAATCGGGCGGTGATGATGTGGATGATGAGTTTGCTGATCTCTACATTGTCAAATGGACGTCGCTGATGATACCACCAATTGTGATCATCATGGTCAACTTAATTGCCATAGCCGTTGGATTTAGCCGAACAATATACAGTGCGATTCCGCAGTGGAGCAAATTAATAGGTGGGGTTTTCTTCAGTTTCTGGGTCTTGGCTCATCTGTACCCTTTCGCTAAAGGACTAATGGGGAGACGTGGGAGGACACCGACCATCGTCTATGTCTGGTCAGGACTTATTGCAATCACTATTTCCCTCCTTTGGGTGGCTATCAAGCCGCCAGAGGGCGCCCAGGGCATTGGTGGCTCATTCCAGTTCCCTTGATACATTGAATTCTTTTTCCTTCAAAACTCATTTGTTCAGTCACATTCCTTCATTGAATTCTTTGTCCCAGATGCTACGGTTCATTGTGCCTATCTCCCGTAGCGTCTCTCACCTTAATTGCAGTTTTAGTAGTTATGGACCATACATGGAGAACTGGTTATCCTGGCATTTTGTTGTTGATGACAATGTGTAAGCTAAAATTTAAATACAATAGTATATCAGATTCAGTGCCCCTATTTCACATGGATAACTAGCATTTTTTGTTATTGCAATCTGTTGTATTTAGATAGGTGGGCATCAATTTTCATGGAAAGTGCCAGTCATTTGCAATTTATGGATGAACTTGGATTCAGAAATCAAGAAATTTTTATTCACCATTTGCTATTTTTTGAGTAGGTATCTTGTTTTGCTCCTTCGGACCAGAAAACTCCATTTATTCTCACACACGAGTCCGTTACTATTTAACCATAATCTACACTTTATGGAACTAAAACATACATAAAAGATACAATTGCTTGAAACTTAAAAGAGAGCAGAAAGAAGTTGATATGAAAGTATGCAATAAAGAATGTTGATTTGTTTGGTTTCATTATTATTATATTTATTTTGGGTTAGAACTTAGAACTGCTATCAGCAAAAGAAAATTCCTATCCTTATAACTCTCAAACATGCAAGAAATATGAATCCCAGTTGTTAAATCAGCACCAGACGCATGTCCAAGCTAACCCTATTTCAAATCACCTAAACAAAAACATTTCATCAGTGCCAAAACAAAAACATCAACCCATCAGAAAAAATCAAGCAATGGCGGCTCCTGTGCTGAAACTGCTAATCCTGCTCGCCATGGCAAGCGCCACCACCGCTATCTCAGCAACCAATTCTCTTTCCAAATTCCAGGACCTGACCGTCGCCATGCACGAAATGGCGAAGGCCAACTACTTCACCTTCGTAATGCTGATCAACATGTCTCCTCTCGACCCGAGAATTCTAGGCAACCTCACTTTCCTGATGCCTAACGACAAGATGCTGTCGAAGAGCAGGATTCCTCAGACCGCGGTTTCAGAATTCCTGCTCCGCCATTCCATTCCATCTCCGTTGCTGTTCGATCACCTCCAGCATTTCCCGACAGGATCCATCATTCCAAGCTCGGACCCCGAGTACATGCTGAACATTTTCAACAAAGGGAGAAGGCATTTCTACATCAACAATGTGAAACTCAACAGCCCGAACATCTGCAGCAATTCAGGATCCTCGATTCGATGCCATGGCATTGACGGCTTTCTGCCAAAGAAATCTCCTTCTCCTTTCTTTCCTTTCCCTCCTTGTTCAAGTATCACAAGTCCCATAATTCCTCCTCCTCCTCCACCTCCTCCTGTTGTGGCCACACCACCCTCGCCGTTGCCATTGCCATCCCCTTCCCCTACCGTTATTGATTCTGATTCTGATTCTGATTCTGACCAGCAGATTCCTGAGGCTTCACCGGCTTCTTCTTCTTCTTCAGGATACAAATGTCTCCTGTCACAAACAGGATTGTGGAAATTCATGTTGACTTCTGCTGTGGTGTCAGTTTTTGCTTCTTAAGTTTAGAGACGATGTACATAATAAAGGTCAAATACTTGTGTTCCTTTCTTGATGTATTGCAGGGTCAAATTAAGTTTCCTACCTTCAGATTTAGTTATGGAAAAATAACTTTATTTTATTTTGAATAATACTCTTTGTCCTACAAAATGACTCCCAGCTATTTTTTGTCCTTAAAATGACTTGAACTTAATTTATTTGAGTACGGGCGAGTACAATTTTAAGGTTATAAATGTAGATTAGTATGCCTGGAAAAATTGTGTATAAAAAAAAGGTTGTAACACACTGACTTTTTATTCTATACTTTGTTACGAGTAAAGTTTGTGATGGGCCCTGGCTGAGAAAAGCTTGGTTGAAATTCGGCCCGACTCATCTAAGTTCACAACTTTTAGGCCCAATCAAGGGCCCTCTTATCTAGAAGTTCAACTACCAAATCACCTAAAACTCAACCCGGGCATGCTTTGGTTGCTTGTAAATTGTAAGTGTTTCTATCGAGATAAATTACTAGTAGAAATTCGAACTCAAATTTAAATTTTATCTTAAATGTTTTTAAAATCACAGCACATATCACTGAAAAACAATCAACGGCTACTCAAGCAAGACCAAGAATATCTAAGAAAGTACTAAATCCAATTTCCAAATGTATCATCATGCAAACACTTTTTGTTTTTCTTTTATTTTCTTAAAAAAAGGAAGAAGATACAAATAGAAAAAAAAATACTTTTTTTCCAATAATGTTGGAACCTTATAAAGAACCAACCATTTTTTTCCACACAAAAAATATATAAATAGAAAAAGTATAATATCATCGTGTGCCAATATTAAATTGGTGCCGTGGTAAAAAACTCGCTTATCTTACGTCTCAAATTTAAACTTATAAAATATAATAAAATTACACTAAAAGATTTTATTCGAACTCAACGCTACTTAAATAAAATTATTCTCACGTCAGCACCATATGTCAACAAGGGAATTTCTTTTTTCATTTCATTTTCACCATTTTTTTAAGCCAACTAAATATCATACTTGGGCACGAATATTAAAGAAGTTGGATGACTCACTATTTGAAACAATGTTGCCCCTTACTTTTTTTTGAACGTACATTAATTCGTACGATTTTTTTTTGATCAAATAGTGAGTCATTCAATTTTTTTAATATGCGTGCCCAAACAGTAAACGATAGTTAATTGTACTGAGAGGGAATAGTTAATTAAAAATTAAAAAGAAAAAGAAAAAGAAAATAGGAGGGGTTTGGTTTACATGAACACGAGGCAGGCATGTGTACTTTTCTCCCCAAACGGTCCACGTCTGCTTAACATCTACCAGCCACACGCACCACCTACTTACCTCTCCTCCTCTCTCCCTCCCTTAAATCCCTTTTCCCACCTCACTCCCCCCATTCCCTTCTCCAAACCGTCACCAATCTTACCGCCCTCCTCCGCCGCCGTCATGACTTCCGTCGCCTCCTCCCTCGATTCCTCCACCAAACCAACTGACCTGATCATCTCTCCCACCACCACCCAAACTACCCCCTCCGACACCACCCACATTTTCAAATCCAAATTACCCGACATACCCATCCCCGACCACCTCTCTCTCCACTCCTACTGCTTCAACAACATCTCCGATTTCTCCGATTCCCCATGTCTCATCTCCGGTTCCAGTGACAAAACCTTCTCGTATGCGGAAACCCACCTCCTCTGTAAAAAAACCGCCGCCGGTTTGTTCAAATTGGGTGTCCGAAAAGGGGATGTCGTCATGATTTTACTGCAAAATTGCCCCGAATTCGTCTTCTCCTTCATGGGCGCCTCCATGATCGGTGCCGTCACCACCCCCGCCAACCCGTTCTTCACTCCGTCCGAGATTTTCAAACAACTCGTCTCGTCTCGCGCCAAATTGATCATCACCCAATCCCAACACGTGGACAAGCTAAGAGATTTTAACAACAATAATAACACCAATTACCCAAAATTAGGGGAAGACTTTAACGTCATCACCGTCGATGACCCGCCGGAGAAATGTATCCATTTCTCAACACTCACCGCCGCAGACGACGGCGAAATCCCAACCGTCGAAATCCACCCGGACGATCCGGTGGGGCTACCTTTTTCCTCCGGCACCACCGGTCTCCCTAAAGGAGTGATTTTAACCCACCGGAGCTTAATCACGAGTGTAGCGCAGCAAGTCGACGGCGAAAACCCGAACTTGTATCTGACCCAAAACGACGTCTTTCTGTGCGTCCTGCCACTTTTCCACATCTATTCGTTGAACAGTGTCTTGTTGTGCTCGTTAAGGGCGGGGTCCGCAGTTTTACTGATGCAGAAATTTGAGATTGGAGCGTTGCTGGAGCTGATTCAGCGGCACAGAGTATCGGTGGCTGCGGTGGTGCCGCCGCTGGTGCTGGCGTTGGCGAAGAATCCGCTGGTGGCGAAGTATGATCTCAGCTCGATTAGAGTGGTGCTTTCCGGGGCGGCGCCGCTGGGGAAGGAGTTGGAGGATGCTCTCCGGAACAGAGTCCCTCAAGCTATCTTAGGACAGGTTAGTAATTAGCGGACACGGTTTTGCTATTGGAATTTATTTAAGTTTTAAATAGTAAGGAATTTAGTTTTAGTCCAATACTCGTTGATAACTCACTCCATTTTAGTCTACAAACTCTCGAAATTTCTAACGACTAATCTCGTTAGAGTATAATAGTAAGGAATTTAGTTTTAGTCCAATACTTATTGATAACTCACTCCATTTTAGTCTACAAACTCTTGAATTTTTTGAAAACTAATCTCGTTTGAGCATTTTAGGTCTAAAGATGAGAAACTAAATTTTATATTTAATTATTCTTGCTTCACATTTTTAGAATTTTTAGAATGTATAGATTAGCGTTGATAAAAAAAAAATGAATAGAAATTTAATAAAAAGCAAGCGTTTATAGTTTTTTTTTGTACCCATTTTTGATTTGTTATTCTTGTTTAAAAAGAACCATATCACATTCAACCACCCTTCTCCATTTATATTTATAATATTCATGTAATACATATTTCTATGATAAATTCATGCCATGCATCTCAAAAAAAGAAAGGATGGCGGTCCACTTTTATTTCAATGTGGCCATGAATAATTGATGAGAAAAATATAATGATCAATTTTTTTATTAAAATTTGTATGAATCATTTTTCCTTTTTCAAGTTAGGTGGTCTCCAAAATAATGTTGGGCCCGTTCTTTCCTTTTTCCTTTGCTATAAAGATTGGGGCCAGTTTAGTTGCAAATGAGCCCAGCCCACCTACTCAATTTATAGCTAAGTTTTTTCCTTATTATCTTTTAAATATATAGAATTATTATCTTTTAGCTTCTCTCACATATATTCTTTTTACTCTTTTCCGATATAAGATTATTTTAATGAGATACATTTATAGTGCTATATATATATATTTTTTTTAAATTTATTACATTATTAATTATTATTACAATATTAAAAATGGAAGAGCTTACATACCGTATTTACTCTCGCCACCAAACCTACAAAACTTCTAGAGCAGACGTACAGCCATAACTTCATTTCCATTCTCTAACTACTTGATAGTATTTACTCTCGCCACCAAACCTACAAAACTTTAACTTTAAACCCATACTACGGATTGAGCTCCTCTAATTTTCTCTTAAACATGACCAGTCATTTTAGAGAAATTTGAACCGTTCAATATGAACCGTTCAATAAAATTAGACAGATGAGATTAAACATTCAAATAATTAATCCAATGCGGCTAATTATTAAAACCTATTTATATTCATAACGACTAACGACAATACTGTCTTTTAAATAAATTAGATTATATGAAAGAAACTCTCTAACTAAATAATTGAGAGTTAGGTTGCTTCGATTTCACTCCTGTCATATTGCATTATATGAAAGAAACTCTCTAACTAAATAATTGAGAGTTCCTACTAAAATTAATTTAGCAGATAGTATGGTTGGCTTTTATTTAGATATTTATGACTGAATTTTGATTGCAGGGTTATGGGATGACAGAGGCAGGGCCAGTGCTATCAATGTGCTCAGCTTTTGCAAAGCAACCTTTCCCTACCAAGTCAGGATCATGTGGCACAGTGGTTAGAAATGCAGAACTGAAGGTGATCGATCTGGAAACTGGAGCCTCTCTCGGGTGCAACCAAGCCGGAGAAATTTGCATCCGGGGCAACCAAATCATGAAAGGCTATTTAAATGATGAAGAGTCCACAACCAACACCATAGATATTGAAGGTTGGCTTCACACAGGGGACATTGGTTATGTTGATGATGATAATGAGGTGTACATTGTAGATAGACTGAAGGAGATCATCAAATTTAAAGGGTTTCAAGTTCCTCCCGCGGAGCTCGAAGCCCTCCTCATCAACCACCCTTCAATTGCTGACGCGGCTGTTGTTCCGTAAGTATATAGAAAAAATGCTTCACATACTAACAAATCGTATCAATATATATATATAGGTTGGTATAGGCTAAGTAACAATAAAACATGTAGGCAAAATGATGAAGCTGCTGGACAAGTTCCTGTTGCATTTGTTGTACGCTCAGCTGATGATTTCGAGCTCACGGAAGCTGCTGTCAAAGATTACATAGCAAAACAGGTACATACAATTTTGAGGGGATAACATTTACTCCTAATTAATCTTAAATTTAATGTAAATAAAAAGGATTTAAAACTATGTTTGGTTTGAAAATAAACAGGTGGTTTTCTACAAGAAATTGCACAAGGTGCATTTTGTTCATGCAATTCCAAAGTCTCCATCAGGAAAGATTTTAAGAAAAGACCTAAGAGCCAAGCTGGCCACAGCAACTACTTCTTCTTCCTCGTCTGCCTGATTCTTCTATTGTCCAATTAGTTTGATGTTGTGTTTCAAGAGAATAAAACTATTGCTCTGATGGTAGAAACAAATAAAATCAGTTGTCAATTCGTAACAGACATTATCCGGCCGGTCAGCCAGCAGTACTCCCCGGTTACCATCGGAATAATATTTTAGGAAGAACTATGTGACATTATTTATTTTTTGTTTGAATGAAAAATATTACGTCGTTTTTCTTATTATATGGTATTGTTTAAAGTTCATACGTTTCACATATCATATGGACATTAAATAATATTTATTTATTATTCACGAGTAAATAAAATGACATATTTGATATTATTGTCTTAGAAAATACAAATTTTAGAAAAAAGAAGAAGATAGGGACCGAAATGAGACATATTTGACAAACATAAAGATTTCAAAAACCTAAGGACATAGTTGAGAAAAAATAGCAAGACAAAAAAGTGTTTAAGACAAATTTATATAAACATAACTTAATTAAAAGAAATATTAATTCTTTTTTACTAAGAACAAGTTAGTGTGCGAGGAAACTTGATTATTTAGTTTGGTATATATATAGAAATTATAATGTCAATGCATCCACTGTTCGAGTAATTATATAGAGCATCCAATGTATCATGTCATTCCGTTCACTCTCTCATTTCAACAAATAAGTAAGCTACACGTTAGCGTTGGTGGTTGTAGACAAGGAAATTTTGAATTTTGAATTTTAAAAATACTATAAATCTAGGTTCCGTTCGCCCACTCACGTTAACCAATAAAAAAGCTACACGTTAGGATGGTTGTTACCGATTGACGATTTTAAAATTTTGAATTTTGAAAATACTATAACTTAAGTAGTGGTGGGATAAAACCCAAAGGGATTCGTTCATGTGTAACCATCTCATTAGATTGGGTTTACGCCTAATTAAACTACCCGGTGCATTATATTTTTTTTTAATGGTGAGATATATTCTAAAAGAATTCATCGACGTGTAACTATCTTATCAGTTTAGGGGCACACTCAGATAAAATACAAGTGTAGTATATAATTTTCTCCATTCCCATTGTTGAAGAATAGAAAATTAATTTTCGTTTAACACATATGCACAAACAATCATAAAACATTCAGAGTTCCCACTTTTAATTCAAAGCACATGCAATAAGTTAATAGAAAATTAACGCAACTGTATTTTTTTTGTCAATTAATGTATATAAGTATAGTAAATATGATCAGAAATTATGTATTGCTAATGTGTGGTTCTGTAATATTAATGCATGAAGTTGCAAATAAGTGTAGAAGTTAAAGAAGGGCAGCATGTACATACCTGGAGTTGATAAGTTGATTGGAAGACTAGAAGATGTTCTTGCAAAAGAAACAGAATTGATATGGCGTGTTCCTGGTGAAGTTCATTTTAAGGCGGAGCTGGAAAACATGCAAGCCTTCCTAATAGATGCCGATCAGGGTGAAATGCAGGTGCAATTCGCCGAAGAAGTGGAGAAGAAATGGGTGGCAGACATAAGGGACAAAGCATATGAGGCTGAGGACATCATTGATGAGTTCACCTATCACATGAATAAACAAGAAGAAGATATCGATGATGATATTTCTTGTTTATATTGGTTCCTGCAGTTGGTCATTGATGCACCAACACGTCTTTGGGTGATACATCAGACTGCTCACAAGTTGCAGAAGATAAGGAAAAGTATCAAAGACAATGCAGAGAGGCATACAAAATATAAAGCAGGGGGGTTTCTGCGCATGATGCTGCTGGGAGGACGCATACAAGAAGATATTGTCAACATGAGGAGCTGGTGAAAAACTTGAGGGAGAGAGCGTGTTTCATCGAAGAAAAATCCATTATTGGTTTCCACAAAGAAACTGAGACAGTGAAGCAATGGCTGCCGATGGATACCGAACCTCTAAGAGCTGCCATTTCGGTGTTTGGAATGGGCGGACGCGGAGCAGGTAAAACCACACTTATTTCCAGGATTTATGAGAATCAAAGAGGTGGGTTTGACTTGTCCGCATGGATTACCGTGGAGTTACTCAGAAGCTTGATCGGAAAGTTTGACAACGCATATAGAGGGGAAAAGGAGAGAGGTAACCCATGTCAATGTTCTATCAGGAGTTTTATCGAACATGATATGGGCACTGCAGGCTAATAACTGTAATCAACATTGATCTTATTATGGCCCTAAAATATATAGTCTTGTCTTCTGATGTGACGAAATCCAATCTTCCTAAAATAGGATTGTGGATCAAATCAAGAAGCTAGTCAAGTGTCCGTTAAAATAAACCTTCAGAATTTCGAAGCTCCCGAGTGCACCGATCTCTCATTTTTAGAATGGGAAACATTTTTATCCAAGAACTTGCTTTAAGGATATCCAGCTGTGTGGGGCTCAGCCTTTTTCTTTTTTCTTCTCTTTTTGAATTAGGTTGTGGTTATAATTATTAATTCGTATATCTTGGATGTTTTCTTTGCAGTTTCTTGAAATTCTAAGGCTTCCCGCTTGACATGCAAGAACTGACACAAATAAGTGAACAAATATTTTGCTTCTTATAATGTTGTACATAGCACGAATTTGAAGCAATTACAGATCCAAAGAGCAAAAGCAGGTTTTGTATTTAGATGTTTAGGAGCAAACTCACATTATCCACTGAACTTGAGATGCCAGTTCCAACCACAAGCTTATTAGATAAAAAGAAAAACTCCCAGCCGTTGCGAGTTATCCTTGAAGCAAGTTCTTCAATTAACATCCTTCCCATCTTTCAACAGCAGACAGCTCTCTAACAATCGTACTTTTACTGAATGGGTGCACATGCCACTTGCCTAGTGGTGATGAACCTGAACATACCGGAGACCACAATACTTGCAAATGGCCGGCTCCTTCAAATCGAGGCATATGAACTCAATCGGATGCCCCAATGCAGGGTTGGTATCTACAGGAAGCATGAATGTCATAGTCAGCATCAAACAAACTCTTTTTCTTACACATCTTATGAACCACGCAACTTACTAATGAATGCAGAGGCAAGCAACTAGCGCAAACTAACCTCCTTCACATGCAACAATCCTGCCTTCCACCTTGATGGGAGGAATTTCATTAATCAACTCCATTGGGGATTTCTTGCTAGTGTCCTGCAAATAAAAGCTAGACTTGGTTAATTCTGTCCCCACCTCTTGTTAGCATACCTTAATTTGGGAACAAAAAGAAAACTACACCAGGAAGACCACGCTAATGCACCACAACTAACTTAAACATTAAAAGATGATTGTTCCAAGCAGAGCCAGTCCACAAGCACATCCGCGGGTCCAGAGAACACAGTAATACCTCTAAGTAGCATATCAGTGAGAAAAAGCAATAGGGAATGGGGAGGAGAAAAAAATATAGTTGTACTTGTATCGTTTTTCTTTATATTTAGCCTAGAATAACTTTCATACAGCACGTTATATTCAGCCTATAATCAAGTATATAGTGTTTGAGCTGTTTCTTGTTGATTGAACATCGTCAACAGCCACCATGAAAACAGTCGATTGCTCTTTACAAAAACTCAGTCCAACAAAATACCTTTTTTCACCACTAATAGATGGAATGAAAAAGGCAGCCAACTTTCTCAAAAACATCTGAACATCATGCCATCAACTATGGTTCATTCCATTCACATAGCCAATTCATCATCCAAAAGTGACTTAAGGCAACAGAACCATTAAGCTAACATGCAGTACACCTCGAATAAATATGGCATATTCTTTTTTTGTTCCCTTCTTCCATAAATGGTATCAAATGGGGGGGGGGGGGGGGGGGGGGGGGGGGGGGGGGGGGGGGCTAACAGATAGAAATGGACAAAGAAAACTACGTTTGCCAAACAGCTAGGAAAATCATGCCATGAACTAGGGATTTCATTCGGCTAGCATAACAATTCATCATCCATTAGTGTCTTTACATGAAACAAAAACATTACACTGACAAGCAAAAGACCTCAAATAGACTGGCACAATTTTTTACTTTTCACCACTAAATGATATTAATAGGGGGGTAGCAGAGAGAGTGGATGAACAACACATCCAACATTATCCAACCAAGTGAGAAATCATGCTGTCAACTTCAAATAAGAAAATCATAATCTAACGTAATAAGAATCAAGATTATAAGACATAAAAGGGCTGTGAAGCAACAATTTCCGGGACTTCCTCTTATAAACTTGGCTTGACAAGTCCACTAATCATCAACAACAACTGAGACAGTTATGTGCCTAGTCACCTTCATTTACTAATAGGCACATAGGATAAAAAATACAGATTAAGTTGATTGTCTAAGAAAGGACACTAAGACAAACTAGAGCACTTGATATTGCAATTTGGAGTATCTCAGACGTACAAACATACCCACATTCCCTTCTCAAGAATCAGAGAAGTTGCCAAGTACATAACGTCATAACCTAAATCTGGTGTCAAGATGACAAAGATAAGACCAAGCCTATAAATTCCACTACCTTTCATCCCTTAATCTATGTCCCAAAGCCATGGATAATCAACTCCAAAAGCAAAAACGCATTTCATGTAAAAGATGGTAATTAAGAAAGGATAATTAAGGGAAGACCTAAGTACCTGCATCCATTTGGCGGTATGATTGCCGATTTGGGTTGGACTTAGATCAAGGCTGAAATTTCTTGCATTCAACAGACGGAACGGCACCATTTTTTGCTGAAACTCGCAGGTCTCCTGAGGGAAGAGAGAGTGAGAGAATAGCAGATGAGTCTATGCGTTTGGACCTATATTTATATATAATATAAAATTCTATAATCAAGCATTGTTATTTTACTAATTTAAACTTTTAACTTGTAGATGATACTAAAAGAAAACCAACAACCAAACTTTTTTTTAATAGTTGCAAGCAGTGAAGTATCACCTTCTCCACTAAGTTTTAGTTGAAATTACGTTCATTAGAGCTATTCAAGTTTACCACATCAAGTCACACCGGCCCCTGAATTGACATGGAGCTCAACTCACAAATCCAAGAAAAATAAAAGGATAGCCTGTTATTCAAATCATAAGGAAGTCAGGGTAGATGACAATCAAAAAGTGTCAGGAAACTGGGAAGTTTGGATGAATGCCACTTCAAACATGAGAAATGAAGTACCTTCTTACAAAAGCACGTTATACGCACCAAATAACACGTAACTAATGTTTGTATTGTTTCTTATTGATTGAAAATTGACAACAGCCGACATATGGCAACACTGTATTTAGCTCAGCTCACCACAAAATTAGCCCAACAATATGCCTTTGGCCATCATGCATTACCATCACTAGAAGTACAAACCTCAAAATGGACGCCAAAGCAATGCTTTCATCCAACAAAATTTATCCACTTACATGATTTGCAACGCCACTAGCATACAAAATAACCATCACCTAACATCCTAACATGTAAACCATCTGGAATAAATTAGGGAACAGTAATTTTTTTCCCGGGCACCACTGAATCAAGTTAATTGGAGATAACACATAGAACAAACGTACGAAGCTAAGTCCTATTGAACAATTAGGAAACCATGCCAGTTAACTTGGGAATTTCATCCCATAAAAAAAAGAAAAACAAATTCACCGTCTTCATCAGACCAAACCCACATATCCCACCACCTTTCATCCCTCAATCTATAACTCCAAAGCCATGGATACGGATTACAAAGAGGGACACATTTCATGGACAACAACAACTAGAGTTTACAAAGGAAGGATTAATGAAGAGAAAAATTGGATTACCTGCGTCCATTTGTCATTGTCAGCTCTGATTTGGGTAGTACTCCTGCTGAAATTTCTCGCGGAAAGCCTACACGAGTTGGACGATTTGGTTAGGTTTCTCAACAAACTGGATGCCATTTTCTTCTTTCGCTAATTCCCGATTTCGTTTAGAGATCGAGGGAATGAAAATGGGAGAGAAGGGCTGGTTCAATAATGGGCTTGGGCCAATGTTGATACATTATATGATATATTCTATAACTAGGCATATAGTATGATTTATTTTTCTTGTTTTTTTTGGATAAGCATTTATTTTTCTTGTTAATTTTCATATCAAATCGATTTTACTATGTATTAGAATTTCTCATTCCAATAATAATTGTCTAAAGAGTCACCCTCAAAACTCAAACGATAGAAAGGACAGAAAGATATAGATGAGATTATCCAGATTACATTAAAATGTTACTACATCAATGTCTATAACAGTTGCGGCCTCAAAATACACATGGCAGAGAACTGTGAAAACAAGGTCTCTGATGAAGAATGTTTTCAACCCTGGTAATGCAAGAATTTTCATGGCAGGCCAAATTTTCCAATTAATATGGGACATCAAAGGTAAAACTCTTGAATCTACACTCATCCAATATACGCGCATTGCGCTCAACCCTTGTCAGGTGTAAAACAAAACTGCTTTACCAGTGACGACAAGTAGCAGGTTATACCGCAGCATAACTTGGCTACTACAGTACGGTATGATGGTCATCTCTCTCCATACTCATTGGAAACAACTTGCTCTTTTATATGCACCTTCGTAAACAGATTTGCTTCTTGCACCATTGGAGCTCTTCGATGCTGCATCAGGCGAGTACAATGATTAGTTGGTTGGCTTGGTTTAGTAGCATTTGTTCACGGTTGCTCAATCACAGGCTTAACTTCAAGTTTTTAGCAGCTTTCCAAACCTGCATCATCATATGAATGAGAACACTTTGCTGCTTGATCCAAGGAGCCGAACAGCAACTTCAGGTAAGCAATGATTTACCAGTTACCATATTCGTGCTTCTTCAATCTTAATCAATGATAAATCTCTCCATATTGCTTTGCTTGCAGTTATATAGTGCCCTGTTCAGTTACGCACTTCTCATCTTTGATCCAATCTCAAGTTTGTTGAGGAATGGGATCCTTAATCTCTTCATAGACTCCAAAAGAACTTCAGCTTCTTGTTTCTTTCCAACCGATTTGTAAAAATGTACAGCTATACTCATAGTGAATCTGTCTACTTTTGCAGCGTCTCTGACCTGCTCAAAAAACTTGATGCCCTGTTCCACAAGTCCATAGTCCATGTAACCCCTCAACATAGTCCGAAAACATGGAAGGTCAGGACATAAACCAGCAGCCAATAGATCCTTATATACCCTTTCCGCTTCCAACATTAGACCAGCTTTAGAAAAAGCAGAAAGTAACTGATTAAAATGAGCGCAGGATACTGGAAGGCCTTGCTTCTGCATTGTATTGATGGTTTCCTCAGCCTCTGAGTGTTTTAAACTCTCAGTGTAGGCTCGAATGACGTAAAGATATGTGACAGAGTCAGGTAGGCAACTATTTTTTTCCATTGCTCTGAGAAGTTCCTCCACTTCATGATAAAGTCCCGCTACAGAATATATATTGATCATAATGTTGTAGCTAATCTGCAATTTCCAATGAAAACAATGGGAAAGATTTTTTGTTGATTTAGTAACAGCAGTTTAGAAAAGCTATTAATGGAGAAGAGTTGGTTGATGTAAGAATAACTATTTTAACAGTCGAGATCCAAAACATTAATATTAACACCGTGAAATCAAAAGTCTAAACTTCTCTAATCGTACTAGTCCTGGAAAACTGCAAAGATTCAAAATATTGCTTCACCAACAAAGAGAGTGACCTTATTTCATGCCTTGTTTTCACTTTCATATGTTCCTCAAAGTCCAAGATAGTTAACTATGCATGGTATGGTAGTTATATCTCTACACAGAACAGTCTATCACTTTTAAAAACATGCTCATACCAGTCCAGGTTTTATTCCCTCTTCCTGCATTTTGGCAAATAGAAGGGATGCTTCGTGCCTCTTACCTGCAAGATGGATGAATAATTGAGGTTAGGGAACACATTGAGCAATGAAGATACAAACACCAAACTAAGAAAACTTCCATAAACCGTACCCAACCAACGAATGAGGCATTCAAAGCCACCTCATCATATTGCATTCAGAAATAGATATGACAATCAACAACACAAGAGCCAAGCCAGATATTTGCTCTTCAAGTGAGCATTTTTTAAACATGTTCTAGATAATGATGTCTCATTGGTATTCTTCCTGAATCTAAAGGTGTAGGCATCTGCCAAAGTGACATATAGTAAGATAAATCTTGGGTGCATCATGTAGTCTATAGAGGCCGAAGTAGATCATTACCAGCCTTTCCATAATAGCTAATCATATTCGTATATGCTTTCTCATCCAAAGAGAGACCTAAGCTGCAGGCAGTATTGAACATCTCCACAGCTTTATCCAGCTTCCCTCCTCGTCCATATACACTATGTCAATGTTCCATAGTAAACAAGTATAAGCCACAACATGGGTGAAGAAACACAAACATAGATTTATTTCTCATAATTTTTTTACCTTATCATAGTGTTGAATGTCTGAATTGACGGCAGGATACCCAAGGAAAGCATGCGCTCATAGATGCTGACTGCAAAGTGCAATCTACCTGCAATGAAACAGTTAAATATCATACCATCCTTTCTTCACTTGTCTTTAACAAAAAAATTATAGGATAATCTGTACCAACCTGCTCTTAGCATTGCCTTGATAAAAGTATTACAGGCTACATTATCAAGCTCCATGTTGTCCTCAACACACTGGTGTATAATGTTCTCTGCCTCTTGATGTTTCCCTGTGCATGGAACAATAATACTCACCTATCAATATTGCCAATTTGCCACAGAAGTCAATGTAAATGGTAGACCAGAATTAACTATTTCTCACGTTCTTTAACTACATATTTCCCATGCCAATGATATACCTATTTCCTAAATTCAATGCAGGCAACAGAACCTTGTTCATGGCTGTGGATAATTTGTCCATTTAAGTGGTTTGCCTAATATGAAAGCAAATCTACATAAATATGATACTTTGCTAAAAAAAATTACCAAGAACTAAGAAGGATAAATAATTCGAAGTTCCAAGACCTGACAATCATACCACTGTTAGTCAAAGCATTCACGACTATGCTGATACCCACAGCATCAAGATGCTCTCCTCTAGACGTTACTTCCTTGTAAAGAGAGTATGCTTCCATTGATTTACCACATTTGGCATATGCATTAACCATCGAGTTGAATACTGATTTCCGCGATACTGGAGAATCTGCTATGGTATCAAAAACCTCTTGGGCGAGCTTTAGCTTTTGTTGCTTCCCATACAATGTAATCAGAGAAGCAACAATATTATCATCTAGTCTGCAGCCAAGCTTGTTCACTAGATCATTGACAGTCCTCGCTTTATATAAATCACCTGTTATTGACATCAGCCAAGGAACAAAAGAAATTATTACTTCACACCCACATCAAAGCTTGAAGGAGAACAAAGAAACAAAGAAAAGCCTTAGCACAGATGTGACCTTCAAAAAGAAGCAAGCCCAATCACAGAAATGAGGAGGTATAAGTTTCATACCCTCTCTACTAAAGTTGCTGACCACTTGACTAACCACAGGCAGGCCTCTACCCTCCTCGAGAAACAGCTGCAGGATCCCTTCAGTCTTGCTAACATTGCCTTTTGTCAAATGCAGATCAAGGATTAGACCAAGAGCTATACTGTCAGCTCCCTCAGAGGTAATGAAGTTCTTGAGTTCCTCATTATCTCCATGCATAACTTTACAAAATGTCAGGAAGAATCTATTATCCTTGATTGACTTGTTTGCGGCCATATCTTGGACTAACTGGTCGGCATCTCTTAGCATGCCTTCTTTGCAAAGCACTTTCATAACTGTTCTAAAGAGCTCGATATCAAAATCTATATGATTTTTCTGTATATGAGCAATTAAATCCTTGGCCTTGTCAGTCAAGCCCAGTTTTAAATATAAATTTAGCATGTCACTGCAAGAACCAGCATCAGGAAGCCCGGTCTTTGAAAGAGCTTGAAATGTAACTTCAGCAGAGCCCAAATCTTCTTTCATAACAAAACACTGCAACAGGACAATATAAGCAAACCTTGATAACCAAATGTTTCTAGACTTCATCACTTCAATAACAGTCAAAGCCTTCTCAAAGTTCCCAGAATTCAGATGGACTTGTGCCATTGCTAAATATGTTTTTTCATTGGTAAGCAGACCTAGTTGCTCAGTCTCTTCGAATGTTTTCTGCGCGTCCTCATATAGACCTAGTTTTCCATATATTCTGATAAGCAGGCCATAAATAACTTCATCAATTGCAACTTTGTAGTTTTGCATTTCTGTAAATAGAGAAAGAGCTTTAGAATAGTCTTCAATTTTGTAGTACATGGTCAGAAGTGAAGCGCAGGTGAAGTTACTTGGAATTATTCCACGACATCTCATGTCATCATACAGTCCTAAAGCTCCATCCCAGTTACCATTTTTCGTACATACACTAATAAGCAAGCTGTATATCACTTCCTCAGGCAAGTGCCCCATGCTTTTCATCTCATTAAAAATCTTAAAAGCCTCGTCATGAATTCCTCTCTTGATGAATGAATTGATAACTACCGTGTAAGTGAAACTATTTGGTGTCACACTTTTAACCACCACCTGCCTCCACAATTCTATTACCATTCCATGAAGTGATTTCTTCTGTAAAGAGGATAGCATGAAGTTGTAAACTGCAATAGACACTGTAATTCCTCTTTCTTCTATAGCAGAATAAAAAGAAAGCATAGCCTTGTGGCGCCCCCATCTGGCATAAGAACACAACATTGTACCACAAGCAACTTCATCAGGTTCACATCCTGTTTCAAGCATCTCCAAGAAGGTCTGCTCAGCTAACTTGATCTTCCCAGCTTGCCCATATATCCGCAAAAGAATCGTGTATACTATAACACTCGGGCGATAGCTTAACTGTTCAACCACAACACTAACATGGCACACAATCAATTTCCACATCTTGCAGGGCAATTATAAGAAGAAAAATATACTAAACAACAAAACAGAAATAGTGAAAGAGGCAGAAGGGTGAGGAACCCACCTGCAATTTCATCCAGGCAAAGAAGTCGGTGGCCTCTCTCCACCCTTTCAGCTCTTTCAAAACCACACACATTTCTCTAAAACTAAGCTTACCAACGAACCCACACATGGCTTTTCTGACATCCCTGTCTTCATCTTTGAACTGTGCCATCCCTCTAACCGTCTTGATAGCGGCCACCACATGCTTCCCATACAAATGTCCGTGCCTGTCATCTTCCAGATACTGCACCATCTGCTCAGGCGTCCTTTTTATCCACTTGGGTGTGTGAGCTTGAGGTCCCTGGTGCTTCCTCAACAAACCCAAGTAACGAGCTTTACCTTTGATAATGCGCCGGGCGTTGTCGTCGGAAAGTGGGTTCTTCGGGTTTTTGGATCTGGGTTTTGGTTTTGAAAAGCTGTTCTTGTTGCCGTCGCTCAAAGACCATGGGTCTGGGTGGATGGAGGATTTTATGGGTTGTTTCGTGTTCTTGGGTTTAACTTTGAGGAGTTTTATGGGTTGTTTCGGTTTAGGAGGGATGAAAGAGGTGTTGAGAAGAAGAGCAGTGTCCATTTATAGAGAGAAGAATCTGTTGACAGGGAAGAAGAAGAAGAAGAACGTCTTCTCTTTTGTTCTACGAGGGAAAATGGTGAGCTGGGTGGATGGACATTTCTACTGTGCAGGGTAGCAAAGGTTTCAGTGGTACAAAGAAGCAAACTGTGCGGATAAACATAAACTCTTAAATCTATTTTTTTTTTGTTTTTGGGTATAAGACGTCCATAGATGTCCATTTTAGTCCTTAAACTATCATGCTTTCCAATTTAATCCCTTAGTTATTTCCTTAAGGTCCTTTATTTTCATTTATTGAATTCAAACTCGACACCTAATACGAATAATCTATTTTCTAATTAAAAATTATTAATTATATGCCTTTAAATGAGTAAATTATAGATGTAACAATACCCTATGCCAAAACACTAATTAGAACTTTCATAACAATTCCCAACTAAAAAATTAAGCATAGGTACAAAATAAAGTTAATTGCAATTCTAATGTATATCTACCCTAATTATATAAAATTAGTTATGATGGACTAGATAAATAACCATGTTTTTTTCGACACAAATCTATATTACTATCATTCAATAATTTGCACCCCAAAAAGCTTCAATCCTTTTTCAATCTCTTCGGGTATCCTCTCTGCTACTTTTGGACCGATAACTATTCCTTTTCGAGCAAGATCACGCTTCAAAACGAGTGACTCTCCCCGTATGATTTTCTTTTTTTCCTCGACATCATTTTTCGATTCACGTCGTTGCTTCGATTCCTTCTCATTTCCTAGTAGATGGTCTCTGATACTTCTCCCCAAACTGAGTTCTAATCCCTTCTGCAACTCCTGGTCACCAGATTGCTCCATTGATGCATTATCATCAACATTGGTAGTATAAGTAGTGTCAATCAACAAGAAATGTTGTTGTTGATCATCAGGACAGACACAAGCATAGAATGTGACAACATCTTTCTCCTTCAACTTCTTCTCCTTAACAAACATGTTCCATCCTCTTGTAAACACAAAACTCTGACTGCTCCTCCAATAACAATACCTAAACTTCCAACATTTCATGAACTTGTCATAAAACACAAGCTCTGTGTCTCCTCCATCTGCATCATTCTGATCATTGACACCAACATTTTGATGATTGTGATGGTGATGATGATCATTGGTGGATGATGAGAAGTATTGGGTTGCATATTTTTTTGGGATAACAAGTCTATTTAGCTTCCCTACATCACTTGGTGTTAATTCTTTTTCAAAAAGTTGTGTGCAAGAAAAATATGGTACATTTTGATCACCGACCTTTCCACCACCAAGAACCATCTCCTTCTCTCCTTCTTTTCGCACAAAATCCGCGTACCTGCGGTGACAGAGCCTGAGTGAATTTTCTAATAATAAAAAGAATAAAACTTTAAAGACTATTATGGAAAACTTGAAGAAAAGAAATGGCGGGCAATAACCCTCCTCTGGTCTACAAGAGGCTCCGCGACTGCGTACCTGGATTGATACGACCCATCTCGAATCATGCTCACAACATTTTCTGAACTATATTGGTTTTGAAAGCTTCTCTCTTTAATGTTGAGGTTGGTCCATGGGAAATTTCTGTGTGAATCACCACTTCTAAGCTTGATTGCTGCACTATCATAAGCCATTGCTGCTTCTTTCTCTGACTTGAATGTTCCTAACCAAATCCTTTGATGGTTTGCATAAATCTGCGCACCCCAATGCCCATTTTGCTGTGGCACAACACCTTTGAATCTTCCCGCATTAGTGTTGATGTTTTCGTGCATTTTTTGGCGTTTCGATGATTGGATTAACGGATCATAACACTCGTAGATGTTCATGATTCTGCGTCGACTTGAAACCAAGCTTGATGCATCATCTGCTTCCATTCTGCAAGTGAATGGGTACATAAAAGATTTTTTAGAGACAATTTGAGCATTTTTGGGGAGAGATAAAGAGAGTAAAGTTAGCAACAAGAGATGTATGTAGTTATTAGTTCAATTTGGAAGGCTGAGAGTTTACAATATGAAACTAATTAAGTTTGGTAAAGTATCATTGACAGCAAATGGAAGAAAAAACCTCAACAGAAAAAAATGGAAATAATAATATTTGACATTAGTTACATGGGATATGCTGTAGTAAGTTGAATTTTTTTTGAAAAAGCTAAGTCCTAATTTTAGGCAATTAATTAATGGTATGTTTGTTTTGTTTTTAATTATTAGCTTAATGATCCCATTGAAGGGGCTTGTTTTTAGATTTGATTAGTTGAAACACTTTCAGATTTTACATTATTTTATTCAATCATAATAGTTCCAACAAAAGACATTATCGGGCAAGAGAGAAATTAGCATTTATTGTTGTAAACGAAATACAAGTACTCGACAGCAGTTGCCTAATTCTTTTTTTCCCAAAAGAAAAAAAGAATCAAGGTTAATAAAAGTGGTCAAATGTATTTCCGTTAAACAGATTAATTTACAGTAATTCTTCAATAAAAAAATTATATAAAAAAATCCAACAGGTAATCATTCTGATAAAAAAGGATTATGCAAACAGTTCTGTTTGGTTAGCTTTCATCTAAATTCTCCATGTTCTCGGATATTTCAAACGCAGGTTATATCCATTCAGTTTCCTGACTCGCCGTTACCTTAAGAGGTCAGGGGATCTCGTAAGAGGTTAGACGTTCAAATCAACTTATCCGTCACCTTAACTTACAACTTGCATTATGATCCTAAGCATGGCCACCAGAAAGCTTATACCGAAAGTTAGCAGCATGATGACATTTTATGTAAAGAGGGCATGAGGAAACAGTGGATTTACTTGTCAACATCTTCATGGACAGTCCAATTCTTATGAGATCTGATAGAGGATAAGAACAGTCAAGCTTCTGGTATTGCAGAGACAAGACCACCTTCCACGTAAGCCAGCTTATCAAATAGCAGTACATTGGATTTCTTATCGCCTAAACATACCAGAACTTTGAAGAGCTTGTCCATATTCTGCAATGATCTTGGAACTCTTAACTTGTTCCCAAATCTTGGCAGAACTTTTCAGCCACTCGCGCTCAGAAACTGTCCGAGAAAAGGAAGGGCAGTTCATAGATAAAACCTGAAGACACCACACTATATCAGGTTTACATTCCCCCTTGCATATTCACATCAGCAAATTACAACCTAATAACTTGTCACATGGAAGAAAGAAACCAGATTCTGTGTCAGAAGGAAGGAGACCTGATCTCGCAATTTGCATAGTGCAGAGCTGTAACTTTCATACTGAGCTCTTGGCAAGTCGTCATTGCTCTTAGATGGGATTAAAAATAAATCAAGGTTGCTATTCTTACTAGTACAAGTCACCTTGTCACCACATTTCTCCCTCGTGAATGAAGATGATCTGAAATATTGTGCTAGGGCCTTCTTCAGCTGTGAGAAAACCTGTGGGGTACAATTGTGATCTTGCACTCTGCAAACAAACAGAATTGGATCAGTGCCTACACTTTCATTCTAAGTCAAACTCTAACCAGTTAGGAAATTACTAGCTGCACCAACTTAGTTATATGCAGGATGCCACCTAGTGAATACTTTTTTAAGGACACACTCAGAGCTAGCTAAACTATCAAGCCACTTTTTTCTCAATAGAAGCTAAACTATCAAGCCACTTTTTTCTCAATAGAAAAATGGATTTGCAAAATTGCTACTCACTTCGTATGCACAAAGACGGGAGTGGCCATATACTCTTCACCATCAAAGATTTTCTCTGAGTTTTCTTTTTCAGGGCCCATATTAAAGCCCTGCAACTGTATAGAGGTTAGTAAAGATGGATCAGATATACCATGTTTCAACAAGTCAACCTGCAAACAGATAAAAGGGGCATCATAAAGCTGCAGCATGTTATGCAAACCATGTGAAAAGAATGAAGAGGAAATAACTTGCTGGATGACAACACATTCAAAAAAACACATAAACCATACAGCACCAAAAGAAAGCAGATGTGAGATGAAGCAATACCGTCAGCAGTAAGTGCCACATACTATCATTGTGAACTCCATCAGACACCACCAAAAGGACATGACATATGGAAGCTAGTAGAACACCAAGCTAGAAGAATCCTTGCAGCATCACATGTAGATTCAAATTCATAAGAAAATTTACCCCATATCATGATTGTCAAAATGTAAAACAAAAGAGACTTCACACATGTTACGCCTATGTTTAGAGCTATGTGAAATTAGAACAGGAGTTCCTCTTCAGTTACCTGAATAGCCATAAGTTCATGAGCTAATTCAGCTGATAAATTTTCACCACTTAAAACCGAAATTGTTGATGAGCCATCGGGTCTCATTATCTCAGCTAAAAGAGAAGGGCTAAAAACAGGCTGCAAGTCAGGAAAAGGAAAATATTAGAAGACAATACCTTTTTCTGTGTCATAAACTAAAAGTTTATCATGTAAATTCAACAAGGAAATGAGGCCAAGAACTCAGGCAAGAGCTACATCGAAACAAAAATACATAGGGGACCAGATATACAGTATTTTAAAACAAAATTAACAAGAAACTGAAGCTTTCCTAACTTCTTTGTACCCAGAGAAGCAAAAAACAGGAGTGATACACGGAACCACCTTAATCACAGGCAGTTTTGGTGCAATAAGAACACACATCATTTTTCCTTATTATGAACTATGAAGTACCAAACAACCCCAATGTTATTCGGAATTTAAACTTGAAATCACTCAGATGGACTACAATCTTACATATGTTTAATCAGCATAAAGGAGAGGAGAAAGGACAACCTGAATGTCAAGAAGTATGAGGCGCTCAGCAGATATCCTTGGTTCTATGCCCACACTACAATGCCTTGCCATAGCTCTATTATCTTCAGCCTGTATCGTAAAAGGTGGAAGCATTCCTGTAGTCCATCATTATAACACAATTATATTCTGGAAGTAACTAGTAATTATTATAAGAAAAGAACAGAAACAGAACAGCAATTGAACATGTGGGTGCATCAATTCCACAAATTTGCAAGTACGGAAGAAGCCATATTCCTAAGCTAAAAACATGATATTGCGACACTAACTTACCACCAGGTGAGGTTCCATCAAACCCATAAAGCTCATTCATGATAGTTGACTTGCCGACGCCAGGCGGCCCAATCACTCCGACCACCGTGAAATCGGTATTCTCCGTCAGAAACTGCATTACCACGCAACCCATTGAAAACCGGTGCGGTTACATAAGCTAATAAAAGAGAGAGAGAGAGAGAGAGAGTAAAGGTTTAGTGGAAGTAGTGAACTAACAGGGAGGAAACGATCGATGTGGAAGTCCCAGGAGTCAGAGAGGAGATTGAGAGAGGTGATTGCCGGAAGACGAGAACGATGCAACGACGCCGTTTCATCCTCTCGCCCGAATTTTCCCGCCGGTGATGCTCCGCCCGGCACCAATCCGGGCTTCGCCAATAAAATCTTCGGAGCAGATGAACCCGTACCTGTCCCTGCCATTTTTTTCAACTTTTCCTGTTATTTTCCTCCATTTTCCCTAAAAGAGTTTTCAACATAGGCCGGACTTGTCCAAAGCCCATTGAGATCTCCTGGGCCGAAGCAAGACAGAGAAGAAGAAAAGTCAGGACTCGAAACAAAGCGCTTCAGGTTTTTAAAAACGCCGACGAAGAGCAGCAAAGCAAACCCCACGTCGCCCTGTGCGGCCAAGAATCGGATTCCGTTTATGTCAGTCACTGCCTCAGACATAATCTCCGAGGAAGAGCAGCAAGGATGAGAGTCTGCATGAGAGGTTTCAAACTGTGAGGAGTGTTGAAGAGTGTATTCAAGAAGATGAGCTCCTTAATTTGCTATCCTCATCCTATTATTTGCTATGATGGGTTTGAGATTGAGCCGTCTGGCCAAATCGACATTGCCCAGGTCCGCATTTTTATTTCTCCATTGCTATCTTTTAAATTCGATTTCAAGTATTGGCATCAGAGAGTACTGGCCGGTTTTCATGGATACAGCTCGCAAATTCCAATCTGATAGGATCAAGAGGTAGCAACAAGTACTGTGATTTGATAAGATTTTTTTCTTTTTTTGTTGTAGGTGAAATTCATACAACTTTCTTGCTAATTTCCAAGTACATCGATATCCACAAGTTAAAAAGGGGGGAAATAATTGCAAAACTGGAGTGCAAGAGGACTACACAAAAGGAATTCGACTGACTTCCTAGAAAACGTAAGCAAACAAGTCTACTACACTTTCTATCTGGCAAACTAAACCACATTCCTCCATAGCTCATTCCACCATAGCATCAACTGAAGTTTCAGCAGCTGGCTTTGACTTTTTGGAGCTCTTACCTAACCAAACGGAACACAAATATTTACATGAGTAAAAAAAATTAACCTGTCATATTTGCATGATATGAGACTGTGCAAAACAGGAAACTTACCCTTACGCTTCAACTGCTTCTTAAGTTTCAGTCCCTTCTTCACATGGAATTGTGCTGCTGTTTTATTGGCATCTTTAGACGCACCTTCCCCTGAGAAGTTAACTCGCATCAGCTCTAAGATACTTAAAAGCTCACACAGATATAAAAATGGGAGTGATATGATAAATTCATCATCGATAAGATACTTAAGAGTGCCTATGATGACTATTCCCATCAACAAAAATCACAGCATTTTCCATGCTATACTAGCTACATTAGCAATTCAAGTTATGTCTTTTCTTTTTCCTTTTAGGTGTTGAAAAGGTACAATTATCCCAAACGTGACTCATCTTAGTTCTAAGAAACATTGTAGAAAGAAATTATGATCAGAAAGCAATTAGCCATCCACCAACAAGCGAGCAAACCCTATTCTAGCCTAACAACACACTCATAACATTTAGAAGCATCCAAAATTTCAGTAACTGGAAATCTCAAACGACACTCAAATACACGTTTTCATAGATGAAACACAACCCATTTTTAGTAACTGAAAGAATTTAATGCTTCTCACACCTGCAAATCCATATAATTCATGCTCATGGCCTCACACCACTTCCTACTTATCGTATTTCATCGACTAATTTTCACATATAATCTAATAATGTGCTCAAAGTCTTCATAATTTATAGACACAAGTACACTGTTTGAACATATGAGCTGATCATATAAACATTGAAACCGGGTCAAAAATGAAATACCTCCAGCAGCAGCCATCAACACATCTTCCATGCTCACCAGGCCCTTCTCAACCGCCTCCTTCTGGTCCTGAAACCAACCAAACCACAAAAAACAAGGCAATACCACAATCAGCACAGCGCACGAGCACAGATACCAATATCAAAGAGGAAAACATCAGGAGAAGAAGCATACTCTGCGCCATTTCTTGAGAACCTTGCGCTGGCGCTTGCCGGAGATAGACTGAGGCTGGGGCTTGATCTTGAGCTTCCCTGTTCTTGGGTCTCCTCTCGTTGCTCTCTTCCTGTCTGCTATTATTGCTCTTCTCTTCTTCTGCACAACATTGAACTTGGCCATCTCACCTTCCTTCACTTCCTTCCACGAACCAGAACAAACCCTAGCTCTTTAATATTTATATTCTTTGCCAATGTGTTTTTAACTTTTAAAAGGATAATAATATATATTTGCGGGCTTCGTTGTGGCCCAAATACGAGGCCCATTTTTTTCTTTTTGGACATTTCATTGTTTCCTAGAACACAATCTTAATAAAAACAAGCGTAGGATAATCAATTAACACAAATAGAAGCAATCAAACAAACGATAGATGTATTATAATTAAACATTTATTTAAAAGATGTGAGTGTTAAATCAGCTAAAAATTACATATGAATTTTTTTTTAAAGTGTGATCAGTGATATAAAGAGAAATTATGTTGAAATTATATTTTAAACAAAAAAAATTTATAGACAATCCATAAAAGAAAAAGAAAAAGAAAAAGAAAAGAAATCTAATTAACACAAATATAGTAGTAGTATGTTTGCAAGATGAATCCGTTAGAAATCTTGTTGCTAATTTAACAGTCATCTCCAATCCTATACTTGAGGAGGCGCTAGTCATAGACTCATAGTAACGGTAAATTAGAACGTAACGTACAAGTTGGGTGGAGACAAATTATTCATTTATTACAATGTACAAAAGCTAGAAATTCAAACATCAAGTATCGGGCTCAAGAAAAAAGTGGTAGTCTTTGCTCGCCGGAGGCGTATGAAATTATACTCCTTTTAAGCGGCGAAATGTGGTGTGCTACATGAAATGCAGCGGCACGGAGTATATTTAGAGGTCCAAAATCAACCGAGTATGCCTTCTGAAAACCATCCAGTATAGCCATCATGGCAATATTTGCTGGTTTCCTCTCCGCTTCGTACTTCTTCAATAGTGATACCTACACAAAGCCAACAAAATGTTTGAGCAATCCAGCAAGTGTCATCGCTGAAAGAAACGATGCAGAGCAAGCAGGTCCCATAAAATCAATCTAGGAACAGTTCATAGGTTTAGGGCAGACGTACCTCTCCTATGTCCGTCCCTACTGCAATACCCTCGGCCATTATTCTGGAAAGAGCAAAGGCGTCTCCAAAACCTAAGTTAACTCCTTGACCAGCTAACGGATGAATAGTGTGTGCTGCATCACCAATCAGAACAACACGTTTTGACGCATAACGATTAGCGTGCATCAAAGACAGTGGAAACGCCATTCTCGCAGATGCCAACTTGATAACCTTGGGCGGAACTTCAAATGAATCGTTTGCTGATATTGTCACATTTCCTCTAAGCCATGAAAACATGTCGGCACCATCCAAAAAGCTTGACTTAGGATGAGGACCGTATCCATAATCCAGTGCATGATTTACTCTTCTCACAAAATCATCTTCATTCATCGATTTATAGTCTGATGACTCCTTCGGGTTCATTGTCCAAACGATGTTGCTATAGTTATCCCCTATAGGAAGAAGTGCAATTGGACCAGATGGCAGAAATCGTTGCCATGCACACTTATTTTCTACAGAATGTTCTACGGTGCATATGATGGCATTCTGTGAGTAGTTCCACCCAGTTGTTTTAAAACCTGCAAACTCCCTAACTTGTGACTTGCCCCCATCAGATCCAACCTGTAATGCACATAACTTGAGGCCAATAGGTTTTCTTAAAAGATAAAGCATTTATTGGATTATAATGCAAGTTAAATTACCACCAACTTAGCATACAGGCTCTTGCCATCACTCAGTTCTAGCTTTGCTAAACGTCCTCCTTTGTGCAATACTTCTGTTGATGATGTGTTATCCACTGCTGTGGAAGAGGAACCTTGGTGTATGGACATTGATGTCAATCTTGAAGGATAAATCTTCCTTTGGAAATCTGTGTCCTGTAGGTAATAATGTCTTAATTTCCATAAGAACACTAAAATCGAGAACAAATTTCTTAAGATAGCATTGTTATGCTTCTTGTTTATGTTTTAGTTGATGCTGCAAGAAGCAGAGTGGGCAAAATTTGCATAGTTGATGAGAAAGACTTACGATCTCAAAATAATCTCAGCAAAAAAATTATGAACTACAAACATAAACAGAAAATACCTCAATACGTGACAGAAGCGAACTATGGAGCACCTTATTCTCCACAACACACCTGGATCATTAGTCTGAATCAGCATCATCTTTCATTAGTCAAATGAGGCTTAAAAATGATATCATGTGTGGGCGTACCCTAATATGTCTTTGTGTATGTCTCTAGCATCGTATTTTGTGCAACCTAAGCCAGTGTAATCCCAAACCTACAGTAGAAAAAAAACGTTAGAGATAACTAATTTGTACTCTGAGTGACAACGTTCTTATTTCAAGATGAAGCAAGCACTGGAGGATATTATGTGCAAGACAACAATGAAAAGCATATTTCTAAGCAATTAAATGGACACTATTCTCAGAGCAGATGAGCAATAATAATTGCAGAAACATTAAACAGCATAGAAGAGATGTGAGCACAGCTGTAGTTATGCATTACTCCAAGCAAGCAAAAGATGTTACTGAGAAACATCAGCCACTATAACAGAGTTCAGATTTTAGACACATCATAAAATTGATAAGTTCCATATTTTAGTCCGACTTAAGTTAGCCCTGAATATGGATCATAAAGGTTTACTCCTCAAAGTTCCTTACACATGGCTGCGCCATTAATAATAAAAGAAATGCACATATCTAGTAGTTTATACAATTTTAACATCTTCCCTTCAAGGATATGCTGGAAACTTGTATGTCCTTTCTCTATGCCACTTTCCTCTAGCCATCACACTCTAGTCCTAAGAGTTACTCCTGAAACTACTTTTGGATTGAAGTAATTGAAAAACTCACATAGCATAGAACAGTATGAAAGACAATCTCTAAATGCAAAATGCGTTTAATGCATACTTCAAAAGAACTACAGATACATTAGCAATGTTGTATTTTGTTCACAAATGGGAGGCAAGTCCAAAATCAAAATGGGAATGAATATTAAGTCCAACTAGTAGAATTTGCCAAAACAATGAGAAAGGAACCATCACCTGCATCTTATCAAAATATGCATGTCTTTGTTGTTGAACATATTGCCATGCACCAACATCTGGAAAGCCATTTTCAGTGTTGCAAAAGCATGTTAAATCTCTTTTCCCATTAACTAGGATTAAAACTTTCAACTATTCTAGATCAAGTAAATGATCGGCCTGTAGAACCTTGCAAAGCATGTGGAAAATGATAAAATCAAAAGTATAAACTTTAAAAAAGAAACAGATTAGATGTTTCTCGCAAAATAAGTTTCTCTCTTGAAGAACATAGAATCAGGAAGAATGAAACAAAGTCTGCAAATTAAAGAAGATTTTCCTAGGGAGTTACTTAAACATGATCAGAATTTGACCATAGCATGGCAACAAAATTGCCAAATTTCAATTAGAGAAAATAACTCATTAGAGGAATGGTTTATCACTAAGATAAATCTCAAAAAGGTAACCAAAACAACGAAGAATAGCAAATAGAGCTCAATTTTTTTTTCTAAGCCCAACTATGCTACTTGATACCTTTAAAAAGAGATATAGTTGCAGGTGTGACCGTACTGACCCTTGCATCAGGTGGGTCTTCTTTTTTGATGCATAATTTACTTCCCACAGCAGGATTGCTATCAATGATGGCAACATTCAAATGCTTTGTCAATGGTGTGGTTGCTGCAAACACAGTGCCATAAATGAGATTACTAAAAAAGAAAAACAAAAGCTTATTCTATAAGATCCAGGAAAAATAATAGTTAGCTGGCGTTGGTGTGAGCCATTCCATCTTGTTATTTTATCTTCCTTCTTTAGAACCAATAGTACAATAGTTAACTCTCGATGGTAGGTACAATAATCAGCAATATTCAGGCATTCTCTAGTTCTTTTAACTCTGTCTCATTTTCTCATGTTTATCACAATGCGAATAGAGTTGCTCATGCGATGAGTAAACTAGCTATAGTTTCAAACTATTTTGCCGCCTGGGCAGTGGAATGCCCCGAGGAGATTTCTCCTATTGTGTTATCCGATTTATCTAATTAATTAATGATATCTTCCCTTTCAAAAAAATTGTACAATAGTTAAATGATGGCAGAATAAACAAGAATAGTAATACTGCAATAACAGAAACCACTACTACATTGTTGTCAAAGGACAAATGCAGATGACAAAACCAAAGGAATCACCCACCCAAGGAACACGCGAGGGCCATGCCGACCATCCCTCCACCAACAATAGCAATGTCATACGGGTCATCATGATTAGTAACACTCTGCTTGTTTAGGCACTCCTAGCACAAGAAAACCAAAACATTTAAATAATCAAAACTCCTAAAAAGTGTAGTGTAAAACAAAGGATGAAAGTAAAAAGGAATAAATTCCAACCACTTCTAGAACTAAGAAACAAAAATCCATTATATCTTTACTTCACAATTACTACAAAGACAAGAATCCTAGAAAAATAAATAAAATGTGTGAAACACTGGATGAAGAATCTTTCAAAGCCATAAACTTTAATCAAAACAAACATAGAACAGCAAGAAACAGGAACGCACAGTAATAAGATAGAAAAAGATTACTTTGTTAAGGTTGGCAGAAGTAGAAGCAGGTACTTGGGCAGCTGCGCCACTACAAAAGTTCTTTCTGGAAAATTTGAACACATGGGCATTGGCAGCGATTTTCCCTGCAATAGCTCTGAATAAACAAACATGAGAAAGCATTCATTTCCTTTTCTATGAAAAAAATATATTATTTGGTATACAACGGATGCTAACTGAGGAAGAGAATCAAGTGCGAAATTGTGGAAAGGAATTCTGGATACACTTACCTGTTCATTCTTGAAGAACCTGAAGGAGTTAAATGATGCGCGAGCTTGTGGAAAAAGGAAGACAAAAGGGAAAAATCAGGGCGTGTTTAGCAATGGAGAAAGCTCTCCCTTTTTCTTTCCTAATTTTCTGCAAAATCTCTAATTTTCTTTTCCAATGGAAAACTGAACATTGTGTTCATTATAGTCTAAAATGTGAAATTTTCTAACTAGAAAACTAGAAAATCATGTGCTAGGGCTTTTGTCAAACAGGTGGTGTGCATTGTGCAGAAGGTGATTGAAGGGCATACCCACACCTAAACAACCAGGCTCCAAATAAATTGCTAAAGACAACAAGTACCAACTAATCTGATAGCGTCCATCACTGACAGCTAGTGCAGGTAAAGCACATAAGCATCATCAATGAATCATTAACCAAAGGGATGGAAACATAACTGAGAGGGAGATAAAAGAGTCGCCTACTTCTATTTTCAAAAGCATTGCTTTTCCATATTTAACCAAACACGGGATGAGATGGTTCGAACACACACACCCTGCATTGGAACCAAAAACACTACACCACAGAAGTTTACATATTTGCACACCACACATTCAGTTAGTCAATAAAGATCAAGTTTTTGCATTACCAACAACAATAGGTGAGTTACTTAAGTGTCTATGCTCCAGGATAGCAAAATTTGCACAAAAAAATATAACAAACCAAGCATAATCTACTAAGCATAGGGGGGAAATCCAAATACAGTGATCTAAAATAAAAAGACAACCCAAGCATCAATAAACAAGCATGGTTTGGTAGGATCAAAAGAGGAAGCCATCAGATAATCAAAAGAAGAGACTAAAGAACAAATAATCAGACAGCTTTGAAGAAGAAGAAAAAAACCACAATTGGTGATTTTTGAAATCTAATCGGTGAAATAGAAATAAATCAATTAATTAATGGAGAACTAATTACCTGAAGAGAGTTGAAATTCAAATCATATCAAATCGCATAGAAGGGTTTTGCAACAGAACTCCAGGCGGTCTTTTTCCTCCAATCTCTCTTGGTATGTTATCACTATACCACAAAGGCTCGGGTGGGCTCAGCTTTGGGTTGAGCAACTACCTGGATCTTATCCCTGGCCGAATGAGCCCAGTGCCTATTTGGGTAAGTCTTCTAAGGGCTTAAAATTTACCGGAAATTTTGATTAATGAATACAATAAAAAAGAAAATTAGGTATAAACCAAACATATTGCAAATTTAAAAGTCCATTTAACTAAAACTAATTATGTTCGTACCGAATTAGCTTAATAAGAGGTCACTTGCTTTCAGCAAGTAATTTCTCTTTGCACAATGATCAACCTGTTATTTAAGATGAGAAAATCAAATCATTTGCACCAACCATCTATCGATCTTAAATAAATATTATTTTAATCTATTTTTTAATTTAAATTGTCAAAGATATATCTTTAAAGTTCTTTTTTTTTTGGAGGACTTGAAAATATAGTAGTTTAGAAGGACTTGAAAACATTTTTTTATTGTTATAAGGGATTAAATTAAATTTACACACGATCACCCTAAATGATTGGCCGTTCCATGGATGCTTTCCTTTATTTCTTTGTTTTTTTCATTTTAACATTTTCCCACAAATTATATTTCTCCTTCCAAACTTAATAACTCACTACTACACAACTTTTTTTATATAGTGTTATTCTAATTAAATCCATTTTTAATAAAAATATTATATCTATATTCATTAAGGAGTTGAATCTAAATGTAAGTATTAAATTCGAAATAATATTACATATTACAAACCCAAAACCGGTGGCACGGCCATTATTCGTCTATGCGTGTATACCTACAACACGTGTATAGTTTTCTCTAACAGAAACAACATTATTCTTCTCATGGAAATAAGATAGAGCAATTAAAAAGAAACATTACATATAATTTTCTTAATTAACTAGTATAGAGGCACATGTGCTTGGAGCTGATGCAAGAACACGGATAGCTGCATTCAATAATATAGCAAGTCTCAACACAAGAAAGAAGGCCTTTGCTGTTGCCATACATGGCTAGTGCCTCTTCGAGTACTGGATTGGAGATGACGGTCTTGTGGTTACCAGACCCGTAATCGATTCATCTTGTAGCATCCCGCTCGAGTAATTAGACCCGAATTTTATTTTAAGAAGACTCTCGTAGCGTTTGAGACCGATCACGTCTTTCTCAAACGCTGCACCGGCTATTGAAAAAACAAATGTAGCGACTACGAGTAGCACAAGAACACCGACCATGAGCATCGTCTTCTTAGCATAATCGATTTCTGGTCTCTAATTAGTCAATTGATTGATTATATGTTTTAGAGGTGTCAAAACGGGTCTGCGGGCCGGACCCGACCCGGACCCGACCAGACCAGAGACACCCGGGACCAGAAATTGGTTCCGGTCCCGACCCGACGGGTCCAAGCCGGGTCCGGGACCAGACCCGGAAATTCTTTCTTTTTTTTCTTTTTCATTTTTTTTTCTTTTTTTTTCCCGGCCGCGTGCAACAGACCTCATTCTTCTTCTTTCTTTCTTTTTTTAAAGAGAGTGAAAGCTTATTATTATTATTTTCCTCTTCCTCTTTTCTTTTTTTTTCTTCTTTTTCTCTTCTTCCTCTCTTCCTCTTCCTACGCAGACCTCACTCTTCCTCTTTTCTTTCTTTCATTCCTTTTTCTTTTTTCTTTTCTTTCCTCTCTTATTTTCTCTGCTCTTAGGTTTAATTTGGGTTTAATTTGATGGTTGATTTAGGGTTTAATTTATTTTGGTGTTGGCAGTGGTGGTGTGAAATTTAATTTGATGGTGATGATGGGTGTCTATTTCGGGTTTGAGGAGGAGGTGTGGCGGCTGTGATGGTGGTTGTGTGGGTAGAGGCGGTGTGTGGTCGGGGCTGTGTTTGGTTGTGGTTGAAGAGGTGGTTGGCAGTTTAGGGTGGTGGTGGTTTCGGAGGAGATCGGGTCCGGGCCGTGTGTGTGTGGTTGTTTTAGTTGGTGGTGGTTGTGTGGGCAGAGGCTGTGAAGTGAAGAAGAAGAAGTGAAGAACAAAACGAAAGAGAGAAAAAAAATTAGGGCTAAGCCTAAATTAGCCGGGTCTCGGGACTGACCCGGCTGGACCCGGAAATTTCGGGTCGGGACAAGACCCGGTCCCGAGACAAAACGGGACCAAAAATTGGTCCCGGACCCGACCTGAATTCCCGGGTCCGGGATGGGTCTGCGGGTTCCGGGACTGGTTGACAGCTCTAATATGTTTTGCTTAAATTTAATATGTAATGATTAGTGTGTTCTATTTATAGCGATCACTCATCGTTGGCTATTCAATCACTACAAGAAAAAAGAAAATGGAGGGAAATGGTTTGCCCAAACTCTTGCTTTTGTTGCATTGTGACGGTTGCCGAAACCGTCAAAAATAAAATATTACAATTCACCATGCACATGCAATAAAAAATAGTAGCAAGTGGTAAAAGGATCGTTCCTCAGAAATTCAGTGGACAATTTCAATTCTTTGTTTTGTAAAACAATGGGTGGTAAAATACCAATAATAGTTGTTGGCTGAGTGCAAATAATTAAATGGGCAGAAATAAAGAAAGAGTAAACAGATTAAATGAGTGTGACCAAATGATAAAGACTTCACAGCAAGGGTTCCATCTAACTCATGATTCATGTAAGTTGATCATTGATGCAAATGTAGTAAACGTTATACTTATAGGATGGCTATAGATATTAGGTACTGGTCACCTAGATCTCCTGCTTTCCTCCTACACAAGACTTCCAAAGAGACACTCTATTAAAAATCCCTAATCAACTCAATAATCCATAGAATTTAATTGAGCAATCGATAGACACGGGGAAATGCCTTATCCCAGGCCTGAGAGAGAGAGTTGTGTCTACTCCCATAAACCAGATCTTACCCTTTTTCTAACCGTTGACCAGTTAGTCGCTTTCGTATTTCTCTTGACAATGTAGACTCCAAAGTCTCCAGAAAAGACCGTAATTATTCAAGTTCTAGGTGAAGTTGATAAAGCTTTACATAAAACAAGAACAAACTAACATGTAATAAAAAAAGGGTAGGAATATAAGTGTAGAGTGTGTGAAGTGCAATTCGATCTCACAACCTAAGAATCATGGCTGAGAATCCTTGCCAAGAAGAAGGCGTTTAGCCTAGAATGGACATAATAAAAATAAAGAAATGATTATAAATTGAAATCGGAATTGAATTAAGAAGAAGGTAGAACCAAAGTTCAAGTCGCAACAATAGTAATCGGATAGAATGAGAACCGAGGAAGAAGAGAGAGGCCTCTTTTCCTTCCGGCTGCTCTTTTAAAATCAAAACCTAGTTGTTCAAATTCTAAAAAATGATAAGGATAAAATAAAAATCAAATATATTGTTTTGCAAATATTTCCTAAGGAGAATAATCGGGGAAGTGCAGCTCAAGGAGTTCTATGCACTCAAGGACTCATAGGACACGTCTTCTAGAAGTCAGCAACTCGCGCTCAAAATCCAGCTCGCGGCCCAAGCCCAGCTCGCGCCTCATTAACTTTGTTGACTCTGGTCAATGCGCAACAAACCCTCGTCTTATCCCAGGTCTGGGGTAAGGTAGTTCTCTTTTCACCAAAACAGCTCTAGACAGGCCTTTACAACTCCTTTTTTTAATATCTTGCTTCAAAGCTACTGATTTTGTAGAAAGGAGAGAAAAACTCATCATTTAGCAGTATCATCACCCTAAAATAGACCTAAAAATATGATGAAAGCATGATATTTAACGCTTCAATCACATTGTTAGGAAACAAAAATAAAAAAACAAATAAAAATAAAAATCATCTTTGTTGCCGGCAAAGGAATGGAAACAATTTATTTAATTAGTAATTAGTAATTACATTGTTGATTGAGATTAAATAATGTGCTAATGTGCAATTAAGTTTTGATGGAGCTTTAATTCCATCGATATAAAATCGAACAAGGGAAACGTGCGAGCATGTTTTGGAACATCTTCTTGGGCTAGAATGGTTATGGGATGAATTTTATTTGGGCTGAAGCAAGGCCTCGGCCTGTGAAGTGTCAGTTCTTTGAATTGACCCAGTTGAGTAGTTGGGCTGGACTTGAAGTTTTCTTTTCATATGAATATTGAGAGTAGGGTGTAAATTGATTGAGTTACGAGAATAAAGTTTGATATACTCCCTCTGTCCCTTAAAAGATGTCGTACGTTAAAAAAAAAGTACGAAATTTTTCGGGATCATATAACTACTATTCCGGCGCGTATCTAGCAGCCTTAAAATACGCGCTGGAATAGTAAACGACATCCTTTAAGGGACGGAGGGAGTATTATTTAGATATAAAGTTTTTATATTAAAAAAAACCCTAATAAAACTATATGTAGATATTTATTTTTTGAAAAAATCAACCGGTTGAATTCGATTCAATGACTAGCACCGCAACGATTCAACGATAAACGATCTAATGGTACAATCCGGTTAAACTAATAAACCATTGTCCGATTCGATTATGATAACTATGATAAAAATAACGAAGAAAAAGAGCTGTAAGAAAAAAATCTCAAATGAAAAAATCAATGACAAAAACTCAGGAGAATCAAGAACAAGAAAACTAATCAAAATTATGAATTCCTCATAAATTATCAATTATCAAGTAGGGAAAAAGTGTGTAAAATTATAAAAATGTTTTTCTTAAATCATTGTTGGATTACTAATATTTATCTTAAAATTTGTTCATTATCTTTATCTCGGTCAAGATATTCCAAATATAAGTTAATTTAAATGTTGCAAATAAAATGCTTCTTTCTTAAGATATGTATAGAAAATATACTTTTGGTAATTAAAATTAGGGTTGTAAATGAACCGAGCCGTTCATAACTTGCTCGAGATTTTCAATTTAGAAAAAAAGTTCATTAAAGCTTGTTCGATAAATTTCGTGTGTGTCGTGCTCATTTATAAGGCTCGTTTTTGTGATGAGTCGAACTTGAGTTTTGCTGAGTTTGGATCATTATAAGGCGACTCATTTAAATTTGAGATTTTATATTGTTAATTATTTTAATTTTTATATTTTATAATTTTTGATATTTTATACTAATTTCGAATAAAATTTAATTAACCTAATGAGTCAAAACTCATTTATTAGTAAATAAATATATCATACTCGAATCAAATTTGATCTAAATCTAAACCTAAAAAAATTAATGAGTCAAATTTAAATCTTGTTATTCAAACTCATCGCGAGCTTGAACCTATCCTATAATTTGACGAGCCAAGTTCGAATCACATTAACTCGACTCATTTGTAATTGCACGTATAATCGGAAATCTACTTTTGGTAATCTAATCAATTCAGAATGGGCATGTCAAAGCTGTAGTATTGACTATTGAGTACTCCCTCTGGCACGAATTATATGACTTCCCCGCATCCCAATATTCAGTAGGAAACACATATCGAGGAGGCCGGATGAGGCACTATTTGACCCCAAAAAATTCCGTACTTTTTTTCGAACGTACGTTAATTCTTAACGTACTTCCGAGAAAAAATTCGGGGCAAAATTGTCTCAAATAGTGACTGTTCCGGCCGTCTTAAGATACGTTCTGAAACAGTAAAAGTAAATGCTAAAACGTACCGGAGGGAGTACTACCATTGACTATTGACAGTGTCTTCGATACTAGTAGTACTTTGTATGCCTCTCTGCATTATGTTTGATACTCTTCCTTATCTTCTGTGGGCTGATGCATCACCCAAAGACGTGTTGGTGCATCCATGACCAACTGCAGGAACCAACGTAAACAAGAAATATCAGTAATCGATATCTTGTTGTTATAGGTGAACTCATGAATTTGACACTTGACAGACGTAGCAAGCTAGGAACTAGAACTAGCATAGGGAGTAATCAATAAAGATTCTGATTCTGCATATTTAAAGTGACCATAGATTCGGTCTGACAAAATTAAAAAACAGAGAAAAGAAAAGATTTCAATTATCGGGTTCTGGTAAAGATTTTTTTGTACCTGCGAAGCTTCTTCGTTAGGAGCAAATTGAATTTCTATTATAAGCCCACAAGATGGAGAAAATAAATATAAAATACTTTCTATAAAGCTCATTATGAATCCACCCATTTAAGTTTGAGATCTAGACTTATATTATTAATTTTTTTAATTTTTAATATTTTGTATTAATTTCAAATAAGGTTTAATTAAGTATAATGAGTCAAAATTTATTTATGTCCAATTATTAATAAATAAATATGAGACTCGAACTAAATTTGATCCAAACCTAAATTTAAATCTAATGAAAAATTAATGAGTCTTATTCAAACTTATCATGAGCCGGAACTTATCCTATAAGACGAGCCAAGTTCAAATCACGGTAATTCGGCTCATTTGGAATTGCACGTATAATCCAAATCTAGTCAATTCATAATGGACATGTCAAAGCTGTAGTATTGAGTCTATTGACTATTGAGTATTGACACTTGACAGACGTAGCAAGCTAGCAACTAGAACTAGCACAGGGAGTAATCAACAAAGATTCTGATTCTGCTTATTTAAAGTGACGGTCTGACAAAATTAAAAAACAGAGAAAAAAAATTTAAAAAAAAAATTAAATTAATTAGATTTTTTCGGCTAATTATATAAATATGAGAATTAATTTCAATCAATTACATAAATGTAAGGATCAATTTTAGTAAAAAAATAAATGTGAGGATTAATTCTAGAATTTTAAACAAAGACTATATTAAATGTTTAGCTTATAAGTTTACCGCCAAGTTTAATTTTTCTACTTTTTTTTTATTCACGTATAATTCAACCTTTCACGATACTTAAATTTTTTGGAACGATCCAATTTCAACCTATTTAAGTTTAATATGGTGACGGAGCTTTTATCACCAATCGATTAGAAGTATGGATTCTATCACCCTCATTATTTAATTAAAAATCAGTACAAAGTATGATGTCTTAGCAATGACTTTTTAGTGTAGTGGTTTCTTAATAAGTACATATCTCAAAAATTAATTGAATTAAGAACCAATATGATGATTAATACTACAATTAATTTATATTTTTTACATTAAAAATTGAAACTAGAATATATGTTTACATTAGAAACTGTAATTCGAGCACATGAGGTTTAAGTTCAACATATTAGTGCTTTTTTTTTATGATATAAGATCATGAGTTTGATCATTGCTATTGTAATGATGATTGATAATATAAAAACTGTAATTCGATAACTAAAATGAAAAGGAAAATGTGACTTTATCCGAATTGAGGGAGTATTATTTTAGACAGAAAAACAACAGGTAAAAAAATATATAACCATCCTATAAAAGATGAGTATATATACGACTATTGTGTTAAAAATAGGAGGAAAGCGTTACCTTTCTTCAAACTCTTATTCGACTCGAATATGAAATAGTTGACACTTAATATAGTAACATATGTTGTATCATCTTGACTATATTAACCTAAGATCATTGTGTAGTTTTTTCAAAAATAAATTATAGAATGTTCCATGTAATTAATCTAATACATGATTATTGTGTGTAATTTTGTCACGAAAAAATTATAAAGAGTTTTATATATTTCATCTAAACGTCTCTACTTGATCAGCTAACTACATTGCGGTTATACGTGACATTGATCGGACTCACCATTTCCTATATTCAGTTTATTTATTCATAGTTTGAATGATTAATAGTGTCAAATACACATTTAGTGTAAAATACATGTGAAAAATGATTTTTTTTTTATATTAATGTGAAGATGTTAATAATAAATTGCTAATTTTGAAGGGTGTCAAAATGGGTTAAATGGATTGATCGACCCATTTAAGGGTGCCCGTTTAATAAACGAGTTGACCAAACCCGACTCATCAAAATGAAGAATTGACCCAGATCGACCCGTTTGACCATTTTAATAAAAAAATGTGGTTTTGATACCGTCTAAAAAATAGTTTTTTTAACAAAGTCTAAACAACTAAGAAAAAATTATAACAAACTCAAAAAAATATAATAAAAAGAATAAAATGGTAAAAAAAAAAAAAAAAAAAGACGGAAAATATATAAAAATTCATAGAATTAAAAAAATAGAAAAAATATAATAAAAACAATAAAAGAAGGAAAACATATAAAAATCCAGAAAATTATAAAAAATAGAAAAATCATAACAAGAACACATAAAAAGCTCCAAATTTTTTTTTAAAATGTATAAAAAATTATTTTCTCTGATTTTTATTATTTATTTGAATTAAATGTATATTTTAGAAATTTTTATATTTTTTCTGCAGTTTCATTGTTTTTATTATATTTTTTCTTAAGTATTAATACTTTTTAAATTTTTTATGATTTTTTAATAAAAAAACTTATTTTTTTAATATTATAGGGATCGAACTTGTTGAATCACCAATTCGGTTTGGGTCGATCTGGTTTTAATAACACAAGGTTAAATTATTATTTATTATTATGGATCGAACTTCTGACATACCGCTTAAACGAATTAAAGGTACCAATAGGATGTCAAACTCAAATTCAAATCCTATTTTTTTTAGTAAAAAATAAGTCGATCCGTTTTTTAAGGGTTGAGTTAGACCGACGCACGTACTTAAAAGATCAAAAGTCATGACCCATACCCGTTTTAAATGGGTCCGGTACGGGTCGAGCTACCATGCCAGACTCATTCTGCCAAGCCCCACCCCTACTAATTTTCCTGCACAGTCTACTAATTTTACATTTATAAACTACTATAATTTAGAATTTGTTTATAACATATATGTATACGTAGTGTCTGTCTCGTATTTTTTTTTTGGTCACAATATTGGTCTTCGTATACATCATTGTTATGCTTAATATGCTTAATATTTGGAAAGGATCATAAAATCACCATACAGTTGTATCAAATATTCCAAAAATATCACATATTTATAATTGAGTCAAATAAAATTCCACGTTTATTAATTTTAACTGATCATACTATATTTTTAAAATTATATTAAAATTTCTTTAGTTTAAAAAAAAAAAATTATTAAAAAAAATAACGTCGGTTAAATTTATTTTTAAGAGTCAAATAAATTTTAAAATAATTCTGAAAATATAGTGAGATCGGTTACAATTGACAAATGCGAAATTTTATTTAACGCAATTATAAATATGTTACTCCTTTTCAGACATTTGGTAGAAATGCGTGTGATTTTATACTTCTTTAGTAAATATTCTGAGAGTAACTAGTAACTTCTACATTAAGTTGTTCTTAATGTTTCAGATGTTCGAGATCAATAATCCCTTCTATAAGTAAGTGTTGCAACTTGCAACCAAAAGCATCACACTCTTGCACACAGTTTTGCCCAGTTCCTCCGATCAATAATTTCATTTCAGCCTGTTCATCACTACTACTTCTAAAGAAAGTACAGTTATGAGCTCTTCTTCAATCTCCATTGAAGAGCTCAGCCTCAGCAGCAGCAGCTCACCTCACCATCAACCAGACCCATTTGCACCAGGAAACTCCATTGTCACTCCATCTTGCATGCCCATCACATCTTCTTACAACGACCGAATCCGCCCCCTCCTTGACGCGGTTGACAAGCTCCGCCATCTCAATGTCACCAAACAAGGCATTCAGCTCCCGACTATTGTTGTCGTTGGCGACCAATCTTCGGGAAATTAAGTAATCATAGTTTTTGATTTTTTAATAAAAAAACTTATTTTTTTAATATTATAGGGATTGAATTTATTGAATCACCAATTCGGTTTGGGTCGTTCTGGTTTTGATAACACAAGGTTAAATTATTATTTATTATTACGGATCTAACATCTGACCTACCTCCTAAACGAATTAAAAGTACCAATAGGATGTCAAACTCAAATTCAAATTTTATTTTATTTAGTAAAAAATGGAGCGATGCATTTTTTTAAGGGTTGAGTCAGACCGACGCACGTATTTTAAAGATCAAAAGTCAAGACCCATACCCGTTTTAAATGGGTCCGGTACGGGTCGAGCTAACAGGCTAGACTCATTCTACCAAGTGTCACGCGTACTAATTTTACTAGTTTTACATTTATAAACTATAATTTAGAATTTGTTTATAGCATATATGTATATGTAGTATCTGTCTCATAATTTTTCTTTTTTTGTCAGGATTAAGTTATTTTTTGGCACCTGTACATTATTTGACTGACTTATTTGACACCTTTTTCGGTCAAATGGTTTAAAAAACACCTCTACTTGAAAGAAATGACTCATTTGGCACTCGTCATTGACGCCGTCCGTTCTCCACCGTTAAATGCTGATGTGGCACGCCACGTGGCATGACACGTCATCAATAGTAAATATTAATTAAAGTATTTTTTCTTTTTCTTTTTCTTTTTCTTTTCTTTCTTTTTCTCCTTTCTTTTTTCTCTCTCTTCTTCTTCCACGGCAACCGGCAACTAGCCACCAACCCCACTCCTATCCTCCTCCCAATCAATTAAAATCAATTAATCAACAACCACCATTTGATTCAAATCTAATCAAACATGCAAAATATTAAATAATCAGTGATTCTTTTTAGCACGATTAAATCAAGAAACAATCAATTTGTGAAAAAATAAGAACAGATCCGGATTCGTTCATGTAAAACCCGGATTCGTTCATCACGACCCGGATCCGTCCATAACCAAACCCGGACATCACCACAGTACCAACCAAAAATCACCACCCAATCCAGCCCCAACACCGAACCACCCCACACCTCCCCCAAACTACCCGTCACCGCTGCCACTAAACCACCACACAAAACCCATCTCCTTCTCGCTCAAAAATCAAACCCACAACAACTACCCATAACCGCCACCTCTCCACTGAGTATTTGTGTGTATGGTGTTTTGTTGTTCTAAGAGCAAAGAGGAAGGGAAGAAAATAAAATAGAGAAGAAGAGAGGAAGAAGAAAGAAAAGAAAAAAGAGAGGAAAAGAGTGAGGTCGTGTGAAAGAAATTAGAGGAGAGTGAAAGAAAGAAAAAAAAGAAAAAAAAGAAAGAAAGAGAGAAAAAAGAAAAAGATTTTTTTTCTGATGTGGCATGCCACATCAGCATTTAACGGTGGAGGACGAACGACGTCAATGATGAGTGCCAAATGAGTCATATCTTTCAAGTAGAGGTGCCTTTTAAACCGCTTGACCGAAAAAGATGCCAAATGAGTTAGTCAAATAATGTACAGGTGCAAAAAAATGACTTAACCCGTCACAATATCGAGTTCGTATGCATCATATATTTGTTATGTTTAATATTTAGAAAATACCATAAAATTACAAATGTCTAAAAAATACCAAAACAGAGTCAAATATAACCCCACATTTGTCATTTTAACCAATCACATCATATTTTTAAAATTTATTTGATTTAAAAAAAATTATTAAAAAAAATAACATTAGATAAATTTAAGATCAATTTATTTTTAAGAATCAAACAAATTTTAAGATAATTTTAAAAATATGGTGAGATCGATTAAAATTGGTAAACGCGAGGTTCTATTTGACTCAATTATATACTCCCTCCGTTTGCCATTAAACGACTTTTACTATTTGGGCACGTATATTAAGGAGTTCGGATGATTTACTATTTGAGACAATTTTGCCCCGAATTTTTTCGTGGACGTACGTTAAGGATTAATGTACGTTCGAAAAAAGTAACAAAATTTTTTGGGGTCAAATAGTAAGTCATCTGGTTTCTTCGATATGCGTACCCAAATAGTAAGAGTGGTTTAAAAAAAACGGAGGGAGTACGTGTTATCATTTTTTTCACACATTTAGTACAAATGTTGATGATTTTATAATTTTATAATAAATATTTTTAGAGTAACTAGTAACTTCTACCGTTGTTCTTAATGTTCCATATATTCGAGATAAATATTCCCTTCTATAAGTAAGTGTTGCAACCAAACTCCAAAAGCATCCTCACACACTTTTGCCCAGTTCCTCCGATCAATAATTTCATTTCAGCCTGTTCATCACTACTACAGTACTTCTCAAGAAAGTACAGTTATGAGCACTTCTTCAATCTCCATGGAAGAGCTCAGCCTCAGCAGCAGCAACTCACCTCACCATCAATTGGACCCATTTGCACCAGAAAACTCCATTGTCACTCCATCTTGCATGCCCATCACATCTTCTTACAACGACCGAATCCGCCCCCTCCTTGACGCGGTTGACAAGCTCCGCCACCTCAATGTCACCAAACAAGGCATTCAGCTCCCGACCATTGTTGTCGTTGGCGACCAATCTTCGGGAAAGTCCAGCGTCCTCGAATCACTCGCAGGGATCAGCCTTCCTCGTGGGCAGGGGATCTGCACCAGAGTGCCATTGATTATGAGGTTGAAGAATCACCAGAGCTCCAAACCTGAGATTTCCTTGGAATTCAATGGAAAAACTGTCATTTCCGACGAAACCCATGTCGCTGATGCCATAAATCTTGCAACTTGTGAGATTGCAGGTTCTGGAAATGGGATTGCTAGAGAAAAACTAACTCTGGTTGTGAAAAAATAGGGTGTTCCTGATCTGACCATGGTTGATCTCCCTGGAATCACCAGAGTACCTGTTCATGGTCAGCCTGAAAACATATACGAGCAGATTGCAGAGATTATAATGGAGCATATAAAACCTCAAGAAAGCATAATCTTGAATGTTTTGTCTGCTACCGTTGATTTTCCTACTTGCGAATCCATCAAAATGTCTCAGCAAGTGGACAAAACGGGGGAGAGGACTCTGGCTGTGGTGACCAAAGCTGATAAGTCCTGATAATACATAAAATTATCACAAGGGCATAACGGACATTGTACCTTCACAAAGTACCGTTGACCAGTCAAAACGGCGTATGACCGATGGACCAGTCAAAACGGCATCACGACCGATTGACCAGGACAACGGGAATAAGTGGCAAAAGGACAAGTCTGGCCCGTTGTCATCAAACGGAACAAAGCCGATCCATCAACTAGAGCAAATGGGACGGATCGGCACGGCTTCATATGTTGACCCAGTCAACAGCCCCCAAACGGCACCAGACCGATTTGGCGTAACGACACCAAGCCGATTTGATATGATCAGTAAGATCCACTCACTGGTATAATTTATATAATACTCAGTAGTCAGTACACATTTAGTCAAATGTGGCATAGGGGATAACCTGCTCCCATCAAGTCATCATTTAATAGCTAGACAAGGGGAATATTTTATTCCCCCAAAGGCAGTAACTCCACATTACAATTATCAATTCCTACTTTCTGACCACGTTGGAGAAAAAAGGGGGAAAGAGGTAAAAAAGATCTAACCACTCTAGCCCTACATAAGGACTAGAGGGAGGTACTTGAAAGGGGGTCCTGAGCTCAAAAACTCACACGCTAATCTGCACATTTTATCCAATCACTGACTTTGGCATCGGAATCTCCGGCGGTTTTGCAGGTCGCTCAAGGAGCTTCAACCACCACCCTCCGGCGTGCCATTTGACGGAAAAGCCCTCACCCCGTTCCAGGGATTATCATTTGGTGCTTTCATTGAGAGCTTTTGAATTTTAAGTGAGTCACCTTGAAATTCAAAGCTCTTCTTCTTCTATTTTCTTGGGGTTTTCATTTCCAGAAAAATGGCATCCGACCCAATCTTTCTGTCAAATCAACCCACCGGTGAAGCTGCTGGCTGCCGTGACCCTCCCCCTACGCAAGCTTCATCTTCTTGTGTGGAAGTGCAAGCTGCAGATCGTAGACTCAACTCTCTAGAAATTTCAGAAATCCTATTTTCTGCAACTCCTCAATCAGATCTGTCCGAGTCAATACTCCCACCAGCAGTCATGCTTGAGTTTGCTGCCCTACACCAAAGGATGGACGTGATAATGGCGACGATCATGGAGAGAATTCCTCCACCCAACCAACAACTTATTCCTCAACAGATCCACCAGCAACCGACGGTTCCGCAAGCTGGGGCAGTTCATCAGGCCGGAAAAAGGAGAGGAGAGAGATCGGTGACCCAGCATCACTCAGAGACAGATCGCTCAAAAAGTGGACGAGACCTATCCAGAAAATCTGTTCCTCGACCAGATCTGGAAGAGCAAGATGATGATCCAAAGAATCCGTTGACCTTTCGGATTCGGAAACATCAAGTAAGCAGGCATGTTAAGCTGCCATCTGATCATTATCATGGGATCACAGATCCGAGTGTTCATGTGAGTTTAGTAAAGAAACATGTCAAGTTTTTTACTAGAAATGATGAGGCTTTATGCCAAATATTTGTGATGACCCTTAAAGGGATAGCCAACACTTGGTTTGAGAAGCTACCAGCTGGATCTGTTGACTGTTTCGAGCAGTTAGAAAAGGCATTCAGAAGCCGATTCAGCTCATGTATTTCGATGGAAAAATCTTCAGCCATTCTGTTTGACATGATGCGAAAGTCAGGGGAGTCGTTGGCTGCGTATGTGGCTAGATTCAACACGGAGCTAGCAACTCTTCCTGATGTAGCGCCTAATTTAGCAGCAGAGGCGTTGAAAAGAAACTGTAAATATCGAGAATTGGAAAATGCCTTGATTGCAAGCACTCCTAAAACCTTGGATCTCTTGCGGGTTGAGGTAGAAAAATATTCCAGAATGGAAGAAGCAGATTATCAACGGAAGAAACGGGAGGAGTCCAATTTCCAAAAGAAAGGATCTTCCCCGCACAAATAGACAGAGAAGAAGCAAACGGCAGGAAGCCGATATGCAGAATGGTCAACCAATTTCTCTACCATGCCGTTGTCCAAATCAGGGAGCGAAACGGCAATATTTTTAAAACGGCCTAGTGCCGAATGAGTGTAAACCTCAAACGGTTCCCTCAAAACGGCATCTAGCCGAATCGTCAAGGCAGAGATAAGTTCAATTATTGATTGTTTTATCTTTGTTAATTTTTCTGGAATATTATGTATAACATGAATTATCGAATATTTCCAAAACAATGAAAAATATATATTTGCCAGCATTGTTTCTCCTATGATTGCAGATCCTGAGAAAACAAAAATCAAATCAATCGTGGATGTAGGTTATTTTAAACCGAACCATGTTACCAAAATCCAAGAATCGACGATATTAAAGCTACCAGGGTTACCTAAGGCGCTGCCTGGGGATGCCGACAACCAAATCGGCCGCAGCCCGATTTTTTCAAATTTCTACCAAGGCTACCTAAGGCGCTGCCTGGGGATGCCGACAGCTAAATCGGCAGCAACCCGATTAGTCCAAATCGCTACCAAGGCATATATCGCCAACGATACATATATTGCCAACGATACATATATCGCCAACGATACATATATGGTCACTGAGACGTATATCCTTATTGAGGCATATATCGTTATTGAGGCATATAGCGTTATTGAGGCATATATCGCTATTGAGACATATATCGTCATCACATCTTCATAAGACCATTCCGGTCCTGCTAATCAGACGGTGACAAAGTAAAGAAAAATTCAAACCTATCTGTGTCTTAGTAAACCAGATAGTGAAACGATAACGCAAAAACAATATCTCCAAAACGGCCCAGTGCCGAAAGGTCGAAACGGCCACCTCAAGCGAATGGAAACAGATTCCTCAAACGGCAACTTGCCGATTTGCCAAAATAAAGATAAGTTCAAGTTACAATTGTTTTATCTTTTTAAATTTTTTCTGGAGTAATATATATATAACAGAAATGATTAAGCATCTGCAATAACTAAAAATTGCAAAATTATATTCCGAATAATATCTGTTCAGTACAAAATATGCCAATCGGCAAATGATCAAGAAATAAAACTAAAGCTCAGGCCGCTGGCCCAGATCCAGAAGCAATGTCAGGTCCAACAGGATTGTCATCTTCGTCCGAATCGGAAGAGGATGCATACTCTTTAGCTTCGGCAATTCTTTCTCCAGCAGCAACATATCGGGAAAGATGGCGGGGGTAGAAATGCTTATCGCCATAGTAGGAGATATAGCTTTCCAGCATGATATCCTTCATCTTCTTTCGCCACCAGCTTATCTTCCCAGGGACTTTCTCCAATTCCGCGTCCTTAGCGGCAATGCTACCCTGAGCTGTTTCCAATGCTGCCGTTCTGGCTGTCAGATCGGAACGGACCGCGTTTAGTTCCTCAGTAAGCTTGGCTACAGTATTGATCAAGGAGGCCTTATCTTCAGAAAGCTTGGTAACGGAATCGCACAAAGCAGACTTATCCTTTGTCAGCTCCTCGATCAGTGCCTGCTTCTGTCTAGCCATCATCGAAAGTCCATCCCTCTCCTTCAGACTATCGGCAAGCTTTGAGCGAGCTTCCATCACTGCCTTTTTATCATCTTCCCGAGTGGCAGAAAGGGCTTTCATCTCCTTCTGAATGGAAACCTTCTCAGTATCTGATTGCTCAAGAGCTTTCCTCAGAGACACCACTTTCTCATCTGTTGTCTCGGCAAGGTAGCAAATGCTGCATAGCATGCGATAAGCAATGCTCTCGACATTTGAAAACTGGGCGCTAAATTCTAACTCCCGGAATCGCTCCCGGTCAGCGTCATTCGCCAGCATTTCAGCAATCTGTTGCCTAGACCGCCTGTCGGCAACGCTAGGAACATCCAAACCAAGGGAATGGCAGTCGATGTTCCCAAAGTTTTGCATGCTCACAACATGAGTCGCTTCCCCATTAGGACCCTGGCTTGAAAGATGACCTCGAATATCGGCAGGCGGCGCGAGTGCAACATCATCCGAAATAAACGGACTAGGCATCGGCGGACCAGCGACCTAGTGAAGACGAACTTGAGGAGAAACGGGAGGACCCTGAGGAGTCTTCACTGGCGGAATAGGTTCACTAGAACCAGCAGCTGGTCCAGAAACGGTATCTTGCCGACTTGTCTCATCTCGAAGGGTAACAGTCTGATTGGCTTGCTCAGGGACGGCTCCTGACTGATCCAGGTCGATTTGCTACAAAACGGCTTGAGGCCGATCTGCGTCGCCCTCCGATTCTGAAACGGCAGATGCCCGTTTCGCCCTATCAGCGGCACGTTTCTCTTCAGCTCTTTTTCTTTTCTTAAGAATTCTTGCGGCAGCCTTGAGAACATGAGGATCCGGATCCGGCAGCTCGGAATATTGAAATGATGAACCGGATCGCCGCCGTTTGATGATGAGAGGGGGTTCTTCATCTTCTTCTTCTCCATCAAAGGCAAAATGTGTTTCTGGCCTTGCCGATTGCTCACCGCTCTCAACAACGGTCTCCTCGGCCACCGTTTCCTCATCACCCGTTTCATCTGCCAAGTGGCCTTCTGCTCCCGTTTGGTCTTCTGCCGACTCATCAATTGAATGACCCTCAGTCTGCATTCTATTTTCATCAGAAGTTTCGGCCGTTACAGATGTCAACCGAATCGAAGAGGCAGGAACAAGAACAACCTTTTTCTTCTTGGTTTTCTCTGCAAAATGAAGTTCGTATCAGAGATTAACAAAGAATAAAATGGCATATAATAAAAGCTCACCAAGAACACAATCAGACAACGGCACGCCGACGGCCAAATACCGTGTGTGAAACGGCGTGTTCACCGACAGCAACATATCAACCTGGGATTGAAGAGGTTCATCAAGGTTCTCTGGCTTGAGCCAGTGTTTCTCATTCATTTCCCGATTGAATCCAGAAACCCATTCGGACGAAGAAGATGACACCAGAAAGAAACGCTCTTTCTAATCTTTGACAGAAGAATCGTACCTCTGGAAAATCTCATTGAAATGGGAATCCCGGCGGGGGCGAATGATCATCAAGCATCCACGGTTGGTCAGATTAAAGAAAAATTTAAAAAGGGATAGAGATGGCGACTTGATCCCATTCAACTCACAGACCTTGATAAAGGCATAAATTCCAGCCCAGGAGTTGGGAGTAATCTGGGCTGGGTTCAAAAGATGTTGACTCAGCATAGTCTTAATCATGGAATCAAGGGGAAGCCTAAATCCAAATTCAAACATTCTTGAGTATAAAACCCTAGTGTTATCTTCAAAACAACTGTTCAACCTAACATTTGGAGGAGCAACAGTGGCAGAATATTCATCAGTCAACTCAATTTCTAGTGCCCCTATCTCAGCCAGCAGCTTATCTTCACTATCTAATTTAGTGAGGGTTCTATCAATGATCTCATCAGTGACAAGTGGGCGTTTGGGTGCCATTCCTAAATCTCAAACAATAAATCAGAGAGGAAAAGGAACGGGTAAATACCTAAAAACGCAGATGTCTTGAAGAACGGAGCCCAAAATTGCAGGAGAAGGTCGTAGAAACGAGAGAGAAAATAAGAGAATTCTTTGAAGAGGAAGATGAGTGAGAGCGGCGCTGAGAAAAGAGAGTGAATTAGGGTTTTCCAAGAGAAACCACTTTTAAAATAAATAACACTTCAAGCGTCAGTATTCCCAAACTGGACGATGACACGTGGCAGGCCCGATTGTGAATAGACGGACATATGTCAATAAAGCTGCAGAGCTTTAAATGAGGAGACGGCGCATGCGTTTCTCCCAGGCTTTGAATTTCAAAATTCAAACCTTTTCAGAAAATGAAGAGACATTTTCTCCTCAAAAGGCTCGAGCAATCACAATCACTTTACTGGGGATGTGCCACGTCAAATGGTATGCATTTAAATGCATTAACCTTTTTTATTGCTATTTATTTACAGGACTGAGAAAAAACTCTACAAACCGCACCGAATTAAAGTAAACCAAACGGCAGCACACCGATTGTCAAGCATCGAGCAAGAAACGGCAAGCCCTTGGTAAACACTCGGGCTCGTTTGTTGTTGGGCCTCTGATAATTCGTAAAATTATCACAAGGGCATAACGGACATTGTACCGTTGACCGGTCAAAACGGCGTATGACCGATGGACCAGTCAAAACGGCATCATGACCGATTGACCAGAACAACGGGAATAAGTGGCAAAAGGACAAGTCTGGCCCGTTGTCATCAAACCGAACAAAGCCGATCCATCAACTAGAGCAAATGGGACGGATCGGCACGGCTTCATATGTTGACCCAGTCAACAGCCCCCAAACGGCACCAGACCGATTTGGCGTAACGGCACCAAGCCGATTTGATATGATCAGTAAGCTCCACTCACTGGTATAATTTATATAATACTCAGTAGTCAGTACACATTTAGTCAAAGGTGGCGTAGGGGATAACCTGCTCCCATCAAGTCATCATTTAATAGCTAGACAAGGGGAATATTTTATTCCCCCAAAGGCAGTAACTCCACATTACAATTATCAATTCCTACTTTTTGACCACGTTGGAGAAAAAAAAGGGAAAGAGGTAAAAAAGATCTAACCACTCTAGCCCTACATAAGGACTAGAGGGAAGTACTTGAAAGGGGGTCCTGAGCTCAAAAACTCACACGCTAAGCAGACCCATACTCTCTCTGCACATTTTATCCAAACACTGACTTTGGCATCGGAGATTCTCCGCCGGAGATTACTCCGGCGGTTTTGCAGGTCGCTCAAGGAGCTTCAACCACCACCCTCCGGCGTGCCATTTGACGAAAAATCCCTCACCCCATTCCAGGGATTATCAAGTCCCCAGAAGGGTTGCTGGAGAAGGTCACTGCAGATGATGTGAATATCGGATTGGGTTATGTTTGTGTTCGGAATCGAATCGGAGATGAGTATTATGATGAAGCAAGGGAGCAAGAAGCTGCATTGTTCGCTAACCATCCACTTCTGTCCAAGATTGATAAATCTACAGTAGGTATTCCTATCTTGGCTCAAAAATTGGTTCAAATTCAAGCTAGAATTATAAATAAATGCTTGCCAGACATTGTTAGGAAGATAAATGAGAAGTTGGATGGAAACATGTTGGAGCTGAACAGGATGCCTCAGAAAATGTCAACTCCTACTGATGCCATTGTAGCTTTCACAGGCATAGTTGGTTCTTTCAAGGAGTCTTTGAGGAAAGTTCTTGTTAGTGGTGAATATGATGAACACCCAGATGACAAGAACATGCATTCCAAAGCTAGATTGTTTGAAATGGTGAATAATTTCTCCTTGGAGCTTCACAGTTTCCCTGAGAGCGATCCACGGAAGAACTTCCTAATGGAGGAAATTGGAGTTTTAGAAGAAACTAAAGGGATTGAGCTTCCTGTTTTCCTTCCACATGCTGCCTTCCTTGCAATCCTGAGGAAGAAAGTTGATGGTATATCAGGATTGCCAGTTGGTTTTGTTGATAAAGTTTGGGATTACATGGGAGAGGTGATCATGTCTGTTCTAATGCAACACACAGAAAACTATCACCAAATTCGATTAACTATCCGTCGAGCAGTGGCGGAGCCTGGACTCGATGTTTGGGGGGGCGAGATTAATGTCGGATCCAGAATTTGTATTCAAGAGGTGCGGGGGTTCGGGGGCAGCGCCCCCTCAAAAAAAAAATTTGGAGTATTTTATAGGAAAGGCAAACGAGCTGAACGAAAAATTGGAAAAATGCTTAAGAGTATTTATTTTCGTCACTAAATAACAAATATTTAGATAAACTTAACAAAAAGATAAATAAGAAGACAATATAGAAAAAAATTAATTATACATTAGAATTCATACAATATACATACTTTTTACAATTGTTCTCTACTTTAGCATTGGAATTGAATGAGAGATTAAAAGGGTGATTGATATGTGATGATTTGGCATAGAAATTGAATTAAATGGAGAGATTGGATTTCGGCAGAAATTGAATTGGCTTTGGCACAAATTTATTGGTAGTGATGATTTGAAAAATGAGAATTTGGGATTTAATTGAAAAGATTTGGGCGTGGGTTGGGTTTAAAATTTTTTAAACTTTTATCACTTACGTTCGAACTTTTATCGTTTACGATCGAATTTTTATCGAACTATAGAGTGGACTTTTCGTTGCTTACTGTGTACTAATTATTTTGCTTTATTTTATTTCACACTTTAACAATTTCGGTTCGAGTTTTTATTCATTTTTAGATAAAATTGATCGTATCATCAGCTCGAACCGAACCAACAATATACTATATTAATTTTTTTTTGAAAAGTTAGGGGGAGCCAGCTCCCCCTGGCCATAACGAGGCTCCGCCATTGCCGTCGAGCCTGCCATAATCTTGTAGATAGAATGAAAGAGAAGTCCAAGAAATGGGTTTTGGAGATTATTGAGATGGAGAAAGCTACAGATTACACTTGCAATCCTGAATATGAGAGCGATCGGAGCAAGTTGATGGTTCAGCAGCAGACATTCTTGACACAAATGAGAAACAAGAGAAATGCTAATGAGCACTCCCAAATGGCCTGATGAAATGGCCAGAATGATGTGGCTCTGCCACATCACTCATAAATTACAAAATTGCCATTAATGAAATTAATGGCTAAATTACAGAATTGCCATTAATGGCTTTAATGGCTCCTCCTCCCTCTCTCGACAGAACACCTTCTTCATCAGTGTCAAACCCTAGCCTCCCCTAATGCCATTACTCTCGACAGCTTCTTCTTCATCATAGCTTCTTCTCTCGACACAGCTTCTTCTTCGTCGTCCTTCGACACGGCTTCTTCTTCTTCGTCCTTCAACCGTGCTTCTTCTTCTTCGACAAAGCCTTTGCTTCTTTGCCAAATCTCCTTCGTCAAACCCAACTTCTCCTCCTCGCTCGACACAACCCTCGCGCCGTCATCTCCACACGCAACAGGTATGTGTAAGCTCATCTGGGTTGTTTTGATTTAGCTACGGTCCTGCGATTTGAAAATGTGAATTTTATGGAAGATGTTTTGGTCATAATTAGTAAGCCTGAATTGATGCACGAGTTAAACCTTTTATTACAGGTAATGGAGTTTTTTTCTCAAAGTGATGAGCCACGAAGTGATGAGCCACCATTGTCGGAACCTCATTATGAATTAATTCCGAAGTCAGGTATGGTCTTCAAAATAGAAGAAGAAGTTTACAATTTTTATCTTCAGTATGCTCGTGAAATGGGATTCGGTATTAAGAGAAAATGTGGGAAGAAAGATGATGATGGGAAGTTGAAGTATTATATTATTACGTACAGTAGAGAAGGTGTGTATAAATTCGTAGGAAAAAAGGCTTTTAATCCAAGGCCATCAAAAAAAAGTAATTGTAAGGCTAGAATCAATTGTATGGTTAATGCTGAAGGACAGTTCACTATTTCATCTGTTAATCTTGAGCATAATCATGACTTGAGTCCCTCAAAATCACGTTTTTTTCGATGTAATAAAAATATTGATGCGTATGCTAAGAGGAGGCTTGAAACAAATGACCAAGCAGGCATACGTGTGAGTAGTAATTTTCATTCGTTGGTTGTGGAATTAGGGGGGTATGAGAACTTGACCTTTACTGAGAAGGATTGTAGAAATCATATTCTTAAAGTAAGACAAATTAGGCTTGGAGTTGGTGATGCAGCATCACTTAGCATGTACTTTGCATGCATGCAAAAGAGGAATCCTAATTTCTTCTATATGTATGATTTAGATGATGACAATCGATTAAAAAATGTATTTTGGGCAGATGCACGATCTATAGCAGCATATGAATCTTTTGGCGATGTTATATCGTTTGATACAACGTACTTAACAAATAGATATGATATGCCTTTTGCTCCATTTGTTGGTGTTAATCACCATGGGCAAACAGTACTGTTTGGTTGTGGTTTACTCTCAAATGAGGAGGCAGATACATATATTTGGTTGTTTAAAGCTTGGTTGATGTGCATGTCAAAGGCTCCAAATGCAATAATTACTGACCAATGCAAGTCCATTCAAAAAGCTGTACATTGTGTTTTCCCTAATTCTCACCATCGTCTTTGCCTATGGCACATTATGAAGAAGTTGCCTAAAAAGCTTGGATCACGACATGATTACAAGCAAATTAAAAAAGTTATGAAAAAATCTGTGTATGAGTCTATTGAGGTTCAAGAATTTGAGGAGATTTGGTGTAACATGATTAGTGATTTTGATCTCAACAAAAATTCATGGTTAAGTGGTTTATATGAAGATCGTCATCGTTGGGTTCCAGTGTTTGTAAAAGGAATTTTTTGGGCTGGAATGTCTACAACCCAAAGAAGTGAAAGTATGAATGCATTCTTTGATAGGTATGTTGGTCCCAAGACGTCTTTAAAGCAGTTTGTAGAGCAGTATGATAATGCATTGAAGAGTAAAATCGAGAAAGAAATTAGAGCAGATTTTGATTCACTCTCTTCTCATATTCCTGTGATAACTGGTTTTAACTTTGAGAAAGAACTTCAAGCTGCCTACACAAATCAAGTTTTTCGGTTATTCCAGGATGAGTTGCGGGGTTTGTGGTACTGCAATATTGACTACCTTGACAGGTACATATTGTTGGAAAAATCTGCAAAACAAAGTTAGAATCACAAAGATCGAGTCGTGTAGAAACACTGTCCTAAAGGAATTTATTTCCCCCAGGATAAAACGATCTCTTCCGATTTAGAAATCAGGATCCATAACAGCAAGAACCAAAAATAGAATAATATTAACCAGGAAAGGAAGGCTCTCAAGTTGAGTGTAGTTTTCTTGATATTTCTTTTTCTTTTGTCTTGTCTCTTGGTTTGATAGAGTAGATAGTATTTATAGGGAGGAAAAGATCCAAACCATTATGATAGAAATATGTGGTCATTATGGTGGAGATTGATGACCATTAAGGTGGGGATTATCATGGCCATCATGGCCATTACCGTTACAGAATCATGGCAATTAAGTCGTTGCACAATCATGGTAATTAAGCCATTCATAGCCATTGGAATGGGAGAGATATTCAACCTTTAGAATATCCTTATTTTACAACAATCCCCCACATATTACAAAGGTTGATGGTAGCAATTCCTGGTTAATATATGTACGGAGTATAACTTTTCGAATCTGGTGTCTTTTGGACTATGAACCAGACCTAGACAAATAAATTTTATCCTTACAGAGATAATGGTGAAGTTTAAAACTTCTATGAACCATTAGCTCTTTTGTAAGGTAGGGAATCTATTTATCATGTTATACCCCCACAATTCTTGCTGTTAACGCGGTTTTGCGCGTTTTGGCCATGCGCGTGCCTGGATGTTAATGAATGCTCTAGAGATTATGCCACAATCTCATAGGAGCGGCCCCACTCCACATTCATATAGGTGATTTCATCAAATGTATCCGCAATCAATACATCACCCATAAGGGATATGAAATCATTAAGAGTTCAAAACTCATCCTCTCAATCAATGCAGTATAACACATCCACACCTTAGGAAAGACAATCAATTTGTGTTAACAGAATTAACAAGTGACTTGTTATTACCCATATGCACCTTTTTCATGGGATCTCCAATCACAAAGGTTGGGTTCCCATTACTGTTAATTTTCTAATATGGCTTTAAGTCTCATTCCCCTCGATGTTTCTTCAATTAATCGATGTTTATTCAATTAATTTTTCCACTCAGAGACTTAGTCAGAGGATCGGCCAAAATCACTTCTGACTTCTCATAATCAACAAAAATCATTTAACAATAGCTAGCTTAACCACATGCAAGCCTCAACTTGACAATCACAATGTATCGATACATAGGTGTTACACCCAATAAAATTCTCACATGTTGTAGAATTTCATCCAAAAATTATTAACATCACTAGTGGATCATCACATTTCATCATTAGTGGAATAATGCCATCAATGTGTTCACATATATTTTATCATATATACGTATAATGGTAATATATCTCCTTCCTCAAGGAGTTTTTATCTCCTTTAAATTATATAAATAATTCTCAATTTTTTTCCTTCCATAAATAATAACAATACTCATATGAGAAAGTTTAATACATTCATACCTCTTGTAGTATCGAGTATAATCAAATTACTCATTAATTTGATAGCAAGCTTCATAAGCGTTGAAATATATACCTTATATATTTTCCCCATAATTAAGTTCTCTGCAAACTTAATTAGCTAGACAGTTCACTGCACTATTGATCCCTACCATTTTAATCAGAAAACAATCGCATTGATTATATTAATACTCACAATTTCTGCATATATATATCAGAATGTTAATCAATCCATAACAGTAATAGTCACACCATTTAAAGATAATTTTACATACATCACTGCTTTAAATTCTTAATTCTTTTTAAACAGTAAGACTAAACATTAATCCGTTTCCACATATTCAATTCTTCTCATTTAAGTACATTAATTGCACCAATTATTAACATAAATAAAACAATTTATGTCAAACAATGTATCTTAAGGAATTATTTTCACATTAAGTGAAAATCTATAACATTAATTAAGATACCTCATAAAAATTGCAATTAAGCATATTGTATAAACATTTATGCACAAAATCTCAACTTTGGTACAAATCAACTTTTCAAACACGAATCACTTTCCGTTTAAAAATATCACATAAAATTGCAATTAAATTTTGGAACCTTAATTGCATACCGTAACACGAAGATTTCAATTTCACTAATAATAATGAAGTCATCATCCACTTTATTTTCATAATCAATTAAGAATAATCTTATATATTAAAATCTCATTTATATTTGCACCGTTTACTCCATTGCCACATTGTAACAGTAATATAACAATTAATATTGGTCATTCACCTCTTGTCATTGTTAAAGAGATCTTGAATAATATGAAACACTGACCAAGAAAATTTATCAAGCACATGGAGAATAACATACCTTGATACATACTTGTATCGTATCTGCATCATTAAGAGACATGAATTTCGTCATCAATATGGTCCTCGTGAATGCCCCACAAGTAATTAGACTTTTTGAGAAATTAACTTGTTAAATAAATCTCTCATAAAATTATAATTCATCATATACCATCAAAAATGAATTCTTCGTATTGCAATAGTATGTATGGCAACAACATCAAAATATAAAATCCAATTTAAATTTGGATGAATGCACTTAATTGCATTTAAGTAATTATTTGACTAATTTCAAACATTAGTCTATTACCACAACATAAATATGTAACTGACATCATACATATAAATTTCATTTAATGCATCTCATTGTAAAAATATTTATGGCAATGATTATAAAAACCAATTATTAACATAAAACAATTTATGTCATTATTACTATGCAAGTTTGTTAACGACATGTCATGCTAGAGGGACATTGATCTTATTATCATAATACCATTAATGAGGCTAATTGATAACAAATGATATTTAGCATTGTGCCATTATTAACATGGAATACCTTCTTCATCTCCTTACCTGCAACAGTTACCATTTATATGGAAGCTTGGGCTAGCACTTACTGTCCGATTGTTGGAGCGTGAGTGTGATGACTTTGGCACGTGATGGCCCATGGTGATGATGCTGGAAACATGTGGGGAAGATAATCTGAGGCTCCAACATCTCATTTTCCCAAGGTAAAAAGATGCAATTTTAATTAACAATTAGACATAAAAACTGAAAATGATAGCTCCTTCCCAAAACATAGAATTATATCATTCTCGTCTGAATTCACCGACCGCGTCCAATTATATAACAACATTTAAATAAAAAATGTTAATTAAATAATTGAAACGCAAAAAGAATAAATATAGGGATAAGAAATAGCCTGATTTAATTAAAGCACGTCTACGAGGCAGTTTAACAACGCCCTTCACAAATGCGTATCCATCTTTATAAATTCCTTTAGATTGTTGGAAAAATCTGCAAAACAAAGTTAGAATCACAAAGATCGAGTCATGTAGAAACACTGTCCTAAAGGAATTTATTTCCCCCAGGATAAAACGATCTCTTCCGATTTAGAAATCAGGATCCATAACAGCAAGAACCAAAAATAGAATAATATTAACCAGGAAAGGAAGGCTCTCAAGTTGAGTGTAGTTTTCTTGATATTTCTTTTTCTTTTGTCTTGTCTCTTGGTTTGATAGAGTAGATAGTATTTATAGGGAGGAAAAGATCCAAACCATTATGATAGAAATATGTGGTCATTATGGTGGAGATTGATGACCATTAAGGTGGGGATTATCATGGCCATCATGGCCATTACCGTTACAGAATCATGGCAATTAAGCCGTTGCACAATCATGGTAATTAAGCCATTCATAGCCGTTGGAATGGGAGAGATATTCAACCTTTGGAATATCCTTATTTTACAACACATATCACTTTCGGCATTCTATTGATTTTAACAAAAAAATACTATTTAGTATTTGATTGTAATATGCGTATCTTTCTTGACAGGAACGAAACGCATATAACTGACATCTTAAGAAGCAAAGAGGGTGCATTTACAAGAGAAGTTACTTATGTTGTTAGTTATGATGAGGCAAATCTTGAATTTAAGTGCTCATGTCGTATGTTTGAGTTTAAAGGAATAATTTGCAGACATATTGTGAAGGTGTTTATTAAAAAATATATATATAATATTCCACCACAATATATCTTGCATCGTTGGAGGAAGGATGTTAGACACAGACATTCATTTGTGAAGAATTGTTATGATGACGGCATGGATGATGAATGTAGAGTGAGGTACAATAATTTGAATGCACAATGTTCCAAGGCTATAGAGTTTGGAACTGAGTCTGTAGAGAATTATGAGTTTGTAATGAGATGCTTGAACGAGGCAACTTCAAAAATCTCACTCGGTAATTCCCCTAATTGTAACAAGCAGTCTGTAGGAGCCTCCTCAACGATCATGACAGAAGATTGTCAAAAAATTTCGAGTCCTTTAAAGGTGCGAACAAAAGGGCATCCTCCATCCAAAAGAAAAAGTGTCAACAGTAGAGCAGAAAATGAACAAAAAAAAGGTATAATTTCAACTCAAATGATTGTGATATTTTTATATGATATTTAACTGAACAATAATTATTTTCTGACAGAGTGTTCAATCAAGCAAGAAATATCAATCAATGTCACAACATCAATTTGGAACTCAAGAGAGTCAATTTGGTGTCTCTGAACCATCAATTGTGAATCAATTTGAAACTCAAGAGAGTTTGGTATGAATGTTTGTTTTGTTTATTTTGGTAATTTGTGTTTTACTTATGTTGTTGAATGAGAAATAAATTTCGTTTTAGTGGAATTTGCAGCTGGAGGACGATAATGAAGACGAGGGTCGCTTGGAAGAAGATGAAGAGACGTTTTGTGGTCTCTGTGGGCAAAATTATGCATCTGATGAATTTTGAATTTATTGTGATATATGTGATAAGTGGTTCCATGGGAAGTGTGTCAAAATCACTCCAGCTAGGGCAGAGCATATGAAGCATTACAAATGCCCCGCTTGCAGCATCAGGAGAGCACGGCCTTGTTTTTAGTTAACTTTTGTTTTTGTCCTTACAATTTTAGCATTGCGTATTGCGTATCTGCATTGCTCAAAGTGTATGTTTTATTTTCATTTTCAACTTTTACATCTGTTTAGGAAAGTGTTGACGATCTATGTCATTGGAGTTATATAATTTTTATAAATAATTTTACAGTAGCATATTACAAGTTATTGAATTACACTTTTACAGTAGCATATTTTACAGTAGCAACAACAAATGACAAAATGGCAAACATAATCCTCAATTCTTCACCCTTTTTATCATATAATGATTTTCATCCTTCAATTCTTTGATTTCAGCCACCAATTTTTTAATCTGGGCCATTTGTTCTTTCTCACTTTCACACACCGTCTTCTATCTTCACCATTGGAGCTGCGAGTGCGTGCGGCTAGGTTTTCTACACAATTACAATTTACCAAACTCAGGAAACTAACCCACTAAAGCATAATACAGGATAAACATTCACTTGGAGCAGATTAAGTTGAATTATAAAGACAACAAATAATCTCATTTTAACAGCAAATTGAGTGAATTTCTCTTGAATTTACATCCCATAAAGCGCTTAATTTCTATCAGTCCTAGCATTCACCAATCCACAGAACACAAAAACCCATATCAATCCACCAAAACAAATTCCAAAAATTCATCTGATTGCAAAACAGAGAAACGCAAAGAAAGCTGTCACAACACAAACCCATAATCAATTAAGCTCACGTACCTGTTGCGTGTGGAGATGACGACGCGAGGGCTGTGTCGAGCGAGGAGGAGAAGCTGGGTTTGACGAAGGAGATTTGGCAAAGAAGCAGAAGCTTTGTTGAAGAAGAAGCACGGTTGAAGGACGAAGAAGAAGAAGCCGTGTCGAAGGACAACGAAGAAGAAGCTATGATGAAGAAGAAGCTGTCGAGAGTAATGGCATTAGGGGAGGCTAGGGTTTGACACTGATGAAGAAGGTGCTCTGTCGAGAGAGGGAGGAGGAGCCATTAAAGCCATTAATGAAATTAATGGCAATTCTGTAATTTAGCCATTAATTTCATTAATGGCAATTTTGTAATTTATGAGTGATGTGGCAGAGCCACATCATTCTGGCCATTTCATCAGGCCATTTGGGAGTGCTCATTAGCATTTCTCGAGAAACAATGGTTTTGCTAATGTCAGGATTGAAGGGTTTGCGGGGGAATTGAGGGTGGTAGATCTTAGGGCTCATACCCATGTTTTGAGTAAGGCTTTCGAGCTGAAAGCCGCGATGGTTGCTTACTGGAAGATTGTTCTGAGGAGGATTGTGGATTGTGTGGCCTTGCATTTGCGGCTGAGTGTTCAAAATGTTGTGAATGGTGAGATGGAGAAGGAGATCATGAAAGAGGTGAAAATCCCCCTTTTTATTAATAGGTAAGATAAGAGAGAGAGATTTTCAGTTTTTGATTTGAGCTAAAGCCGTGAAGCGGCTAGATTTTCAGTTTTTGGGTTGGCTCAGTTGGGTATTTGGGCTGGACATGGATTTTCAATTTTTTCTTCTATAACAACCGGGAGTTTTCTTTTATTAAAGAAAGTACTTGTTACAATAGAGGGAAAAAATCATTTATTTAAATGAAAAAAAATGAATAAAGAAATCATTTTAAAGCTTTTAAAACGTTTTTTATCCAAACCCAACAACGAAATAATACTATAATAGAGAGCAAACTTTGGATTGGATTTGGGGAGTTGGTCCATTACACACCGCACTTACCATTTTCAGTCCAAAAAGGTTCAACCTTCAACGTTGCTACCTTACCCACCACGACCGTGCCAACCATTCCAACGCTCAAAATACCCGAGTTCTTGATTATATTAATCAAGTAATACCAATCTAGCTCCCTATCAGTACCCAACTTTTTCTCTGCACTGGTAATCTCCATATTTCTCTTGTTTCCGGTTAGATTCTTTATGAAACGCTTATTTGACCCATCTTTTTTTTTCTCTTTGGTAGGTGTGTTGAATATGGCGTCTCAAGCTGATCCCGACCATCTCTCACTTTCTTCTCTTGGAAAGGTTCTTTTTGCTTCCATTTCTCTATCTGGGCTCTTCTTCTTTTCCTCTATTGTTCATTCTTCTTTTAAAAAATGCCTTCTTTAAAAACAAAAGCTGTGTTGTCTTATTCTTTGTTTGTCTGTAGACTGAGAATGAGAAATGCCAGAGGGATGAAATAAGACAAACTAACAATATGGGACATGCAACTTCTTAATTTATGATTGTTTTAGTGTATCTACTATGTAGAGACTTGTAGTGAAATGCGCATATGTACAATAACTTCAAGAAAAAACCAAAATAGTTATTGGGTGACCATGTTGAAATTTTGTGAATTATGTTTTCCTTTTCCTTTTACCTTAGGAATTAAATTAAAGATGATTGGAATTATGTTTTCCAATCTTTTCTCAGCCATAAAACATACATATAAATGAGAACATATTATAACACCAAGGAGAGAACTTCTATAACCAACAGTTGTGGCAATGACAACAACTACCCAACTACAGATGCAAAAGGCCTTCCTAATTCACCTAATCAAGCTTAATTTTCCCGGGCGAAATGAAGAAAAGAAAGATAATTGCTTGATCTGACATCTTACTGAATTGTTTTAATCGCACTTGGTACTCGCTGAAGAGCTGGAAATTAAAGTGAATAACTGGATAATGCTGGATGATCTTTCTTTTCTTCATTTCGCCCCGGGAAAACTAAGCTTGATTAGGTGAATTAGGAAGGCCTTTTGCATCTGTAGTTGGGTAGTTGTTGTCATTGCCACAACTGTTGGTTATAGAAGTTCTCTCCTTGGTGTTCTAATATGTTCTCATTTATATGTATGTTTTATGGCTGAGAAAAGATTGGAGAAAGAGGAAAACAGAAGTTATTGCATGACTACCTTCATGTATGATTTATGTTTAAGGTTATTTCTCTCCTCTTGTAATATTGATTTGTTTCTGTTAGGTGGAGGAGATTGGTGATGTAGAGGAGCCACTTCTTAATGGGATAAACCCTTCAGAGAACTATTCTGTTCTCTCTGCCATCCTCCCGTGAGCTATTCTTTTATCTTAAACTTTTATTTTGTTAATGTCTGGTTTTGTTGGAGGTTTCTTATTTTGTGGATAGCTGATTGGTTGTGCTTAACTACATATAAATCTAGCTTTAAAAAGTTGTTGCACAAAACTCAGATGCAATTTTCAGGTTCCTTTCCTGTTAAATTTCTTTTCCAAATGCAAATGAATCATGTAGCATTATTGGGGGGAAATCATGTCAAGTATTATATGATAGCGGTAGTAAGTGCTGTTGTGATTGAATCTGCCTGCCAGTGGTATTCCATGTCTATTGGTAAACCTCATTAACTCTGAATTTATGCATGTGCAATGGGTGGCTTGAATATTGTAAACGATGCCTAATCAAGGTTTTTCCAACAGTTTAGTAGAAAATGACAAAGAATATGTCAACGGATCACAGCATTATGTTTAGAGTACTATTTCAAATATTTTTACCAAGTTCATACTTAAGGAGTGTCTCTGCTTTCAGATTTTTATTTCCAGCACTGGGAGGACTATTATATGGCTATGATATTGGTTCCACATCTTGCGCTACTATATCCATAGAGGTAGGCACTAATGCAATTATTAGAAGTTTTAGGCGCTCACTTCTTTTATTTTTCTTCTGCTTAATGTCTTGTTGCTATATGTAGTCAGCATTAAGAGTAGCCCATAGCTCAATGGACGTGTTCTTAAGAATTATTTTATTGTGTGTATGTTTAGTTTCAATGGTGATTAGTAACTTACAGAATAGTATTGGTGGCTAGCATTGTGAGAAACATGCCATGGGCTCCGGTAGAAAAGAAATTGAAGTGAATTAAAATGCAATAAGCCTAAATTTTAGCATATATTTCATATCTACTTATCGTTTTTGAGTTTAACAAGTGGCCCAGGTATATATTTATTGCTTAAGACTGCATGCTAAGTATAACATTGCGGGATATTGTCCTTATCTCTCAAATGGTTTTGGAATTTAATAATGAACCTTGCCATCTTCCTGCAGTCTGCGACATCAAGCGGAATTTCATGGTACAACTTGAGTTCTGTCGAAATTGGACTCATTGTGAGTTTTCAGTGGCTAATTTTTTTTCTTTTTACTGTTGATTGGTAGCCCTAATAAGTGCTTGATTGTTTGGAATGTGTTTTTTGATTTCTGCAGACCAGTGGCTCATTATATGGAGCCTTGATTGGCTCAGTCTTGGCATTTAATATCGCTGACTGTCTAGGTTAGTTATTTTATGATTTACCAGGAAGTAAATATTTGAGTATAATGTTCTTTGCTTGACAAAGTTAATGAACTTTCTATTGAAGGGAGAAGAAGGGAGTTGATTCTGTCTGCTTTCTTATACCTTATTGGAGCACTAGCGACAGCTTTAGCGCCTGACTTGGTTATCATGGTGATAGGGCGTTTTGTATTTGGCACTGGAATAGGATTGGTAAGACACATCAGACCCTTTTCTCTCCTACACACTTTAGTGTGGGGCTATACAACGTAACTATGTTTGCAGTTCATTGAAACACAATTATGTCTCTGGTTGTAACTTTTGGATCCCCAGTTGATGTCTTCATTCATGTCAATAGGGAACAAAGTACTCTTTACTTATAATTAGGAAGAGTTTGACTGAAAATTAATTTTTAAAGGTTTATTATGTTTCCTTACTCATCTTGATTTTAAATGGAAAGTTTTATCTTTTGCTTCTCTATTTTAGGCAATGCATGCAGCTCCGATGTACATTGCTGAGACAGCTCCAAGTCAGATACGTGGTCAACTTATTTCTCTGAAAGAGTTCTTTATAGTCCTTGGGATGGTTGTAAGTTCTTAAGTTTTTCCACTTAAAGGTGTATTTTAGGATTGTATGTTAGGTGCTGACCGCGGTTTGTGTGGCATTTTTGTGATCCTTTCATCTTCAATACCTCATCTATTCAGCTCACAAATTGTGAAAACACTAAATTTTGCAGGGTGGTTATGGAGTTGGTAGCCTTTTGGTTGATTCTGTAGCTGGTTGGCGCTACATGTATGGGGCTAGTACTCCCTTAGCAGTCATTATGGGAATTGGAATGTGGTGGCTACCAGCATCACCTAGATGGCTTTTGTTACGTGCAATTCAGGGAAAAGGCAATGCGCAGAACTTAAAAGAAGCTGCAACACAGTGCCTGTGCCGGCTCAGGGGTGAAGCTATAGGTGACACTGCTCCTCAACAAGTAGATGAGATTCTTGCTGAACTTACGTTTGTTGGTGATGATAAAAAGGTTACTTTTAGCGAAATTTTCAGTGGAAAATGCTTGAAAGCCCTTACCATTGGTGGAGGGTTAGTTTTGTTTCAACAGGTATCTCCACTACTACAAATGTCATGATAAGTATTAACTTTACCATGTTTTGGATTGCACATGACATATCTCCATTACAGATCACAGGGCAACCTAGTGTTCTGTATTATGCTCCATCAATTCTTCAGGTATGTTCTTTACTTTACTATAGGCTATTGCTTGGGCAGTTGCCACATCTTATGATGTCTTGAGAGAAGGGCACTCTCCTCCTAACCGACATATCTGATAGAGTGCAGGATTCTCTGCGGCATCCGATGCAACACGGGTCTCAATTTTACTTGGTTTATTGAAGGTTACTTCTCTTCTGTCACTATGTCTTTTGAAATGGTCGATAGAAAATTTCCATGTCAGTTGCGATGCATCCAACCCCATATTCCATAATAGCTTATTGTGGCTAGATCTTTATTCAGGCTAGTGACTTGATGCCTATTTCTTCTGTAATTTCTGATGTGGAATTTTCATTTCACAGTTGATTATGACTGGTGTGGCTGTTCTTATCGTTGATAGACTTGGAAGGCGACCTTTACTACTTGGTGGTGTTTCTGGGATGGTATATCCTTTTCTTTCTCTAAAGAATGTTTCATTATCTTATAATTTGGAATGTGCCTAAATCTTGACCCCAACTGTAAGCAACAGTTATTACTCGGGAAGCCTTTGTTTTAGATCCTAGGATTACTCTTCCTACTTTCATTATATCCTGAAATATATGCAATATTTTTGTTACAGGTTGTCTCTTTATTTCTTCTGGGATCATATTACATTGTCCTGGATGATGTGCCAGCGGTTGCTGTTGCTGCCCTGCTGTTGTATGTTGGCTGCTACCAGGTATTGTCGTGATGAGGAGTAAATCTCTTCTCCTAATGCTGCGTGTTAACATATTTTCTTGTAGTTACCAGTTTCATTGTCCTTGTTTGCTTTGGATCAAATCAGATCGTGATCATAGTTGTGCGCATAATAAGATGCACCCAAAAGATACTACATGTAGATAGGCGTTCTTCTTAGCTTTAATTAGTGGAAATGTTACCTCCAGTCCGAGAAAAACTTCTTTTAAGAACATGGATACGCTTGCGCATTTTGGGCGCATCTTAAATGTTCACTTGTCTGAAAGCATATAGAGATTGCGGTGAGAATTTATTTCTGGCATGTCTAGAAAATGGCAGGAGCTAGCAAGCCTTATTTTCTGATTACCAAGCAATATTCGTTAGTTTTGTTGACAAACACCAGTGCGGTTAATATTGATTCTTTTTCTGCAGTTATCCTTTGGTCCTATTGGTTGGCTAATGATTTCAGAGATCTTTCCCCTGCGCCTGAGAGGGCGCGGGCTCAGTGTAGCCGTGCTCGTGAATTTCGGTGCAAATGCACTTGTGACATTTGCATTTTCTCCCCTCAAGGTACTTAATTAGAAACGAAGGATCGATAATGTATTAGCCATTTTCTTCTTTCTGTTGAGTATTATCACCTCTCACAGCCTTGAAATATTCATTCAATCGCGCTAACATTATCTTTATCAAATTCCCTTAAGCATTGTCGTCGCTGTAGTGATTAATCGGTGTAATTTCATTTTGTTACAGGTATGGTTAGGTTCCGGAATCTTGTTCCTTGCATTTGGAGTAATTGCTGTGCTGTCTCTCCTTTTCATTTTCTTCATCATACCGGAGACAAAAGGGTTAACTCTTGAAGAAATTGAGGCTAAATGCTTGTAGACTTTCCTCTGTTTTCATATTACATCTTCCCTTTGATCCGAACGAAATGGATTTTGTGTAGATTTATTATATTTTGTTGAAAAGCAAATGGAGTAATGTATGAGCTTACACAATTTATAACATGAAAATCATAAATTCTATAAAATAAATTTAAAAATAAAGTTAAAAATAATGAGAAAATTACACAAAGTAATTTGTTTTAGTTACCCAATTATAGTTGGATTTTTTGAGAATACTGGGAAAAGATTTGACAATGATTATGGTAAAGTAAAATATGTTAATTCCTTTTAAAACTAGAATTGACATGGACTTGAATACGAAAAATTACGAGTAATTAATCTTTATTCTACTTATTACTTGTGGTTGGAAAACGTTTGTATTTTTTTTTTTTAGTTTTAGATTCGTTTAATGAAATTATGATTCAAATATGAATAAATTTTTTCGGTTTCTTAGAGAGTCCACTCTACATTAATGGTAAGAGACTGATCTTGTTTACATGGTGAACTCTAAAAAGATAAAATTCACTGGTAACTTGATTATTATCATTATCTTCATTTGAAAAGAAAAATAAAATATGGATGACAACAGAATATTCAGAAACCAAACTAAGTAAAATAAAATATAAAGATGAGATGCTAAATTTCTAATTGGTATAACTCTGTTTTGGTGTACAAACCTGTGAGAAGAAGTCATTGTTAGATCACCCATACAGTCATTGGTTAACAACACCAACAACAACAACAACAAAACCCTAATTTCCATAAAACATTTTAACTTCAATATCCAACCAAACCAACAACATTTGGCAACCATTTAGTGGAAAAACTGATGGAAGAAGGTGAGCTAACAAAACAAGAAGAGTTGTTATATAAGCTCAACATCATACCATGTTTCTTCTCATCCAAAACACTAAACATCCTCTTTTGCTTAAACATCCTATCTAATCTACCATGGCTTCTTTCAAGTCCTACTTCTTAACACTCTTCATTGCTTTGGCATTTTCAAGCATCGACGTCGGTTTCGCGGCCCGTAATCTTCTGCAAATGCCACCGCTACCAAATCTGCCAAAGCTCCCACCATTCCCTACTATTCCAACTCTGCCACAGCCCACATTGCCTACCACACAGCCTTCTTTGCCCATCCCTACACTTCCTCCACTTCCTAACATGCCTACTTTGCCTACCCTCCCAAAGGGCACTTTGCCCCCACTTCCAAGCATGCCTGCAATCCCCACCATCCCTACTACATTCCCCTCCATCCCATTCCTCGCCCCACCACCTGGAAACTAGAAGTATAATGCTCATTTTCTCTATTACCATACACCATTGAATTCCATACACGTATTCAAGTTCATGTACCGCAAGTCTGTCAGTGCATCTTCTGTAGCTAGGAGACTAGGGTTTGTAAGATATACACACATACACACACAGTTTGCTTTGTCAGACATCTGATTGTTTGTTTCTATTTTTTCTTTAGTTTTTGTTTGTCATTGTATGGTGTATACTATATTGTCTGTTTGCAATAAAAGATTTATTTTTATGTTTAGAACTACTTCTTTCTTTTGAACATTATTTCTCCAATGTCTCAATAAGCATAAGGGTTAAGGAATGAATGCCAAATTAAAAAAGAAGAAGGTGACAATATCACAAAGAATGGATCATTCATCATTGTATACATGTCAAGCAGGCTTTCCCTCAAGTTTTGTTAACATGCTTATCTAAAAATGCTTTAGCCAGATTACTGAACCTGATACTCGTACCTTCTGCCGCCGCATACCTCTTCATAACAATTATCACTTCAGGCTTTAGAATCTCTTCCCCTGTGGATGTATTACAAAGATAATACAGAGACCCAAGAGCATAGTTGACCTGCAATCAATATTGATATATTACTTTCATAGGTGCATCTTTAAACTGAACAAAATAGCAATTCAAAGTTAAGCTAAGTTTACTAAGTCGGCTGGCAGCCAGAACAACAAATTGACTTGATCGCTACGGATACCAAGCCAAGTATAGATTATTTGTTCAGATATTAATAAACTAATAAATGTAGCATTGACACTTTCCCACATCCTAAAAAAACAATGTTCCCAAGTGAAAGATAGATGGAAACTGAAAACTTGCAAGAGGGGATTAGATCAAACAATGGATGAATTACATGTACCAAGGGAATGGGTTGAGAAGGAAAATAAAGGCACTAACTAAAGCATCTCTGGAGGAAGCAAATGACTTCTAGGTTGTGTTTAACTGTAAAACATAGTTCCAAAATTCAAAAATCAAATCTCTCCCACACTTCAATTTCCCAACAACATGAATTGAGGCAAGGAAGTGAAACATCAGGTTTTGCACTTACAGTGTTTTTAACTGGGCTAGATAAACATTGGATAACTAAGGGAATACCGCCACACTGACTGATAACAACAGCATTTGCAGGATCTGCATAGAGACAAAGGCTGTACTGCTAAGAGATGCATAGTTTCAAATGACGCGAGCAATCTTGATAGCACAAGAAGAAACACAAACAAAACAAGCGTGTCAGTCGCAGTATTTCCTGGTCTAGTTAAAGATTCATGTCACTGTGCTCATCGACACAAGAATTGCATATCCCTCCAACACTGAATTCCACAAGCTTCTCATTTGGCTCTGTCATGCAGTCTAGGAATAGTTCCAAAACATTGAGCGGTTTAAAATCACAGGCAAAAGAAGAGTTGAAACAGCTGATTTCATAATTAACTAAACAACTCTGAAACCAAAGAAAGAGCTCTAAACTTGACGTAAGAATGAATAATTGTAAGGATCATAAACAAAGTTCACCAAATTAGCAACAGTTCTCTTTTTTGTTTCTGCAGCCGCAACAACGAAGTGGTTATAATACTAATTCCAGAATGGGCATATGGTAAGAGATTAAGTGAAATTTGCAAAACTACTGGAAATGTTTCCACTTAACAAATACTTTTGATATCATCCAAAACATACTAGACCCTAGGTGAAACAACAGAGCACACTTTTTACTTGCTTTTTTCAATTCTTTCTTCCCATGAATGTCTATACCAGTTGTAAGGAATAGAGATTTATAGTAGGAGAAAACAATAAAAATTTCAAGAATAACTACAACTTATAAAAGGATATACATACAAAAGTACATATATTGAGCAAGGTACCACTCTGTAGAAAAGAAGACTGTAAATGTCTAGCATAGATAACATACCTTCTTCTTCACATTTTGAAACTGGCTCACCAGTTCCTACAATGGAAAATAAAAGATGGGTTTTAAGTGAACTATGCCAATAGATTAGTAAACTAATGAAATCCTTACTCATCCACATGACAATGAAGTAGAGTATATGCCTGAAGATATTGAAGCCTCGGGGTTCCATATCTTCCTGTAACCTCTTCTTGCCTCTGATTATTTGTAAACATTTCGCATTTCCACTGCAAATAATCAAGAAAAACACATAACTTTAGCGTGCAAAATCTGTATTTATTTATATGCAAAGAAGAGTCAGTGGTTCTTCAAAAGGTGTCATCTTTAATCTACATATACTTAAAATGCAATTCACACATTGCTCGAGCAATGAATATATGAGGCATTTGTCTCACAGGCAAATAACAAACACTTGGCAGTCCATGTACGTATTTAGTCTGATCAATCACCACTCACCGTCCAGTTCAGCGATAAAAGGACCCAACAATCTTTTCTTCCGTTGCGATGATGTATTATGCGATATGCTTGCGGCGGACGATGGGGAAGGAAGGTGACACAGATGACTGAAGAATCAGACCCGACAATCGATCGGCGAGGAGAGAACTGGTATTTTCGATAAGACAAGATACAGAAAATGGTTACTTCAATTTGAAATTACTCAAAGAGTTTTTTTAACGAATAAGGACAAAGCTTATATCCATGAAGCATCCAAAAAAAAAAACTAAATAATTTCATTTTTCCCCATAATTTTGCATAATTTTTTGAGCTTATTTAGTATCATTTTTAAAAATTTTAACTGTTATAATTCTATAAAGGTTAGAGCTGCAATTTTTTTAAAATTATAGGATTATATTATAATTATTTCAAACTATAAGAACCAAATTGAAAATTTTATTAACTATAGTCTATATAGGGATCTAATTGTAGTTTACCCATTATTTTACGGTTTACTGGTATTTTCATTTTCTTCTTCCAATGACATTCCAAACCCTCTGATCTTCAAGAACAGAAGCGACGATCAAGAACATGCCAAAAACATCTGAGCTAAACTTTTCCACATTATGGTTTCTATTGCAACTGTTCATTTTTCTCCATTTCTCATCTCTAATCTCTGCAATCAGGAAAGATACCGCCTTTCAACAGAAACCGATACGCATATGCAGAAACACAGTTCAAGGCAGATACCTACTCTCCGATGACAATGGTGAGTGCTTCATATTTCAATGTTTCTTCTCTTCATCTCGATTCAATTTGTAATACCCAATTGGCGTTTCATGTTATATATATTAGCAATTTGCAACTGTTAGCCTCTAATTGTTTTTGGGTTTTAGGCCATGTATGTGATGCTTTGTCACTGGATCCAGTCTCCCGGTGCTGCCCCGCAAAGGGGAAGAAATTCTCTTGTCAGTGAGTTTTCCTCTACGTAGGTCTCTTCATTGTTTCATCTATTTATCTGTTGGCTATGATCAATCAGCACCACTTACTTGCACTTTGGCTCGTTTTTTTTGTGTGTGCAGTGGATGCAACCCTGTTTCTCAGTGTTGTAGCTCCTATGAATTTTGTGTTTCGTGCTGTCTTGATCCTGCGAGGGTATAAATAACTATCCTCTTTTGGTTATGTAGTTATTTTGTTTTGTTGCTGTATTCTGGAGTTGAATGGTGTAATCTTAGAATCTTACTAGTTTCTTGCATTTATCCTGCAGACACAGGAGGAACAAGTTTTAAAGGTGAAAACGGCAAAGCCATCTACGGCAGGTAAAGTTCATTTTGTGTTAAGTTCCACATCTTCATTCAAGTTGAAGGCTTTTTGGTTGATTAGTTGTTGTCCAATGAAATAGTCGAAGCTGGTAATCATCTTTAAGTGAAATGGAGCTCAAACATCTACAGCTATAACTGAGGAAAAAGAAAAGTAAATATATTGCCTTTTCTGATTGGATTCTAGCTAATCAGCACTGAGTGCAGTTAATGTGTGTGGTTTTTGAATGGAAATAGGAGGAACCTTAAACTACCTTCCCATGTTGTGCTATTATTAGCTAGAATTTCTATTTGGATAACAGCTGCCTGTATGTTCTAATGGCAGGGACTTATGCAAGTGTGTTTGATTTCTGTGCTGGGAGGTGCCGACATAATTCTGAGAGTGTGGTAAGTAGTTAAGTACTACTTTCAAAATTAGTCCTGCTAACCACGTTTGATGAAAATGTCAAGTAGGCTATAAGATTTTCCCTTGTTAAGGAGGTAGGTTAAACTTGTAATGCTTTTTGAAGGAGTAGAGCTGTAAGGAGGAGGTAGGTTAAATAGCAGGTTGAGAGGCTAGTGAAAAGTAAAAAAGAACTTTAAAGAGTGTGTTTTATTAAGAGTTGAAAAAAAAATCTTTCCTTGCTTGAGACCAATACGTTTTTCAAGATCATGTCAAACCCTTTCTTTGGCTTTATTTTTTCACGAAAAAAATTGTAGTGCTTTTGATGTGACAGAAAATTATGCTAGATGTTTATGTTACTATTGCACCTGAAATAAGCTTGGCCATTACAGGTCCATGAAAATGCTTATCTTAGTGATTTCCATCACTGCTTTTCTTTTCCATCAAATTCATCAGGTATGTCCAGTAGCCTTTTCATTTATCTGTGTTTGTTTTAAGAACAAAATTAAATGAATTTTCTTGTGTCACTTGTGTTTGGTCTTTAGCATTTGTCCTTGTTGCCAAACTTTAGCAGCGCGAGTAAGCCATCTGTGGCAATATTTGTTGTACTGTTCTTTTTAGTTTCAAGTTCTTAACCTGTAGGAGATTCTATTGATCTATGTTCTGCACTGATAACAAGACCATTGTCAACTGTGGTTAATCTATTATATCTCGGTCTTTTATCTCTTTCTACTGTGTCAAAACTTTTGACTGATGTGAATAACTGATTACACTTAGTTTTAAACTGGCTCCTGGCATGGGAGACCAATTATTTTGTTCATGTTGATATTGTTCTACAATCTGGCCATCTTTTGCTTCTGCTTTGACTGTTGGTACATGTGTAGAGAGTTCCAAAAGACTTCAGCTTTTTTTGATCTATGAATGGTGACTATGACAGGGGCTAATTATACCCAACTAGAAGCTAGACTTGCCGGTATTAATGTAGTTGTTGGAAGGTAAGTATCTCATGGTGTGGTTGTCTCTGTTTCTTGCTTTCAGTAAGCTGGATACTGTTTTTAATTCTTCATTACTGCTTGACAGGCAAGGTGATTCCTGTGATTCAGTTTGCAAGTCAAATGGGCAGTCGTGCGTCTTGAATAAGCTTCTGGTACTAAATCAATGTGATATGTAAGTGCTGCTCTTTCGAAAACTCTTTTCCTACAATATGAGCAACAGTTTGCATGTTTTTTCCTTGTAAAATTTGTATGTGATTTTGATTTGCATTTTCTTTCTGCACAGTATGCAGAAATATATGAATTGCGAAGGTGCATGTTTAGCAAGCATGGGAACTGACCAACCCGCTGAAGTTGTTGATGATGCTCCGAGACACTTGGTATGTTTTCACTTCTGTTTTGAAGTTTATGTTGTTTTCTGGATAGATAGATAATCAGTTGAGAGTATTTAAATGAGTAAAGTTGTTTATAACCTTAGAAAATTTCTGTGTTTCAACCCATTATGCACAATCAAAGAGGTCATAATTCCCTAAAATGAGAACCTCCAGCTTCTAAGAATAATCTTCATCCATGTACCGGAACGGGAAAAAAATTATACAGAGTGTGATTTTCTCCTTGTTAAATTCGCTCAAGAATCTTCCTGTATGTGTTTCAGAATCCTGGAGCTTGCTTGTATACTCGAACACAGTCAATGCTTTCATGTGATGGCTCACATCGGCATACGAGGAGACTTTGCCCCTGTGCTTAGTGTATGCTTGGTAGGGCTTCATTTCATAGTGTATCAATTGTTGAAATAGCTGTCAGAGCTTTGTTGTACATGTAGTTGTAGTAGCGCCAAGCCATTTTTTATTGCTCCAGCTAGAGTCTTTTGTGAGTTGTGTATTCTTTGTACTTATTAGTTGTGCACTAATGCTGTACAAATAACTCGGGCATGGTTATTCAGTCCTTTATCTATCCTATAGAAAATTAAAGATTTATGAGAAAATTACTCAAAGTAGTTTGTTTTAGTTACCCAATTATAATTGGATATTTCGAGAATTAGTGTCTTAGACTCAGAAAAGATTTTACAATGATTATCATAACGTAAAATATGTTAATTCTCTTTAAAATTAGAATTGGCATCGACGTGAATTTATTATTTTCAGGTAGTAAGTACTTAATCTTTATTCTATGGATTATCTTCTCTATTTTTTATAGTAGGAGACTGATTTTGTCGGTATTTAATTCTTTTTCGAATTCCTCGAGTGTTTTCTCTATTTTTATTGTGGGATAATGATCCTGTTAGAGTATAGTTGGATCCTAAAAAGGTAGAGCTTATTGGTAATGAACATGTAACTTGATGTGTCTATCTTATGGAGTAATTATAATCATTACCTTCTTTTCTTTTTTTTGGTAATTTTATAATCATTACCTTCCTTTGAGAAAAAATTCTGGATTTGTGTCTATGGATGATAACAGAATATTCAGAAAACGAAAATAAAATAAAATATAAAGATGAGATGCTGAATATCTTATTGGTATAACTCTGTTTTGGTGTACAACAAATCGTGTGACAAGAAGTCATTAGATGACCCATACAGTCATTGGTTAACAACACCAACAACAATAGAACCCTAATTTCCATGAAACATTTTAACTTCAATATCCAAACAAACCAACAACATTTGGCAACTATTTAGTGGAAAAACTGATGGAAGAAGGTGAGCTAACAAAACAAGAAGAGTTGTTATATAAGCTCAACATCATACCATGTTTCTTCTCATCCAAAACACTAAACATCCTCTTTTGCTTAAACATCCTATCTAATCCACCATGGCTTCTTTCAAGTCCTACTTCTTAACATTCTTCATTGCTTTGGCATTTTCAAGCATCGATGTCGCTTTCGCGGCCCGTAATCTTCTGCAAATGCCACCGCTACCAAATCTGCCAAAGCTCCCACCATTCCCTACTATTCCAACTCTGCCACAGCCCACATTGCCTGCCACACAGCCTTCTTTGCCCATCCCTACACTTCCTAACATGCCTACTTTGCCCCCACTTCCAAGCATGCCTGCAATCCCCACCATCCCTACTACATTCCCCTCCATCCCATTCCTCGCCCCACCACCTGGAAAGTAGAAGTATAATGCTCATTTTCTCTATTACCATACACCATTGAATTCCATATACGTATTCAAGTTCATGTACCGCAAGTCTGTCAGTGCATCTTCTGTAACTAGGAGACTAGGGTTTGTGAGATATACACACATACACACACAGTTTGCTTTGTCACACATATATACATTCGAGCATTGCTTGTTCCTGTTTTTCTTTTGTTTTGTTTGTCTTTGTATGATGTACACTATACTGTCAGTTAGCAACATAAATATTTATGTTTATGTTTATAGCTACTTTTTTCTTCTGAAATTTCTCTCTAACTTTCCGAAAATGCTTCCGAGAGAGAGTAATGACTAATTTATTTTAATAAATGTTATCTCGTAGTTCTGTTTTTTTTCTTTTCCTTTTATTCTTTCGATTGATATAGACCGTTAATAATCCAATCTAATTCATGAGAAATTGGTATAAGGCGTATCTCCAATCTAATCATTTTCAAAATTTCATTCTCCATTGGAAAACAAACTAATAAATAATTTTCCAAGAGAATTTTTGTTTGTGTTTTTGTTGGATGTAATAATAAAAAAATAAATTCATTTAAAATTAACATAATTGTTAATTATCCCATGCTTGTATTATACGATCCTTATAATTATTTGTTTGGGAGTTGAGTTATTTGATAGGAAATTATTTGTTAAAGCACAAATATAAAGAACAACTCAAGTTGTATAAAATGAAGGTTAACCTCAATCAGTACTTGATGATACAACAATGTAACAAAGCATTCTGAATTGTCAAAGAATTCTCTTTGCATTAAACAAACATGATGCAATCAACATTTTTATTTCTTGAACATATATCAAGATCATCAAAACATCGATAAGTTTGAAAGCTTACAGGAAATTGATTGACCAAAAGGATTATTGGGTCTTTCCTGGAATCCAAGGTTGGTATCTGGTCCAGTTTTTCTGACCAGGATGGAGGCTGTGACCTTTAGAATGGTATATGTATGCATCTCCCTCCCCGGAGAAATTTTCCCTGTGTTCAACCCCATACCTCTTGGGCTTCAACATAAGAAGCTGCAACCAAGCCGGCTTTTTTGGTTCAAGATCTTGCATTCACATTATAGTCGACACAAACTACGTAAAACCATGAAAGGAGGGTTACCTCATCTCCGGTCTGATCAGTTATGTAATGAAGCCAACCATGCCATTCCGCTGGCACTTGAGAAGCATTGTATCGACCCTTCTCCGCATACTCAACCCACCTGTGCCTTCCTGCAGGATGCCAAATAAAATTAAAGGCTGTCAAAACATGCTGGGATAACTGCTACCAAATTAAATCAATGGCTCTCTCACGCACAATGAAATACCAAATTTAATTATGGATTGAAACTTACAACATGACTGCAAATGATGAACAATACTAGCTTCACTCATTCCACAAAAGTATGAAGCAAGAAAAGCAACACTTATAAACTCTTAAGACTCAGGGCAAGTTCCTATTGGTTCATTATAAACATCTAAGTGATCTTAGTTTGAGTACATGGATAAGATCCAGCAGACCACCCACAGTCTTTTCATTTTTTACTAGTCTACTTGCTTTCTTTTTTAGCAGAAAGACAACTATAATTGAGGTGTTTTTTTCCTTTAAGAAAGGTAAAAATGTGTTAGACCATCCATCAAACATGGTATAAACAAGAAAAAAATGTGTCAAATATGATGATGGATCCAAGGTATTGGTCTTGCAGGATGGCAAGAGGATGTGAATTAATAAGATACGGTGGCCTTTTGGTTGACTACCAAGTGAAACCACCCACAGATTTGATGGGATTCTATGTGGTGATATTGAAAACCAGCCGCCTCGCATCGCTGCTACTTTAACAAACCCTCAATTTTATGATCTAATATCGTTCTCCAAATTTTCACAGTTGGCAACCCATTGAAACCCTAATATCCGATGCGCTTTTATTGTAAAATTCAATAACTAGGATTTTACAGGACTCAAACCAGCATATGACCTAAGATTAGACCACCAAATAATAACCAAGAGAGCTAAATCTGACTTCATTGTTCATTTCTTTTATTTTTCTTAGCAATCAGAGATGTTTATAATACCATACTCCTTTGATAAAGCTACTGTAGATCCCCTGGAAGATGCTTTATCCTCCCATATGTGCAGCAATTTTTCTCAGTAATGTATTTTACTAAAAAACATTTATCCTTCTAATTGTACAAAATGAGCAATATATAACAAATGTTGAAACAACTTGGTAACATCATAAAAGCTTTTCACAGTAAGAGTGTAAGACCAAGGATTGATAAGGCAATTGGGAAGGCATACATTATATAGGAAAATGCAAAGGAAAAACTAACCAAATTGCATGGCTTCAAGTCTCTCATAATACTTGTTACCAAATTTGTCAACACCTACAAGCTTTGCCCCAATGTTGTGGATTTTGGTTTGCCTGATTCAACACAACAAATCATAATTAAACTTTTTTAATGTAAATATTGAAAAAGAATGATGTTAAAAAACAAACAAAACATATGGAAAAATCAAATTTTAAGAAGAAAAACCAACGTAATAAACATATCTAGAAAGGAAACCATCATATTCCAATTCATCAAACATCTGCTATCACTCTGATCGCAATAATATTCTAGCTTATAATAGAACAAAGTTGATCAGCTTGAAAAAGGGATATAGCCAAAACTAATGAAATGAGGTTATAATTGATAAGTCTGTTTGCAGGAGCTTCATTAAACAGTAAGTACTTTTGTACTGCGGAGATTCACAGGGCTTCCAATAATGTGAAATGACGTGAGTACCATCTATTATATATAATCATTAAACAGTTTCAACCCAGTTAAAATATCAGGGATTTGTTCTCATTAACAGCACATATAATGCAGGAAGCTTGAAGAAAATCTCCTTAAAAGACGCGACTGGATGCCACAAGCATAAGAATGAACATACGCATTATGTTTTCATTTGATTTTTGTTCACGTAGTCAATCAATGATAAATCAGTGCAAAAGATGCTCAATGGTTGCATACAGCTTCAATACTTAGGGAGTTCTTTCAGGGAAGAATTTTTTTTTTTAACAAGATTACACATGCATCCCTGATGCAAGCTTTAAAGCAAACAAACATAAAACCATTACTAAAAGAGATTTGACTTACATAAGATTTCCATCCAGAAGAGCTTTCCTGAAAGATGATAACCAGAATAAAGAAGAGCAAGCAAAACAAGTGATAAGTCAGTCAAGTAACCAACTTAAAGTTAAAGACCACAAATTTAAGAACGCAAAGAGAGGGATGACATCAAAAAAATACAAATAGGTGTTTGTAGATTGCAAACAGTAAGGAAATGACTGTACAGGAAAAAACATACCCCAAATTATAGCAACATGACCTACTATTCTGTAAACCTGATTCAATAATGCAGTTTTTTTAATAAAAAAGTTTGTTTTCCCCTACCACATTGGACCCCTGGATCATATTTGCTTTTATGAACTTACTACCAACAAACTAAATTGGCAAACACATTTTTCAAGAATCTAAATCGAAGGCATTCAAACCATCCAATGAGAAGTATAAAATTCAGTGACTTCATGGATTTTAAATTTCATATATACTATCATTTTCGATACTACAAATTTATTTGCACTTTGATCGCAAATTATTTTTTCGTTTCTTCAAACGAGGAGTATTTCATTTCTCCCATCCCTTTGAGATACACCCCAAGCTAACAGAAGTTCAAAAACCCATCAGGGAAACACATTACACTTTGAGTATACAGCCTTGAATTTGGTCAGAAAATTTATGGAAAAAACCAAATCCAAACGCAGATTCAATTCAAGGTGCCACGTCTTCCAATTTACCCACAGAACAGCTATTTCTAACACCGAGCCAGTAACAGTAAGAATCCAACAAATGCATTGAAATGACCATCTAACATTGAATGGAGTGGCAACAGAAAATCAATGAAAACGAGAAATAGAAGGAACGAAAATGACTTACAGGTAGCCCTCGTCCTTGAGCTCTCGGAAAAAGGCACCAAACCCCTTCTCCCTAATTGATTTCACCACCCCCTTCACCACCGATGCCATCTCTCTCTAGCTCGCTCGCTCGCTCGCTCGCTCTAGCTCGGTTTTTTGTCAATTTTTCTCCTCTCCTTTTCTTGTTTGTTTAAGCATCAACAATAGAATGGGCTTGTTGAGAGTTTTTTGTTTGATCTCGGATGCAAAGTGGAGCCCAAATTAGTTTTATTTGTTCCGAATAATATTAATACTTTAATAATGCTAACAAAAATTAGGTGTATATTGAATATTGAATCATTATTGAAATTATATTTACTAATCAGTTTAATTGGTAAACTGATTGTCCAATTTGGGTTAAATTAGGATGGGACAAAGGAAATAAATACGAAAAAAATAATAAACATGGAATATATTTAGCATATTAGCCAATAAAATCTTCTTCTTTTCTTGTTTTTATGAAGCGAATAACAATTGCATTGAAAACCCCCTTACGCAAGAAAAGTACTATAAGTTACGGAGTGGGCATGCCATATAGAAAGTAACAAGGAGGATTTTGGGTGAATTAAGTTCTAACATTTATTAAAGCTCTAACCCTAAACTTAATTAATGATCGATTGGAGTTTCACAACCTTCACAAATGCATTTAAAAACTCTAAATATATAAAAGAATAATTGAAATTTTTGAAACCCAAACTATAAGATTAATGTTTCTCCAATGGTCGTTTCTTAAATTAGGTTGGTGTTTCAATTGATAATATTAAAAATAGTACTTTTATTAAAATATAATTGAAAATTACCGTTCCAGTTAGGATTTATCTTGTTTATTCAAATAAAAAATAATTAATAATTCACACGTATATATTATTATAAAAAAAAATTAAAGTGTGAGTACATTTTAATTATATTATCTCAACTTATATTTACATCTAAAAACTTTGTCTATTTTTTTTTAAAATTGAGTAGTCTATTGAAAAAATATATAAAAAAAAATCCAAGAGAAACTTTGTTAAACTATTTAAGATTAATGCATACTATGCCCACGTGGCTCCTATCCATTCGTCAAAGTGACGCAAACTATCATACCGATATTTCGGTGGAGTAAACCAAATTCCTTCCTCGGCTCGGCTCGGCTCTCTTATCATTGGCATCATTAGCAGATCAAGTTTATGAAATTTGTTCCTTTAGCTTCGGCTTCCATATACCCAAGATGAACACCATTACGTTCTGACGGGAATACGCAGGTTAGATTGGAGAGAAGCCAGAAAAAGATTGAGAGAAATTTCCCACATTTGAAGCGACAACAGACTCAAAGGTATTTGTAATTTCCGATTTTAGGGTTTTATAAGCTTTTAATTTAATTTATACATGCCAATAAGAAATTCCCTTGCAACTGGATGCCTGTTCTGATATGGTAGGAATAAGATTGCTTCTGGTCTTTAGATGATGCGTTGAGTCAAAATATTCTGGATTGTTTTGACGGGTTGGGTTTAAATTGTTTGATTGATTTGTGGTATACATTGATGTGGCAGATTGAGAGAAATGATGCGGCTGCGGACATATGCGAGCTTGAGTTTGGTTGCAACTCTGGCCGTTGTTTATCATGCGTTCAGTAGTAGAGGCCAGTTTTATCCTGCCATGGTTTTCTTATCAACTTCTAAGATCAGTTTGGTGCTTTTGCTCAACATGGGGCTGGTGTTCATGTGCATTTTGTGGCAATTGACCAAGCGCTTGTTCCTCGGTTCTCTCCGAGAAGCTGAGGTTGAGAGGTTGAATGAGCAGTCCTGGAGAGAAGTTATGGAAGTCCTCTTTGCCATCACTATCTTCAGGCAGGACTTCTCTGTTATGTTTCTTGCTATGGTCACTACTCTGTTGCTCATCAAGGCTCTGCACTGGTTAGCTCAAAAAAGGGTTGAATACATTGAGACAACCCCATCTGTCCCCATGTTGTCTCATATTCGGATTGTTTCATTTCTTGGCTTTCTTCTACTTCTGGACATGTCGTTTCTATATAAATCTGCGAAGTATCTGTTGGAAACGCGACAAGCTTCAGTTTCCCTCTTCTTCTCATTTGAGTAAGTCATTTTTGGTTATGCTTCCTTTTGTCTGCTTAGCATATTTATTTTGGCTTTTATGTATTTTCCTGTATTACAAAGTTATATTTCATTAGGTCATAAAATGAGAACTCTCTTAGAAATTCATAGATGTGGTAGTTTGCACCATATGGAAGTATATTCCAGGAAGAGAACATATGACCAAAGTATTAGCATTATAATTATTAAAAGAAGCAGAAGCAGGGGACCATTCAGATGGCATGAATTGAGTGGTGGGAAGAATTTGGGCGGTGGCATTGTTGGTCATAATGTTGTAGCAGTTTCATAATGTCACGCTTAATCCGTGTCCATCTTCTTAGTTAGATGCTGAATTGCTTACATTGTTAAATCCTCTTTCACTGGGTAGCTAATTGAAAGAAATTGTTGTGCAACAAGGTTAAAAACTTAAAATCATCAAGTGAAGCATTAAATTGGTTTTACTTGAGTCAGGGCAATGTGTATTCTATCTGGAAAAGAGTGGGATTCAGTGAGAGATAATGTTAGGCACTTAGTTAATTCTATGTTATAGGTATGTGCCGGTTTGCTATTCCCAAATTCTTGATTTCTTGGTATATTCCTCTGCATCATTCTCCATGAATTTTCATTTCCAGGTACATGATACTAGCAACAACAACCGTGTCTACATTTGTAAAATATGTTTTCTATGTAAGCGACATGCTTATGGACGGTCAATGGGAAAGGAAGGCTGTTTACACTTTCTACTTGGAACTTATACGGGACTTGCTGCACTTGTCTATGTACCTCTGCTTCTTCCTTGTAATTTTCTTGTAAGTATTCTTTCATGTTGCGTGCATACTACGTATCTTTTTTTTATCATTGTCATGTTTGTTGACGCAGAATTTATTCGACATGGGATTATTGGACTGTACCTTCATGTCGAAATAATGTAGGATGTGTTTATGTCTATATTTATGATCCCAATGTTTGTGCTTATACTGTACCTTGAACTGCACCATATATTTCGTTAAATTAACTCAAATTTGCTTTTACAGGAGCTATGGTGTACCCTTGCATTTGATAAGGGAGCTTTATGAGACGTTCAGAAATTTCAGAATTCGCGTTGCTGATTATATCAGATACAGGAAGATCACTTCAAATATGAATGATAGGTTTCCTGATGCAACACCTGAAGAGCTTAATTCGTGAGTTCTATACCCTGTTTTGCATTTATGTTTATGATATTATAGCAGATATTGATGTCCAGCAATATTCATATTTGTTTATCATGATTGTTCAGAAGTGATGCAACCTGCATTATTTGTCGCGAGGAGATGACAACAGCCAAAAAATTAATCTGTGGGCATCTTTTTCACGTTCATTGTCTTCGTTCTTGGTTGGAGAGGCAGCATACTTGTCCCACTTGCAGAGCCCTCGTTGTGCCGACTGAAAATGGTACAAGTACTTCTGGAAGCCAGCATGCAGCACGGCCGGAGGGTAAGTATGACATCTTTTTTTCTTGTAAGAATATTTTGTTGGGTTTTACCCAAGTTGAAGCTACAAACCATTGCAGGCCCTTGGCTTACACAGCATGACTGCATATGGCCTTATGTAATGCATTTTGTAGACATACTATGATGCGTTTTACTCATTTTATTCTTCCGCTGATGAGCAACAGTTTTATTTTCTCATGAAGTTAAAAGGTTGAAGTTTTAGTTGTCAAGCATTGCACCTCAAGTCAAGCCATTTGATTTTTGCATACAGAATTTTCCATTATGCTAGTTAGAACTTTTTACTGGAGAACCTGACTGCCTTGCTCTCTGAAGCATGATGTAATTCATGCTGCACTGTTGCTGTAGTCGAATTCTTATGTATCCACATTAGTCTCAGTTTTGCAATGGAGGTTTTTGTTCAGGGTTCTGGTCTTGTGATGTTAGCTGTTATTGTTAAGCATAATTAGTTCTCGGTTCAATAATTTCAGTGAAGCTTACTTGACTTAGAATTCTAAAAATTTCACTGGCCAATTGTTGTAACGCGCAGGAACAGGCACTTCAAGTTCCGGCGCACCTAGTTCCGTTGGCACTGTGGCCAATGATGGTTTGAGCAGACATGAGGCCAGACTACAAGCTGCAGCAGCTGCTGCCTCTGTATATGAAAGATCATTTGTATATCCCTCTGCTAACACTATAGTATGGTATGCTATTCTACACCTTGGGAGTGCATTTATAGTTTAACTCCATGTGAGCTGTGCCTATACTTTGGTCACCTTTGGCTCACCTAAGTTTAGTTTCGATATTTGTTGGGTGTCTCCTTGCACACATGCCATCTATTGCAAACAGTATGCATTGGATGCTTCTGATTTAGAACTTTTATATATAAACGCGGTGGCAGCCTGAACTGCGGGTACATTCTTGATATTTATTGTTGAAATTGGTTAAGATATGGGGTCTTTGGTTACGGGTAGGATGATAGAATCTCGTGTTGCTGTATGCTTAAAGTTGTGGCCTCCCACCTGTTTACTTCATGTAGATGTTTATGGCTTTTGTTTTTTGTCTAAAGCTTTTGCAGTGTGTCGCAACAAGCTTCTTGTTTAAACTAAGACCGAATTCTCAAATTTTCTTGGCAGGTCTCCTGGATATGCCCTACTTCCTGAAGGTCAAAGACTTACGGCTGACACCACTAATATAGATTCTGGTGGAGAACAAGCTTCTGGTGGGCAATCACAGCCACCATTTGCGATCCATGCTGGGCTTTCAAACATGTCTTTGCCCTCCTGTGTCTTTGTTCCCTTTCAGACTCCCAGTGCCAGTTTAAATGACGGAGAGGGACCGGCTGCTACTCCGAATCCGAGCTCTTGATGTAAATGCGATGCAAGTTGATTCTCTCACCGCCAAGTTTGCTCAAGGCTTGGATGCAAAAGACTTGGGGGGCTATGGCAGAGTCATATATGTGTGTGAGTTATTGCAAAGGGAGTTACTGGTTTTCTCAAAAAAGAAAAAGAGTTTTTGGTGATAGCCACATCATATTTGTAGATTAATGTATGATTGACATGTGGGATTTAGAAATAATAATCTTAAATTATTATTTATACCATCAAATTTCAGTTCTATAAGCCAAGGCTAATTTTTTTTTCCCTCTCCAATAATAAAATCATTATCAGCTTAATTACTCACCATCTCTCATTCTTTAATTACCCTATCGTCAATTGAAAATTATAAATTCTTCGACAGACCAAATTTCACTAATTTAAGTAGATAATCTTTTGTATTCGATAAAATAATTTTTTTAAGTAACAATTTATGAAAATAAAATCATAATTTTTAAAATTAAAAAAAAATGATTCTTTATTTTATGTTTTTAAAGTCAGGAAAAAAAATAAAAAATCAGAAGCAGAAAGGATATCGAACAAGTCTAAACAAGTTCGCAATTGGAACAAATTTTACAAAAATAATTTGTGTACCGTTTTAACTAAACAAAAATGTTGAACCTTCATACTTCAACAATGCCAGTGAAGTCTAAAACATTCTTGAGATTCGAGAACGAGACAGGTTTGCTTGATAGAGAACCTGTTCCAGACCTGAATATTCCTTTGAATTCCCAACAAAATTCTGATGCGACCAACCTTATCACAATGCAGAGTATGTTTGTTCTTCTTTTGAATAAAAATAAAACTAGTTTTTTTATAAGAAAATAATTAAACTATTGAAACCGACCTCTTGCTATTTTGCCAATAAACCACAACAAAAATTTATCCAGATTTTGGTGCACGCAGAGAATTAAAGTAGTTCATATAATGGATGGACTCAATTAGGACCTAATTATTAGGTTGCAATCATATGTATCCAATTTTCATAATGTTTAATGTTTTATTAATTAATAATTAATAAAATATAAATAAGTAACTAATTAAATTATAAAATAATTATATATTAATAGGACTGTGAAACCAATATTTATTTACCAATTTTCTTAGCAATTATTATTATAATATTATTTTATTATTTATACCATCAAATTTCAGTCCTATATAAACTATAAAAAAAAGCCAGTTACAAAAGGCCCAAAACGATACTGGGCCAGAAGCCCATAAAATTGAGAAGCAGAATGTTTTCCAAGTAGTTTCCTCCGCATTACCGGTAAGAAACCAAATAAATAGGAGCACGAATTCAAATAATTTCCTCATGTTTTCTCTCTCCGCCATTTTTTCTTTGTAATTTCAAAAACCGCAACTGAGTTCTTCTTCTCCGACTCAACTAAGGTATTCCCTCTCTTCCCCTTCTTTTTGCTAATTAGAGTCTGCCGATTATAATAGTCAGTCAATGATGTTGTTAATCAATCATGGCTCGCTGGTTGAAGTAATTTATATCTGATGCCGTTTGGTTTCTTTTTCAGGTTTAGTGTGGCTGAGCTCGAAGAGGTATACAGAGGCATTTAGTTTCGTTGACTGCTTGTTTTCTTGTTTTGGATTCAAAAGAAAGGGATGGGAGTGGAGGATTACCATGTGATAGAGCTTACAGGTCAGGTCATTTGCTTTTCCTTTTCTTGGTTTTTCTCTTTCCCGATAAATTCTTATTCTTGTTATTAGTGATGTTGGACGGATAATGATGGTGTTGAACTGGTGTGATGTTGATGATAGACGGTTGCGAATTGCGATGAAATTCATTATGATACATGGGAAGAGCGAGAAGGATCTGCAAAACTTGAGACAAGAAATTGAGGTGTTCAATAACTTATTATGTACTGAGTCATTTTTCATGTTTTTCCTTAGTAAGTTGTTTAGATGAGATGGTAATAATATTTGAATCCTTGCAGATCCTAAGGAAGCTGAGGCATGAAAATACTATCCAAATGCTTGATTCCTTTGAAAGCCCACAAGAGTTCTGTGTCGTCACTGAATTTGCGCAGGTAATTAAATCTTTTTTGGCTAAATTATACATAAACGAAACATACTGATCACCATTGATGTGCAGGGTGAATTATTTGAGATATTGGATGGTGATAAGTGCCTCCCTGAGGAACAACTTCAAGCAATTGCAAAGCAATTGGTAATCTCCCTTCCACTAACGTCACACACAAGTGTATTAACATTTAGTATCATTTGATGAATACTTTCTTTTCAGGGTGTTGTTATATATATTTCTATAATAATAAATTATGGATATCATTTTGGTCTACGTATTTCTAAGCTTATTAGGACTAATTTTATTTGCATTGGATCTAACTATTAAGTAAAGTGTTCACAATAAGTAATTATTTCATATGTAAATAAAACTTTTTATTTAAAAAGTAAGAGTGCCGAATCACTCACACTAGCTGCTTAATAGATATTCGATAGTGTTAAACGAAAAAGTACAATAGGATAATAAAAGAAAAATAAGGTTAGAAAAATGGTAGCATAAATAAAATCTAAAGAGAGTTTTCTTCTTCATTTTTTATGTTTTAATAACTAAAATTATAACTTACTATATGTGCAGTGAATTTTATTTTTAGTGGACTTCACAATACATGTATGGGTTTCGTATATTTATATATGATTACTCTCCTTCTCGAAAGGAAGAAGAAAGGACACTCAAAAAGACATGAAGAAAAAAATCAACTATTTTCTTTCATTTTCTCTCTAATTTTCATTTTTGATTTTTTAAATTTTTTAACCACCAAGATCAAAATTATTACTTTTAGAGAATTTTGGGATTGAAGTTGCAAGTTTTATAGAAGTATAGAGACTAAAATAAAACTCCATAGAAAGATTTTTTTATTTTTGTGTAAAGAATTTAATTTTTATGTATTTTTGGTTTGTCCGTTCTAGAACTATTTATCGATTCCTAACAATAACATGATTACTAGTTCTTAATTAATCTTACGTCAACGTAGAATTTATACATAACAAACAGAGAAAGCAGTGAAGTAAACTAACACACATACCCTACCAGCAGTTCATCATAATATGCCCAAAGAAATAACATAATGTAAACAAATTTAGCCTGCAACAATTCCAATATCCCAAACTAATCATCAAAATCCCAATCATATACTGAAAATGATGTAACTGGGACATCATGAGACAAGCAAACAAAATCAATTTAGGGAACAAGCTGACTAATAGTCAGGCCAGAGTACTGTCATACATATCATACCAATAAAAGCAATCCCGAGTCGAACCCTTTAAGCCATAGAATCAAAAGGGCGAAACCGCATGAATATAAGGCACCTAAACTGAATGCAATGAGCCAATGAGAGAAGGCCAAACTCTTCAGAGTAATGAAAGATGATCCAGAAGCAACCCAACTATCAGCAAAAACTGTTCATATTGGAATTAGCTTAATAATTCCATTATCAGCAACCCAACACCCAACATAGCCAGTGAAAATAGCATAATGAAAACTGAAGTTCATTAACATTAAGCAAAACAAAAAATAAACAACAAACGTTGCAATCAGAAACAATATGCTTCGGTTGCAATAACTTCTATTTATACTTGCGGCAGCACATGCTGCATAGGTAAATAGAAATTAAATCATCTGCCATTGGCATCTAACAGGGAACTCGGTGTTTGCCACGAACAAGATGCAGAGAAGTTGTATCGAAAATAGAGAGTAGCAACAGGTCAAAGAAATTATGCTCGAGATTCTAAAGTGGAGAGTTGCGTAACAAGCCCTCCAAAGTAATGCAACCAATCCAACAATCATATACTGGATTCTGGAAGTAATGTAACTGACATGAGACAACAGAAACAAAAAACAATCTGGGGAAACAAGCTGACTAGGCTTAATAGTCAGGCCAGAAGAATGCTGTTGTACCAAAAAAAAGCATTCCTAACTCTTAACACATTAAGCCATAGAATCAAAACAGCAACCAGAGAGAGAATGATGCATAAGGCATCATAAACTGAATGCAGCAACTAGAGAGAAGCCACGCACAGTTAATGCATCGCAAAAACTAGTACCGCCCAACTTCCTAGACCTTGTTGTGACATAACAGACAGAGAAAGCCAAACTAATTATGTATACCTAACAAAGAAAGGAACTTGACTAACATATTCTAACAGCAGCCCAACAAAATATGTGCAAAGAAAGTAACATAATGAGAGCTTGAGTTTATTCTATCAGCAACCCAACAACCAGTATATCCAGACAAACTAACACGTCGAAAATTGAAGCTCATTCATATTAAGCAGAACAGAAAAAACAACAAACATCATAATGAAAATCGATATGGTTCAGTTACAATAACTCCCAATATCTCCCCAAGGCAAACACGAAAAACCCCTCTAAAACCCTCCTATTCTTCTCAGAGCTCATCCTCCATCCTCAAATACTCACCAATATCCGCATGATGAAACACAACAATCCCATTAGGATCCAACTTCTTACAGTCCAAAGTAGACTTGGCAGCAACCCCAAACCCTAGGGGCACATCAGACATTGAGAACACAACAACACCATCATTACTCTTAATACTATCAGTAATCCTCCCTAACCCACCTTTCAACACATGATTTCCATACAAAAACGACATTTCTGAAGTGGGTTTTAGCCATACTTTATGTTTAGCATTCGCAGCCAATAAATTCAAAGCCTGAATCGTCAAGTGAAACTTGCCTCCATGGGTGAATTTACCTATGGAGGTGCCCATAGACACCAAATTGCTCCGCGCTACGTTAGTGGCTCGCTTCACCAACGATTCGCTGACGTAGTAGACCTTGTTCTTGTGGAGCCGGAAACAGTAGCGACCTGGGTTCGGGTCTGGTCCTTCGAACGACTGGTTCTCAACAATGTTCTTGAGGTTGTTGCCGGTGAAAACCATTAGCTTCGTAAACACTGCGTTCATCTCTGTCTCATCGAGCGGCCTCATCTTTTTGGCGTCTTCGTTTTCCACTGATTGTGATTCGAGAGCAGCCACCTACACCAAGTAAAGAGGTAATAAACCCTAAACCCTACCTGCAAGTTATGAAACCCGGGTCAGGGGCATGAGGCAAATATGAGTTTCCTAAATTATAATTTTCATTCCAATCAAGTCCCTAAGTAACTTTTACTCTCCGTGTAATCCTTACACTATGCTAGTGTAGTGGTACTGCAATTACAACTACTGATAAATTTAAATGGGAAAAGACATCATAGTCCTCACGCTATTGTTGTTGTGGTGGCCGATCTAGAGTTTTGGGTTTTTGAATTGAAAGTTCATCGAATGTTGTTGCTTCCTTTCATGTGTTGAAAACTTAAATTATAGTTTACTGTTTTCATCTGATGATAAATAAATTGATGCGCGGGTATTTGTTGTGTAGTTATGATCCTATTATGGCTGAGTCAATAGGATCATTAGTTTTTATTTTAATCTATACATAAAATATTTTCAATTAAACTTAACCCTATGTTTAATTTAGTTTATATGTTCGTAAAAAAATCAATTCATCCAATTGTGTTCTTGAGTAATTTAGGTGAAGAATACATCTTGTTTTGGATACATGTCTTGATCTCTACATGCAAAGGTTTTCTTGGCACGATTGTTTGATAAAATCTTGAAATCAAGTAGTTAATTAAGTGGATTAAACCACGAATTGTGTTCTTGGTTGATGTTTATAGGAGACTTGTTTTTTAGTATTGTATGCATAAATCTCTTAACATGCATTGGTATTTTTTATAAAATTGATAAATGAAAATATGAAGTCTATGGTTAATTTGCTAGAATCTATCATGCACTTGCATCAATTTTGGTTAAATAAAAAATTTATCAAATGGGTTTGAGCTGGATGGATTCAGGTTAGATGCATGATTGAGATATATTTATTTATGTAATCACTTATGTGTTGGAATGGGTTATATTGATTGATTAGATGATTAGATAAATTGTTGAATAGAAAAGAAATTGTTTGATTCTTCATTTTGTATAATTCGATCATGGAAGAAGAAGAAGAAGGTGTTGTGTTTGATGTTTGAATACTTCAACTTGTTGGTGAATTAATTATGTTAGAAAGACTAGCTTGGATTTATTTGAAAGAAAACACTTCGATTGGTTTCTTGATAGTTTTGGCGGTGACTTTATTTGTCAAATTGATTTTGTTATGGTTAGTTAATTGAATTTTTAAATGATTAATTGGATAGATAAATTTGTGTAATTAAGATAATTCAAGGATTGATTCAAGTGAAAGAAGAAAATGGTTGATGCAACTAGTTAACAATGTGAATTATGTAAATTTGAGAACTAGTGTTATTTGATTTTTGGTAAGTAAGTCTACAAAATGTTTTTGGATCCAACTGCAATGTTTGTTTCTATTTTACTTTCTTTAATATTATAATTTTGGTTGTAATTAAATGCATATTGTTGTTAAGTTAACACCTAGTTTTGGGTGTTTGAGTTTGGTGTCAAGAAATAATTATATGATTAATTGTGTTAAATATAAATTTTAATTTTTGCTTAATCAATTGTTATGGGAAATATGTATGAGATTGGTGAAGGTGTTGTTCTACTTAATGTTAAAAAATAAATATTAATAATAAGCATCATTATTTAACGTATATATATAATATGTAAAAAAAAAACTAGCATGAAAATTATAGTTTTTAGGTGCGACAAGATAATATATTTTGAAACAAATAAAAAATATATTTTATGGGATGTAAATAATTTATTATTATTATTAAAATACTAATTAAGGGTAAACGGTCATTTTTATCATTTTTATCATTTTATTACTTCAAAAGCTCATAATCAAGTCTACTCATACAACAAAATACTTGATTATGAACCAATAATAAAGTGATTTGGGTGTTATAATCAAGCTATGTAACTCTTTTATCTCAAAAAAAAAAATGAGAGGAAGAAAAAGGAAGGGAATGGTTCATGAAGTAAGGGGAAAGTAGAGTAGAGAAAGTAAGAGAATGAACCGCTCTTTTGTTTGATTATCTTAAAGGTTGATGACTCATTTGATCCATGTACTTATTGTCATTTGGCCCATATATTGAAAACCATCTTCATATAAACCATGCCCACTACAATGGGAGAGGATTGACACACCCACACTTCATAGCTCCCTAGAGACACCATACATATCAACAATTGGAGGGACATGATTGGGAAGAGAAGGAAAAATTAGAACCTTAAGTTATATGTGATGATGATGAAACTATAACATGCAATCCTAAGTCCTCATCTTCAATGAAATTCCTGAAAAAAGTACAAGAACCACAATCATTAGACAAATGCACATCAAGTTTTTTAATGAGTCAAAAATAATAGAGTCAATAACGATGTTTACTAATAAGGTAAACAATTCAATCAAGTAAGTTTTTTAGACAATTTAATCCACAAAATATGTTAACATTCCTCAAGAATTAAATTATGAGATTGAAACAATGTCAATAAGAATTTCACTAAAATGAAACAACTCATAGAATATCACGGTTCAAATAACAAAAAATTGAAGATAAAAGAGAAAGTGAGTATTCTAAATTATATAAGACATTGACTTAGAACAAAAGTTTATAACCATAACGCAGTCTAAATTCCATCAAAGCCTGCATTAAAACCTATTGAGGAATTAATCCATAAAAGCAACAGGTAGAAAGCAATAGCCATAAACGTACTAGCACAGGATTTGATGGTGTAAATTTTGTGAAGAGAAGATTGTGCTAAGGACATAGGTCATGTCTCCTACCAACCTAAAGCTTAACAACAATATACATTTAATTACAATCAAAATTATAAGGAAAGTATTTAATTACAACCAAAATTATAAGGAAAATAAAATAGAAACAAACATTACAGTTGAATTCAAAAGCTTTTTGTATACTTCCTTATAGAAGATCAAACAACACGAAGTTCTCGTAAATAAACATGTAAATTCACATAATTCATTAAAGTATACAAATTGATCACATTGTTAACTAGTTGCATCAACCATTTTTCTTCTTCCACTTAAAAATTCTGAACTAGAGAATCAATCCTTTAATTACACAAGTTTATCTATCCAATTAATCATTTAAAAACTCAACTAACTAACCATAATAAAAAAATTCTTGAATTCTTATACTGCTAGTAAAATTGTTTCATCTTCATAGATTGTCCTCTTGTTGCTTCCTCACGTAATTCTTGACAATGACATTTTGGACTGGCACTTGTTTATGAATCTCATCTTTCAACTTCTGAAAAGATTATGCTAGGCACCATATGCAGCTTCTCTTACTTTTTCTTCTTTTTGCAGCTTATGTTTTAGTTAAATCATAGTTGAGATATTTACCAAAATAAAATAAATCATTGGAGATGCGATCTCTCTCGAAACATGTTTTCCCCTTATGCACATGTGACGATTGATCTCCCAAATTTGCCCTTGCATAGTGGGAGTAATCATGGGCAAGCAAGTAAGCAACACTACCTTACTCAAAGCAAGAGGGCAAATCCATTATATTTTATGCTCTAGTTGAAGTGTAAATTATTTTTCAAGGGAGTTCTGCACAGTACTTAAACACTATAATCTTGGTGTAAATAATCTTTTTTCCTTTTTCCGCAAGTGAGACAACAACGGATTGGTTTACTCCATATGTACCCCTGCATCTCTTAAAGATAACTAGGATGTTGCTACAGAATTTCTGTTTTTAAAAGCGGAAGTTGTAAGAGTTAGCATCACCCACAACTCTAAGACAACTCTTCATATTGTTGTTGGGGCTGGGCACACAAAATTTATTCAGCAACTTGTAAGATTAATGACCCCTGATGACCTAGCACTCTAGAACAAGGTTGGGAACACAACCCTTTGCTTTGCTGCTGCATCTGGAATTGTCAAGACATCAAAGGTGATGATAAACAAGAATAAAAAGTTGCCATCAATCCGAGGAAGCCACAGAGCCATGTCATTGTGTATGGCTGCTTTGTTAGACCACAAAGAAATGGTTGTGTATCTTCGCTCAGTCACCAAGGGAGTGGATCTAACAGATAAGGATCGCACAGAGCTTGTTGCTAGCATAAAAACCGGTTTTTATGGTTAGTGTTATATTAACAATTTGGACTCCCTTTATCCTATCTCCAGTTTTAAAAAAAAATACCAAAGAAGTTTTCATTTAAAGATATAGAAAGAAAAACTAAGATGTTTGCTTCTTTATTCTAATAGATTGTCAGCCTGATTACGTTTTCTTATTAACTGACCAGATGTAGCCTTGGACTTGATCAAATTATACTCTCAGTTAGCTTTAGAACGAGATAGAAATGGAGAGACGACTCTTAATGTGTTGGCTAAAAAGCTCACAACATTTTCAAGCGGAACTGAGCTAGTATTGTGTCAATATAGCATTTACTCTTATCAGTAAACATACAGTTCTTCTTCCTATAAAGTTATACATTTCAAAGGATTTTTTTGGACGAGCTTGAACTATCTTGTTTCTTGAATGAATTTCTTGCACAAAGTATTTAGTTTCAGTTAAATTTATTTTTACTTCAACAATAATTATATTTTATATTTAAGTTTTTTTTTTTAAAATTCAGGAACACCCCTTCCTGAAGCACTTCAGAGTGTTCTTACATATTTAGGTACGCACACAACAACTTTATAAAATAATAATTTTCCTGTAACGAGTACCTGATTGGAATTATTGATACCCTAACCCTAACCCGGAGGAATATGTAATAGTTTTACACCGCTTGAAGAAAGTGAAGAATAATTATCCCTTGCCAGATGACTCAAATTACCAAAAGCTCTGATCTAAACAGGCCCTCTAATTCCGAAAGAGCTGACGGCTTCTCCGATAGCTTCAGCCACTCTAGGCTTTACAAGCTTAGGCACGTTACAATTTTCGAAGTCCCAGAAGACGATGACCGGCTTGTTTTTTGAATTGGGGTGGGGAGACGTGGGATGACTAGGAGGAGAAGTGGAGAAGTATCTTGGCGGGGAAGGGGGCGGCGAGGTTAGGGAGAGGAAATTTCTTACGACACGGATCATAGCTTCAGTTAGGGCGACGCAGAGTGGAAACTGTGTGTGGACTGTGCCCATAAACGCGGAGTAGTAGAAAAACTAGATGAGCTTGAAAAACTAGCTTCATGGCAGTACTGTTTTGTTATTTAAGAATCGGTTGTTGGGTTCTTGAGATATCTGATTTTGAGCTATGGGTATTTTGTTTGTGATTGAATGCTGAAATTTTATTTTTTTTGGGTGTGTTTTGGTGTCAATTTGTTTAATTTATGTGATTTTCTTAGTAAAGCGAAGAGTGGATTTAATAAATTTGATGGTTTTGGATTCGTGAAATCTAATCCTTTTCATAATACGGCAGGTTTAAATTTATAAATTCGAGTTCGGGTAGGGGAAAATCAAATTCGGGTTCTGGAATTTTTTTTCGAATTTCAGAATCCCGATACCCGAAAAATTTAATTCGGGTATTTCCGAAATACCCGAATGCCCACCCCTAGTCCCAACAAGTATCAGGAGAATCCTTGACACAAAGCTGATGCATAGGCAGACACATGAGTTAGTGGAGCGAGTGTGGGAACCGTTTCTATTGTGGATGACTAAAAAATTGGGGATTTATTTGGAATCCTGCATGATTATTGTTTACTGCAGCAGAATTGGAGAACTTTGACTTTATAATAACTTTAATTAGAATGTATCCTAGTCTTATTTGGAAGGTTAATGAAAATAGTCAAAGCATATTTCATGTCGCGGTGGTACATCAAATGGAAAAAAATTTAATCTCATGCACGAGATTGGAGCTCACAAAGATTTGACTGCATCTTGGTTGTTCTTGCTCTCGTCTCTATAAGTTCAAAAGCAACATAGAGACTTTTGTAAGAAAAATATTAATAACACGCATCATTATTTAACATGTATATATAATATGTAAAAAAAAACTAGCATGAAGACTATAGTTTTTAGATGCAACACGATAATAAATTTTGAAACAAATAAAAAATATATTTTATGGGATGTAAATAATTTATTATTATTATTAAAATACTAATTAAGGGTAAACAGTCATTTTTGTTATTTTGTTACTTCAAAAGCTCATAATCAAATATACACATACAACAAAATACTTGATTATGAACCAATAATAAAGTGATTTGGGTGTTATAATCAAGCTATGTAACTCTTTTATCTCAAAAAAAAATGAGAGGAAGAAAAAGGAAGGGAATAGTTCATAAAGTAAGGGAAAAGTAGAGTAGATACCCTAACCCTAACCCTAACCCGGAGGAATATGTAATAGTTTTACACCGCTGGAACAAAGCAAAGAATAATTATCCCTTGCCAGATGACTCAAATTACCAAAAGCTCTGACCTAAACAGACCCTCTAATTCTGACAGAGCTGACGGCTTCTCCGATAGCTTCAACCATTAAGCTTAGGCACGTTACAATTTTCGAAGTCCCAGAAGACGATGACCGGCGTGTTTTTTGAATTGGGGTGGGGAGACGTGGGATGACTAGGAGGAGAAGTGGAGAAGTATCTTGACGGGGAAGGGGGCGGGGAGGTTAGGGAGAGGAAATTTCTTACGACACAGATCATAGCTTCAGTTAGGGCGACGCAAAGTGGAAACTGTGTGTGGACTGTGCCCTTAAACGCGGAGTAGTAGAAAAACTAGATGGACCTGAAAAACTAGCTTCATGGCAGTACTGTTTTGTTATTTAAGAATCGGTTGTTGGGTTCTTGAGATATCTGATTTTGAGCTATGGGTATTTTGTTTGTGATTGAATGCTGAAATTTTATTTTTTTGGGTGTGTTTTGGTGTCAATTTGTTTAATTAATGTGATTTTCTTAGTAAAGCGAAGAGTGGATTTAATAAATTTGATGGTTTTGGATTCGTGAAATCTAATCTTTTTCATAATACGGCAGGTTTAAATTTATAAATTCGAGTTCGGGTAGGGGAAAATCAAATTCGGGTTCGGGAATTTTTTTTCGAATTTCGGAATCCCGATACCCGAAAAATTTAATTCGGGTATTTCTGAAATACCCGAATGCGCACCCCTAGTCCCAACAAGTAGCAGGAGAATCCTTGACACAAAGCTGATGCATAGGCAGGCACATGAGTTAGTGGAGCGAGTGTGGGAACCGTTTCTATTGTGGATGACTAAAAAATTAGGGATTTATTTGGAATCCTGCATGATTATTGTTTATTGCAGCAGAATTGGAGAACTTTGACTTTATAATAACTTTAATTAGAATGTATCCTAGTCTTATTTGGAAGGTTAATGAAAATAGTCAAAGCATATTTCATGTCGCGGTGGTGCATCAAATGGAAAAAAATTTAATCTCATGCACGAGATTGGAGCTCACAAAGATTTGACTGCATCTTGGTTGTTCTTGCTCTCGTCTCTATAAGTTCAAAAGTAACATAGAGACTTTTGTAAAAAAAATATTAATAATAAGCATCATTATTTAACGTATATATATAATATGTAAAAAAAAACTAGCATGAAGACTATAGTTTTTAGATGCAACAAGATAATAAATTTTGAAACAAATAAAAAATATATATTATGGGATGTAAATAATTTATTATTATTATTAAAATACTAATTAAGGGTAAACGGTCATTTATGTTATTTTGTTACTTCAAAAGCTCATAATCAAATATACACATACAACAAAATACTTGATTATAAACCAATAATAAAGTGATTTGGGTGTTATAATCAAGCTATGTAACTCTTTTATCTCAAAAAAAAATGAGAGGAAGAAAAAGGAAGGGAATGGTTCATAAAGTAAGGAAAAAGTAGAGTAGATACCCTAACCCTAACCCGGAGGAATATGTAATAGTTTTACACAACTGGAAGAAAGCGAAGAATAATTATCCCTTGCCAGATGACTCAAATTACCAAAAGCTCTGACCTAAACAGGCCCTCTAATTCCGACAGAGCTGACGGCTTCTCCGATAGCTTCAGCCATTCTAGGCTTTACAAGCTTAGGCACGTTACAATTTTTGAAGTCCCAGAAGACGATGGCCGGCGTGTTTTTTGAATTGGGGTGGGGAGTGGGATGACTTGGAGGAGAAGTGGAGAAGTATCTTGACGGGGAAGGGGGCGGGGAGGTTAGGGAGAGGAAATTTCTTACGACACGGATCATAACTTCAGTTAGGGCGACGCAAAGTGGAAACTGTGTGTGGACTGTGCCCTTAAACGCGGAGTAGTAGAAAAACTAGATGGACCTGAAAAACTAGCTTCATGGCAGTACTGTTTTGTTATTTAAGAATCGGTTGTTGGGTTCTTGAGATATCTGATTTTGAGCTATGGGTATTTTGTTTGTGATTGAATGCTGAAATTTTATTTTTTTGGGTGTGTTTTGGTGTCAATTTGTTTAATTTATGTGATTTTCTTAGTAAAGCGAAGAGTGGATTTAATAAATTTGATGATTTTGGATTCGTGAAATCTAATCTTTTTCATAATACGGCAGGTTTAAATTTGGAAATTCGGGTTCGGGTAGGGGAAAATCAAATTCGGGTTCGGGAATTTTTTTTTGAATTTTGGAATCCCAATATCCGAAATTTTTAATTCGGGTATTTCCGAAATACCCGAATGCCCACCCCTAGTCCCAACAAGTATCAGAAGAATCCTTGACACAAAGCTGATGAATAGGCAGGCACATGAGTTAGTGGAGCGAGTGTGGGAACCGTTTCTATTGTGGATGACTAAAAAATTGGGGATTTATTTGGAATCCTGCATGATTATTGTTTACTGCAGCAGAATTGGAAAACTTTGACTTTATAATAACTTTAATTAGAATGTATCCTAGTCTTATTTGGAAGGTTAATGAAAATAGTCAAAGCATATTTCATGTCGCGGTGGTGCATCTACTGGAAAAAAATTTAATCTCATGCACGAGATTGGAGCTCACAAAGATTTGACTGCATCTTGGTTGTTCTTGCTCTCGTCTCAATAAGTTCAAAAGTAACATAGAGACTTTTGTAAAAAAAATATTAATAATAAGCATCATTATTTAACGTATATATATAATATGTAAAAAAAAACTAGCATGAAGACTATAGTTTTTAGATGCAACAAGATAATAAATTTTGAAACAAATAAAAAATATATATTATGGGATGAAAATAATTTATTATTATTATTAAAATACTAATTAAGGGTAAACAGTCATTTTTGTTATTTTGTTACTTCAAAAACTCATATTCAAATATACACATACAACAAAATACTTGATTATGAACCAATAATAAAGTGATTTGGGTGTTATAATCATGCTATGTAACTCTTTTATCTCGAAAAAAAAATGAGAGGAAGAAAAAGTAAGGGAATGGTTCATAAAGTAAGGGAAAAGTAGAGTAGAAAAAAGTAAAGGAATAAACCTCTCTTTTGTTTGATTGTCTTAAAGGTTGATGACTCATTTGATCCATGTACTTATTGTCATTTGACCTATATATTGAGAACCATCTTCATATAAAACATGTCCACTACAATAGGAGAGGATTGACATACCCACACTTCATATCCCCCTAGAGACACCATACATATCAACAATTGGAGGAATATATTTTAAACTAAAAATATATATTATATTAACGGATTGTTTTTATAAAAAAAATTGCAGTGTCTTAAATAATTTAGAATACTCACTCTCTTTTATCTTCAATTTTTTGTTATTTAAATCGTGATATTTTATGAGTCGTTTCATTTTAGTAAAATTCTTATTGGCATTGGTTCAATCACATAGTTTGATTCTTAAGGAATGTTAACATATTTTGTGGCTTAAATTGTCTAAAAAACTTACTTACTTGATTGAATTTTTGACCTTATTAGTTCATATTGTTATTGACTCTATTGTTTTTGCGTTTTTAAAAAACTTGATGTACATTTGTCTAATGATTATGGTTCTTGTACTTTTTTCAGGAATTTCATTGAAGATGAGGACTTTAGAATTGCATGTTATAGTTTTCATCACCATCACATGTAACTTAGGGTTCTAATTTTTCGTATTCCCTTCCCAATCATGTCCCTCCAATTATTGATAAGTATGGTGTCTCTAGGGGGTATAAAGTGTGGGTATGTCAATCCTCTCCTATTGTAGTGGACATGGTTTATATGAAGATGATTTTCAATATATGGGTCAAGTGATAACAGAATGATGAGTACAGGGATCAAATGAGTCATCAACTTTTAAGACAACCAAATAAAAGATAAGTATGGTTTTTGCGTTTTTTTACATATATATCTTGTAACTTAGGGTTCTAATTTTTCGTATTCCCTTCCCAATCATGTCCCTCCAATTATTCATAAGTATGGTGTCTCTAGGGGGTATAAAGTGTGGGTATGTCAATCCTCTCCTATTGTAGTGGGCATGGTTTATATGAAGATGATTTTCAATATATGGGTCAAGTGATAACAGAATGATGAGTACAGGGATCAAATGAGTCATCAACTTTTAAGACAACCAAATAAAAGAGAGGCTCATTCCCTTACTTTCTCTACTCTACTTTTCCCTTACTTTTTCTTTCTCTCATTTTTTTTTTTTGGAGATAAAAGAGTTATATAGCTTGATTATAACACTCAAATCACTTTATTATAGGTTCATAATCAAGTATTTTGTTGTATGAGTAGACTTGATTATGAGCTTTTGAAGTAACAAAATGACAAAAATGACCGCTTATACTTAATTATTATTTTAATAATAATAATAAATTATTTACATCCCATAAAATATATTTTTTATTTATTTCAAAATTTATTATCTTGTCGCACCTAAAAACTATAATTTTAATGCTAGTTTTTATATATATATATATATATATATATATATATATATATAATGATGCTTATTATTAATATTTATTTTCGAGAGATAATTTTCTTAAATATTTATACGTATGTAATGATTTAATTTTCTATAAAATATATTTCACATAATAGTGAATCTAGTGTAAATTGTTGTGCTTTTAGGTGAAGGATTGTTTCAGGGGGATCTACATTCTTTTAATATACATTGGTTTTTGTGAAAAATAAATAAATCATTGGTTGCCAAACCGTTATACTCCACATCACAAAAGGTGATCTTAGATCAAGCGATTGAGAGCTAGATTATTTGAAGCTCATTATCTCATAATTTTATAAAAAATGAAGGTATGTCTTGCATAGTTTAAGAATTGGATCATGTGTAATGGATGAATCAATATTACTTAAACTTGTCGGTGTTTAACGATTTTATAACTTAAATCTTTAAAGTTTTTCTATTCTATTTTTCCACAATCTAACATACGTAAAATCAAATATTTTTACGAGATAAAATTCAATTTTAACAACTATGATTATGCCATATGTTTTCTAATAGAAGTTGATGAAAAAGTGGCAAATGATGTCTCTGTCACATTGTTTGAGTTTTTTTATTTTCGTTTTTAACATTTCAGTTGTAGTGTTGCAACAAAACACCTACTAACATACAGTAGAAACTCTATAAAATAATACACTTGGGACGACCAAAATTTATTAATTAAAAGAGTTATTAATTAATCAATAAATTATTAATTATTAATTTATATATTAATTAATATTTTATTAATTTATAGTAAAATACTTAGTTTACAAACACCTTTCAAGCTTCCACTTACTGTAATTATTGTATACAATGCATGTACTGTATATCAAATGAAGGGCCCAATTTGAAAGAAACCTTCAATCTCCCACCTTATTATGCTTCTTGTGTTCAATGTATCACTTTATGGACATTAAAAATATTTTCTATATAAACAAGATCAAAATATTTTCTATATCAACAAAAAACAAAAGACAATTGAGTCATTTTTCAAGAAACCTTCATAAATCATTCATGTAATATGCTATATATAAGGAATTATTAATTTATATTTTATATGGGGTCTAAAGAAATTATCAAAAATGTATTATCTTATAATTTTAGCGAATTATTAATTTAGCACCCTATCCCCGAGTCGGGACCGGCCAAAAATATTATCTTAGAGAGTTTATTAAATAATCGAGTATTAATTTATCGAGTTTCTACTGTATTTGATTAGGGAACAAATATTTATATGGGTTGGGTACCACTGAAATTTTATGTTGTATTTAATGGTGTTTGAACGCTAACTCTTATATGTGATAAAGAAAAGGAAATGAATGAAATGGAAAATATAGAATTTCTCTTGTATAGTAATAAAAATGGACACTGAAAAGGTAGGAAAATGAATGAAAACGGACGAAAAATATATAATTTATTTTCGCTGATAACTTGAAAACATTAAGATAAAATAATATTTATGACGTTTCTATTTTGGCCTTATAAAATACACCTTTTATATTTTTATCAATTAAACATAATATTAAATTCACTTACCATTTCCCGAGACCCTGAAAATGATAACCATATAAGGAGAATAATTTTTTTATTTCCTTTCTTTAGTTAAATATTTTCCCTTTTCTCTCATCACTTTAAATTCACGCCAGCTAATTACCCCGACATTACTGAATTAATCAAAATTTCATGTGATGAATAGATTTTATGTATCTGTCTGAGTTATATAAAGAAAAATAATTAGTCAATTTTTTATATTGTCGGTTATTATTGTTTAAAAAAATAAATACGTATGTTTATAATCTTTAAGCTTGGGATTTAAAAGGTTTATTATATATTTAACTATGTATTTAACGATTTTAACTCATATATACTAAAGAATTAAAACTATTGCTGGCTGAATCAATATCATTTATATGAAAAAAATACTCTTCATCAATAGTTTGAGAAAATTAAAATTCAAAATGAGTTTTACCATGCAGAAATTTGTTGCCAATTACTAAATTGTAAATAAAATAAAAAAACAGAGAAAAATTAAAAAATTAAAAGTCTATCTTACGACTCCCCGTCTCTCTCTGCTTAAATTTCAAGCAGTCTCTAGTTTTGGTGTGTGTATATAAATCATCGCACACGCTCGCTGTCTCTTCTTTCACTTCGTTACTGTTGATTTCGCTTCCCTATCACACCACACCATACCATAAACCCTTTCACTCTCTTTTTTCCTTTTCCCCCTCCTCACTTCCGATTCATCGCTTTCCATGCCTTTATCACTATCTCTCTCCTAGGGTTTCTTCTGGTTACCTCATCAGCCCACTGACTAGTGACCGTTGCAGTAGGAGTTGGGTAGGGTTTTAGGTGCTTTCTCAGTAGGGATTTTATATAGATAATGGCGTCCCTGGCTATGGCGGTTGAGAAGCTTAGGGATTTAAGCCAGCCTATTGATGTCGCTTTGCTTGATGCAACTGTCGCTGCCTTCTATGGCACTGGATCTAAAGAAGAGGTCAGCACTATTTGCCTTGTTTTTGCTTGTGCATTTAGGGTTTTGAACCTCATTGCTTCTGCTCGCTTTGTCCTTATGTGGTTCTGTCAAGTGTGAGGCGGAATTAACTGTTTAGTCTTAGGGTTATTGTTAATTAGGGTTTAACAGTTCTAGCAGTGGATTGAGTAGGTGAATTCTAGCGCAAGTTTTCTCACAACTCCGTTGTTTTTTTGTTTTTTAACTGTACACAGAGGTCCACTGCAGACAGAATCTTGCAGGACTTGCAGAATAATCCAGACATGTGGCTTCAAGTTGTGCACATTTTGCAAAATACTAAGAACCTCAACACCAAGTTCTTTGCCTTACAGGTCAGTGTGCCAGTTATACTGTGTGTTCAAAACCCTGGAAATGTGTGGTAGTGTGCAAAGACATTCCCCTCTCTAAAGTTGATTAGTGCTATACACTTCCATTTCCAAGTTATATATACACGTGTTTGGAGCTTTCAAATTTTTGTGGTTTGTAACATTTCAACTAGAAATGACAGTGCATTTGGATGGGGTGAAAAACTTCTTTGTTGCCTCAATAAAATGTCATGAGCTATCTTTGCAGGTAGCTCATAGGTCATGAGGCTAAACAGCTATCAGTTTCGCTTGGGTTCTTGTGGTATTTTGTTAAAACTTTCTATTCCTTGTGGAAGGTGGTGAGGGAAAAAGTAGCATACTAGTGTCTTGGTAAATTATTAACTGGTGTTTAGTTTTACTTGAACATGGCTTTAAATTGCAATCTTTGCTGGGGTAATCCCAGGCAGTTAGTTGGTATTTATTACACATTTGTGGCAGTCATAAAAAGATGTATATTGTTTGCACAAAATTCCTTCAAGCCACAATGATGGTTGAATCCATACATGTGACATTTTCATTTTTTTAATGCAGGTTTTAGAAGGTGTAATCAAGTATAGATGGAATGCACTGCCTGCTGAACAGAGGGATGGGATGAAAAATTACATTTCTGAAGTCATCGTGCAGGTATTTGGTCTATTGTTTGGGTGAATTTTTTCTTTCATTTCTCCCTCTAATTTTGTCGTATGTGCTGTTATTAATATATTTTCTTTCTTTGCTGCTATCTCTGATATAGCTTTCAAGGGATGAGGCTTCTTTTCGAGTGGAGAGACTGTATGTCAACAAGTTGAATGTTATTTTGGTTCAGGTATAAAACATGGAGAGATTTTTGTTGCTATTATATAAATGTAGTCCACATTCACATGTTTTTCTGTTTGTTGCTGTTAAGTTTTCAAATTCATCTTCATTTTGAAGTTTTATCCTATGCTGTTATTTTGTAATTCTGTGGTTACTCTTTTATGGTCTTCTATATATATCAATGTTGTAGTCTTGATGAGGTTAAAATATTATTTTTTATTGGTTTTTTTCTTCATTTGTGGTATAGATTCTGAAGCATGAGTGGCCTGCAAGATGGAAAAGCTTTATTCCTGATCTTGTTGCTGCAGCAAAAACTAGCGAAACAATTTGTGAAAATTGCATGGCTATATTGAAAGTAAGTTGTTATCTTTTTATATACAATGGACACTTGATTTTGGCATGCATTAATTTTTGCTGTTAAACGATCAACCTAAGTAAGCTGTTTCAATTTAAACAGCTGTTGAGTGAGGAAGTTTTTGATTTTTCACGCGGGGAGATGACTCAAGTGAAGATTAAGGAGCTTAAGCAATCGTTAAATAGGTAATCCAGTGGGCTGTTGATTTTTACGTTTTCTAGGATCATATGTGCTTCTTTAAGGTGTTAGTAATTGTGAGATGGGCCATGGATTAGTCTTGATTCTGGGCGAGGTATGTTGTTGCTGTAGCAAATATGGGTACTTTAAATGTTGTCACTATACTGGAATGCAGTGACATTTTCCTCCAGGTATTTATATTTTTAAGTTGATCCTCAGTATTTTCTTGGTGGTTTTAGCTCAGGAGCTGAATATACTGTTTTTGTATGGTGTCATGAACTTTTGATATTCTTCTTGGTGATCCTGCAACCTTTTCTTTCGCAGATTTTAGGGATGTAATAATCTCTGTTTTGCCAATCTGTTCTTAATTTAGTTCTTATATATTTGAGAAAGTAAGAACATGGTGTTCTTCTTTAGAGTTTCCTGTGCGATTGATTATTGCCATTACATTCTGACAATCGTTTGACATTTGGTATTTCCTGTTATTCTTTTTTTCCCCACAATATGCTTATATTCCCATATGATAGGGCACTTGTATCCCTGAAAGCAATCTTTTTATTTGGGAAAATAATCTTTTATGACCACTTCCTTTACTTTGTCATTAGAGTGCATGATAGTTGTACTTTGTCCCCGAGTAACTTTGAAATTAGAAGGATACGTTGTTAGGATTATGCATTTTCCCTTTGCCTTTGTTTGCTGGTGTTGTTAAGCTTGACCTAATTTATTGCATTCTTTGCAATAACGACAGTGCTTCCAAAATCCTTTGTTTGTGCAATCCAGTTTACTGACTACTGTGCTTGTTCTTTTGCAGTGAGTTTCAGCTCATCCACGAATTGTGCTTATATGTTCTATCGGCCTCTCAAAGAACTGAGCTTGTCAGGGCAACTCTGTCCACTTTGCATGCCTTTCTTTCCTGGATTCCCTTGGGCTATATTTTTGAATCCCCCCTGGTATGTAAATTTTTATGTGTCGTTGATGGGGAAGAATTACACTGTCAACTTTGTTTATTCTTAGTTGTGAAGGTTTTCCTGACTCTGTACTTCTATCATGTGTTGTATCCCTGCTACTCCTTGCAGCTTGAAACACTGCTGAAGTTTTTCCCCATACCATCTTATCGGAATCTCACCCTTCAATGTTTGACAGAGGTACATTGTAGTGTTAAATAAGTTGATATTTTTTCTTTCTTCTTTCACTAGTTGTCAAGAGATGATGATTAATGGCCTGATATTTACAGGTTGCTGCTCTGAGTTTTGGTGACTACTATGATTTGCAGTATGCTAAGATGTATAACTTCTTCATGGTTCAGCTACAGGTTTGTTGGAGAATCTTAGTTCAGAATTGGGTTTAAAGTTCTTAGTTAATTCTTGAATTAAACTGTTTCGTCATTTTCATGGTTCTTGTGTAGGCTATCCTCCCATCTACAACTAATATACCAGAGGCTTATAGGAATGGGTCTAGTGAGGAGCAGGTATGTATTTTCTGCTATTTTTACTGTTCCTCTCCTCCCTCTCACTCTTTCTTTTGGGATGAGTTGGGGCTTAATTCTTTGCAGTTTTTTAATTTGGTTTATATACTGTGTTTTGCTGCTTCAGGCGTTTATTCAGAACTTGGCGCTGTTTTTCACATCATTTTACAAGGTATTTTTCGTTTCCTTGGGAGCTCAGATTTTTCTAATAAAATGTTGACAGAGAGCTGAGAAATGAGTGTGTTGGCAAATAGCCACGGCAAAGCTTTTTGTTAATTTACCTTATAACTAATTACTAAGATACTATTCCTTTGTAAATGTAATAGTGTGGCCCTAGGTATATAGAATGGAGGAAAATGCTACAAGAAATTATTGAACTGCTTTTAGAATCAGTTCTACAGATAGCCCCTCTGTTTCTTTTTCAATCAAGGTTTGAGTGTCATTTGATAACTTGATTTTCATGTCAATAATGATGAAACTTATAAGACCCATAATTGACAGCTATATAAGCTGGTAATAAAAGAAAAGGTAGGTGTTCTTGGTATTTATCTTTTGGAATTCTGACTGATGTTTACTTTAACTGTGTTCACAAATCTTTGTTGGACCACAGAGACAAGATGTAAAAGATTTGTCGTATATTTGTTACTTAGCCATAGGTATAGGCAAAATGCATGAAGTGTGTTCTTTGATGGGACATTCTTAACTATGAACTTGGGTCTCAAAGATTGAAATTGTGTTATCACGAGTTCATTTGATTTCCTTTGTCTTGTAGAATTTTTTTTTAAATGCTCAGTGCCTTTGGACTGGGCAATAAAGAACCACTGGTACCTGATTATAGTTTTGGCCTATTAAAACTGTTTATCTACTGACTTTGCTTTTCAGTCTCATATTCGCGTGTTGGAGTCTTCTCAAGAAGGTGTAGCTGCACTGCTTCTGGGTCTCGAATATCTAATCAAGATCTCCTATGTTGATGACACAGAAGTTTTTAAGGTATAGTGGTTTTTCCCATCCTCTCTCTCCCCTTCATGAAGTTTCAGTACTTACTTGTCTGTTTTATAGGTCTGCTTGGACTATTGGAATGCCTTGGTTATGGAGCTCTTCGAGGCACACCATAACCTGGACAACCCTGCAGTAACGGCAAACATGATGGGCCTACAGGTATGGTGCAATGTCTATGCATATAATTTTAAACCTTTTAGTTTCATAAACTGGCTTGATAAGTCATGAATATTGCATTCTTAATTTCCATTTTTTCTTGAAATAGTAACTGTGAACAGAATTATTCTTCTTTTTGTGTGGGAGTTACTGTAAGAGAAAATTTGAAAGGAATAGTTTTTCTGCATTATCCTAACAATTAAAATCTCCTTATTTGAGTAGGCTGTGTTTTCTACCTTATTGTCGACCATGCTTGTTCAGTGGTTATAATGCAATTAGTTGTTGAATTGCAAAGTGCCACAATTGATTTTTTTTGGGTGAAATGTTAATCTGGAAGGAACTGTGGTTAGAGGAATTTAGTGGTTGCTTTCATAAATTACCTTAGCTGTCAATTCTTCAACGATTTGTTTCATACTATTTAACAAAAGGAAAAAAATACTTAGAGTTAACCTATATCTTTCTCTGTGGAGACTGCTTACGTGAGATTCCATGGATGGTTTTTGCAGATGCCTTTCCTCCATGGCATGGCTGATGGTATAGGCTCTCAGATTTTGCAGCGAAGGCAGCTTTATGCTGGTCCAATGTCAAAGTTGAGATTGCTGATGATCTCCCGTATGGCTAAACCTGAAGAGGTTTTGGTAGTTGAAGATGAAAATGGTAATGCTGTTCGTGAAACCTTGAAGGACAACGATGTGCTTGTTCAATACAAGGTAAATTGGATCTTTATTTTGCTGTGAACGTTTTTTCAGTTAATTTGTTTGTGGAATGTTTTAAAAGTCAATTTGTTTCCCTAGGGTCTAATCTTTATGCTGCTGGCCTGGTTGTTGAAGTGGGTGGTTGAATGGTTAAATATTCATATCTGAGTACTTGTTATCTCTGTTATTAATTTGATGGTTAAAGATATGTTCAATTTGCAGAGTATGAGGGAAACACTGATATACCTGTCACATCTTGATCATGAAGATACTGAAAAGCAGGTATGAGTTCATGGCTCTGCTTATTTAGGTGATTTATTTTAGGGAGTGTTTGATGTGTTTACTCTATTCTGTTTGTATTGATATCTTTATTTGAGTATGCCTTTCTGTTGGTCAATGTTCTCCTTAAATGAATAGAATGCATTCCTCAATCACAAGTTTCATGTTGTCTCAGCCTGTACAAGCAGGGTTAGGTACTGTTTCTAGTGTTATCTTTTGGTGGATATTGGCGGGTTCATTGTAAGGATAATCCTAATGTTAGGAGTTTGAACTGGACGGGTATTATAACTTTAGGGCGTTTAATTCCAGTTTTTTTTTTTTTCTAATACTGTTTACTTACCATAAGTTCTTCAACAGACGAAGCAGTTTAGTATGAACAGTTAAATTAATTGGAAAATAAAAGCAACCAAACTAAGATTCATTTGGATTAGAGAAAAATGATATGCTAGTTATTAGAGAAATATAAACTTAAGTTTTTATGTTCAAACTTCATTTGATCCCATTAAGTTGGAAATTTTAACTTTTTATGGTTTTGCTACCCTACAGTGGACACATTTGAATTGAATTTGTTAAGTTGCTTTGTAATAAAGATGTGCGAAAGGAGTACACTGAAGGAGAAAGAAAAATGAATCTCTGCAACTACTGTCTTAGCTTTTGTAAAATATTTCCCTGAAGAATATAATGGGTGAATCCATAAAACATCATGGGTGCTAGACCCCTCCCAAAAGCACCCTACTTTTCCTGGTTTGGTGATACAAATCTCAAGTCCTTTTCTTCTTGCTTCAAGTCGCTGGCTGTTGCCATTGCGCTCTTTATCCTAAATTGTGGCATGCCACAAAGATATACGAACGAAGGTCAAGAGTATATTTACTAAACGAATTTGTTTGTAAAATTGTATTCCCTGTATAGTACAACCTTCTATTGTTAAATGCTATCGCAATATGGTTCTTATTGTTGTTTCATCTTTAATGGTGTCGCAGATGATTAGGAAGTTAGGCAAGCAACTGAGTGGTGAGGATTGGAGTTGGAACAATTTGAACACACTGTGCTGGGCAATAGGATCTATTTCTGGTTCTATGATGGAAGAGCAGGTAACCCTACATTTCTTGAATTTATTGATATTTTGAAATCTTCCACCTACAGAAGATTGAAAATATCCTTTGAATTTGGTATTTTTAGTTGGGTTATGATTTTGTTCTGATATTTCCAAGAGTTGTCTTGTAGGAAGTTCTTGTTTTATCAACGTGTATTTGTAATCTTAACATTCCTACTCAAAACCTTTTCCTCCGTCCATATGCATGCTTGGTTGTTTAACAATAGCTGATATAGGTTATTGAGATTTGAAGTTATCTGTCAATACATCAAAATTTTGAGCCCTCAGTTATTATGCATGCTAGTAGCTTCTCGTGTTTCAGTCATGCCTTCTGGTAAACTATCTAATTTGATTATCCTGACTTCAATGCCTTCAGTCAGCATAATTGCAAGTGTTGGTTTATAGGGACTTGGCATCCTTAAAGCTTAAAATGCCTCTGTAAGCCATTTCTGCACCAAGGGTGTGGAGGTGTCTTCTGTAGCAGCATATTTTCTTCTATTCTGCTTTGGAAATTGAATTGTTATTATACTTCAGTATATCGTGCTCTTTTTTCACTTCTTGCCTTTTCCTTATGGTGGAGGAGGTTTTGTTTTTGTAACTTACTAGTCACTGTAAAGCATAAGCAATCCCAAGTTGTTAGCTGCTGTATATGGAACTTGTTTTCAATATGTTTTCTGTGGACTGGTCATTTTTTGTTCTGTTTTTTTTCTGACTCCAACTCCATCTTATTCTTCAACTATTGGTTGCGTTTCTGTGCTTAGATCTGGTTGTTATTGTTTTTTTTCTTTGCAGGAAAACAGATTCTTGGTGATGGTTATTCGTGATTTGCTAAATTTATGTGAAATTACGAAAGGAAAAGATAATAAAGCTATTATTGCAAGCAACATCATGTAAGAATTAATGATTGCATAAGTGGTTCAAGAGCATCTTGGGCTTTTTACCCTTCCTTCCTGCTATGGTTACATCTTTGTGTTCACCAATTTCTTGCAATGGATAGGCTATGCTGGGAGCTCTATGAGGATGGACTAAATTTACTTTAATTTTGAAATGGTTTGGTTGTTCAATACCTAGCCGTTGAGCTTCCATTTTCATATTTATATTCTGTTTTACAGGTATGTTGTTGGACAGTACCCAAGGTTTCTCAGAGCCCACTGGAAATTCCTGAAAACTGTTGTCAACAAGTTGTTTGAGTTTATGCATGAAGTACATCCTGGAGTTCAGGTTATGTAGCTTTTATTATTTTTATTTTGGAGACCTCCTTTATTTTGTTCATACAGTTCGTTATCTGAAGACAACCTTGATTATGATTGCTAACTAACCTGTATGATCTGTCAGTATTTAATTGATAGTTAACTTTTCAATATTGTACAGGACATGGCCTGTGATACATTCTTGAAAATTGTTCAGAAGTGCAAGCGCAAATTTGTTATTGTACAGGCATGCTTCAACCTTTTTCCTTTTTTGGTTAATATTCAAATGAATGGAAAAATGGCAATGATAAATTACTTTGCTTTTTTCAGGTTGGAGAAAATGAACCATTTGTCTCCGAACTTCTTTCTGGCCTTTCAACAACTGTTAATGATCTTGAGCCACAGCAGATTCATTCATTCTATGAATCTGTAAGCTACTAAAGCCCATTGACTAAGTTTCTTTTTATTGGAGCATGCCCTTCTACTAGTTCACTTCTTCTGCTGCAAGTGTGTGACACTATTCCTTTGTTTTCCTTCACCAGGTTGGGCATATGATTCAAGCAGAGTCTGACCCCCAAAAGAGAGAGGAATACTTGCAGAGGTTGATGGAACTTCCAAACCAGGTTTGTCCATGTGGTTTATAGTAGATTTAAGGTAGTTTAGTATTATAAGTTTTTTAAGTAAACAAGTCCTCCAAACATTTTATAAGGTTTAAGCTAATTCCACCAGCGAGAGTATTAATCTTGTAGATTGCATGCAAGCAATAATGAGTTCTGAGGTGTGAGATACTTTAGTCAAAGCAAACACATGTCAGGTTATATTTACTCTCCTCTTGTCATATTTGCAGAGATGGGCTGAAATTATAGGGCAGGCACGCCAAAGTGTTGATTATCTAAAAGATCCTGTGGTTATAAGGAACGTGTTGAATATATTGCAGGTGAAGTTTTCCCAAATTTTTGTTTGTTCACAGCGCGTTCTTGTTCAATGCTACATTCTATGAGTAAGACTGTTGATTTAATAACACCTAGCTGATGTCAGCGTGTATCTATTGCATGGACATTTATCATATTGAGTTGCCTAGCTATGACCCTTTCTGTGTACCTTTTACTTGCCATCTGATCCTCTATTGTGCCATTCATCCACATCTTTTTGTTTTGCAGACTAATACAAGTGTTGCAACTTCCCTTGGAACCTACTTTTTATCACAGATCTCTCTAATATTTTTAGACATGCTTAACGTATACAGGTATGCTTTCCAACTTCACTTGGAGCCTATTTTTGGACATGCATGAATATACATCATAATATTACTTAGAGAGCATCAACTAGCGCGCTTCACTCTCAATTCCATTTTTCTTTTTTGCAGAATGTACAGTGAGCTCATATCGAACACCATTGCAGGAGGATTGCCTTTTGCATCCAAGTCATCCTTTGTTAAACTTTTGCGGTGAGATTGATTGGACTGTTCATAGAATTTGCAGATCACGCCCAAATTATCTTGTTTTGTAATATGAATTCATGGAACAGGTCTGTTAAGAGGGAGACACTTAAGCTGATTGAGACATTCTTGGACAAGGCTGAAGATCAGGCACAAATTGGGAAGCAGTTTGTGCCCCCAATGATGGATCCTGTTCTTGGTGACTATGCCAGGAATTTGCCTGATGCCAGAGAATCTGAAGTTCTCTCTCTTTTCTCAACAATAATAAATAAGTATGAACTCCTTCTTCTACTTGTTCTTACAGATGGTTTCTCGTGGGGAATAGAATCACCATTGGACTTGGACTGACAAATGTGCTTCTTGAGCTACATAGAATTTAATTGCTTTGTTTGTTCGTATAGATAATTCTATGTACTTGGGTGAGGGTTCAAAGTAGGATTTTAGTTTATCAAAGCTGTAATACTCCTGGTGACTGTTAGTAGCAGAACAGAAAAGTTTGCCTGCACCTAGTTGTGTTTTTTATTTTTATTAGTTATTGTTTATGGTTAGATCGTTTAGTAGGAGTAGTTCTTTATTTTATTTTGACACGTAGCTTCTCTCTGTACCACTCGTCCTTGTTCCCTATAAAAGGTGCTCTTTCTACTTCTGATTTTGCTTTTCCTTGTCTTTTTCCATGAAGATACAAAGGTGCAATGATAGATGATTTGCCTCGCATATTTGAAGCTGTTTTCCAGTGTACACTTGAGGTGAGTATTGTAAATTTTGTCACTTCTATGTGCACAGTTGTTTAACGTATTTATGTTGGTTACTCACCTAAGGGCAACTAGCAGTTGTTTTTTCCTGCTAGTTTTCTATTTAGACTAATGAATATGAATAACATAAGAATTTGCCATTAAACTTTATAACATCGGTACATGAATACAGATGAAGGTATCCACGAATGAATTCTGCACCATCTCATACTTGCTCTAGAGTCTTCAAATCTATATACAGTTACATGTCTGTTGCATTGTGGTTTCTGATTTTTCATTACATGGCTGGTTGTTTGGTTTAGGGTTGCTCATACTGCTGGAAATTAATTTCAATTAGCTTGGCTGTCTTAAATGCATCTTGGGTTCAAAGCATGCAATTGCTTCAAATGCACCATTGTTCTGCTGCTTATGAATTTTGGGTTTGTTGTTTGTTAGTTTCTTGAAAATAGGATAGTGGATAGATACTCTTACTTCGAGGCTATTGCACGTCATCACTGCTTCACTATCATATGTTGTACCCTTGTTATCCAGTCCTGTCTCTGATAGCTTGGAGGGTTGTTGGTACATGTGTATTCCATATTTATTACTCCTCATTCTTGACCATAATGGATATGATTGTGAAATTGTGGTTGAATTTTTGTGTTAGATGTTTTATTCTATTGATGTATGGTTTTGATCACTGCAGATGATAACCAAAAACTTTGAAGATTACCCGGAGCATCGACTTAAGTTCTTTTCATTACTACGTGCCATTGCGACACATTGTTTTCCTGCTTTGATTCATCTATCAAGCCAGGTTGGTATTTTTATGTCTTCTTTTTCTTTTTTGCTTTATAAAGTTGTAATATTGTTTGAGTGCTTCTTCTTGTTATGATTCACTACCATGTTCTGTGTTCTTTCGCATACAAGAAGATTTTATAGATCAAGTCACAGACTACATAGCTATATTATTCTTAATAGTTTGAAAGATCTCAGTTGTATTCTCATTTTCATATGACTCAATGCCAGCAACTGAAGCTTGTGATGGATTCAATCATTTGGGCATTCCGGCATACTGAAAGGAATATTGCTGAAACTGGGCTAAACCTATTGTTGGAGATGATGAAGAACTTCCAGGTGCAGTTATTACTGTATTCATATTTCATTGCTTGCTTGTTGGTTTGCTTATTCTTGTGTGTATTTTGACAGGCTTCTGAGTTCTGTAACCAGTTCTACCGGACTTACTTCCTAACAGTTGAGCAGGAAATTTTTGCCGTCTTGACAGACACATTTCACAAACCTGGATTTAAGCTGCATGTATTGGTGCTACAGCACTTGTTTTGCCTGGTATGTGCATTGTGCTTGAATACTCTTCCTTGCTATAGGCATTAGGCAGGATCAAGCATTACTGAGATTACCTAATTTCAGGTGGAGAGTGGCGCTTTGTTGGAGCCTTTGTGGGATGCTGCTAGTGTTCCTTATCCGTATCCGAATAATGGGATTTTTGTTCGTGAATACACCATCAAACTTTTGGGGACTTCATTTCCTAATATGACTGCATTAGAGGTGCAAGGATGATTTTGATATTCATTCTGCTTGTTATTCTTTCAGGTTCTACTTCCTTGGTAATTATAGCTAATCTGAAGAAACTTTTCAGGTTACCCAATTTGTCAATGGACTATTTGAGTCAAGAAATGAACTCCCCATATTTAAGGATAAAATAAGAGACTTTCTTGTGCAATCGAAAGAATTCTCAGCTCAGGTTATATACTAGTTTCAGAGTACTATTTTGAGTTTTACTGCTAGGCTGTGCGGGCCTCTTAGATCATCTACGTGGTGTAAATTGAGTGATTGAGGTCTAAAGGGGTTGGTTTGTTTTGCAGGATAACAAAGATCTCTACGCTGAGGAGGCTGCAGCTCAGAGAGACAGAGAGATGCAAAGGATGCGTTCCATCCCAGGGCTTATTGCTCCTAATGAAGTACAGGATGAGATGCTGGATTCATAGAAAGGCTATTTTTGACTCGGGATCCTGTTTCATGAATGTCTTAACTCCAAGATTGCTGTCGGCATCTCAATTGATTTACCTAGCTGCAGTGAGATGAATAGATGCTTTCATTCTTTTCCAAGTTCCACCTGATTGATAAGAGGGCTCCCAGCGTGAAGATTTTGACGGTTGGTGGTTCGAATTCTGTTAGCTAGGCTGGGGTGTAGAGTATTTAGGTGCTAATTTAGGAATATCAGTGTCAATGCACGATTTAGTAGAAGTGTGCTTGATAAAAAGATTGACGATGATGCTGAATGGGATCGAACTGTTTTGAATCTTTGGATTTTTGTTTGATTCTTGGTAGGTGGGTACTATACTGTACACTACTCTGATACTGGCGGGTTGTGCAGAGATTTCTTCAGTCTTAGAATTGGTGTGCTGTGCGCTAGTGTCTTGTTAGGGGGCCTATTAGTCCTTTTGCCCTTTTTCTTCTCCCCTTCCTTAGAAATGTGCTCCGATTGTGTTTTTAATATATATGAGCTCATTTTTTGTCCCTTTTTCTATGATTGATATTTCTTTCCCGTCTGTAGTTTTTATTTAATTTTTTTTAATGGAGAAAAAAAAAAGAAAAACACATCTCCACATTTTTTTAATGGTTTTAAGATGAGATGATAACTGTCATTCGATCGTTGGTTCTGTTCTACTAGACCGATTATATTACCTCAGGATGAAAAGCTAAAAAAAAAAACTGTTTGTTGGTTCTGTTTTTAATCTTCTACAATGAAATTTGTGTATCGAGGAAAAATACAACAGAGGGAGACTGATCTTATTTAGCAAATTTAAATCACACAAACAAAGACACCAAAAGAAAAGCCAACCAGATGACTTTCTTCAACTTTTCTCATGAGTGCCCAATACTAGCTGTGATAATGCAAGGAAATTTCTAGTAGAGCTTCCTTTTGGTTCAATGGCTTTGATTGCAAGTTCTTTGAGTACTTTAATGTTATCCCTCAATTTCTTTCCTCTTTCTCGTGAAATGATTTGATCCAAACCATTAACCACACCTTGTTTAGTCAAAACTCCACCCTCCACAATCACACCAATCTCCCACACATCCTCCACCATCCTACCATTTAGCCTTTGATCACCAAAGAATGACCTACAAATCAAAGGCACCCCTCCACCAACACTCTCCATCAATGAGTTCCATCCACCATGTGTCACAAACACCCCAATCCCACCATGTCCCAAGATTTCTAACTGAGGTGCCCATGGCACAATCATCCCATTTAGAGCCTTATTATTCAAGAACCCATTTGGTAAATGAACCTTAGCATTCTCCTTAAGTGACCATATGAAGGGCACCCCACTAGCTTCCAACCCTTCAGCTAGGGCTGCAATCTCATGTGGTGGTGGTGTTGTGACAGAGCCAAAGCTCACATATGCCGCTGACCCAACTTTCTGCTGGTCAAGCCATGGAATGCACCCATATGGGTCATCTGATGGTTGTGGTGAAATCAGATTGAACGGTCCGATGTTGAGGTGTTTCTTGAACTTAGACTTCAAATCATTTGTCATGGTAAGGTCTAGTTCTTCAAAAGAGTTCAAGAAAACTGCATCTGCTTGTGCCAAGACTGCACCCATCTTTTGTAACATGCAAGAAAATACAGATTCTAAGTTACCAAACACTATTCCTTCTGGCAAATCACGAATTTTAACTTTCGACATCCCTGGAATTAAGTTGAGGAGCTCCTTCTCCTTTCCAGCAATACCTACATGATTTGCCAACACACAGAAAAAAGATTTATTTTCCTTTGGACTAAAATCAGGAGAATCCAACTTCGCATTTCAGACATTAAATTGAAGATATTACCTTCAATTCCGTATGAATTTCTGAGAAAATCGATATGAACATGAGCAGAGAGTGAGTCGGGCCCAGCAGTCCAAAATGGTATCCAAGGCACCTCCATCTCCGTCGCCATTTCCGCCGCAAACCAGAAGAAAGCATCAGTCATCAAGCAGCTCACCTTCCTTCCAATCTCAGCCTCCACCTGTTTAATCCCCTCTCTGAAGCTCGACGGAGCAGAATTCAAGAACAGCTCAATGTGTTCCTGTGGCTTCCCGACAAAAACGTAGCCGTCAGGGACGCCATCCGACACACAGTGGGCGGAGATGTTGGGCGGTTGATTGTTGGGTTCGGAGGAGAAAATGGACTGATTGGATTGGGCGGTGTTGAAAAAGGAGAAATGGGTGGTTGGGGAAGAAGCGGAGAGGCGGCGGACGACGGCCAGGAGAGGGGCGGCGTGGGTGGCGAAAGGAAAGGCGAGGACAGCGACGTGGCGGTCATTGGAGATGTTCTGTTTTACTTCTCCCATTATTGATAGAGAATAATAATTGGAAATTTTGGAATTGGGTAGTATCCATTTTTATAGAAAAGAAGTTGAACGGAGGTTGCGGCTTGATGCTACTCACCGCACACGGTGGCCTTGTTGGTGGGTATATTTTACTATTCTTGGAATGGGGGTTGCCTACCCGAGGTGGTCACGTGATTTTGAATTTGGTTCGTTTCGGAAAACAATTGAAATTTATTACTACTAATAACAAGAACAAGATTGTATGAATAGAATAGAATCATGTTCATGAGTCATGACAGAGGTTCACGATTTTCAAGGTTAAATCGCGGTCGGATTAGAAGTTTAAACAAAAGTATGAACCGGAAAAACTGGGCTATAATATTTTTAATTTTATATAATACTCGTTCCGTTCCACTTTAATTGACTTTTTAGAATAGTTGAAAAATATAAGTCGTTGATTTACGAACTTATTTTATTCCTCATTGTTTGATTTTTTTTCTAATTTCCACTGAAATTACCACACTATCATCAAATTAGATTGATTAAAAAAAAATTATTATTTGCACAAAATATATGCTTCGAAAAAGATAAAATGACAAATACCCCAAATAGTAACAATCCGCAGAAAAGTGACAGGTAAAGTGGAACGGAGGGAGTATATACTATAGACATATAAAGTTCATACAAACATAAAATATGAAAATATTTAAAAAAACTCGTACTTTTTTAGATCATATAATATTTTAAATTATTAATAAAAAATTAAAATATAAGATAATGAACAACTTATATCGTAAGAAATGTATTTACGTGAGATTATAAATCTTTTTGGTTGTATTAATTTGAAAAAAAAGTAAAAAAAAACAAAAAAGCAAAAAAAATATAGAACATAAACGATATACTCCTTCTCGACATTTTGACATTTCTTACGCGCTAAATGATTAAAGTTAATAAGCTCCTAATGACACTAGATATTACTCCCTCCGGGGCAAAACAATAGTCGTTTTAGGATTTGTTTTTATTTTAAAGCGGCCGGAACAATCACTATTTGAGACAATTTTGCCCCTAATTTTTTCTCGGAAGTACGTTAAGGATTAACGTACGTTCGAAAAAAGTACGGATTTTTTTGGGGTCAAATAGTGAGTCATCCGACCTCCTTGATATGTGTTCCCTACTGAATATTGGGATGCGAGGAAGTCATTTATTTTGCCCCAGAGAGAGTAATTATTATATATTTATATTTTTTAACACCAACTTCATAAGTTGTGATGATTATTTTAATTAAAAACAGTGTATAAAGTTGTATGCATATTATATTTTTAATAAATTAAATGGTTTAACCCGGTTGAACTGGTAACTCGGTGATTTATAAACTGAACGATTTGATGTACGAACGGTTCTAAAATACGATTCAATTTAACCCGATTAAATTCAATTGAATTAAAAAATCAATGAATTTTAACTGAACGGTTTACAGTTTAGTTCCGTTAAGATAACTTTAATATAACTTAAAATGCACTTGATAAATGTCTCTTAATTAAGGGTATGTTACCTGTGTTTGTTTAATGTGTCTCAATTTACACCCTCCTACTATTTTTTCCGTAGTGAAAGATTTTCATGATTATAAATATTATTTTATTTTCATACATGACAACTACATTAATTTAGTTTCTTTTTCCTTATTTTTTATCGTTTTCTTTCCCATTTTCCCCACTTATTTTCCTAAAATATAGTTTAAAAATTGTCTAAAAAAAGCTGTATTTATTTTTCTCATCTTATCTCCGTATTGTTATAATTAATTAGTTAATAATTATAAAACGAAGGAAACAAAAAAGAGAGAAGAAAAAGTAATCAACTACTTATAAATAATAATTTTTCGAAATACAAGAAAAAAAGAAAAAAATGGTGCATGAGGAGAGATGGGAAAAAATGGAAAAGGAATGAAAAATGACGAAAAAAATACTAATTTTCATTTCAAGAATTTGAACAAAAAATAGACACATTTAATAAAAAATTAATTATTTCTTGCACTTAACTAATGAATCTGATCACAAAGACGAATAAATGAATTTAGAAAATAAAATATATATTTTTAAATATTTGTTTGATTTGAAAATAAAATGAAAAAAACTACCAAAATAATTTTAAGAAAAAGATAATAAAGTTGCCATGAAGGAAAATAAAATAAATTCTTTAATTATGAATTTCTTTACTTTTGATTAAAATAAGAGGAGGGTGCAAATTGGGACACACTAGACAAAAGAAGGGTGCAATTTGAGATATTGATGATGCGTGGTGCTATTTGAGATTTTTTTTTGACAAACGAGGGGGCTAAAAAGTGTGTTAAACGTAATAAAAACTGTGAAACTTGTTTGGTTTTAGTTCAACTAATTATTGCATTCGTATTTATGATATAGGTAACGAGTTCGATCCGTGATATTATAGTGATAATCAATGACATAATTAATTTACATAAAAAAATTGTGAACGTGGGCTTTAAAAAATTATGGGCAAAAGACGTTTTAACACCCAACTTTTGGAGTAGTAGACACTTTGGCACCCAACTTTGAGGGTTGGTTGAATTGACACTCATTTTTTGACACTTTGACACTCAACATTTTGCATAGTTAGACACTTTGGATCACGAGCATCAAATTTTTAACTAACACCGTTAGTTTTGTCTCATCTTCCATTAGTTATATTAAAAAAAAAATTATATTAAAAATAATAATAAGTCACAAAATAATGTATAAAGATATAAAAAATTTAGGAACATAATTATTAGAATTATAGATTAGTAGATTTAAGTATGTGGTAAAAATACTTTTAAATAATATAACATATAAAAAAGTAAAAAAATTGAAAGTAGAAAGTTGTGGAAAAAAATAAAAAAATAAAAAATGGTAAAAGTAATTAATACCTATGGAGGTGTATTGCTAATATGGAAACTTTTTGTATAACAAATTAAAATAACACCTTATATTTCATATTTGCTTAAATTGCACCGTATAAATGATCCAAATACACCAAATTAAATATTTTTTCACAATTTTAATATTCCAAATACACCTAAAAAAATATATTTTTCATCCATTAATATTTAACTTGTTACACATTTTCGGAGTAGAATTTCAATGAATTAAAATAATTTTTTTATTTTATTGTCATAGATTTTTAATTTTTCATATTTTTTAATTTTTATATTATATTATTTTTATACATGTTTAACATTATGATTTTATAATTTTTATATTTATTTTTGTGATTTTTATATGTTTTTTATAATTTTATAATTATTTTTTGTATTTTTTATAATTTTTTAATACGTATAACGAAAAAAAGAAAAAAAGAAAAACAGGATTATATGAAAAATTGAGTGTTTGGATGCTAAAGTGTCTATTCACGTAAATATTGAATTCCAAAATATCTAACAATACAAAAATTAATACTAATTTAACCAAAGTTTCTAATAATCACCAAAAGTTGGACAAATGAAGTCTTTCGCGGACAATATTTTGTAACTGGTGCTAGCTAGTGTTACACCAGTCTAGGGTAAAAGGACTTAATTGAAAACTATAATTTGTGGGCCACCGCGTCGGAAAATCACAATAGTCTAGGGACAAAAACGTAGATTCTCCCGATTCTTTTATTCAAGGTAGAGAGAGCAAGCAAAGCCCAAAGGCGAAAACGCTAACCATTCTCTGTCTGTGCTTTTGGCACCTATCTCAAGAATAAAATTAAGCACGGAGACTCTGCCCTCAGTAACCAACCTCTCTCTCACTCAAATCTCTGCAACAAATTCCAACAAAACATTTGGAGCTGATCGAAGGGAGAATGGGCCAAGCCTTCCGCAAACTCTTCGATACCTTCTTCGGCAACACTGAGATGCGGGTATGCATGTCCACTACTCTCTGTTTCGGATTTGTTCTGATGAGTTACTGTTGATCTTACTATTATTGCATGATTAGGGTTAGGTTGCTAGCTAGCGGGAAACACAAAAGATACGGTGAAAAAAGAGAGATTATACGTATCTAAGTATGATTTGGGGGTGGTTTATAGTAATTCAATTAATGAATGGATATTTGTTTCAATTAAATGCATGATAACTGTGTTTTTACTAGGGATGTAACGATTTCATAGTTATAAATTTAACTGTCACCTTTAAGGAAGTGAAGATATAACCACCTGAATCTAACTGCTCATCAGTGGTATCATAGGACCTTGATATTGTTTAGTTAGGATGGGGACAGGATGGATTGGAATTCGCTGTGAAACCAGTCATAGTGAGACTTCGTGCTGCTGTTATTTCGTAATTTATGTGAATGAATGGGAAATGGGGTTGTTCTCTGACCATTGAAGAAGGAGTCTACATGTTGTTATTTATTCATTGTTTGGACATACTCTATCCAAACTAAGAGCTCGCTTTCTGCTTACTTGTAATTTTTTTTTGGGTTGGCTTAGGTTGTGATGCTGGGACTTGATGCAGCTGGTAAAACAACCGTACTTTACAAGCTCCACATTGGGGAAGTATTATCTACAGTTCCAACAATCGGTAGGTCTTTTTGTCATATCAACTTTGTTTGTTAGAGTGGAGGGTTTGCTTAAGTTGATGCTTCTGTTAGCTGTTTACTATTTGAGTGAGTGAGGCTACACACTTGCATTGTGGAACTCTACCCTGCTTCTTCCCCTTCTCTTTCTTTCACTATTCCTACCTAGGTCCTCCGCTTTGGTTGCTTTGCTTGGCCGGGGTAGAACCAGTGCTTAGTAAGCTGTGTAAACCCCTTATAGATAGGGGGGACTTTCTTGTGGTAGTAAGTGCGAATGAGCAAGTAGGGGGCGGCACCTAAAGAGGTAGCGTGACTAAACCACAATTGCAGGAATAGGTTGACTCTCTTTCATTTTGGTTATGGTATGTGAAAGTAGTTTCGTTTAGTACGAGATCACTTCACAACCTGCGGTGCTTACAGCTCTCCCCTATGAAACTTCTGTTCAAAAACCTCATATCTGTACATTTGGATATTGAAGGTTGCATGTTAGTAAGTTCTGAGTGTGGCCACGCTGTGGAGTTGATGCTGTCACTTGCAGGATAAATTCTGGGAATGTTTCCCTTCTTTACACAACCAGTAAAGATCCATTTGGAAAATATATATGCCAAAAATATGCCTCTGGGAATTTTAAAACCTCTAAACATCTGTGGAGCTATAGAGGAGGTGAGAGTAAGAAGAAGGCAGTCTTGTAAGACGGGTTAGGCTCGTACTTTTAATGTGTAAGTTAAGAATGCATTGCTTAAGGTGGTTTAATATTTTCAATGGCGAGAATGGTCAGCCTTGACCCATCAAGAAGGGTGATCAACTTGAGGTTTTATGTGTAGAAAATGGGTAGAATAGTCCTTGGTTAATATGGATAGAACTTGTAAATGAGAACCTTCTTTGCAACATTTTGATGGGGCTGAATGAAGGGCACAAATTCATGTAGCCAAACTCTACTAGTTTTGAGGCTAAGGATTTAGTTGAGTTGAGTGCATAAATCAATGGGCTATTTTGGGTTAAGAAGTATCTTTATGAAAAAAATTCTTTTTTCGATTTCAGATGCTTAGTTTCTAGTGTCACAGTGTTTTGCAATAAAACCAGTCAGAATTGTTGTTAATGAAATTTTTGTATTTTGTTATTGTCATAGCAAACCAGCACTACTTTGGTCGTCTTAATATGATCCAATTAATTGATACTAAAATTATATGAATTAATGTCTTCTGTAGGGTTCAATGTGGAGAAGGTGCAGTATAAAAATGTGGTATTCACTGTTTGGGATGTTGGTGGTCAAGAGAAATTAAGGCCATTGTGGAGGCATTATTTTAATAACACAGATGGGCTGGTATTGCTATTCCTCCCTGACTATGTGAAGTTTCGATTGTTTCATTTCTTCTTTGGAGAGTTAGTTCATTGTATCTTTGTAAATTTTAGGTTGTTGCATTGGTCAACATGCTTTTATAGTAAATCTCTGCAACCTATCAGCTTTGTGTTGGAGCTGAAGGGTTCGGAGTTCAACAATAATTTGCATCTTTTAATTTATGTTGACTTGGCAATTGAAATATTTTTCCATGCAGATATATGTTGTTGATTCGTTGGACCGAGAAAGAATTGGTAAAGCAAAGGCAGAATTTCAGGTTGTATATTCAGAAAGAAGGCAGAATTTACTATGCTAATGCCTAGAAAGTGTTTCTGAGGTGACTATTATGTTTTCTTTCAGACCATTATCAAGGATCCATTTATGCTCAACAGTGTCATCTTGGTTTTTGCCAACAAACAGGACATGGTATGCTGCATTTACAGTTTTGAATATCCTTTACCATATCTGAATGATAATTCCAGCCAAAGCAGAGATAGCTCCCTAAGCCATTCTGCTCCAGGATTTGTGCGTTTGTCTGTTTCTGTTTGTTTCGGTTATTGATGAGAACAGAAACATGTTTTACATTACCATGATTAACATGTCTACCTAATTATGTGGTTGCCATTTGGACATGTCCACATTTTGGGTACTGGTTGAGGGCTTATCTATGTCTCTGTTTGTTTAGGTATATAAACTAAGAATTATGTACAACTCTGCCCTTTGGAATTTTTATTAGAAGGTGTTGATTTGAAGAGTTGATCCTGCATCTTGATGGTTGCTGGCCAGATGGCCAGATACTGTTTCCTGTTGCACCAAACAGTGACCACTCTTATTTGGTCAATGGGATGTGGGTATTGTATCCTCATGGAATTGGACCCAGTTTTATGTGAGATATATAGGACATGGGCCATATGGCTATTTTTTGAAATATTAGAATAGAAGTAAGGGTGGGTAAAGAAGATGAAATCTGGTCAAACATTTGGTGAGTTGTACATGATTTCCTTTTGGTCAGAACTGATTATGCCTTATGACCAGTCCCAAACATGACATTTTTGGCAGTACTAATAATACAAGTAGAGGCTTGAAGCCACACTGGTCAATCTATGTTGCAGGCCTTACCGAGATACACACACGCACAATAGAACTGATTATTGTGAGTTGTTTCAATAAAATATTTTTCAGTAATTGGCTTTTTTTTATATGAATCTTAGCACTCATTGAATAGTTTACTTAGCACTCATTGAATAGTTTACTTCGTGGCTTTTATTTGGTAGTTGTTACTTTCTACATTCAGAAGGTGTTGTACAAACTAAGCTATAACAATTCAGTGTTAAACTTTGCATTTATTTTTACTATTCATCTTGGAGATATTTTCTTGCCTAGAAACTTATTCTGACTCTTTGAAGATCTTGTAAGCCTCCTTTAACTGGTTTTCCCTCTGAAGACACCAAAGGATTATGAAACATGGATTTACCACCATCCTTCTCCCTCTTTTGGTTAGTGGTAAACATTCACAAACATTGAATTTGGTGTGCTTACACTTGTTGGCTCTCCCCATACATTGCCTAGCACTAACAATGGGGATTAAGATGTGCCAATTTTTAAAAATAATATTCTCATATTTTTAAGGGGGAGTGCCCGCTAATATTGGCATTACAGAACTACCGACCAGTTTATTATTTTATTTTACTTTAATTTTTTCAGTAAAGCTGAATGGACACATTTTTTTTCTTCTTTTTTGGCTGCGCAATCCTTGTCAATCTTACCTTCACTCCAGTAATAGCTCATCTTCATTTAATACATTTTTCCAGAAGCATCAGTGAGAAATCCAAATTCATTTGGTGTACTGAATTGCATAAAACTGTACCGCTGATTTCTGTCAACCAGATGTTTCATTTCAGCTAGCATAATAAAAAAACATGGCAAACTTTTGATATGGGACTCATACGCTGTACTGTGGTTTCCTTTTCAGAAAGGAGCAATGACACCAATGGAAGTAGCTGAAGGGCTGGGTCTATTTGAACTCAAGAACAGAAAATGGCACATACAAGGAACATGTGCACTAAAGGGAGATGGGCTCTATGAGGGTTTGGATTGGTTGTCTGGAACTCTGAAGGAGATGAGAGCCGCAGGATACTCTTCAGTGAGCACCTCATCGTTCTGATATCCCAATATCGGTTTTCACCTACTTTTTTCCTATTACCAGGTAGCAGCAAAAGCGATTTATGAGACTATAAACTTCATTTTCATCAACTCTTGTTCTACATCTAAGTTTCATCAAATCTTATTCTGCAGTTTTACGTAGGGGCCCGTCTGCCAAAAGGCTTGCAGCTGGAAACTTGATCTTTGGCCTTCTGTGGGAAGTCCTGAATTGTGAATTCAATTTTCTTTTCTTGGGTTTTGCCAGAAATGAATGGTTTAGTATTCTAGACACGGACTGACTTCCCCGATGTATATTCGATATACCGATAGCCCGACACTGATGTTGACACTGGTGAAAGAATATTAATTGGGCACAAAGTGGGAGATTCCCCTTTAATGTAATGCTACATAGCTTGGGTTTTTCACCCTAGAATATTAGTAATATTTTCTTGCTTGTGTTAAGGGGTAACAATGTTGCATGTTGGTTATGAAATGCTATGGCTTTCAAAAGAAACTCCCTTATTTGCCTTTCCAATTCAAGTTCTGATAGTTTTTCCGATCGATTAAGCATTAATGATTATCGCTAAGGGCAGTCCGTGCTAGGATCCAGGTTTTGAGTGCTGTTAGGCCAATTTGATAGTAACTGATCAAAACAGCCATGTAAAGTGAAAGAAAAAGACAACTATTGTGTTCTTAAATTTTTAATTCAACTAAAGAAATTCCCTTTCCCTGCTAAGAAAAAAGAGAACCTCTGTTGTGGACTTGTTGTTCATCTAGTAATGCCTTATTTTTATAGCTAAACTTATTGATGCTTAATACAATAAGCTCTCGTAGCTCAGTTGGTTAGAGCACCCGTTTAGTAAGCGGGAGGTCTTGAGTTCGACTCTCAACGAGAGCACGATGTCATGTGGCGGGAATTGGCCAGCTGTGCTTTATTTTTAATTCTCTCAAATTTTAATAAATTACAAAATACCCAACCACAAGATAAAAAAAATGTCCCTCTGCAGATTTTTTTCTCGCAGATGAAACTAAGCAGTAACAAACTCTAACAGCCACAACAAATTCTCCTTCATGCTCATCATCTCTCCTCCCTCTTCCTCTTCCTCTTCCTCATGCCAATTCCAACTCTTCTCGGCGATGTTTACCCAAAGGACTTCTCCGTTCCTCCACAAACTCCACCGTTTGCCTTTCCAATTCCATTTTGTCAGCAACCACTGCAAGTTCCGCTGCCTTCTTGACCAATTTGCTCCCAACCTCGCTGTCTCCTCCTCCGCCAACGTCATCTCCGCTGCTGCAACCATAGCCTCCTCAGGATCATCCTCGCTCCATGGAGCGGTCGCTTCGGCCATCACTCAAGTAGCTGTCACCGCCGTCGCTATCGCCTCCGGCGCCTGCCTGTCCACTAAGATTGGCTTTCTCTGGCCTAAAGTGGAAGAACAACCGGGTATTACTCATTTTCCCTCTCTAATTATGTGATTTGGCAATCATTTTGGTTTCTAATGATATTGGCGAATCGGACGTAGGTGCGTTAATACTGGAGGGAGTTGATGTGACGGTATATCCTATATTCAACGACCCAGAGGTTTACCATCTCAAACTTGCATCATGATTTTCTCGCAGTCGTCTGTTGCCACTAAAACGCTATAATCTGTGAAGGCAGGTTCAAATGGCTATTGCATTTGCTAAAGCAGCTCACCACGGGCAGTTTCGAAAAACAGGAGAGCCTTATGTGACTCATTGTATCCACACAGGAAGAATCTTGGCAATGTTGGTTCCATCAAGTGGAAAACGAGTATGTCGTTATATTGCCTGTCTTTTACTTTCTTTCTTTCCGATGTAATCTTAGATATTTGCGGTAGCTCTCTTTAGTGTTTGCAATAATCGACATTGTTTTCTAACTGGATTGAGAAGCCCTTATTTCTCTTTTTGAATTGTTCAGAACCCTATTAGACTTGTTAGTTGATTTTTTTCCCTTTGTCAAATGTTGGGTGGAATATAGTTTCCAGAAGGCTGCTATTTCTTTCTCATATTATCATCACTGTACTGTTGTTACTTAAGGCTACTTGTGGTGACCTGTGATTACTGGTCTGATTATCCTTAAAATTTGATGTGCATGTGTATGAGCTACTTTTTCCTTCGCAAGTGTGCTTGCTCCCTCAAGTTCTTTCCATAAGATCTTCTTGTGTGCTGTAGGCTGTTGAGACAGTTGTTGCTGGGATTCTCCATGATGTGGTTAATGATACTCATGAAACCATACGCAATATAGAAGAAAAATTTGGTGATGATGTTGCAAAGTTGGTGGTTGGTGTTTCCCGAATAAGTTACATCAATCAGGTGATTTGTTTTCTATGAAACCTCTTCTGTCTGTCAGTTTGGTTAAAATAGGAATTCAACACTGTTTCAATTCCATGGTGACTATGTGTTGGGAGGGTGGTCCTTAAAAATGATGAAAAGAGGGAAAGAAATGAAAGCTTCTCATCTGTAGTAAAATTAACTCAACTTATAATATCTCCGGCCTCATCTTTTTTAGACTATCAATATCTTCAGGGTTCTTCCCTTGAGTAGCTTATTTTTGTTCTCTCATCTGTTATGCTGTGTCTGCAAACCACAGATGCCTATATCCACAATTTTAACATATTCTTGTATTAATTGCAAGTTTTAATATTTTCAACTGCAGCTACTACGGAGACACAGGAGGATAAATGTGAACCAGACTCTTGGTGATGGCGAGGTATTGCACAAGTAGTCTGCATTATGTTAGCAATTGCCATAAGATTTATAAACTAATTTAAACCAGAAATGGAATACGATTTGTATTTACTTATAACCATTACATATTTCATGAGGTAAAAGTTGCCGGAAGGTTCATTATGTTGGATGGCAGCAGCAAAAGATTTATGATCCATGCTAACAAAATTTCAGAAAATTGATCTTTTAGGTAAAAAAAAAAATGTTACTAACTCGGAATAGATATTATTAAAACTGGAGTAAGGTTGAACTATCAAAACACAAACACACATGCCAATTGAGGTGGTGCTACTTAACCCATGTTGATACATCACTGGATTAAAATAGCACCTCGTCATATTTGAAACCTCAGTTTATGTGAAAATTTCATACAAGTAGTGTGGTATGACTCACCTGAGGCTATTGTTGAGTGTGTGTTTTCATACTGTCTAGTTTAGCATAAGGTGATAGGGGAAGTTTAACTTAAAGATTTTATGGTCCGTAAGATGCAAGATAACCTTATATTAGCTGCAGTACTTTTTCCTAATTTATAATTTCACTTGTCATCTTTCAAGGCAAATGATCTGCGAGTCATGCTCTTGGGCATGGTTGATGATCCACGAGTGGTGCTTATCAAGCTTGCAGACCGTCTGCACAATATGAGAACCATGTACTGACTCTTAACTTCTAATTACTTAAACCTGTTTAAGCGTGATTTTTTTTTTCTGTTTTCTTTGGACTAATTTTGGGAACTGGAATATGATGTTATTGTAAGGCCATTTACTTCCTGCTGTTTAGGATTTGAGAGTAACATGCAAAATGAATCTTTTAAGTATTTGAAGATGCTTGATTAGTCATCTTTATCATAATACAATACTTCTTGATTTTTGTCCCCTTACAGTTATGCTTTGCCATTGTCAAAGGCCGAAGCCGTTGCACAGGAGACACTACTTATCTGGTGCTCGCTTGCTTCCAGATTGGGTTTGTGGGCATTGAAAGCTGAGCTTGAAGATTTGTGCTTTGCAGTTCTTCATGTATGCAAAAATATTTTTTTCTTTGTGCAGCATAATCTTGTAGATACAGTTTCAACTACAATCCTGGTAAATTGCATGATATTAGAAACTATTTTACTTGTGGGTTTCCGGATTCTCATTTGCCTTAGTTAAATTGTCTTCTTATTATTATGTCTTTCTGATCCATCACGTAAATATGTTTCTCTGAACTCTGAAGTACATACACTTATCGGGTGCTAAGGTCTCTAGTTTATATCATGGCTGAATCTACTAAGCTTTTATTCTCCATGCAGGTGCATCCAAAATAGTTAATTGCAAGGTTAGGGGTTTATTTGAAACCTACACACTGTAGGCTACTTGAATTGATTCGCTAGTAGAGATGAAAATCTCTAGTCATTATTTTGGATTTCTGATCATGCTGTGATAAGATCAGATTCAGCATAGTGTTTTTTCTTTCTTGAACACGAATAACTGCTTGATTCATTCTTGATTTGTTTATTATGTGCAGCCTCAATTGTTTGAAAAAATGAGGGGTGATCTTGCTTGCATGTGGAGCTCTAGTAACAGAGCTGGATATACACGAAGAATAGCTTCAAAATGCAGCTTTGTATCTTTTGATGGGAAAAACTTGAGCGCTAATGGTAATGGTGAAGCTTATCTGGCAAGTGATAAAAATGTCTCCACCATGAAGGTAAGTATTCTCTGTTGACAATTTCTTGCCAAGAAAACCCTAACGAGAGAGAGGAAAGAAAAATGCGCATGTGTATTAGAAAGAAAGTATAAATAATTACAAGAAGTAGGGTAAGAGATCTTCATCGATAGGACAGGTGAACCATGTAAAAAGACACCTGTGCTTTTGAACAACAGGTGCCAGAATTGCAATGGGTTTGTAGGAAAAATACTCTTATCATATGACATACTCCTTGAGGTTTATATTTCCCCTGAATAAATCATGTGATTATTGACCATAGAAACAAATGGGGAATAAAAGATTAATGTAAAGTACTCAATAATCTGATTTAATTAACATGCATTTGTCCTATTCTAGGTGACTGAATTTAACGGGGTAGTTTTACGTAACAAAAATGCTTAGTCTCTCTTTCTTCGACTCCTGACTGTTAAGGCTGGAATTTAATATCATTGATACACCATGGTTAGGCGTCACAATAACTTTGATGTGGTTGCATGCATGAAATGGGTCTTGAAATTGCTGTAGAAGACAGCACATAATCCAGTCGTTGTGTTCAATTATTTTTTTATATGCAGGATCTTTTGGAAGCTGTAGTGCCTTTTGATGTCCTGCTTGATAAAAGAAAGAGAGCTATATTTCTTAATGATGTTGCCAAAACATCAGAGAACCAAACAAAACCAAAGGTGGTCCGAGATGCTGGAATTGCTGTGGCTTCTCTTATTGTTTCTGAGGAAGCACTGGAGCGGGAGTTATTTATATCGACTTCGTATGATTTCTTCTCCCATCAAGTTTTTTGTTGCCTGCAGTTCCAGGAAAAAAATTAATTTTGATTTTCACTATTATCTCATGGGATGTATGTCGCTACATATATTAGCAGTTCCTCTCTAATTGCTTCTCTGCATGTCTCTCATGTCGCAGTTATGTTCCGGGGATGGAATTTACTTTATATAGCCGACTGAAAAGCTTGTATAGCATCTACAGCAAGGTGTTGTTAAGAGTTCCCAGTTTCATTTAACAGGAATACTTCATACTTTTAGGATGAATCATAGATCTTTTAGCATGTTCTTTGGTTCCCATAAATATTATCTTAGTGACTTTGGGGCCACAATATTTTAATCTGAAGTTTTCTTGCCTGGGCCTTGGTGTGTATGGCATCCCATTGGATGTCTATCAGTCAATCTGAGGTACACTAGTGAATACAGGGAGCAGAAACCAGTAGCTACTTATTTGGGGGATTGCCCCAATGTGGATAGGCTACACTTAGGAATCCTTTTAACTTGAATGCCATTGAACATTGTTTTTCCTTCTCTGGTACATTGAATAGCAATCTTACTTTCACTAGTTTCAAATGTCTAATAGATGGGATTTTTATTTTATCAAAGCAAAAATTTATGCTCTTTTTCACACTGTAGATGAAGCGAAAAGATGTTGGCATAGATGAAGTGTATGATGCCCGCGCGCTAAGAGTAGTTGTTGGTGACAAGAATGGAACTCTACATGGACCTGCAATTGAGTGTTGCTATAGTTTCCTGAACATTGTGCATAGGTACATATACGTAATGATCCTTGTATTCATATAAATAGTTCTTATTTTTCTCTTTTGTATTGTATACAAATAAGAGTTAATGTTCTTTACTATTACTTCATCTTATTTTTTATCAGATATTGGCAACTGTTTTCTTTTGTCCAGGCTTTGGCCCCCCATTGATGGTGAATTTGATGATTACATTGTTAATCCAAAGCCTAGTGGCTATCAGGTAAACATTTGCTCCACTGTTGCCTTCTTAGAGTCATGTGGATCACAATAAAACTTTCCATCATGCTCTGGCGAGTCACGCATTGTCTCAGAACGTAGTTGTTCTTCCCATTGGAGTATTGTCCGTAATAGATGGACCTATAATAAAGAATAATTTTCACTGGAGATTTGTTGTGTTTGAGCTTTTTAACAACCAGGCAAAGCATCTTGTTTGGGTAGGGTTAATAACGGCTGCATATCAGTTATTCCTGATCAAACATTATAACCTCACCATGGATAAAGTTGTATACACTCCATCTCAATGTAAATCAAAGTCCTCTATACTTTTCCTAACTTAACTAAGTGGATGTTTGCTTTTAATAGCCTACCTCTGGTTGTTGTGTGTTATTAACCCTTTCGCTATGAGTTTGGAAGTATTCTGCTCAGAACTCTAAGCATTAGTTGTTTTCAGATTGGGTATGTGTGGTCATTTTTTATATGCTGCAGTTGGAATTTCATATCTATTTTTCTGCCTCTCTTGTTGACGTTTCATTTTTATTAATTGCAGTCTCTGCACACTGCTGTGCAAGGACCTGATGCTGCACCTTTAGAGGTCCAGATAAGAACCAGGGTGCGGTAAACTCTTTATGATAATGAAGTTGAATTTTGAGTCTTGTGATTTGGTTGGCTTCTGGACCTGTCTCACTGTTGTCTTTTTCAGAAAATGCATGAGTGTGCTGAACATGGACTTGCTGCCCACTGGCTTTACAAAGAATCTGGAAAGAATCTAGCTTTTATTAGCAGTGTTGATAAATCTCAAACAGAAGAATCATCCTATCTCTCCTATGATATTGGTGGTCATAATTCCACAGAATATGATCAGTTTCAGAAGTATCGATCCCTCAAAGTAGGACATCCACTTCTTAGAGTTGATGGAAGTCACTTACTTGCCGCTGTTATTATTGGGTATGCTATAACATTAGTCTTCAAAGTATGTAATAATCGCCATGAAGTTGGGAAATAAATGATATTTGTGATAGTTGCATTTTTCAGAGTAGATAAGGGTGGAAGAGAATTGCTTGTTGCTGTTAGCTTTGGACTGACAGCTTCTGAAGCTGTAGTTGACCGAAGGTCTTCTTCTCAACTAAAGCGATGGGAAGCATATGCAAGACTATATAAAAAGGTTTGGTTGCTCTACTTTTACTCGCTTTGGGAGCATCAAGATTGACAATAATCTGTTTAACACTCAATTTCCTGTGTTTTACAAAGTGAAAATAAATTGTTATGAATATATAAATTTTCCAAAATAAATCGGGTGACTGAGCTGATCATAAATTTACCAGTTCCGTATGGTGTTCGTTGGAAATGCTGGGCTTAGTTTTCCTGAATGTTAGCTCTTGTGGAACTTAAATTTGGTAAATAGGGTGACTGTTTTCCCTCTCCCCAAATACTTGGTATTTCAGGTGTCAGATGAATGGTGGTGTGAACCAGGACATGGGGATTGGTGTACTTGCCTTGAGAAGTACACTCTTTCTAGAGATGGTATGTACCACAAGGTATGTTTGATGTAAAATTGAACTCAATATGTAATACGCAGTTCTATTTTTCAATGATGTTTCTGTTCGATGGGGAATCCAGAATCCTTGTAGTGAAAAGTAGCAACTTGCTAATGATTTCCATAAGTGCATTTGTGGGTAGTCAATATTATGTTTAGGATTATGAGGGAGTGTTCTACACCGATTAAACATCAAGCAACGCTTGAGCCAACTATTGAACTCATTGAGAAATTTATTTGATCAATATGTTGCCATGCAGCAAGACCAATTTGAGCGGCTGTTACCGACCTTTGTTCAGGTCATTGATATGATGGAGCAAGAAGAATCTGATTATTGGGCTGTTGTATCTGCCGTCTTTGAGGGCACTCCAATTGATTCAATTGCATCCAGGCCAAAATTAGATTCCGCTGTTTCAACTTCTATTGAAGCTAGTATCAATAACAAGGTGAGGGTGCAATTATCTGATTTTTATCATGCTGTTTAGATATTGAAACACTCTTTGAAATATTACATCCTTGTTTTCAACTTGGAAAGCGAGCTCTATAATGCAGTAATTTCAAAGTTCTACCCAAAGAAAATGTACTAGGAAATCAGCTTCATAATGAAATCACTCGTCTCAGTTATTAAACCTATTCAAAGAAAGATGCATATGCCCACAGCTTGTAGAAAAACTAGAACTTAAAAAATCTCATTGCCTGAAATGTTTTTGATTTTAGGTACGTCTATTGAGGACAATGCTTCAATGGGAAGAACAACTACGTTTGAAGTCTTGCCATGATCCAGATTCAGTTGTTCTTGGGGAAGTGGTGATTATATGTTGGCCCCATGGTGACACACTTCGGTTAAGCAGTGGTAGTACCGCTGCAGATGCTGCTAGGCGAGTAGGATTCGAGGGTAAGCTTGTACTGGTTAACGGTCAGCTGGTAATACCAGATACTGAGCTCAAAGATGGTGATGTGGTTGAGGTGAGAGTGTAGATGTCATATCCAAAGTGCAATTGATTAGTCTAGATAACAAGGTGAAGTAAAAAAATCATTGCCTATTCTCATCAATACCCCAAGGGTTAGCAGAAAGTTTTTGATGTGTAAAATTATGAAGTCCTGACGCTTAGGCTTGAAAAGGTTACAGTGTAGATATAACAAACAATTATAGCAATTGTTTTCATTGCAAATATGCAATTTCCGTTTTACAGGAAAGTTAGGACTCTGGTGCTTTGGTTTGTTCTAAAAAAAATTGTGCTACCTCTTTCTTATAGGATTCTAGTGCTGGTGTTACATGTATCTTTCGATCTATTTGGTCATAATTAATCTTATTCGTACCGATCGGTCTAGGATGTGAATACCTTTAAAGGGCACTTAACTTGTTAAAAAAAAAGGTCGCATCCTGAATAAAAAATTCAAAACAAGTATGAACTCAAGGTTTTTTTTATGGATATGCTTGTTTTTTTAGATAGGTTTACAATTTAGCTACAAAACAAATACGTCTTAACTTTTTCAAAATTATAAACTGAAAATTCAGAGATCTTTTTTCACACGCCATTAATAAAAAATAATGAAAGCCCTATGTAACAGCTTCTCGTAATCATCTCCACGTTGTGTTTTTAGTTTGTGAGGATGTAGAGATGTTTATATAAAAATACAAAATTGTTTTCTCAAAACTTGCATGAACACAATAATAATTGAATTATGATCGTTCTATCTGAAATAAGGAGAGAATATTTGCGGGGATAAAAAAAGAAGAATAATGACATCTAAAATAAATATAAGGATTTAGATTCACATTCAAAATTTACCTTCAATTATTAAAAAAAATCAAAAATTTTAAAGTAACTTTTTAATATCTCAAAATTTCAATAAGAACATTAGGCTAATTTAGTTTTTTATCATATCATTCGTTAATTAAATTAAATGTTGACTACTCCGAATTTAAACAGATCAAATTTAAACCTGATTTTTTTAAAGAAATTAGAACAATTCCCTAATTTTATGGAGTAATTGCAGAAAGGTTCCTGTATTATGGCGAAAAACTGAAACCTTTCATGTCTTTTAAATTTTTTATTCCGCCTCTCCTGAATTTTGGGTCAACTGCAAACGTTAAAGCTACCGTCAATCAACCCAAAGTTTCGTTAATTTCACACCATGGCCAGTCGATTTCAACTTATTTACTATAATGTCATTATGTATTAAATAATATAATTAATTTAATAAATTCAGAAAAATAATATAATTAATTTAAAAAAATTTGAAAAAATAATCTAATTAATTTAAAAGAAGATTAATTGGAATACAGTTCTATTCTATCTTCGTGGGCAAGTAAAAAATATCATTTTGTTTTCTTCTTCTCCACTCTAAAACATCGACCATACATCGTATTTATATGCGTATGAACAAAAGAAGATTCTATTCCTAGCAGCAAATCTCTCCACCAGATAAATCCCAGAAAAGAAAAGAAAGAAAGCAAAAGAAAAGAGAGAATGGAAACCTGGTTCATCTTCCTCATCTCTCTATCTCTCTGCTTCCTCCTCAAATCCCTACTCACCCTCCTTAAACCCACACAAAATCTCCCTCCTGGTCCACCAACAACTCCCATCATCACCAGTCTTCTCTTCATTCTCAAACCATTCTCCGAAATCGAATCCATCCTCTGCAACCTCCGCGACAAATACGGCCCCATCATCACCCTCCGCGTTGGTTCTCGCCCCGCCATCTTCATCGCCGATCGTTCCCTTGCCCACGAAGCACTCGTTCGTAACGGTGCCGTCTTCGCCGACCGCCCTCCGCCTCCTCCCACCGCTAAAGTCTCAACCTTTATTAACATCAGCTCTTCCTCTTATGGACCCACTTGGCGTTTGCTCCGCCGCAACCTCACCTCCGAAATCCTTCACCCTTCGCGGGTCAAATCGTATTCCCAAGCACGGAAATGGGTTCTTGATATTCTCATCAATAGCATCAAATCAGCGTCTTCGAATTCTTCGAATTCAAAATCTGGGGACCAACCTGTTCTTGTCAAAGACCATTTCCAGTATGCCATGTTTTGTTTGCTAGTCCTGATGTGTTTTGGAGATAAACTTGATGAGAGCAAAATCAAAGAAGTAGAAGAAGTTCAGCGGAACCTACTCCTTAGTCTTGGTCGGTTCAGTGTACTCAATTTCTGGCCGAGATTTACCAGAATTTTGTTCCGGAAGAGGTGGGAGGAGCTGCGTCAGCTCCGTGGAGAGAAGGACAGGGTGTTGATTCCATTGATAAGAGCGAGGAAGAGCGCAAAGCAAGAACTTTTAAGCAAACATGAACAAGACAGAGTGGTTGATCATGTTCATGAAAAAGCAGAGCAGAAGGAGTTTGTTGTATCATATGTTGATTCTTTACTGGATTTAGAGCTCCCTGACCAAAAGAGAAAGCTTGAAGAAAAGGAAATCGTCACTCTCTGCTCCGAATTTCTCGATGCAGGTACCGATACCACATCAACATCCCTGCAATGGATCATGGCGAATTTGGTAAAGAATCCTGACATACAAGAGAAATTGTTCATGGAGATAAAAGGGGTTATGGAGGAAGGACAGGAGGAGGTTAAAGAAGAAGATATGCAGAAAATGCCATATCTGAAAGCTGTGATTTTGGAAGGATTAAGGCTTCATCCACCAGGGCATTTCGTGCTGCCACACGCGGTTAGAGAAGACACAGTTCTTAATGGATTTGTGATTCCCAAGAACGGGACGGTGAATTTCATGGTGGCGGAAATGGGGAAGGATGAGAAGGTGTGGGAGGAGGCGAGGCAGTTCAAGCCAGAGAGGTTTTTGAAGGGTTTAGAGGCAGGGGAAGTGTTTGACATAACAGGGAGCAGGGAGATAAAGATGATGCCTTTTGGGGTAGGAAGAAGGATTTGTCCTGGGTTTGGATTGGCAATTCTGCATTTGGAATATTTCGTTGCGAATTTGGTTTGGAATTTCAAGTGGATAGGTGTTGATGGAGATGAAATTGATATGGCTGAGATACAAGAGTTTACTGTGGTTATGAAGAATCCATTGAAGGCTCGCATTTCTACTAGGAGAGCTTGATAATAGTAAATATTGTGTGTTAATAAGAAGTAAATTCTGGATTAGAATTGTAATTCCAATGGGAATAGGAATTCGAATTCTATTTGTCTACTCAGCCTCAGGAATCAGGATTATGTTGTAACCATGCCTTGAAATTTACATGCACACAACGTTTCTGGTCACTATTACCAAATGAAACAACCTCTAAAACCTCAAAATCGCAACCTGACAAATCAACCAAAGATAAAAAGTAGAACAAGCACCGGTAATAATTCTATATCGATCCGAACCAATCCATACGCTCCCATTTTCTATAAAACTTATGAATGGTAGGGTCCTCGTCTTCATTGTATTCTAGCAAAACTGTCTGAGCATGGAAAATTCCAACTTCGGTCTTTCCTTGTTTACGGTCGACTTCTTACAATTCCTATTTTCAAACTTTTTAACTTGAAAACGGAAAGTTTTGATTCACATACAGAAAAAAGAAATATGATTGCAATGATTTGGACGGGGAAAAGCAGTAAACTCTAAACTTTCAATGGGTCCAATGAAAAACACGGTTGGAAATATCATCATTTTTGTATTCTGTAATCTTTTTTATTCCTCCCGAAAAGAACTTCCTTATTCTCATCTCATTCTCCCCATCTCTATCTTCATTTCCTATTTCTTTTCCTTGTATATGGGTTGTTTTATGCCTTGTTGATTCTTGCATTCTACTTGTCTACTAAAATATTGTTTTAACGCATAATTTATATACATATCATATAAAGAATTTAGATTTTTTTATATTCCAAAACGTTAATCATTTCAAATTCTAAAATGTTAATTTTTACAAATTTCATGAGTTAAAATATAAATTGTCATTAAAAGAAAATATTATGTAAATTTATTGATGTTTAAATAAATATTTTAAAAAAATTTGTAGAAAGTTAAAAGTTATTTTTTATAGAAACTCGTGTGTGGTGTGCCAATCACTGCGAGAATGAAGAGATGACACATGAGATTATAAGAGAGTTTCAAAGACAATATACTTTTATATTTATATTTATATTGCGAGAACGAAGAGATGACACATGAGATTATGAGAGAGTTTCAAAGATAATATACTTTTATATTTATATTTATATAGATATAGATATAAATATATAGATGTAATAGATATAGATTGGGGGTACATTGCTTATGTGTTTCTGGGCCTATCTAGCCCAACAAATAGGGATGATAATTGGGTGGATATGGAGCGGGTAAATACTATCTATACCTGCACCCCCAAATTTGCGGAGTAATCTATACCCGCATCCATATGAAGCAGGTAAGAGAAAAACAATTATACTTACGAATATCCATAAATTTAGTTAAATTTTAAATTTTAATTAAATTAATATAAAAAAAATCAATTAACAATCTTTCAGCTTCATCACACAATTTTTTTTACAATGTGTTCAATGTGTTCAATCCATTGCTCTCGTTGTTTGTCTCTCTTTTTTTCCTTCTAATTCTTCTACGCATGAAAGTTACCAATTCGTAAATGTCACTTTTGAAAGGGAGATACTAATGTCATTTAACCGATTTGAGATTTTAATTAGAGTTGTCCTTTTTAAAAATACAGTTAATTAGATTAAACTTAAATTATTTTTAATCGTACTATTTTACTTTATATAATTTTTTTTCTTCTATATGCAAATATGCTTATTTTAGCTTTTAAATATATATTGATTTTCTTTCCGATAACTTGTAGGATGGTAAAAAGTAAATGATACGAGTAATAGTTTAAAATTCTTTTAAAAAATCAATTTGAAAATTACTGTTGACCTAAAAAGGGAAAACAATATCCATTCAAGGAAATATATATTTTTACCAATTTGGGCAGATATTAATTTTGACTCTTGAAAAAATTATATTTTAAAAATACATATTATTGACCTAAAAAAGGATAAGAATCCTTTCAAAAAAAAGAAAAGGATGAGAACCTTCAAGAAAAGGAAATAAATCCTCCTGCATAAGAACTTTCAAGTATTTTATCCCTCACACAAGAAAAGGATAAGAACTTTCAAGTATTTTATCTCATACAGTGTATGTTGTTAGTAGTTACAGTATAAAATATTGAACAAATTCGCCATGATCCATTACAAAAGAAAAAGAGAGAATGGAAACCTGGTCCATCTTCCTCATCTCTCTATCTCTCTGCTTCCTCCTCAAATCCCTACTCACCCTCCTTAAACCCACCCAAAATCTCCCTCCTGGTCCACCAACAACTCCCATCATCACCAGTCTTCTCTTCATTCTCAAGCCATTCACCGAAATCGAATCCATCCTCTGCAACCTCCGCGACAAATACGGCCCCATCATCACCCTCCGCGTCGGTTCTCGCCCCGCCATCTTCATCGCCGATCGTTCCCTTGCCCACGAAGCACTCGTTCGTAACGGTGCCGTCTTCGCCGACCGCCCTCCGCCTCCTCCCATCTTTAAAGTCACAACCTTTATTAACATCAACACTTCTTCTTATGGACCCACTTGGCGTTTGCTCCGCCGCAACCTCACCTCCGAAATCCTTCACCCTTCGCGGGTCAAATCCTATTCCCAAGCACGGAAATGGGTTCTTGATATTCTCATCAATAGCATCAAATCAGCGTCTTCGAATTCTTCGAATTCAAAATCTGGGGACCAACCTGTTCTTGTCAAAGACCATTTCCAGTATGCCATGTTTTGTTTGCTAGTCCTGATGTGTTTTGGAGATAAACTTGATGAGACCAAAATCAAAGAAGTAGAAGAAGTTCATCGGAAACACCTGCTTAGTCTTGGTCGGTTCCGTGTACTCAATTTCTGGCCGAGATTGACCAGAATTTTGTTCCGGAAGCGGTGGGAGGAGCTGCGTCAGTTCCGTGAAGGGAAGGACAGGGTGTTGATTCCATTGATAAGAGCGAGGAAGAGCGCAAAGCAAGAACTTTTAAGCAAACATGAACAAGACAGAGTGGTTGATCATGATCATGAAAAAGCAGAGCAGAAGGAGTTTGTTGTATCATATGTTGATTCTTTACTGGATTTAGAGCTCCCTGAGCAGAAGAGAAAGCTTGAAGAAAAGGAAATCGTTACTCTCTGCTCCGAATTTCTCGATGCAGGTACCGATACCACATCAACATCCCTGCAATGGATCATGGCGAATTTGGTAAAGAATCCTGACATACAAGAGAAATTGTTCATGGAGATAAAAGGGGTTATGGAGGAAGGACAGGAGGAGGTTAAAGAAGAAGATACGCAGAAAATGCCATATCTGAAAGCTGTGATTTTGGAAGGATTAAGGCTTCATCCACCAGTGCATTTCCTGGTGCCACACGCGGTTAGTGAAGACACAGTTTTTAATGGATTTGTGATTCCCAAGAACGGGACGGTGAATTTCATGGTGGCGGAAATCGGGAAGGATGAGAAGGTGTGGGAGGAGGCGAGGCAGTTCAAGCCAGAGAGGTTTTTGAAGGGTTTAGAGGCAGGGGAAGTGTTTGACATAACAGGGAGCAGGGAGATAAAGATGATGCCTTTTGGGGTAGGAAGAAGGATTTGTCCTGGGTTTGGATTGGCAATTCTGCATTTGGAATATTTCGTTGCGAATTTGGTTTGGAATTTCAAGTGGATAGGTGTTGATGGAGATGAAATTGATATGGCTGAGATACAAGAGTTTACTGTGGCGATGAAGAATCCATTGAAGGCTCGCATTTCTACTAGGAGAACTTGATAATAGTAATATTGTATGCTAATAAGTGTCGCACCATCCTGAGCGATTTGGGACAAATAAAAAAAACAATGAAGTCACCACCTTATTATTTCTAAAATTTTAGGAGAACGTAATGTCTGAAAAAAAAGAAAAAAACAAAACAAAAAAGAAGGAAAAAAAAAGGGTCTAAAATGAGAATAACGATTCGGGGTCAATTTATGGACTTATAAAGGTGTTAGACGCTCTCAAGTCTCATCCTAAAAAAGTTTCAAGTTCTAGAAAAGGGCCGAATTGTTAAAAGAAAATAAATATTTTTAAATATTTTTAATCTTCTAAAAGATAAAAAGGACGGTTGTACACCTATTCCGGTTAAATTTAGTCGAGTTCAAAATTAGTCTGAATACATGTAAAATTAATTATGTGAGATTACTACCGTTTTTTATTAATCTTTACTAAAGCGACTAATCACTTTCATCATCGGGTTGTGCATGATTAATCCTATTTATTAGGTAATTCTAAGCATGCATAAGCTAACAAAGTACCAATTTATATGAATGCGGGAAAATACGTTGAGAAAAGAAAAACCGAAAAGTAGGATCGAAACGGCGCACGTAACACATTCATCAAGATAAGCATAAATTAAAAAACATTCATAAGTATTAATTAAAGTACATTGTTCAAGATAAGCATTAATTAATTGAAAGCAAATAATAAAAACGATCACGCAACATTAAAAATTGAATCCTATTTTAAAAGGGAACTTAATGAAAAGAGAAATTAAATATGGAGGTATTTTCTATGTGTTGGATTTAAGGCCTGATTATTATCTTTTCGTTTTCGAGGGATTATTTTCTTTGGTGATTTATTATCTAAATTTAGAGGGACCTAAGTTATTGGAAAAGATTAAATCTTATGTTTGCTTACTACTTTGTTTGGTTTTCTTTGATTGATTTTATTCGTGTTGATTCGTTGGATTTATTCTAAGGATTGAGAATTCTAGTAATTAATTAGATGATCATGAAATTAAATTAATTAAATTAAAGAGTATTGTTAATTATTAATTATTAATTTTGATTTTCACTGTTATCTCATGCGATGTACTATGTCGCTACATATATTAGAAGTTCCTCTCTAATTGCTTCTCTGCACGTCTCTCATGTCGCAGTTATGTTCCGGGGATGGAATTTACTTTATATAGCCGACTGAAAAGCTTGTATAGCATCTACAGCAAGGTTGTTGAAAGTGGCAACACCAACTTCAGGCGTTAACATGCAAGACGTCAGGAGGTCAGTCGTTAACATGCAAGGGCAGGCGTTAACATGCAAGAGGGCAGGCGTTAACATTCAAGGAGGTAAAGTGGCGTTAACTGCCAGCAACAAAGTGACAGCGTTATCAGCAAAAGGGTGTTATCAAGCTATCAAGCAAAAGTGAAGTTAACAAGGGCGTTATCAAGCAAACACATTTGTCTGTTTTTACTCTGCCATTTATAATTTTATGGTGTGCACAACTGTAAAAATCTAGAATGTTTTACCACGTAGTTAATAGAAGTGTGTAGAAAAAAAAGGTATGTCGGTGGAATGCCTAATATATAGGCATCCACCACATTGCAGAAAGGTCGGTCGGAACCTTGTTTCCACCCAAAACAGAGTGCTGGAGAGTGAGAATTGTGCACACTGTGCACCACTCTCGTTGTCAGTTGTCATAAAAAAAGAAGAAAGAAACACCATCATCATCAGGGTGAGAATGAGAGGAGAAGAGTGTGCATGGTGTCGGCACACCACTCACTGAGTAAAGTGTGTGAAGAGCAGAGTCCTGCATCACACCACTCTCATCATCATCAGAAAGAAATCTTTGTGCGGTTCTACAAACAAAACTGCAGAACAGAAATTTTCCTGAAGAAAGTTGTCGGTAAAATACTCATCATCTATAATATCATCTTCATCTTTCGGTTCATGTTCCCTTTAATTTTTTTTTTTAGTTTTCATTTTTTAACAAAGGTATTGTTAAGAGTTCCCAGTTTCATTTAACAGGAATACTTTATACTTTTAGGATGAATCATAGATCTTTTAGCATGTTCATTGGTTCCCATAAATATTGTCTTAGTGACTTTGGGGCCACAATATTTTAATCTGAAGTTTTCTTGCCTGGGACTTGGTGTGTATGGCATCCCATTGGATGTCTATCAGTCAATCTGAGGTACACTAGTGAATACAGGGAGCAGAAACCAGTAGCTACTTATTTGGGGGATTGCCCCAATGTGGATAGGCTACACTTAGGAATCCTTTTAACTTGAATGCCATTGAACATTGTTTTTCCTTCTCTGGTACATTGAATAGCTATCTTACTTTCACTAGTTTCAACTGTCTAATAGATGGGAATTTTATTTTATCAAAGCAAAAATTTATGCTCTTTTTCACACTGTAGATGAAATGAAAGATGTTGGCATAGATGAAGTATATGATGCCCGCGCGCTAAGAGTAGTTGTTGGTGACAAGAATGGAACTCTACATGGACCTGCAATTGAGTGTTGCTATAGTTTCCTGAACATTGTGCATAGGTACATATACGTAATGATCCTTGTATTCATATAAATAGTTCTTATTTTTCTCTTTTGTATTGTATACAAATAAGAGTTAATGTTCTTTACTATTACTTCATCTTATTTTTGATCAGATATTGGCAACTGTTTTCTTTTGTCCAGGCTTTGCCCCCCCCCCCCCCCCCCCCCCCATTGATGGTGAATTTGATGATTAAATTGTTACTCCAAAGCCTAGTGGCTATCAGGTAAACATTTGCTCCACTGTTGCCTTCTTAGAGTCATGTGGATCACAATAAAACTTTCCATCATGCTCTGCCGAGTTACGCATTGTCTCAGAATGTAGTTGTACTCTAGATGGACCTATAATAAAGAATATTTTTCACTGGAGATTTGTTGTGTTTGAGCTTTTTAACAACCAGGCAAAGCATCTTGTTTGGGTAGGGTTAATAACGGCTGCATATCAGTTATTCCTGATCAAACATTATAACCTCACCATGGATAAAGTTGTATACACTCCATCTCAATGTAAAACAAAGTCCTCTATACTTTTCCTAACTTGGTTGTTGTGTGTTATTAACTCTTTCGCTATGAGTTTAGTAACCCTTTTGCTATGAGTTTAGAAGTATTCTGCTCATAATTTAAGCAAGATTGGGGATGTGTGGTCATTTTTTATATGTTGCAGTTGGAATTTCATATCTATTTTTCTGCCTCTCTTGTTGACGTTTCATTTTTATTAATTGCAGTCTCTGCACACTGTGCAAGGACCTGATGCTGCACCTTTAGAGTGCGGTAAACTCTTTATGATAATGAAGTTGAATTTTGAGTCTTGTGATTTGGTTGGTTTCTGGACCTGTCTTTCTGTTGTCTTTTTCAGAAAATGCATGAGTGTGCTGAACATGGACATGCTGCCCACTGGCTTTACAAAGAATCTGGAAAGAATCTAGCTTTTATTAGCAGTGTTGATAAATCTCAAACAGAAGAATCATCCTGTCTCTCCTATGATATTGGTGGTCATAATTCCACAGAATATGATCAGTTTCAGAAGTATAGTGTTGGGGTTATTTCCAATCGACAATCAATTTGCGCAGCAAACAATCTTATCCCAAGAATCAATAACCCCTAACTATCAAACCAATCAAAAACAATCAAAAATAACACAGACATTTTTAACGTGAAAAAACTCAACAAGTAAAAAACCACGGGACATCCACTATATGATGATCAATGTGTACAACCAAGCAAAATCTCTATCTCAACTATAGGAATAAACTGACATACACCACTATCACCAATAGTACCAATCAAACAATCTAATCAATAAATCCGAGGAAAACAAGAGATGAGAATAGAGAACCAAAACTAGATTGTCACTGCTTCAATCGGGACAAGATTTCTACCACCTCGTACAACTTCTCACCGATCCAACCGTTCAGATTTAAGAACCAAAAGTCATGCACCTGCTGTCCAAATAGTCATGCACCTGCTGTCCAAATATTACCCAGATCCAACGGTGAACGAAGTCGCTGCGATGATTATCCCGCAGCTGCACAGAGTTTGGCGAAATCTGTTCTCTCTTCTCTCTCACAGGATGCTCAAATCCTCTCACAATCTCTCCGGATGCTCAACAGCAACCCTAATTAATTCTCTTGTCTCTCTTCTTTTTCACAACCTAGCCACCACCCACCTTTTATATTAGTGGACAACCTAATTAATTAGGTTACACAATCCTACTCCAAGTCATACTCCAATCTTTTCTTTTCTTTTTCTTTTTTTAATCAAACTAAAACAAACAACTCCAATTGGGCTAGGCCCACAACAATCTCCTTCAGCCAATATGAGCTGGACTCCAACATATAGACCCCTCAAAGTAGGACATCCACTTCTTAGAGTTGATGGAAGTCACTTACTTGCCGCTGTTATTATTGGGTATGCTATAACATTAGTCTTCAAAGTATGTAATAATCGCCATGAAGTTGGGAAATAAATGATATTTGTGATAATTGCATTTTTCAGAGTAGATAAGGGTGGAAGAGAATTGCTTGTTGCTGTTAGCTTTGGACTGACAGCTTCTGAAGCTGTAGTTGACCGAAGGTCTTCTTCTCAACTAAAGCGATGGGAAGCATATGCAAGATCATATAAAAAGGTTTGGTTGCTCTACTTTTACTCGCTTTGGGAGCATCAAGATTGACAATAATCTGTTTAACACTCAATTTCCTGTGCTTTACAAAGTGAAAATAAATTGTTATGAATATATAAATTTTCCAAAAAAAATCAGGTGACTGAGCTGATCATAAATTTACCAGTTCCGTATGGTGTTGGTTGGAAATGCTGGGTTTAGTTTTCCTGAATGTTAGCTCTTGTGGAACTTAAATTTGGTAAATAGGGTGACTGTTTTCCCTCTCCCCAAATAACTTGGTATTTCAGGTGTCAGATGAATGGTGGTGTGAACCAGGACATGGGGATTGGTGTACTTGCCTTGAGAAGTACACTCTTTCTAGAGATGGTATGTACCACAAGGTATGTTTGATGTAAAATTGAACTTAATATGTAATATGCAGTTCAATTTTTCAATGATGTTTCTGTTCGATGGGGAATCCAGAATCCTTCTAGTGAAAAGTAGCAACTTGCTAATGATTTCCATAAGTGCATTTGTGGGTAGTCAATATTATGTTTAGGATTATGAGGGAGTGTTCTACACCGATTAAACATCAAGCAACGCTTGAGCCAACTATTATTATGACTGTTTTCTTAATAATATAAGTCATGCTATTCTATTGAACTCATTGAGGAATTTATTTGATCAATATGTTGCCATGCAGCAAGACCAATTTGAGCGGCTGTTACCGACCTTTAGATTCCGCTGTTTCAACTTCTATTGAAGCTAGTATCAATAACAAGGTGAGGGTGCAATTATCTGATTTTTATCATGCTGTTTAGATATTGAAACACTCTTTGAAATATTACATCCTTGTTTTCAACTTGGAAAGCGAGCTCTATAATGCAGTAGTTTCAAAGTTCTACCCAAAGAAAATGTACTAGGAAATCAGCTTCATAATGAAATCACTCGTCTCAGTTATTAAACCTATTCAAAGAAAGATGCATATGCCCATAGCTTGTAGAAAAACTAGAACGCAAAAAATCTCATTGCCTGAAATGCTTTTGGTTTTAGGTACGTCTATTGAGGACAATGCTTCAATGGGAAGAACAACTACGTTTGAAGTCTTGCCACGATCCAGATTCAGTTGTTCTTGGGGAAGTGGTGATTATATGTTGGCCCCATGGTGACACACTTCGGTTAAGCAGTGGTAGTACCACTGCAGATGCTGCTAGGCGAGTAGGATTCGAGGGTAAGCTAGCTGGTAATACCAGATACTGAGCTCAAAGATGGTGATGTGGTTGAGGTGAGAGTGTAGATGTCTTATCCAAAGTGCAATTGATTAGTGTAGATAACAAGGTGAAGTAAAAAAATCATTGCCTATTCTCATCAATACCCCAAGGGTTATCAGAAGGTTTTTGATGTGTAAAATGATGAAGTCCTGACGCTTAGGCTTGAAAAGGTTACAGTGTAGATATAACAAACAATTATTGCAATTGTTTTCATTGCAAATATGCAATTTCCGTTTACAGGAAAGTTAGAACTTTGGTGCTTCGGTGTGTTTTAAAAAAATGTGCTACTTCTTTCTTATAGGACTCTAGTGCTGGTGTCTAAAATACATGTATCTTTCGGTCTATTTGGTCATAATTAATCTTATTCGTACCGATCGGCTTAGAATGTGAATACCCTACTTAAAGGTGATGGGCACTTAACTTCGATGGAAGGTTTGTACAGTGGTAGTAAGTTGATAAGGTGGTTTGAAACTAGTAAACAGTAACAAATGAAACAACCATACTCCATAAAATTATTGCACAAAATGATTATCAGCCGGAATTTTTCTGAAAGATTGATTTTGTTTGGTAAATTATATAATATGATTTAGTTACAATTAATTTAGTATTTTCTGAAAGAATTTTATAAAATGATTTAGTATTTTCAGAAAGAATTTTATAAAGGTAAATTATTACATAAAAATCTTATAATTTACAAAATATTCAAACTTTTTATAATTTAAAAATGTACAATATAAACCTTATAATTTTTTTAGAAAATTGAAATCTTATCTTTAAAAAAATAGTACGAAATTTAGACAAAAAATGTAACTAATATACTAATAAATTTGCCTTTTAATTTATTCTTTTTAAATTATATTTAAAAAAAAATCCCATTGTTTTTCTCTCAATTTTTTTATATTCGTTACAATTTTCCCACAATTTTGCATTAATTTTTAAAATTCTTTTACTATTTATTTTAAACTTTTTAACTACTTAAAAAAATAATAAATTTTAGCGAGTTATAGAATTTAATAATTTACCGTAAATATAAGGAGTTGGATAAGTCACAACAAATTAGAAAAGTAATGAAATCAACGCGATTATACTTGTTAAAAAAAAATGGTCGCATCCTGAATAAAAACTCAAAACAAGTATGAACTCAAGGTTTTTGGATGGATATGCTTGTTTTTTTAGATAGGTTTACAATTTAGCTACAAATCAAATACGTCTCAACTTTTCCAAAATTATAAACTGAAAATTCAGAGATCTTTTTTCACACGCCATTACAACAATTCCCTAATTTTATGGGGTAATTGCAGAAAAGTTCTTGTACTATCGCAAAAAACTGAAATCTTTCATGTTTTTTTAATTTTTTATTGCGCCTTCTTTGAACTTTGGGTCGCAAACGTTAGGGCTTACTTTCACCTAGGCTAGCTGGTTTCAACTTATTTACTAAAATGTCATTATATATTAAACAATATAATTAATTTAATAAATTCAAAAAAATAATAATTTAAAAAAATAATCTAATTAATTTAAAAGAAGATTAATTGGAATACAATTCTATTCTATCTCCGTGGGCAAGTAAAAAATATCATTTTGTTTTCTTCTTCTCCACTCTAAAACATCAACAACACATCGTATTTATATGCGTATGAACAAACGAAGATTCTATTCCTAGCAGCAAATCTCTCCACCAGATAAATCCCAGAAAAAAAGCAAAAGAAAAGAGAAAGAATGGAAACCTGGTTCATCTTCCTTCTCTCTCTATCTCTCTGCTTCCTCCTCAAATCCCTACTCACCCTCCTTAAACCCACCCAAAATCTCCCTCCTGGTCCACCAACAACTCCCATCATCACCAGTCTTCTCTTCTTTCTCAAACCATTCTCCGAAATCGAATCCATCCTCTGCAACCTCCGCGACAAATACGGCCCCATCATCACCCTCCGCGTCGGTTCTCGCCCCGCCATCTTCATCGCCGATCGTTCCCTTGCCCACGAAGCACTCGTTCGTAACGGTGCCGTCTTCGCCGACCGCCCTCCGCCTACTCCCACCGCTAAAGTCTCAACCTTTATTAACATCAGCTCTTCCTCTTATGGACCCACTTGGCGTTTGCTCCGCCGCAACCTCACCTCCGAAATCCTTCACCCTTCGCGGGTCAAATTGTATTCCCAAGCACGGAAATGGGTTCTTGATATTCTTATCAATAGCATCAAATCAGCGTCTTCGAATTCTTCGAATTCAAAATCTGGGGACCAACCTGTTCTTGTCAAAGACCATTTCCAGTATGCCATGTTTTGTTTGCTAGTCCTGATGTGTTTTGGAGATAAACTTGATGAGAGCAAAATCAAAGAAGTAGAAGAAGTTGAGCGGAAATTCCTGCTTAGTCTTGGTCGGTTCAGTGTACTCAATTTCTGGCCGAGATTTACCAGAATTTTGTTCCGGAAGAGGTGGGAGGAGCTGCATCAGCTCCGTGGAGAGGAGGACAGGGTGTTGATTCCATTGATAAGAGCGAGGAAGAGCGCAAAGCAAGAACTTTTAAGCAAACATGAACAAGACAGAGTGGTTGATCATGATCATGAAAAAGCAGAGCAGAAGGAGTTTGTTGTAGCATATGTTGATTCTTTACTGGATTTAGAGCTCCCTGAGCAAAAGAGGAAGCTTGAAGAAAAGGAAATCGTTACTCTCTGCTCCGAATTTCTCGATGCAGGTACCGATACCACATCAACATCCCTGCAATGGATCATGGCGAATTTGGTAAAGAATCCTGACATACAAGAGAAATTGTTCATGGAGATAAAAGGGGTTATGGAGGAAGGACAGGAGGAGGTTAAAGAAGAAGATATGCAGAAAATGCCATATCTGAAAGCTGTGATTTTGGAAGGATTAAGGCTTCATCCACCAGGGCATTTCGTGCTGCCACACGCGGTTAGAGAAGACACAGTTCTTAATGGATTTGTGATTCCCAAGAACGGGACGGTGAATTTCATGGTGGCGGAAATAGGGAAGGATGAGAAGGTGTGGGAGGAGGCGAGGCAGTTCAAGCCAGAGAGGTTTTTGAAGGGTTTAGAGGCAGGGGAAGTGTTCGACATAACAGGGAGCTGGGAGATAAAAATGATGCCTTTTGGGGTAGGAAGAAGGATTTGTCCTGGGTTTGGATTGGCAATTCTGCATTTGGAATATTTCGTTGCGAATTTGGTTTGGAATTTCAAGTGGATAGGTGTTGATGGAGATGAAATTGATATGGCTGAGATACAAGAGTTTACTGTGGCTATGAAGAATCCATTGAAGGCTCGCATTTCTACTAGGAGAACTTGATAATAGTAATATTGGGACAACAAAAAACAATGAAATCATACCTTATTATTTCTAAAATTTTAGGGGAACGGAAAGTCTGAAAAATAGAAAAATAAAACCAAAAAAAGGGCAGGGTCTAAACTCGAAAATAACGATTCGGGGTCGATTTATGAACTTAGAAAGGTGTTAGACACTCAAGTCTCATTCTAAAAAGGTTTCGGGTTCTAGAAAGAGGTGTTTAAAAATCATGTTGAAAAATAAGTAATTGGGTCCTCAGAGGGAATCGCCGTTTTAATTCTTAAGTTGGTTTGATTGATTTTATCCTAATTATTTGCCGAACTCTTAAAAGAAAATAAATATTTTTAATCTCCTAAAAGATAAAAAGGTCGGTTGTACACCTATTCCGGTTAAATTTAGCTGAGTTCAAATTTAGTCCGAATACATGCAAAATTAATTATGTGAGATTACTACTGTTTTTTATTAATCTTTACTAAAGCGACTAATCACTTTCATCATCGGGTCGTGCATGATTAATCCTATTTACTAGGTAATTCTAAGCATGCGTAAGCTAACAAAGTACCATTTTATATGAATGCGGGAAAATACGTTGAGAAAAGAAAAACCGAGAAGTGGGGTCGAAGCGGCACACGTAACACATTCATCAAGATAAACATAAATTAAAATACATTTATAAGTATAAATTAAAGTACATTCCTCAAGATAAGCATTAATTAATTGAAAGCAAATAATATAAACGATCATGCAATATTAAAAATTGAATCCTATTTTAAAAGGGAACTTTAATGAAAAGAGAAATTAAATATGGAGGTATTTTCTATGAGTTGGATTTATGGCCCAATTATTATCTTTTCACTTTCCCGGTGTTATTTTCTTTGGTGATTTACTATCTAATAAATTTAGAGGGACCTAAGTTATTGGAAAAGATTAAATTTTATGTTTGCTTACTATTTTGTTTAGTTTTCTTTGATTGATTTTATTCGTGTTGATTGGTTGGATTTATTCTAAGGATTGAGAATTCTAGTAATTAATTAGATGATCATGCAATTAAATTAATTAAATTAAAGAGTGATGTTAATTATTAATTATTAATTTTGATTTTCACTATTATCTCATGGGATGTTCTATGTCGCTACATATATTAGCAGTTCCTCTCTAATTGCTTCTCTGCATGTCTCTCATGTCGCAGTTATGTTCCGGGGATGGAATTTACTTTATATAGCCGACTGCTTGTATAGCATCTACAGCAAGGTATTGTTAAGAGTTCCCAGTTTCATTTAACAGGAATACTTTATACTTTTAGGATGAATCGTAGATCTTTTAGCATGTTCTTTGGTTCCCATAAATATTATCTTAGTGACTTTGGGGCCACAATATTTTAATCTGAAGTTTTCTTGCCTGGATGTCTATCAGTCAATCTGAGGTACACTAGTGAATACAGGGAGCAGAAACCAGTAGCTACTTATTTGGGGGCTTGCCCCAATGTGGATAGGCTACACTTAGGAATCCTTTTAACTTGAATGCCATTGAACATTGTTTTTCCTTCTCTGGTACATTGAATAGCTATCTTACTTTCACTAGTTTCAAATGTCTAATAGATGGGATCTTTGTTTTATCAAAGCAAAAATTTATGCTCTTTTTCACACTGTAGATGAAACGAAAAGATGTTGGCATAGATGAAGTGTATAATGCCCGCGCGCTAAGAGTAGTTGTTGGTGACAAGAATGGAACTCTACATGGACCTGCAATTGAGTGTTGCTATAGTTTCCTGAACATTGTGCATAGGTACATATACGTAATGATCCTTGTATTCATATAAATAGTTCTTATTTTTCTCTTTTGTATTGTATACAAATAAGAGTTAATGTTCTTTACTATTACTTCATCTTATTTTTGACCAGATATTTGGCTGTTTTCTTTTGTCCAGGCTTTGGCGCCCCCATTGATGGTGAATTTGATGATTACATTGTTAATCCAAAGCCTAGTGGCTATCAGGTAAACATTTGCTCCACTGTTGCCTTCTTAGAGTCACGTGGATCGCAATGAAACTTTCCATCATGCTCTGGCGATTCACACATTGTCTCAGAATGTACAGTTAAACCTCGATAAATGAATGTCCGATAAACGAATAACCTCGCCAAATAAATAATTTTCTCCGGTCCTGACTTGGGCAAATGGGCTAAATGAATAACCTCGCTAAATGCATTAACGAATAATTTTTTTTGAATCCTTAAAGACCCCATGTAAATATAAATGAATAATCATTAAAATTCATAATATATATATATATATATATATATATATTTATTTATTTATTTATTTATCCTAAAAACAAAAATATTTCTTCCAATCAACAATGTTCATACAAGAAGTCATTTCTTCACAAAAAAAGCGTCTAAAGTTGTTTGTTTTTTCCTTCCACCAAAATGCATCACATCTGTGACTTTTTCTAGTGCAAACACAACTTCTGGAATATTCTGCTCCTGCTGTAGCAAATAGTTTCGTAGGGTGATTACTGCTTGAAAGGCTTCTTTTGATGACACATTTGGTGTGACGCCACTATCATCTGGTTCTGGATCATTCTCATCATTTAGTACGGAGTCGATAATTTCTTCGTCTGTAGGCAATTCCATAACTGCATTATTCTCGTTAGGATAGTTCAAAAGATGTTCGACGTCCATCACATTTCTGTAGCGTAAATTGTCTTAGTCTCTAAGTATTCCATACATAGAATATTATTATTAGTACATGTTGCATGTATTTAGACTCTAAGTATTCCATACATAGAATCTTATAAGTACATGATGCATGTACATAGTCTATATACGTATTTGTACATTAAATGTAAAATAAATAATCATACGAAAAAATAAAAATGTAAAAATACTATCTAAATGAATAAAAATTCATTTATCGATAAATGAATAATATATTCATTTATCGATAAGTAAATAAACTCACTAAACGAATATTTTTTGTTGGTCCCAAGAGCATTCATTTATCGAGGTTTAACTGTAGTTGTTCTTCACGTAATAGATGGACCTATAATAAAGAATATTTTTCACTGGGATTTGTTGTGTCTGAGCTTTTTAACAACCAGGCAAAGCATCTTGTTTGGTTAGGGTTACTAACGACGGCATATAAGTTATTCCTGATCAAACATTATAACCTCACCATGGATAAAGTTGTATACACTCCATCTCAATGTAAATCAAAGTCCTCTATACTTTTCCTAACTTAACTAAGTGGATGTTTGCTTTTAATAGCTACCTCTGGTTGTTGTGTGTTATTAACCCTTTCGCTATGAGTTTGGAAGTATTCTGCTCAGAACTCTAAGCATTAGTTGTTTTCAGATCGGGGATGTGTGGTCATTTTTTATATGTTGCAGTTGGAATTTCATATCTATTTTTCTGCCTCTTATTGATGTTTCATTTTTATTAATTGCAGGCTCTGCACACTGCTGTGCAAGGACCTGATGCTGCACCTTTAGAGGTCCAGATAAGAACCAGGGTGCGGTAAACTCTTTATGATAATGAAGTCGAATTTTGAGTCTTGTGATTTGGTTGGTTTCTGGACCTGTCTCACTGTTGTCTTTTTCAGAAAATGCATGAGTGTGCTGAATATGGACTTGCCGCCCACTGGCTTTACAAAGAATCTGGAAAGAATCTAGCTTTTATTAGCGGTGTTGATAAATCTCAAACAGAAGAATCATCCTATCTCTCCTATGATATTGGTGGTCATAATTCCACAGAATATGATCAGTTTCAGAAGTATAGATCCCTCAAAGTAGGACATCCACTTCTTAGAGTTGATGGAAGTCACTTACTTGCCGCTGTTATTATCGGGTATGCTATAACATTAGTCTTCAAAGTATGTAATAATCGCCATGAAGTTGGGAAATAAATGATATTTGTGATAGTTGCATTTTTCAGAGTAGATAAGGGTGGAAGAGAATTGCTTGTTGCTGTTAGCTTTGAACTGACGGCTTCTGAAGCTGTAGTTGACCGAAGGTCTTCTTCTCAACTAAGGCGATGGGAAGCATATGCAAGATTATATAAAAAGGTTTGGTTGCTCTACTTTTACTCGCTTTGGGAGCATCAAGATTGACAATAATATGTTTAACACTCAATTTCCTGTGTTTTACAAAGTGAAAATAAATTGTTATGAATATATAAATTTTCCAAAATAAATCGGGTGACTGAGCTGATCATAAATTTACCAGTTCCGTATGGTGTTGGTTGGAAATGCTGGGTTTAGTTTTCCTGAATGTTAGCTCTTGTGGAACTTAAATTTGGTAAATAGGGTGACTGTTTTCCCTCTCCCCAAATAACTTGGTATTTCAGGTGTCAGATGAATGGTGGTGTGAAACAGGACATGGGGATTGGTGTACTTGCCTTGGGAAGTACTCTTTCTAGAGATGGTATGTACCACCACAAGGTATGTTTGATGTAAAATTGAACTCAATATGTAATATGCAGTTCAATTTTTCAATGATGTTTCTGTTCGATGGGGAATCCTTCTAGTGAAAAGTAGCAACTTGCTAATGATTTCCATAAGTGCATTTGTGGGTAGTCACTATTATGTTTAGGATTATGAGGGAGTGTTCTACACCGATTAAACATCAAGCAACGCTTGAGCCAACTATTATTATGACTGTTTTCTTAATAATATAAGTCATGCTATTCTATTGAACTCATTGAGAAATTTATTTGATCAATATGTTGCCATGCAGCAAGACCAATTTGAGCGGCCGTTACCGACCTTTGTTTAGGTCATTGATATGATGGAGCAAGAAGAATCTGATTATTGGGCTGTTGTATCTGCCGTCTTTGAGGGCACGCCAATTGATTCAATTGCATCCAGGCCAAAATTAGATTCCGCTGTTTCAACTTCTATTGAAGCTAGTATCAATAACAAGGTGAGGGTGCAATTATCTGATTTTTATCATGCTGTTTAGATATTGAAACACTCTTTGAAATATTACATCCTTGTTTTCAACTTGGAAAGCGAGCTCTATAATGCAGTAGTTTCAAAGTTCTACCCAAAGAAAATGTACTAGGAAATCAGCTTCATAATGAAATCACTCGTCTCAGTTATTAAACCTATTCAAAGAAAGATGCATATGCCCACAGCTTGTAGAAAAACTAGAACGCAAAAAATCTCGTTGCCTGAAATGTTTTTGATTTTAGGTACGTCTATTGAGGACAATGCTTCAATGGGAAGAACAACTACGTTTGAAGTCTTGCCACGATCCAGATTCTGTTGTTCTTGGGGAAGTGGTGATTATATGTTGGCCCCATGGTGACACACTTCGGTTAAGCAGTGGTAGTACCGCTGCAGATGCTGCTAGGCGAGTAGGATTCGAGGGTAAGCTTGTACTGGTTAACGGTCAGCTGGTAATACCAGATACTGAGCTCAAAGATGGTGATGTGGTTGAGGTGAGAGTGTAGATGTTATATCCAAAGTGCAATTGATTAGTGTAGATAACAAGGTGAAGTAAAAAAATCATTGCCTATTCTCATCAATACCCCAAGGGTTATCAGAAGGTTTTGATGTGTAAAATTTTGTAAGTCCTGACGCTTAGGCTTGAAAAGGTTACAGTGTAGATATAACAAACAATTATAGCAATTGTTTTCATTGCAAATATGCAATTTCCGTTTTACAGGAAAGTTAGGACTCTGGTGCTTTGGTTTATTCTAAAAAAAACTGTGCTACCTCTTTCTCATAGGACTGTAGTGCTGGTGTCTAAAATATATGTATCTTTCGATCTATTTGGTCAAAACTAATCTTATTCGCACCGATCGGCCTAGGATGTGAATACCCTATTTAAAGGTGATGGGCACTTAACTTGTTGAAAGAAAATGGTCGCATCCTGAATAAAAAATTCAAAACAAGTATGAACTCATGGTTTTTGGATAGATATGCTTGTTTATTTAGATAGGTTTACAATTTAGCTACAAAACAAATACGTCTCAACTTTTTCAAAATTATAAACTGAAAATTCAAAGATCTTTTTCACACGCCATTAATGTAACAACTTCTCGTAATCTAAGGCGATGTCTTTTTCTTGTATACCAAAGGTTCCATGGCCTGTCAGAGTTTGATGAAAAGAAGCGGAGCTGTCGCAGGCGGCCCTCTGATCACAATGCAAGGCGCCGCAAACCACAGCCAGGATCTGTTAACTTAAATCCAGGGAGGCTGTGTTCATCATTATACCGTACCGGTTTGAAACTTTGACTTCCTTGTTTATTTGTCATCTGCCTCATAGGACACGCTATTTTCATTGTCTTCATTCCATTACATTCATCTTTTTCTTATCCTCTGAAATGAATATGGAATTATAACGTAAAGTTACCCTTTCCCCTAACAAAAAAGAGATAAGAAAGGCCTTTACATGTCATAAAAATCACACTCTATACTGCATTTTGCTCATTTTTACTTTATAGGATTTTTCTGCAATTATGGTTGAAGCTTGCAAGCTGATATCATAGTATCTGTAAATTATGTCATGCATGTGATGTCCATAGTTTTCGGTACTACTAAGATTTTCTCGTTCAACCCTCAGGCAGATGCTTGCTTATACTCCTTGCAAAGCAGGGGAGGATACATAAAAAAGGAATTAAGAAAGAAAGAAATGATTCAGTTTAGCTTTTTAATGTTAATTTTATTGATCAAGATAATGTGAGATGATCTATGTCCGATTGTGGTGAACAACTGGTTATGGATAGTCGTCTTCATTACTACAATATGATTGATTCAATATCCTGTATGTGTCTGCTTGTGCAGATGGAAGGCAGCATATGAGTTTCATCTGGAATAAGGCGCCGCTGGTTAATGCCGTATGTAACGGAATTCTACCTTCAGAAGCCCCATCCAGCTCCAAGTTCACAATTACAAAAGAGTATATGTTGAAGCCTGATAAAATTGGAGGTATTGATGGGCAGCTACATTTACCTGGTAGCAAACTAACTAATTCCATTGCGATGGAGTGTCGTGGTTCCAGTGGCTTGTTGCTATCCAAACCTAAGAGCACTACAGCTGGGGTTCTCAACCAAGGTTGGTTTAGCCATTTATTATTGCATCAAATTTTTGCTATTGTATTGATTAACATGCTTATTGAGAATTGCATTTCGTTGCTAAATGTTCGTGTGACTATTATACCATAATCTTTTTTAGGGAAATCTTTAACAAGAAATCTTGCATGATATCTGCCTCGCGTAATTCTTTACAATAACCAATAATGAGTACCTTCTTCTATGTTATCCAGCAGGAATTTCTTTCCTATAGGTTACTAATAGTAATTCTAATATGCTTTTTCGTGTCATTTAGCTTGTGTGTTCTTCATATGCAGTGGCGGATCCAGCCCAAGCCAGGTGGGCGGCCGCACCCCCTGGGCTGGATGAGAAAAAAAATTATTTGGGTCCATGCTCGGCCGTGCTAGCTTCGCCCCCGCTGCTGGTCTCCTGCCATGCTCCCCGTCGCTGCTGTGCTGGTAGGGGCTTGAGGTTGAAGATGACTTGGGAAGAAGAAGGGAGTTATGGGTTAGGCTGTTTCTTTTTTTAATTAATCATGGGCTTAGTTTTGTACCAAGCCCAAATAAGAAGATGAAGAGGAGAGGGCTGAACGCGTTCAAGCCCAAGCAAGAGAGGAAGAGTTGGGCTGGCGCCTGGCCCAGCTAGCTGCTGGCCTTTGGGCCCATCTGGTGGGTCTAGCCTGTTTAATTTGGCCGTCGCGTTTTAATTTTCGCGTGCTTATACTGTTTATTTATTTTCGCACTCGTACTCTTTTTCGTTTGCGTGTATGCTTGTACTGTTTATTTATTTCCTCACTCGTACTATTTATTTATTTTTCGCATGCATGTATGCTTGTATTGTTTATTTATTTTTGCGCTCATGTTGTTTATTTACTTTTGCACCCATATACTTGTATGCTCATGTTGTTTATTTTTCGCATGTTTAATTAATTATTTTACACGACTTCAACTGTTTAACTAATTAATTTACATGAATTCAAATGATTAAAAAAATTATTTTTGCATACTTTAAATAATTATTTGGCACGATTTTAAATATTTAAATAATTGTTTCACTCACGTTCAAATATTTAAATAATTATTTTGCATAAGTTTTGAATGTTTTGCTCACGTTTAATTGTTTTAAAATAATTACTTTGCTTGCATACATCGTCATGCTTTAATTAATTTTTTTCTATATTGTCTTTTTATTTATCTTTTTGTTGAATTTATTTGAATACTTGTTATTTAGTGACGGATACAAATACTCTTAAATATTTTTTCAATTTTTCGTTCAGCTCGCTTGTTTTTTTTTTAAAATACTCAACAACAACAAAAATCGAGGGCGTTGCCCCAAAACCCCCACCCCCTTAAATAAAATTCCTGGATCCGCCACTGTTCATATATATTTGGTGGCCGGTAATTTGTACAAACTCATGGTTGGATCATCTCCACGTTGTGTGTTTTAGTTTGTGAGGATGTAGAGATGTTTATATAAGAAGACAAAATTGTTTTTCTGAAAACTTGCTTCATTAATCCTAAGGATGGTGATGTAGACAATAATAATTGAATTATGATAGCTCTATGTGAAATAAGGAGAGAATATTCAGAGGATAAAAAATAAATAATGATATTTAAAATAAATATAAGGATTTAGATTCATTTATAAAAAAAAAATTAAAATAACTTTTTAATATCTCAAAATTTCAATAAGAACATTAGGCTAATTTAGTTTTTCATCATATCATTCCTTAATTAAAATAAATATTGACTACTCCGAATTTAAACCTGATTTTTTAAAGAAATTAGAACAATTCTCTAATTTTATGGGATAATTACAGAAAAACCCCTGCATTATCGTGAAAAATAAAAATCTCCCGTGTCTTCCAAATTTTTTATTCTATCTCCTCTAAATTTTGGGTCAATTGCAAATGTTAGGGCTACCGTCAGTCAACCCAAAGTTCGGTTACTTTCACCTGAACCAGTCGGTTTTAACTTATTTACTATAATGTCATTATGTATTAAATAATATCATTAATTTAATAAATTCAGAAAAATAATATAATTAATTTAAAAAATTCAAAAACATAATTTAATTAATTTAAAAGAAGATTAATTGGAATACAATTCTATTCTATCTTCTTGGGCAAGAAAAAAATATCATTTTGTTTTCTTCTTCTCCACTCTAAAACATCAACCATACATCGTATTTATATGCGTATGAACAAAAGAAGATTCTATTCCTAGCAGCAAATCTATCCACCAGATAAATCCCAGAAAAGAAAAGAAAGAAAGCAAAAGAAAAGAGAAAGAATGGAAACCTGGTTCATCTTCCTCATCTCTCTATCTCTCTGCTTCCTCCTCAAATCCCTACTCACCCTCCTTAAACCCACCCAAAATCTCCCTCCTGGTCCACCAACAACTCCCATCATCACCAGTCTTCTCTTCATTCTCAAACCATTCTCCGAAATCGAATCAATCCTCTGCAACCTCCGCGACAAATACGGCCCCATCATCACCCTCCGCGTCGGTTCTCGCCCCGCCATCTTCATCGCCGATCGTTCCCTTGCCCACGAAGCACTCGTTCGTAACGGTGCCGTCTTCGCCGACCGCCCTCCGCCTCCTCCCACCGCTAAAGTCTCAACCTTTATTAACATCAGCTCTTCCTCTTATGGACCCACTTGGCGTTTGCTCCGCCGCAACCTCACCTCCGAAATCCTTCACCCTTCGCGGGTCAAATCGTATTCACAAGCACGGAAATGGGTTCTTGATATTCTCATCAATAGCATCAAATCAGCGTCTTCGAATTCTTCGAATTCAAAATCTGGGGACCAACCTGTTCTTGTCAAAGACCATTTCCAGTATGCCATGTTTTGTTTGCTAGTCCTGATGTGTTTTGGAGATAAACTTGATGAAAGCAAAATCAAAGAAGTAGAAGAAGTTCAGCGGAAACTCCTGCTTAGTCTTGGTCGGTTCAGTGTACTCAATTTCTGGCCGAGATTGACCAGAATTTTGTTCCGGACGCGGTGGGAGGAGCTGCGTCAGCTCCGTGGAGAGAAGGACAGGGTGTTGATTCCATTGATAAGAGCGAGGAAGAGCGCAAAGCAAGAACTTTTAAGCAAACATGAACAAGACAGAGTGGTTGATCATGATCATGAAAAAGCAGAGCAAAAGGAGTTTGTTGTATCATATGTTGATTCTTTACTGGATTTAGAGCTCCCTGAGCAAAAGAGAAGGCTTGAAGAAAAGGAAATCGTTTCTCTCTGCTCCGAATTTCTCGATGCAGGTACCGATACCACATCAACATCCCTGCAATGGATCATGGCGAACTTGGTAAAGAATCCTGACATACAAGAGAAATTGCTCATGGAGATAAAAGGGGTTATGGAGGAAGGACAGGAGGAGGTTAAAGAAGAAGATATGCAGAAAATGCCATATCTGAAAGCTGTGATTTTGGAAGGATTAAGGCTTCATCCACCAGGGCATTTCGTGCTGCCACACGCGGTTAGAGAAGACACAGTTCTTAATGGATTTGTGATTCCCAAGAACGGGACGGTGAATTTCATGGTGGCGGAAATGGGGAAGGATGAGAAGGTGTGGGAGGAGGCGAGGCAGTTCAAGCCAGAGAGGTTTTTGAAGGGTTTAGAGGCAGGGGAAGTGTTCGACATAACAGGGAGCAGGGAGATAAAGATGATGCCTTTTGGGGTAGGAAGAAGGATTTGTCCTGGGTTTGGATTGGCAATTCTGCATTTGGAATATTTCGTTGCGAATTTGGTTTGGAATTTCAAGTGGATAGGTGTTGATGGAGATGAAATTGATATGGCTGAGATACAAGAGTTTACTGTGGTTATGAAGAATCCATTGAAGGCTCGCATTTCTACCAGGAGAACTTGATAATAGTAATATTGTGTGTTAATAAGAAGTAAATTCTGGATTAGAATTGTAATTCCAATGGGAATAGGAATTCGAATTCTATTTGTCTACTCAGCCTCAGGAATCAGGATTATGTTGTAACCATGCCTTGAAATTTACATGCACACAACGTTTCTGGTCACTATTACCAAATGAAACAACCTCTAAAACCTCAAAATCGCAACCCTGACAAATCAACCAAAGAGAAAAAGTAGAACAAGCACAGGTAATAATTCTAGCTCCTTCCTTGAACATGATCAGTCATGTTAGAAGAATCTGAACTGTTCAATAAAATTGGAAGGATGAGACTAAACATTTAAATCATTAATGAGTTGACCAGTCAATAAAATTCAACAAGTGGTCAACTCATTAATTATTTGAATTTTTAATCTCATCCGTTCAATTTTATTGAACGGTTCAGATTCTTCGAATATTACTGATCATGTTTAAGAGAAAATTAGAAGAGATCAATCCGATCCGAACCAATCCATACGCTCCCATTTTCTATAAAATTTATGAATGGTAGGGTCCTTGTCTTCGTTGTATTCTAGCAAGACTGTCTGAGCATGGAAAATTCCAACTTCGGTCTTTCCTTGTTTAGGGTCGACTTCTTACAATTCCTATTTTCAAACTTTTTAACTTGAAAACGGAAAGTTTTGATTCACACACAGAAAAAAGAAATAAAGTTATAACATATCAAAACCTCGTTAGGGAAAAGAAAGTAAGAAAAATCAAAGTCAGTGAGCCTAAATTCTATGGCAAGAGAAAAAATAAATCAAAAGTAATATTAAATAGAGTTTATACAACCTGTAAAATCAAACTAGACATCTACTTAATACTACTAATAAAATATTTAAGGTCTAGTTGTAATTAGGGGTGGCAAAACGGGACCACATGTTCGAGTCTTGGGCTAAACGAGACTGCCAAATGAGTATTGGTCTCAGCCCATCAAGTCATACAGGTCCGGGACTAGACCTAGTTAAATTGGACTCAATTTTAATTTTTGTTTTGTTTTACAAATAAAATGAAAGGTTCATGGGCGATTCATGACCATCGGACAAGTAATAATTTTAGGGAAAAAGAAAGGTCTAGGAGGGATCATGACCATCACCATGAACAAAACTATGAACTTTAACAAGAATTTATCCATACACAAAAACAAGACAAAAAGCAATACTATTCTTTTTTTTAGACGAGATAGACCCGATAGATCGGGTCTCGGGTATATCAAATTTTTTATCTATATCAAAAAGAAAAGTATCATAGGGCCATAGACAAGCGTCTCTGTTTATAAAAAACCAGTATCAACCCACTTGCATGGGTTGTAGAAATAATAAAGTGCAACGAATTTTTTAAAGTTTTAAAACTTCGATATTTAAAAAACCAAGGAAGAATATGAATCATACTTATAATTGAATTAAATTAGTAATGGTAAAATTATAATAAAAAATCTAAAATTTGTCCAATTATATCTATATATAGTAGATACATACCAAGATGCCATCAACAAATATGATTGCAATGATTTGGACGGGGAAAAACAGTAAACTCTAAACTTTCAATGTGTCCAATGAAAAACACGGTTGGAAATATCATCATTTGTATTCTATAATCTTTTTTTATTCCTCCCGAAAAGAACTTCCTTATTCTCATCTCATTCTCCCCATCTCTATCTTCATTTCCTATTTCTTTTCCTTGTATATGGGTTGTTTTATGCCTTGTTGATTCTTGCATTCTACTTGTCTACTAAAACATTGTTTGAACGCATGATTTATATACATATCATATAAAGAATTTAGACTTTTTATATTCCAAAACGTTAATCATTAAAAATTCTAAAATGTTAATTCTTACAAATTTCATGAGTTAAAATATAAATTGTCATTAAAAGAAAATATTACGTAAATTTATTGATGTTTAAATAAATATTTTTTTAATTTTTTTTGTAGAAAGTTAAAAGTCATTTTTTATAGAAACTCATGTGTGGTGTGTCAATCCCCACAAGAACCAAGAAATGACACATGAAATTATGAGTGAGTGAGTTTCAAAGACAATATACTTTTATATTTATATTTATATAGATATATAGATGTAATAGATATAGATTTGGGTACGTTGCTGTCGTGTTTCTGGGCCTGTCTAAGCCCATTAGTGCCCGAGAGACGAGACGGCCATCGACTCGATCATAAGAATTTTCCCCTCCCGCGATGAGTAAAGCGCACTAAATATGTATTTGCCCAAATTCAAATCCTCCTCAGCTCCCTAATGTGCGCACCCATAACGGACTCCAAACCATCAAGCGCCGACTGCGTCATCGCCGACAACATCCTTCTCAGCTCTATAATCGACAATATATTACAGGTCTCAGTCTGTGCTCGCTTCAAATTCCTGACTAATTAACCTTTGATTATGTTTTAAGTTCTTCCGTGCTATATGATCTGTTGATAGGTTTTGAATCGGAATATTCATCCCTCTTATGCATGTATCTTCTTAGAAAATAGTCTTCGGTATCTTCTACTATATTGATTTTGTGTCGTCATCGTCATCGTCATCGTCATCGTCGGTGGTTTTCTTTTTCTTATTAGCTATTTTCAATGGAAGCTCTGTGATAAGTGTGGCTGTTAATTAGCTAGTTCCTTGATCTAAGCTTTGATTACTAGTAGCTTGAGCATAATAACTATTTGTTTGTGGCGTTTGAAACTTTGAATTACTATTTTAGAATGAATTTTACAGACTTGTTTGTTACCAATAGGATCTTAATATAAGCGATAGTTTCTTAACTAACATTATAGACATGTCATAATCCTTCATTTTTGTTGATCTGGTGGTACAAGTATAGCAAGGCCAGAGAGAGCACATGTATTTGCAATTGTAACATGAAAACTCATATCATCTCATCTGTACATATCTTTTTTCTCTGTTGTGTGGGTCCTTTGATTGCATCATAACACCTAGTCATGTGTTTTCAGCACACTTTGGACCCTCACCTACAACGTGCACTCGGGGATCCAAAGGAATCAGTGCAAACATAGCGAATTTCCTCCTTTCGTATCTTCACAGAAAAGAGCACGATCAGTATGTCGGTTGATTGATCGTACACGAGTTTGAATCACTGGTTGTAAAACCTAGCGAGTGGCCTAATACATAGCAATTCTCTTAAATTATGTATGCTCAAGTTATGTTCATTTCTGATAAATCTGTAATATGTGTATCTTTCTCTTTGGTCTTTCAGGTCTCCACACATACCATCCAAAGCTGAAAACGATCAGTTTTTTTTTCTTTTTGGCTTGCACAGTCAAGGCATGAACCGGTACAAAGGTCAGTTGTCCCCTGTTTGTTATTTACGAAAGCATCAGCCAGTTTTTCTTCTCTATTCTGTTACATTTAGAGGGAGATGTGAGGATTCGTGAGTTATTTTTGGTGTTTTAAATAACTTTACAAAAGAAGATCATAAATTGTGTGTTAATGAAGTGTTTTTCCCTTTCCTTTTGTCACTTCCTCTGAAAAATGAAAATGTAAGCGCTTACGAAATTCTTTTGAAGCTTGGATTGTTGCTTAGCTGCCAATTCAAATTGGCGCAGACATCAGTCCACTCTTGTTATTGCATTTTGGAAGACATATGAGCTCCGAGAATCACTAATGCTAGAGGTAGGCCTCCACATTTCTTCACCAGTTTTAGAGCCAACGATTTTAACTGTGGTGGACAAGTTTTGTTAGGATAATTTGAGAAAGCTTTGTTGGAAAACAAGACCCATGGCTCAGTCCCTTGCAGCTTTCCAATAAGGAGCTTATGGGTTCTAACATCAACTAAGGATGAAATAGCGATGTCTGCATCTCGAGTTGTGAGCAAGATTCTAATTTGTTTGGATGCATATTTCATTGGGATTTAGCTCCTTGGACTAATATGATAGTCACGTTAGTTACATTCCAACCATCCATCTTAAATAAATGATTAGGATTTAACAATAGATTTTTCTTTTGTTAGGTTCAGTTTGCGGGGTTAAGAAAAAGTGATGTCGATGAGGCCAAGTTGAATGAGATGAGGTATTTTTCTACTGTAGTTTTTTGATCTTTTTCTCTTGCTAATCATTTAATTGTCTCAATCAATGTCTTAATTCTTTTCTTATTTATGGGTTTTGCCTCTACCAATCAGATTGAGATTTATGTTTTTAGTGATGTAATATTCATCTTTGCTGCCTTTTCTATGTTATGCATAAGCAATTGATTTGATGAAAACACTACTAGTAGTATTTCTTAGATGAGAGCTAACGGAAATCCCGCAAATCTAAATCATCACACAATTGATTTGATTTCTTAAATAACAAATTACTTCCCCTTAGGGCGATTAACATAAGTAAGAAAAAACTTCAGAACATAACCCAGATTATGTCAATGGTGGGGATGTGTTGCACCTTTGATTTCCAATTCTTGATTTTTTCTTCATAACTGCCTTTCAATCTTTCAGGAACCATCAACTCCAACTTTTGAAGGCTTGTCAAGTGTTCAATACCTTGCAGATTCCTGCAATCACGAATGCACAAACTCTCCATGTGTGGCATCGCCCCCTTCTCAAAAATAACTTTTTTCAACGTGCGAGAATAACTCAAATATAATCGCTTCAACTTTGCGAAGCCACCACAAAAGTGCAGTACTCTTTTAACATCATAACAATCGGAGACTTCAAGGCTAACCAAATTTTCAAGTGCTGCAATCCGAGTGAGTTGATCTCCACTTACAGTACAACCGCTCAAGGTCATATGTTGGATATTGTGAAGTGAGTCAAACCAACGTGACTGAAATCTCTCTGAAATCTCACTGTGCAAATAAATTTTCTTAAGGTTGAGAGGTAGGATGATGAAATCAATAATGTCTCTGTATACTCTTGACTTTAGAGTAAAGCGTTGCAGGTGTTTCAACTGATTTAACGCCTCCCAATTTTTCCGTCTCTCCTCCAAATCTCCACCATAATGATTCACATTAAATATATCAAGTCTTGTGAGTTGAGTCGTAAATTGGGTGAAGTTTCCATGATCAAGTCTTCTGAGTTGGGTCGTGATCCCATGATCATAATATATATAAAGTGTTGTGAGTTGGGTCAAGGTTCCGAGTTGTCTCACCGTCTCACCTTTATCAATGCGGACCCCAATTAGGACTTTCAGCTTATTTAGCTTACTAATATCAAATGCTATTGGGATCCAATCCCCAGAGCTCATGATCAGATGACGCAAGTTTCGTAACTCGCCTACTGCTTCAGGAAGTTCATCCATCATCCCTGAGATGTCCAACGTCTGAAGGTTAAGAAGTTTCCCAATAGAACTTGGGAGCTTCTTTATGCTAGATCCTCTCAACATCAAATACTTTAAGTTAAAAAAATTCCCTACTTCATCTGCCAGTTCACTAACCTGTTCGCTATCTTCCAGATCTAACAACCTCAGCATCTTAAATTTGAGGAGATGTTCTCTCGAAAAAGATGGGGAATTCCCAAGTAAGCTAAGGGAGCGGACTCGACTCATATTACTGCCCGGTAATTTTAATTCCTTCACGTTCGAGTAGTGAATAGACCAGCGGTAAGCTTCAAATTCATTTATTGCTTCCCTCCCATCACAAACACCACAAAATTTCTCCTTCTTTGCTATTTCTAAAGCAAAATCACGCATCACGTCGTGCATCTTAATTACTTTTGGCCTTCCACTCACATTTCTCGTCTCAACAAGAAGCATGCTCCGAAAAACCAACTCCGAAAGGTACGATTCTGCCTCCTCTTCAGGGGTAATTTCATCACCACCTTCCACAAACCCCTCTGCTATCCACCGTCTAATAAGCCTTGTCCGCTTGATGGGATAGTCCTCCGGGAAAAGACAGCAGTACAAGAAACAATGCTTCAGCGAATAAGGCAAGCCACTGAAACTCAGCATCAGAATGCTCTTCACGTCATTCATATCTGGAGTTTTGTACAAACTCTTGTCGGCATCAATCCACTCTTCTTTCTGCTTTTTGGAAGACATATGACCTCCCAGGGTCACTAATGCTAGAGGTAGGCCTCTGCACTTATCCACCAATTTCCGAGCAAACAAATCCAACTCTGGTGGACATGTTTTGTTTGGACAATCTGCGAAAGCTTTCATGGAGAACAGGTCCCATGGCTCACTCCCTTGCAGCTGTCCAATATGGAGCTTGTAGGATTTAACATCAGAAGGAGAAGGAGCATGCCTTTCATCTCGAGTCGTGACCAAGATCCTACTCCCAACTTCATCTTCAGGGAGTGCAACTTTCATTTGCTCCCAAAATATTGTATCCCACACGTCATCAAATACAATTAGGTATTGTTTCCCCTTTAAGCAATCCTTGACCAGCTCAACCAAATCTATGTAATCTTTCTTGTCCAAGTCGTTGGGAGTCTCTTTCTTTTCAACCTCATACAACTTTCTGATTAAGCTTCTGAGTAACTCAATGATTGTATAAGTTCGGGAGACGGTAATCCATGCAGACAAGACAAACCCACCGAGACCTCTTTGATTTTTATAAATCTTGGAGACAAGTGTGGTTTTACCAGACCCGCCCATTCCAAACACCGAAATGACAGCTCGGAGTGGTTCAGAATCTGGCAGCAGCAGCTGGTTCAATTTGTCAGTTTCCTTGCGGAAACCAATAATGGATTTTTCTTCGGTAAAATACGATCTATCCCTCAAGATTTTGACCGCTTGCTGTTGTTCAAGATATCTTGTACGCGTCCTCCCAGCAGCATCATGCGCAGATGCCCCCGATTTATATCTTGTATGCCCCTCTGCAATGTCTGTGATACTTTTCTTTATCTTCTGCAACTTATGGGCGGTCTGATGCATCACCCAAAGAGTTGCTGGTGCATCAATGACCAACCGGAGGAACCAAGATAAACAAGAAATATCATCATGATGTTGTTTATTCATGTGATAGGTGAACTCATCGATGATGTCCTCAGCCTCATATGCTTTGTCCCTTATGTCTGCCACCCATTTCTTCTCTACTTCTTCAGCAAATTGCGCCTGCATTTCACCTTGATCGGCATGATCTATTAGGAAGGCTTGCATGTTTTCCAGCTCTGCCTTAAAATCCTTAACTTCACCAGGAACACGCCATATCAATTCTGCTTCTTTTGCAAGAACATCTTCTAGTCTTCCAATCAATTTATCAACTCCAGGTATGTACATGCTGCCCTTCTTTAATTTCTACACGTATTTGCAACTACATTAATATTAAAGAGGCACACATATGTGTAAGTTCTCTCTAACAATACATAATTTCTCATCATTACTATATATATATATATATATATATAACCCATAACCTATAACATAAAATCAATATATACTAACATTTAATGTACTATATATACAGTTAAAAGTAAAAAGTGGAGAGGCGAAAAACTTTCTGGAGGGAATTTATTTTCTTTCCCCAAAGTCTAGCGGGCTTAGAGTCTAATGGGCTTTTCGATAAGAGAGTCAATGGCCTTTGTCACACAATCTAGTTTTCTTTCTTTTAGCAAGTGGACTAAAAGCGTATCTTGATAAATATTAGTCCCTTCAGTGTCAAAATAAACAACGTTTTCTTACGAATTTTTAATGTTCATAATACTTGTCATTTTATCTTTTTCAAAGCCAATATTTTGTGCAAATGACAATTTTTTTTTTATGCATCAACCCAATTTGATGATGGTGTTTTAATTTGAGTGGAAATTATGAGTAAAAATGAAACAATATGGAATAAAATAAGATCAAAAGAGTAATGCTAAGAAGCACACCAAGATAGCACACCGAGATAGCACACCAGGCCAATCAATGATTGTGCCAGTCAATCGAGAATTACAAAAATGCCATTAATTAGCCTGGTGTGCTATCTCGGTGTACTCTGTAGCATTACTCTTTTTGTTATTACTATATGGGTAATTTTACGGTACCTAAGCCTATATTTTGACAACAGTATATGTGTCAAGTTCCATAAAAAATGTATATATAAATTTTTGGTTTGATTTTATTTCTATTTTTGAATATCACTCAAATCAACATAATTATTTTTTACCAAAAATGCACAATTACTTTATTTAATTAATTTGTTTCTAACAAACGTAAATTAATGGAACAAAAGATACTAATGCATATTGATTTGGCTTATAAAAAACTAGAACTTTTTTTTTCTTTTTAATAAGCAACAAAGTTTGCACTATATTAAAGAATAAATATATTAATAGGTTCGTACTTAGATATCATTTCCAAAGCCATAAAACTTAAATTGTATTCCTGCTTTGCCCAATCGGATTTATGTCTTGCAAATTTTAAATAAAAAATTACTAAACACAACGTCAAATTACTCATTTTAATAATTAGTAATGAAATATGTCACTATAGAACAACACAAATTAATCAGATTAAATTATTGGTTTGGATAAATTAATAATTAAAATAAAATTGTAGAAATACAATAAGAAAAAAAACAATTATGTGGAAAAGAATAGGACAGTAAATTATGTAACCTTTTATTTTTGATCTGTCCTTTTTTGTTTCTCCTTCTCTACTGATCTGCTCCACAAAATCAATCCGCCATCACCACTCAGTCATAATCTCAAATCTTGGCGAATTATTGTCTTTGCCTATACCATAAACTACTACAATGATCAGATTAGGGGTAGAAATGAAATTAAATTAGGGGATTTGATTGAGTAGTTCTTACCTGTAAGCAGCAAAACTCCTCGAAAGATCCAACCCCAGTTGTTTTGACAATTGCAGCGATGGATGGAAAAGATAAATGAAGAGAAGGATATAAATTGGATATGGTTTTTTTATGCAATCGATTACGGTTGCCTAACCAAAGTTGAGCAAAGATAAGGAATGAGGTGCTCTGGCCTAGACCATCCCGACTTTTATAATCCAATTTCATTTCTTCATATCTGTAAAAAGTCAAACATGATGGTTGTATTCGGACAGAGAGTGTAGTAATAATAGAATGCCCCTCTCAATTGATTACTTTGGTATTTTCTTTGTTACGTATTCGGTTCGAATCTCAATTCCAAATCGTTAAAAAAATGAGAACATTACATGTGAAATGACAGTATCAATAATGGTAGTGGAGAGATCACGATGACATTTATTAAATTATTGCAATTGGAATTCATATAAAATCCACATATACCTTACAATAATGTTAAATGCTAATTGGTGTTTTGTGGTATCTGAAATTTTAAAGTCAAATAAGTATGAAATTATTAAAAAATAATAAAAATAGAGTCGACTTTGGCTACACGTTATTTCATTAGATAAATTGTAGAGATTTGATCATATATTTTTTTTAGTAAGGCGCCACCCACCCTTTTAAATTTGCGGATTGAGAGGATATTAATTTTATTTCTATAATTATAATTTTAATACTTTAAAAGAATATGTTTTAATTGAAAATTTTAAAGTGATACAAAGTAACATAAGCAATATAATTTTTTTATACCATATTCTGAATTTTAAAAAAAGTTTGAAATAATTTTTGCATGCTTATGCGGGTTGGATTGATTTTTTACAGATATTGAATATAAAGGCTATATTTGCTAATGCGGATCGTTTTTTTTTTTATAAATTAAACTCAACCCTACCTACCAGATATAGGGTTAGTTTTGTGCTGATAGGCGTAAGGTTGAGCTGGTTATATATGCGGGTTGATGAAGACTCCTAATCATTTCATTACTCATTGGTTGTGTATTGATGTCAAAAATAGCAACAATATTAATTTAAACTCACATTCAAATTTTATCTTCACTTATAAAAAATTACCAAAATTGTTAATAATTTACAAGTTGTTATTCAAAAACTAAAAGTCGTATTTACAAGTTGTAAGTCATTGTTAATAATTTACAAGTTGTCATTTAAAAATTAAAAGTCGTCATTTACAAGTTGTAAGTGATTGTTAATAATTTGCTTTAAAATGGTGTATTGATTAAGTAGATGACTTTTTCAAAATGAACACCACTCAATTTGTTTGTCTGTTTGGTGAAAAAAAATATTTATAGAAATTTGAATTTAGATTCGAATCTCAACACTACTTATAAAAAAAATAGTGAGATTTAAATGAATCAGAATAAAAGTAAACTTTTCTCTTTATTTCTATCTAGATCGAGTACGACTTGGGTAAAAATTGAGATTGACCTATAGTTTTAATAAATTAAAAAATAAAATTTAATATTTACATAGAATATAAGAAATTTTAAAAATAAATAAAAAAATTATCGTATTTATATTATATTTTTCATATAATAGCACAAACATAGCGTTGGTGTAGTAGTTAATATTTTTTTGGCCAACACACTAAACATGAGTTCAAATCCCGTATTTTTATCAATACTATTTTTTATAAAAAAAATCTAAATCGAGTCAATCGATTCGTCGGTTCAACTGAATAGGTTCAAATTTTGTCAACGAGCGAAGGAATTTCCTTCCCTTTCCGTTACGTGCGAAATTTTCAATACAGTACTTGTTACAGAAAAAGGGGAAATTTCCATTATTTTTAAATTTGTTTAGCTACTAGTAAAATTAAAATTTCAACATTTAAACTATTATAAAATTTTAAATTTTAAATTATAAAAGTCAAGGTGAAAAGTTTGGAGTTTTTGGGTTTTTGATATGTTTAAACCTTATAGACAAATAATCCAGTTAATTTGCATCATGTACTCATTTTCATCTTTATTGGAATTCTAACTATATTTGTAAAATCGTATCAATTTAGACCACGGTCAGGAATCAAGTTGCCCGTCTTACAACTCAGTGTACCATGTTAAACTTTAATGGTGTGACCCGCCCAGAAATAACCCAACCCGACCCGACTCCAATCTTCTCTCTCCACACCCATCAACGAAGAAAATTGTGTTCACCACCGCCCACCAACCCCCGGAAACTAATAAGATGATGCTCCCTTTTAATTAACGGGAGCACACACGTCATCATGTTCATGTTACCTCATTTCATCTTTGCAAGCTGTCCGTCGTTATTTTAATAATTTGCTTAAAAAATAAGTGTATTAACAGTGTTATTACAAGTAAAAAAGGAGCAATGATCACACCCTATAACACTGTTAAATGCTAATTTAGCGTTTTTCTTTTTTTGTGGTATCTAAGACTATTAAAAACATTAATAATAATAAACTTTTTTTATGAAAGAAAAAAAAGAAAAGAATAGTTTACTTCGTGGCTGTTTGGGAGTCTGGGTTGGGTACCCAACCTAGCATTCCCGGAATGAAATGACGAATTTGGTGTTTGGTAAACACCATTCCGAAAATGAAAAAGTGCATTTTTGGGTGGCCAAATGAAAAAAACAGGGGTTTAGGGAATTGAGCAAAATGCTCCATTCCGAAAATGAAACTCCATTTGGCCTTCTCTCTCTCCTTTTTTTATACTTTTTCATTTCATTTTAATTTTTTTACGTTATATAACCAACAAAATAAATTAAAAACTACCCCAATAAAATCTGGACTTTAAGATAAGTAATTCTAGATCCATTTTTCCTATTTTTATTAATTTTTTTCAAATGAGTTTTATACTCCAATGTGATTTACGCTAGGCACTTTTTCCTTAGCGTGATCACGCCAAGCCCTTAGCGTGATCACGCCAAGCCTTAGCGTGATCACGCCAAGGATTTTTCTCTCCTCCAACAAAATTGTAAAAAATCTAAAGAAAATGTAAAAATTCACGAAAAAATGTAATTAACCTAAAAATCAAGAAACATTGTAAAAAATTCCAAAAATTCACAAAAAAATTGATTTAATTATGGACAGAAGAGGCTTTTTGCCCGAAAACAATAGTCCAGGGGGGCGAATTTCAAAAAATCCTCCAAATCTTCTCCGAATCCTCTCAAATTTTGACCACACCTTCCCTACATCCATTCCAACAAAACCCATCAATTTATTTCGACATCCATCCGTAAAATCACTCTCAATTTATTTCGGCACAATGTCTTATTTATGGTATATAGATCAATTTTATTAGATGTTAGATTATAAATAAATTGATTAAAAAAATATATAAAGATAAAAAAATAAAAAAAATTTAAACACTTAAAATGAATTATGCCCTTTATGGTCATTTTACATCCAAATCATAGTTTGGGAAAACTGGACTACCAAACAGCACCCTCTATTTCCTAGATATCGTTTTCCCACTGAATTTTTACAATTTTACCAAACAGCACCCTCCATTTCCTAGATGTTGTTTTCCCACTGAACATTTCCTCACTGACCATTTCCCCACTAAACTGGACTGCCAAATAGAGCCTTCAACAACATTAATAGTAACCATTATCTGACACGTCATTTAAATTACTTGGTGCAAGCCAACAAGAACTGAAGAACTAGAATCCCATTTTTTACCATTTATTTTTATTTTTTAACCACGTGTAATGTTTATATTAAAACTTTTTAGGATATTATAGGATTAAAATTCTTAAAACTATTGTGTCTGAAGTGAAAGATTTTTAAAACTATAAAAAAAATTATGTAGTTTACCCTAAAATATGTGTTAGGTAAAGTAATAAGATTTTTTTAAAAATAAAATTGGTTATATTATTGGTTATATCATGGATGGAACACATGATCTACGTCATCAAGAGAACATGTGATAGATACATAAAATATATTAAATAAATATTTATTGTAAACTTAAAGTCGTTAGAACGTTAAAGTTAAATTAACCTTGAAATAAGATATCGTTACAATAAGTAACCTTTAAAATTTTTAAATTAAAAATAAAAATTAAATGACACAAGTCTGAATCCTTGATAGCACGTTTTTATGCATGATTTTCTCCCCATTTTCTCACCCATTTAAGGCATGATTCTGCTAATTTACCCTTGTTTTCATTACTTTTGCAGATTTAGGCCTAAAATGGGAGTTTATGCGAAAAGATGCATTTTTAGGGCATTTTGTGCAGTTTTGAGCTTCAAGACCCAGAGTCGAGGTCCCGAGTCCAAAACAACGTTCAAGGTCCCGAATCGGATTCACCATTCGGGACCCCGAAGGGCGAAGAATGACATTTCCACGTGTCATCTCGCCAGAGCTTCCATGTGCCTCCTCTGACACTGTTCCTGCAGTCTGCACTGACCACCAAATACCTACCGCTCTGACCAAGTCAGCCCTTGAGCCCAATCCAGACCTGCCCAAAGCTGGAAAAATCAGACAGCTTTATGCTTTTTCAGCTTTGTGCTTTAAGGAACATGGATCCACTTTCTTAGGCTTTCAATTAATGCATTTTGTCCCTAGTTTTTGGCAGTAGATATTTTGTGCTTGGAGCTCTACTATATAAAGAGCATCCAAGAGTAGTTTAGGACACCACCTACTTGATAATATAATTTTAGGATCATGTAGTTTTAGTTTTCTTAGACTTCTCTCTAGTTTATCTCTCTAGTCTTGTTAGCATCCTCAACTCTTGCCGCCGGGCTCTAAACGGAATTTAGTAACAAAGTCTTCTTCCCTCACTCTATTTATTTACTTGTTATGCTTTCTTTAATTATTATTTGTTCATCTTTAAGCATGAGTAGCTAAATCTTTAGTTCTTGGCAAGGCTGATTCAAGGGTTGCAAGGGCAGATTCGAGGCCTTAATGTGCTTATTACATTCTTGATGCTATATTCAACTATTCATCGTTTTAATTACATCTTTGCATGAATTAATTTGAGGTCTGATCAACTGATTATTATTTTGTGTGAATGCTGCCATTTATGTGATGAATACGGAAGGAAAATTGCATGAAACAAGTGGGCATCTGTTTAGTCTTGACTGTGTCAAAGTGGTCTCGAATAGATAGGTTGGGTAGTTGATTAGGGCTAGGTCACGAGCCTGACAAACTGAGGGATTTTAGCTCTAGATCTGTCTTTTCTTAGCTTCATGGGCAGTTTGAGTATGGCCCTCCCGCATTCGTGCCTGGAGGGATGGCAAACTGTCAAGACTACCTCATATGTGGAAACGGGGGGTAGTTTCTCTTAAGAGAAAAGTAGGGGATATCCGAGGAATCTGGTCCCCATGTCATTTCTATGACGTCTTGAATAGAATACCCTTGAGCTGATGACGATCTGGTCCCGAATGCAACCCAGAATGCCTTTGCTAAGAACCCTTTCTCCACCTGATTATTTGTGTTTATTTCACCCTTGTTCTGTTTCACGCCTGTGTCGATATTTCTGCACCTGCTACTGACTTGTTTTATTATTTCTGGGAGTAATTACTGAATTGCCTATTTTACCATTTGGGACCTCGAACGTGACATTCGAGACCCCGAATACTGTTTTCGTAGATAGAAATTGTTAGCTCCCGAAATCTGCCTTGGCTGACTTGTTCAGCCAAGTAAAACCCCCCCCCTGATTGTTACTCTTTGTGCTCTTCTCCCCCGAATACATTCAAGACCTTAGATCAGTTTCTCACAATCCCTGTGTTCGACCCTGACTGCCACTGTACACTTTATCTCTTGTGCATACACGTTTTCAGGCACTATAAATTCTGTATTTGATTGACGATCAATCCTACCTGTGTATCAAAAAAAAATGTGCAACTTAATATACATGAGTCATATATAAAAGTATCAAAAAATATTATCCTACTCTAATAAAAAAATATTTTAACATTGGAATAGTTTATTTATTTATAATAGTAATAATAGTTTCATGACTAATACCTATTACTACTATCATTATTCTAATCCAACAGATTAAGAAAATATATTTTTTCGTTGAAAAGATAACAAAATATGATATTATTACAAAATGAGGAAAAAAATAAAGGACAAATACAGTAACAAAATTCTCTCTTTTATTAAATTATAATCGCAATTTTTTTTAGACAATTTTTTAAATTTATTATTATTGTTGTTGTTATTTTCTATTTCATGTGTTGCCATTGTTAAAATAAGAACTAGAAAGAAAAAAATATGGGACAAAAAAAAGTGCAAAGTGATAATTCTTTTTAGTTAAAAATAAAAAATCTATAAAAAAATATGTAAAATAAACAATAAATTATATTACCTCAATAAACTATTTTTCAATAAAAAAACAAAAAAACTATCGAATCTTTTTTATAACGTATTATTCTTTAAAAAATATATATACACAAATATTAAATTATTTAAGTTTGATTTTGTAAAATTTGTAATTATAAGGAATTATTTTTCTTTAGCTAATTATGTGATTTTTTTCATACATAAACATGAAGAAAAATAGTTTTTTCTTAATTCATAATTTTTAATTAAATATTAAACTTAATATTTTTATTGAGTTTAAATTTTTAAAGAAAAATTCATTAGTGGTTGTTTTTAAATAATTACATAATTAGTTGAAATAAATAAAAATAATATGAAATATCATTTTAAACATTTAAATTTTAATTTATAAAAGTTATTTACTAAATTGAGTTAAAATTGTTTTAATTCTAAGAGTTTAAAATTATTTATTTAAAAATTAATACTGAATTTTTCTGTCTACACCTATATTAGAACATCAATAACAATATTAATATATTGCCTACAATATAATTTAAGCACCATAGAAAAAATTTATGTTAATTCTATTTTTGGAGACATTATTAAAAAATTATATTATACCAAAAATATATTTATGTGAAATACATTTTTGTATATAAATATTATATTTTAATATTTCTAAATAAATTCTGTACGTTCAACGTCACGTGCCAAAATAATCTAGTTCCACGTAAATGGGGAAAAAGCACCCTGAGGTTCCTATGGTTATTATTTTTATTTTAGTTGATCCCATTTTTCGATTTCTGTTCGATTTGGTCCCATGCGTTATTGCTGTTATCCTTCCAGAGTCCCTATCGTCTAAATTGACGATAACGGACACTTTTCACCGTTAACTATCATTATTTTATTATTATTTATGACATCGTGTCAGTTTTATTATTTAATTAATTAAAAATTCAGAAAAAATATAATTAATTAAAAAAAATTTAAAAAAATGTAATTAATTTAAAAATTCAGAAAAATAATATCATTAATTTTTTAATTTTTAATTTTATTATCTAATTAGTTTTTAAAAAATCAGTTTTATTATCTAATTAATTTTAAAAATTCAGAAAATAATGTCATTATTTTAAAAAATTCAAAAAATAATGTAATTAATTTAAAAATTCAGAAAAAAATATAATTAATTAAAAAATTTAGAAAAAAAATATAATGAATTTAAAAAAGCAATATAATTAATTTAAAATTTCAGAAAAAAATCTAATTAATTAAAAAACTCAGAAAAACAAAGTAATTAATTTAAAAATTCAGAAAAATAATATAATTATTTTTTTCTTTTTTTCTTTTATTATCTCTTATTTCATTTATTTTCACTTCTCCTCCCTTTTTTCTTTTTTTCTTTCTTTTTCTTTTTTTCTTTTTTTTCTTCTTTTTTTCTTTCTTTCTTTCCCTAGTCAAATGTAAATAATGTAAACAGTGTAATTAATTTTATTTCATGTCCATACACAAAATAATGAGCCACCTTTACATAGCCACTCATCTCGCCTGCCACACTCCACTGCCCAGATTACCAACCAAACCCAACACCGTCGCCCTCTCTTCATCATCTCATCTATGCTGCAAAAAGAAATCTTAATTTATGTTATTTTTTGAAATAATTAACAAAACTATTTTTGAGATATTTTTGAAAAGAGGAGGAGAAGTGAAAATAAAGAAAATAAGAGATAATAAAATTAAAAATTAAAAATTTAATTATATTATTTTTCTGAATTTTTAAATTAATTACATTATTTTTTATAAATTAATTACATTGTTTTTCTAAGTTTATTTAATTAATTATATTTGTTTTCTGAATTTTTAAATTAATTATATTTTTAATACAAAATTTAAATTATTTTCTGAATTTTTCAAATTAATTATATATATATTTTTAATTGATTATATTTTTTTCTAAATTTTATAATTAATTAAATAATAAAACTGACACGATGTCAGAAATAATAATAAAATAATGGTACTTAATGGTAAAAAGCGTCCGTTATCGTCAATTTAGACGATAGGGACTCCGAAAGGATAACGATAATAACGCATGGGACCAAATCGAACAGAAATCGAAAAGTAGGATCAACTAAAATAAAAATAATAACCATAGGGACCTAGGGTGTTTTTTCCCCACATAAATGTGTATTGTGCCGTTGCCTCATGGACTAAGAAGCGCATGATTATGTTCTCATAACCCCAAATTTATAAACTCATTTAAGACTGTAACCGCTTAAAATGATTCTTATAAAATAAAATAAAAACGAAAATTTTATCAAGAAAACTGGATTTTTTTTCTCATTTGGTATAAACTTATTGTGAATTCGGATAAAACAAAATTGTGGTCACTCAAAATTTTGCTCATGTCTGCATCATTATAAATATAGTATGTACCTAAATTTAAAGCTCGATAAATCGTATCAATATCTTTAACTATAATTGAATTCTATCAATTGTTAATACTTATTTGATTTATTTTATCAAAATCTTGGCGGATTACTCTTTAATGATACCAAGCTCCACATGTTAAAAAAGAAAAAGAAACGTGAAAATAAGAAAAGAAGCCGTTTCGAGCGCACGTGACATTAATTTTATTCGAATATTTTTTTACCACGATATTTTTCATTTCCTAGACTTGTACTAGAGACCTGGATTAGGGTCAAAGATTGACAACTCCCCTTACCGGGCTTCAGTTGTTATGTTTAAACACAAATTTAAGATCTTAATGGACAACAACCATAACTACTAAAATGATCAGATCAAGGGTAGAAATGAAATGAAATTAGGAGATTTGATTGAGTAGTTCTTTACATGGAAGCACCAAAAACTCCTCGAGAGATCCAGGCCCAGTTGCTTTGACAATTGCAGCGATCGATGGAAAAGAGAAATGAAGAGAAGGATCTGAATTGGATATGGTTTTTTTGATTCGATCAATTACGTACGGTTGCCTAACAAAAGTGCAGCAAAGATAAAGAATGACGTGCTCTGGCCTAGAGTAGAGTTTCATCCCAGACCACTATCCCAACTTTTATAATCCATTTTCATTTTTAAATATTTAGAGTAAACTATCAAAGAAAATCCTTATATATATAATAAATTATTTCTTCTTAAAACTTGTAATATTTTATAGTTTGTTAAAGTTACAATTTTGACTTTTTTAGTACTTAAAGATTCAAAAAATATATAAAAGAAATTATGAAAAATTTAGTCCGTACCATATTTGTTATACTTTTTTTTGTCTATTTTCATAGTATTTTTTTTTTTGTAATTTATATTTTTAATTTTTTTACTACTGTTAAAATTAAAATTACAACGTTTAAAAAAATTATAAAGTTTAAAATTAAAGATTACAAGGTGAGATATTTGTAAATTTTATGATTTTATATAATTTAATGAAATATTTATTATTAGCTATCGAGATCCATATCTAAATCTAGTTTACTACTATCATATAACTGAAATTTCTCTCTCCAAGGATTGGTTTTTATTTTTCTTATTAATTTTTTTATTAAAAAAAAAAGCTTATAACCTTACATTAAGCGGAATAGAAATTAAATTACCCAATATGTCACCTAAAACAAGTAAGAAAACACTAAGGGGAATAGATTGCATGCTACTCTTGTACCCATCTAACACGTGGGTCGGGACAATTGCTTATTAGCTCATCTGCCTTTGATTTTGAGGTTCTTGTCACTTTGCACCCTTTCCTGGAAAACTCACCTCACCATCATTGCATCTTTTACGATTTCTCAACCTAATGGTAGTCGATGTCAATGGTGGGGATGTGTTGCACCTTTGATGTCCAATCCCTGATTCCTTCTTCAAAATTGTCTTTGAAAGTGTTGTTAACTTTCAACTCCAACTTTTGAAGGTTTGTCCAGTGTTCAATACCTTCAGGCAATGATTGCAGATGCCGGCAATCAATAATGCTCAAACTCTCCATGTGTGGCATCACCCCCTTCCAAAAAATAACTTTTTTTCAAATTGAATAAATAAATCAAAGATAATTGCTTCAACTTTGCAAAGCCACCACAAAAGTGCAGTACTTCTTCCTGACCATCACTACTCCAACAGAAGAGTTCAAGGCTAACCATATTTTCAAGTGCTGCAATCCGAGAGAGTTGATCTCCACTTACTGTACATTCGCCCAAGTTCATATATTGGATATTGTGAAGTGAGTCAAACCAACGTGACTGAAATCTCCCTGACACATCCAACTGAATTTTCTTAAGGTTGAGAGGTAGGATAATCAAAGTCTCATTGTCTTCGGGTACAGCTAGATAAAAGCGTTGTAGGAGTTTCAATTGACCTAACGCTTCCCAATTCTTCCGTCTCTCCTCCAAATCTCCACTGTCAATATACACCTCTATATCAAGTGTTGTGAGTTGGGTCAAGGTCCCGAGTTGTCTCAGCGTCTCATCTTTAACAATGCGGATCCCAACTAGGACTTGCAGCTTAGTTAGCTTACTAATATCAAATGTTATTACGATCGAACCTCTTGTCTCCAGGATCAGATGACGCAACATTCGCAACTTGCCTACTCCTTTAGGGAGTTCCTTTATAGATACCGCTGAGATGTCCAATGTCTGAAGGTTAAAAAGTCTCCCAATGGAACTTGGAAGCTTTTCTATTCTAGATCCTCTCAACCTCAAATACTTGAAGTTAAAAAGATTCCCTATTTCATGTGGCAATTCATAAGGAATTTTTTTATATAGTTCCAGATCTAACAACCTCAACATCTTAAATTTGAGGAGTTGTTCTCTTGAAAAAGATGGTGGATTCCCAAGCAAGCTAAGGGAGCGAACTCGACTCATATTACTGACCGGTAATTTTAATCCCACGCCATGGTGGTAGGCCTCAAATTGAATAGACCAGCGATAAGCTTCAAATTCATTGATTGCTTCCCTCCCATCACAAACACCACAAAACTTCTCCTTCTTTGCTATTTTTAAAGCAAAATCACGCATCACATCGTGCATTTTAAATATTTTTGGCCTTCCACTCATATTTCTCGTCTCAACAAGAAGCATGCTCCGAAAAACCAACTCAGAAAGCCACAACTCAGCCACCTCTTCAGGAGTCTTTCCGTCACCACCTTCCACAAACCCCTCTGCTATCCATTGTCTAATAAGCCTTTTCCGTCGGATTGGATAATCCTCCGAGTAAAGACAACAATACAAGAAACAATGCTTCAGAGGATAAGGCAAGTCGCTGTAACTCAGGCTCAGAATCATCTTCATGTCATCCATGTCTGAAGGTTTGAACAAATTGTTGCGGACATCAGTCCACTCGTGTTCTTCCCTTCTGGAAGACACATGACCTCCCAGAGTCACCAACGCGAGAGGTAGGCCACTACACTTATCCACCAGTTCCCGAGCCAACAAATCCAACTTTGGTGGACAGGTTTTGTTTGGACAATCTGCGAAAGCTTTCATGGAGAACAAGTCCCATGGCTCACTCCCCTGCAGTCGTCCAATATGGAGATTGTAGGATTTAACATCAGAAGAAGAAGGAGCAAGACTTTCGTCTCGAGTTGTGACCAAGATCCTACTCCCAAGCTCATCTTCAGGAAGTGCAACTTCCATTTGCTTCCAAACATCTGTATCCCACACGTCATCCAAAACAAGTAGGTACCGTTTCCCCTTTAAGCAATCCTTGACCAACTCAACCAAATCTATGTACACTATCTTGTCCAAGTCCTCGGGAGTCTTTTTCTTTTCAACCTTATACAACTTTCTGATTAAGCGTTTGAGTAACTCAATGACTGTATAAGTTTGGGAGACGGTAATCCATGCAGACAAGACAAACCCACCAAGACCTCTTTGATTGTTATAAATCTTGGAGACAAGTGTGGTTTTACCAGACCCGCCCATTCCAAACACCAAAATGACAGCTCGGAGTGGTTCAGAATCTGGCAGCAGCAGTTGCTTCAATGACTCAGTTTCCTTGTGGAAACCAATAATGGATTTTTCTTCAGTGAAATACGATTTATCCCTCAAGATTCTGATCGCTTGCTGTTGTTTAAGATACCTTTCACGCGCCCTCCCAGGAGCATCATGCACAGATGCCCCTGATTTATATCTTGTATGCCTCTCTGCAATGTCTGTGATACTTTTCTTTATCTTCTGCAACTTGTGAGCAGTCTGATGCATCACCCAAAGAGTTGTCGGCGCATCGACGAGCAGATAACCAAGATAAACAAGAATTATCATGATGACCATATAGATCCATAAATGTCACATCATTAATGATTTAATTAAATCACGGGCAATTAAAAAAAATTTATCAACACCTAACCGCATGGGCCACATGTTTAGTCATTAATAACATGACAATTATGGATACACGTGTGCATTAAATAATATTTATTTATTATCCTTTTGTAAATAAATGTCAAGTACATTATTACTACATTTTTGTAGGTTTAGAAAATAAGAAATTTAGGGAGGTAAAGATTAATTAGAGACTTCGTAAACATAGGCACTTAATTGATAAAAGTAACAAAAGTGAGGATGAAAATGATGATCAAGTATATAAGTTTTAGTTTATAAATTTTTTGGCCAACACACTAAAGATGGGTTTGAATCCCATGTTGAGTATTTTTTTTAAAAATATTTACTATAAAAAAAATCTTGATCGGATTCATCGGCCGATTCAACTAGACTGGTCGACTGATTTTCTCAAAGAATCGGAAAATGATGATTTTTGGTGTTTTTTTCATTCTCTAGATTTGATTATGGTTCAAAATATTTACAACTCCCTTACTACTAAAATGTTTACGGGTTATATTTAAATCTAAGTATAAATATAAATTTTAAGTGTAGCCATATTATTGATTTAAATGCATGTTTAATTAGAATGCTGAGTTTACTATATTCACCATATATAACTGCTAAAATGATCAAATCAGGAGTAGAAATGAGATTAAATTAGGGGATTTGATTGAGTAGTTCTTACCTGTAAGCAGCAAAAACTCCTGGAGAGCTCCAACCCCAATTGTTTTGACAATTGCAGCGATGGATGGAAAAGAGAAATGAAGAGAAGGATATAAATTGGATATGGTTCTTTTATTCAATGGATTACGGTTGCCTAAGCAAATTTGAGCAAGGATAAGGAATGAGATGCTCTGGCCTAGAGTAGAGTCTCATCCCAGACCACTATCCCAACTTTTATAATACAATTTCATTTCTTCATATTTGTAAAAAGTCAAACATGATGGCTATATTCGGCTTAAGTGATTAGTTTGGTATTTTCTTTGTTACGTATTCGGCTCGAATCTCAATTCTAAATCGTTAAAAAAATGAGAACATCACATGTGAAATGACAGTATCAATAATGGTGGTGGAGATCACGATGACATTTATTAAATTATTGCAACTGCTTTTTGTAATTTAGCATATTCTTACAATAATGTTAAATGCTAATTTAGCATAAGCCCGGAAGTGTTTTGTCGTATCTAAATGTGAAATCATTAAAAAATAATAAAAATAGAGTAGACTTCGGCTACACGTCATTTTATTAGATAATTGACGCCACCCACCCTTTTATTAATTAGAATATTAATTTCATTTCTATATTCATAATTTTAGTATTTACAAAATGAGTTTTAATTAAAGATTTTAAAGTGATACAAAGTAACATAAGCAATGTAATTTTTTTATACCATATTTATAATTAAAAAAAAAGTTTGAAATATTTTTTGCAAGTTTATTCAGGTCGGATCAGTTTTTTATATATGTTAAATATAAATACCTTACATTTGTTAATGCGGATCAATTTTTTTTAAATTAAACTCGACCCTACCTATCATTCAACGGATATAAGGTTAGTTTTTAAGGTTGAACGGGTTATATATGCGGGTTGATGAAAACCCCTAATCATTTCATTGCTCATTGATTGTGTATTGATGTCAAAGTAGCAATAATGTTAATCCATACTCAGATTTAAATTTTACCTACACCTATAAAAATTGTAAAAACTTGATCCACTTATCAAAATTGTTAATAATTTACAAGTTGTCATTCAAAAATTAAAAGTCGTCATTTAGAAGTTGTAAGTCATTGTTAATAATGTACAAGTTGTCATTTAAAAATTAAAAGTCGTCATTTACAAGTTGTAAGTTATTGTTAATAATTTACTTAAAAATGGTATATTGATTAATTAGATGACTTTTTCAAAATGAACATCACTCTATTTAGTTGTCTATTTGGTGAAAAAAATATTTGTAGAAATTTGAATTTATATTCGAATCTCACTACTACCTATAAAAAAATGTTGAAATTTAAATGAATAAGAATAAAAATAAACTTTTCTCTTTATTTCTATCTAGATCAAATACTATTTAGGTCAAGGGTCAATGAGATTGACGCATAATTTTAATAAATTTAATTTAATATTTGCATAGAGTATAATTTTTTTAAAAATAAATGAAAAAATATCTTATTTATATTATATTTGTCATATAATGACATAAATATAACATTGGTATAGTGGTTAAAATTTTTTGGCCAACATATTAAAGATGGGTTTGAATCCCATGTTGAGTATTTTTTTCAAAATTATTTACTATAAATTTTTTTTTATCGGATCGATTGATTCGCCAGTTCAACCAGACTGATCGATCGATTTTCTCAAAGAATCGGAAAATTATGATTTTTGGTGTTTTTCTCATTCTCTAGATTTGATCAAAAACCTGGTTCAAAATATTTACAACTCTCTTACTACTAAAATGTTTACGGGCTTGAAATGTTATATTTAAATCTAAGTATAAATATAAATTTTAAGTGTAATGACATTATTGATTTAAATGCATGTTTAATTAGAATATTGAGTTTACTATATTTTTTTTCTCTCAATAGATACCATATATAACTGCTAAAATGATCAGATCAGGGGTAGAAATGAGATTAAATTAGGGGATTTGACTGAGTAGTTCTTACCTGTAAGCAGCAAAAACTCCGGGAGAGCTCCAACCCCAATTGTTTTGACAATTGCAGTTAGGGGTGGGCACCGAATTACCGTATCGAAATTACCGCGGTACCGTACCGAAATTACCGCGGTACCGTACCAAAATAATGTAAGTTCGGTCGGTATTTATTTACATATTTTCACTGTTCAGTATTTCAGTACGGTACGGTATTAGATTTGATAGGTTACCGAACCTACCGTACCGAAATATTGTATACTTGTACAAAATAATTACCGAGTTCTATTTTCCTTTTGTTTCTGTAACTTTTTATGTTGGTAAAATGCTTTGAGTGGTTTATGGCTTGGCTGTGTAGTCTTAAACACTATGAAAAGATTTCCAACATTTTTTTCTTTTTAGTGTCTTACTATGCATGAGGGACTAAATAGTTTCATGTTTGTTTCTTTCTTTAACGTTTTGCTCTAAAAAATGCCCAGATAGATGGTTTCATAACTTCTTTCGTTAAGTTTGTGAAAGAACTTTAAGATGATACTTTAAAGAGTTATATAAAATTGTAATTTTATGAAATTAATATTAATTTGGTCATTAGCACCTCTACCTTTTGAACTATTATCTTCCGGTAAATAGACTTAACAATTTTTTGTTGGATTCGGCTACTCTAACTGTTTTTTCGTTGTAAAGAAACTCCCCTGTTAGTTTTTTCCATCCAAAACTTTAATATATTTGTTTTGACTATCTTTTTTTATTTTTTTTAATCCCAAAAAAAATTACACTCCAAAATAAAATTTAAAAAATATTTTTAACTTAATAATTGTTAACAATTTTCTAAAAAATAATTTATTATTTTTTAAAAATAAAAATCGTAAAAAAAATCCATAAAAATTTAAAAAAAATTAAATAATTTTCTAAATAATTATAAAAGATGAATTAAAATTATAAAAAAGTTGCCCGTCTTACAACTCAGTGTACCACGTCAAATTTTAATGGCGTGGCGTGACACGTGTTTTTACCACATTAAATCTAACCCGCCCAGAAACAACCCAACCCGACCCGACTCCAATCTTCTCCCTCCACACCCATCAACCAAGAAAATTGTGTTCACCACCGCCCACCAACCCCCGGAAACTAATAAGATGATGCTCCTTTTTAATTAACGGGAGCACACACGTCATCATGTTCGTGTTACCTCATTTCATCTTTGCAAGCTGTCCGTCGTTATTTTAATAATTTGCTTAAAAAATAAGTGTATTAACAGTGTTATTACAAGTAAAAAAGGAGCAATGATCAGCCCCTATAACACTGTTAAATGCTAATTTAGCGTTGTGATGAAGTGTTTGTGGTATCTAAGACTATTAAAAACATTAATACTCCAGCAATAATAACCATTATCTGACACGTCATTTAAATTACTTGGTGCAAGCCAACAAGAACTGAAGAACTAGAATCCCATTTTTTAATATCGATGTGTAGATCAATACAAAAATCTAAATACATTTAAAAAATCAGAAATCCTCGTTTACTAATAAGATTCTTCATTCCTAATTCTTAATCGTTTAAAGTACATATACACGGATCAAAGAAATAATAAATCATCGTTCCTGCATGCAATTAATAAAATGGCTGGTTTCTCTTTTGTTTTCATCTCGAGATGCTTTCTCTTTGTTTTTTAAGCTTTTATAGTTTTAAAACTTTTAATATAAATTTTATATTTCTTTAATAATTGTAAACTTAGCTTTTCTATTAGTTAAAAATTTATTAAAAAATAAAAAAATTAGAGGAAAAATGGGGCAATATACTACATTTTATTTTGGAATATTTTAACTACTATCAAGCTTAAAATTATAATTTTTTAACTATTTGCTAGACATGGTTGGAAAAGTATTTATTTCCACCTAAGTTTCTCCCTATTTTTAACTTTCTCAAAAGCCAGCTTCCTGAAAAACACGGGAAGAAGGTACCAAAACTTAAATGGACAAAATTGTTTACTCAAGTTCTTCATATTTACAACAATACTAAGTATAAATAAACAAAAAACTCATCATCCTCCTCTCACCTCGCTCTCCTCTCACCCTCTCCCTGGACATCTAGGGTTCCTCATTCTCCTCTCACCCTCCCTTCTCACCTCGCTCTCCTCTTCTCACCGGAACCTCATCCTTACCATCTCCGCCTGCCGTTCCTTCCTCTTGGCCGCCCCCGTCCTCGTTGCCGTTTTAGTATTCCTCCTTCTACCTACCCCTTTCTTCTCCGCTTCTCAGTGTCAGTGGTCGCTCTTGTTTAAAAGCACAAGTCCAGCTCTTTGATTTTCTCAAGTAAATGAAATTTATCTTATCCCTTTTTTCTTCCTAAATTTGATTCATGTATGTTGTTAACTCAAATCAATTGACAATTGTATTCTGATTTGATTCATGTGTTGCTAAATCTGATTGTGAGTACCGGTGCATTTCTGCTTGACATTGTTTACATGAGCTGTTGCTGGTAGATTTCCCACTAAGCTGCTGGGAGTATTATGTTTGTGATAGACTGAATATCTTTATTAACTAAGCAATGGATTTTGAAGTTTAAAACACTTTCTGAGGTAGGTTATTATAGCTACTTACCTTTACATACTGCTCATCTACGGTAAACACTGGACAATCTTTGTAGATGAAGAAGGGAGAGGATTTGCCTAGTTTTAAATGAAGATATATAAGCTATTCTTGTTGGAATAAGAAAGATACAAACTTTTGTATTTGCTGAGTATATATGTGAAGTAGTCAATTCTATTCGGTATTAAATTGTTCCTAACAAAATATTAGGACTGAATTCAATTCAATTGGTTCAGTATGTATTCCATTCAAATCATCTTGGCTTAGCCTGCACATTTCTAAATTGAGGAATTTTACCATTTCAGTCTGAATTTTTCAGGAGGTCGCTTGTACTGTTTGGTCTACTGTTTTTATGATGAGTAAACTGTCTGCAGGAGAAACGTTTCTGGTAAGTTCTGTGTTCTCATCATTTAGCTAATTCTAGGTTTTGATGATTGATGGTTTAAGGTGGGCGCAAGTTTATTATAACATCTCTATTCTTCTGCTGCTTCTGCATTGTGATTATCGTTTTTCGTCGTAGAAATGCATATACTTACTGTTTTGATCACAATAGATAACAACTTTTAGTTTCACATAAAAGTATAAAAATACCTAAAAAGCTCACATTAGATAGTAAGCGCATGATATGATTGTTTGTTCTTTCCTCGCGTGCAGTCTCAGGTGCAGCTAACAACTTTTGACCATTTTAGGTTCGTGGAGGTTCTAGTGGAATTGGTACATTTGCAATTCAAATAGCTAAATCTCTAGGGATTCGGGTGTTTGTATTGACAGCTTAAGTCTTGATGGGAGGCTTTTTATCCTTGGACTCATGAGTGGATCTGTGATGTTTGTATTTTTACATAAAGCGGCTGGCTTGCGTACTAGAACTCCAGAAAACAAAGCAGAAATTGTGAGTGAGGTGGAGAAGAAAGTTTGGCCTGCAATCGCTGCAGGCAAGGTGAAGCCCGTGGTGTACAAGTATATGCCCTTGTCAGCAGATGCTCACCGGCTCATGGAAAGTAGTGAACATATTGGGAAGATCCTACTCGTTCCTTGATTTTACGGATGGCTGTGCTGCTGAGAGGATGAAGATGTCGCTCGTGATGTTCGATCCGGTGCATCTACGGGATTTCTTCCGTGTAATATGCTTGTATCTTGTGAATAAAATGAGGCTTTTGGGTCAAATTTTATCTATGTTAACTCAACATTCTCATAGCTATGACATTCATTTGAATTAAAAGTCCTGCAAAATGATTGCGCATCATTTTATACACTTTATGTGCAGTGTCAGGGTACCTTATCATACACTCCATTGTGATAATAACTCAACATTGGAATTTCTTTTTTGTTTGTTTTAGTGATATGAAAATGCAGGAAAGTGAGGTCAAAGTTTGGATCTTTAGAATTCAAGCATAATTTGCGAGACTGTCATGATAGATCCTTTGCTCTTTGAGAGTTATTTTACTTTCATAGTTTGTTTGCTTGCCGAAAAACAAGAGGAAGAAAATGGTTTGAGAAATTATGCGTCTGTTTGGAATTGAGAAAAGAAACTGGAAAAAAAAAATCTTAAGCCAAACTCTTCATAAATCCAATTGCTAATCAAATTGCTTAAATTGTTAGTTTATCTGTTGTTTAATAATTCATACTCATCCTTTAGATTAATTAGGTGTCTTCAATTTGATAATCCGATTAACAGTTTGCTCGAATTTTTGATTTTTTATTAATTAACTAAAATATTGTATTTATCAAATTAAATTGTGTGTGTATTAATCGAACATTTGGTTCGAACAGGCATTAAATTTAGAAACATTTTGGTCGTTTCAAATTTTTAAACCATAAAAATGCATTGTGCCCTTTATAGTCATTTTACATTCCAACCATAGTTTTAAAAGCAGTTTTTACCAAACACCATAAACAACTTCTGGTTTCTCACAACACTTTTAACAAATATTTATCAAACAACATACTGGTTTTTATAAAAATACTTTTCACACGGCGCTTTTTCAAACCCAGCTTTCTCCAGTGCACCTTCTTTTCAGGATTTTACTGTCGAATTTTCTTGATTCTCGCCAAGCAATTGTCTTTTGGTCTTGTATGAGGTAGGTACATTACCGGACATCCAGGATTCATAGGTTCAAGCCTATAACACACAAAAATTAATTAATACACAAAAAAAAAATTGTAATTTTTTTATAATAAAAAAATGGTTAATTGGAATTTATTTAATGGGATGAAGGGACTACTTACTTATAGTTAAGTAAGAAATAGTGAAGAAAAATTGAGATTTCAAGTTTAGCAAGATCATTTCCAGGGCACAATCTACTCCCAGCTCCAAAAGGAAGAAACGTTCCTGCTTTCGCTACATAATTCTGCAATAATAATAAAATGAGATCAGGATTGAAATTGGAAAAGCATAAAATATGCTAATTCTTATAGTTTTTTTCAGATTACAAAAAGTGTATATATTTAAAGAAGAGTCTAAGTAAAATTATCAATACGTGCGTGTACATGTACGCGTACGCATACGCGCACGCGCACAACACAACTTTTACTAATAAACTTACATCCCATCTTGAAGGATTGAATTCCTTTGGGTTGGGATACAATTCTTGATCATAATGAACAGACCTGAACCATGCCAAAACTTTCCAGCCTTTGGGAATAACATAATCTGAGTCGAATCGCCATAAATGATGTACTTTTGAGTTAAATTAAATTAATAAATGTAAATAAAGTACAATAACATATGATAAACTCACCATCTATCTTGAAATCTTGAATTGCCTCTCGAAATACGGTTAATGAGAATGTTATCAAACGAAGAGTTTCGTCAATTACCTACATTTTGTTTAAAACAAAATGAAAATTATTATTTCAGAGGAAATGGTTCTCTAGCTTAAAAGTACATATTGAAGGATATTTTTTTGCAATTCATAAATGTACTACCTACCAGCAAATAACTTTTTTCCTAACCTAATTTTGCAATATCCGTAACAAAATTCTAATTTATTTAGTAAATAAATACTGAAATTTTACACATTACGGTGGAAACCATCGCCAGCCCGTGTATCCCTGTAGTCCTTTGTGAGCCGTTAGATGAGCTCATCCAATGAGTCACAGAGGGACACAACCAACGCTTTGTTCCAAAAAATTATAGTGCGTTAAGATTTCTAGATTACCTTGGAAAGATATTCCATTTGACGAAATTCCTTAAGCGTCAATCCCTTCTGCGTCAGAGGCCTATTTCTGACAATTTCCTCTTGCTCTTTCTAATTAATTAAATGAAATTAAGTAAAGTTATGTAATTATACATGAGCATTATATATATATATATAATTCATTTTAAGTAGATGTACCTTAGCTTCGTTGAGAAATTGAGGGTGTTGTTGAAGTAAAAGGGCAACCCACATTGTAATGTGGCCAGAAGATTCATGACCAGCATTCAAGTACATCAACAAGATATCTATAATTTCCTCATCTTTCAATCTTCTACCTTGCTCATCCTCAGCTTCCAAAAGACGATCCATCATGTCTTTCTTCTTTGTCCAAACACTTTCTTTCTTTTCATTTCTGCGTTTTTCCACTACGGATTGTAGTGTAGCCACAAGTTTCTTCCGAGCCTATGAAATATAATATTAACACTTTAAAAAATTTAACACCGCCAACGAGTGATAAAAATAACAGTAAAAATTTAGAAAAAAAAAATATTAACTCTTATTAAAATTTTGAACAACAATTTAAACCCATAATTAGTCCTAAAAATATAAAATCATATAATTAATTAAGTGAAAATTAAGAATGAGATGTACAGGTTTAACCCAAACCTTGAGTGCTTTATGGTAAGCAAATCCAGGAAGATTGATGGCCATGGATCTCACTCCATAGTTAAGATTTGTGTACCCCATCTCCAAAGACTCCATCACCACCTCACTTTCAGAGCTAAGAAAAATGTACATGATTATCTTGAATGTAAGTTTTCTCATGTGAGTCAAGAACTCAATCTCTCCCATCTTCACCCATTTCTCCAACCCATCAATCACAGCCTTCTCAATGTATGGAATGTACTCGCTCAATGCTTCATGACCATTGATCGGAGCAGCCGTCAAACGGCGGAGACGCTTGTGCTCTTCGTGAGAAAGGAGAAGAAAGGAACGCTTGCCAATTAGCTCCACCGTGGAAGTTGGCCAGCCAGGCTTGAAATAATCGTCATCAGTTAATACTTTTCGGCATCCTTCAGCTGTTGTTACCAACACACTGGGTTTCCCAAACATGAAAGCCTTGTAGATTCCTGTATTTCCATATCTGCATTTTTCGCAATCAGTTGAATTACAATTTCATATTGCTATAATAGTATGATATATTGGTTGGTTGAATTCACCTTTTTACCGATAATTTACATTTCATTTAGAAGATTATTTTCAGAATAATGTACACATTAAAATAATTATTATTGCCAATTAATGTATGACTAATTAAAAGAAGAGGAGATTAACTAACCTTTTGATATAAGAACGGATGAAAGATTCAGGATCTTTAGACTTAAAAGCCAGGAGAAAAGACCACATATTACCAACGACAGGCCAACCCAAATCGCCCGGAGGAAGGAAATGTCGCTTTTCACCCAATTGGGATTCATAAATCCAACTATTAACTCTCTTCAGGCTCCAAATTGCACCTCCTAGAATCCCAAATACACTCACAAACACCACCCACATTGGAAAAAAATCCATTCCCAAGATTCTTGTTGCTCTTATCGTTGCTTTGCAAATGTGTAGATGAAGCTCCAACTCCTGTGCACATATATAAATGGTTTAGTCTTTTTATATATATATAGTATAACTGGTTGAACAAGTGGTTACCAGCTGGTGGAGGTTCATGCGTTGGATGGGTATATAAATTATATTCGTTTAAGGAAAAGAATAATTATAGCTGGCTGCTGATAAAAGGATGCTTATCAAAATTGTTAATAATTTACAAGTTGTCATTTAAAAATTAAAAGTCGGCATTTACAAGGTACAAGTCATTGTTAATAATTTGATTAAAAATGGTGTATTGATTAATTAGATGGCTTTTTCAAAGTGAACATCACTCTATTTGGATGTCTAGTCGGTGAAAAAATATTCGTAGAAATTTAAATTTAGATTTGAATCTCACCACTATTTATAAAAAAAAAATGTTGAGATTTAAAATAAAAGTAAACTTTTCTCTTTATTTCTATCTAAATCGAGTACGACTTGGGTAAAAGGTTAAGGGTCAGAGGGTCAATCCAGAAAAATAGGGATTGACTCGTAATTTTAATAAATTAATAAATAAAATTTAATATTTACATAGAGTATAAAAAAATTTAAAAATAAATGAAAAAATTATCTTATTTATATTATATTTGTCATATAATGGTACAAACATAACATTGGTATAGTGGTTAAGGTTTTCTTAGCCAATACACTAAATATGGGTTCGAATCCCATGTTGAGTGTTTTTTTCAAAATTATTTTCTATAAAAATATCTGGATCAGGTCGACCGGTTCGCCAGTTCAACTAAACAAATCGACCGATTTTCTCAAGGAATCAAAAAATGAGGGTTTTTGATGTTTTGAAATCCAACCTAATGCTCTGTCTTTTCCGGTCCAACCAACCCGGCCGACCGGGTTTCACTACCTTGGACTAGAGATACATTCAATTGTCAACTTGACACTGCCATTCATATATTTTAAATTTAATGATTGATTTAACTCATTATTTTTTTAAATTTAATCCATTAAATTATTAATTTATAATTTAAGTTAATTAAAATTTCAAAAAAATAACAGTTTCTTACTTGCCGCGGGAGAAGGCATCCGGAGGTCCCCACGGTTATTATTTTCATTTTAGTTGGTCCTCAAAGCGTTTTTTGGTTCCCACGGGTACCTGGCGTTAGGGCCGTTAGTCACGCCAGGTCTCCGCCGTCAAATTCGACTCTAACGGACACTAATGGTCGTTAACTCCGAATTTTTTATTATTATCTCTGAAAAAGCATATGACACTGGCCCACTAACCAGATTTTTCAGATTTCTTATTTTCTTAATATCTAAAATATTAGTTTTATTAATTAGTTAATTTATTTTTAAATTCTTTTTAATAAAACTTAAGTTAAAAAAATAAAAAGAATAATTAAAATTCTAAAATCTTGCAATTAAAACAGATGACATTTGAAATTAATTGACTGGATTTTGCAATTAAAAGCATAATCCCCTCCTTCAATCAAAGCCAACAACACCCCCACCATCTTTCAAAAAAAAAAAACAACACCCCCACCAAACGCAGTAGACCGAGCTGACCCGCCGAGCCCTTGGCGCATGGAGAGAAACCCACCGGTAGCTGCTCCGGCGATGATCGAATTCCACGGATCCTCTTTCTGGCGGATGTAAACCATGGAGCAATCGAAGGCGGAGAACAAGCCACCCCACACCGCGAAACTGCCGCCGACTCGGTCAGATCTATTATCATCTTCACCTTCTTTACAGATCTAGATCTATTGTTAACGGGAAGCAGCAGACCAGCGGTGGTGGGAGAGAAGGGGTCGTTGGTTTTAGCAGTGGTTGATGGGTGGGATTTGGGTTTGTTTCGCGGCTGGGTTGAGGAACGGTGGTTGCGGTGGTTTGGTTCAGGTTTGGCAGAGGGGATGGGGACTGAATGGATTTTTGGTTCGGTTGTGGAGTTTAATTTGATGATTTGGTTCGGGTTTGGCAGCGGCGGCGAGGAGCACTCTGTCTGGTATGCATTTGTTGAGTTTTCCTAAACTGGCTCATTAGTATTTGCGTCGTACATTGTCAATAAGCTATTAGCATAAAACACTTAAATTGGCTCATCTGAATTTCTAAATTTGTGGCTTGCAGAGTGCTTACTGTTGTTAGAAAGTGGAAACTTTTATTTAGGAGAGAGTATTGTATTTATCCTTTTTCATGGTTGAAGGAAGAAAGTCTAGACTCCAGATATAACTTGCAAACCAATATTTAATCTCTGCAAATTGGAGCCTGTATGGTTTTTCTTTTAATTGACTGGTTATCCTATAATCTGAATTTAATCCCACCTAACCAAATAATAAGGATGTAATTCAATTTATCTGGATGCCATTCTTGGGATTGGATATGTTAATACTAGGTAACATGAAGGCACACACATGCATCAAGTTATGCAGCATAAAGATGCTGGAGTTCTTTTCTTTGCAGGTATGTGATGGATGAACTAGGTTCAGCTTTGCGACACAGTGATGAGCCAAATTTCAGTATTGCTCCGTCAATTTGCCCTCCCCAGATTCAGTTTCAAGATAACATTTCTGCATCTGTGTTTGATTTTTGTTATAATTGAAACATATGTAGTTTGATTAGTGGTTTAATTTTGAGAAATGATTGGGAGTTGAAATTGGTTCTTGGTATTTGTTTAGTGGAAATGTGTTAATTTGGTAGATGATGGTGGGATTGAGATGGAGAAGAAGATTAAGATATTTCTGCTTCAATTTTTTGGATTTTTTTCTGGATTTTTCTAGATTTTGTAAATTAAATTAAATTAATTACATTTTTAGATTAATTATAATATCTTTTTGGATTTTTTAAATTAAGTAAAAAAAATGGAAAAGAAAAGGAAAGAGAAAGAGAAATAATGAAAAAAAATAAGAAAAAAAATGAAAATACTGAAAATCTGACTTGTGGGCCCAGTCAAACAGTCTCATTTTTGAAATAAATAATAAAAAATTCAGAGTTAACGGCCGTTAGTATCCATTAGAGTCGAATTTGACGGCGGGGATCTGGCGTGACTAACGGTCCTAACGCCAGGTACCCGTGGAAATCAAAAAACGTTTTGGGGGCCAACTAAAATGAAAATAATAACCATGGGGACCTCCGGGTGCCTTCTCTCTACTGGCTGCATATATATAGTTAACCAAAAAAATGAATACTAATTTTTAATGTAGAATAGAAAGGTGGATGGAGAATGAAATTAAAATCAATACTAACAATTAAAATTAATATGGGTCATTAGCACCAATATCTTTTGAACTATACCATTATTTGGTAAATAGATCCCTTAATAATTTTTTATTGGATTCAGTTTCTCTAATTATTTTTTCGTTGTAAAGAGGTCCATTTGTTAAGTTTTCCATCCAAAACCTTAAGGGATTTGATTTGACCATATATTTTATTCTCATTTATTTTTAAAAATAGAAAAATAGGAAAATAAAAACACAAAAATAATCAAGAATTAAAATTTAAAAGTTATAAAAAAATCAAAAAATTCAAAAAATATGAAATTAACAACGATGCTTTTTTTAATTTTTTCAACAAAAGGTTCTACTTTTTTATAATTTTAATTCATCTTTTATAATTCTTAAAAAAATATATAAATATATTTTTTATTTTTTTGGATTTTTTATTTCCAATTTTTATGTTTAAAAAAATTGTTATGTTCATATGTATTTAACAATTACTAAGTTAAAAATATTTTTCTTTTTTCCTTTTTTCTTTTTGAAAAACCAATAGATGCTTATTAATTTTGGAAACAGTTGGTTTAATTACAAGGGAATTTCTTATGCATGGAAAAAGAAAAAGTACAAAAGAATCATTCAATTGGAATATTGGATCATTTACTGGGGTGGGTGCTATACGCACTCGCTAATATGCACACAGGAAAAAAGAGAACCCAGCAGCACAAAGGAACAAATTAATTAAATCAAAATAAATATTTATTAATTCCTATTAATGATTCTATAACTAAACATCTAAATACATAGTATAAAACAACAACAACAACAAAAGTTTAACATTTAATAATATCATGTTATCATATGACTCATATCATCATCAATATCAGCCTCCGCTACCTCAGCCATTATCTCATCGCCATCTCCTACTGCAGAATCAACCCCATTTTCCACTGAATTAGATTGCAGCTGCACATCTCTGCTTGCTTCCTTTGTTTCATCTGACTTCTGCACCTCTTGCAGATACGGATCAGTACAGGGAGTCAACATAGATGTGACCAACAAATTCTGGAAACAGGATTCGGATGTATTAGTATAACTGCATGGGGAATTCTATCAGAGACTGAGACAAGTCAGGATAACATTAACCTATAATGCATTATACACTTGTACGAGATGAGAAAATTATCAACTAAACACCGATTGAAATTGAGGAGTCAATAATCTAGAGTTTCTTGCATAAGGGCATGTTTTGTTTCTTTTACAATATACTACAAGGTGCAAAGCTAGTCAAGGCAAAACCATTTCTGATCATTCTGCCATGAAGGCCGATAAATCAGTCACCACGGAAATATCCGAAAAGAGGGTGGTTGAATGGGAATGCTTGAGAAGTAACAAGTAACACAGCATGCTTTACATCACAATTCACAGCCAGGGAAAACTATAGTTCATTTGAAGATCAACTTCAAGGTAAACTCTAGGTCCACAGATAAGCATGTCTAGAATACACAAGGCACTACTAACTTAATTATAGGCTTCAAGCTTAAGAATTGTTCACCTCTTAGAACAAGAAGAGCATTGTATATAGAAGTCACTACCATTCTCAAATGCACGTTAACACTAAGCCAACCACCTAAGATAACTGTCAAAGGCTTGTGAATATACCTTCTCTAGCGCTAGAGCAAGCTTTGAGAGGCTTGGATATATGCTTCTGGCAGCCAAAAGGATCTGTTGAACATAAAATTAGTGATGTAAGCAACAGAAACATCAAACTTTGGGTATAGTATTAGAGCTCAATTTCTGTAATTTCCAGATTCACTGGAAATTATTACTTAGGTCCAAAGTTGCATTACATATTCAGCAGCCTACCGGTCCTCTTTTCCAAAACATCTACTTGCTTTTAGGAGTAAAAAATGTTTTCTGTTTCCAAAATGCTTTCTACTAAACACAACAAATCCTCAAATTATCTCTCCTAATTTGCACAAATTAAAACTAATCAAATGATATCCTAATTACAAACCAATAGTTAATCATAAAGATGCTCTGACAATACAACACATTACAAGCACATTTCATTTTGCTGTCTTTGAAAAGTCCCCAAGACATCTATATTACTCTTTGCTATGCTTAATACATCTGAATATGATCATAGAGTTCAGTAAAATTTCCACAAGGTTTAAATTAAATAGTTTAAGTCATGCACCAGAAAGTTTGTAAGCACAGAGAAAGGCGGAAAATACAGAAGGAGCAGCAGTAGGCGAACAAGTTATCGCAGATCCATAGCAACTTTTAACCAATGCAGGATCCTTAAAGATGAACATTTCAAAAAGATAAAGTAACTACCTCACAAAGCCTCTGCAGGGTAAATGGAGGACCATTGTCAAAACTATAAAGAGCTGTAGAACAAGAAAAGGAAGATATTACATATCATTCACGAACAGGAAAAAATAAAGAAACTTAAAATATTATCTATTCTATCTTCGTAAATGAAATTTGTAGATTTAGATCCAATAACTTCTTGTGGCTGTTTGATCCAAATTAAATATATGAAGAAAAAAAACCAACAACTAAAAGCTACAAGCCTACAACAACTAGCTTCAAGAGCCAGGGTTATAAATACTTGCAAGATAAGAACTAAACCATTAGAGCTACTAAGCCAACCAACTGAAAGGGGGAAAAAATCCTTCACATAACACAACTTGTTTGTGCCTGTTATGACAAACAAGTTTCACAAAATCCACAGAAGAAAATGCAATAACACCTTCATCTGGACACTCAATTTTGTCTCCAGTAGGCATGATTAAAGCTCATTATGACAGCTGCCGTTAAGTGACTTGGTTTTCTTGGGGTAACAAAACTAGCTAAGCGTTTGACTATTCTCTTTTAGAGTTTTAAACAAAGAACATATTACTACAGTGCAAAGGGAGGATCAGAAGAAACATTACAAAAACAAAGTAAAAAGTCTAAAGACAGTAATTCAAAGCCACCAACTATTAATTAAAGTGGTTCCAGTGAACAACCCCCCGATCAGTGCACCATTGAGCAGCCAGACTCAAGACACTCATACAAGAACAGGCTTGCCTCGATATCATCCCCTCTGTTCATTCCATTTTACCATAAATGTACCTGACACCCATCATATAGACTGTAAAGAAAAGCATGCAGGAACAGTTTTCAAATACCTTCATCCAACCTTTTAACCAACTGAAGGTAAGTTTCTCCTAATGAAGCATTCTGCTCTCCACTGGTCATTTTTGCCTCGCGATACTCTGATAGAACCTTCAAGAATGAGATACAGAAGTTGAGTATTGTCATCAAAATACTAAATAAAACAACGATGCACAATCTTTAAAAGCATTAAAATTAATCAGTGACTATTAACAAGAAACAAGACTACCATATGCTGGCATACGTCGACATACCTGCTTCAGCTGAAAGGACAATACGCTCCTCAATTTATCCCAATCATGCCTGAAAAAAAATAATGCCACAGAAATATGTTAGTTTGGAGTATTTGCAGAACTCATTACATCTACCTTCACATTTTAGAAACATGGAACAACAAAAAGTGAGTAATAACATGTGCTCGTTAAGGGTATGTTCGCTTCCACATTAGGTGCAGACAAGTGAAGGAGAAAAACTAACACCTGTATATTCTTTACTGAAATCAAATAGGGAAATATAAAATTGAAAAAAAGAGAAAAAAACATACCAGAATTTCCCTGTGGATGCAATAACATCCAGAATCCCTCTCACATCTTCTTCAGCAATTTCAGGCTTGGGTTCTGTTTCTCTAATATGCACGTAGAATAGTAGTTTAGTATACTAAGAACTGATTAAAATGCAAGCATGTACTAGGTTTATCTCTGTTTGTGTGTGGGTGGCTGTGTTTGTGAGAATGTCGGACTTTGAAGAAAATACGATGAGTGCTGAAGTAAGATAAGATAAAAAGAACGTAAAAGAGGAAGAACTCTATCAATCCTTGAGGAAGCACTACGGTTTGAAAAAGTCCAGCGGTTTGTAGAAGAATTCTTAGCGCACCATAAGGAGTTTTGAAACAGCATATTCAGGTCCCAATTCTTATCCCTAACTTTGAACAGAATTCATGCTTAAGCAACCAAGAGGGGAAAAAATGGTTTCCTCTTGCACAAGAACAAATGGCTCGATCTATCAAAATTAGGGGCACCCAGATATTCATACCAAATCAAAGTTAAAAAAAATAGGAAAACAAAGAAGGTATCAACTCAACAAGAATGCTAATAATAGTGGATGACCACCCCTCAAGCGTTCTTAGCAAAGAAGTGGCAGCATGCAGAGGTTGACTGGGGCCTAGTAATATATGTTTTGGAGAGTACCGATGAGTAAAATGAGATAAGACAGTGGTCTTTTTCCAACAATATAGACTTCAAAAACTAAAACTAGTACTAGTAGAAAGAAACATGAATATGGAGCCTAATACAACAAGCACAAATAAATATACCATGAACTAGAAATTAAAGCCGGTAGCTAAATGGAGGAGGTAGAAGAAACTAGAAAGTACTCATGAATGGCGGCGGCAGCGGTGGCGTCGGTGGCGGTGGTTGTGGCAGTGGCGGTGGCGGTGGCGGTGGCGGGAACAATGTCATCCTGGTGAGGAAGGGAATCGTTGGGTAGAGCGATTGGGTGCTCGGAATTCTCAGTTGACGCCATCTCCATGACGCACTCAATCGCAGCTTCTCCTCCTCAGATTTGAAGAGAGCCAGAGCCCTGCTGCAACTATTTTTCAAGTCTAGTCGACTGGATATAAGCAGTAACCACCGGATTGATCCACGGTCCCTTCATCTGAGCAGTATTTGACCCGGATAACCAAGTAGTAAATAATTGGGGAAAGTTCAAATCGATCCCTCAGTGTGACGTTTCTTCCCGTTTAACTCTCAAACTATAATTTTTAACTCTATAACCCCGGTCGTATTCTTCTTGTCCTATATTAGTCCTACCGTTGTTAGGTTCTGTCCCCTCCTCGTCAAAAAAACTCGATCATCTTAAACCGCTTATCACAGCTCTATTCAGGAGCGCTACCACCAATCATAGTTGTTTAATGAGTGTTGAACGCCGCCTCTATCCTTTTTCACCTCTCATTTCCGGTCACTTGGCGTCACCAACACCCACGCATCTCCTCTTCCGTTCATCATGCTCGGGGTTGAAGGGTGAGCATAATGATGATGGTATCTTGGATTTTTGTTTTGTTGTACTTTCTTTTTAAAAAGAATAATTGTTTTGATTTTCGGTGAACAACGAAATTTGATAACTGTTGTTTCTCCTATTTTATATTTTTCATAATTTGTTTTCTTATAATTGTATCATTTTCTTATTGATGTTTTCTTAAATTATTACATATAATCGATTTAGTTACAAATTTAAATCGTTTAAATCAAAGAATTATTATGTATTTATAGAAATAGAAAAAACATATGACAAGAAGAAAACATCCAAAACTTTTAAATAAGTAATAAAATGATAGGGTGGAGAGTAAATCAAGAGTGACACCATACGTGCGAGTGTGAGATTCATTTGAACTTTCCGTAAAAAATATTTTTTTTCGAGAAACTATAATTTAGTCTTGAAGGTATTCTTTTAGTAATAATTTAATTCCTAATTTATTTTTGTCACTATTTAGTCCTCAACATTTTTTTAGTTTTTCAATTCGCTCCTACTATCAATTTATAGTGTTTTTTTTTATTTAGTCTCACTAAAAAAATATTTTATAACTAATTAACGAGCTGGTTGAAAATAAAAAGTAGAATTTATTCATTAAGTAAATTTTAGGAGTCATATCAAAACAAACAAAGAGAAAACAATAATGTTCCAAAACTCCCGGAAAAAAACAAAGTTAAGGTTTTAGGTTAAATAATAACTTTAATACTTTGTTTTAAATTATAACTTTTTAATTAAGTATAACTCGAGTCTCAAAACAGTAAAAAAAAATTAAAAAAATTGGGGAAATTATGGTTTAATCCGAAAAGCATCCCTTTAGTAACAATTTAATCTATAATCTATTTTTTTACTACGGGGTCCTTAATATTTTCTTGGTTTTTTTAATTTGACCCTACAATCAACTTTTAGTGTCGTTTTCCATTTAATCTCACTGAAAAACGGAAAAATGCACTTAAGGGTTTCTAACGTTTTACAAAACAAATTGATTTGAGTCCGTGATGTATTTTGAGATTCAATAAAATCCTTAACGTTTGTGTATAAGGTTCGATTGGGACCTTTCGTGACACAAAACTTATATGGCATAGAATATTCCGTTAGTATATATTTTTTAATATTTTTGGTCAAAAAAAAGACCTAGCAAGTTTTTTTTCCCTACATTTTTCTTGCTCTGTCTTTTTATCTTTTACTTTTTTTTCTTAATATTTTGATAATAATAAGTTAATTTTTGTAATAATAACCATAATAAGTTATTTAATTATTAAATGTTTCATTTTTATATTATTATTCTAATTAAGTAATTGAAATCATAAAATGTTTGACATTGTTTGCTAATTTTTTTTAAAATTTTTTCATAAAAACATTTATTGTATTAATATTTTGGGTCCAATTTATTAGATACTATTAATAAAAAAAATAAAGATAAACGAAATGCGCTACCGCATTGGATTTTTTACACGATGAGAACTTTAACGAACTAAAAATATAACATTACGAATTTTATTAAACATAAAAATAAATTAGAGACTCAATCAATTTTTTTGTAAAATATTGAGGATCCTAGAGTGTATTTTCCTCACTGAAAACTCAATTCATAACTAACTAACAAGTTGATTTGAAAGCAAATTTTATCGGTCATATCTAAACAAAAAAGGGAAATAATAATATTCCAAGATTTCCTAATTTAAGATAAAAGATAAAATTAAAGTTCCGTGAACAACCCTAATATTAATTTCAATAATAATTTTAATATTTTATTTTAAATTACAACTTGTTAACTAGTTACAACTTGATTTTCATGGGAAATTTAACGAGAAAAAACCAAAAAATAGATGGTAGAATTGAATTGAAAACCAAAAAAAAACATTAAGATCCAGATAATGACAAAAAAATTAATTCGGGGATTAAATTGCTCACTAGTTTTCCTATTTTTTTAAATAAAGGCCAAAAGAAAACTAGGCTACAAAGACCATAAAATTGAGAAATAACTTCCACCAAAATTACCGTTAACAAACCCAAAGAATTTGAAATAAATAGGAGCGGGAATTTAAATAAGTTCTCTCATTTTGTTCCCTTCTTAATTCTTAAGTTGTCCCCGTTTTCTCTCTCCGTCATTCTTTTGTTTCAAAAACCGCAACTGAGTTCTTCGTCTCCGACTCAACTAAGGTACTCCCTCTCTTCCCCTTCTTTTTGCTAATTACAGGCTGCCGATTATAGTAGTCAGTAATCATATGGCAATGATGTTGTTTATCAAGCATAGCTCGCTCGTTGAAGTAATTTAGATCTGATGCCCTTTGGTTTCCTTTTCAGATTTAGTGTGGCTAAGCTCGAAGATATACAGAGTCATTTAGTTTGGTTGATTGCTTGTTTTCTTGTTTTGGATTCAAAACAAAGGGATGGGAGTGGAGGATTACCATGTGATAGAGCTAGTAGGTGAAGGTTCTTTCGGGAAAGTATATAAAGGAAGGCGCAAGTTTACAGGCCAGGTCGTTTGCTTTTCCTTTCCTTTTCTTGTTTTTTCTCTTTCCCGATAATCTTATTCTTGTTATTAGTGATGTTGAACTGGTAGTCATGATGTTGAACTGATAATGGTGTGATGTTGATGATAGACGGTTGCGATGAAATTCATTATGAAACATGGGAAGAGCGAGAAGGATCTACAGAACTTGAGACAAGAAATTGAGGTGCTCAATAACTTATATACGTACTGGGTCATTTCTCATGTTTTTCCTTAGTAAGTTGTCTAGATGAGATGGTAATGATCTTTGAATCCTTGCAGATCCTAAGAAAGCTGAAGCATGAAAATATTATCCAAATGCTTGATTCCTTTGAAAGCCCACAAGAGTTCTGTGTCGTCACTGAATTTGCGCAGGTAAATTACTTCTGTCGGTCTCCCTGTGTTTTCCCTTTCCTTTTTTGGCTAAATTTTACCTGAAACAAAATAAAAGCTTATACTGATAACTGCTGATATGCAGGGTGAATTATTTGAGATATTGGAGGATGATAAGTGCCTTCCTGAGGAACAAGTTCAAGCAATTGCAAAGCAATTGGTAATCTCCCTCCCACTAACATCACACACAAGCGTATTGACCATTTGGTGTTTTTCGAACAACTTCTTTCTAGGGTGTTGTTAATTCTGCATTTCTCCCTTTTGATTTAAGACTTCTTGTGTCCAATATTACAGGTTAGAGCATTGCATTATCTGCATTCTAATCGTATCATCCATCGTGATATGAAGCCACAAAACATACTCATTGGTGCAGGTTCTGTTGTTAAGGTGACTTGTAATGCTTATTTTTCATTTAGATACACCACGTTATTGCTTCTATTAGATACTTGCTTTGTTTTATATTGCATATTGTTAATGCTTCTTTTATTATTTTTGTTCTTTTATATCTATTTCCCTTAAAATCTTTGCAGCTCTGTGATTTCGGATTTGCACGTTCAATGTCCGCAAATACTGTAGTTCTGCGATCCATAAAAGGTTTGGTTTTACTTTATGATACTGTCTCCACTTTGTGAATTTTACAGCCTACAGGATTTTTACTTCTGTTGTTATTATTATTCTTTTTCCAGGCACTCCACTATACATGGCTCCAGAATTGGTGCGAGAGCAACCCTATAACCATACTGCTGATCTATGGTCCCTTGGAGTTATATTGTAAGTTGGGCTTATATCATTTGTGATTTTACTTGCACTTGTCTTAATTGTTACATAGTTTAGGAGGTTCCTAGGTCACTTCTGTCAATAAGAATGTTAACTTCTTTGTCTCAGTTGCCTATTTAGATTGTTCTATCATAAGAATGTCCCTTTTATTTATCATGTTTCTCAAGTAAGCATCCAAATTGAGAATCACTTGTCAATAAGAATGTTAACTTCTGTCTCATTTGTCTATTTATATTATTTTGTCATAAGAATGTCCCTTTTATTTATCATGTTTCTCATGTAAGCATCCAAATTGAGAGCAGCTCTGTTTACAAAATTATGAATTTCATTTGGTACAAAAGAAAAAGGGGGAATGCAATTACAATTTACAATAAATTTTATGTGTGAATAACCTGTCCACTCAGGCGCAGCCTCATTTCCCTCTTTGTTGTCTCACTTTTACTTTTTTCATCTATTCCACAGGTATGAATTATATGTTGGCCAGCCCCCATTTTATACAAATTCAGTTTATGCACTCATCCGGCACATTGTTAAGGTGCATTCACTCAGACAGTTCTGTGTTACCTTAAAAATTTGAGATAAAGTTTCTGAAAGTAGAAGCTAATGTTATCTGGAATATCCTAGGATCCAGTTAAGTATCCTGATGACATGAGTCCAAATTTCAGAAGCTTCTTGAAGGGACTGCTCAATAAGGTGACTTTATGCTTCCCTTGTCTGGTGATTACTTTTTCGCTGTCATTTTGGTGCTGAAATTGGTCTTTCATTTAATGCAAATAGGTACCACAGAATCGATTGACATGGCCTTCTCTTCTTGAACACCCATTTGTTGAAGAAACCTTGGATGAAGTTGAGGCCAGGGTAATGTTATCCCATTTTGTTCTATTGCAATTCTCATTTTTCTGGTGTGGTAGTAGGTAGAGTGTAACATAGAACGTGTGCTATTCATAAGGAATGTAACAAAAATCATCTTTTTCATTGTATTCTTCTGGTGTGGTAATAGATAGAGTGTAACATAGAACTTGTGCTATTCATAAGGAATGTAACAAAAACCATCTTTTTCATTGTATCAGTGTCAATGTGCCTTTAGGCACAGAGAAATGCTGATTTCTTTTTCATATCCATCTTGGAACTCTTCCTGTGAAATTTCCTGTCACGACTATTTCTTAGAATATGGTAAAATTTATGCAGGAAATGCATGCTGCAACAGCTGCTGCTAGGGGATGTGATGCAGGTCTGAGAAACGAAGAAACTGTAACCCAGGCATCAACTGCTTTGACTGCCTCCAGTCCTGAGGGTATTGCCCTCTATTAACTGTACTTGCATACTAGGCTTGAGTGTTTTAGGGTATGTCACAGATTAATATGATGTAGGTAGAAGCAATTCCTCCGCTCCTTTTGTGAACCGTAATGCTGCAAAGCTTCAGAGTGATCCCAAACCGGTTGGTCCAAATGCAGAAGTTAGCAATACTTCACCAAATGAGGAGTTCCCTGGATTTTCAAGTCCTAAGGATGATAAACAGTCTGGTAAACGATCCTTGGAACTCATGAATAGCATAATTGTATCCTGGCCCACTAAATCGATATTCCACTTTGTTGGTGCAGCTGAAGTCAATCTATTTTCCATTTCATCGTGTCTACTTTCCCCTGTAATTGGGTTGTATAAAGTGATGTTCTTAAAAGCATGATAACTCTCTCCCTTGTTGTACTCAAAAGTTTGAAATTGGTTTTTGATTTTGTTATTTTGGTATTATGGCTCTGGTCCTTTTGTCAAATTTAGTTGTGCTTCATTTGTCATTATTTAGGATCAAAACTGAAAATTGTTCCAAAAATGATTTCCATTTTTTTGTGAAACCACTTTGGTATCAAACATCTAGTTATGTGTTATTTCAGGTAACCAGATACTGGACGGATTAGAAAATAATTCCCTCACAGTTAAAGGTGCAAAAGCAATTGGTCAAGATACTGAAGCGTTGACACTTGTTTTACTGCCACTAAAAAGATGGTCAAAAGATTCCCAGCAAGCATGCAGGTGAAATTTAGTTACATTCCTCAGTCAATTGACCACATAGTTGACTACCATTCCATACCTTGGTTGGATTTTATAGCTCATTGCATTACTATAACAACAACTTTATCTTTTGGTTGCTCAAGACTTGTTATTGCCTTAGAATTTAAAAAAACCAAGCTGTAGACTATGTGGACTAAATATTCTTGTAACATTCATGTAGGGATCAAGATGTTCTTACTTCAAACCAGTCACTTAGAATTATTTCAAACTTAGCTGCGGGTGGTGCAATTCATTCTATTGGGCTACTCGATGAGATATTACGTGAACTTCTTGATTTCACTGCCATAATAATCAGCTGGAAGTCCAATGAACTTAATGACTTGATTGGAAAGGTATGTGGCATTTTGAATTTATTTAGAGACTTCAAGTTGTTTAAATGGCAGTATGCATTCCTTTAATATTTTGAGTCGGTGATCAATGTGTTTTGTCTTGATCTTTGTAATATGTAATTCTATATTTTAGAGGATGTTATTGTTTCATTTTACGCAGATTCTCAAGTAGATTTTCAGGAACTGTTGCTAACACTTGAACTGCTATCTTTTAATGTATAGTGAAGCTGTTCAATATTGTATAGCTGAATGTCTTTGGTCACTGTTTCGTGCTGTCTATATGGTCAGGTCTACGTGGGTTGATAATTAGTTGTGGCTAATGTTACTGTAATTGTTAATTTGCAGAGTTTTTGTGTCATCAAACTGTTGTTAGATCAATGTGGAACTGGGACTGCAACTTCATATTTCAAGCATTGGGTTGCTTTGACTGAAATTTTTTCACAGGTAAATGATATTCTAGTTTATAAATTCGCTCTTTGCACCTATGTCTCCAATTTTTTAGCTTGTCTCCTGGTGAATGACTAGGTTGTTGGGGGCAATGATGATGCTTCTGGAAGGGTTCTGTTTGAATCCATTGCTTGCATTACAGCTATGTTAACTGCAGTAGCTCAAGGTCTTAAAGCAACTTCAGTGATTCCGGGTTCTGAACCGGCTTCTACTAGTGCCAGTAAAGAAACAATGAAGCGGATTTTAGATCATGCTAAGACATGCGGATTAGTTGAGCAATTATGTATTTCCTTAGGAAAATCAGGGTCAAGTCTTATTTCAGGTTCTTTGAACATGTTGCGTGCCGCTTGTGAGGCTTGTAAAGCCATCTGGACATTTGTAGACGCAATGGAAACTATTTTCATGAAAGCAAATGCATATTTGTTTCCATTGAATGCTTTGAGGAGTCATTCTCTACTCAGACTTGACATTCGGGATCAAGAACAATGTTCACTTGTTGGGGCAGATTCAGCAAGAATCATTGATGTCGTGACAAGGGCATTCCTGAGATCAAAAGCCATGCAGGTGGCTATTTACCATTGCCTTCAGCAACAGCTAGAGGCTCCCCTGTCTGCTAGTATTCAGGTGTTTTCTTGTACCCTTATTTTGCATGTTACATTTGAGCTGTTTTTGGAGCTACTAGTCTATGTTAACTATGTATCTGTATTCATATCAGTTAGCACTCTTTCAAAAATGTTTCAGCTCTTGTCAAGGTGCTGTCTCCATAATGCAATTGTTCCTGGTGTTCTTTGCGGCTTGCCTAGTTCTCTGCCTGTGACTACCGTTGTTAGTGGAGGAGGAGATAGAACTATTGTTTCGGAAATATTTTCTGTGTTATCCTTATGTGCCTCGTCCTTAAATAAAGATCCTCAAATGGGTGACGCAAGCAACATGAAGAGTAGATTAGCAAATCCTTCTGCCATAGTTTTGCATGCTTCACTTATTCTTGCGACAGTTGCCCAATGTTTGAAATCAACGGGAAGAAATTCTGCATTATTTATGCTCACAACCTCTCCAAAGAAGCAGCAATCTCGACTTTCAGTTCTTGCGCTTCATTTTTCGCCTGATGATAGAATGAAAACTTCATTGCAGCCTCACTCTGCATCAGCCATGCTGGCTCTTGCATCTATTCTATCCCTTGAAAGTGGAGCTTCTGTTGAGTCTTCCATCTCAGAAATTGCAGTTCCTTTGATTCCTCGAACTGCCACACTCTGTGAACAACTCAGAGTTTCTTCATGCAACAACAATGCAGTGTATCCTGATAATACTAACGGTGTTCTCTCATATTGGCATGGCCTCAGGGATGGATGCGTCGGCTTGCTAGAATCCAGACTGAGATGGGGAGGACCCTTAGCTGTACAGAAGTTATGTGCTAGTGGCATCCCTCTGCTTCTTGTGGAAATGCTAGCCTACAGTCCTTCAGTTACCCCTCCTTATGGAACTGATGGTACAGTAGACCAAATTGGGTTATCCCCTATTGGAGTTGTATGGACTATTTCATCAATATGTCACTGCCTTTCTGGAGGAGCTCAGATTTTTCGTCAGGTTTTGGTCAATGGTGAACACATCAAGCTCATCTCTAATTTGATATCTGATGTTCATCTCAAGCTTGTCAAGAGGTGGGGTGGTCCAGGTGGGGGGAAAGATGGAGCCAGAGATCTAATAAGTGCAGTGATTGATCTCCTAGCTTTCCCTTTTGTAGCTGTGCAGAATGCTCCTGGTTTACCATCTGCCACTGCATCTGTAAATAGCGGGTTCCTTCTCAACATGGGTTCACCTGGTGCAAGAATATGCATGGAAGATAAGGATATGGCTAAAGCAATACAGGAAGACATGGGAAAGTATCTAAAAATCCTTCTCGAGGTTAGATCTTTTTTTGCTTTCATGCATCCTTTTTTGGTCATAAGTTGGAACATTTCTGCTCGTCAGTCATGATTTATGTTGTAGCATCATGGAGCATTTGTCGTCCTTTTTCTCTCACCAGAGTCATACATGACAAGAACATTCACCCTTTACGGTTTTACTGCAGTGCATGTATATTTTTATTGCAGCACTGACAAATATTTAAAAGATTATACTGAATGGTGCAACTGTAATGGACTAGCCCCTCTTTTAATGAAGGCTCCTTTTTTCTCTTCAATCTTCATTTGAAATATTTCCTGAGAATTGCTACAGAGACGCACATAGCAGTGACCATTTATATTCAACTGCTAGTTCTGAATATCCATTTGAATCATTGCAAAACTTTGTTTCTGATGTTTTTCAAAAACAAAAGGGAAAAAAAGGAAAAAATAACTGTTTCTTGTCCCTAGCATTAGAAGGCCAGATAGTGTATCATTTCTTGTCATATAAAAGTTTCCTACTTGAATTAACTGCCAGATTCAACTTCACAAGTCTTTTCCCATAACATCTATACAAGGATCCTACCCCTTGCTTCCAAATATTTCAGGTGGGAGTGCCTATCATTATTCTTCGATGCTTGGAACACATGGAGTTAAAAGATATGGGAAGGCCAGTTGCATTCCTTGCCAAAATGATAGGTCACAAACCTCTTGCAGTTCAACTTGTGGGCAAAGGCTTGTTAGATCCTGACAGAGTAAGAAGATTGCTTGATAGTTCGAGTCCGAGAGAAGTCATACTGGATGTCTTGATGATAATTTCTGATCTAGCTCGTATGGATAAGGTTAGTTTTGTTTCTCCAGTAACTTTCTTCACAGACAGTGGTTTATTGAACAGAGTTAACCAGTTCTCATCTTGCCGTCCTGACTGGTAGAATCATAATATAAATAGTCAGTAGTATTCATTTCCTGCTTCATCTGCTTGAATTTTACTGGCATGCAGGGTTTCTATGACCACATTAATGGGGCTTCTGCATTGGGATTCTTGAGGGACTTTCTTACACATGACGATCCGAATGTACGTGCGAAGGCTTGCAGTGCAGTAGGGAACATGTGTCGGCACAGCTCCTACTTCTATGATTCACTAGTAAGTAAACTAGAAGAGTTTTGACAAATATCAAATACACATATATATATATAGTTCAAGATATCACATTGTTTTCTTTCATGTGATGTGCCTTCTTCTCGGCATTCACAGGCATAAATGATCAGCTGCTTTCTAAGGCTTGAATCATGGTACACTTTCTCAGTAATTTAATTTGATTTTGTAGGCAAGACATCAAATAATCAGCCTTCTGATTGATCGATGTGCTGATCCAGACAAACGCACCCGGAAGTTTGCGTGTTTTGCTGTAAGATCCTTACCGAGGATATCTATCTTTTTAACTAACACCTTTCCCCACAGTTGACCTTGTTTGATGAGACCAAAACCTGAAAGTAATTCACGTTTTGTGGCGTGCCTAATCTCTTTACAGATTGGAAATGCTGCCTACCACAATGACACATTGTATGAGGAGTTGAGAAGATCCATACCACAACTATCAAATTTGTTGGTCGCAGCTGAGGAAGACAAGACGAAAGCAAATGCTGCAGGCGCATTGAGTAATCTTGTTCGCAACTCCAACAAGCTATGCGAAGACATTGTCTCCAAAGGAGCTATGCAGGTATGGAAATATGCTTAACCTTTTGCATGTTGTCATTGGTTTTTGGATCAAGAAACATCAAGATAGATGCATTACAAGCGAGCTTTGTATTTCATAATGAACAACTTACTAAACTTATGGATTACATCATTGTTTGTTTATTACCTCAGGCTTTGTTAAAGTTGGCGGCTGACTGCTCAGCAGTAGCCCTCAACCCAAGCAGGAGAGATGCCGTAAATGAATCACCATTAAAGATTGCTCTTTTTTCGTTGGCGAAGATGTGTGCGTATCCACCCTGCAGAGAGTTCCTCCGCTCATCGGAGTTGGTTCCGGTGATCGGACAGCTTCGGCAATCCCCAGAATTAACAATTGCTAATTATGCTTCTGTTATTATAAAAAAAGTTGCTGATGCTGCTTGAAGTTGAAGCTTCGCATGGAAAAATGAGATATGTCACCGTTATTGTTATACAAGCTATATACATGATCTCAATAGCTTGATTTTCCACTAATCAGTAAAACGGTGGTGCTGTACTTATGTTTGTGGATTAGTTAACCAGCGATTCTTAATTTTAATATTTTTATTTTTATTTTTGTTTTCCAGGCAAAATCTCATTCGAGCATTATGAAATGAAGAGCAATTCTTTCGATATGATTTTTTCTATTTTCGAAATTCGTAATATTTTTTATGGAAAGAGTTTATATAATATATATATTTAACTAAGTAATTATTTTTATTACCTATCACGTACTATACTTTTTCCTTACAGATATTTAACCACAACTTTTTAAAAGTTTTTTTTTTGCCTGTATTAAAAGATAAGGAGTTTGTTCCCTACGTAAATAAAATGAGTCCATTGACTAATCCTTCCTTCCAAAAGGCCAAAAAGAATATTTTAAAAAAACCATTCAATTTTAAATTAGAATTTCTCACTATTTGAATTTTGAAGGGAAGGTATTTTTAGTAAATAGTTATTCTATTATGTTATTAATGTATGAGGATTCAAACAATAACTTTTCTTGCCAGAGGTAAGAATATGAAATCATTTATGCTAGATAATTTTTTATCATTTTTATCATTTTATGATGAAAAATTTCACAAATTACGGGATCTAATTATTTTCAAACGAAATTGATTCTATAATGTTAGTTAAATTAGGATCGGATTATTCCCAAACGAAATTTATCTTTTGATGAAAAGATAAAAAAAAAGTATTTGAGAAATAGGAAAAAGAAATGTGCTTTAATTAGAATTCTGCTTAAAATTAATAAAGTATTTATTTTATTCCACTGGAAAATGATTTGAAAAAAAGTTTACCTTTTTTAAACTTAAAGAAAAGAAAAGTCATCCTGGTCAGTGGAACTTTACATTTTCATGTGCTTAGAGAGAAAAAGTGGAGTGACAAGTCACAATACGCAAAACAGCCCAACCTTAACATTTGTCCTTTTTCTTCTGGTTTTAGAGAGAGAAAAAAGAATTCATAAATAAAGATAGTATAGGATTTAGAGAGAGAGAAATACAAAAATCAAACCAAAAAAGTGGAGAGAGAAAAAGGGAGTGAGTGGTTGTTGCTGCAGAGTTTTACCGCTGCAACAGCACAAACCTAACAGAAAACTTGAGGATATTATTATTAGAAGAAAGCTAAAGAACGTAAACCCTAACCCTAGCAGCAGTATTCTCATTTTGCTGCTAAGTGCTTTGTTCAACTGTTAGGCTTGTTTTCTCCTGCCTCCCTCTTTGTTCAAAAGGAAAGTTAAGTACACATCTCGTTATTTATTGTGTTGCGCTGCATATTTTGACCTATTTTATGCTTTTCCTGAATCCTTCTAGTACAATTTCTTGAGAATTGGGGTTGCTACCTGCAAATTCTTCTGTAGTTTCGTTAGATTATTGTGAATCCGTGTACTTGTTTTCCTTTTCCGCCAAATTGGGTCTATGCTACTTTGAATTTAGAGAGGTTAATTCTCAGTAGCCAAAGAAGAAGTACTCTGTCGAAGGAATACTTTCTTCTGGGATTTGAAGGAAAAAATAGTAGCCGAAGAGAAAGGAGAATTATTGAGCTTTCGGGACTTGAGGGGCGAGGCTTTGAGGGTCAGTGCTGTTGGATTTCAATAATATCGGTGCCCATTGTCTAATATAAGATCATTGCACTGGAGCGTTTAGGGATACCCGGTACCATGTCTTCATTAAGTAGGGAATTAGTGTTTCTAATCTTACAGTTCTTGGATGAGGAGAAGTTCAAGGAAACAGTTCATAAGTAAGTATACTTTTCTTTTAGGATGTTTCATGTCATTTCAGATTCTGTTTTGATGCTGAGAAAATTTGGGAAGGCTAAACAAAATAAGAGATGTATGGCCATATAAAGTGGGCGCTTAACGGAAATATGCCAACATATTGTAGTTGGCATATTCACAGAGACGGTTTTTGATTTCTCTGGTGCCTACTAAACTGAAGATTGCATCAGTTTTAGGGCATTTTTGAAGCTTCGTAAGTACTTATATGGTGCACACCATATTGTGGCACAGGTTTAGTTCAACTTCCCAAAATTTCTCAGTAGGAAATGGGGCATAAGGAGCTTAAATATGCCTAAATTTCTATTCTCTTTTCTTATGTAATTTGTTATCTTGTACTGCTTTTAAAGGTTAGAGCAAGAGTCTGGTTTCTACTTCAATATGAAACATTTTGAGGATCAAGTCCAGGCAGGCGAATGGGATGAGGTTGAGCGGTATTTGTGTGGGTTCACCAAGGTTGAAGACAATCGCTACTCTATGAAGATATTCTTTGAAATAAGGAAGCAGAAATACTTGGAAGCTCTTGATAGGTTAGCTCTATTTATTTTGCTATATTGTTCTTGAGTATTCAAATGTACACCACTGATTTATGTTCCAATTCACTTTAGACTGCCATTCTATAAGCTGATGAGTAAAACAAGAGATTCTGTAATATATCACTAATTGGTTATATGCTCTGTGATATATGGCATTGACTTATCAATTTTGGGTACGTTAATTCTTTGTTTCCTGCCATCAGACAGGATCGGGCTAAGGCTGTTGAGATCCTTGTCAAGGACCTTAAGGTCTTTTCATCCTTCAATGAAGAACTTTTCAAGGAGATCACCCAACTGCTTACTCTTGATAATTTTAGGTACTTAAGGTTGCTTCTTCATATTGTCAATTTTGATGGCCATCCATGCAATAAATTTTGACACTTTCTCTTTGGGATCAGGCAAAATGAACAGCTTTCAAAATATGGAGACACAAAATCTGCTCGAAGCATCATGCTAGTGGAGCTTAAGAAGCTCATTGAAGCGAACCCACTGTTTCGAGACAAGCTTGCATTCCCAGCCTTCAAAAGCTCACGTTTAAGAACATTGATAAACCAAAGGTTATACTTTCTTATTCTTCTGCTGGTATATGTGTAACAAAAAGTTTGTTGCAAATGTATATCTGGTGGAAATTCTTTATTGGTGTCCTTTTGTAGTCTCAATCTTAGTTGCATACAATCATAATCTGTAGTGGATTCAACCTCCATTCTTGGATGTTATTTTCTGAAGTCTCATTTTCCTATGTAAATTTGCAGTCTAAATTGGCAACATCAGCTTTGTAAGAACCCTCGTCCAAACCCTGATATTAAAACACTCTTCACGGATCATTCTTGCACTCCTACGACTGCAAATGGAGCTCGTCCTCCTCCTCCCACAAATAATCCCCTTGTGGGGCCAATTCCCAAGGCTGGAGCATTTCCCCCTATTGGCGCCCATGGTGTAAGCATTTTTCTCTTCAATTTGCTGTCCCACTGTGGGTACCTGTTGATGACTTCTCATCTAGTTCTTGCAATGACATGTATCATGCAGCCATTTCAACCTGTAGTTTCCCCATCTCCCAGTGCTATTGCTGGGTGGATGTCAAGCACCAATCCTTCTTTGGCACACCCAGCTGTGGCAGCAGCGCAGCCGAGTCTTATGCAGACTTCTAATGCAGGTAAAGTTATGTCTAATGTGTGTATCTATTGGCTTTAGCATGCTCAGTGAAATTGAACCTTTTTTATGGATTTGTGAAGCTGCATTCTTGAAACACCAAAGGACACCCACAGGTATTGTGGGGATGGATTATCAAACAGCTGACTCGGAGCACTTGATGAAGCGCATACGGACTGGTCAATCTGATGAGGTACAAAAATTCAGTGTTCCTTCCTTTGTTTTCTGGTAGCCAGGCTGTTAAAAGTACTCGATTCATCTTCAGTTGGCAGTGCTGTAATCATTATCTGGCTTTTTGTATCAGGTGTCATTTTCTGGTGTGGCGCATACTCCCAACGTTTATTCGCAAGATGACCTTCCGAAAACTGTTGTACGAACTCTTAATCAAGGATCTAATGTCATGAGCATGGACTTCCATCCACAGCAGCAAACCATCCTGCTAGGTTGATACCTGATGAAATATTGCTGGTCAAGACTATAAAGTAGAGTTTTTTTTTCCACTAGGAGTTATATTGATGGAGATTTTGATTACCTTTTCTAGTTGGCACAAATGTTGGTGACATAAGCCTTTGGGAAGTTGGCTCTCGGGAAAGGTTGGCTCATAAACCATTCAAAGCTTGGGATCTTTCAGCTGCTTCAATGCCACTGCAGGTATAATGTATTCTATCCTACTGGAGGCATTATTAATTTTTGACAGTTTCTTCTTTTGATTGGATCATGGGCAAACCCCTGATTCTTTATTGTGTTATTAATGATGATTCTGATCTATTGGTTCATCTATCAATGAAGTAGGCAATTTATGACTTGTTAAGTAAATTAACCATTTATAACAGTTTTGGAGTTGTGTCTGATTCTTCACTTTAATTGGATTTAATTATGCTGCCAGACTGCGTTGTTGAATGATGCTGCTATATCAGTAAATCGTTGTGTTTGGGGACCTGATGGACTGATGCTTGGTATGTACTGAAATTTGTGTCCTTGATGACCTAATAATGTTTCCAACTGGTTCTAGTTTCAGATCGCAAGACTTCTAATTGAATAATAATTTGTTGCAGGTGTTGCATTCTCAAAGCATATAGTGCAGATATACACGTACAATCCAACTGGAGAACTTAGGCAGCATTTGGAGGTAAACTCCCTGATAATGTCATGGCTGGGATAATGAATGATATAATTGACCACTCAATCTTATCTTTTAGATCGATGCTCATGTTGGTGGTGTTAATGATATTGCATTTGCTCATCCCAACAAGCAACTATGTATTGTCACGTGCGGTGATGACAAGATGATTAAGGTATTGATTTCAGAGTTTGTCTGGTTTTTGTATGGCAATAAAATTTGGAGTCTTCTCATGATAGTTCCTGATTGAAAGGTATGGGATGCTGTTGCTGGACGCAGACAATATACGTTTGAAGGCCATGAAGCTTCTGTTTATTCAGTCTGTCCTCATTATAAGGAAAATATCCAGGTGAATTTCTATGGTTAGCAGGTTTCTTAGTTCGGGTTTAGTTATTCCATGTTGTATGTTGTCTTAACCCTGATACTTCTTTATCAGTATGACTGGTGGTTGAAAGTTCTTGTCGCTGTGAACTGCTGTATAATCTAACTCATGCGGTCTACATGTGCAGTTTATTTTTTCTACAGCAGTCGACGGGAAGATTAAAGCTTGGCTATATGACTCTGTGGGATCTAGAGTGGATTATGATGCTCCTGGACTTTGGTGCACCATGATGGCATATAGTGCCGATGGTAGCAGGTAACCATAGCTGTGATAGAGACAGACTTTTTTTTTTCTTTTGCTTGTCTGCTGTATGATTTGTGCCTTTCACTGTTTGGCTAAGGTTATTCATATCATTTGTGCCTACTACTCTTGTTTGCTTTATTGATTTTTAGATTTCCTGTTCATCCTTTTTGAAGTTTGGTTTTGCTAGTCCTTCTTAACAAACTGGCTTAGGGGGTTTATTACATTTCGCTAGGTTCTTTATAGGATTTGCTCAGATGTATTGGAGCTTAACTTGGAGTCAGGCACTCCATATGTCATTATTGGTAGAACACTAGACAGCTCTGAAGATTCTGTTGGAGATAAGAGTAAGACACTTTGGTCTTTTGTCCTATGGTTTGTGCTGAGGGAACGTGGTTTTGCCTGTAAGATGCATATAATTCTTGTGCCTTCATTAGACCAATTGCATGTCTTAAATATCTGCAAAGCATGTAGAAGCCTTGTGTGATGGCATGACTTTCCCATGGATAAGGTGGTTACTGCCATCCCCAAGTACATGATGTACGTAACACATCGTGCGTAGAGCAGTGTCTTCAGAACCTGCTTCCTTCCAGCTTCATGGTTGTTAGTGTTAAAGGGTCATTTCTGTCACACATGGCATCCAAGCTTGTGGATGTCTGAACCAAGCAGGAGTCAGTTTATTTCAACTTCTGTTGTAGCTTTCGTAGCAATGCATGAGTCGGTTTATTTCAACTTCTGTTATATTTTCTGTAACAATATGTAAGCTCATACATGAATGCCTTAATAAAATGTTGACAAGAATGTGAACTTGTTATATTTTCTGCAGGCTTTTCTCCTGTGGAACTAGTAAAGAAGGAGAATCCCACCTAGTTGAGTGGAATGAGAGTGAAGGATCTATCAAGCGAACATATCTTGGTTTCAGGAAGCGTTCTTCAGATGTTGTTCAATTTGACACAACAAGAAGCCGCTTTTTAGCTGTTGGTGATGAATTCCAGATTAAGTTTTGGGATATGGATAATACCAACATGTTGACATCTACTGAAGCAGATGGGGGCTTGCCTGTTAGTATTACTCTACTTTCTTTTTGATAATAGGATTGAAGTGTCTTTTTTCCGCCGGTATTTGAGATCATAAGGGTTCCCTTTTTTTATTTGGTTTTTCCTCTCGCAGGCTAGTCCTAGACTTAGATTCAACAAGGAAGGTTCATTATTGGCAATCACAACAAGTGATAATGGTATCAAGATATTAGGAAACGGTGATGGATTGCGCCTGATAAGGATGCTGGAGAGCAGGGCTATAGATAAAAATCGAAGCCCATCTGAACCCATTAACTCTAAGGTAGCTGTGTGCCTTGGTGTTATTGACATGTTAATTTGAGTTGTTTCTGAGCAACATCTCTGGTTGAATACTGTTATTTGGAAAACCATTGGCCTTTGACCTGTTCAAATGTGCTCCAAATCTGCCATAGACATCAGATCATTAACACACCTTTGTGTGACAAATGCATTATTCAATCTTGTCAAACTGGTGGCTCAATGGTCTCATGTCCATGAACCCTTCGTGGATCTACTTGTCACCTTGAGCAATGAATTGATGTCTTCTGTCACCACTACGCAAATATAATCTGCAGTGCCATGTTCCCATTCTTATTGTAAATACTGCATTGGCCTCAACTGCTACTCTTGTCGGTTGCCACAACTACCAAATAACTTCACATTCCTAAAACTATGTTCACAAAGAAAGTTATGGATTACGATTCTTTGATTAGAAAATTATGACCTTATTGGAAACCAAACAAAAAAAGTGTGAACAGTTTTATCGACACCAACAAACCCTTTGGATTTTAATGGAACCTGAACAAGCGCTTATTAAAGAAGGCTTGAGATGTTTATTTTTTATGCACATCCATGCTATGCTTTCTTTTTATTCTTAAATTATATAGTATGACATAATTTCTTTGCATTGCTCTTCTATTTAGGTTTCTTACGTCCTTTTTTTGCAGCCACTGATTGTTAACGCACTAGGGCCTGTGACAAATGTTTCTTCTGGCATGGGTTCAATGCTAGAACGCATGGATAGGATCCCACCTGCTGTTTCTGTTGGCAATCTTGTAAGTACAGTTTATTCTAATTGGGACTTCGAAGCTGTTAGCACCATCTAGTGTCTGATTCTTATATTGGGTGAGATTACAGGGTAACATGGATAATAGCAGGTTTGTTGATGTTAAACCTCGAATTTCCGATGATGGGGACAAGATCAAAAGCTGGAAAATCCCTGATATTGTGGACCCATCCCAACTCAAAGTTCTGCGATTGCCTGATCCCATTGCAGCTGGCAAGGTAGGTGGCTGATCGATAAGATTAATCATTAATCATTTTCTTGTGTTAAATTATTGGGAGATTTTTATGAATATTTGATTGTGGCCTTTTTACAATTTTGGCAGTTTTCTTTGGTTACTTATTTATTTTAGTGTCATCCTACCTTAGACTCTATCGGGGCTTCTACCTTTACTGGAAAATAAAATATGAGCTGTAATTATTCTTGAGTTTTGTTGCCTCCTCCAAGGAAAAGAATTTCATGTCATTTTTTTTGGGAATATGCCTTTAGATTTGTAGTTTGTCCATCAGTAATGGTCAAATATTAGCTTCGCCTATATTATCTTATGGGTTAGTGATTGCAGGTCGTACGTCTGATCTATACTAACTCTGGCCTAGCCCTATTGGCCCTCGCCTCTAATGCTGTTCACAAGCTTTGGAAGTGGCAGCGCAATGAAAGAAATCCATCAGGAAAGGTTATGCTCGTGTTTGTTATGTTCAAGTATCTTCTCTATTAGTCATTGTTTCTCTTACTTTTTGGTTTCTAATGCCTCAAAGTCAACTCTTGTAGGCCACTGCATATGTTGCACCACAGTTATGGCAGCCTCCGAGTGGAACTCTTATGACAAATGATGTTAATGATAATAAACCAGCTGAAGAGTCTACTGCCTGCATTGCATTGTCCAAAAATGATTCTTATGTCATGTCTGCATCGGGTGGGAAAGTCTCTTTATTCAACATGATGACATTCAAGGTTTGTCATTACTATATTTATCCCGTTTCCTGATTGCAAGTTGAGATCTGTTCATAATTTTTAATTCTTAACATCTGCTTTGGAGTGATTTAATGAAAAATGCTAAATTTTTCCGTAGGTCATGACGACATTTATGCCCCCACCTCCTGCAGCCACATTTTTGGCCTTCCATCCTCAAGATAACAATATAATAGCCATTGGCATGGAGGACTCCACTGTCCAAATATATAATGTCAGAGTTGATGAGGTGATGCATCTGTGTCTGTCTATTGGTTCGCTTTTTCTTCTGTTCCTAATCCCTCTCTTACTTCCTATCCTTTCTTCTCTCAACCATATCTCATTTTGTACAGTGAAGTAGTTACCTTTCTGCCCGTTGCTAATGCTAGTACTTGCTCATTTTTTTTGCTTTCAGTCTGGCTCCTCATAACTTTCAACTTTCAAGATAAAATTTGGACACCAATAATCAATTATTTTGTGTGCCATGACTTTCTACCTTAAACTGACCTTGTATTATTTTCACATTGCATTTAAAAAAAAAAAACTCAATGCGAACTTGCATAATTGTGCTTGCACTTTTTGAATAGTTGAATTCTTTGATATTTATGTAAGTAACCATTAAAATTTTGATAAACAAGAAGCAAAAATGTTATTCATGTTCTCTGCTCCGGAAGTCAAGATTTGAGTGTGACGGAAACTATTGAAACCATAACCATAACGGGCTTGCCGTTAAGTCAAGCTTGAAGGCATAAACAAACTCAGAAATGAAACACTTTCTCTGTGCTCGATTTACTCTACAGCAATATTTAGCTTTTCTATTATTTAATCTCTTCTGGTGCATACTTACCTTTTGTTGTTGCCTTCAGGTAAAAACCAAACTTAAGGGTCACCAGAGTCGAGTAACAGGGTTGGCATTTTCACAGAGTTTAAATGTGCTTGTTTCTTCAGGGGCTGATGCTCAGGTTAGTGGTTAAAAGAAACATCACATACTACATTACGTTTCTTAAGTTGAACATACTTTTGCTCGTTTTATATTGACAATTTTTGAATTTTCATGGTGCTCACTTCAAGTCATATATTCCTTGCTTAATGCTATCCTAAGTGTGGAACTGTTGAGCAATTTTATAACTTTTGAGCCACTGGTTCCATGATGTGTATTGTAGATGCACACTCAAACTGGAATATGGCTTTTTATGTTCGTTAGGTTCAGTTTAAGGCATATTTTCATTGTTTTTTGTAGTAAAACTACAGAAGTACCTCTTATAAGATGCCAATCGAGCTTAACTATTTGGGTTTCAGTTGTGTGTGTGGAGCATTGACGGGTGGGAGAAAAAGAAATCGAGGTTCATACAAGCTCCAGCTGGTCGTCAATCCCCATTAGTAGGTGAAACTAAAGTCCAGTTTCACAATGATCATATGCATTTGTTGGTTGTTCACGAAAGCCAAATTGCCATCTATGACAGCAAACTTGAATGTTCCCGCTCAGTAAGTTATCCTTTCTTGACTTTGGGTTCTTCTGATTTGTTAATTCATTTTTTTTAAAGATTACTACTACCAATGTCAAAGCAAGTTGGTTTATGAACTATCAGTGTGTCAAAACAAGTTGGGTTTGCTAAGCCAGAATGAAAAGGGCTGGCAATTCTTTAGAACCCAGTACAAATAAAACAAAGTGTTTACTTTTCCATCTATCTATACATGCTTCAAATACTTTATGGTGATTTACTTTATATATAAACATTTAAAAGTTCAATCAATTAAATGTACTGTAAATCTAAGTTGTAGAACGACTAGCTCCAACTAAGCTGTGGTAGACTAAGCCTTGCCTGATCATAGATTGCCCCTAGCATATTCCTCTTATAGATGGAGAGAATTTTGACAAGACCGTATAGTGGCTTGATATCTGCTTAATACCATATTCCGTGCTCATTCTGCTTAATTAATTGGTCTCCCTTGATCCTTTGTGGGTGCAATTATATCAGTTGATCATTTTTTTACAATCTAAGGCATACCTATGCCCATATCTATTGAGGTTAATTCACTCCTTTATGGTAGGCTTGGAAAGTTTGTAGAATTTGCCAAAAGGAAATGGCAAATAAGATAGGATGGATAGTCTTGTTTGGATGTTTATTTTGTACACGAGCTTCCATTAATGTTTCTGATTTTTGTGTTCTGACATTGTAGTGGTTTCCTAAGGATACGCTCAGTGCCCCAATCTCAAGTGCAATATATTCGAGTGATGGTTCACTGATTTATGCTGGCTTTTGTGATGGTGCTGTTGGAGTTTTCGATGCAGACAGCTTAAGGATTAGATGCAGGATAGCACCCTCTGCCTATATAACTTCAGTTGCAGTGAGGTAAGCAAAACTGTGTGGAGCTAAGGCATTATTTTGGTATGTCAAATAGTAATTCTCAGGTGTTTTCGATTGACATGACGACGGCTTTCCATATTGTAGTCTAATGTTCTGTTTGTTGTATCAAAAATTTGAGTAGTACAGTTTTCCATGTATTTATCCACTGTCTTATTGCAGTAGTAGTACTCCACACCCATTGGTTATAGCTTCTCATCCATCTGAAGCCAATCAAATTGCACTCGGCATGAGTGATGGCGCGGTACACGTGGTCGAGCCTTCTGATGTAGAGCTGAAATGGGGCGGACAATCATCTCAAGATAACGGGTCTCTTCCGTCTAACTCATCAAATCCTTCTCCCAGCGCGCAACAATCAGACCATCCCTCGAGGTGATGGCGCCTACGGATATAAGGAACACGGCATGCATCTACTGTGAGTTTTTGGTAGCTGCTCTGTTGCTCTCACTTTTTTTCTTCAGTAATCAATTGCATGAAACAATGGCCTGCTATTCATATTCGTTGTAAATCTCTCCTTTTCTCTTCTGTTGGTGGGGCCATTTTGTTGATTGGGCTACTTGGGAATTAAGAAAGTTGTAAATTTTATGTTAAATTGTTGTTGGAAAAATAGCTAGAAGGACGAGGTGGACAGGTTTTTAGTTTAGTAGTTATTTACCGATGCATAACGCTTCCTTGTGATGAACTTGTTTTTTGTTTTATCATTTCTTCCATAGGTTTTTCTGTGCATGACTTTTCAAGTCCTCGTCCACATTTTTCATGAAAGCCAATGCCCAATTGTTTTCAGACCAGAGCTCTGAATTGCTCCAAAAAAACGACGGTTCACTTTCGTACGTATTGCTATTACTACCGTACCAGGAAGAACTTCTGTAGTTGGTGGATTTAGGAGGTGCGAGTGCTCTAAGAGTTGTTACTTGTTCGCGTCTTGGTTATCGCCGTACTCGTAAACAATGGGGTGTGCTCAGAATGACCTTATATTTTGTGGGCATTTAATGATGGATTTTACTATTTATGTAAAAGACGTAGGGTGTAAATTAAAACTTGAGTTAAGGCATTTAGTCATAATCATACACGATAATGATCTTCCTCAAAAAACAATAAGGATGCTAGAGTTCTACTATTCCCTAATCTAGCTACGGAATTTTTAATGTTATTAATCCAAGTATCAAAATCAAGATGGTTGGTTGACCATTATTCACTTTATTCAAAAAGAAGGGGAAGAGGGAGAGTACCTTAGTTGAGTCGGAGACGAAGAACTCAGTTGCGGTTTTTGAAACAAAAGAATGACGGAGAGAGAAAACGGGGACAACTAAAGAATTAAGAAGGGAACAAAATGAGAGAAATTATTTAAATTCCCGCTCCTATTTATTTCAAATCCTTTGGGTTTGTTAACGATAATTTTGGTGGAAATTATTTCTCAGTTTTCTTTTGGCCTTTATTTAAAAATAGGAAAACTAGTGAGCAATTTAATCCCCGAAATTGTGTTTGGCGCTGATGTGGTTTATAAATTCTGGTGACAAAAAAAATTCATTTTTGCAAAAAACAAAATTACATGACATGACAATCAGCGTCAATTTTGAATTCTTCTACATTCCATTTAATACACAAAAAACCTCTGAATCATAGTTAAAATACATCTTATACAAAAAATATTCAAATTCCTCTTCATTTTCCTATCATTTTCTTGGCATAGACTTATATAGTCAACGAAATGAAAAGAAAGTGGACAAGAAACACATACCAGAATCAGGCTTGTTCTCATCGACATCATTTTCCATTTTCACTGCCTCAAAATTCCCTTTCCCCGTCAAACTCAACCCTCCCATAGTCTTCTCCAGTAGTCTCATTGATTGCCTCGTGCCATACACCTTCTGAACCGACTTCCCCTCCTCCTGGGCCCCCATTTGCTGCTGGACCCCTCCTTCGACTGCTCTGCACAACAGGAGTCACCATCACTGCATCCGCCTGAACTTTAGCCTCTGCTTTCTTGCGGGTAGATGTAGCAGGCGCCCTTCTACGGCTGGTAGGCATTGCTGGAGTGTCCAGGGGATTAACATTCTTGTTTTCTTCTTCAGTAATTCGCCTAGGTGCTTGACGAGTTCGTGTAGTTGTTCTAGAAGCAGTTGGAGGAAGCTCAGGTGATCCTGGGATGCACTTCTCTGGGGATTGCAGATTGTCAGATTTGGGAGCATTGTTGAGTTCATCAAGTCCTTCCACTTGAAAAAAGAAGAAAATAATCGTGGGTTTTCAAGGGAATCAAACATATTCTAGATGGATATCCTAATCTTTCTTTCATTTTCTTGGTAACCAAACAGTTTATAATAAAACAAGTTAAATGGATCAAAATCGAAACCCATTCATGGGAGCAATTTCAAGATTAAGTAGATACCCAGAAACCCAATTGAAAGACAATTTGAGATTCACTCCAGCTACTTCAGCTATCTACTTTCTACCATGTCTAATGATCTTTTTCAATTGTTTCATCAAGAAAACGGAAAATGAAGAAGAATCGCTAGGTGGGTATGTGTAATCGGATAAAAAGAAAATCTGTGGTAGGGATTGAAGAGCATCTGCCATGGCGATGTTGGTGAGATTGGCTGGGATCTTGTTCCTCTTGCACAGAGCTTGAAGCTCTTTCCTTGAAAGGCTGTGGAAATCTAGAAATATTAACAAAATATTTCTAATAATCTATAAAGATACTATGCTTAACTAAATATATGTTTGTAAAATAAAATAATTAATTAAAAATTAAACTTAAAAAAGTATGAAATTAATCTTGTTTTTGTGAAATTTTTGTGAAGTATGCACCGTCTAATAGAAATGTATAACAAATTGAAAATTTATGAACACTTATATATAGAGAATCGATTTAACATTGTCTTTTCAAATTTCACCAATAATATTTTAATTAAACTGTATTAAAGGAATTAATTATACAAATTAAATTAATTAAATTGAGTAACAAAAAGTTTTTTAAATTATGAAAAAAATATATTTATTTTTATTGTCTCGTGTCAAATTTTAAGGTATCAAAGTAGTGACATAAGACATCATGAGAGAGTTTAATTAGACAAATCAATATTTATTTATTTCCTTGTTTGGCAATTTTATAAAACCAGCTAAATATACACTTGTCATTAAGTGCTTCACAGTTTGAATTGGAAGTCTTTTTTCAAAAAAAAAAAGTGATAAGTCTTACAACTATATATATTCATATCTTACTTTTAATGACAGCTATCTTACCACAGCTTGATTAATTTTATAATCAGATGAGAGTTGTGTTATTTTAAGAAGGGAGCGGATTTAGTTAGAATACCGAGTATAATATATAATTTTTCTTTTAAGTATATACCCGAGAAATAAAAAAATAAAAAAAACTCTTCTTTTATTTTATTTTTTGTATTTCTTTATTACTATATATATTGGTATTCCATAATTTATATTATTTTTCTTTTCGTATTTCTTTATTACTATATATATCGGTATTCAATAATTTATATTTGTCTGAATGAAATGTACTTTTTATGCCTATAATTCTTATAAATGTTTTCTATTATTTGATACTTTTAATTTCTTTCATGTTTGCTGGTCATCTTAGTCAGCTTGAGTTTGCAAATTCATGGGCTTCTGTCTCTGGCTTCACTTTCATGGTAAATCTCCTTCTTCAGTATTTTTTCCCCCTCTTTTCCGAGTGGTTAAGGGAATTTAACTCGATTCGATTTAGCTTCTCTACTTTGCCTTACTAGTATATGTGTTTTGCTTTCATCCTTTTTGTATCGAAAGACTGATGCGTTGTTTTAGATAGGGTTGAGTGGAGCTTTAGAAACATTTTGTGGTCAAAGCTTTGGAGCAAAATTGTATAGAGTGCTGGGGATACACCTACTATTGAGCCCATCCAAACTGAGCAAGCCCACCAGCAGCAGCAGCAGCCCAAGGTCACCTCTAGCATCAACTCCTTCTCTTCTAGAATGCATGATGAATGCATGATACAACAACATTCAAGCTCAACTACCACACTCATCCATCAAATGTTGCACTAACCATTCTTGGTGTGTATAAATAGAGGTGTATAAATAGAGGTTTCTATACCTACAACCATCCTGCATTATATGCTTCTGTTTCTAGGCTGCCCTATAGTTGTTTTGGTTCTATACCGAGCCAATTCTAATTTTGATCCATCAAGATCCCCAAGTATGCTTCAGTTTTTTTGCACGAATCATGTAGAAACCCAACATAAGGACCAATTGGTCCTTATGTTGGGTTTGTACATGATTCGTGCAAAGAAACTGAAGCATACTTGGACAGGATTTTCTTGTGAGTTTTAGTTATGTCCTTGTTAACTTGAACCAGCTCTGGCCTCTGCTGGAATGGTATGGTAAGTCATCTTCTGAGCTGATCCATTTCTTTTAATTACTTGGATGAAAAGTATAATCCTTGTTATAACTTTTCTGTTCTTGTTTTTTCAGTTTTGAACATTGGTCTTTTGAAATTCTGGTGTTGCTAGCAGGATAGATGCCAAATTCACAAAGTCAATATTCCTAACTTTCATCTAGAAACAAAAACAAAGATGCCAGCACGTGGCACTTAGAGTGGATGATGACAGCATTTTTTGACGTATTTTACTTTCTATTGTCATTTGATATCACTAATCTTGTTGGAACAAAACACGTAGTTTAAATGAATAAAATAATAGTAGTTTAGAGTTTATTAAAGCGAATGCTGTTACATTTCAAGAACTTTTTTGTTTTATTATTTTTTGGTTGTAACCTTTCAAATTGTAACTTGTAATGGAATAAAGCTAGAGAGTTTTCGCCATTTAAATGAACATTTCAAGTACAAGGTCAAACTCACTCCAATCTAGAACAGGCTTGCATTTCTGAAACAAGGAGATCAAAATAGCGAAAGGCAATACACTGCTCAAAGCAAAGGCAATTAATAATGTCTTCTGTGTTTTTATTAGAACTCATCATTAACAATAAATTGTTGTTGATAAACTGAAAAGTAAAGAAACAAAAAATGGAGGCAAACCCAAGTTTGAATCTCCCATTTCATCCATCCTCCCCACTACCATAAAAGTAACAAAAATGTAATGATGATCGCATCACATCACATGCTCTCATTCATCAGTTCTTAGTCTCTGCTTCTTCTGCAGTAACCATGCCATTCTCTGGTACCCTCTGCAATGCTGGTCTTGCCTTCCCTTCCTGCTGTCAACATTATACAAGAACACCATGACTACAAGCATAAAATGGTAACTAGTTGGGCAAATTATCAAGAAAAAAGATTGGTTTTTGTTTTGTCTAACCTTTTTGACAATCTCTTCATGATCGTTCTTGTCAGAGACGTTTAGTTTTTGTTTTAGCATCTTTCTCAGTGCCCTTAGGCTTGGCTCAACTGTTATCTCCTTATCAACAGCAGTGCTCTTCATATCATCTTTCCTAGCCTTCACCTTCATGCCGCTGCTATCAATGTTCTCCTTGTTAACACTTGAAGCCTGGCTCATCATCATCTCAACAGTGATTTGAGTCTTGGCTGAGGTATTCTTAGGGGTCAATCCAGAGGGACGAGGAAACTGACCCTGGAGAGTGTCCGCTGCAAATGGAGATTGGACTGTTTCACCAGCAACCAGGGGTTGATAGGGACTCATTTGCTTAGTGGAACCCAATGTTGAAGGCAGATCCGCTGCGTCTGTTACTTGGACATCAATTAGATTTTCATCAGAACCCACATTTTCCTGCATCTTGGGTGCCACTTTGGTATCAGAATCTGCAAACATGTCAGATTCTTCTTTTTCAGTCACATCGTCTTCGACCATGTTATCTTCAGATTCCTCACTGCTTTTTGACTTATCATTCTCCACATCGTCTGATAAATTTTCATATTCTTCAACTTCATCTGATAGATTCTCATAAGGCTTTGGTAGGAGAGTATCTACAAAATTCACTTCAGATGATGTAACTGGATTATTGTCAATCTTAGATGGTGTGGAAGACTGTGCTGGAAGAATGTTGTCCATGATCTCAGCAGAAACTTCATCCTGAGCCTTCTCAATTGAATTCTGTTCCATCTCCATGGCTATAGCTGAGCTGTCTTCTACGGATTTTACAGCAGAAGAACTTTGATCTATGCTGAGGTCTTTCTCACGTCCAGATTCCACAGAGTTCAAAACATCTGATCCTGCAAAATTAGAGGTGCAGAAGATAATGAATTATTAACAATGACATCTAATGAGGATAAACAAGTTCAGATAAATGAAACATCTAATGAACATACCATTCTCATCAATGACCCCGAGACTCAAATTTGCCTTCTCTGAGTTATCAACTTGAAATACAGATTCATCTGTATTGTTACCACTGTCTATGTCATCTATCCCGGAAAGCCTATCACGATTTTTGGATTTCTGAGTGACTGATTCCCCATTCTGGCTACAAGCATCCACCTCATACTCCCTATTTTTGTTCTTCACCTCTTGTAGTCCATTGCTCACTTCAGTCTCATTCTCCAGTGACTGATCTAAGTTTCGATATAGTTCTGAATCACGGGTTGTTTCAGATCCCTCTCCTACATCACATGACAATCAGCGTCAATTTTGAATTCTTCTACATTCCATTTAATACACACAAAAAACTCTGAATCGTAGTTAAAATACATCTTATACAAAAAATATTCAAATTCCTCTTCATTTTCCTATCATTTTCTTGGCATAGACTAATATAGTCAACGAAATGAAAAGAAAGTGGACAAGAAACACATACCAGAATCAGGCTTGTTCTCATCGACATCATTTTCCATTTTCACTGCCTCAAAATTCCCTTTCCCCGTCAAACTCAACCCTCCCATAGTCTTCTCCAGTAGTCTCATTGATTGCCTCGTGCCATACACCTTCTGAACCGACTTCCCCTACTCCTGGGCCCCCATTTTCCCCTGGCCTGAAGCTGCTGGACCCCTCCTTCGACTGCTCTGCACAACAGGAGTCACCATCACTGCATCCGCCTGAACTTTAGCCTCTGCTTTCTTGCGGGTAGATGTAGCAGACGCCCTTCTACGGCTGGTAGGCATTGCTGGAGTGTCCAGGAGATTAACATTCTTGTTTTCTTCTTCAGTAATTCGCCTAGGTGCTTGACGAGTTCGTGTAGTTGTTCTAGAAGCAGTTGGAGGAAGCTCAGGTGATCCTGGGATGGACTTCTCTGGGGATTGCTGATTGTCAGATTTGGGAGCATTGTTGAGTTCATCAAGCCCTTCCACCTGAAAAAAGAAGAAAATAATCGTGGGTTTTCAAGGGAATCAAGCATATTCTAGATGGATATCCTAATCTTTCTTTCATTTTCTTGGTAACCAAACAGTTTATAATAAAACAAGTTAATTGGATCAAAATCGAAACCCATTCATGGGAGCAATTTCAAGATTAAGCAGATACCCAGAAACCCAATTGAAAGACAATTTGAGATTCACTCCAGCTACCTCAGCTATCTACTTTCTACAATGTCTAATGATATTTTTCAATTGTTTCATCAAGAAAACGGAAAATGAAGTAGAATCGCTAGGTGGGTATGTGTAATCAGATAAAAAGAAAATACCTGTGGTAGGGATTGAAGAGCATCTGCCATGGCGATGTTGGTGAGATTGGCTGGGATCTTGTTCCTCTTGCACAGAGCTTGAAGCTCTTTCCTTGAAAGGCAGTGGAAATCCATCTCCAAATGAAACATACAAAGCAGTGAAGAAAAACAAGGAGTTTTTGCTACTTTGCTTTTGGGTGGTGAATGGGAGAAAAAATGCTGTTGCTTTGACTGCTCACTGGATATGCTGGCGCTGCTATGGCTATATAGCGGAGTTGCTAACCCTAAAAATGACCGTTGGAGCGTGAATTTGAATTTTGAATTTTCTTTCTTTTTTAATTTTCTTCTCTTGCGATTACAAGTGTAAAAAGAAAATGACCAAGGGTAAGGATCGGAGAGATCTTTTTAAAATGGAATTACAATATATTAACTATCTCATGCCTTAACCCTAGTTACATCTTTTATGTTATTTATAACTGACTTTAAAATCGCAATTGTATTATAAATAGTCGTTTCACAAATTAAATCTATAATTTTTTTAAAACTATGAATTGAATATACAAAACTAATGAATTCAAAAGAATTTAATTTGACAATCAAGTGTGAAGTGTATGATCAAATAATTATGTAAAAGTTTCTCGGTAAAGACCTAATTAAAGGTATGATTCATGGTGTTCAATCATTGATGCAAAAGTGTTTGTTTCTAATTTACAAAATTGCTATAGAAATCAATTATTTTAGTATTCTTACTCCCCGTTGTTTCAAACTACCTAAAGAGATATTTTATTAGGTAATCATAATCAACCTACACCTGCCTGTTAAAATATTTACTAACGTGATTGATTTTAAATAGGGGAAACAACTATTGACTAAGACACTTCATTTCTGTTGGTTAAAATGTTTACTAATGTGATTGATTTTAAATAGAGGAATACAACTTTTGACTAAAACATCTCGTTTCTCAAGGGAGTTCATTCAAGTTACTCACTCTCTATAGTTTCAAAATTTTAATATTAGACTAATATTTATCTAGTTGTCTACTATATCCGTCTAGCTTCCCACAATCTTTGAGAATGACAATGACCATTCAAATTAAAATTAAATTGACCAAATTTAAATATGAAATGAATAATGTTGACAAATAAATACTGAGTTTGTAAATGCAATGCAGAAATTAATAAAATTTCACTGTAAATAAAAAAATTTAATTAGACCTACAAATTATACTTTATTTGTCATAAAAATTAAAAGCCTAAAAATATCTTCAAATAAGGTTCGTCGTGACACAATGCCTAAATCATCATTTATAATAGCTCAAAATTATTCTTTTGATAGAAAACTATAGTGTCATCTTTTTTAAAAGTAAAAAATAAGACTTGAATTTGAAACCCTCTCTATTTAATTTGCCATTGAAAAACGATCAATGCGAAAACTTGACCTCCTCCCGAGACAAATTCGGCAACCTTGCTTCTTACGTCAATGATCTACAATTTTTGATGCCGTTAGAGATTGAAGCTATAATCTTAAATATTAGAAATAAAATAAAATATCTACATAGTTATATTTTTGTTAAAATTCCTAAAAGTACTAATACTGTAGCAGACCGGCTTACTCGAGCTACTAGACTTCATTTTTGCCCTAGGGAGAGAATTTTAATCCTCCTGATCCTCTTCTCATATGTGATGTTTCTTCTAAAAAAAAAAGAGAGAAAACCATCAGTTTACTGATTAATATGAAATTTTCTTAATGTAGGGAGCTAAGTGAGAGAATTGGACAAATATAAGGATAAAATTGGTAGTTAATAATGGGAAAAGAAAAACAATTGAAGACGAGGAAAGATGGGCACGCGTGGCACGCGATGGGCAGATAGTGGACTGAGCGGCTCGAGAGAATGAGGCCGAGCTGCTGAGCCTGAGCTTGAGCCGAGGCTTAAGTGAGCTGCCACTCTTTCTTCTTCGTCTTCGTTTTTGAGCCAACAACAAACTCACATCTTCTCTTTCTCCTCCTCCTTCTTTTAAACGGACAAAATCAAAATGACACATTTTTATTGTTATTATTGTGATATTTAATAATATTAGCAGAAAAATAATACCAACTAAAACAAAAGATTCCGTCTTTGCCTCTAAATGAACAATTAATCGAAAATCGATTTCTAGTCTCAAATTACAAATACCTAAGAAACCCTAGAAATAACCACAACGATGAATAATATGAAAATCTGAATGGAAACCCAATTCTCTGTATCCGGATCATCTACTACACCCGCCTCTACCACACGCCATTTCTCATCCATCTTCTTTGCCGGCGGCTGATTTCCTCTCCTCTGTTGGTTTCTTCTTCGATAACGACGACGGCGGCGACTACAAAAGCGTGGGTAGTGGTGGATGGGTAGTTGGGGATCAGGTGCGGCGGAGGATAATAGCGTAGGTCCGATTGTGTGGGTGCGGCGGAGGAACGGTTCCTGGTGGCCTGGCAAGATAATGGAGGCTCAAGAGCTTCAAGAATGTAACCTCTCTTCTCCTAGAACTGGAACTCCAGTCAAGCTCCTTGGCAGGGAAGATGCTAGTGTGTAAGCTTCATTGCTTCACTTGTTCAATGTTCTTGTCATGGATTGTTAATGCTATAGTCAATATGCATACTTCAACAAAACCTTGCTCACTGTTTGTTAATCAACCTCAAATGCCATTACGGGATCTGCCATATATGCGGTGTGATAGCTCCATACTTGTTAACCTTTTGCACATAGATATAGTTGAAATAGGAGATACCATAGCTTGGCCCTTGTCCCCTAAAGCTTCCTTACTGCTTGTCTTGGCAAAATATGCGCTTTGTGAATGGTGAACTGCTACAGCATATGAAGTTTTGCTTTTATTCACGTTCTTGTGGTTATTAGTTTCATAAGATCTTCCACTCACAAAATTGTATCAGAACTAATGCCGTTGTTTCCTCAATTTGTGAAAAGCACATTGCCTGTAATGTTTTCCAAATTTTCTGTTCAAGTGCCTGCACAGTCTTTAGATTCTTTCCAGCTTACTTTTCTGGGATAAATGTTTTGCAAGTCCAGCTCTTACATGCACGGTATTTGTTGCCTGAACTTCCCTAACCTGTATAGCGTATAGAAAGGCAATGTTGAGTCACACCAAATTAGTCTCTGTTTGCTTACTTCAATGCAGGAGCAGTTAGCTTTAAGTTGTAACTTGTTTCTGAGTGAAGAGAGGGCAAGCCCAGCATATTGCATACTGTTAAGCTTTACTTTACCACATTTCATTAAAGTTTGTTCATGTTTTTTCTTTTGATAAGCTGATGTTCTTTTCACTTTCTGCGTGGGTTATCTAATTTATCTTTGATATACTAAATTAGCATTTTAATCAAAGCTAAAAGGGCTTTTCATATATCAGTGTGAGTTTGCCGATCTTGCCTGTAGGTTTATTGATATTCCAACAAATTCTACTGCTACATTAGTATTTGCAGTGCAGTGCGTCACTGTTCTAGTTTCAGATTTAAAGTGTTTTCTTATTAACTGTTTCTTCTACTACTTCTCAGGGACTGGTACAATTTAGAAAAATCCAAGCGTGTGAAGTCATTCCGATGTGGTGACTTTGATAATTGTATTGAGAGGGCTGAATCTGCCCAGGGCATGCCTATTAAGAAAAGAGAAAAGTATGCACGTCGAGAAGATGCAATTCTTCATGCCCTTGAGCTTGAAAAGCAACTGGGCCTGCAAGTAAGAAAATCATCTGATCGCATAAGAAGTAAATCCACTGGATCCACAAAAAGAGAACTTGGAACTTTTTCAGAAAACTTGGGAAATAACAATAGAAATCCTGGGAATGCCAAATCAGATCAATTTTTGAGTGAAGCTGGTACAGATATGAGAGATGATCTTGGAGAGAATCTGAACATAAATGGAACTCAGCCGATCTGGGAAGATGATCATCATGAGGCAACACCACGAATGAGAGGCTTGCAGGACCTTGGGCTTAAGACTACCCCTTTAAAGCGAAAGCTTTCATCTTCTTTTGATCTAGATGGTTCAGGGAAACCTATAGCTGATGATTACTCTCAAGATTTTCCTAATGGTGCCTCTAGCATGCAAAGAACAACACATGCAAATGGTAAACGTTCTTAAAACCAAAGGCATTTTTCTTTCAACTGAAATGACACTTAGGGTTTGAGTGGGGAATTGTTCTATCAAAAATGTTTCAGGAGCCACCATCTCTTTTAAGTATTATAAGTACTCAAAAGAGTATCAAGTCCATTTATTTTTGTTAAAAATGTGGTAATATTTTTACTTTTTCAGGAGCAGAGCAGAGGCCACCTATGTATCGGGCTAAGAGGAGCAGGTTTGTTTACTTGCCCCCTGAATATAGCGATTCTATGGACGATGAAGAACTGTATTCAAGCAAGCGTAGGGTGTCTCCTTCTCAGTTTGGTGACAATGACTTCCATCCTCGATCTCTTTCATTGAATGAAGAGAACTCCTCTTATGAATTTGTGGATAATGATGAATCTGATTTGTCAGAAACCAGTTCTTCAGAGTTTCAGACTGATTCGTCAGAGACTGAGCCAGATATAGACAAAGAAATGGTTGTTTATTCAGGTTTAGCATTTCCCACCCTTTCTTGCCTCAGTACCATGATTTTTCTGTTTGGAAGCATTTTAATTGCTTCATGTGGTTTCAAGTTGCTGTGTTACTTTGCTATGCTAATTGACTTCAATCTCTGGTGTGATTCTAACCATCAAGTTGACTGCTTCAGTTTCTTTTTAATGACAGCAATTTTATTGCTGCGTTTAACATTTTAGGCATGTGAAAGATAGTGTTGTTCTGCTTTTCTTTTCCTGATTTTAGTTCCATATAATTCTATTGAAAAATATTTACTCCTGATCGGCGCATGGAAATTATATTTGAACAAATGCCTCTCTTTTTTGTTTAATTTTCTAGACTCGTTTAACAAACTTCATTTTTAACTCCCCAATGCACTTAAGAAGGATGCTTCAAAACTACTTTTAGTATGTCTTGTTCAGAATTCTCTCTCCGGAATGAAAAAACTTCAAATTCATTGAATCATGGGCAAGTCATGCTAATTTATGGCTCTACTTTTCTTGGTGCCACAAAGTAATTTTCTGTTAAGTAGGAGTGACTGCATATGGCATTTCTCTTTTCATTTTAATATGAAAAAGCAAATGTTTTGGTTTGGTCTTCAAGACCATATTTTGTGATGCTTGTCTAAAACGTGAGCTTATGCTTTGAAATGGTAAAGTTTGTGGATGAACCAATGACAAATTCTTATCAAAATGTCTTCTATCTTTAGCTGACATGCGAATTACATGAGGAATGGACAGGCGCTATCAGCCCTGGATTGAGTGGGCTGATGGTAAAAACAAAGGAATCGGGATGTTATTAGTAAGATTGATGACATCTAGGGGTAGGATTGAGTTTGCTTTGCACATCATTTGGGCTTGGTTTTGTTATTATAGCAATGTTTTGTTTGTTGATGGACTTGGTATATTCTCTGTGGTGGCAGGTGGATGTATTTGGCATTAAATCTGATTGTTGATGTATAACGTAGTTCTAGTTGAACTTAGAACGCATGATGCGGAAATAAGAATGAACCTGTTCTTTTGCTTATAATTATAGAAATTTGAATTTATCAAAATTGTTTGTTGATTTGCTTGTTGTGGGAAGTCTCAGAACAAGACTCATTTCCTTGCTAAATTTCCTCTGGTTTGGCATGCTCTGGTGTTAGGTGCACTTCAACGTGAACAATGTTTTATTGTGTTTTACCGCTGTTTTAATTATGTTTGTGGAATTTGGTCAGATTTGGCTTATTATGCATGTGGGTGTTTTTCGCTCTCTTTCCTTTGCTTCTCTTCTTTTGTCTCATAATTTCTCTTCTTATTGGCTGTTCAGATGCTGCTGTACATACAGACACCGAGCAGGATACCCCGAGACTTGGACATCCTGAAGCACCTCTAGAACATGGAAGTACGAGCACTGAGGAGTCCGAAGGATCTGCTTTTTCTGGAGACGCATCTCTCCTTTATCCTGTTGACCCTTTTTTAGCTAATGAGGCAGTGTCCAAATGGCAATTGAAAGGGAAACGAAACAATCGACATCTTACAAAAAATTATGCTGATACGGATTATGTAAGAGACTCTGATCATCAAAGGTTTAAGGGGAGCAGTCGTGGTCAAAGGGCATATAGTGTAGTTAATGTGAACAGAAAATATGCTGGTACAAAAATGGTTGGACTCAATTATGCAAGTTACCCTTACACATCAAGATTTTCATCCAGAGGTAGGAATGATGTGAGTCATGATGAGATGGATTGGGATGACATGGCTTGGGAGAATCGATTTGTTTATGGAAGATACTGGGAAGATGGAGCAGAGAACTTTAATCCCACATATATTGGTCGCCGGCATTTTGGTGGAAGGATGGAATCTATGTTAGTAGATGTGGATTTGAAAGTCCAAGCAAGCTATCAAAAGAAGGATGTCCCTATTATGTCTCTTACAAGCAAGTTAAATGGGATGGCAATAATAGGGCATCCAATCCAAATTGAAGCTCTGGAAGATGGTTCGTCTGAACCTCTTATTCATTCAAATGATTACTATGGCAATGGAATAGCTGATCATGATGGAACTACAAGGCTTCCGGTATGGAGAACTGCTAGACGAACTAAATTGAGAGTCCCCCGCCCTGATTTATCATCAGTATTGGGTAGCTATGCTGCTACGGGGGATATTACATCTACAGATCATGAAAGAAGACCGCCATTTAAGAAATCAGGTGCAGGGAATTTTGGTCACAAAGCAAGCTCAGCGCGGAAGAGCCTTTCCCACATTCCCCGGCCTCCAGCCGACAGGAAAAAGCTGGTTAAAAAAGTAAGCTCACCATCTAATCGAAAAACAAGAACCCTATCATCTATTACTAAGCCCCTGCATGATGCCAGTGACAGTAAAATGGGTGGGATTCTAAAACCCGAGACATCTCGGCCAACCACAGTAGCGTGCATACCTGTCAAATTAGTATTCAGTAGGTTACTTGAGAAGATCAATAGACCTCCTTCCAAAGCAACCACTGATGTGGTTTTGGCAAATAGGAATGCGGATAGACAAACGTCGTAGATAGCATATACATGGTTATTGTGGGATACTAGACTGTTTGATGCAAAAGATTGTTGCTAATTTCCTCTGACTCGCATTCTGCACCCAAGCCAGTAATAGTGCCAGCTAGGTAGGGTGAGGTTATGCTGTTTCTTGAATGATTAGCTGAAGCAATTTATGAATGAAAAGTACCGGATATTGGAAGATGATCGGTGCAGTTGCCAGGGCATCCAAGGTATTGAAAGAAGAGCTTATGGAAGGCGTAGGAGAAGGGTAATCATAGATATTATCACAGATTAAAAGTAGGTATCTGAACTGAATCCTCAGAGATTCTGTGTACATTTTGTTTCCCCGCATAATGCTTCTCATATTTATTAATTTGTTTAGATGGTTAGGGTCAAGGCCCTGGTATAGTTGGGGTTCATTGTTGACTCTACCTTCTTTTTCTGGATTCGTAGTTTGTCTGGTCATAGATGGGAATTGTAGAAGAGAGTTGGGGAGGTGCAGGCGCGATAAGTAGTAGTATGTTGTAAGGCTAAATGTCACCATATGATCATGTACAAACTGCAAAACTTGCCTACAGATATTACACATTACATGTAGAGTAGAGCTCTGCTGCTCTATTTTTTTTCTTTCGTTCTTCTGGTGCTTGTGTTCTTTTACGTACTTTAGTTAGTATTTTTTGTTGTGTATATACTGCAAGATTATACTCGTGCGTCGCCAAAGTAATCTCCTTTCTAATTTCTTTCTTGAATTTAAATCAGCAATACCATAAACATGAGGAGAACAGATGCAAATGCCAAGACCATTCATTAAAAAAAGTCATGAACAGTAACAAAAAAGTTGAAAAATGACCCAAGTGTCGGAAAATACATTTTGCCATTTTGAGCTATACACCTTAAAAGGACAAGAGAATGGAGAAGTAAGAGGAGCTGGCTTGGTATTTTACAATTCCAGCAGGGCCAGTGTTGGAGCTGGGATCAGTGCTCCCGAATCTATATTGAATTGGAAAGAGAGTATTTTTTATATTGAGATTGATACAACTTACAATGTTGACCAATGTAAAACAGAGAGAAGACAAATATTTCAGAAGATGAGAGAAATCATGAGATGGAGAGATCACAAATGACATTTCGATTCGGTATTTCGATAATTTTAGTATGGTAGTTCGGTGTACATCCATCCATTAAGGAGTGTTCAAACAGATGCATATAATGACAATTAACATTAAATATGATAAACTCTCAGCAAATTCGATTGTAAACATGAAACTTCATTCATCATTCACAACTTATGTAACATTTCTATAAAATTTCGAATCTTATTATGTGGAAAAAACAGAAAGGAAAGATGTAAATTGTAATAGAAGTTTCCTAAAAAAATTATGCATAATTTGACTAATTGAAATATTTTTACGCACATTCCGTTGCAAATTTGATTTACCAAAATATCATAAACACACCAATAATATTCGATTGTGATGAAGTGGTAAAAAAATTATTTATTTTTAACCAATGTTTTGAGTTTGAGTATTGAAAAACCGTGTTAAAAAAGTTATTTTTCTCTGGAGACCCGACAATACTCAAATAAGATTATACATGGTTTCACAAACAAACAAATATTATTACTATCATATGTACATTAAAAAGTTATCGAAATAATTTATGTATAGTTAGGAGTATTTTACAAAATATTTCACTTAATTTTTTATAGTTTAAAGCTTGCAATGTCAACCTTATAGTTTCCTAAAAATATTAACCTTTATAACAGTTAAAAATTTCAAATAAAATAGTAAAAAATAGCATTTTTTTATGAAATTTGATAAAAAATGTAACAATCATAGCCGAACCTAAAATAATGAAAAAACATATTTTTAGATTTATTTAGAATTTTAATATTTTTTAAATATTTTTCATTTATTTTTTTCAAATTTTCAGTAAAGTGGACTCTCTCATATTTGTTACATTTTTCCTCAATTTTTCATACTTTCTTAAATTTATTTACCATTTTTTTTATTTTTTTTTATTTTTTTACTAAAAAAAAGTTAGGAGTAATAGCTTAAAACACCCTTGTACTAACCGCGAAAAATAAATTCCTCCCCCGGACTATTGTTTTCGGGCAAAAAGGCCCTTCAATGCACATTTTTACAATTTTAAAAAAATTCTAAAAATTCTAAAAAAAATGTAAAAATTCTAAAAAAATGTAATTAACCTAAAAATCAAGAAACATTGTAAAAAATTCCAAAAAATCACAAAAAAAATGTAATTAATTATGGATAGAAAGGGCTAATTGCACGATCAACGTAGTTCAGGGGAGGTGTATTAGCGTTTTTGAAGTTCGTGGGAGGAGTTTGTTTTTCGCGGTTAGTACAGGAGTGTTTTAAGCTATTACCCCAAAAAGTTAAGATTGCAACTTTTAATTTTTCCCCATAAAATGTAAGCTTTTAAACTATAGGAGATTTAAGTGAAATATTTTATAAACTAGGATAAAAGTTATTTTCACACCAGTTTTTTTCCTGCCTCTAACTTCACACCGAACTTTCAACCTGTGCGAAATCTACACCAAACGTTTCTTCCATTATTAAGTAGACACCCAATTTTTTTCTCCTTTAACAATTTAGCACCCAAGCCCCAAACTTTTCAATTGACATTGACTAAATGTTGATTTTAGTCTTTTTTTTTTTAAAGTAATAATTTCAGTCCTTCAATTTAGTTTTAGTCCAAAATACCACATCAATTTTTTTTAAAGTTACAATAATAAGAATAAATTCAAAAATAAACCAAAAAATTCAAAATTAAATTAAAAATATTCAAAATTTCAGAAAACTCAATAAAATTATATTTAAACTGTTATTTTTTTAAGAAGCATAAGAAATTAAATAAAATACGAAAAAACAAGATAAAAAAGAAAAACAATTGAAAGAAAATATGAAAAATATTTTTTCAAAATTGACTTTTTAAAAAGTTCCAAAACCCTCCCCGTTTTACCCATACTCCCTCACCTTCCTCTCTCCCATACGTATCCCTCTCCTCAACGGCATAATTTGAAATCAACTCATCATTACTGTCAAATCTCCACCAATTTTGATCATTTCTTATCAAATTAATTATATTCAACCATAGTTACTCTTCAAAAGTTCAAGCTTCTATCCTCCCAAATGCACAATTTCGCCTAGTCTCACACTAAATTCAAAATCCTTACGCAACTCAAAATTTTCTAAACCCAACTTTTCGCTTCATCAAGCAAATTTGATCTGCAAATAAATTTTTGGACGATAACAACGTTGATCGAGGTGATATCGGTTTAGTCATAACAAACAAAAACAATGGGTGAAATTAACGAGGGAGAGATGTAATGAGGAGGAAAGATGAAATATGGTGTTTTTAATTCTCTAAAAAAGGGTTTTCATATGGAAAGAGTGATTGAAATGAAAATGAAAAAGAAATAGTTGGTTATGAATTTTCTTTTCATTTTGTTTTTGAAAAACTTCCCATATTTTTGAATTTTTTTAATTCATTAAAAAATGGGGTAATAGCTTAAAACACCCCTGTACTAACCGCGAAAAAAAAACTCCTCCCCCGAACTTCAAAAACGCTAATACACCTCCCCTGGACTATTGTTTTCGGGCAAAAAGGCCCTTCAATGCACATTTTTATAATTTTAAAAAAATTCTAAAAAAAATGTAAAAATTCTAAAAAAAATGTAATTACCCTAAACATCAAGAAAGATTGTAAAAAATTCCAAAAAATCACAAAAAAATGTAATTAATTATGGACAGAAGGGGCTAATTGCACGGTCAACGTAGTTCAGGGGAGGTGTATTAGCGTTTTTGAAGTTCGGCGGAGGAGTTTGTTTTTCGCGGTTAGTACAGGGGTGTTTTAAGCTATTACCCCTTAAAAAATTACAGTCACTTTTTAAATAATTTTCTATTTTTGTATTATTTTTTGAAATTTTGTAATTTTTCAATAAAATTCTGAATTGTTTGTTTATTTTCGGATTTATTTCTTATTTTTGATTTTTTTTTGGGTTATTGTTTGAATTTTATATTTTTTAAACAAAATTCTGGAAATTTATTGTTTATTTTTTAATTTATTTCTTATTTTGGTAACCTTTTAAGAAAAATCTGACGTGGTATTTTAGAAAAAATAAAATTGGAGGACTGGAACAATTATTTTTAGAAAAATTAGGATTAAAAGTTAAATGCAAAGTTGGGGCTCGGTGCTAGGTTGGTTGCTAACGAAGAAAAAAGTTAAATGCCTACTTAATAATGAAGGAAACGTTGGGTGCAAATTTTTACGAGTTGAAAGTTAGATACCAAATTAAAAAAAATAAAAATAGTTGGATGACAAAATAATTTTTTTCCTATAGGATTGTTTTTTTATTACCCTTTTTTCCATCTTTGTGATAGGCTTCATCTTTGTAATGTGATTTTTTTGTTTAGGGATTGTAATATGAAATTAATTCTAAGAAACATCTAACTATTGTCACCTGAGTCAAATGTGATTGATAAGATCTGAAAGGATTAAGAATCAAACACCAAATCAATTCTTTTAAAATTTGAAAGGCTAGAACAACCCTCTATTAGCTGATTTATGTTTTCTTGAAAGTAACTGACAATCTTCCGTACCAGCTCTATTAAACAATGAGGTAGACGGCAGAGCATGAACACAAATGCCATATCATTGTGGACTGTGGTATTTACTTATCTGGCTAGTACAGGTGGTTGCTCTTATGAAACAGAGGGTTGTAAAGGGTTTAGGGTTTTAGGGTATACATTTCAAAGGATTTTTTTAGACGAGCTTGAACTTTCTAGAATGAATTCCTTGCATAGAGCTTCAACAACAATTATATTCTATATTTAAGTTGCTTTTTTTTTAAATTCAAGAACACCCCTTCCTGGACGAGTACTTGATTTGAATCATTGATAGTAATTGCAGTTCCAACAAGTATCAGGAGAATCTTGTCACAAAGCTGATGCATAGGCAGACACATGAGTTAGTGGAGCGAGTGTGGGAACAATTTCTATTGGTGGATGATTGAATGCATTTATCCTTATTTTTATGCGTTCAATCCAGCTTATTTGGATGATTATTGCTACTGCTAGTGATACTTTTGTCCCATTTTTGCATATCATGGATGCTGAAATCATTTGGAAGAAAAGGACATGGAAATGACGATGTGAAGCAAAGAAACGAAGAAAGCCAACCAATTGATTTCCTGAGTCAATTTGATACCATGCTGCTGCTGCTTTTACATGAAAAGAACAATGCTTAACTGTCTTGCATTTGTTGCTACTGCTGGGACTTGCTGAAATGGGCCTAGGCCCATTGGAGAGGAGCTTGCTTTGAGCCGCTGCCACCTGCAGCTTCAACCATTGCAATTAAAGTGAAGATACATTAGAATTCCTTGACTAGGATATTTAAAACAATTTCAAATTAGAAAATCCTTTTTTATAGGATAGTAGTTGGAATAGGTTTAGGATATAACCTTTTGGGACAGCAGAGGGAGGAACATCTTCTCTTCTGCACACATTCGGCTACTGTTTTGGAATTAGCTTATTTCAATATATTACTTTTCTTCATCCTTTTAATTCAATTAATTAATTCATGCATATTATTTGTTTGAATTAATTATGTCGTGTAGTAGCTAAACTATTAGATTCCTGGTAAAGGCCATTGAGCCATGATTCTTCCTTTGTGAGATCAAATTTGTGTTTATTAAATTCTGATTTTCGTATTTCTATTCTCTTTGATTTAGGGTCAAAACTATTCATGTTTGTTTTAAACTTGATCAATTTAGAATTAAATATGTTTAGTTACAGTCGTTCTTGATAATTATGGAGTCCATGTTATCATGAATATGAAGGCAACTAATTGATTTGCTAGTTGATTAGAAAGAGAATATAATCTTACTTATAGGAGTAGAGTGTCTCTCTCCTAGGTTTGTGAAAGGTCTCTCCCTGTGCAATCGTCAATCACTTAATTAAATTCTATAGAGAGTCTCTTAGAATTGTTAGGGCGATTAGGAATTTTCAATAGAGAGTCTCTTTGTTAATTTTGAATAGGTGGAGAGCAGGAAATCTAGAGAGTCTCTGGTTTCTATAGCCTTTCTACGCAAATTGGTTTTGAAAATATTTGCGTCGATGATCAACTGAATGAATTATGGTCTGATTAGAGTCTTTACCGGGAATTGCTTGTCATTTGAGTTAATTCAATCTTTATCTGTTTACTGTCTTGCTTCTTTTAATTGTTTAAATTAATTGCATACAAAACTCCCAATATTGGTATTTACCACTGTTACGATACAATTCTTGGTTATTCGATAGAAAACAATTTAGTCGTGAAATCTCTGTGGTTCGATCCTTTTACCACTTGCTACAGTTTTAGTTAATTGTGCATGGTAAACTGTATGATTTATTTTTGTTGGTTTCGGCACCCATCAAATTTTAGCTTTTAGTGTGGGGGAAAAGCGAAAAAGGACAGAGCCAGCTGCACCATTGGAGCAGAATGGCCATGTTCGGACAAAATCCTAGTCAAAGGGAGGAAAAGCTAAACGAAAGGTACCCCCAGCCATTGAAAACCTCAATGGCTGGTTAATTTTTGATGATAATGTGTGCATTGAAAAATTGGCAATTTGTTCTCGTCGTGAAGCTACTGCTTGTGCAAAATTTGATTGCCAACTGTTATCTGATTTAGGGATTTTAGATAAAATGACTGGCTTAATTAAGAATATAGGATGGGAGCCTTTCTTTTTTTTCTTGAGCATGCTGGTTATTTGGAACTAACGTATGAATTCTATTCTTCGTTCTGGACAAGTCCCCTAAAAAGAAAAATGTCTTATTTAATGCTAAGGAAGTGCACTTCAGATTGATGAATTATATGTTCACCTTAGCATGAATGAGTTTAATGTTTTATTGGGTTTTGTTGCTGAACATGAGTTGGGTGCTGATTGGTACATGAATTGTTTTACTGACTACCCGGATGAGTTTGATAAAGATGTGGCATTTAGACAATTAACTGGCGACCCACTTGTTATATTTGATAGCAGTCACGCGAAGGCTCACGCCATTCGTGACTTATCTTTAAGAATTCTGCACAGTTCATAGCTATTACTTTTGCCGGTAAAATTCATATTTCTGGTGAAATCTCCAAACAGGAGCTTTTCATCCTTTGGTGCATGGTTAATAGGCATAAGTTGAGTCTAGGTTACTGGGTTAGTCACCAAGTCAGAACTTGCAAATCTAAAATGCCCATGAGTTCTCTCATAACTGCGCTTGCAGTCAAACATAGAGGTTTTAAGATTGAAAACCATAGCCTTTTCAAGTATGCTGATTTGAGATTGCTTGACTTGAAATCTTTAGATCAGATGGGTTATTTTCACTTGGAAAATAAGGTTTTGTGCAGCAACACAAGTTTTACACCCGTTCAGGAGCACGTGTTTTCAGCTAAACACGGAGGCATCTTCATATTTGCACACCAGGCACGAAATGACATAGATGCCACGACATCCAATACCGAGCCACGACAAGAAAGCAATCTCCCACGTCACCAATCGACAGCCCGTGCTGATCAGACTCCTATTCCATCAGAAGAGTTAGCTGTGTTGAGAGAAATTTTGAGAAAGCAGAATGATCAGAGCAGCAGGATGACAAAGCTGCTCGAGGAGCAACATGAAACACTGAAAAGAATCCTTGAGGAGCAGCAGCGGACGAATGCGTTGGCCATGCAGCTGGTCAGCAGGCAGCCAAATGAACCCCCAGGTACCATCGTTCCTCTCTGTAAATCCATTTTATTTATTGAGTCTGATCCTCCACACTTTGAGGACAAAGTGTCTTTTAGTGTGGGGGATTTTTGAGAGTCTTTACGCTGTGTTGATTGCTTGAGTTGATTGTTTGTTGATTGCTTGAGTTGATTGATTGTTTTGCGTCGAGTCAGTTGAGTCAGTTTTCTTTTATTAATTCTGGTCTGATGCGTGATTTTAGTTCCTATTTTCATGCATGTTTGAGTCATTTAGTCTTGTTGTGTTCGTACATCAGACTCTGAGTTTTGCCTAAGCTGTATAGTTGACTGCTGAAACTACATTTAAGACACTTGCTTGATTAAATCGATGTTTTAGTACCAGGGAAGTGAATGAGCGTAACATGATCAATGCCTAAGGGTCATATTTCCTAATGAACCCAGAACATTAACTATCCACATGGTTAAAAGAACAGTTAGCTAGGGCTTAGCATTCAAATTAGGGTGACTTGGCTTGCTACGCTATAGATTTGAGAGTGCGTTTATTTCCATCTGATTGAATGTGTTGCCTGTTAAATGTGTTGGAATGTCATAAGAGCAGAGATAGCAAAAAAGTGGAAGCTCTGGGTGCCCAAAAAGAGCAAGCGCTGCTATTAAAATATGCCTGTAAAAATGCAAAGGACGAAGAACTGAAAAGAAAGAAAAAAATTTGAAACAAATCTGCTGATAAATGATTTAAATGGCACAGAGGTATACACATTTAGGTGGAATAGCACTTTGGTAGGACTCAAATCTGTAGTGAGTTTTGGCACCCTAAATCATTACAATAATTTTTAAAAGCTAGCTGTTTTGAAACTATGTGGATGGGGTATGTTTAGGGTATTGATTGGCCCTTGGTAGTCTAGCATCGATTTGGTAAGGGAAGTGTCTTGGTATTTTCAGCAGTTAATTATGCAGCTAAATGAAAAACTTGGAGTCTCGTTGTCTGTTTGATGTCTGTCTTGATTTGTTTTTATGCTTGGGGGCAAGCATTAGTCAAGTGTGGGGGATTTTGATTGAATGCATTTATCCTTATTTTTATGCGTTCAATCCAGCTTATTTGGATGATTATTGCTACTGCTAGTGATACTTTTGTCCCATTTTTGCATATCATGGATGCTGAAATCATTTGGAAGAAAAGGACATGGAAATGACGATGTGAAGCAAAGAAACGAAGAAAGCCAACCAATTGATTTCCTGAGTCAATTTGATACCATGCTGCTGCTGCTTTTACATGAAAAGAACAATGCTTAACTGTCTTGCATTTGTTGCTACTGCTGGGACTTGCTGAAATGGGCCTAGGCCCATTGGAGAGGAGCTTGCTTTGAGCCGCTGCCACCTGCAGCTTCAACCATTGCAATTAAAGTGAAGATACATTAGAATTCCTTGACTAGGATATTTAAAACAATTTCAAATTAGAAAATCCTTTTTTATAGGATAGTAGTTGGAATAGGTTTAGGATATAACCTTTTGGGACAGCAGAGGGAGGAACATCTTCTCTTCTGCACACATTCGGCTACTGTTTTGGAATTAGCTTATTTCAATATATTACTTTTCTTCATCCTTTTAATTCAATTAATTAATTCATGCATATTATTTGTTTGAATTAATTATGTCGTGTAGTAGCTAAACTATTAGATTCCTGGTAAAGGCCATTGAGCCATGATTCTTCCTTTGTGAGATCAAATTTGTGTTTATTAAATTCTGATTTTCGTATTTCTATTCTCTTTGATTTAGGGTCAAAACTATTCATGTTTGTTTTAAACTTGATCAATTTAGAATTAAATATGTTTAGTTACAGTCGTTCTTGATAATTATGGAGTCCATGTTATCATGAATATGAAGGCAACTAATTGATTTGCTAGTTGATTAGAAAGAGAATATAATCTTACTTATAGGAGTAGAGTGTCTCTCTCCTAGGTTTGTGAAAGGTCTCTCCCTGTGCAATCGTCAATCACTTAATTAAATTCTATAGAGAGTCTCTTAGAATTGTTAGGGCGATTAGGAATTTTCAATAGAGAGTCTCTTTGTTAATTTTGAATAGGTGGAGAGCAGGAAATCTAGAGAGTCTCTGGTTTCTATAGCCTTTCTACGCAAATTGGTTTTGAAAATATTTGCGTCGATGATCAACTGAATGAATTATGGTCTGATTAGAGTCTTTACCGGGAATTGCTTGTCATTTGAGTTAATTCAATCTTTATCTGTTTACTGTCTTGCTTCTTTTAATTGTTTAAATTAATTGCATACAAAACTCCCAATATTGGTATTTACCACTGTTACGATACAATTCTTGGTTATTCGATAGAAAACAATTTAGTCGTGAAATCTCTGTGGTTCGATCCTTTTACCACTTGCTACAGTTTTAGTTAATTGTGCATGGTAAACTGTATGATTTATTTTTGTTGGTTTCGGCACCCATCAGTGGATGACTCAAAAATTGAGGATTTACTTGGAATCCCTGCGCGATTATTGTTTATTGCAGCAGAATTGGGGAACTTTGACATCATAATAACTTTAATTAGAATGTATCTAGTCTTATTTGGAAGGCTAATGAAAATAGTCAAAGCATATTTTATGTCATGGTGGTACATCGACAGTAAAAAATCTGTAATCTCATGCACGAGATTGGAGATCACAAAGATTTGATTGGAGCTTATAGAGACGAGAGCAACAAAAACATGCTCCATCTGGCTGCAAGGCTGGCACCTCCCAAACTTCTCAAAAGAGATTCTGGTACAGCTCTGCAATTGCGACGAGAATTATACTGGTTCGACTCGATTGGTTTTTATACAACCGGCAATTCGGTAGGTTCAACGTCAACCCGGTTGGTTCAATGCTTCTTTTCCAAAACAGTGTGGTTTTGGTTTTTTTAATTTTTTAATTTTTTGGAAAGAGTAATGCTATTCCGTAGGAATAGACAAGAGGAAATGCCAAGAGGAATGATGTGGCTGTGTCCACGTTATTGGTTATTTACAAGTTTGCCACCGTTTGATTATTTACAAGTTTGCCATCGTTTTTTTGTAATTACGAAATTCAAATTTGATTGATCAACGCAGATTATTCGATTGAATTTCAAAAAAATAATTTGCAAAAATCAATCACTAATCTGTTGTTAAATAAATAATTTGAATTTCAACTCCAGATTAATTATAGAAATTTAACTATGCGAACCAATTATTCGATACAGAATTTAATTTGAAAAATACGGCAATTTAATTAATTAATTTAAAACTTAAAATTTGGACAATCCGTTTATAGATTCACGAAATTGAAAGCATGTAATTAATCTAGAGAACAAATTCAAATTATTTAACAACAGATTAACCAACAATTAACTAAGAAATGCAAGTAATTCGATTTACCAAAATATGGACCTACAAAACAAAGGAATAAATAAATTGGAAACTAAAGGAATCGTAGCGATTGTGAAGTTCATGGGAGGGCAGGATAATTTCGTAATTACAAAAAAGCGGTGGCAAACTTGTAAATAACCAATGACGTGGACACAACCACATCATTCCTCTTGGCATTTCCTCTTGTTTGTTCCTACGGAATATCATTACTCTTTTGGAAATCATGGGACGACCCATCAGAATATGAAAATTTGCCGGTTCAATCATGTTCAATTATTTAAGATTGGACGATTCGATATGTGAACGATTCAAAATAATTCGATGGGTCAATCTGATCGAACTTGGTTAAATCCGATCGAACAAGAAAAAAATTATTTTCGGTTCGCTTTATGGTCCGGTTTTAATAGCTATTATTCGGGGCGGCAGTTCGTGCGGTATAGCATTACTCAAATGGGTTCAAAAACTGGTATTTACCAGAGAAGAGGAGAAGAAGACGAAGAGGAACAGAAGTGAGCCCAAACTCAGGCGCAAGCAGAGCTGCGGGAGGAGAGAAGAGGAAGAGAATCGAAAAGCAAAATCCTAATATCAGTTTCATTTCATCAATTAGGTATTTGATTGCTTCCTCAGACCTCCGACTGCGAGCCAGATGAGTTGGCGACGTCTCATTGAATTTCACAAAACTGCGGCGGCGGCTGCAGAACATCCTCTCTTGTCATTGCAGAATCGGCAGCGCTCCTCAACTTCAACCTTAACTGACGCTCCTCACCTTACCAGAGATTCCCTTCTCCAGCTATGGAAAATCGAGAAAGTTTCAGCAGCTAGAACAAGAAGGATATTAACGAGGCCGAGAAGCGGGCAGAAGGTTGCCAGTGCTAGTTATGTAAATCCAACTTTCGTCAATCAACCTCACTCTGGCTCTACTCCTTTGATTCCAGCTTCTCCGGAAGAGGTCATTTCACTTACCGTTTTCATATATTTTTGCGAGGATTCCTTCCTTGTGCGGTCTTGTTATCAGCTCTTCTACCACTTCCATTGCAGGCCATCATCGCTCCACTTCTTGCTCGGTCCAATTTGCTAATTACCAGAGATATAGAATGGGCAAATCTCGTTCTCGGTTTTGAGCAGGTCTGCTCTTATACTGCCTATTTAGTTTTGTCCAACTTCATGCTGTTAGTGTTTCTTCATATAACCATCTGCTTTTGCTCAAAGTTACAAGGCCCTCACTAGCCTGTGGTTTGATATAGATGCTAGTCTACTGGGTGGAACTTTTCAAGTTGTTATTATTAAAGATGTGCATGCTATTCTTAGAAGTAGTTATCATGCATGTTCCTTTTCTTTTGTCTTTTGACTGTGGTTTAAAATGTCAAAGGTTTCATCTCAATGGTTTAGCTAACATTCATTTGCATTGAAGTCTTGATGACTTTCTAATGTGTTTTCTTTGGCTTTTGCTTTCCTCTTTTTTGTTGGCTGTATTGCAATGAGCAGGAAAACCGTTATGGAATAGTAGATGTTTCCTGCCCTCAGGGGGTGAGTGATCATTGCTATCATTCCTTCTAATTTTTCACAAAGAAATTTAGGTTTTAACTGAATTATTGAGTATTCTACAATTTGACTAATAAATCCTCACTAATATATTTTCCCTTTTTCCAGCCTGTAGGTTTGATTCGTGAACAGAGTAATCTACTTGCTAGGCAGGTATGGTTTTACGAATTACATTGTCATAATTATTATGCAAGTAGGTTATCATTGTTGGTGTCATCCCCATGATGATGCATCGCTGGAGGGAGATATTTCCTTATGAAGGTGTAAAAGATTCTAAATTTATGTTTCCCTCGTGCTGATTCAACCCACTTCCCTAGAATGCCAGTCTATAGCTGAAACTTGCATCAATTCGAGATGGTGTGGGAATTCATGCTTTTGAGAAATTCATTCATTAGAATGGGTGAGTATTACACTAGGAAGCATTCAAATAATGTACAAAGACTGTATTGAAGAAGTTGGCTGATTCCTTTTTTGAGCTAAAACTCTCTAATTCATGGAAGAGTATTTCCAATATATAATAACACTTAAATTGATGGTAGGCGAGTTGACTTTTTTTTTCTGCATGAAGCCAAGTTACATGGTTGATAGGTATGTAACCTTGCTGGAACGTTGACACCTGTTTAGGCCTTATCATTAACTGATTGAGGCATGGCGCTGTTCATTATTTCTGTAAAGAATGTAATGATTTACTGCATGATATCCATTCCTTTCCTTTATTTCTAATAATCTTTTGAACCTCTTGAATTCTTCTGCAGTTGCTCCGCCTAAGGCGTCCTTTTGTTGCTTACATAACTGATGCCGTGGGTAACGAGCTGTTTAGGGTGAGTTTTTCTATTCTCTTCAGAATTATGTGACAAGTTGCTAGACTTGAATGTTATATTGGTTTCATCTCTAAGGATTCGTCTCACTACATTTAGGTTCGGAGGCCTTTTTGGTGGATAACTAGTTCCATTTATGCAGAGATTGATGGTAAGGTGTGTGGTATTTACTTGTGTGTTGTTTCATAGCAATATATAAAAGAACGCATTGACCATGGTAGTTGCAGATGGTTTCTAATGATCTCAAGGCTGTTATAGGAAGTTGGTGTGGTTCATAGAAGATGGCATCTCTGGAGGAGAATATATGATTTATACTTGGGGTAATTTTAACTGGCTATTTCACATATCATCTTTGTTTATATTGATTGGAGAGAGTCCAGCGGTAGCAGCTTTAGTGTATCTTCTGCATGCATTCACTATGTAAATAGTGGATAAGTGTTGTACAGAGGAGTTCTAATGTGTTTCCAAAGGAATTCTCTTTCCCTTCCCTCCCTGTCTTTCTCTTCATCCTCTGTCTCCTCTTCATTCTCTCTTTGAAAAGTTCTAGTAGATGCAAGTTTGAGGTCTTGGAAAGCCTTCTTAGTATAAGTGCTGACATCGATGAATGCTGCCCAGAACCTTACTCTTTTGGCCAAGGCTTACTCAGTAGTCAGATCAGTCATAGCTAGGAAAAATCCTTTCTTTGTGACTGTCCTTTGCATGCATTGTTGACATCTTCGTTTGTCTATAAAAATAGTGGAATTAGAATTATTACATGTAATGGCTTACTGTATTCTCCTTCAAATGATGTAATCTGCAGGGATAAGCAATTTGCTATAGTTGAAAATCCTGGATTCTGGAATTGGACATTTACTTTGAAGGATATTAATGGAAAAGTGTTGGCTCAAATAGATCGTGACTGGAGGGGCTTTGGATTTGAGGTTCTCTTTCTTTGTGACTGTCTTGCTAACCATGAGTGATCTTCTTGTCTGATTTCCATTCCCTGACTGCTAACCACATATCATCTTTATTATTTAGGTTCTAACATATTGATTTCCACCTTCACTTATGACGTATGGGATGCCTGTTATTTGAGGCAGTGGGCTTACAGGTTTAGTTTTGCGGGAAAATGTCATTTGTGATCACTATCTCGTGATTTCTCTCATCTTCTGAAATATTTGTCTCCTCTCTGCTTTACATTGGTTGCAACATTGTAAGTTGTATCAATCTCAATATATAAAATAGTTTTCTTCCAATTGAATACAGATCTTTACAGATGCCAGAACATGAAATGAGTATTCTTCTTTTGACTAATGCTAATGTCTTTGTTATTCCATGTTATATTTGTGGTTTTACATTTAACAAACTTATTTTTGGTGGCAGATTGAAGAATTGGAAGTTGTTCGTCCTCTGACTCTGTCTGAGAGGGCTGTGACTGTTGCTCTCGCTATTTCACTGGATAATGACTACTTTTCAAGGCATGGTGGCTGGTAAGCTGAAAGTTTATGCGCTTTGTCTTATCATGTTTCCTGGGAAAAAATGCAGCCCATTATTCAAATGCAGCAGTTTGGAACTAGCTCTTCTATCGTGTTTTCCTCTCTTTTCAAAAATCTGATTTGTTTTTGCCTTGATGAATGATGATGCAATTTTTTTCCTTATAACTTTGGTCTGAGCACCTCACTGACTTGTGCATATTTTGCCAGGGGAATCCCTTTTGTAGCTGTTGGTGAATAATAGATTCTGCCCTTTGGGATCCACGTCAGCAATGAGGATTCCACTGACCATGAGATTTACTGATTTACTGTGTGCCCTTCATGTGTTCCTTCGGGTGTTAAAATTAAAAAGGTAAATTTGGGTTTTGTTATCCATTTTCGTCATGTATTTTATTAGGAAGTACAAACACAAATAAAGAGAAATCTCGTGAAAATCGACTTCGTGGAATTTTTCTTCTTTTTTCTTTTAGGAAGTATACTCAAGTAAAGAGATTTTTAATGGTTGCAAGAGTTTCTACATCACATAGAGGTTTTAATAGGGGAGAAGGTACCCGGGAGTCCCCACGGTTATTATTTTCATTTTAGTTGGTCCCCAAAACGGTTTTTGGTTCCCACGGGTTCCTGGCGTTAAGGCCGTTAGTCACCACAGGTCCCCGCCGTCAAATTCGACCCTAACAGATACTAACGGCCGTTAATTCTGAATTTTTTATTATTATTTCTGAAAAAGCACATGACACTGGGCCCCACACGTCAGATTTTTCAGATTTCTTATTTTTTTAATATCTAAAAAATTAGTTTTATTAATTAGTTAATTTATTTTATAAAAAAAAAGTAAAAACTCTAAAAATCTAGAAAAAATAGTAAAAATTCGAAAATAAATGTAAAAAATTCAAAAAAAAATGTAACAAATCCAAAAAAATTGTAAAAATTCCAAAAAAATTGAAAAATATAAAAAAAATAAACAATTCTGAAAAATGTAAAATTAACCAAAAAAATTAATTAATCATAAAATATAGAAAAAAATGTAAGAATCTAGAAAAATGATAAAAAACCAAAATAAAATTAATTAATCTAAAAATTAAGAAAAAAATGTAAAAATTAGAAAAAAATAAACAATTCTAAAAATGTAAAAATAACCCAAAAAAAAGTTAATTAATCTAAAAATACAGAAAAAATGTAAACATTCCAAAAAAAATCGTAAAAATTCCAAAAAAGTTAATTAATCTAAAAATCCAAAAAACTGTAAAAATTCAATAAATATTTTTTAGAATTTTACATTTTCTTCTAGATTTTTAGATTAATTAATTTTATTTTGGATTTTTATCATTTTTCTCGATTTTACATTTTTAGATTAATTAATTTTTTTTGGAATTTTTCCCTTTTTTTCTGGATTGTTAGATTAATTATTTTTTTTTTGGTTATTTTTACATTTTTTAGAATTTTTTTTTTTTTGGAATTTTTACATTTTTTTCTGTATTTTTAGATTAATTATTGTTTTTGGAATACTTACAATTTTTAAATTTTTTTTAGATTAATTAATTTTGTTTTTGATTTTTATCATTTTTCTGGATTTTAATTTTTTTTCTAGATTTTTAGATTGATTAATTTTTTTGTAATTTTTTTTGAATTTTTAGATTAATTAACTTTTTTTGGTTATTTTTACATTTTCTCTGAATTTTTAGATAAATTATTCTTTTGGGAATTTTTACAATTTTTTCTGGATTTTTAGATTAATTATTTTTATTTTGGATTTTTATCATTTTTCTGGATTTTACATTTTTTTTCTAGATTTTTGGATTAATTAATTTTTTTGGAATTTAAGATTAATTAATTTTTTTTGGTTGTTTTTACATTTTTTAGAATTGTTTATTTTTTTTGGATTTTTATAATTTTTTTTGCATTTTTTACATATTTTTGGAATTTTTATATTAATTAATAAAACTAATTTTTTTAGATATTAAGAAAATAAAAAATCTGGAAAATCTGGCAAGTGGGGTCCAGTGTCCGTTAGGGTCGAATTTGACGGTGGGGACCTGTGGTGACTAACGGCCTTAACGCCAGGGACCCGTGGGAACCAAAAACCATTTTGAGGACCAACTAAAATGAAAATAATAACCGTGGGGACCCACGGGTACCTTTTTCCGTTTTAATAGCTTCATGAAATAACGGCGAGGTGAATTCTTGACCTAAACAATTGAATGGAAAGAGACGTAGACAAGTAAATTCTAAAGTACTGAGAAGTGAGAACTCATCATTCTAAGGGAAAATTCACATTTCATCTAGGTCGTAATTAAGAGAAATTCTAAAATAAGATGCATTTACTTGTTGTATGAGGTCAGTTTGGAATAATTTTTTACCAAATTTTTCTTCCTTCAAAATTTAATCTAATGGTAAAAAAAAACCTATAATAAAAGTATCAAATTTGAAGATTCTACTGTAAATTATTTTAGTCATTAAAAGAAAATAGAATTTATTTGAAAATCTATCCCAAACTTGCCTTTGCATTAGCATGTGAAATTAGGTAACGTGTAATTAGTTTGATGAGGGTTAAAGAAGGAATAGCCCTACAGAGATGCACTAAAAGACAAGACCAGGGACAACCTTGTTTTTTTATATAGATTTTAATTAGTATTAGAAAATAATTTGTGTAGTTTCTGGAAAATGCAAAAATTGATTAATTAAATACTCCCTCCTAGTTTTATTAAGTGTCACTTTAATTTTGGATACGTATATTAAAGAGGTCAGATGACTCATTATTTGAGACAATTTTGCCCCTTAATTTTTCTCGAATGTACTAGCATTTTTAATGTACGTTCGAGAAAAAATAAGAGGCAAAATTGTCTCAAACAGTGAATCATCCGACTTCTTTAATATGCGTGCCCAAAATCAAAGTGATATTTAATTAAACTGGGAGGGAGTATCCATTGGAATAAAAGTAAAAACCTCTAGGGTACAATTATAAAAAAAAAATCTCTAGGGTCGACTTTGATAATTATAAAAACTCTGGATCATTAAGCCAGAAAAAGAAGTTAATAAACAAATAAAAAGGAAAGAGATGTGTGGTTTCAAATAAATGACATTTTATAATTTTCTATGTAGTTTATGATTAATTTATTTTATTATAAAGGAAATATATGTATTTTGATTGGTTAAAATTTTTATACGAAAGAAAAATAATTGTTTAATGTTAATTGATAATTAAACAATTATTTTTCTCAAATTTATTTATTAATCTATAATTATCCTTTTAATTAATATAATAATATTTTTCGGCTTCAATTAATCTAATTACAATTTATTGATTTCGGGAATTTCTTTTATATATATATTAGAGTTTCACCAAAAATACAAATTTAAAATATAGTACGAATGAAAATATAACCACACAGTAAAATATAAACTAATTACCAACTCATAAAAAAGTAGTAGTTCATAATAATCTCATAACATGAAATTTAGGAGAATTAAAATATAAAAATAGATTAGTTAAATTTTCCATATTAAACAATTAGAGTGAGCATTCTAATTATTTGAAACTATTCTTTAAATTTTTTTAAAATTGCTAACTCTAATAAAAAAGAATACTTATAAGTTATAAACTAAAATAAAAAATTATAATCATAAATATTTTTATAAAAAAAATACATATGTTATCTTCATATTTATTTGATAGTTATTTATTTAATCAATTATTACTCCTCATATTAACCAACAAAAAACAGATATTAATGGATAATTACTTCAAATTTCCAACTTATCTTGAAAAGTATAATTCGATTCGATAATCTTTTAAATACAAATATTTTTTTCAAATTACTCCCTCCCAACCCAATTAGGCTACCAGTCGTTTTCAACCAAAAAAAAAAACTCTCCATGTGAAATAGTGATTGAGCTCCTCTAATTTTTTCTTGAACATGACTAGTCATGTTAGAATAATCTGAACCGTTCAATAAAATTGGACGGATGAGATTAAAAATTCAAGTAATTAATGAGTTGACCACTTGTTGAATTTTATTGACTGGTCAACTCATTAATAACTTGAATTTTTAATCTCATTCGTCCAATTTTATTGAACGATTCAGATTTTTCTAACATGACTGGTCATGTTCAAAGAAAAATTAGAAGAGCCGGATCCGTGAAATAGTAGACGTTTTTAAGTTTTCAACGCTCGCAGTTTGAAATTTAATTGCAGTCTCTTCGCCAGCCACCTTTTTGGTTTCCAAATCTGTGTTTTAATTGGCCATTTTGAAGGAAAATAATTAATGCTAATTACTGTGTTTAATACAAACCAACGATGGAGTAATTGCAATAATTAGCACAAACCGCCTCCAATAATTGCGTTGGTCTTCGCAATTACAGTTAATCCGACTACTAATTAGGTTAGGAGGGAGTTGGGAATGAAAGAATAACAGCGCAATTAATACGCTAATTTGTAAGAAAAAACTCATTTTTATTTAATTAAATTTATATTAACGAATGATTGGATAAAATTACACTAATACTCCCTCCCAGTTTTATTAATTGTCGCTGCCAGTATAATAGCAAAATTTAAAACAATAATCTTTGATCTTATTTTATTCCATATTGTTTTATTTTCATCCTAATTTTCACTCAAATTACCACAACTTCATCAAATTGGCTTGACATAGAATGGTTAATTTGTCATTTTCACAAAATATATGTTTCGGAAAAGATAAAATAACAAGAGGAGATGGACCAGAAAATTCGTAAAAAAATACAGAAAAATGACAATTAATAAAACTGTGAGGGAGTACTAATTTAGGAATTAAAAAAACAACCATTAATTTTAAAAAAAAAAACCTAAAATAATAGGTAATATAAAATCACCACTAATTTAGGATTTGTTATAACTCACATAGTCCTGTTATTTTTTATTCGAATCTTTAAAATGAAATAAATTATATTTAATTGAGAGAACACAGGAAGCTTCGTTGACCAAATAAAGTAAAAGAGAAGAAAAGTCGTTACACAGTAAGGTTGACGTGTGCAAAATGCAATGACGATCTGGATAACACAAACCTAGATCGAAAAGTGCACTACTCACGGGAACGAAGAAGAAGAAGAAGAAGAAGGAGAATAGGGCATTCATTCATTCATTTCCAAATCACATCCAACGGACGAGCTTGCTGTTAGGTAATCCGATCCCAGTTTCCATCTTTCTTCTTCTCAATTTATTTATTAACTAATCGATAATTATTATTTTAATTAATATCATAATGTTTTTCAGCTTCAATTAATCTAATTACAATTTATTTATTTCATCTTCATCTTTGTTTTATTTCTCTTTCTTTTCTGGAATTTTGTTCTTGTTTGGAACTTTTTGGATTTCTCATACATTTGAGTCAAATTTGGACACTGGACAGGATATATACAAGAAGAACAAGTGCAATTTGTATAAAAACCTTTGACTTTGTCTCAAATTTTATCTAATTTCTTACACGCTTTCTTCTTTATATACCTACAAACAATTTGCAGACTGGTTTTTATTGTCATTTTGGGTTGGCATTTGTTGCATTTTCTAGCACAGCAGACCAGAACCATGGCCTCTCATCTCCAAGGTAATTATAGAATTCTTCCTAATTAGCTTCATTTTCTGTTCGTTGTATTGTGATTAGTGTTTGAATTACTTCTAATTGAGTATTTCTTTTGGGTTAATAGACAAAGCCATTGTGCTTATGGGTGTCTCCGGTGCTGGGAAATCGTGAGTATTAATATTCGCAGATTACTACTGTTCATTCATTCGCTAAGAATACTGTTCTGATCTGCATATATTTGACAAGAACTTGCTGCAATGTTGTTCAAGTTCATGAGTGCCTAGTTAAGCTCATTTAAACTGATACCTTTTACGAGCCGACCAGCGTAGACACGATTAGTTCGCAGTAAAAAAGATATATTCTTGTTTCGTGCTACTGGTTTAGTTCTGTTGATGTTTGATTTGCTTGTTTACGTATTCGTTCTGGAAGATTGATTGTGAACATTCAACATTTTCGAACAGGACAATAGGCGAACTTCTGGCGAAACCTTTGAACACTAAGTTTCTTGATGCTGATGATTTCCACCCGCAGGCGAACAAAGGTAACAAACAAACCTACATGGATCTGAACTTAATTGATGGATCTTTTTCCCTTCTTGAATGCAAATATTTACGTCTTTTTCTGTTCTTTTTTCCACGCAAAAAAAGATAAAATGCGAGATGGAATACCTCTGACTGACGAGGACAGGATTCCATGGCTTGAAACTCTACGAGACAAGTTACGAGAGAGTTTGGAGAGTGGAAGACCTATAATACTTGGCTGTTCTGCTCTTCGTAAGGGATATCGAGAAATTTTGCGCTCTGCTGACTCGGATTACGAATTTGGAAGTTACAAGAGTAAGATTCGGTTTGTTTTGTTGAACGCCAAGGCGGATGTGCTTGCAGAGAGGATAAGAAAACGATCTGCAGAAGGGAAGCATTTCATGCCAGTGAAGCTATTGCAGTCCCAGTTGGACCTGCTGGAGATAGAAGATTGTGAAGGAATATTTAAAGTTGATGCTACTTTAACTCCTCAAGAAATTGTAAATACTATAGTAAATAGTTTGATTTATTGATTCAATTTTTAAGAAAACATTTCTCCCATTGTTGTTAAAAGAACAATGCCGGCAGTGTATTGTGATGCAAACTAAGCTACAATTGTAAACACATTCGTTAAGCGTAAATTTAAATACACCCATAAAATAAGCAAAAATTAAAATACATTCATCCAAAACCATAAATAAATAAGACTTTCAATGATGATCATGCAATATTAAAGATCGAATTAAGAATGGGGACATTTTTAAAAGGGTACATTTAAAGTCTTAATCAAAAGGGAAATATGGAGGTATTTTCGACGAGATGGGCTTAAGGCCCGTTTATTATCTTTTCGCTTTCGAGTGATTATTTTTTTTGGGTGATTTACTATCCTATAAACTTGGAGGGACCTAAGTTATTGGAAAAGGTTAACTTCTATATTTGCTCACTACTTCATTTAGTTTTCTTGGATTGATTTTATTCGTATTGATTCGTTAGATTTATTCTAAGGATTGAGAATTATAACGATTAATCAAATGATCATGCAATTAAATTAAAGAGTGATATTTAATTACTAATCCTATTTAATTTCATGCATTTAATGATAAAAATTGAGTTAATTAATAAACCTAATTTATTCAAGCAAAGGGGTTGATTAGTGATTAATTATTAAGTTGGGTGAATTTATTAAAGCGAGTTATTTATTAAGTCTAAATTCGAATTAAAATTAATTAAAGTGAGTTATTAATCGAGTCTAATTAATTCTCATGCAAAAGGATTAATTCGAATCCTAACAATTCTACATAAATACGCATACGATAGACATGATAAATAAAATGAATAAAAAAACATATTCTCGAGTGCGTACCTGCATCACGAATTAGTTAGTAACGAGTAATAAAATGATGAATAATAAACAAGCAAACAACACTTCTAATGGGTCAGCCCAACTGCCTAAACAAAACAGCCCATCTTCTTCTTCCTTTCCTCCAACCAACCGGCCCACTGGCCCAAGCCCAAAAACACAACTTCATCTTCTTTCTCCCGACCAGCCACTGCTACTGCAACACCGACGCCGACCACTGCTACTGCGTATATTCCTTCAGAAAAATACAAGTAATTATTTTCTTTTATTTTTCCCTTAAAATAACACAGCTTTTCAGGTTTCCAAGATAAAACATTTAATGTTAAAATCAGTCGCAGTTTCCAGGCAATAGAAGCGAGTCCAATCGCTAAAATGTTAACCTACTCGCTCTCTACACCCGGACCAGACCAGATAGACTGCGTCAGCAGCAGATTTCTGTCAAGAAAAAGCTTTAAAACAGAGACAACAGAGTACAGGGAAGCAAGAAAATGGTGTAATGGGTGTTGGGATAATCGGATCCCACTGGTTGATATAGCAAAATTATAAACGAAAGAGAAAATGCTAGAATCAGGACACAGATATTTTTTAACGTGGTTCGGCAAAAATTGTACCTACTTCCACGGAGAGATTTTATTAACACAAGTGTTTCACTCCCTCACACACTCTCAACACCCCGAGGTTGAAAGAAAATAAATATTACAAAGTACTCCTGACTTTCTTGGTATTACACCCGAATACCGTATACCCGAGAAAATAATTACTCTCACCCGGAACTAATTATTTTCTACTCACTCTTTGCACTCACCCTCAATTGCCTTCGTTGCAATTGCTTTCTCTGCTCTGAAATGAATTCCAAAGCCCTCTATTTATAGATGGTGCAAGGTTACTATTTGACATTAATTAATTCAAAAGGTTGGTGGCAGCTGCACATTGTTGAACACTTTCCAGCACATGGTTCAAGACTTTGCAGCTCACGGATGAAGAATTCTGCAACACATGGATGAAGACTTTGCAGCCATGGTTGACAACCCAAAGGTGGTTGACGGTGCATGGATGGCATGTGCACATGTTGCATAATTGAGCTGGACCCATCAATTCTCCCCCTCCAGCTCATAGGGGAATAAAAGCTTATTACTGCAGAAGAACTACGCCAGTTGAACTGGCGCACAACTCAAATTTTTCTCGAGGTACGACCTTAGTTAACATATCAGCCGGATTATCGTCGGTGTGGATTTTCTTTATCTCGAAATATTTCTGATCGACGACATCTCTTATCCAGTGATACCTCAAATCAATGTGCTTCGTTCTACTGTGATACATGGCATTCTTGCTCAAGTCAATTGCACTTTGACTATCACAGTAGATCACATACTCATTCTGATTGAGTTTTAATTCTTGAAGGAACCGTTGAAACCATATCATTTCTTTTCCAGCTTCCGCAGCGGCTATGTACTCTGCCTCTGTCGTGGACAAAGCAACACATTTTTGCAGTCGGGATTGCCATGACACAGCTCCCCCTGCAAAAGTAAACAAGTATCCCGACGTTGACTTTCTGTTGTCAACATCACCAGCCATGTCCGCGTCGGTATATCCTACAAGAACGGGATTAGCTCCCCCGTAACACAAGCACATTTTTGAACTCCCTCTTAGGTATTTGAAAATCCACTGAACCGCTTTCCAATGTTCCTTTCCAGGATTGGATAGAAATCTGCTCACAACTCCAACTGCATGAGCCAAATCCGGTCTTGTGCACACCATAGCATACATCAGACTCCCAACAGCTGATGAATATGGAATTAATTCCATTTCTGATTTCTCCTCCTCGGTGGATGGACATAATCTCTTACTGAGTTTGAAATGACCAGCAAGAGGTGTAGTAACCGGCTTGGCATTTTTCATGTTGAATCTCTCTAGGATTCGTTCAATATATTTCTCCTGTGACAGCCAAATTTTCTTTCTTTGCCTATCACGAATAATCTTCATGCCCAAAATTTGATCAGCCGGTCCTAGATCCTTCATGTCAAAGGATTTAGACAAATCCCTTTTCAACTTGTTGATAGCTTGAACATTTTGTCCAACAATCAACATGTCATCCACGTACAACAACAAGATGATGAAGTCACCTCCAGAGAAAGTCTTGTGATAAACACATGAGTCTGCATTCGTTCTGGTATAATTGTTATCTACCATAAACGAATCAAACTTCTTGTACCACTGTCTTGGAGCTTGCTTCAGTCCGTACAAACTTTTCTGCAACTTGCAAACCAAGTGCTCTTTTCCCTTCACATGAAACCCTTCAGGTTGTTCCATGTAAATATCTTCCTCCAAGTCACCATGAAGGAATGCAGTCTTCACATCTAGTTGCTCAACTTCTAGGTCCATACTGGCTGCTAGACCTAGAACAGCTCGAATTGAACTATTCTTCACTACTGGAGAGAAAATCTCGTCAAAGTCAATCCCTTTCTTCTGCGTAAATCCCTTCACCACTAACCGAGCTTTATGCTTCACGACTTTGTCGCCATCTTTCTTTAGCTTGTATACCCATTTATTCTTCAAGGTCTTCTTACCTTTGGGTAGAACAACAAGCTCATAAGTCTGGTTCTTATGCAAGGAACTCATTTCTTCTTGCATTGCCTTCATCCACTCATCTTTCTCGGGATGAGACTGAACATCATGGAAGCTCTCTGGCTCCCCCTCGTCAGTTACCATGACCCATTCTGATTCTGGGTATCTTTTGTTCTTGGTGATTGGCCTCCCATATCTGCTAAACATTTGTGGTGAAGATTCTGCAGCTAGAGGTCCTGGTACTAGCTCTCCTGGTGGGACAGGATCTGGTGGTTGGGGATAACCATCTTCCTCTGCATCTGCCCCCACTCCTTGCTCAGCACCTTCCATTTCACCTTCGTACCCATCTCCTTCTTGGATCTCTCCTCTGTCATCCACTTCAAGGGTTGGAGGAGGTACTGATGTGGTTTTAGGCACTCTACAATCTCCACTGGATTCTTCTGGCACCTTTGAGTCCTTAAAGAACTCATTCTCACGAAACACCACATCTCTACTCCTGATGATCTTCTTCTTTACTGGATCCCAGAGTCTGTAGCCAAATTCTTCATTTCCATACCCGAGAAAAATGCATGGAATGGCTCTGTCATCCAGCTTCTGCCTTTTTTCTTTAAGTACATGTGCAAATGCTTTGCACCCAAATACTTTCAAGTATGAGTATGACACATCTTTACCAGCCCACACTCTCTCTGGAATGTCAAAATTCAGCGGTGCTGATGGTGACCGGTTGATGATATAGCAAGCAGTGTTAACTGCTTCACCCCAAAATGGTTTTGACAGATTAGCCATTTTTAGCATGCTTCTGGCTTTCTCCATAATGGTTCGATTGTATCTTTCTGCAACACCATTATGTTGGGGAGTACCCGGTACAGTCTTCTCATGTCTGATACCATGCCCTGAGCAGTAGCTATCGAACTCCTTTGATGTGTACTCACCACCATTGTCGGTTCGGAGACACTTCAGTGGTTTGCCAGTCTCCCTCTCCACCATAGTGTGAAACCTTTTGAAGCATTGCAAGACTTGATCTTTCGATCGAATAAAATACACCCACAACTTCCTCGAAGCATCATCAATAAAAGTAACAAAATATTTGCTACCTCCAACGGACTCTTCCTCCAATGGTCCGCAAACATCCGAATGGACCAACTCTAACAAATCACTTTTCCTTGTAGCAACATTACTAAAGGAAACTCTGTGTTGCTTTCCGTATAAGCAGTAATCACAAGGATTTGTAGTTGTCTCTTTGGCAAAGTGGATGTAAGACTTCTTTGCCAAAATCTGCAAGCTCTTCTCACTCATATGAGCTAGCCTCTGGTGCCACAACTCTGGTGTAGCTTCATCTGCCGCAACATTCACCTCTGACCCAAATGGTTGTACTTCTGTTCTGTACAACGTATTCCGAAGCTTTCCTCTTGCAAGAATCAAGGAACCTTTGGTGAGTTTCCATTGTTTATCACCAAAATTATTGTGAAAACCAGCAAGATCCAATACATGTGTGGAAATCAGATTCAACCGGAGATCTGGAACATGTCGCACATCTTTCAGAGTTAGTGTGCAACCCATGTTTGTTTGTACACAAACATCACCAATCCCCACAATGCTAGCAAAGCTATCATTTCCCATCTTCACACGACCAAAGTCTCCTGCTTTGTAGTTGGTGAAGAACTCCTTGTTTGGCGTAGCATGATATGATGCTGCTGAGTCAATTACCCACTCAGCACTTGAATCTGACACACTGCAATCTTCTTCCTCATTTGAGAAAATTATAATTACCTCATCTGAGGCTACTGCAGCAGTGCTTTGATCTCCTCCTTTTCTCTGGTTCTCTTCTTTCTCCTTCTTCCAGATTCTGCAATTTTTCTTCATGTGTCCTTCTTTGTCACAATGAAAGCATCTGTACTTTCCTTTGACTTTAGATCTCCCTCTGGACTTGCCACGTCTACTACCTCCTTTATCCATACTCCTTCCTCTGTTCTCCGTGACAAAGGCATGAGATTCATTACTTGTAGTCTGTCTGCGTCTGGCCTCTTCATTAAAGAGTCCTTGCTTTGCCCAATCTACAGTAACCTTGCCACCTGGTGCAGTACTCTGGATAGTAATCGTCACCGTCTCCCAGCTACTTGGGAATGAGCTTAAAATATACAAGCCTTGAAGCTCATCATCAAAGCTTATTCCCATAGTAACGAGCTGATTCAAAGCATCTTGAACATCATTCAAGTGTTCAATGACAGGCGTGCCTTCTTTGTACCTCATAGTGATGAGTCTGTTGAGAGCTGACAATTTGTTCATGCCGGTAGTGTTCTCGAAGTAAGTTTGGAGTTTGTCCCACAACACTTTAGCGTTGACTTCTTTGGACACATGAGAATATAGGCTGATATCAACCCATTGTCGAATAAGACCAAGAGCTTTTCGATGCTCCTTCTCCCAAGCTTCATCAGTTGTCTTTTCTGGCTTGTTGTCCCCCAATTTTACAGGAGAAAATAAGTCCTTACCATACAGGAGGTCCTCCATTTTTGACTTCCAAATGGAGTAGTTGCCGGACTTCAATTTTATCATGTATCCTGAAGCCTCTTCCATTTATAATTTTCTAACCAACCAATACGAGAAACCTCGCTCCGCTACCACTTGTTGGGATAATCGGATCCCACTGGTTGATATAGCAAAATTATAAACGAAAGAGAAAATGCTAGAATCAGGACACAGATATTTTTTAACGTGGTTCGGCAAAAATTGTACCTACTTCCACGGAGAGATTTTATTAACACAAGTGTTTCACTCCCTCACACACTCTCAACACCCCGAGGTTGAAAGAAAATAAATATTACAAAGTACTCCTGACTTTCTTGGTATTACACCCGAATACCGTATACCCGAGAAAATAATTACTCTCACCCGGAACTAATTATTTTCTACTCACTCTTTGCACTCACCCTCAATTGCCTTCGTTGCAATTGCTTTCTCTGCTCTGAAATGAATTCCAAAGCCCTCTATTTATAGATGGTGCAAGGTTACTATTTGACATTAATTAATTCAAAAGGTTGGTGGCAGCTACACATTGTTGAACACTTTCCAGCACATGGTTCAAGACTTTGCAGCTCACGGATGAAGAATTCTGCAACACATGGATGAAGACTTTGCAGCCATGGTTGACAATCCAAAGGTGGTTGACGGTGCATGGATGGCATGTGCACATGTTGCATAATTGAGCTGGACCCATCAATGGGAAGAAAATTCGAAACAATGAAAAACAAAACAAAGCAGTTGCTTAAAGGGAGAATTGGCAGACTTGGTTTTCTCTGCTTCATGAACTGTGTACAATGACAGTTGGTGGAAGTTACTTTTTATTCAAGTTAATAAAAAATTAAATTGTTTCCGTCCGGTATTCATTTCGGATCACCATTATGGATATCGACTACTTTAACATCGAGATTAACAAGACTCGAAGATTGATATAATTCTCTCTCACACAGAAGTTTTTAACGCATTTACATATTTAGAGCTCAAACTTAAAATATCTACTTCAACTAAAACGATCATTATAAGTTGGTCTACACAATTGTAGGTTGTGTTTTTGTCCTTTAATTAACATCCTTTGAGTATAACAAAAACCAGCAGCTCATTTTAATAATTTAATATAATTTATTAAATTATTAGTAATTAACATTAATTTAATATGTAATAAATATTATTAAATAAGATTAATGATAAGAAAGTAAATGGTTTTGTTCTGTTACATTTAGAAGTTATTGAAATTATTAAATAAAAATAATGATATTTAAAAATTGACATGGCATGCTTAAAATCATTCAAAAATACTTAATACTCTCACCTGGTTTTATTAACTGTCGTTTTTACTTTGGCACGTATATTAAAAAGGCTGGATGACTCAATGTTTTTGAGATAATTTTACCTCTTACTTTTTCTCAAATTATGATATTATTGTTATTTATTTTCAATAAAAGTGTGCTGCTCATTTGGAAATGATACTTGTTTTTGGTTTTCCAATCGTTTATTGTTATTTATTTTTAGTTCTTAAGAGTCTGTTTTTTAATAAATCTTGGATATTTTTATTTTAACTAGTACAAATATTAAATATCAATAATAACTTGGTGAAGTAAAAAATAAGTCATATTAATAATTAAAATAATGATAATAATAACAGAATTATAGTACTAGTGTTGATAAATGATAATAATGATAGAAAATAAGAAGCAAACTTTATGGTCTTAAAATTATATTTCTGTTTAAAAAAATTGTTCATAGAAAAATAATAAACATAATAGAAAATTATTTTATTTTTCCCAAATCCTTAAATATTTTATTTTTTATAAACTTGTGCGCTAATGTTATTGTTATCTCATCATTTTCTATTTTAAGAAAGGTTAAAGAAAACGATTAGCAAGACGCAAGAAATTAACGTGGTTCGCCAACTAAGTGACTACATCCACTATGTAAGAATATTTTCATGATACACAGCATATTGGGATTTGATTTTAGCATTACGACAACAACAACAAACTGTTGTTTTCTTCGGATCATGACACTCAGTAATTGATCACCACAGAGGTTTAAAATCCCATCATCGGATGCGACTCAACTGTGAAAATGGCACGGGGTTCGATTTCGGAGCAGCAGCTTTCGCTACTTCTGGCACACCAAACACATTCCAGAACCTTAATGTCTCATCCCCAGCTGCTGATGCCACTGTGCACCCATCTGGGCTCTGCGCCATGTACAGCACTCTTGATGTGTGGCCTGTTAGCTCTGCCATTTTCACCATTGATGGGTACTTCCAAAGTGTAAGCTGATTTTGAGTAAACCCATGTGAGCTAAGCAATTCCCTTTCATTCTTGTTCCACAGCAGAGAACAGACCTGAGATCCTGTATCAACAGAGTTTAGGCACGCGCCGGTGTGTGTGTTCCAGAACTTGATTGTTCGGTCGCCTCCTCCTCCTCCAGTTGCAAGCAAATTCCCCTGGAATGGACACCAAGCCAGGGCTTTCACTGCAGCGGTGTGGTCCTCGAGTCGGTGAAGCCATTGTGTAGGAGAATTGGATGAAACTGTTGATCTGTCCCATATGTGAACCAAATTGTCATTGCCTCCACTTGCTAATTGCTGTCCTGAAGCTGACCATTTTAGCCCACAAACCTCTTGCTGGTGACCTCTGTAGGTTTCCACAATGTGTGATCTAATTCTCACATCATTGTTGATGATCTGACCATCCATTCCTCCTGTTGTTAGGATGTGGTTATTCCATGCCAGCGACCCAACTCGCAATCTGTGTCCACCTTTCAGTGTCCTCAGCTGCAAACAAAACTCAAACTTTTAGATACCCAACAAACTGAAAAACACAATCTATCTTCCCACAAGTTAAAAGACAATTTTTCATTTTCCCCCCAATTACCTGCTTGTTAGCTGCTGAATCCCATAATTGTACTTCAGAATTGTTCAATCCAATAGCGATATGGCGCCCATCTGGTGCCCAATTGACACTAGTAACAGGGCCAATTTCCTCATCAACTGTGACAAGTTCAGAGGTTGATCCATTAGTAGAATCCCACAAGTACACAGTGCTTCCTAAAGCCACTGCTAGAACATTGCAGCTTCCCCAATCAAGCAAGTTGAGGTAGAAATCGTCGACAATGTCAGGCGCATCCAATGTCCTCTCAGAAGTCTGAAAATCATGACCAGACAAAAATCCAGAAATTAGATGTCAATTCTCAGTCATTAGGCCATAAAGAATGATGGATTTTCATTGGGGTTTTAAAACAAATACCTGAGGGATGTTTCTTCTGGGTTTTGCAGATTTGGGTTGTTGGTGAAGAGAGGAGTTATGGTCTTGAGGGAACATATCAACAGGGGTAGGAGGCTTGTTCTTGAAGGCGAGGATGCGAGTCCGGTTCATGTTCAAGGATTCTGCCAATTGCTTCCTGTATGCTTCTCTTGATGGTGAGTTCGCGGCCGGGTTCTCCTTACCTTTTCTGCCTTCTGTCACCATGTAATGAGCATAATCCAAGTCCATGGCGGATCTATTCGGAATAAACCTATCCAACTGTTGACACACACAAAAAATCAAATCAGACCCGAAGAAGACAAAACATGGATTTATAGAATTCCTTTAAAAATACCAAATTTGGGAAAGATTCTTACATTTTCTTTGGAATTCCTTCTCTGTAGAAAGTTATCTTGGAGTGGCAATCGAGATTGTGCTTTCACGTTGGAAGAATTGCTCACTGATCCTGCATCCATACTTAAAAAATGCCAAAAAACAAGAAAACAGAGCAGTAATAATAATAATAACAGAACAGATAGAACAGATATAAACTACTAAATTAATCAAAGAAAAACCCTAGAAATAAGACCCAGAAGCAAAAATATATGTGAATATAAACTGAAACCTGCGAAACAGAGGGTTAATTGAATAATAAACAAGGATTAAATAGAACAGTGAATTGTATTAGAGAGCGCGCGCAGCAAGAAAGACAGAGCTGAAAGAGAGAGGAAGAAGGATTATTGATGATTAATGGGTGAGGGGTTTATATAGTTATGGTAGTAGGATGGGAATTGACGCTTTTATTTTTTGATGGAAGCGGCGATGGAGAGAAGAGGAGTTTCTGAATTTCGTTTGTTTTTTATTTTCCTTGAACTTACAACGGCTACTTTATTATGAAAAGGAAGGAGCCGTTGTAAATTGGATTGACAAAACAGTCCTTCCCTCCAAATTCTACAACGTGATAGAATACTATCCCGTCAGATTTCAGCAAGGCCCAGCCCTGGACATATTATTACAATAATAATTATCAAACTATGTAGTAGTATAGTTTAACATTATTGAAAAATATAAGCAAATTAAAAAATTTAGACATTCCTAAATAAGGGTGATTTTTGAGATGATTGAGAATACTTCTATTTTTTTTTCAATTTTATCCTTAGAAAATGTTTTTACTTTTTTTTATATAATTACATTATTAATTATTATTATAATATTATGAATTGAACTCATAATCTTACGTCATAAAAAAAAACATACTCTAAATTTCTAAATTTTTAACCAAGAGAAATTTTATTTTATTTTTATTTTCTATATGAGAAAATTTATAAATTTTATAGAAAAAACACCATTCTCTATAGGAAAAAAAGTAAAATTCACTCATACATTTGTATCATGTATCATGATAAGCCACCACTACATTTGTAATTGAGACAACTAAATCACTACATTTTTTCACTTTATCTATATTAGTCACTCCTTCCTAAAAATAGTTATGTTTAACATCTAAAAAAAACAGCTAGAAATTAAATTTTAAAATAAAATATAAAAAATCTACATGTAAAAAAAATCAAATAAATAAATAAAATTGATTGCACAAAAGTAGTAGTTTAATATTTTGATCTTACTTGATGTTTTATCGCTAGAAAATTGGATATGATTTTGATCCCGCTCGGTTTTTCTTTTTGGATATTTTGATCAAACTTTTATTTTTCAATTGCAAAAGAAGAATAGGGCGTGACTTTTATGCCATATCATTTTTTAAAAATAGACCATATAAGTATAATCTTATGATGTATACAAACAAAGTATAATTATTAATGTAAATTAAATGAACAAATGCAATGACTTATTTGATTTTATTCTGATTTTATTCCAAATGTAGTAGCTTATAAATGCGGGGTTAACTTAAATGCGGGGTTAGCTTTATTATTTTGAACCATAATTTTCATTTGTCATATAAATATAGTTAGCAAATTATAAGGTCTAATTACGAAACATACGATTTTGATCTCAAGGTTTATTCTATTTCAATTGTTAAGATTACTTCAAACACAAGTCCAGTTTGACTCATTTGCTATGCAGATATGGAAGACTAGTCGTCCACTCATGCTGTAGGAGGAGGAAAGGGATGCAACATAAATAAACTAATTTGTATTCCCTCGAGCACAAACCACGACAATATAGGAACTAAACAATGCCCACATCTTATCTTACCTGGAAAACAGGTAGCGAGAAGAATATCGGGCCATGATGCGCGATTTAGTGAGTTATGCTTTTACAAATAGCCTGATCCTTTTGTCTAATTTCAAGTGCCAGCACAAGTAACTAAGTGTACAAATATACAACAACTTGTGTGCAAGATCAGTCATGAAAACAGTAGGAACAAAGTGGATACATAATGCCGATAAAGATAATGGGATGTTACCCGACAAAACTGATAAGAACATGCTTGTACCTTCCCTACAATGTGCTTGCTTCTGAGCGCCACTTTCAAGATGAGTATGAATACTGCAATATATGAAGTGGTTCAAGAATTTACCGATCAGGTGAACTGCCGTCTCATGTACGTGTCTTCAGGCACAAAGACTGGTTCTTGAGTGCTCTGTGATGTGAACTGTGGCTGTCCCATGGCGATCCCACTTTGATGCGAAACAGAAGTACTGTGAAAGGGATCACTACTATTCTTCGCTGAGTTCAAGGTAAGATAATAAAGGATTCCGAGGCTGATGCTTGCGAACGCCAGCATGGCACCACCAGCAAAGACTCCAGGTTTTACAACATAGCAGTAGTAATTGCCAAAGTACATAGTCTCCTCACCATGTTGATCATTGAGCGCAGCACCAGTAAGCAACAAAAGAAACGCTATAACAAAAGTGAACCTGCAAGTATTCAATAATTATAATGAATGCTGGTTCAGCACAGAGTTTTACCCCTATGTTGTCTGATCATCTAGCTTTCACTCTATTTTCTTGGTAGCCTCACTGAGCTCAAAATTCTTTCGAAACAAAACAAACTGTTTCCTTTCTTTTTAGTGGCTTTCTATGTTTATTCTGACAGACCATAATTTAACGGGTTTTTTCTTAACTTAATCCTTCGCTGGTCCTCTTTAAAGTTTTTTGTCCTCCTATCCTACAGAATTTTGTTTTGATTTATTATCTCCCCTCAAGCCACTTCGATTTTCTTTCAAGTTATTTAATGTCTTTAGAATTATTAAGGATCAGGTATATTAAGGCCAGAGTTAATAGTTATTAAAATGAATTAAAAGTATAATCTCTTATTATTGAATTATCTACCAAAGATCTAAGTAGTTGGCGTTTATGTGCATAATCCTAAGAATCCACGAGTCGATTGAACCATCTCGAAAGCAGCTAATTATCTAGTTCAACTTGCATTTCTATCACTTTCGAAAGAGGATGTGGAATGAATGAAAAATTCAAATTGAATTATCCATTTCACCCATTCTCAAATGTAAAACAGAGAAAAAATTATGAAGAAAACTATTCCAGTAAGACAAAAGCTAGTTTTGCTTAGACCATGACAATAACTAATCATCATTTCTAATATTTAGTTGTGTATCATTCTACCTTCACAGAAATACAAAGAGATATCTACCTTTTCAGAATTAAATATCACTAGACGTAAGTAAAGAGAAGAAATGATTTGCAACTGCTAACCCCAGAAAAAGTGATAGATCTGGAATATCATTTATCATGGAATGATTATCGAGAATTACCAGGAAACAACAAAGCAGAGTAGCGCTATTCTCCAATTTGAGTTTGAGGGTTGAGGACTTTTCTTGCGACAGATACACCCAGTGGCAACATTAATAATTATCTGAGCTAGCATAAGGGCCACAGTAGAAGTTAGACCAAGACCAAGAGCTGGACTCCGAGGATACGTACATTGCATAGCAGATGTGAACTGAACCTCAGAAGCCTGAAGGATTAAAAAGGAATAACACGGAAAAAAAATTAGAAAAGAGGGAACAAAACAGAGACTGGCATTGACTGCTGATAAATTAAAGACCGACAACTGCACCATGTACTGAAAACAAATGTCCCATGAAGAACAGTAGGAATATCACCAAAAAAATTAGAAAGAAGAAAGTGTACAAAAAGGAATTCTAGAGCATCAAATATTCCTCATAAAGAGTGAATGAATGATACTAGCTTTCTTCTTTACTAGAGAGTTATGACAGAACTCTACAGAAATTATTCGCATTACAATATCCACAAGCTGATAAAAAGGATCCGTATCTAAATATGGTATCAGGGATAAAAGAATTCAAAACATTCAGTCATAGAACCCTTCAGAACTAGTCAAACTGATTGCGCAGGAGTTATTAAGACTTGAGAAATGAACCCCACAAAGGTAGCAATTAGTAAATCCATTAATGATACAACATAGGTTGTGAATTGCATCTATATCAGGCTTGCCAGCTAAACAAAGGAAATATGAGGGTCTACCAAATTGACCACATCAGTAACATAAAGTTTGCAAATAAGAGAGAAATTAATCTAATGCCTATAATCTCAAACCCATTATATCGTAATCACTATAGAGCCAAGCTAACTTTCTGAAAAAGGCTCCAACAACTTGTTTTAAAGGGTCTATATCTCTGTTAAATTCAGTATTGAAGAATGAATAGTGCTTTAATAAACCAGTGAAATCATCATCCCTATGACAATAAAAGAGAAAAAATAATGTGAGATTCCAACTCTGCACATGCAGAAAACACCTAATATAGCCCATCAATTTCCAGTACAATAACAAAATATGAACATAGAATCATGGGTAGAGCAGCCAGGGCAACCAAGGATAAGAAGTTGTTTGCTTCTTGATGCTACGAACTGCATTTTCTTTCTGAATTTACCCATTTATTTATTCCTTCCTTATTTCATTTTGTTCTTTATTACTCCCATTGGCAAAGAATAAACAAATCTAAACAATATCTTATGTTTTGTTGAGAACAATAAGCACAAAGCAGAAGCAAACAAAGGGTTTCGAGTTTCATAAATAAACAAACCAAACCCAAGTAAGGAGAAGGGGCCAGACCAACCAATTTAACTAACTTCCCACCTAAACAACAAGCTCAAATATCCAAATTGTCAGTTCCTTTGCTGGTTTTACAACGTTTCAAGTTGATGAAGATGCAGTGAAGCAAGAAAAAGAAAAACCCATTTGAACAGGACAAAAAAAATGAACAGTACAATACCAAAAACTTCAAAACCAAGCATACCTTGATTCGAGTGACTTCAGCACCAAACCCTGTAGCAGCCGACAACAGACCCAAGAGACCCACACCACAGCACAGGACGAGAGGTTTTCTTTCCATCATTTCTCTTGAGTTTCTGCGATGGATGATATTGGCGTTCTTTCCCAACAAAACCAACCGAGTATTACTTCCTAAAGACGCGACCTTAGTCTGGAAAGCAAAGAGGAGAAGCTGAACAAAAGCGTAAACTTGGGTGGAGGAGAGGGGAGGTCTGTGCAGAGCGGTACTGTGCACTAAAAACGTTATGCTTAATTGCTTATTACTCATATTATTAACGTTAGCACTATATAGGGAAAACGCCACCGAAGGTACCTGTACGTTGGGTTTGAACTTTATTTGGCACCTCAACCTTTTTTCGTCTTTAAATGGTACTCGTACGTTAGTGTTTGATCACATTTGGTACCTGCGGCCGTTTCCGTCAACAATTTGCCGTTATATAGCCGACGTGGCATGCCACGTCATCATATTTGATGACGTGGTAGTTTAATTTTTCTTTTTTTATTTTATTTTCTTTTCTTTTCTTTTCTTTCTTTCTTTTTCTTTTTTTTTTCTTTTCTTCTTTCTTTCTTCTTCTTTCTTCCTCCTCTAACGAAAACTCCCATTTCCTCTTAAAAATCAAATCTTAAACCTCTACCAATCCAAATCCAAATCCATCCTCCTGCCAACCCGCCGCAACAACCCGAAATCAACCAACAAATCCAACCACAAACCGATCACCAATCCAATCAACGAAACAACGAAATCAATTGAGACAAACAGAACAAATCCAATTAATTCCCAAAACGGAGCAGTCAATTAATCCCACCACAAGCACTCAATTAATTGAAAATAACAATCAAATTCAATCCAAAACAGAGCAAGCAATTAATTAAAGACAGTAATTGAATTAATTGAAAACAAGAGAGTGGTTGGGTGAGGCCGGTTGGGTTTTGGGAATGAGCAGCAAGTTGGGTTTTGGGTGAGGCTGGTTAGGTTTTGGCGGTGGTGAGGAGATGAGCAGCGGCGGCGACAGAGAGGAGATCGGGTTGTTGTGACCGTGGAGGGGTTAGTGTGGCCGTGGAGATCGGGAAGAAGAAGAGAGAAAGAAGAGAAAAAAGAAATGAAAGGAAAGAAAGAAAGAAGAAAAGGAATTGGTGTTGGCTTAATTCAATTTTGCAGGGGATTTGAAATTAAATGATTGGGAATTGATTTTGTTGGCTGAAATCAATTTTGTAGAGGAATTGATTTTTGGCAGTGGTGGTATTGGAGTTGGCAGGTAAGGGGTCGGGGAAGAAGAAGAGAGAAAGAAAGAAAGAAAGAAAAAGAAAAAGAAAAGGAGGAAGAAAGAAGAAAAGAAAAAGGAAGAAAAAAAAGGAAAGAAAAAAAAATAAAAAAGAAAAAAAGAAAAATTAAACTAATGCTGACGTGGCATGCCACGTCATCAAATATGATGACGTGGCATGCCACGTCGGCTATATAACGGCAAATTGTTGACGGAAACGGCCGCAGGTACCAAATGTGATCAAACACTAACGTACGAGTACCATTTAAAGACGAAAAAAGGTTGAGGTGCCAAATAAAGTTCAAACCCAACGTACAGGTACCTTTGGTGGCGTTTTCCCTTTACTTTTCATTTGATTTGATTTGAAACTGAGCTTCAGTTTTAGTGTATGTGTTCACTATCCTTCATTTTATCAATTTCACTTCTTCTTTTTTTGTTAATTAAGCTATTTATGTAAACTCGATAAAATCATACGAGTTTAACGATTTTATCAATTTAAAATAAAATTTCAAGCCGAGTTTGTTAGATTTAGATTTTTTCTTTCGATTCAACTTATTTTTATAAGGTGAAAACGTAAATTCATAAAATTATTCGAGTAAAATTGAAATTTTAACAATCATGCTCTCCGGTCTCTCCTGTTTATAGTATCTGTTATTTTAGAGAACAATTTTAGTTTCAAAGTTTGCTGTTTTGGAAAATTGAACTAAACTAGTACTAAGATAAATACTTGCTCTTCGGGAAAAAAAACTTTATAAATTTTATCTTATTTTCAATACTTCTAGACCAATCAAGAAACTATAGTTTACAAAATGTTTTATTTAACCTCATGTAGTTTAAATATTTGCAATATCAACTCTAAAGTTTCTTGAAAAGTTACAATTTTAACTTTTATAATAGTTAAAAAAATTCAAATGAAATAGTAAAAAATAGTAAAATTTTATGAAATTTGGTCATATAATGCAACAAAAATAGTAGAACCTAAGACGATGAAAAAATAGCTTAAATTTTACTTACATTTTATTATTAAATTTGTTATTTTTTTATATTTCAAAAAATTTACTCATTTATTTTTTCTATTTTTTAGAAAAATTGACTCTCTTATATTTGTTACATTTTTCCTTAAATTTGCATTTTTTTTTTTTACTATTTTTTTATAATTTTGTAACCACGAATTTTTTTCATAGAAAATTATAAAGTTGACATTGCAAGCTTTTAAACTATAAGTGATTAAATGGAATATTTTGTGAACTATAAGAGTTTTTTTTTTTTACTTAGTTTACTCTTATTTTTAATTATCTTTTTCACTAAGGTAAGGAAATTTTAATTTTAAAAGTAAACTATTGAGAAATAAAGCATGTCATTCCTTCTTCCAATGGGTTAAAAATTCCATTCTCATATATACGCGCATTTACTTGATAGAACTTAATTATACAACATCAACGATACTTCGAGCAGTTCAAGGAGATCGTTATATCTCGAGTTTAAGTTTTGCATTATCATGTCCAAATCTTTACATTTAAATTGACCAAACATAACAGTAGAAGTTGTAGTAGACCTTGTATGATTTTACAAAATGTTTTGATGCCACAACAATTGAACATTTTTTATGAAAATTTTGATCATTGCATACCATAAACAAGCAAGGCCACAACTCCACCAACACCGGCCAATAGTCCGACAATGACACCAATGGGAGGCAAACCTCCACCTATTGCTCTTCCAGTATTCACATCATACGCCGCAAACCTCTTCTTCGGTGCTCTACATTGTGGGCAAAACATACCCATCCGGCTGCGACGAAAACGTAAAATACCCATAAATAAATAAATTTCTCATTTCTGTGAAAATATATTAAAGGTTTGTTCGGTATCATTTCTGATTTTGATTTTCTGTTTTTTTTCCTGACTTTTTGACCGCGCGTCGAACACGTCAAATATAGTAGTGAAATAGTTATGGAATTGGGGGTAGAAATACAACTTATCACTGTCTACAATAGCTTGTAGATGATGGTAAGAGGATCGTCCACAGAGACCTCTAGGAAATGTAATTCTTGAGTTGACTTCCTCGTCACTGAGTTTTGGTTGGTTGTTATCTGAAACTAAAGACAAAACAAAAAGTAATGAAAACAGTTTAAAATATAAAATAGTATTGGCCGAAGTCTAGGCCAAGACTGCGGGCTAGATTGGGAATAAGTCTAGTGATACGGAATTCCAGGTAAGGGCGATGGGTGAGCTTGCGTTCTTATGCATCGATCATGGACTGAAATATGTTCATCTCTTCTTCATAGTACTGCTATAGAGTGGAGGAACTCCTTTTCACTCCTATCTTCCCTCCTCTTCAAACTATCTGGCGGGTACTCCCTCTCCTGATAATCCTAGCCAAGGGACACCTTACTGGTTAAAAGGTTTATCCGTTTGACTGCTGTCTTGAATGGTTGCTCACCTCTTCAATGGCACAGGGGAAGACAGTACCTAGGTCAAGTTCCTAGGTTGTCAATCTGGTCTCGACCTATTTTACCTATCCTTCTAGTCTGGCTCGAGACTAGTCACCTACTCCGTCTAGCCGGCGGGTACTCCCTCTCCTTCTAGACTGGTTACAACTCTTCTCTCCTAGAGAACAAGGATGATCAAGCCTTGGCTCTAGTGAGTAAGCGATAGATTAAGTTCAAGAATAAATAAATACAAAGAAAGAGATTGTGAAGAACGGATGATGTCTCACGATTGCATTAAGAACTTCAGCTCATCAACCCTTACCAAGAATGGGTTTTTAGTTACTCATACTCATGGATAAAAAGATAAAGTATTTGATTGCATAAATAATATAAATCCGAGATTTAAAGAATTAAATCCGGAGCAAAAAAATGTAAAAGTGTCGAATTGGGGAAGAAGAAGAGAGCGTAGCGTGTGTAGAAGGGGAGGACAAGTTCAGCTATAAGTAAGCTAAAACTCCTCTGTCCTTCTCCAACTCAAATTCCTAAAATATCCTAAAAGATTATTACAATTAATTGTTTCTAAAAAGGAAACTAAATCGCAATTAATTAAAAGAGGGAGATCCCCTTCGGGATTCTTCATAAGATAGTCTTCCTATCCCTCTAAAATTGCTGGACAGCTGCTACGTGCCAGCTGTGAGAGTCCAACTCTGAAAGTGGTTCAAACGCTTCAAACTACTGTCTGATCGCGAAGGAGTCTTGGCCGAAGTCTAGGCCAAGACGATTCTGGTATGCGTACTGCGTCAGATACGAACATGTCTAGGCCAAGACCCAGGCCTAGACTCGAGTAGTCAGCTCCAGCTCTCTTCTGCACAAATTCCTCAATGCTGGTTCCAAACCAGACCTGATAAGATGTGGGAAATAAAGGGATATATCAGTAGATTTACTGTCCAAAATAACTACAGTTAAACCTCGATAAATGAATGCTCTTGGGACCAGCAAAAAATATTCGTTTAGTGAGTTTATTTACTCATCGATAAATGAATATATTATTCATTTATCGATAAATGAATTTTTATTCATTTAGATAGTATTTTTACATTTTTATTTTTTCGTATGATTATTTATTTTACATTTAATGTACAAATACGTATATAGACTATGTACATGCATCATGTACTTATAAGATTCTATGTATGGAATCCTTAGAGTCTAAATACATGCAACATGTACTAATAATAATATTCTATGTATGGAATACTTAGAGACTAAGACAATGTACCTAACCTACCTACAAATTATTTCCGGCATTGCAAGATACGGTCTGAAGATATTGATGTTCCCGAAGAAGAAGTTGATCAACTAGAAGAAGATATCCAAGGATTAACGAATGTCATTTCTAATTTACGCTACAGAAATGTGATGGACGTCGAACATCTTTTGAACTATCCTAACGAGAATAATGCAGTTATGGAATTGCCTATAGACGAAGAAATTATCGACTCCGTACTAAATGATGAGAATGATCCAGAACCAGATGATAGTGGCGTCACACCAAATGTGTCATCAAAAGAAGCCTTTCAAGCAGTAATCACCCTACGAAACTATTTGCTATAGCAGGAGCAGAATATTCCAGAAGTTGTGTTTGCACTAGAAAAAGTCGCAGATGTGATGCATTTTGGTGGAAGGAAAAAACAAACAACTTTAGACGCTTTTTTTGTGAAGAAATGACTTCTTATGAATTTTAATGATTATTCATTTATATTTACATGGGGTCTTTAAGGATTCAAAAAAAATTATTCGTTAATGCATTTAGCGAGGTTATTCATTTAGCCCATTTGCCCAAGTCGGGACCGGAGAAAATTATTCATTTGGCGAGGTTATTCGTTTATCGGACATTCATTTATCGAGGTTTAACTGTAGTAAATGGACAATAAAACATGATGAAATGCAATGCAATCACTTTTAAAACACAAAATAAAAAATAAAAAATCGTTTTTTTTTCTAGTTTTTAAAATTATGTTTCTATTTTTATAAATTGTTCACTCAAAAGAATAAATTTTAAATAAAAAATTATTTTACCAACCACGTTTTATGTTTTTTTTTTTGAAAAAAGAAAAAAAAACCAAAAAAAAAAACAATAACAAACAAGCCCTAAGTTTTTCTGAGTTGGGATTAGAGTAGTTCTAGACAATAATTACTTAATATACGATGATCAAACGAATGACGTACTTCTTAAGAAGTTAGAGTGTTAAAACACTCACACCAATCGTCAATTAGCAACCTATTAGCGACTGAAATTCCAGATTTATTTTACTTTAGATAAGAGAATGCATGGGAATGAACTAATTAACTTACCTGCTCATCGAAAGGTTTTGATAAGGTGTATATGAATCCACAGTCTAAGCAAATGTGAGAAGATCTAGCCTGCAAAATCATACACACAGCTTTCAGCATTTAGAAAATAGTAATGATAATAGTAACAAGCAATTTTGCTCAACATTAGATCAAAGTAGAGGGACCTCAGTTCCTTACAAATCGATTAGGCTTACATTTGAGAAGAAAACAAGTTCACCTCATTTTAACTTACCAGATTGGATAATTTGTAAAAGCATGCATCTCATAGTTATTTTCTCTTAAAGCATAAAGCAGATCTTCAACACCATCTAAGTAGGCATATCCTCTCCTCATGCAATCTTTGAGGCCTGAAGAGATAGTAAATAAAGATTACTACTACGACATGACACTCAACCAGAAATGCAATGAACAAGAAAAAGATAATAATGCATGAACAAGGTAAACTAAATTGAAATGGAGAACCACCACTTTTCAAATTATACTGAATCAAAATAGGTTGAAGAAGTTCAAAGGTACATTGTGCCATCAGCATGAGAATTAATAGAAGGAGAAACATCATACTAACTCCAAATGGAAAATGCATACCAGAAACGTGAAAACCTTCAAACTTTTGGAACCAATACAGTACAATTGATTAGTGCACAGCAGGTAAACTTAAATTGGAAATCACACATGTTTGAAGTTTTACATCCATGCCAAAGACCTCAAACAATATTCCCAAAAAAGGAGCCATTCTTCAATCCTAGCCAACACTTGTGTGCATAATTGTGGAGAAGAAGAATTAGGAGAGGTTGAATAGAGAGTAACAAAAACTACACAAGAGTTTTCAATGACCACTCCCATATTTACCAAGTCCAAGTATCAAGTTAACACTATAATACTGTCAAGAACAGTTAGATAGCTAGCATCGACTAATCAACAGTAGCAAGAACGACAAAAAAAATCCTTCTAAAATCAAATTCTCAGCAACCTTCCAAATCTACAGGTCTTCCATCTTTGAAGAATTTTTTTGCCAACTCTGACTGGGAAAAAAAACAGCAAAACTTTTGTTACTTAAATGATGAAATAAATTAAAAATGATGCTCCATCTTTAATAATAGAGTGAGATTGAGCTCAAGTGCCATAAGGAACAACAACAGTAAAATCCCAGCTCCAGATGTACTACAAAAGGATTGGAGCTAGAAAAGGAGCTCGAAATATAAAAAAATGACAAATTGGACCACCTTCCAAATTTCTTATGGTGCAGGATGCCTCAAAGTCAATCAATGGGCTCTTCAACATTATTAATCCCTTTAAAGTTTGATCCGTGGTTAATCTACTTAGATTGTCTCTCTGTGTCATCAAAGCAACACCCTACCACATTCCTCCTAGTGTTGAGATTTCAATGGCAGGAGGGTTGGCTTACAAGGGCCACAGACTGAGGAAGTGGATAAAAGTGAAAGACTTTGTACTAAAATTTGAAGCTATGAATGGATAGAAAGAGAGTTGTTTTCAATGTCCTAAAAAGCTGAGGCATACATAAAGGTTATCCAAAGTAAGAGAAGTAACTAAATCCAAACAGTCTTGCATACTATTTCAAGAACTTAAACATAATTATTGCATACTTTTGGCAGTTTGCTTTAAACAATTTATTATGTATAACCTCATACTTGAACCTGGATCCTTGCAATCTATTAGTTGCTTGAAAGGCATCCTGAGGATAAAACCTTGATTAATTCATCTAATAACGTCTGAAGAGTTTGGGAAATTAAATTGATAAACAGAAAACAAAAAGCACTTGATAACACAGAACTCAATTTGTTAAGCTGAAATTAAATCCATGCAGTAGGTTCAATCTACTTCTTCTTAATTACAGTTATATTTTAAGCTGTTCTTCCTCACCACAAAGGACTGAATATCTGTCTATGGTCGTAACAAAAGTCAAACAGCAAGAACAAAAGAAAGCAAAGAAAGTACCTGAAGAAAGGAGGGACGTCGTCGCGAACAATAGTGTCCATGATGTCGAAAAGCAGTATGGGAAGCTTCCGATTCCCTTGTGTGGGGTGATTGTCTGTGCTAGCGGTGACGGAGGAGGAGAAGTGGAGCTTGGGTTTTGGATTGAGAGCCATATTCTTGTTCATGATTGTGGAGGACGGGAAGGAGGAAGAGGGTGGTTTTAGAGGGAAAGGGCGCCTGATGATGATGTTTAGAGACTGAAACCTATAATGTTAAATCTCATGATAAAATCATTTGGGAAAAAGCACCACGGGTCATTATGGTTATTATTTTCATTTTAGTTGATCACACTTTTCGATTTCTGTTCAATTGGGTCCTAGGCGTCATCTCCGTTATCCGCCTGGGTCCATATCGTCAAAATTGACGTTAACGGTCGCTTTTTGCCGTTAACGTCATTATTTTATTATTATTTAGGACACGTCATCAAATTTGCGGACCCCACATGAGAAAATTCCTGGACCAAATTAAAAAAAAAAAACAAAGCTGGACCAAATTGTTTGAAATAAAAATGAGCCCCACCATATGTTTATTTTCTTTCAAACCAGATCCATCTCTTTTCCTTCTTTTTTCTTTTATTTCCTCTCTTAATTAACTAACTAAACAAACTAATTAACAAACTCAAATATACTACCACACGGTACCACCTCTACAATTGCAATTCCAACCCATTAAAAATCCATTCTTCCTCTGCACCAAATCTAAACCCAAACACCCATCTCCCTCTAGACCCACCCCCACTTAACTACCCCGATTGAACTCATCCTCTTCTCTTCTCTTCTCTATTTTCTCCATTTACCAGAGAGCAACGGCTACTTCCTAGCTTTCTTCCCTGTTCTTCATCTTCCTCATTTGTTTGTGGCCGAAGCCACTCTTTCTTTTATTCTCTTCTTTTCATTTTCTTTCAAACCAGATCCAGATCCAGATCCATCTCTTTTCCTTCTTTTTTCTTTTATTTCCTCTTTATTTTATTTTTCTCTCCTTTCTCTAATCTCTTCTATTTATTTTCTCTCCTTCGGCGGTTGAATTTCTAGATTTGGTGTGGCTGTGCGGGTCTGTGCTTGGATTTGGGTTTGATTATTTGGTTTGATTATTTGGTTTGATGAGGGATGATTTGGATATTTGTGTGTTTGTTTGGCGTTGGTGGTGGCGTTGGTGGTGGTTGTGGTGGCGGCGTTGGTGGTGGCTGTGGTGGCGTTGTTGGTTTAGTTTGGATCTAGATCTGGATCTGTTTTTAGAGATTTAAATTTTAAATCTTTTAACTTTCAATATTAATTAATTAATTATTAATAAAAATATAATAATTATTCATGTATGGATATGGGACTGGGAATGGATTTGATTCAACCAGGAAAAGAAAAGAAAATAAAAGAAAAATGACAAGAAAAGATGGAAAGAAAACAATTTGGTCCAGCTTTGTTGTTTTTTTTTTCAATTTGGTCCAGGAATTTTCTCATGTGGGCCCCAAATTTGATGACGTGTCCTAAATAATAATAAAATAATGACGTTAACGGCAAAAAGCGACCGTTAACGTCAATTTTGACGATAGGGACCCTAGGCGGATAACGGAGATGACGCTGACGATAGGGACCCTAGGCGGATAACGGAGATGACGCCTGGGACCCAATTGAATCAAAATCGAAAAGTAGGATCAACTAAAAGGAAAATAATAACCATAGGGACCCCAGGGTGCCTTTTCCCAAAATCATTTTATTACATACTTTTACTTTGGTGATTTATTTAATATATTTTTTTATTTATTTTACAAGAAAAATGGCTCTAGGGATTTTGATAAATCCGAATTGATGAATTAAAGAAAAAAACTAAAAATAAAATACTTACACTACTATTGGTTTTATATGGTTTATTGGTTTTTAATTTTTTTATTAATTTTTTAATAAAAGGAAAAAGGCGGATGAGATCCATATTTGCGATCATTAATATATTTGAAAGATTGTAAACAAAAATACACATTTCCTTAATATATTTCAATTTTTGTTAGATGAGAGCTAACGGAAATTGTTTTTTTTTACTAAAAGAAATAATAGTAAAAAATAATTATTTAGATGAGGTTTTGGAGGTTACAACTTAATTTACTAAAAGAAATTAGTAGTAAAAGGAGATGCACATCAACATATTCAAAATAGTCTTTCTTAGATGAGAGCTAACGCAAATCCCGCAAATCTAAATCATCACACAATTCAACTAGGGTAGTACTTGATGTGGATGGTGGGGATGTGTTGCACCTTTGAATTCCAATTCTTGATTCCTTCTTCATAACTGTCTTTCAATCTTTCAGAAACTCCCAACAACTCCAACTTTTGAAGGTTTGTCAAGTGTTCAATACCTTCAGGCAATTAACGCAGATTCATAAACAAATACTCAAACTCCCATGTGTGGATGTCAATGATGGGGATGTGTTGCACCTTTGATTTCCAATTCTTGATTCCTTCTTCATAACTGTCTTTCAATCTTTCAGGAACTCTCAACTCCAACTTTTGAAGGTTTGTCAAGTGTTCAATACCTTCAGGCAATTCACGCAGATTCTCACAACCATCAATTCTCAAACTCTCAATGTGTGGCATCGCCCCCTTCTCAAAAATAACTTTTAACAACGCGAGCATACAACTCAAAGATAATTGCTTCAACTTTGCGAAGCTACCACAAAAGTGCAGTACTTCACTTCTCGAATCATATATGAGTCCAAGGCTAACCAAATTTTCAAGTGCTGCAATCTGAGTGAGTTGATCTCCACCTACAGTACACGTGGTCAAGGTCATACGTTGGATATTGTGAAGTGAATCAAACCAACGTGACTGAAATCTCACTGACATGTCCAGATGAATTTTCTTAAGGTTGAGAGGTAGGATGATCACATTCTCAATGTCTCTGTCTATCCTTGACTTTAAATTAAAGCATTGCAAGAGTTTCAACTGACCTAACGCCTCCCAATTCTTCCGTCTCTCCTCCAAATCTCCACCGTCATGATATATAGATATGTCAAGTCTTGTGAGTTGGGTCAAGGTCCCGAGTTGTCTCAGCATCTCACCTTTATCAATGCGGACCCCAATTAAGACTTGCAACTTATTTAGCTTACTAATATCAAATTCTATTGGGATCCCATTCAAAGATCTCATGGTCAGATGACGCAAGTTTCGCAACTTGCCTACTCCTTTAGGGAGTTCAGTTATATGTGTCCAAAAGATGTCCAACGTCTGAAGGTTAAGAAGTCTCTCAATGGAACTTGGAAGCTTCTTTATGCTAGATTCGCTCAACCTCAAATACCTTAAGTTATCAGCTCACTGGTAATTTCCAAATTTAACAACCTCAACATCTTAAATTTGAGGAGATGTTCTCTCGAAAAAGATGGCTTCCCAAACACGCTGAGGGAGCGGACTCGAGTCATATCACTGTCCGGTAATTTTAACTCCTCGTCACCATTTGGGCGAAATTGAATAGACAAGCGGTAAGCTTCAAATTCATTCATTGCTTCCCTCCCATCACAAACACCACAAAACTTCTTTTTCTTTGCTACTTCTAGAGCAAAATCACGCATCACGTCGTGCATCTTAATTACTTTTGGCCTTCCACTCACATTTCTCGTCTCAACAAGAAGCATGCTCCGAAAAACCAACTCTGAAAGGTAAAATTCTGCCTCCTCTTCAGGGGTTATCTCATCACCACCTTCCACAAACCCCTCTGCTATCCACTGTCTAATAAGCTTTTTTCGCTTGATGGGATAGTCCTCCGGGAAAAGACAACAGTACAAGAAACAATGCTTCAGCGAATAAGGCAAATCGTTGTAACTCAGCCTCATAATCATCTTCACGTAATCCATTTCTGAAGGTTTGAACAAATTGTCGCGGACATCAGTCCACTCTTTTTTTTCCTTTTTCGAAGACATATGACCTCCCAAAGTCACCAACGCTAGAGGTAGGCCTCTGCACTTATCCACCAATTCTTGAGCCAACGAATACAACTCTTGTGGGCAGGTTTTGTTTGGATGATCTGCGAAAGCTTTCATGGAAAACAGGTCCCATGGCTCACTCCCTTGCAGCTGTCCAATAGGGAGCGTATAGGATTTAACATCAGAAGGAGAAGGAGCATTCCTTAAATCTCGAGTCGTGACTAAGATCCTGCTCCCAACTCCATCTTCAGGAAGTGCAACTTTCATTTGCTCCCAAAGACCTGTATCCCACACATCATCCAATACAATTAGGTACCTTTTCCCCTTCAATCAATCCTGGAGCGTCTCAACCAATTCTCCGTAGCTCTCGTTTTCCCTTTCATTTATGTTGGCAATTTTTTTGATTAAGCTTCTAAGTAACTCGGTGATGGAATAAATCTGGGAGATTGTAACCCATGCTGACAAGTCAAACCCTCCTCTTTGAGTCTTATAAATGTTGGCAGCAAGGCTGGTTTTACCAGCCCCGCCCATCCCATACATTGAAATGGCAACTCGGAGTGGCTCAGTATCCGTCAGCAGCCATCGCTTCACTTCCTCAGTTTCTTTGTAGAAACCAATAATGGATTTTTCTTCAATGAAGCGTGCTCTCTCCCTCAAGTTTTTCACCAGCTCCTCATGTTGACAATATTTTCTTGTACGCGTCCTCCCAGCAGCATCATGCACAGGTGCCCCTGCTTTATATCTTGTATGCCTCTTTGCAATGTCTGTGATACTTTTCTTTATCTTCTGCAACTTGTGAGCAGTCTGATGCCTCACCCTGAGAGTTTTCGGCGCATGGACGAGCAAATGGAGGAACCTAGATAAACAAGAAATATCATCATGATGGTGTTTATTCATGTGATAGGAGAACTCATCGATGATGTCCTCAGCCTCATATGCTTTGTCCCTAATGTCTGCCAACCATTTCATCTCTACTCCTTCAGCAAATTGCGCCTGCATTTCACCTTGATCGGCATGATCTATTAGGCAGAGTTGCATGTTTTCCAGCTCCTCCATGAGATCTTTAACACCATCAGGAGCACCCCATATCAATGATGCTTCATTTGCAAGAACTTCACCTAGTTTTCCAATCAACTCTCCAACTCCAGGTATGTCCATGCTGCCCTTCTTTAATTTCTACACGTATTTGCAACTGCATTAATATTAAAGAGGCACACATACGTGTAAGTTCTCTCTAGCAATACATAATTTCTCATATTTATTACTGTTATATACATAAATTGACTAAAAGATGCACTTATGTTAATTTTCAATTTAATTAACTTATTGCATTAAAAGTGGGGGGAACTGTCTTTGCTGATGTGTTACTAGGGGAGCTAAAATAAATATATCAAATTAATTAAATAAATATTTTTCTCACACACTATCTTTTTATAGTAAAAAGGAATTGATTACTATTACAACATTCAATATTGGTTGGGCTCTGTAAGACACTTGTTCACCTTTTTTGTTCCTACAATTGCTATTTCTTCTCAATTAAGTCCTCAGGTATACCATATTTAAAAGAATTTTATAGCAAAAAGAAAAAGAAGGAGAGAAGTAATTATCTAACCTTTTATTTTTGATCTGTCCTTTCTTGTTTCTCCTTCTCTACTCTTCTCCACAGAACCAATCCGCCATCACCACTCAACCATCAATCTCAAATCTTGGCGAATTACTGATTTGCATATAAAAAAAAGAAAAAGGAAAATGAAAATAAGAAAATAAACTATTTCAAACTTTAAAACTTTTCTATTTTTTCAGATATTTTCGATCTTTTTCGGACATAACACTAATTTCAAGGTGAACCCAACTGTTTACGGGCTTCAAATAATATGTATAATATGTTTAAGTCTAGGTCTAAACATAAATTTAAGATTTCAATGGACAACCATAAACTACTACAATGATCAGATCAGGGGTAGAAATGGAATTAAATTAGGGGATTTGATTGAGTAGTTCTTACCTGGAAGCAGAAAAAAGAACTCCTGAAGAGATTCCTTTAACACCGTTGATGGAAAAGAGAAATGAAGGATATGAATTGGATATGGTTCTTTTGATTCGATCGATTACGGTTGCCTAACAAAAGTTGAGCAAGGATAAGGAATGAGGTAAGGATGAAGGAGACAAGAATGAATTGGGAATAGAATGGAAATAAGGACCAAGAAATTACTCTGTTTCTTGCTCTCTCGCTCTTTTCCTCTTCCAAGTGCCTCGATGGGATCTGGATCTGCAAATGTATCATCATGTTAGAAACTAAGAAGCAATTGAGAGACTGAAGAAATGTGTATTGCATTGAATTGCTTAATGTTTACAAATGACCAACCTATCTATTTATACACTAATTTACACTAATAATAATAATACAAATATCCTTAAAACATGGAGGAGGGAAACATGGAGAAGAACATGGAGAGGGACACTCCTTCTTTTAAGGAAACCATGTTCCTGGTTTTGTGGGAATATGATATATTCAACATCCCCCCTTAAACTCAAGGTGGCATTTGTGATGACAAATTGAGTTTAAAAAGAAGGTCTTGAAATCGCCGAGTAGGTAAGCTTTTGGTGAAGATATCAGCTGTCTGATCGATGGAGGAGGTGGATTGTAGGAGAAGAATTCCTTGCTGAAGATGATGTCGCACAAAATGACAGTCAATTTCGATGTGTTTTGTGCGTTCATGGAATACATCATTGTGAGCTATCTGGACTGCACTTCGGTTATCACAATAGAGAGGAGTTGTTTGAGTTTGAAGAACGCCCATGTCAGCTAGAAGCCATCGAAGCCAAATCAACTGTGATGTGGTATCTGCAAGTGCGCGATATTCAGCTTCAGTACTAGAACGAGCAACAACCGTTTGTTTCTTACTGCGCCAGGATATGAGGGAATGGCCAAGGAAGAAACAGTATCCAGTAGTCGATCGTCTGTCAGTTGGATCTCCTGCCCAATCAGCATCAGAATAAGCATATAACTGTAACGGAGAGTGAGATGAAAAAAGAAGACCATGGAAGATGGTGCCTTTGATGTAGCGTAGAATTCGAAGGACAGCTGCAAAGTGAACGGAACGAGGAGCGGTCATGAATTGACTGACAAGGTGTACGGCATAGCAAATATCTGGGCGAGTCACGGTGAGGTAGATCAGGCTGCCAACAAGTTGACGGTAGAGGGTGGAATCAAAGAGAAGTTCTCCATCATTCGGTCGAAGTTTGATGTTAAGTTCAAGAGGAGTATCTGCAATCTTGCTGTCGGAAATGCTAGCTCGAGATAAAAGATCAGATGCATATTTTGCTTGAGATAAGTAATAACCATCAGTGCATTTTGTTACCTCAATCCCAAGAAAATAACTTAGTTTACCTAGATCTTTCATCTCAAATTGTTGACTGAGGGAGGTTTTAAGTGTTTGAATGCCAGAGAGATCATCCCCAGTGATTATCATGTCATCCACGTATAGAAGTAGAATGATGGTACCTCGGTCAGACTTTTTCTTGAATAAGGACGAGTCATGAGGACTAGATGTGAAGCCAAGAGATTGAATGACGTTGCTGAATTTTGAAAACCAAGCTCGGGGAGCTTGTTTAAGACCATATAAGGCCTTTCGAAGTTTGCATACTTTGTTGGAGGGGATATTTGAACCAGGTGGAGGCTGCATATAGACTTCTTCTTCAAGATCTCCATTCAGGAAGGCATTTTTGACATCCATTTGGGAGAGAGACCATTTAAGAGAAGCTGCAACTGCAATGAGGGTACGAACGGTGGTGATGCGAGCAACTGGAGCAAATGTTTCTTCATAATCGATTCCATATTCCTGTGTATATCCTTTTGCTACCAATCTTGCTTTGTAGCGTTCAAGACTCCCATCAGATTTTGTTTTGATCTTGTATATCCATTTGCATCCCACTTTTGATTTTCTTGCCGGGAGATCAACAACGTCCCATGTGTTATTGTCCTGTAAAACATCTAATTCCTCATTCATTGCTCTCTGCCAAAGTGGGTTAGAAGATGCTTCACGAAAAGAATTTGGCTCATGTAAGGTAGCCAAGGCATAGTAAAGATGATAGTCACCAAGTTTAGTGGGGAGAACACGATTTCTAGAGGGATAACGGGAAGTTGAAGGAACATTTGCAGTATTTATGGTTTGTACCTCACTATGTGGTTGAATGGAAGGATCACTCGGTGAACTTTGTACCTCACTGTGTGTTAGAACTCTCAGATTGTTTCGCTCACCCTCTGCATGCTCTCTGTTTTCATGCAAGCTGTTTTCCTCACTGAGATTATTATTTCGCTCACCCTCTGCATGCTCTCTGTTTTCATGCAAGCTGTTTTCCTCACTGATATCATTGTTTCGCTCACCCTCTGCATGCTCTCTGTTTTCATGCAAGTTGTTTTCCTCACTGATATTATTCTCTTTACTCAACTCTCCTGGAAAAAACTCAATAGAAGGATTAGTAAAAAATTGATTGTGAAGATCCACAGAAAGTTGAAATGAAGAAATTTTTGAAAAATATTTGTTTTCCCAGAAAATCACATGTCGAGAGACCCGAAGGCGTCGACCAACAGGATCATAACAGCGGTAACCTTTGTGATCAAGACCATATCCAATAAAACAACATAATCTTGAGCGGGGTTCAAGTTTATTGTGTTCATGTTTTTGAAGAAGAACAAAACATGCACAACCAAAAATTTTGAGATTGGAGTAAGAAGGAAGTTTACCAAATAATTTTTCAAAGGGTGTGTGATTCTGAAGAACAATGGAAGGTACTCTGTTGATTGTGTAAACAGCTGTTAGAGCTGCTTCCCCCCAGAATTGTTCAGGGATGGAAGCATCAATGAGTAAAGTTCGAACTGTGTCAAGAATATGTCTATGCTTACGTTCTGCTCGGCCATTTTGTTGGGAGGTGCCTGGACAAGAGTATTGAGGAATGGTGCCATCCTGTTTCAAAATATCAAGAAAAGCGTGTTGTGTGTACTCAAGGGCATTGTCAGATCGGAAAACTTTAATGTGACACGAAAATTGGGTTTTAATCATGGTAGAAAATTCACGATAAATACCAAGTAATTCAGATCTGTTTTTCATCAAATATAGCCAAGTGTATCGAGAAAAATCATCAATAAATGTAACAAAATATCTAGATCCTCCCGTGGTGGAAATAGGGGAAGGTCCCCAAACATCAGAATGCACTAAATCAAAGGGAGCATTAGCAATTTTATCATTTTTATTGAAAGAAAGAGCGGGTTGTTTTCCGAGCTGGCAAGAAAGACAATCGAAATCAACATTAGGAACGGTTCCCAAAACACCAACATGAGACAAATGTTTAAGTTTATTTTTAGAAACATGACCGAGGCGAGAGTGCCAAATATTTAAAGAAGTAGATGCACTAGATGGTGTGGCAGCAGCAGTGGAGGAACTGTAAGGGAGATGAAGTGATGATAGTTCAAATAGACGTCCTATCTTAGTACCTGTCCCAACTATCTTGTTGGTTACAGAGTCCTGCACAGTCACACCACTTGGTGAGAACAAAACATTAAATCCCATATCACAAATTTGACCAACAGATAAGAGGTTCACAGATAATTTAGGAACATGATATGTGTTAGAAATAGCAAGATGTGGTGTGTGAACAGAGCCAATGTGGGTAATATTCATAAGGGAGCCATCGGCAGTGTGAATTGGTGGTGTTGTAGACGTTAATGTTTTGGAGGAAAAATATGATGGGTCAGATGTCATGTGATTGCAACAAGCAGAATCAAATAACCAAGTAGTATTACCTGATGTGGTGGAGAGGACGGTATGTTGATTCCGTTCATGAGCGAGTGCACGAGCGACAATAGTTTCGACGTCATTGGGAGTAAGAGTTGTTGTGGATTCTGTTGAAGTGGTTAAAGCAACATTGTCAGTTACAGCGGCATATGGTCGAGAGGATGGTCGAGATGATGAAGAGGGATGTTTTGATTGACTGGTGCCTTGGTCACGTTTCCTTTGCAATGTCCAACACTTGGCGATTGTGTGACCTGGTTTCTTGCAATACCTGCAAGAAATGTCAGAATTGTTGTGTGGTTTATTTGGTGGTGATGACGTGGTGGCAAGGACAGATTGTTTGGAAACACGAGAGGATGTGCGACAGGTTTCTTCTGCAATGAGCTCAGTGACAGCTTTATCCACAGTTGGTAATGGATCACGATGGAGTAGATTAGTCTTGATATGTTCATAATCACTATGAATTGCCATAACAAATTGATAGAGACGAAGAGTATCACGGTATTCCTCAAAGAGTTGAGCATCTCCAGTGCATAACCATTTTGGTTCAAATAGAGCTAATTGATCCCACAGATAAGATATTGCTGAATAAAAATCAGAGATTGATTGACCAGATTCTTGTCGCATATCATGCAAAGTGTTGAGATATTGTAATCGAGAAGCAACATTAGTAGCTGAATAACGAGTGGCTAGGAAATCAAATACCTCTTTAGCCGTGTCGAAACGACCAAATTGTTGTCGAATGGAGCGAATCGAGGTGTTACCAACCCAGGTAATGATTTTGTGATTGTTGCTATCCCACTCTTCAAGTCTGGACTGTAAAGAATCAGAACTTTCGTCCTTTTTCTCCGTAGGTTCTTTAATATCACCAGTGACATAACGCCAAAGTTTACGTCCTTTGAGAAAATTGCGCATGTCTTGAAGCCATAAGGTGTAGTTGGAACCGTCAAGAGTGGTGGAAATAGGTTGGGTAACATTATCTTGAGCCATTGGAAAGGAGACCTCAAGAACAAGGACACGAACCAGAAGGAATGGCAAGTATCCGGTTGAGTAGAGAGTTGAACCGAAAAATTCAAAGCTGAGTTGATAAAAACAGACCCCAAAAACAGATGGAGCACCCTCGAGAACCTTAGGAACCGGTCTTTGAATCCAACAAACCAGAATAAAATCGGGTGAACCGGACGGGTCAAGGAGTTGAACCGGAAGGTCAAGGTCAACTCTGAAGGCAAACCAGAAGGAGCCACGTGGATGAATCAAGGAAAGACACGTGTATCAATGAAATGATGACACGTGGCAGCGAGTGGAACAGTAGTGAAAAGCCACGTGGCAACAAGTGGACCAGTGGTGTAAAGACACGTGGCGGACACGTGGATAAATCACAAGATGACAGCTGGCGATGATGTGGACCAGTAGGCAAACAACACGTGGCAAAACACGTAGAAGGGATGTCGGAGAAGAAGACCGGCGCGTGAAACCGGCGGAAGCGCGTGGAGGCGCGTGGAGGCGCGTGAATGACTGGAACTGGACGAAAATTGGTGAGTTGGTAGATAGACGACCGCTGAGTACAATGAGGCGGCGCGTGGTGCCTAATAGGCAATTATAGGGACTGTAAAATGCAATTTACAGTAGGTCAGAGTTGAACTCCGGTGACGGCGCGTGGTGGCGCGTGGGGTGCACTCCGGCGGGTGAAATGTGACGAAAAATTGCAGATTGGCTTGTCTGAAGTTTATGTAGATGATGGTGGTGTTTGTCGAATTTTCGGAGGTTTTGCAGCGGAAGAACGAAATTGAAATTTCGCCGGAGAATTTTAACGAAATGGTTTTAGGAGACTAGCTCCGCTACCATGTTAGAAACTAAGAAGCAATTGAGAGACTGAAGAAATGTGTATTGCATTGAATTGCTTAATGTTTACAAATGACCAACCTATCTATTTATACACTAATTTACACTAATAATAATAATACAAATATCCTTAAAACATGGAGGAGGGAAACATGGAGAAGAACATGGAGAGGGACACTCCTTCTTTTAAGGAAACCATGTTCCTGGTTTTGTGGGAATATGATATATTCAACTAATATTCAACTAATATATTTAAGGAAAACATGGATCTGGATCTGCAAATGTATCATCAAATAATTAAGTCAATACTATTATGTGGCCATGGGTGTTGATGATTAATTTCTGGAAAATGATGGAATGTTCATCCACCACTAGATGTGGCCAAACTAGGACCATCCATTCCACTATGCATTGTGCCGCTTTTAATTTGTAGGTAGGATTTTCATTTCTTGTGTACTTGTATTCCATCCATTTTCTACGACTCGGTTATACGTATTTCATTTCCTTTATACACTCGTTTTCTACTTAATTTCAGACCAACTAGTGACTACCATCAGAGTTCACATTTATTTATATTGTCAGTTTCAACGTGCACCATAAACTACTAAAATGATGAAGTGAGGGGTAGAAATGGAATTAAATTAGGGGATCTAATAAGAGAATGAATCCACCAACTTTGCTTAATAAACGGCACAAATCAACAAACTTATTTTCTAAAACTTAAAACCAAAAAAATATACTCCACACAATTAGGTATTTGCTTTTTCAATGTTAAGTTGTGCACTTCCAAATACTTACCTCATTCAACATCTTTTTTACTTTTAAATATATATGTATTATTTTATTATTATATAATTTTTTTTTTATTCTTACAATTTTAAAACAAAAATAATAAAAATAAAAAATAAATATTTTATAAATGTAATTTTAAATTAATATTTTACTATACGAGGGAAGGGATGTAACTTTAGTGAAGCATTTTTTACCGAGTCGCGATTTTGTTTTTGTTCAATATTGACTAAAACATGCCTTTTGAAGTTTGGATGATTATAGTCTTATTTCATGGATTCAAAGACGTTCTTATATTTTAAAATTATTTATTAAATCTTTCATTTTTATGGGTGAATTAAAAATATTTTATATATTAATAAAAGAATTTTATGCATTAGGTTTCTTATTGCATCGAATTAATTATTAGGACGTTTATACGGACTTTTTACTATTTTTATTTTTTATATTAATAATCAAATGTGTTAAAATATCATTAATCTTTACAATGTGACTATTTCAACGTACTTTTAATTTTGGAAAAAAAACATAAAATTACCCCTACCTTTCTACCAAATGTTCAAAAACACTCTCATTAGTCAATATTTGTCAATTTTAATAAATCACACCATAATTTTAAAATTGTCTAAAAATTTATTTGGCTGACGTAAAAATTAATTTATTAAAAAAATGATATAAATTTTTTTCATCTCTTTACTTACACCCAATAAACACTAGATTGGAAAAATAAAAAAATAAAATTAAACAAAAAATCAACCCAACATATTTAAAAATACATATTGCGTTAATCTAAACCAAAAGTAACGTAAATTTTGAAATTTCATCTGAAAAAAAAAATTAGACACGAGTTAATTAATTGTCTAGATTATATTAAATCGAGTATTAATCATCTTAAAATTTCTAAATAACATTAAAAAATTACTAAAAAATACAGTAAAGCATAACTAAGCATTACATAATTTTCTGGATTATATTTTTATTATTTTATTTTATTTTTATTCGGTTATCTCACGTCTGCGTCTATTTAGTATAAGGAGAGGTGAAAAAATTTCAATATCATTTATTTTATAAATTAACTTTCACGTTATCTAAATTTAATGTAATTTTTTTAGAAGAGTCAAACAGGTATTAATTTTTTTTCTCATTTGGTATTAAACTTATTGTGAAATTGGATAAAACAAAATTGTGGTCACTCAAAATTTTGCTCATGTCTGCATCATTATAAATATAGTATTTACCTAAATTTAAAACTGGATAAATCGTATCAATATCTTTAACTATTAATTGAATTCTATCAATTGTTAATATTTATTTGATTTATTTTATTGTAATATATATTTAGATATTTAATAACATAATAGTTGAAGATATGTTTTTAAAGTATATACGTATTAAACATATTTTTTTCATTTAAAAAAAATGACATTGAAAATTTTATAGATTATTGATATCTAAAATTAAATAAACCTAATTGTTTTAGAAAAAGAAAATCGATTTCTTTAGTTGCCAAAATTAATTAGTAATAAAAAATAGCATAAATTACAAGGACTAAAGTATTATGGGGCCAAAACTGAGGCAGAATTCGAACCGATGACTACATGATATATATGGACTCACCCGGATCCATAAATCCCGCAAATCTAAATAATCACACAATTGTGTGGCACCTTTGCTATCCAACTTTCATAACCGTCTTTCAATTCTTCAGGAACTTCCACCTCCAAATTTTGAAGGTTTGTCAAGTGTTCAATACCTTCAGCCAATGATTCTTGCATCGTAGAATAAAGAATGCCCAAAAACTCTATGTGTGGCATCGCCCCCTTCTCAAAAATAATTTTTGTCGACAATAAATAAATCAAATATAATTGCTTCAACTTTGCGAAGCCACAACAAAAGCGCAGTACTTTTTCACTGGCCAAATAGGTGAGTTGAAGGCTAACCAAATTTTCAAGTGCTGCAATCAGAGTGAGTTGATCTCCACTTACTGTACAATCGATCAAGGTCATACGTTGGATATTGTGAAGTGAGTGAAACCAACGTGACGAAAATCTCATTGACACGTCCAAATGAATTTTCTTAAGGTTGAGAGGTAGGATGATCAAATCTTTAATGTCTCTGTCTCGCTCCACTTTTAACTCTAGCTTAAAACACTGCAACAGTTTCAACTGACCTAACGCCTCCCAATTCTTCCGTCTCTCCTCCAAATTTCCACCGTCATGATGCACAATTATATCAAGTCTTGTGAGTTGGGTCAAGGTCCAGAGTTGTCTCAGTGTCTCATATTTATCAATGCGGACCCCAACTAGGACTTGCAGCTTATTTAGCTTACTAATATCAAATAGTATTCGGATCCCATCAAAATAGTGACGCATGATCAGATGACGCAAGTTTCGCAACTCACCTACTGCTTCAGGGAGTTCATCCATCATCCCTGAGATGTCCAAGGTCTGAAGGTTAAGAAGTCTCCCAATGGAACTTGGAAGCTTTTGTATGCCAGATACGCTCAACCTCAAATACCTTAAGTTAAAAAGATTCCCTACTTCATCTGCTAGTTCTTTAGTGTGAACGTTACTTTCTAGATCTAACAACCTCAACATCTTAAATTTGAGGAGATGTTCTCTCGAAAAAGATGGTGGATTCCCAAGCAAGCTAAGGGAGCGGACTCGACTCATGTCACTGCCCGGTAATTTTAATTCCTTCACATTCGAGCAGTGAATAGACCAGCGGTAAGCTTCAAATTCATTTATTGCTTCCCTCCCATCACAAACACCACAAAACTTCTCATTCTTTGCTATTTCTAAAGCAAAATCACGCATCACGTCGTGCATCTTAATTATTTTTGGCTCTCCACTTTTATTTCTCGTCTCAACAAGAAGCATACTTCGAAAAACCAACTCAGAAAGGGACAAATCTGCCTCCTCTTCAGGAGTCTTTCCGTCACCACCTTCCATAAACCCCTCTGCTATCCATCGTCTAATAAGCATTGTCCGCGAGATTGGATAATCTTCCGGGAAAAGACAACAATACAAGAAACAATGCTTCAGTGAATAAAGCAAGTCACTGTAACTCAGCCTCAGAATCCTTTTCACGTCATCCATGTCGGAAGTTTTGAACAAATTGTCGCAGACATCAGTCCACTCGTGTTCTTTCCTTTTGGAAGACATATGACCTCCCAGAGTCACCAACGCTAGAGGTAGGCCGCTGCACTTATCCACCAGTTCTTGAGCCAACAAATCCAACTCAGGAGGACATGTTTTGTTTGGACAATCTGCGAAAGCTTTCAAGGAGAACAGGTCCCATGGCTCACTCCCCTGCAGTTGTCCAATATGGAGATTGTAGGATTTAACATCAGAAGAAGAAGGAGCATGCCTTTCGTCTCGAGTTGTGACCAAGATCCTACTCCCAAGCGCATCTTCAGGAAGTGCAACTTCCATTTGCTTCCAAACATTTGTATCCCATACGTCATCCAATACAAGAAGGTACCGTTTCCCCTTTAAGCAACCCTTGACCAGCTCAACCAAATCTATGTACTCTATCTTGTCCAAGTCCTCGGGAGTCTTTTTCTTTTCAACCTTATACAGCTTTCTGATTAAGTGTCTGAGTAACTCAATGACTGTATAAGTTCGGGAGACCGTAATCCATGCGGACAAGACAAACCCACCGAGACCTCTTTGACGGTTATAAATCTTGGAGACAAGTGTGGTTTTACCAGACCCGCCCATTCCAAACACCGAAATGACAGCTCGGAGTGGTTCAGAATCTGGCAGCAGCAGTTCCTCCAATGACTCAGTTTCCTTGTGGAAACCAATAATGGATTTTTCTTCAGTGAAATACGATCGATCCCTCAAGATTCTGACCGCTTGCTGCTGTTTAAGATATGTTGTATACGTCTTTCCAGCAGCATCTTGCGCAGATACCCCTGCTTTATATTTTGTGCGTCTCTCTGCAATGTCTGTGATACTTTTCTTTATCTTCTGCAACTTATGAGCAGTCTGATGCATCACCCAAAGAGTTGTCGGCGCATCGATGAGCAGATGGAGGAACCAAGATAAACAAGAAATATCATCATGATGGTGTTTATTCATGTGATAGGTGAACTCATCGATGATGTCCTCAGCCTCATATGCTTTGTCCCTAATGTCTGCCACCCATTTCATCTCTACTCCTTCAGAAAATTGCGTCTGCATTTCGCTTCGATCGGCCTCTTTTAGGCAGAGTTGCATGTTTTCCAACTCCGCCTTAAAATCCTTAACTTCACCAGGAACACACCATATCAATTCTGCTTCTTTTGCGAGAACATCTTCTAGTCTTCCAATCAACTTGTCAACTCCAGGTATGTACATGCTGCCCTTCTTTAATTTCTATACGTATTTGCAACTGCATTAATATTAAAGAGACACATGTGTAAGTTCTCTCTAGCAATACATAATTTCTCATAATTACAATATATATGAAGGATTGAACCCGTGACCAACGACATAAAGTCGCTATATACTAACTAATTGAACTACAACTTCACATACTACTTATATACACTAGGTTATTTTGGCATGTTGCGTTGCACGTGCGGAATTTATTTGGTATAATATAAATTTTTTAATAATGTCTCCGAAAATAGGATTAACATAAATTTTTATTGTGGTGCTTAAAAAATATTATATGCAGTACATTTGTACTGTTACTGATGTTCTAATGCGGGTGTCGACAGAAAAATCTTGTATTAATTCTGAAATAATTAATTTTAAGCTCTTAGAATTTTACTCATTGTGACTGTTTTCCAATTCCATACTTTTAAGGATATTTCTCACATTGTAGCTCCACCAGTACATTACATAGATTGATCTCTCACAACCTCTTTGAATATAGTGAGGAATTTGTTGGTAATCAAACAAGGAAATATTTTTATCACCCAGGTCAATTTCACAAAGAATGATAAATTTTAAAAATATGTAAAAGTCAAAGTTAGCAAGAATAATTTCATAGGAAGATAGTTTCAATATTTAACATATTTTGGTTCTTCAATAAATTATCTTTCTCTTTTGTATTTTAGCATTTCAATTATTAAATAATTTAAATAATTTTTTTGTTAATTATAATTTAATATTATTATAAAGTGAATATTTCATAAAAAGTTAATTTAATATACACTCATTATTCATAACTTTAATATTAAATCATTTTAAAAAATATATATAATTTATACAAATATAATTTATTTTTGCTAACTTTTTTAACTCACAATACTAAATATATTTTTTTATGATAAATTATTTACTAATTTCAAATTCTTACTAAAAGTTACGTATATAATAATTCTTTATTAATTAAATAAATGGTCATTTAATAAAAAAAATAAAAGTGCATTACTTAATTGAAAAATTAATTTATAAGTTTGTTCACTTTCTAATTTATAGATTTATTAATAAATGACATTATTGATTATGTATTATTCTGGGAAAAGGCACCACGAGGTCCCCCCTCTTATTATTTTCATTTTTGTCAGTCCTTAGGTTTTGAATTTGTTCAATTAGCTCCCCTCCGTTATAGACGTTAGCACTACCAAGTCCCTGCCGATAAAAAATGGACGGATTGCGACTAACGGACGTTAGTTGTGATTATTTAAATATTTTTTAAAAATTCACAAAAAATCATAAAAAAATGTAAAAATTCACAAAAAAAATGTAAAAAATTTTCAAAAATTGCTAAACCTAAAAATCTAGAAAAAAATTTAAAAATTTGAAAAAAATGTAAAAAATTCAAAAAAATGTAAAAATTCAAAACAAATGTAAAAATACCAAAAAAAATCTTAAACTTTCAAAAAAAATCTGTAAAATCCAAAAAAATCAATTAACCTAAAAATCCAAAAATAATTGAAAAAAAAAATCTAAAGAAATATAAAAAATGAAAAAAATCATAAAAAAATTTAAAAATCCAAAAAAATGTAAACATTCCCAAGAAAAATGTACAAATTCACAAAAATATGTAAAAAATTTAAAAACCTAAAAATCCAAGAAAAAATTTCATTTTTTGAAAAAAATGTAAAAATTCTCAAATAAATGTTAAAAAAAATTAAAAATGTAAAAATTCATAAAAACATGTAAAAATCCAGAAAAAATGTAAAAACTAAAAAAAATGTAAAAAAATGTAAAAATTAAAAGAAATCTAAAAATTCCATTTTTCTTGGGAATGTTTACATTTTTTTTGGATTTTTAATTTTTTTTATGATTTTTTTATTTTTTTCAATTTTTTTTGGATTTTTAGGTTAATTGATTTTTTTGGATTTTATAGATTTTTTTGGAAAGTTTAAGACATTTCTTTTGAATGTTTACATTTTTTTGGATTTTTAAAATTTTTTATGATTTTTTTCATTTTTTAAATTTCTTTAGATTTTTTTTTTTCAATTAATTTTGGATTTTTAGGTTAATTGATTTTTTTGGATTTTATAGATTTTTTTGGTATTTTTACATTTGTTTTGAATTTTTACATTTTTTTTGGGATTTTTTACATTTTTTATGAATTTTTTCCTTTTTTTCAAATTTTTAAAAAAATTTCTGGATTTTTAGGTTTAGCAATTTTTTTAAATTTTTTAAATTTTTTTGTGAATTTTTACAGTTTTTATGATTTTTTGTGAATTTAAAAAAAAAAAATTTTAAAAATTTAAATAATCACAACTAACGTCCGTTAGTCGCAATCCGTCCATTTTTTAACGGCAAGGACTTGGTAGTGCTAACGTCTATAACGGAGGGGAGCTAATTGAACAAATTCAAAACCTAAGGACTGACAAAAATGAAAATAATAAGAGGGGGGACCTCGTGGTGCCTTTTCCCTATTATTCTCTTATTTTTAAGAAAAAATAAAATTATGTCAAAATAATTTAATACCACATTATAAACATGCAAATAAACTTTAAATTATTTTCGATAACCGTAACTTATTTTTTTCATCTAAATAAATATTGTGGTTGATTTGAGCTAATTAAAAATACATTAACTTATTTGATATTAGTTGGAAATGCATATGCAAATGCAAAACATTAATTATAAAGATTGATCGTTCCTTCTTTCAAATTCTCGCAAATAAGAACTTGGATATCCATGTACAACATTCAGAATCGTAAGCAACGAAATAACTCTAGGTCTTCTTTTCTAATTGGCTCACTTAAATTGCTATTTACTTTTCATTTCTGTTTATGAGATTCGTTACTACCTATATCTTTTAAAAAAACTAACATACCATTGAAACATTATACAAAATAATCAGGATATAAAATTGTTAAGTTTATATTCCCAATTTTGACTCAATTGAGTATCATATATATGGATTTGGGAAAATACAAAATAAGGTACCTGTACCTTGGGGTTACATTCTTTTTGGCACCTCTACCTTATTTCGTCTTTAAATGGTACTCGTACTGAAATGTTTGATCACATTTGGTACCTGCGGCCGTTTCCGTTACCACTTTACCATTATGTAGCTTACGTGGCATGGCATGTCATGCCACGTCAGCATTAGTTTAATATTTCTTTTTCCTTTTCTTTTATTTTCTTTCCTTTTCTTTTCTTTCTTTTTCTTCCTTTTTCTTTCCTTCTTTCTTTCTTCCTCCTCTACACAACTCCCTCATTCAATTTCCACCGCACCTTCTCACCTTCTCCCTCAATTCAATTTCCACTGCACCAAACAACCTTCTACCTCGTTCAATTTCTCTACCAAATTAATTCAAGCACCCTCTGCCAAATTAAATCAAGACACAACCCTCTCTCCTCACCATCATCAACCAACCCCATCTTAATCCTCACTGCCAAACAACATACTCCTCATCCTCTCCTCACCATCCTCACCAACAAACACAAAAAGCACACCCTCAATCTCGCCCAACTGCCATTACCACCATCACCGACCAATAGCCACCACAGCACCGCGCTCTCCCTCCTCCGACTCCGGCGGCAACGCAAGCACACAAAAAAATTGCTCCCATTCTCAATCTTTCGTCTCTCTCACTTTTCTGTTTTCTCTTCTCTGTTTCTTTTCTTGCTTGTTGCTTGGTCTGCTGCCGTGTTTGTTGTTTGATTTGCAGGGGTGTTTCGGATTAGAGGAGGAGATGAACGATTTGTATGGGGTTTGGGTTTGATTTGTATTGGGTGTGATTTGTATGGGGTTTGGGTTTGCTTTGTATGGGTATTTGGCACGGGTGCAGTGGAAATTGAATGAGGGAGTTTTCGTGTGCAGAGGAGGAAGAAAGAAGGAAAGAAAAAGGAAGAAAAAGAAAGAAAAGAAAAGAAAAGAAAAGAAAAGAAAAGAAAAGAAATATTAAACTAATGCTGACGTGGCATGCCATGTCATCATATTTGATGACATGTCATGCCACGTAAGCTACATAACGGTAAAGTGGTAACGGAAACGGCCGCATGTACCAAATGTGATCAAACATTTCAGTATGAGTACCATTTAAAGACGAAATAAGGTAGAGGTGCCAAAAAGAATGTAACCCCAAGGTACAGGTACCTTATTTTGCATTTTCCCATATGGATTTCTCTAAAAAAAAATGCATATATTTTGAATAGGAAAAAAATCTTATAATTAATCCGGATATTCAAAATTAATTCATAAAAATTAACCCGAGCATGAATTTTCTAAAGGATTTGTACATGCTTTGTTTTTTTAAAATAAATTGAATAAAACGTTGTATATGACTATATGCTAATTAGGTTAGGCTAGTTATGTAGAAAAATTAAAAATTAAGCAATACCAAATCTAATTACCACTAAGAAATATAATGAAGAAGTTGAATATATCTTAGTTTATGATCGAGGAATTACTTAATGTAAATAAAAAAATCAATTGATATTAATTATTAAACACAAACAATAAAATAAATTATTTAAAAAAAAAACAAAACAGAACAGATAATTATGATTATAATTTAAATTAACTAGTTGTGTTTTTAATTTTAGTTACTTATATTATTACATACTTGGAAAACTAAATATGTATTTTATTTTGGTATCTTTAAAACTTGTGAATCAATACTAATTCTATTCGCACCTGACCAGGTATTTAGGTATTTTATTATATTATCTAACTTAACTACCAACTGAATTAATATTAGTACTCTCGCTATTGTTAAGAATTTCAATGCTCTCACTTTTTTTTTAAATTATTTTTTCAACGAACTGAGAAAAACAACTTCTACTTTAGGTAAATTGACTGAACTATTTTTTTCCCAAATTTAAAAACGAAAATTATTATTGGATAAAGTTTTAATAGATTTATAAAAACTTAAAAGAAAATTAAGAGTGTAATAGACTTTTAAACAATAATTTAAGGGTATGATAGATTTAAAAAAAATAAAACCCTTCATGATCTTTAGTAAAGTTTGATTGACAAAGAACACAGTTGTGTTAATTTTCTATGGAGTATTTAATTAACTTATTGCATGTTAATTTAAAAGAAGTTTATAGTAAAAAGAAAAAGAACTAACCTTTTATTTTTGATCTGGCCTTTTTTTGTTTCTCCTTCTCTACTGATCTGCTTGCTCCACAAAATCAATCCGCCATCACCACTCAGTCATAGTCTCAAATCTTGGCGAATTACTAGTAGTCTTTGCCTATACCATAAACTACTACAATGATCAGATCAGGGGTAGAAATAAAATTAAATTAGGGGATTTGATTGAGTAGTTCTTACATGGAAGCAGCAAAACTCCTCGAGAGATCCAACCCCAGTTGTTTTGAAAAATGCAGCGATCGATGGAAAAAATAAATGAAGAGAAGGATATAAATTGGATATGGTTTTTTTATGCAGTCGATTACGGTTCCCTAACCAAAGTTGAGCAAAGATAAGGAATGAGGTGCTCTGGCGTACAGTAGAGTCTCATCTCAGACCACTATCCCAACTTTTATAATCCAATTTCATTTCTTCATATCTGTAAAAAGTCAAACACTGGAGGAAAATCGACGGTCGACCGCCAATGGACAATAAAAGGATATTCCGTAACCGATTCGCACAGCAGAAAATGCCTGTCAACAAGCAGTAGATTTTGTTCAAGGTTACGGACCGACGGACCGTTTACTTTTAAGTTCCGGCATGTGGCGTGATGTGTATGGTGGTCACGTTTATGTTGGGTGAGATCCAAAATTAAAATAATGATAAAACAAATATTTTTCAACTAAAATTTCAATCTATCTAGTCATGTACTCCCTCCGGCATAATATAACTGACGCATTTAGTGTAAAAATCAAAATTCGAAATTAACTGACGCCTTCGTTTAATGTGCTGTCTTTGGGTGCATTTTTAGGTTTTTGTCCCTTGAACGACATGTCATTCGCTTACTAAACTGTGTGTCATACAGGGGCAAAAGAGTGAAACGAAACAGTGCATCGTACGTGGTTGTTTTGAAAACAGAGTGTCTGACATCCTCTCTCTCCATCTTCTCCTTCTATCTTCTTCGTCTCCCTTTCATCTTTTTCTTCAACAAATAAACAGAGAAAAATCAAAGCGACCATAAATTCTTGCCGGAAATGATGAGACGAGAAGAACCTAGGTGACGGCGGTGGCAACGGTGGCCAGACGCGTTCCCACATGCCGGAGCGTGGAAAGGAGCCACGGAATCTTCGTCGGCGTTTGGCGGCGCGTGGCTAGTCTGAGTGGCGTCGTTCCACCTGCTCCCGACTCGAGACGGCCTTCTGCTCTTTTCTGTGTGGGCAGTGAGAACAGGAAACAGCGGAGGACGAAACATTGTGGTTGGAGCAGCTAAAGCCCACGTTTTGCTTGCAACGCCCAGTCAAAACCTACAACGCATAGTCACCTTAATTCGTGTAAAATGTGGGCCCGCGTCAACTAAATTATATCTGAGGGAGTACCACTGTCAAGGAAAATTAATAAATGTAAGGGGAGATTATCTTAGATACCTAGAGTAATTTTAAATATAATATATATATGTTTTTTTCGATTTTAAAAAAAATTAACCCACTAAAAAAAAGATAAAATCAAGCTTAATGTACAAAGATAAAAAAAAAATAGACATACCATAATACTTAAAATATTATAAGAATCAATATAAATAATTTTTATCTGACTGATGATAAAAATATTAGTAGAGATTTAAATCAGGTTCGAATTTCACCCTAATTTATAAAAAATAAATAAAAATAGAATTAATTAGAGTTAAAAAATAAATACGTCAAATTTTATGGTTATACTACATTAATGACATTATAAATACGTCATTTTAGAATTCTTTAGGAAAAAATAAAATAAAAACATAGGCCCTGTATTTTAGAATTTGTTGGGTTATTAACTTAGGGACTAATTAGTAAATATGAGAGTTTTGTATTTTTGAATTATTTTAATGAAATCTAATATCTTGTACATACACACGTGTACTACCGTTTCTTCTTCTTCCTCTCCATCATTCTATAAATCCCTCTCTCCCTACCCACCCTACTTGTCTACTACCAAGTGCCAACCTCTTTCCGTCCTCCATTTCTGATTTCTAAAGCTTCCTTCACCAAAAAAACAAAAAATCCAGAAAAAAGAAGCTAATAAAAAACAAGAAAACAGAGCACTAATTTACCTTGTATGGCAGCTAACTGGAAGAATACTCAAGGGATCGCTAGCTTAGGTAAGCGATTCGTCAACCAGATCTGGACTCCGTCTCCTCCCCCATCTTCTCAAGAAAATAAGTCAAGGGGCGAAATTAGAACGAAAATATTGGAGCGTGGGCGAATGTAATAGTAATTTTTTTAGTGGTTAAATTATGATAGATTGATAAAAAGAGAATTAAAAAATTAAATTCATTACATAAAATTTAAATTTTGTGGGACTAATGTGGTTGATGGTTGCCGAAACCGTCAAAATAAAATAATACAATCTACTAATGCACATGTAGTTTTAAAACAGCAAGTGATAAAAGGTTCGTCCTCAGGGATTCGGTGGCAATTAATATTCTTTGTAAATGATCAGGAATGGTAACGGGTGGTAAATACCAATATTGGGTTGTTGTGAATAATTGCGAAAAGTAAGTAACAGAAAGAAATAAATGGATGTGGTGTGTGAAATCAGTTGTGACAAATTCCCAGTGAGGATTCCGATGAGCTCATGCAATTAATTAATCGATCATTGATTCAAGTATTTTCAAAACCAGACTTGCAGACGGCTATAGAGATCAGGTTCTCACCTAGATCTCCTGCTCTCTACCTATTCGAGATTCTTAAAGGTTCTCACATATTAAGGTCCTTGATATATCTTATGGCCTAAAGAAGCTATTCTATTAGGTCTAATAAGATAACCAAATAATTCTACCGTAAGAGACCTTCCCGAGTTTAAGAGAGAGAAGTGTCTACTCCTGTAAACTCGACCTTAATTATTTTCCAATCTGATCCATCGATCAGTTGGTTGCCTTCGTATCACTTTCTACAATGTAGACTCCAAAGTATCAAGAGAAGACAGTAATCATACAAATTCTAGTGTAGTTGATCAAGCTTCAAAAGAAGTATGCATAATTTGACAATCAATTAAAATAATTAAAGATGCAAGATGGAATTTAATAAATTCGTTTAGATCTCACAATCAATTAATCATGGCTTAAATCCTCACAAGGAATAGATGGTAATTAGCCTATCATCATAAGAAATAAATAAATAAATAAGATGTAAGCATAAAAAGTAATTGAATTAATTAAAAAAAAGGAAAAAGCAAATAGCGTTGCCAAGCTATTTCAATGGAATTGTGTTTGTAAAACATGATCTCTTTTTCAGAGAGGCGCAGCCTCCTTTAAATAATAACGGGATTGCGCACCACGGGGTCCCTCCACTTATTATTTTCATTTTAGTCAGTCCCTAACGTTTGTTTTTGTTCGATTTGGTCCCACACGTTACCTCCGTTAGACCCGCGGAGTCCCTCCTCCGATAACGACACAAACGGCCGTTAGTTTTGATTTTTTTATTATTAAATCTGACAAAAGTTACTGACGGCGGGACACACATGTCGAAAAAATTAATTTAAATTTTAAAAATATTAGAAAAATACTGAAAAATAAAATAAATTAAAATACAAAAATTAGAAAAATTAAAAGAAAAATAAATTATTAATTTAAAAAATACAGAATATTTAGAATATTTAATTTTAAAATTCAAAAATATATAATTAATTTTAAAATTCAAAAAAATAATTAATTAATTTTAAAATCCAAAAAAATAATTATTTAATTTTAAGAAAAAAAGTAAGAAAGAAAGAAATTAAGAAAAAAAGGAAAGAAAGAGAAAAAAAAGAAATTAAATAATTATTTTTTTGAATTTTAAAATTAATTAAATATTTTTTTGAATTTTAAAATTAATTATATATTTTTGAATTTTAAAATTAATTAATTATTTTTTAATTTTAAAATTAAATATTATAAATATTCTGTATTTTTTAAATTAATAATATTATTTTTATTTTATTTTTTCTAATTTTTTTCGTATTTTTCTAATATTTTTAAAATTTTAAATAATATTATTAATTTCAGAAAAGAGAAAAAAATAAATAAATTAAATAATTATTTTTTGAATTTTAAAATTAATTAATTATTTTTTTGAATTTTAAAATTAATTATATATTTTTTTAATTTTAAAATTAATTAATTTTTTTTTTGAATTTTCCGACACATGGGACTCGCTTTTTCAGTTTTTATAATAAAATAATAGAAACTAACGGCAGTTTGTCACCGTTAAGGGAGGAGGGACTCCGCGGGTCTAACGGAGGTAACGTGTGGGACCAAATCGAACAAAAACAAACGTTAGGGACTGACTAAAATGAAAATAATAAGTGGAGGGACCCCCGGGTGCGCAATCCCAAATAATAACTACTTAATTCTCTATTTACAAAATTCAAAATAGGATAATATCTAATAATATCTGTTCCATAATCCTAACAGAAGCGTAGGAGACATTCTGTGGCAGCAGGACTCCTTGCTGGAATAGAAGATCAGCAGCGTGAGGTCTTCTAGAAGAACAAGACAGCTGGTCCACGCTGGAATTTCGGGTCTTCCTTACCCCAGGTCTGGGGTAAAGACGCTTCAGACCAAAACAACTCTAAACTTGACGATTTCAGCTCCTAATGAATCGTTTTGCTTATCAGCGACATAATCTGTAACAAGGAGTGAAAAGCGTAAGAATTAGCAGTATCATCGTCCTAAAATAAGCGTAAAAGATGATGATAAATAGACATTTAACGCTCCAATCAGTGGTAGTGACTTTTTTTGTAGAGGAGAAAAATATACTCTCCGGGGCAAAATAATAGTCGTTTTAAGATTTGATTTTACTGTTCCGGTACGTATCTTAAAGCGGCCAGAATAGTCACTATTTGAGACAATTTTGCCTCTAATTTTTTCTCGGAAGTATGTTAAGGATTAACGTACGTTCGAAAAAAATACGGAATTTTTTGGGGTTAAATAGTGAGTTATCCGGCATCCTTGATATGCGTTCCCTACTGAATATTGGGATGCGAGGAAGTCATTTATTTTGCCCCAAAGGGAGTATTAGATTAACTAGAGAAAGCTACAAAATACAAGTGTCGTTATATAATCTTAAAAAAAAAAATACTGAAAAAAAAATTCTAAAGGACTATAACGGAGAAACTAAAAAATTGGGAGGACCGACAAACACCAAAGGGGAAACCAAACGGTCAACTGCCAAACCGCAATGGAATATTCCGTGACCGATTCGCACAACAGAGAGACGTCGTTACAAGGTGAGTGTGCGACAGACTGCTCACTACAGTAGTTTATACTAGTACTAGATTTTGTCTAAGGTTACGGTACCGTTTACTTTTTAAGTACCGGCATGTGGCAATACGTACGCTGGTCAAGTTTATGTCGGTTGGGATACAATAATTAAAATAATGAGAAAATTAATTTTTTTTCCAAATTTTCAAGTCATCTAGTTATGTACTCCACTTTTCCTCACATGACTTCTTAATATGTTTAGACTATCATATATAAAATGTCTTTTTTGTGTTTAAAAAAATTTGTACGTTTTAAGATAGTAAAAATTCGTATAATAATAATTTTTTATCTTATTTTATTTTACATTATTTTATTTTTATTTCTAATTTCCACTCAAATTATCACACTATCATCAAATTGGGTTGATGCATACAAAAAAATTGTCATTTACATAAAATATATGCTCTGAAAAATATAAAATGACAAGTATTGTGAACAGTAAAAATCCGTAAGAAAGTTATTTAATTTGCCCCAGAGGGAGTAATTAATAGCACATAATATTTTATATTTATTAGTTTATTTTAGATATTAATTAATAGAAAGACATGTTTATTAGCTTTTTTTTAATAATTAATGTTTTTTTAATTTTTATAAATATGCTATGGAGAGATTTTTTGTGTGACGGAAATGCTAGTCGTTTAAACTTACAATTACTACTGCAGCGGTTTTACTAGTAACTATAGAAAATGGTGTCATGTCAATTATGACGTCAGCTCTTTTTTTCTTTTAAACAATTATTTATTAATTAATTTGTCCATGTATTCGTATAATATTTTTAATTAAATCTCTGCATAGTTAATTTATAGAAAAAGTCCGTTCATACTTTTAAATAATTAATTTATTTTTTGTGTTGATAAAAGTTTTTCCAATCAAACTCGTGCATAATTTAATTCTTGTATTTATAAAAAAATCCAATCATACCCTAAATGCTTAATTTAGTATGCTATAAAATTTCTAATCAAACTCAATCTTACAACTCCGAGACCCAAATTGCTAGTAGAATATATAGAGTACATGTTAGAATCAAAGAATCAAATACTTTACAAGAGAAATTTGAGATTGAGAGTACAAGATAATATATATTTTTTTCTTCCTTTTAATAAATCTTTTTTATAAGTACATTGATTTATATGAATTAAATAGGAGCAAATAAGACGTATTTGAGACGTATTTGAGAGAGCTATCTCATTTGAGGTCCAATAATATTCGAATAAAAATAATTTTTTATTCGAGTAAAAACTAAACGAATACCAAAAATTGAAAAGAAAAGCAATTACTCGTGTAAGATTAGACAAAAGTCCTTCCTAATAAATAATTTTTTTTGAAGAAATTATTTTAAGGGTACACATTAAAAGAGAAAATATTTACTTGAGATTTGTACTTGGCCGGTGTGAAGGATGGATCGATGCATTATTTTGTTGTTGTTAAGTAGTCATATTCACTGTATCATATCAAGCATGATCCATTGCCAAAGCACACCCAAAGGTAATGCCCAGAATGGTGTTACTATTTTAATTATTGAGGTAAAATGTCAGCAAGTCAACTACATTTGCCAATAATACTGTAAAATAATTAGAAGCAACAAAAAAATAAATTGCCATCTCAATTTTATTGATTTTGATTTGATCGATAATTGATTATCGAGTCATGGGCCGACTAGAAACGGTTATACTTGGTGAGCATGGATAAAAATAGTTGTTTAAGTAATTATTTATCAGCACTTTTTGTGTTATTAGTTTATAATAAAAAAATTAAAATTTAATTCACATATATGAATCAATTATACGAAAAGTATTGATAAATAATATTTTAGGAATTCAACCCCTTTAATTTTTTCTTGAATATGACCAGTCATGTTAAAAAAATCTGAACCGTTGAGATTAAAAATTCAAGTAATTAATGAGTTGACCTCTCGTTGAATTTTATTGACTGGTCAACTCATTAATAATTTGAATTTTTAATCTCATCCGTCCAATTTTATTGAACGGTTCAGATTCTTCTAACATGAGTGGTTATGTTTAAGAAAAAATTAGAAGAGTTGAATCCGTGTTCTAGAATGATTGTCCTCGACCCTAGTTTTTGAATTAATATTTGCAACTCATTTGGTACAACACGCAAAGATGATTCGATTTCTATTTTTTATTAAGTTATATTTTACATTTTTTTTAACAAATAAGAATGAAGTGAAGCGCATATAAAAATAACATGCGTAAATTTAATAAAAGTATACATCATCTAGCACCACTCTATACATTATATAATATGTACTATTGGATAAAATGTTTTTATAAAATGTGATGGGGTTTTAAATTATTGCCCGTGTATTTCATCAAAACTGATTTAATTTGTAAGAAAATGAATACTTTGATTTCAATTATTTAGTACGGAGTATATAGAATACTTTTCCCTCTTGTATTAAACATTTCCCGAAATATTTTAGCTGACGTTTGACCTGAGGTAATCTATAAGGTAATCCTAAATTCTTAATAATGTTTTGTTTGGTGTGGATAGAACCAGAGAATCCTCAAGGAAAATGATTACTTCCAAATTAAATGGTATTATACGAATTCTATTGAAAAGGAAAAATTAACTATATTGTTATGACAAAATTATCAATTTCAAGTAGACATTACATCTTAATAAGATTGTATGTGATATTAATAAATAATAGTATAACCGTATAATTATTATTCCCTCCGGTCCTTAATGTATGACGTTTTAGCATTTGTTTTTACTGTTCCGGAATGTATCTTAAGACGGCCGGAACAGTCACTATTTGAGACAATTTTGCCCCGAATTTTTTCTTGGAACTATGTTAAGGATTAACGTACGTTTAAAAAAAAATCGAAATTTTTTGAGGTCAAATAGTGTCTCATCCGGCCTCCTCGATATGCGTTTCCTATTGAATATTGGGATGCGAGGAAGCCATACATTTAGGACCAGAGGGAGTATGTTATAATATGTTTCTAATAATACATCATTATTTTCTAATGCATTATATATTAATACTATAAAATTTTCCAGTCGTTTGAAAAGCAACCAATAGAGACAAACGTTCATTAAATTTTATTATTTTATTAGTTTATTCTGACGAAGTGGCATGCGGGCTCACGCGTTCAGACTACTAATTAAAAAAAATTAAAAATTAAAAATTAATAATAACATCTCATAATTTTCATACTCCATTAATTAAAAAAAAAAACTAACATTAGTTGTGGTCAAACGATAAGAAACTTGTTCATTTTTAAATAAGATTTTAAATCAAATCTTGAGAATGGAGAAAATTATACTAAAAAGGGACGGACAAAATTCTAACCAAATTATTATACGAAGTAAAAAAAAACTTGAAAAAATGCCTAATTAAAGGTGAGGTTCTACGAAGTTTCCTAAAGAGTCAAAGGCTTTCTTATCCCTTTTTTTATGCCTCGGTTTTTTCCAGTGACACCGTGACACCGACGGGAGCAAAATTAAGACCTTATTTTTTTAAAAAAATTGTAATACAAAACCATGTAAATTGTACTTGCGTTTGAAGTTTGAACGTATTGACGATCATGTCACTGTCCCTCTACTTGTATTCTTACAAAGTCTCACAATCCTTGACTCGCAAGTATATTTTCTTTTTATCCACTTGTATATTTCATACTACTACTACTACATGAAAAAGGAGATTATTGAAGTTGAATATATAAATAATATAAACAATAGTATATTAGTATTAAAATCTTAGAGCGAAAAATATTGTGATAGCCACAAAATTTTGAAACAAAAAACTCTCTTTTTTTTCTATATTTTTCAATATCTGAAGTTTATCTCTTATTCCAATAGAGACTTGGAAGATGTATATAACTTTTCCAAACATACATGCTTATAATTTCATGGATCCATTTCATTAGGGGCTCGTGAAGTAAGAATAAATGAATAATGCGCATTTTGTGTGATTAAGTGATAAAAATTTAAATATTTTAGTTTAAATTTTAGGTATAATTAGTTTAAAATATACGAAGAGCACACTAAAAATGCCATTTTTTTAAAAAAATTAATAATATTTACGCAAGATTATATTTCTATTCAAAAAAGAAAAACTAATTAAATTAAAAACGGCAATACATAACGTGTGCCAAACAAATAAAACCTAATTTCGACATCTAACGGGCAAAAAATAGAGGGAATGTAAGTCACTATTAAATTAACTAAAATCAACCTCGGAAAGTAAATTTTAAAGAACTATCACACTGTTTGAAAGTAAAATTAACCGGGATCAAAATTAATATCAAACCGCCGGGAACGAAACCAATCAAAACACTCATTTATGGTGAGCACCGAGTAGGGAAAGATAGAATTAATAAATTTTATCCATATTATACCAAAAGAAAATAATAAAATAAAAAAAATCGTCCAAGGAGATCAAGATATCTACAGCGGAATATAAAGGACTTCGACACTAAAGAAGATATAAAGCCAAGACGATAAGTAAAAGTCACAGCTTCAAATCTCACCCCAGGTCCCCAACTTGTCAAGAAAACTAAACACCGACAAACATTAGAGGAAAATCGACGGCGACAGCCAATGGACAATAAAAGGATATTCCGTAACCGATTCGCACAACAGAAGATGCCTGTCACAAGCAGTAGATTCTGTTCAAGGTTACGGACGGACGGACCGTTTACTTTTAAGTTCCGGCATGTGGCGCGATGCGTATGGTGGTCACGTTTATGTCGGGTGAGATCCAAAATTAAAATAATGATAAAACAAATATTTTTCAACTAAAATTTCAATCTATCTAGTCATGTACCACTTTCAAGGAAAATTAATAAATAAATGTAAGGGGGGATTATGTTAGATACCTAGAGTAATTTTAAATTTAATATATATGTTTTCTTCGATTTTAAAATAAATTAGCCCACTAAAAAAATATAAAATCAAGCTTAATGGACAAAATAAAAAATAGAGATACCATAACACTTAAAATATTATAAGAATCAAAGTAGATAATTATGTTTTAATAGAGTTAGTTTTATCTGACGGGTGATAAAAATATTAGTAGAGATTTAAATTAGGTTCGAATCTCACCTCTAATTTATAAAATAAAAATAAAAATAGAGTTAATTAGTGTTAAAACAAAAATATAAACTTTTGTTACATTTAATGTGGAAAAATAAAACTTTTAAATTAATTTAATGTGGCATGTAATTAGGGCTGATTTTGACCGTCAAAATTAAAGGTGGACTAACACCATAAGCAAAATTAAAAATTCTATTAGCTAAAAAAATTAAATTAAATTAATTTTACAATTTTGAGAACAACAATTAGCCTGAAGTTAAGTACTATTTTTTACTAAAAAAGGAAAAAGAAAGGAAAAAAGAGGACATACTTTAAGTAATTTTAAGAAGTTAGACAACAAAATCTCCTTGGAAAAAGATAATCCCTAAAATAAATAAATAAAATTATTTTTTATATTAACGTAACAATACTTTAAATCAAATATCGATTATTAATTAGTCATTAAATATACTTAATAGTATAGATTTTAAAATTATAAAATTTATATGTCAAATTTTATGGTTATATTGCATTAACGATATTATAAATACGTGATGGTAGAAGTTTTTAGGAAAAAATAAAATAAAAAACATAGGCCGGTATTTTAGAATTTGTTGGGTTATTAACTTAGGGACTAATTAGTAATTATGAGAGTTTTGTTTTTTTCAATTTATTTTAATGAAATCTAATATCTTGTCCATACACACGTGTACTACCTACCGTTTCTTCCTCTTCCTCTCCATCAATCTATATAAATCCCCCTCTGCCTACCCACCCTACTTTCTAATGTCTACTACCAAGTACCGTCCTCTTTTCGTCCTCCATTTCTGATTTCTCAAGTTTCCTTCACCAAAAAACAAAAAATCCAGAAAAAAAGAAGCTAATAAAAAACAAGAAAACAGAGCTCTAATTTACCTTGTATGGCAGCTAACTGGAAGAACACTCAAGGGATCGCTAGCTTAGGTAAGCGATTCGTCAACCAGATCTGTACTCCGTCTCCTCCTCCTCCATCTTCTCTCCTCGCCGCTCATTCACTCAGGTATTTTTTTGATCTCTAATTTATTAATTCTTTTCTTCTTGGCATGTTTTTTATGAGTTTTGATGTGATTTTCTGGTGAAGTTTTAAATAATTGTGTTTCTTTTTTGTCACTGTTTTCTGATTCTAATTTCCAATAGAAGTTGCGAGAAAGAATCTAGCCTGAAATTTCTTGTTTTCCCTTTAATTTTTATTTATACGTTCAATCGTTATCGGACCTCTAATTGGATCGTTCAATGATAAGATCTTTTTATTTTCATGCTCGAACTCGATCTAATAATCGTGCAGCAATAAACGTATAAAATTTAAATTTTACTATATTTATTGCTAATTTTCGATTATCTTTCTCGTCGTTCCTGTCAAATATTCCTTTTGTTTCCCTCTCTTTTTTAACAGTGACATCGGATTTTTGTTCGTACTCCGGCGATACGCCGTACTCCATCGTATTGTAGTGGCGGATAAAGTGTAGTGGATAACGATAGGCTGGGCGACAAATTTTTGATTGGACACTTGTCCGTCAGGACTCATTTTCTTATTTTAAGCATTTCTTTTTGAGACTTTTTATTTTTTCCTGCATTTTGCCAACAATACTGGTCCCAATCCCAATGAGTCCAAGACTCTCAACTAAATAAACGATGACTACAGACGTGCCGGTTTGACAAGCGGGTTCATTTAATGGTACTATTAAAAATGGTTGGAGCCAATCTTATTTGATGCCATGGACCATGGCACCATCCATCCTTGGGTAAAATCAAGAACAACATGTGAGACAAACTATGATTGTGACCTTAAACAATTGGAATTGTTTTCAACGTTTTGGTTTGTCGGTATTTGAGTTCTATATTTTTCTAGCAATTCCTTGGCATTTTTGTCTTAAAAATGGATATCAATGGAATGCAAATTGCAGTGCCTTTATATTTTTTATTAATTCTTTTCCTGCCATGGATGAGCTTGAGAAGTGGCATTGTGGTAATTATAATACTCATTATCTAGTAGTGAGTGACGCATCTCCAAGTGGTGGGTCATGCAGCTTTTGTTCGCGAGTTGCGTGTTGTGACTTTTACTCCAACGCCTTATGTTTAGTGGGTTTAGAATCAAATCATGTACTCTTTTAAGAAATTGTTTTGGGCAGGAAGAGTTTTGCCGTTTTTTGATTTTTGAGGAATCGGTATTTAATATAATATGATTGGATATTATAAAATACTGTCTGATTTAAAATAAATAAAATTTCGAGAGACGTGATAAGTTGAGTTTAGGATACATTTGATCAATTCATTCTTTGAAATTAAACTTACATTTCACCTGAAACTAGACATAATTTATATTTTTAATTACAAGCTTAGCCAAGATGAGTTTAATTTTCCAAATTGATAAATCCTTTGCGCAGGAGGGGTGTACACGCATCTGCGTATGACAAGAACCTAGAGGAGGGAGTTCAACCAAGTGTGGTTCCGGACCATGTGATCCAGCCCGAATCGGACAAGTACTGGGCTCCACACCCGCAAACCGGTGTATTCGGGCCCGCTGCTGGCCAGCAACAGGTGGTTGCCGGCGCCGCCGAGGGCGGGAACCAAACCTCTGTCCTGGAGGAGAAGGCTTGGTTCCGCCCTACCAGCCTTGAGGATTTGGAGAAGCCACACCACGTTTGACAAGTGAGAAAGTGTGCCTAGTCGATGTTTATAGTGATAATTAAATAAATAGTTGCGGTTTATTTGTGGTACAAACGACGATTAATCTATGGAGGATTTGTACTATACTATCTATGGAGGATTTGTACTATACTATCTATTATGTTGTGGCATTGTGAAAAACTGTTGAGTACCTCTATGCAATTTGGCTTTGTTAAAAAGGTATTCCTTTTCCTTTTCTTTTTTTATAAGCTGTAGAATTTTATTATAACGACACAAAAAAGTGTGTTCCAAAAAATTGCGAGAATTAAAATGATTAAATTTGTACTATTAGTCTCGTTATTTTACTCGTTTGCATATATTTTACTTTTTATTTATATTTTAGACACATCGAGCTTATATATTATAATTTCGGTCACATTTTAAAGGGTACAAAGGACCTCTATCGAAGCTGTTATCACCGGAGAAGCATGCTCTTTTATCAGAATTTCACCCTGAACTGCAAATGGTCAGTCCACACATGGAAAAAATGAAATGGAATTGTTCAACAAAAAGGGTAAAAAAGAAGAGAGGAATATAATCAATGGCCAGTCCACCCCAGACAACATTTCCCCGCGGGAGGTTTCCAACATCAAATTAGACTGGAGCCTTTATAAACTCAAAGTACACTAGTGGGAATCTAACTAGCCATAAGATGTGTATGATCATGCACACCACAATCTAATTAGAATAGTTTATTTAAAATTCTAAATAGAAAATTTTATTAAGAAATAAATTATATAAGAATTATGAGGATTTTTTATCGTAATAAAAAATATAAGAAAAAATATATTATTATAAATTATAATAGTCATTTATATAGTTAAAATGTATAAAGTAAGATGATTAATTATTAATAATATGGCACATTCTAATAATATTACCATTAATTATTACTTTAATATATAGTTATTAAGGTATATTGTGGATATATGTTTATTGTTCAATATTTTACTTAATAAAAAAAAATTATATTGTTGTAAGAGAGAATTATGTCAATTGTTATAAAAAATGTAATTACTAATTGTTTAAAGTCTTATGCTTTTAATTTAAATTGTATTAATGCGTATAATATTATTCAATAATAATTTTGAAGTTCTAAATGTAAGTGATCTAATTTTATTATTTTATGGAGCACGTTTATACTTAAAATTTTTTCGTGTGTATATGTTAGACTTGTAAATCGTATTTGATACTTTAATATTTATACTTACTCGGTACTTCTTGACATGTACTAGATGTTTGTTCAACATATCCATTACATTTTAATATATTAATACTTATTATTTATTAATATTTAATTACTTTAATTTTTTATACTAAAATAGTAAAATATCAAGATTTATGATACTAAAATATTATCTATTATTTATAAATTAGTAAATAAAAATTTTACTTGAAAATAAAAAACATAAAAATGGTGTGTTTAACAATTAAATAGCGTCTTTTTCTAACTAAACAACTTCGTTTTTACATTAGTTGAAAATTGAACTCAGGTTCATTAGAGCAACACAGCCAACAGCAGCAGAACAGCTACCTCTCCTCTTTCGTCGCGACGTCGCCTACCTCTCTGTCGCAGTCGCAGCTGGCACCCTCGCTACCTACCTCTCCTCTCGGCTCGCCGCCGGCAATAGCTACCTCTCTCTGTCGCAGTCGCAGCCGGCAACAGGTACCTCTCTTTCTCACGCTTGCTTTCTGCCTCTCTTTTGTCTGTCTCTTAGGTTCTTTATGTTTGATTTCTGGGACACAGCTGTTACTGTACCTCATTTTGCAAAATCCTTAGTTTCTTCAAATCTCTTCAATGTTTCTTGATCTGGGTATCAGTTCTTTCTTCTTTAGGTCATACTCTTTAGACTCTCAACAAGAATCTTAATTTTCTTAGCACCCAATATCGAGCCAAAAAAAAAATATCTGGGTTTTGGTATTTGTTGAGTTTTCCTTTCCTTTATCTAAACGGATTTCAGAGTAATGGGTCTCTTGTCAAAGATTCAGATAAGTGTTTCTCAATACCTGGTGAGAGTTTCATTCTTTCGCTCTTTTTAATATCTTTTTGATTCTTTGATGGAAATGTTTGAAAGTGCTTGTTTGTTTGCCTGTTAGCTTTTCTGCGCTTAGTGGTTTCTAGAGTTCAAGCTAATTCATTGTAGTTTTTTGTGGTTTGGTTAGTTGTAGGAAATCCTTAGAAAAAGGATAAGTTTGATGCGTTCTTTTGGATCTTAATTTGGATGGATTCGAATCGGATTTTTTTTGTTTGGCTGTGTAGTTACATGATTTATGATCCCTTGGTTTTTTGATGTTCAAGATACTAATTTAGCAACTTCTAATTGTGGAGGAGTGTCTCCATGTATGCACTGCTTGTTGATTTAAATTTTACCGTGGATGTTATTCCTATGCATGTAGCTAGTGCTGGTAATCTCATAGGAGTAAACTATCCTCGTTTGGTTTCGAAGGGTGTGATCCCTGTAAGAAGACCTATCAATGTAACTCATTCCAACTCTGATTTTCAGCGCGCACAAGGTGTTCGTTGTTTTGCTTGAAACAACCATTTCATTTGACACTGATGTTGAACCGATTCCCTAGACGCTACTTAAGCATTTCCACAAGTGAAGCTCGGCCATGGCTTTTTGTGGGATTAGGAAATCCCGGCGAAAAATACAAAGGGACCAGGCACAATGTACATGCTTACATCTCTTCTCAAGCTGCTGTGATGCCAAAACCAAGTTTGGCATCTTCCTAGTTATGTATTTTAATGTCTCCATTTTGTTTGGCTTGAAAGCAGGTTGGGTTTGAGATGGTTGATGCATTTGCTGAGGCACAAGGGATTCCAGTAAACACCCCTCTTTGCAAAGCTTTGTTTGGGCAAGGTTTGTCAATTCCTCTCTAACAAACTTCAATTGCTCGTCAGAGCAACAAACTTTGATGTTTATGTGCAAGGCCAATACGAACATAGAATGCGGCTTGGTGGTTTTCTCTCAGGTTTTGTATGTGGAGCCCCAGTTCTTCTGTCAAAGCCTCAAACTTATATGAATTTGAGCGGTGAATCGGTGAGTAGTTTGGAGAGATTACGAAATTGAAGAAAAATAAAAGAATCTCTTATACTAATGTTTGAAAGGTCCATATTTTCGTGTACAAAGTATTTTCACGAATCACCAAATGCATAATATAGATGGGTTTCATTCCATAATAACAACCTCAAAAGTTTTCTTCCTTATTTGTGTGTATTGTTTTTGTCCATTGTTTCAAATGCAGAGTGGACCACTTGCTGCTTATTACAAGCTACCTCTCAATCGTGTACTTGTGGTAATTTGATGGCTAGCTGTTTCAGTCATTTTTCCTTTTGTTTTTGTTTCTTATGCTATCTAATAAAAGGTTACAAAATTTGGTTTTGAGGATGTGATGCTCTTGTAGTTTCATGATGACATGGAGTTGCCATGTGGAGTTCTTCGACTTACAGATAAAGGGGGTCATGGAAGTCATAACGGGTATGGATATTGAGGTCTTATTTTCTTAAATGTACATTCTGAGTATGCAAATTCTTTGCGCTTGATGGTTTGTTGTCTTGTTTACTGTACAAGCCTAAAGAGTGTGATCCATCACTTTCGCGGGAATAGAGAATTTGCTCGGCTAAGGATTGGTTTGTATAAAACCCACATCATTATATTTTGATCCCCGCTGTCCCCTAAAAACCTAATTACATCCCTTTTCTTCATAGGAATTGGGCGGCCTCCTGGTCAAATGGACCCCAAAGCTTTTGTTCTGCAGAAGTTCAATGCAAATGCTCGTGAGCGAGTAAGTTTGTAGTTTCATCTTTCAAATTTTAACAATGATTTAGATTTCAATATTTTAGTTCTAGTTTAAAACACCTTGACTGTCTATAATGGAGCCTTCAAGGAATAGCCTTTGCAGATCGAATAACTGTTTCTAGTTGGATCGTGTTATGGTTTTTTTTTATTGTAGTTGCAACAACATTATTTCACTTTTAATGATATTGCATGCTTTTCTGGACAAGATTGATGCTGCTTTACCAGAGGGGGTTGGGGTATTGAAGTCCATTTTATGTATTGGCTTGACAGAGAGTGCAAGACGTTTCAACAGTGAACAAAAATACAAGCATATAAGAGTGCAAACCATGCCAACGTATTAGGTATTTGCTTTTAGATTTTCCACACAGAAATAAAGACTGACGTGATGGCACCAAATGTCGTGATAGATTTTATATGCTCATGCTATGGTAGTGATGGTTTTCATTCTATGGGTACGCACCTTTCAGGAAGTTTCTTGGTGGATAAACATCTTGATGTTCCATTTCTTCCCATGAATGGCAAGCAGTTAGGTTATTGTGTTTGTGTATGCTAGTGATTACGTTTTATAGACTGGATACGTGGCGCACACCGCAACATATGCATCCTACCAGCATTGTGTGAGACAGGAGTATCGTCCTGGTCTCCTTTATACTTCCGGGTATTTGACAGTTCTCATGCAAGAATATTTCTTTGAATTAGCAAAATGCTGAACTGTTGAGTTACTTTCTAGTTCACTCTTACATTTTTTGTTGGTCTAGCGTACTACACACATTGTTATGACTTAATCTAGTCGTTCGAATCTAAAAGTTTGAAAGACCCTCTTCTTTTGGGGTCATAAATAATTTTTATCTGACTGATGATAAAAATATTAGTAGAGATTTAAACTAGGTTTGAATCTCACCCTAATTTATAAAAAATAAATAAAAATAGAATTAATTAGAGTTAAAAAAATAAATACGTCATTTTAGAATTCTTTAGGAAAAAAAAAATCAAAACATAGGCCCTGTATTTTAGAATTTGTTGGGTTATTAACTTAGGGACTAATTAGTAATTATGAGAGTTTTGTATTTTTCAATTTATTTTAATGAAATCTAATATCTTGTCCATACACATGTGTACTACCTACCGTTTCTTCCTCTTCCTCTCCATCATTCTATATAAATCCCTCTCTGCCTACCCACCCTACTTGTCTACTACCAAGTACCAACCTCTTTTCGTCCTCCATTTCTGATTTCTCAAGTTTCCTTAAAAAAAAACAAAAAATCCAGAAAAAAGAAGCTAATAATTAATAAAAAACAAGAAAACAGAGCACTAATTTACCTTGTATGTCATTAATTCACTAAATTCTTAAAGTATGGGCTTAAACTGAAAGCACCTAAAGAATTAGCACCTACCACTAACTAAGGTTTATCCATTCTAGTCTCGACTCAATTAAGGTGGTTTGGTAGGGATTTGCAAAGGTAGATGGGAAGGGGAAGAAAAATCCATGGTAGGCATCTAAGAAGATGCATAAATGTTAGATAGGGTCGAAGGTTTACACCGGCTTAGTAGTTGTTAGCTGCCACTCTCTTTATGAGCCGGTGGAATTCCATCCCATGCACATGCATGGGAACTCGAATGAGAATGACTCTCCCAATATTATTTATCTATTCCTCAGAGTCTAACCAAACATGCCCTACCATTCGACCATAACAAAAACCAAAACCAAAACCAATATTGGTAACTGAAAGTATCTAGAGAGCCATTACAAAATTACAAAAAAGAGAGAACAAGTGATACAACAGTAATTTATCAGACAAAGCTACTCAAAATCTTACTATGTACATGCAAAAATACATACAATTGTTCATATGGAAATGGAATGCTCCAAAACTAACTCTCATATGTTCCTAATCAGAATCTTCAATTTCTTCAACAGGTGTAATCTGACGGAACTGAGCCATACGAGAGAAATGTGATGTCTTGCTTCTATTCGAGCTTGGTGACCGGATCCTTCTCCCAAAAAACCCTTTCCCAACCAGTGAATCAAATAAAGACCCCATATCCATTTCCTTTTTCATGTTGTTTTCTTCTGCAAATCTGGAGAATGACCCAAATAAAGAAGCCGTGACAGGCATGGAGAGAAATTTGGGAGGAAGCGACATTAACAGAGATATAACTACAACATTTCACATCAAGTGTTGGGTACTTTTTCCTCGCGTGAGGTTTCCAACATCAAATTAGACTGGAGCCTTTATAAACTCAAAGTACTCTAGTGGGAATCCAACTAGCCATAAGATGTGTATGATCATGACACCACAATTCCTCCTTTAGCAACAACAGAGGCACGGGATGATTTCTTTTTACCTAAACAATGGGAATCCACCCATCCTTTTTACAGCCTATGGAGCCTAATTTCATACAGAATTAGAATTTGAAGGGTATTGGAAATAGACAATTGACACTGACTGTAGATTTTGCATCCCCTTTCCTCTCCTGTGCTAAAGGGTAAAAGAAACACTGAAGCAGTACAAGACAGATTTCATCGTTCAATTTATATATGTAACTTTATCATTTTTGGATCTTTCAATTTACTTAGGAAGAGTGCTAGAACTTGTTCTATTTATTAAAACCTTATCACAGTTCAATTTTCTTATGCTTTAGATTGGGCTTTCTCTACTTAGAAACAATGCTCTAAAGTATAAGCACTTGATCTGTTTATGGAATGAAATACGAGAAAATAAACAGTACAGATCTGACCTATGTAAAGTAAGTTCAGAAGTAAAAGCTTCAACCAGTTAAAAGATAAAGGCCAAAAGCCACTGAGAAAACAGAAGATATACCGTTCACGAAGAATCCTGAAAGCTTCAATCGTTGCATAGGGTAACCCAGTCTTTGGATCACGGTACCTACATCAAGGCATTTGTAATTCAAACAATGGTTATTCGTCAAGTATAGCTGCATCAGTGGCAGGAAGAAAAAAGGTCTAGTTTCTGCTAAGTGAAAGAAACAGATCCCCGAAAGATGAAAATTAAAGCTGATCTCATGTCTGTAAACTAATTGAAGATTGAAGCCAATCTTATGATTCTAAGCATTAAAACAGGAGCTCTAAGGAAACCTGATTCCCAGTTCATAATCGCATACTGGTACTTTAAGCAAGCAAAAGTAACCATCACTATGAGAAAGAGCACTTACTTGGCAGGCAATCCAGTCACAGCACACACAGGCTTCTCAGGATCTGATAAGAAATTTAAACAAAAACAAGATATAAGATTATAGTGATGGAACACGAAAGAAAACTTAAATTGCAGCAAAATGCATTAAGAGAGCATATATGAGGAAATATATGGAAGAAAGAAAAGAAACACAACTCTGCAAAACTTTCTTCTGACCTCCTTTAATATGGTCCAAATGTCAAAAGTTAAAGCATGTTTCCAGACCTCAAAACACAAATGTATCATTCAGATAAAAAACCCTTCTATTTCCATTAGTGAAGAAAACGTTACCAACACTAATATGGAGGAACTTAGTCTCTATCGATCTTCCAGGTTCAAAGACATCAACTTCAAAACGGCGTATTAACAAAACTCTTAGTGCGCAATGCAGTTTAATTGAGCAGCAACATGTTTTAAGTGCTAAAGATTAGGTCAAAATTAATTGGATCCTTCATCATTGTAGTGATTTTTTTTCTATAAGCAAGTTGTGATTAGTTGCAATATAATTTGATGAAAATATTGACTTTAGAGCCTCAAGCAGGCACTAATGATATAGCATGCAGTTGCTCCTCAGCTATTATATGAAGCTTAATATGGTGCTAGTTGTTCTGCATGCCCAAAAGAACCTAATTTCATAAATCTTATTAAAGATCTGTGCATCTAGAGGTCAGGTGTGTTAGTCGCTGCCATGGGTGTGGCCAAAATATCATATGAACTCGATTACAAGGAAGATTATGTAAATATCAATCCCGTGAAACTCAAGAACAATAAGCTTCAGCAGTTCGCTTTGCAACATCAATTCTATAAAGCATATTAAAGCTGAGCATCAGAGAAATACAGGAGCCTATCAAGATTACATGTCAGATGACAAAAAAGCTAATTGCCATTGGCATCGGTTCCTCTAAATCTGCTGGCTGGTAGGTAGTTTATAAAAGCCAATAACCCATAGGCCATTAACAGTTTGAAAGGAGACTGGTTGCAATTAAGGTAATTCCATGAGTACACAACAACCTGGTTTACAAATTACAAACACATAAACTGAAGTTAACTTACATGGAACAGATGATGTGGAAATCAGTGAATGAAATGACACTCCTTTGAACTCTAGATATGAACAACCTACACAGAAAAGTACACACTGTATTTTTGTCATAAGGAATATCATAGATATCAGAAGCTGCATATACTTTTCATTGGCATCAAAGAACTGACAAGCCATTAAGTAAAGACTTGCCATTTTTAGATAAATATCGTATCTGTGGGCCGCTGTATACAGCTTTGTGCACAATCGCTCTCTTTTTTACTTCTTCCTCCCTGGCTAAAACACGCTCTAAGTTCCTCAAATTCATGATTTCTGCCCAGATACAAAGATCAGCATTAAAGTTGGATTGAGATCAAAATAGATGTGGACTTCAAACAACCAGACAAAGGTTCCAGCAATCAACATATCATGGCCTGAACCTGTTTGAGCTGCTTCAAGAAGCATTTCTTCTTGTGTCATCCTCTTCTCTTCACCTTCTTTTTTTCTTTTTATTGGCTGGAAATGTAATATGAATCCTAATTAGATCATTTCAAACTTAAAAACTGAACAATATTGATTCAGTTTTGATATGGTAGTCTCACTTCTGTGGACATGCATGCCACGCATGTCGCACAAAGTTGAAAAGAAACCATATAAGTCCTAAAAGTGAAATCCAAAACAAGAAGTTAATGATGCATATCTGTGGCCTCAATAGAATTGAGATATTCGCAGCATATATGCTCACGAAACTTTATGTTAAATAACAAACTGCAGATTTCAATTGATCACTTCATGACCAAGGACTGACCTTCATTGTTGCCTGCAAAGCTGCACGAATGGCATCTCTCTCAGCTTGCCTAACAATAACTGAGGTTCTTGTAGACTTCCTGACTACCCTCTCACTTTCACCATCATCAGGCACATCATGATCCTTCTCAGTCGGTTTTTCATCCTTAGACGGCTCATCTAATTTTGAAAGGATTTTCTTTTTCAGTTTTTTCTTTGAGGAAGGCTTTCCAGGGTATACAAGACGCTTCCTTTTCTGCACCCTAGAAGAAAAAAAATCTCAATGTTAAGAAACAAAATGATACCAAACCCTCAATGCATCAGTAGTCAGATTACATGAAGTTATTTAACACAAAAGCAATACCAGACCTTTCAGGCGCATCATTTTCCGCTTCTTCGTCCGGCTCAGGCTCCTACAGCAAACACAAGAGAGATAAGACGGTAGCATTTCAATAACACAACCAGGATTCATAAAATAACAAATTGCAGAATGATGCTGTTGGAGCAGTTCCATAATATCAAAAACTAGAGATAAATCTAGAAGAAGGTGGTGTGACTCACATCTTCATCAAAGTCGGAATCAAACTCATCTACAGCCTCTCCCTCCTCCACATAGTTAACATCATGCTCTTCCTATAAAACAAACAAGATGATAAAATAAACAACAATGCAGCAAAAACAAAAGGAAAAAGAAATGATTACGAGGTATGAGCATAAATCAGATTTGCGAATATTCCTATTCTCTAACATCTTTGAGAGCATCTTGGTTCCAAAACAACTCGTCCTCTTCGATTTCATCATCAAGCAACTTGGTCATCCTGAGCGATTATATGACGATATCAGTAATCATTAAGTATCATCAAACCAGAATAAAAAGCACAAGATACTGAAACTTAACATTTGAGATGGCATTACCGTTTTCCTCTGGTGGCGCGAGCTGTTCGGTTTAGAAACACCGCCGGAGGAGCTTCTTCCTCTTTGGAGCTCCCCATCTCTCTAGACAGCGAACTTCAGCCAAAGCCAAAGCCAAATCAAAAACCCTAATTAAGTTTCTCAATACAAAACGATGCTTTCCTAATATCTGCTAATAGCACTTCTGTGCTCGTCGATTCGATTTACAGAGTGGACAGAAATTTCGTTTGTTTTTTCGAACAACTGAAAAGATTTCTCCATAAATGATTTAAACTTGAAGATGAAGAACAGCGATGTGTGGCCTCGTTTTTGTGCACTCAGCCCAATTTCAATCCTTTGGATCTTTTTCGGCCCATGATAGAATTCCTATATATATTCATTTTGTAAAAGTGTTTAAATAGCACTTTTAAAATTTATAAATTGAAGATTTCAAAAAAAAAAAAAAATTATAAATTGAAATTTAAGCAAGAATTATTACAATTTTAATAACTTGTAATTTAAATACGGAAGTATCGTTTATATATTTCATTTACTCAAGCACAAGAAATTGGACAATGTACCAGTTGTTTATACATATTTACACATGCTGGCCAACTTTTTTTTTTCTTCATAAATAATGACCTCGAACTCCAGATATTGCCATCTCGATTTTATCAGACATACCATTGAGCTACAAGTACAAACTCATTGATACACCGTACCGGCCAACTTTCCTGTTTATATTCTATTTCTCTGTTTCTCCTTGCCCGTTGACAGCATGGCTTGCCGAATGTATTTTCTCTTTTTTAGCTGCTTGATCTTCATTTTCCTCTTAAGATCAACCTTAGTCCTCACCTTTTCCTCCTTCTCCCTTCCACCCTCTATATAAGCATGTATCGCCTTCTCTCTTTTTTCATCCGACAGTAAAGCCAATTTTGCAAATTTCTTTGGCCTCACGAATCCGAGTTTCTCTTCTATCTCTTTGAATGCAGGAACAAGGCCACACCTCATGAAACATCCTTCAATAAGCTGCATTGAGTTCGTCTCGGGGAGAGACGCAGCGTTTTTTAACTCAAGGTCGAAACAGAAAGGAGAGTCTTTTAGCCACATTCGAAGAGAGTGAGCCTTAGCGATGAGAAGACCGCTGCGTGCTTTACAAGGAAGAAATGGGGATCCCATCTCCCATAGGCATGCCTTCAATGTGCTGTTGAGGGAAACCCTGTTGTATTCTGCTGTCCCAGCTATCAGAACAACTGATTTTGGAGACTCCGGTTGACCCTGCAAGGATGCGTCCTGCCATGTAAAATCACTGCAGGGTTAGGCCGAGTTAGGCTTTCATTAAAAGATGAACATCTTTTTAACATCTTCCGAAAGAAGTAAAAGATGAAGTGATCTGAAAAAGGGCTGGAATTAGTACATTTGTAGCAATAAAAAACAAGGAGACCGAAATACTGTATATGGTCAGTCTGACTATAGAAGGACTAATCGTTAGTGTTCATTTTGCAAATTGAACAGCAACTGAGGTTGATATCCACATTAGATGGGAAGTCTGTAATTTTTGCGCCAATCAAGCTTTATAAAGGTTATGAAATGACTAATGCCGTAAAGAGGCGCGTGCGTTCAGCCTTCCAATACCACAAATAGCAGAAACATGAATGAAATTGCCTAATCATAGGAAACAATACCAAGTGAACGAATCATATGAATTATCTAAGAGAGATGTAATAGTAACTTTATGAAAGATCTTGCCTGCATGTGGTCAAGCCATAAAGTAAGGCCAACAAGAGCTGCACCACCTGACAACTTTCTGAAATCGGCACCCCAATCCTTGTCAGCTACTCTGAGTTGAAGAAAACAAAACACTAAATAAATAAAGAGCATAATGTAACAAGTTAAAAGAAAGTACTCTGTATCTGCCATACTAACCTGAACACATCATGGCGGTATATTTTTCTCTTGATTGCCAGTTGGAAGACCCCCAAAGCAGTGGCGCGACATTCAAATGCCCACAACAAATCCTCCAAGGCGTTAACAAAGTTAAGGGAAGCATCGTCTTCCACAGGCCCCAGCATCTCAAGGTAACGGTCCACCTCCAAAACTAGTGACTCAGAATTTTCAGTTAGAAGCCTACAAGCAATAACCAGTCAGAGGTAATCCAAATTTCAGAGAAACTCTAGAGTATGAAGTACAAAAATTTAGTGTGGATAAATGGGTTAGCTATACAGAACCTGATTGGAAGACTGCATCCACTATCTTGGATAGCATTTAAAAGCATAATGGCTTCACTTGTGTGCTGGCAAAGACTTGCAGCCCTAATAAAAATTGTCCATATTCTGTGATCTGGCACTAGACCCTCTTTCTTCATCTCTACGAGCTTCTCGATTCCAACATTGTAATCTCCATTTTTTAGGTAAGCATCAATAACCGAACTATATGGAAGTGTACTTGAATTTAGACCCATCTCTTTCAAATTAGAGAGCACCTTTTCAGCTTCTTGAGGCTGCCCAGAGCTGCTATAGGACACCATGAGTAAGTGCATTGTGGCAAGAGTGGGTTCTACTCCTGCATCTCCCATCATACTTAATAGATTTTCAGCTTTGGAATGATGTCCTGAATTTCTAAACATTTTCATCATTATATGATAAAAAGAGCGATCTAATTTATATCCTTTTGACCGTAACTCTTCAAAAAGTTTTTCAGCTTGCTCAGTCAACAACTGCTTACCAAATGCTGATATTAAACTTTTGTAGGTATCTAATTTGGGTTCCAATCCCATCCTTCTCATTTCATGCATTAGCGACAAACCTTCCTCTGGCCTACAATCTCTACAGTACATAACAATTAACGTGTTGTAAGTGTCTTCATCTGGTTCAAGTCCATCTTCTTTGATCCGCTGGTAGACCTGAGTTGTCTTTCTAAAATCTTCAATTCCAACATATAGCCTGAGCAAAGAATTCCATATTGAAATGTCAGGCTTGAACCCTGTTTCTTCCATCTCAGACAGCATGGCTTCAACATCCCTTACCCGTTTTCCCTTACATAGCAAGCCAATCATTACCCTGTAAAGATGCATTGTGGGAAAATAACCTGCAGCCTTCATTCCATTGTATATTTTCTTCACTTCAAATATGTTTTCAGCCCGTGCAAATGCATCAAGCATTAAAAGGATAGAACTTTTGCTTATCTTAAGCCCCATATCTTGCAACTCCTGGATTACCACATAAAGCTCTTCCAATCTTCCATCAACAATCAAAGCTCTCAACAGATTGTTGACGGATTCAACAGTTGGAGAAGGGCCATCTCTCATCATCGTATTAAAAACAGCTCTGCCTCGCTCATATTGGCCACTTACAGCATAAGCGTGTATTAAAGCATTCCAGACCTTCCGATCCATGGTCGTACACTTTTGTCTAAGATTTCCCACCATACTTTCTGCCTTCTGCCATAGTTTCAACTGCCCATATGCCTCAATGACTTCAACATGGATGGAGATGTTATTCAAGAGCATACCTTCTGTTTCTGACAAGGCAACTAGATAGTGGGCTGTTTCGGGGAAACCCATTTTACAATACAAGTGAACCATCCTCTGATATAGAGATTCTGAAAGTCTAACACCATGAAATCTCATGTCAGAAAAAACCTGAGAAGCTTCACAGGTAAGCTCACTTTCTTCACAGCATTGAATCAAGGTATCGTACATAGCAAAACTCCCAGTAAAGCCAAACTCCCTAGTATTACTGTATTCTATCAAAGCAGCATCTACTTGTTGAGCCTTGCAGAGCATAACAATTAATGCTTCCGTTATCAGTTGATTGGATCCATCAGTATGTTCTTTCAAGAATTCAAGCAATTCAAGTGCCTCAGAGTGCCTCCCTGATGAACTATAAGAACTCAATATAGACAACAAATTGTTGGAGTCAATTTCGGAACTGTCACTGATAGCTAGTCTCAGCATTCTCGCAGCATCATCATAGAATTCACCCTTGACAAGAATAGAAGAAATAGCTTGCGGACTCATGCCGCATACTTCAGCCATATCATTGATTATACTTCCTATATCCACCAATTTGTTGTCCTTTCCGAGGATCCGTAGCATTACCCCATAAAGAGCAGGATCTGGGGATACACCATCACGAATCATTTCTCTATACAGCATGTATGCCTTCTTTGGCTCACTAAATCTTAGATAGATATCCAACATAACAGAGAATGCTAGTTGGTCAGGTCTAATCCCAGATCTGATCATGCAGTCAAAAGTCTCTTCAGCCTCCACAAGTTTTCCAGCCTTGGCATACCCACAAATCAAAGCACTGTAAGTCCTCAGAGTAGGTTTGACTCCGGCATTCATCATCTCTGACATTACACTAGCAGCTTCTGCTATCTTATTCGCTTTCCCAAGTGAATCGATTAAAACAGTGTATGTCACTGCATCTGGACTTCTGCCCAATGATTTCATGTCTCGGTAAAGCTGCAGTGCTAGATCATGCTGACCTTTCTTTCCATACATATGGATGATAGTGTTATAAGTCATCTCATCTTTGCCAAACCCCAACTTTAACATTTCCTCACAGAACTCTTTCACCTTTTCCACGTTTCCTTCCCTAGCGAAAGCATACAACAATGAGTTGCAAGTCACTGCATCTGGGAAAAAGCCTTTCGACTCCAATTCTCTAAATAGCTGTTCAGCCTTTCCAGGTAATCCACATCTACCATAAACTGAAATCATGGCATTGTAGGTCCACAGATCAGGTTGACAACGATGTACCACCATATCATCAAAAACCTTCATGGCCTCCTCTAAATTTGATGCGCGTGAACATGCACTGATAAGAGTATTGTAAGTGATTGCATCTGGTCTGAGGCCTGACCTCCTTACTTCATTTAAAAGTTCAATGGCCAAGTTAGGTGTCATGCTGCCGGCCTTCAATCTAGCATTTATCAAAGTGTTGAAACTTACAAGGTCCGGTTCACACCCTCTTTCACGCATCAAGTCTAGCAATTGTTGGACCTTATTGAAGTCAGCAGCCCGTGCATGAACACCCATGATAGCATTATAAACTTGCACAGTGGTACCAACAGAAGGCTCAGCCCTGGTAAATATCTCAACAGCCAATGCCACCTGATTGGCCTTTCCTAGAACAGCCAAGATGGTGGCAAGCATGCGGGCATTGGGGGAATACCAGTGGCGCAAATTCAACCACTCGTAGACTTCCAAAGCGCGATGCCAGCTCTGGTTGCCCACCCATTTAACCACAAAGCAAAAATCTGTGGGTGTCATCTGAACTTCGCGATTATCCAATACATCAGCCACAAACTGGTGAGGCTGCAATGCCAAAATCCTCTCAGTGAGGAATCGAACCCTCTCTCTCCAATCCTTGGCTCTCTTGAGTGCCAATTTGTTCATTTTCTTTACCCTAGTTCTACGAGTACTCGACCCCTCTACTTGCTCTTTCTTATCCAACAAATCTAGCCCAGATCCATCACTAGAATCACCAATTTGGTCATCCAAACACTCTAAATTACCATCATTATCATCATTTCCATCAAGCAAATCCAAATTTGTACCTAGTGGGCTGAATTGGTGGGTGGGTGTATTGACTGAAAGGTCATTAGCGTGAGCTAGCTTGAGCTCGGGCCATCTGACAGATGGGGAGGCTCGACTGTAGCTGAATGCCTTAGATTCTAGTTCTTTTTCTGGTTCTTGGTCTAGTTGGTGACGTGCAGAAGAGCAAGAAACAGAGGTGGCGGTAGTTCTGCTTACCTTGGAGGAAGGCGACGGCGATGGCGCTGGCATTGTTGACGCAAAAGCTAGGACACCGGTGCATGCCATTTGCAGCTGTACTTGCTTTTGCTTCTCAAATCGCTACATGTGTATCAGTGTATGTGTCTTCTCGCTTCCTCCATGGAAGATAATTCTGGGTATTTGGCGGGGTGTTTCGTTTATCCTATCTACATGGAGAGACAAAACGCCAGCATTTGGGAATTTTATTAGATGGGCCGGACTGGGCCGGGCCAACTATTAGGCTTCAGCACTTCCTATATATTATTAATAATTTCAATTCCAATTGTTTTTTATAAAAACAAAATAATTATATTGTTAATAATCATGCTATATTTAAACATAACGACCGTTGAATAGGCCGGACCTGTATCACACTACCTATAAATTGAATAATTTCAATTCCAATTATTATTTTATAAAAACAAAATGATTATATTAGTAATGATCATTACTAGAGGACATACTTGTTGTATTAGCCGGAATTCTCTAATTGAAATAATCTCTGTATTGGCAGATTCAAAGGCATAGTAGTTTTATGTTAGTCTCTGAAAATCAAACTGAAAATTTTCGAATAGAAAATCAACCGAATCGACCAATTGCATAGATCTTTGATGGGGTTCTTTCCTATTACATAGTACCAAGAGTAGGTAAAGTATGTCGCACAAAACGTTTTTCTCTTTTTGTTGCTGCTGTGTGCATAATATAAAGAAGTTATCGTTTATTTGAAATGACATTTTCATCCATTAATTCTGTCCGGAAACGATGGTTGTGATCCTGCTTGCATAATTATGACTATTTACGGTGACATATCAGCCTTTGCACCAATCGGAGACAAACCATGGATTGATGTACCAAGTACATCTCGTTCTTTCAGCTACATTGTTTATTTGAAGGAAAAAAATTACGGTGTATATTGTCTTGGGTGTTACATTTATTTGCGACATTGCTGATCATCAAAATTCTAAAGCTACAAGTATTGCCCAAGCTCCACGTGAAACAAAAGACTAGATAAAGGATGAAATTTCATATCGGTAATCTGATCTCATAAACTTGATTAAGAATGAGAAAAAAGATTTTGTTACAAACCAGGAAGGTTCTGCTACAGATTGCTAATGATCTCACTTATCTCTTAAGGCTCACCCCTGCCTTCTCCTGCGCAAATTTTCCGGCTGGAAGTAAACTATTCGCTTACTACTTTCACACCTGACAAATCCCGCCGCATCCCAGGATCGCTCCGAACAACCTGAAAGTTCTGCTAACATCTGCTTATGGTCTCACCTCACCATGTTTAGGCCTGATCTCCATGCCTCCCACAATGAGGCCGCTCTTCCTATCATCACCTGCCTCCTGCTCAACGCTCATCTTCAACACTCCAAACTCGTCTTCCTTGCAAAAGATTTCACCCAACTCAATCTCCAACCACCCATCCCCTCTCTCCTTTGCATCTCGTCTTGCTGTGTTGCTTTCCGCAGTTGCACTGGAATCAAGAGAATCATTCAACAACCCAAACCGCCTTCCACTGCCTAATACGCGACCTCGCCCCTGCCTTCTCCTGCGCAAATTTTCCGGCTGGAAGTAAGCCATTCGCTTACTACTTTCACGCCCGAAAAATCCCACTGCAAACTCTGTAGGCGCGTGGTCTAACCTGTGGCTATTGCCGGTTAACTTGAAAACGATGTAAGCAGCATACAATGTTGATGGAGATAGCATATCACCATCAATCATGCCAAACATGTTAAGCGGTGCTTGAAGAAGCTCGGCCACTTCCTCAAACCTGCAAAGCACCCAACATACAACAACCTCAACTTTCACATATAATCACATCCATCGCCAAATCAAAAGAATTGGAGAAATTTCGGGTAGAAATGCACAGAAATATGACTGAAATTTTAGAGAAATTTTAAATTTCATGGAGATGATTTAAAAAACGAAAAAAAAAAGGAGTGACCTGGAGGTGGAGTCAGAAGTCCATCTCCAATATGTAGCATCGTGGCAGCAAAGAATAATCAAATCCCTAGCAGAAAGCATGTAACATTTCTTCCCACTCCATTTATCCAGCCAGAAACTCTAATCACAACAGCAAAAGCAATAAATTATGACGAAACCCTAAAAAATTGAAATGAAATCCAAGAACCGAAATGTAACAGGAGAAATCACCTTTTCGCCATTATCGATGAGGATCGGGTTATTGCAGAGGGTGACATAGACCTGCTTCTTAGAAGGAGACGCCAATAGAGACGACGACTGTGGCGATTTTGCGATGATCGATTCGTGATCCGGCGGGAGGAAACGCTCCCAGACGATGTCGGATTCCGCAGCGGATCTGAACAGGGAAGACACGACGGCTAACCTGCAAGCGTCCCTTGGGGACGTGAGCGACATAACATTCGCTACACAACCTTCCGGCAGTGCCGACATGTCAACTCCTCCTCCGTTATCCATCTCCGTTGACTTCGCCGGCGAAGTTATTTTCTTTTCCGTTTTTCTTTCTTTCTTGGCTATCATGTTTGGTTACTACTGGTTGAGGATGAGAATGATGCCAAATCTCAGGACTTCACGGTGGTATTAACAGGAAGATGGCTTCGCTGTTAAGTAGTATTTGGGATTTGGTGGAGTGCTCACACTCTCTGTATGCAAACGATGGAAAAAACGGAAAACATGCGATTAGGTCTTTAAAAAAAATGATTTTTTTTGTCAAATTAAAGGATAGGGTCATGAGAAATGCTTGCCTACACCTCACATGGATAACTGTAGATGTACAAGTTAGAGACACTTTCAATTTATTATGTACTTATAGAAAATTACTATTATGAAAATACTTTTATTATGACTGAAATTTTAGAGAAATTTTAAATTTCATGGAGTTGATTTAAAAAACGGAAAAAAAAGAGAGAGAGACCTGGAGGTGGAGTTAGAAGTGCATCTCCAATATGTAAGTTATAATCTCTAACGACTTATAATGAGAAATAATGAAAAATGGTAACGATAACAAATGATATTGTGCAAAGTGAAGCCGTATGTAATATAACGGAAATAACGATAATAGAATGTCAAAATTACATTACGAATCGGATTTTAAGTAAGGTAAGGGATTGATATTTAAAACCCCACTTGACTACTTGCCCAATATAGACGATAAACTCTCTTTGCCCCCCTTCCCTATGAAAAATGGAGTCCCTCCATTGTTATATTCCATTTAGGATTAGAAATAGGCGTAATTAGACCAAGTTTTTACACATAATAAGTGGTCAACTCATTAATTATTTGAATTTTTAATCTCATCCGTCCAATTTTATTGAATGGTTCAAATTTCTTTAACATAACTGATCATGTTCAGGATAAAATTAGAGGAGCCGGATCCCTTTACCATCGTCGGATATAACGAGAATAACATAACAATGACTTAATTCCCAGATTTATCGTTTTTCAACATTATAAACTTGAATTTCAACATAACAATGACTTAATACCATCGTCGGAAGTGCATCTCTTCCTTTTTTGGTTAGGTGTGAACTATAATTACATGTCTTTTTAAACCAAAGGAATTAAAATAATTTTATTTGTGCTAGATCAACCTATTAAAAAATAAAGTATTTATTGCAAGTTATTTTTTCGTACAAAAGGGTACCTACAACTTTCTTTAAAGGATGCAAATATCAAACACTGAACTAAATTTAATCGTTGGTGTGTGATATATTTTTATTTTGATGAAATAACATTGAAGTATATGGTAATTAGTTTGTGAATACAACTTAAGAACTCTTTGACTCTTTTCTATGGGAAAAGAGTGAAAGAAAGGTAGTACCATAAGCAGAAGGAAGGTCAAAATGGAAAGACCAAAGAACACCAAAAAGATGAATTTCACATTCGTTAAGCTCTTAACACTGCTTAATTAAGAATGACAAAAGAGATTAGTGTTGCGGACTGGAAAGATTCTTCTTACGATTGCTATTCTTAATGATCTCTCTTCCTCTCTTTGCATTTAGGCGATCTCTTCCGCTTTCCTCAAGGATCCCAGGTTCTTTCCGGCCAACAACCGAAAATTTCTGCTGACAATTTCTCATAATCTCCACTTCCCCTCTTTAAGCCTCATCCCTTTCGCTTCCCACAACGATCCCAGGATCTTTCTGGCCAACCGGAAAGTTCTTGATAAAAAACTTTATGACTAAGATGGATGGAATGGGCATCATGTTCTTGATAAAAAAAACAGAAGGAATGGGCATCATGTTCATTTGGTTGAGCATTTCGGCTTTCTGGTTGATATAAAATGTATAGATTTGGGTTTAATACCGATTTGGATTATAAAAAAAATTTAACTCGATTGACTTCTTAGTACTATATACAGTATTTCTTATAAATATACTCCCTCCGGATTTTATTAAGTGTCCCTCGCGTATATCGACGAAACCGGATGACGCAGTATTTGACCCCAAAAAATTTCGTACTTTTTTTCGGACATACATTAAGACAAAATGAAAAAAAAATACTTAAATTAGACTATCAAACACTTTTCTTTACTTTTTACTTTTATGGACGAGATAAAATGGTACTCCCTCCGTTTTCGAATAATCATCACTGGCTACTATTCATGCATGCATTTCGAGAAGACCGAATGACTCACTATTTGACCCAAAAAGTTTCGTACTTTTTCTCGGACGTACGTTAAGGATTAACGAATGTTAGAAAAAAAGTACGGATTTTTTTGGGGTCAAATAGTGAGTCATTCGGCCTCCTCAAAACGGATGCATAAACAGTAAAATGTCAATTATTCAAAAAACAGAGGGAGTATCAATATACATAAAATATAAAATATACCAGCCAATATTTGATTAATATTGGCAGTATAAACATTAGATTTTCTATCTCGTTTTATAGAGATGGACTGCTCTGGTGGTACACAGGCCTGATGGGCCAGGACTGGTTATTGAACTGGGCTTCATGCGTTCTTCATCACCAAATAATTAATTAATCTAGATTTGAATTTCTAAATTTGATCGGGGTGTCAATTCGGGTCTATGGGGCCGGACCTAGACCGGCTAAACCTGAAGACAATTAGGTCAAGACCAGGTCCTAACAAAAAATGGGACCAAAATCCAATCCCGGCCCCACATGAAAGTTGGGTCCCGGGTCTAGACCCGGGAAAAATGGACCGGCCGCACATCCTCCTCCACCCATCGCGGCCGCACCAACCTCCCTGCAAAAAGCCCAAAATTCAAAACAAACCGCACCTCCTCCTCCTCCTCCTCTCATCACAGCCGCACCAACCTCCAGCCGAACCGCCACTGCCAAACCGCTAACCACCAACATCTCTATGCCTCCCACAATGAGGCCACTCTTCCAATCACCACCGGTGACCTCCTTAACGCGCGCATCTCCAACTCTCCAAACTCACCTTCCTCGCAAAAGAACTCACCCAACTCAATCTTCCCCTCTCCTTTGCATCTCGTCTTGCTGCATTGCTTTCCGCAGTTGCACTGGATCAAGAGAATCATTAAACAATCTAAACTACCTTCCTCGGACTACTACGCGACCTCACCCCTGCCTTCTCCTGCGCAAATTTTCCGGCTGGAAGTAAACTATTCGCTTACTACTTTCACACCTGACAAATCCCACCGCATCCCAGGATCGCTCCGAACAACCTGAAAGTTCTGCTAACATCTGCTTATGGTCTCACCTAACCATGTTTAGGCCTGATCTCTATGCCTCCCACAATGAGGCCACTCTTCCAACCACCACCTGTCACCTCCTTAACGCTCATCTCCAACTCTCCAAACTCGCCTTCTTTGCAAAAGATTTCACCCAACTCAATCTCCAACCACCCATCCCCTCTCTCCTTTGCATCTCGTCTTGCTGCGTTGCTTTCCGCAGTTGCACTGGAATCAAGAGAATCATTCAACAACCCAAACCGCCTTCCTCTGCCTAATACGCGACCTCGCCCCTGCCTTCTCCTGCGCAAATTTTCCGGCTGGAAGTAAGCCATTCGCTTACTACTTTCACACCCGAAAAATCCCACTGCAAACTCTGTAGGCGCCTGGTCTAACCTGTGGCTATTGCCGGTTAACTTGAAAACGATGTAAGCAGCATACAAAGTTGATGGAGATAGCATACCAGCATCAATTTTGCCATTGATCTCAAGCCACCACACTAGAAGAAGCTCGGCCACTTCCTCAAAGCCCAACATACACCCATCAAACCTGCAAAGCACCCAACATACAACAACCTCAACTTTCACATATAATCACATCCATCGCCAAATCAAAAGAATTGGAGAAATTACGGGTAGAAATGCACACAAATATGACTGAAATTTTAGAGAAATTTTAAATTTCATGGAGATGATTTAAAAAACGAAAAAAAAAGAGGAGTGACCTGGAGGTGGAGTCAGAAGTCCATCTCCAATATCTAGGAGTATCGCCCCAAACAATCTTCAAATCCCTAGCAGAAAGCATGTAACATTTCTTCCCACTCCATTTATCCAGCCAGAAACTCTAATCACAACAGCAAAAGCAATAAATTATGACGAAACCCTAAAAAATTGAAATGAAATCCAGGAACCGAAATGTAACAGGAGAAATCACCTTTTTGCCATTATCGATGAGGATCGGGTTATTGCAGAGGGTGACATAGGCCTGCTTCTTAGAAGGAGACGCCAATAGAGACGACGACTGTGGCGATTTTGCGATGATCGATTCGTGATCCGGCGGGAGGAAACGCTCCCAGACGATGTCGGATTCCGCAGCGGATCTGAACAGGGAAGACACGACGGATAACCTGCAAGCGTCCCTTGGGGACGTGAACGACATAACATTCGCTACGCAACCTTCCGGCAGTGCCGACATGTCAACTCCTCCTCCGTTATCCATCTCCGTTGACTTCGCCGGCGAAGTTATTTTCTTTTCCGTTTTTTTTCTTTCTTGGCGATCCTGTTTGGTTACTACTGGTTGAGGATGAGAATGATGCCAAATCTCAGGACTTCACGGTGGTACTTATAGGAAGATGGCTTCGCTGTTAAGTATTTGGGATTTGGTGGCGCGCTCTCACTCTCTGTTATGCAAACTCGATTGTTTTACCACTAATAAAACAATTAATGATTTACACAGTGTAAATCTCTCTTTTTATCGTTACAGAAGTTGTAAGTAAAATTACAGTATTATACTCCCTTCTTGTATAAATAATTGTCATTTTTCTACTGAAAGTTACTGTACACTTTACTTGACTTTTTAGTGTTTGATTTACTGAAAGATAATTAAAAGTATCCTATAACATAATAAGAATCATAAGGATCGTCGATATTATAGTTCCAATATTAATTATAGTTGTGTAGTTAGAGATTTATTCATTCTTAATTTAAATTTTAATGAATAATTAAGACATGTAAATGATGTCAGGAGATGCAGTTTCTTTAGTGTCCGATCATACTCAAACGAGTTTTAATTTTACATCAAAAAAGCAGAGCAAACATTTAGAAAAATCGGGAAAAAAATATATGGAAAAACTTGTATAGGTGTAACAGTCAAATAACAATAACAATAATAAATAACAACAAAGGCACTCTACTTCCTACCGCGACGAGGTGTTTCAATCTGATAAGATCCGAGATCTCTTCTGGTCGGAAGCGGTTGCAGCAGCTGGTCGGAAGGGAAGCGGTTGGCGTCGGAGGTACCTGCAAAGCGCCGGAGGGGGACTCCGGCGTAGACACTCCGATGCTTAAGTTAGTTCGAGTTTTCAGAATGGTAGAGGTTCTCTAAGATGATCTCGATCTTACCTTCTGTTTGGAAAGATGGGGGTATTTATAGGCCGAAGTTGGCGATACCTGACAGCGATAAGGGTGAAGCGATAAGCATCGTCCGAAGATATCGCTTCGAGCGATAATAGGTAAGCCATCGCAGGTGATAATCATGTAAGGCCTATCAGGAGCGACATCCTCTCCGTTCCCCTAGGATGGGATGACGCTGTGCGCGTAAAGATGCATGAGATCCCCCCCTGCTGAAGTCGACCATCCTAGGAAACTTCCGCCGGCCCGGGCGATAGGTTGGTTTTTCAGGGAAGCGTATAGAAACTCGTCAATGATAGATGCCGTAGCTACAATATGGCCGTTAGGAGCATTCCAATTGTTATCATAAGCCCAACTGAAAACTAGCCCGAGTGTTCACCAAGGGCTATCCATGTCTGATACCTTTAGATATGGGTTTGCTCTGTCATGAGGCGACATTTCCACAGAGGGCTGGAGCTTTCTTTATCGTTCAAAGGCTGATCAATCCCAATGCGGAACGAGGGCTTAGATCCACAACTTTCCACTAACCCGGTCAAGTTCGTCCTTGTTTCTTGTCAAAAAGGCCTGTCTCCTCGAGACATTAAGAATCCTACTAGGGGGCCGCTGGGGCGCTCGTGATTCTGAAGGTATTACTTTTACTCAGCGATACTGGCCCATTTGGCCTTTCAATAGGACTTATGAAGTCTCAGCTTTGTTCGAGTCATAGAAGGACCGTCGATAGGTCGCTTGCGGTATCGTCGCGTATATTCAACCAGGCCGCACCATGGGCGGGCATATATTTCGGGTCTATCGTCCCTCCAGGTGTTCTGCAAAGACACAGAGGAGATAGAAACTTATATAGAAGTTAGCAAACTTTATACTTACAGAGGTTCGAGGTCACACGAGCCCAATTTTTCTTTTACGCTCGAGAAAACAGCGGCATCAGCGTGGCTTTATACCATCAGCTACCTTATGATTAGCACGACTTCATACCACCAGACGCCTGTGATGTCATCGCGGTTTTACGCATCCAGGGCCACCTGCGACATCAACGCGGCCTTACACTGTGGATACCGGTAACCTTATGGTTTTAGCGTTAGGGCTACCAGTGACATCGTGCCTCTCAACGTTTTTCAGACTCTGCCTCGTACTCCTTCCAGTATCTGTATCGTGAACGTCACCCGTCCCTTTCGTTCTACGCTTATCAATCCTCGAGGTTATCGGGGTGGCTCGTCTTTTGAGGACCTCAATTTCTTTTCCCAAGGCCTCCCTTCACTGGAGCCTATAAATCGGAGAGCTTTCTCCACCCACGTTCTCCTCATCTTTATCGGCTAGCATCATGGATCATTTGACTAAGAATTTTCTTCTCTCTAAGGGTCATTCACTCAGGAACCTCAATGACGGCGACGTCGGTTTCCTGGAGAACATGCTGGTCAAGACTTCTGAGGATATTCTGGAGCTGCAAGGAATGCTGACTCCGCTTTTTTCCCGGCTGGGGGCCATTTCCCTGGAGGACTTAAGTCCTTTGGAGAGCGTATCAAAGCTGTCCGCCTCCATCGCTCGGATTCAAGTAGTGATCGCCATGCTGCAGCAGCGTAAGGACATGTTGGGGTGCTGCCTGAAGGGGATGAGAGCTACCTCCCATGATCTGGTTCTGGTCATGGATTCCCTGAGGGATCTTCCCGAAACGCCTGAGGACACTGGCTCAGACGCCTGATAGCGGTGGCTCCCTTTGAGCCTTTTGTCTTTTCTCCTTGCCTTGTAAATGTATCTCCCGGCCACTAGGCCATAATAAATAAATCGTTTTCATCATTCCATCTTGCAACTGTTCTTCTTCTTTACTGCGCTCTTTGTCGTTTTCCGAGAGAATATTCTTAGCCCAACTGAAAACAGTCTTGCTACTGGGCCGTTTTTCTGCATGATATTAACTCCGCGCCGTCCTCCTTATAGCAACTGATTGGCTGATATGGCGGTTATTCTTGATTTGCACGAGATTTCAACAGGCATGACTGCAAATCCATATTTGCACCTCAAGTTGTACACGTGCCAATCTCCAAGAGTCAAGTTGGATGTCCGAAGAGTCTCTTTTTCCATTTTCCCGGCTATTTAATGGGAGTTTTTCTTCTTTAATTCTCATCTGTTTCTTTCTCGTTTGTTTTTCTTCACCAGAGACAACCTGCAAGTCTCATGGCTGATTCTTATTTGCTAGATACGGCTTCGAGGGACTCGCCGCCGACTCCCCCGACTACCCCTGACACAGATAGTCCTCCTCCATCGCCTCCTTGGAGACTGGTTGTCCGCCGGCGGGGTCGCAAGAGGCGAAGGAAGGAGACTGAACGGCGAAGGAAGGAGGCTGCCAAGGCCTCTAAAACATTTTTTGACTCTCTGGCTTCCCGGGCTCGAGAGAAGGAGAAACCATTTTTTTCTTTGAGTGATTCGCCTTCGTGGGTTCCTTCTGCTTGTTCAGCCGTTGGGGCAGTATCGCTAGGCGTTAAAGAGGAACCCATCGAGTCGACTACTGTCGCCGGACAGGGGGACGATGAGCCTTCTCCTCCTGCCGGTGGGGATTCACCATTCTGGGGTGGCGATCACGAAGATGACGTGGTTTACTACTATGGCGTTACCTGGTCCGACGGCGAGTAGTAGGGCGTAGTTCGCCTTTTGTAGATGCCGTATGGCGTTCCCCATAATAAATGATGTTTTTATTTCCTTTTCGTTTCTCATCGCTTACTTATTGTTTCTTTCTGAGCGTTCCGGGTTATCGCGGAAGCGTCCCTTTCGCTACGAGTAACTGCCTTCAACTTCTAATCGGTAACTGTCTTCTTTCAGAAGGCACAAATGACTATCCACGTGTCTCTTTCTGCTCTGCACGTGTTTCATTTTTACAGGCTGTCTCTTCTTTGGGTTTTTTTTTTTTTTTCTTCTTTATAAGGAAATCATCTCTCTCTTTTACTGCTTTTGCTAATATTCTGAGTTTCTGCACATTTTCTCTCTCTTCTGCGCTTCTTTTCTTCGAGAGGTTTTACTGCGACCGCTCACTGGTGCCGGCGACCGGCTCACTGGCTTTTTGTTCCAGGTATTTACTCCTTCTACCGCCGTAGATTTACTTTTCCAGTCCCTCATGTCTTCAACTGTCGAAAACCCCATAGATCCCGAAGCTAAGAGAACTCGCAGTATATTTAATTGTAATGAGGTTTTGAGGGTTGAATTAGAGGAGAGTGGTATTACTTTTCCCACGGGCTATCGCCCTTTTGTCTCTTTGAAGGACACTCGGCTGCCTGACGCCATGTGGGGAACATTCCGGTTGGTTTATTTCAAGATGTTCACTTACGGATTCTGTTTCCCACTCCATACTTCTCTGTTGAAACTGCTAGATCATTATGACCTTAATCCCGTCCAGATTACTCCACCCTCTTGGTGTGGTATTTACGCTTTCCTTCGTTCGTGCGAGATGAAGCGTATATTTGCTCCATCGCTTGATCTATTCCGCACGTTCTTTGTCTTGAGTTGTCGCAACTGCCTGGTAGATATTACCCCCAGATGGGATGATGTCATTGTGCAATTGTTCTGGCGGAACTTTCAAGGTTTTGAGGAACACGTAGATGACTGGAAGTCTGGCTTTTTCACCCTCTGTTTGCCGTCACGACTCTGGCGCGGGGGTTTCAATCGAAAAATCAATAGTAGCGTTTGGAAAAGACCGGACGCGCTGTCAAGCCAGGATGTTTCCAACGTTAGCGCCTTGTTAGAAATAGAAGGGTCTTTCCGTATCCGGGAGTTTGCTCGGTTCAGGCCCTTGTCAGAGTGCGTTGTGGGTGAGTTCCATTTTTCTACTTTATCGCTTCAATCTTCTTAATTTCCTAATATGTTTTGTTGGCAGGTAACGCTGAGAGTAGTTCTTCTGGGGAAGGTGACGCCCCTTTGAACGTAATACCTCTCCAGTCGCTGCCTCCTTTTCTTCCGCCTGAAAATTCTCGTCGCCCACCCATTCCGCCTGGAAGGGGGAGGACTAAAACCGTCACAACTCGCAGAGCCTCCACTCGACCTTCTCGTTTCCTTGAAAATTGGCTTCCGCCCCGTGGCAAGAGGGTGGCTCAAGGCGATCCTGCGTTTGAGAAAATCGACAGCGACAGCGAGAGCATGGACACTGGTCCCGAATTACGTCATGCTACTATTGCCCAAAGGATGAAACTTAGGTCGAGGAGGAATGATAACACGGCGGAATCGTCTGAGGACGATAGCGAAGAGATTGCAGAAGAGACGGAGCGTCTCGCCAAGAAGGTTCGCACAGAGAAAACTAACCCCCCGGTTCCCCTTTCGAAGGAAGTTGACGCGGTCCCCCCCGAGAAGATTAACGCTTCTCACGCCGCGAGTACTTCACGAGTGGCGAAAGATACCAAAGCTATCAAGGTGCCTTCCGTCGTTCCTATCGAAAACAATGAGACCTCGGCGGCCACGACTTCTCCTTTGTCGTCGGGCCGTCCTGCTTCCCCGATAGGTTCTTTTATCCCAGAGGCAACCCTACCGGTTTCGAATTTAAGCGTTCCTCCTGAATTTCTCCCACGTAAACCTCATCTTTTGTTTCTGTCTTCAATTTCGGGCGTTGGTGATTGCGCAAAAAGTTGTTCCCCTCCTTATATCGCCAACCTTTCTTCTCAGAGGTCCCAGGGCCCCACTGGATATCAGCTGGATTTGTCCTCTTTCGGCACTGACGGGCTTCGTGCCTTAGGAATATCGGATCCGTTATCGCGAGAAGAGCCCGTGGGTCCCATAGTGGGACAGATGTTTACCTCCTCTGAGGACAGGGAAGAGTTTTTACAGCATGCTCCCGAGACACGACAGTCATACATCATGAACGACATGCTGGCTAGCTTTCGGAAATTTCATTATTTTCTTGAAGACCAGCGTAACAAAACTCGGCCCTCTTCGGATTTGCAGGAACAATTAGACACGGCCTTGGCGAAGGCGAAGGAGCTATCGCAGTTGCAAGAGCGAACTCGGGCAGAGTTGGAGGATTGTCGCGCTGAACTTTCTCGGGAGAAGTCGAAGGGGAAGGCGAGAGCAGAGCTAATGGAGGCGGAACTGGTAGTGGCTGATAAAAAGAACGTCTTCCTCCGCGAAGAGTTGTCATCTCGTGATGCTGATTTGGCCAAAGTTTCTTCGAGGATAGCCTGGTGGAAGAATAAGACCATCGAGGTCTGTATCGCAGGATTCATGGATCTCCATATCCGAGGCGTCGTCGATTCATCCATGTTGGCCGATTACGCTTCCCAAAAAATTAAAGATCTTAGTGAAGGCGAAAGGGATTTTCCTTCTTCCGGGGAAAAGCAAGGGAACGATAACGGCGAGGCACGCGATGACTCTTAATTGATCCATCGAAGAACATTGCTATTTGTTTTCCCTGTCTTGTAATAACGCCCTGTCTCGCGGCGATATCTGTACCTTGATATTCGGGCGATATCTTATTTTATTTCGCTCTCTTGTACTGTCTTGAGAACTGTTCTTTTAATCAACGCCGATTTGCATCATTTCCTTTCGTGTGATATCGCTTTTGCTTTTTATCAAAAAGTCACATCTACTTTTCAGAGCATTTAATGCTCGCGACCCTTCCGTCGGTGCGCGGGAAAAGTCATGATGGTGCAGACACACGTGTCCATTTCTTCTGCCGCTTCACCTTAGCGTGTTTAGAAATTTTAACAAGATCGAAGCGTTTGTCGCGCTTCTTCTAGAGTCGTACTCATTGCTTGAGTCTTATCCCTCATGCCGCTTCGACATAACGACTGTAGCATCCGTCGTTTCTTTTTAATTACTAGGGTTATAAACCCTCTTTATCTCTTCCCTTTTCTTTTTTACTCCACTTTTTCATATTATCTCTCGGCCGTCTTGTCCTTCTCACCTCCATTCAAGGCTTTCAAAGTTCTTTCCTTTCAAAGGTATTTCCCATCCTTTCCCTCGTCTTCTTCATTTCTATTTCCTTAGTTCTGCCATGGCAAAGACTCGCCGTTCTGAGTCAAAATCCATCGACGAGAAGAAAATGGATACCACGGTCAGTGTTATTACCACGGAGGCCATTCTCCAGGAGCATTTGGCCACTCACGGTGCCGTTATTCCTGACGGTTACCAAGCTGTTGTTGCCCCTGGGTTAGTTCGTTTAAACAGCGTTCTGACCGGCAATCAAAGGGTCTTATATGCCCAGATGTTTCGCTACGGTTTCCGGCTCCCTATCGATTCTTTCGTTAAGGATTTGCTTATTGTTGGCAATTTCAATCCTGCCCAGTTAGCCCCAAATGCATATTGCTGTGTTTATGCCTTTTTGGAACTCTGTAGATATAAGGGGATCACCTCCCCTTCTCTTTTGTTGCTTAGATCCCTTTTTAAATTGATGAAGTGCCGGGGTGTGATAACCATATCGCCTCGCTTTGACGATGATTCTCTCAAGTCTTTTACTTGGAAGTTGCTCCATATTGAGTCTTCTGTTGAGGCTTGGAAAAAGGAGTTCTTTCTGATAGATCTTCCTGACGCTCCTGGTCCCGAGTGGCGCTCTGGGTTCAACCAGGACGTCCAAGATGGTGTTTGGAGTCGACCAGGGACACTTCCCGCTCGTGAACAAGGATGGTTAAACACCTTACTCCAACTGGAGATCAGCGTTCACATTCGACTCACGGCCTGTAGAATGGCCATTCAGGATTGCGTTAGACGTGAGTATCGCGTTACTTTTTCCTTTCATCACTGGTACTAACGCTGACGTTATTTTGCGATTTTGCAGCGACGGATCTTGATTATAAACCCGAGAGTGTAAGAAGACGTTTAAGGAGAGCTCAGAATAGAGAAGAAAGGGAAAAAGTCGATTCAGAGGCCACTGATAATCCTTCTGAGCTTCCGGCTACTTCCGCGAATCTCGCTCAAGTATCCTCCTCCTCAGTTGGCGAAGGGAATACTGACATCCCTGAAGGTGTTCCCATCGTGACCGTTGCTGCTCCTTCGTCTTCTCAGGCCCCTAAGGCCATTGCCAGAGGAAAAAAGAAGAAAAGAACACGGAGTATCGCCACTCTTACTCCTTCTCCCGACGCTGTGGGTTCTTCTGAGGCACCACCTCCTCTCAACACCGTTACCGTAAGCATGTTTTTTGGTCGCGATATATTGTGCCTCAATATCTGTCATCATTTGATCTATTTTTCTTTTTTCTCAATTTGTACTCCTTGCAGGAGACCGTTGCAATTACTGCTTCCGCTCCCTCAGGCGATATGAATCTCACCTATGTGCTGAGAGGTTCCGCGAAGAGGGCCCGGATAGAAGGCGAGGATGAGAACATACCCTCCTCTAACATCGCGGGGGAAGGTGGTTCCGTTGACGCTCCTAATTCCGCAGTGGTTCCTCCAGGTGGACATTCCGCAGAAGTTTTGGGGAACCTAGGCGGTGCGGACCCCTTTGGTGCTTCGCCCAGTTCCTTTGGTGGGCCTGTGCATCATTATTCCTCTCATTTAGGCTATCAAGAGGTCTTGCAGGACCTTTCGGGTTATCAGCCTCATGGTACCTTCCTGGCCCCGGGCAGTTCTTCTTCACAGGTTCGCGCCCCTGGTCCTCTGGCTTTCGTTCCCTCTAGCGTTCCTTGGCGGCAACGCTATAATGAAGTCGGAACCTCTTTCAATTTTGTGGCGGATCTTTGTCCGTTAAACGGGCTCGGCGAAGTGACCCATCAGGTTGAGTTATTCGACTTCCGTGCCCGTGGTTTGGCAGCTATCGGGGGCGATGGTTCAGATGAGGTTTCTGCCCTGTTGGCTTCTCAAATTCTGGCCTCATCTGCAAAACGGGAAACTTTCCTTTCCCAGGCGGAAGATGACAAGGTGAACTCCTTCCGTGCTAGCCTTTTCTCCAATATGATGAAATTTCACTACTGGGCAGAGGAGGTGAAGCATCAGACTGCTTCCCTCCGTTCTGTTTCGGCGGAGCTGTCCAAGGAGCAGGATGAAAGGAAAAAGGTGTTGGCAGATCGTTCCCAGATACTGCTGGCTCACCATGATTTACAGAAACAACATTCCGCTCTGGAAACAGCTTTGTCAGAGGAACGAGCCAAAGTAACTGCTTTGGAGAATGAGAAGTCCTCTTTAGAAAAGGAGAAGGCAGCCTTGGCGGAAGAGTCAGCCGATATGGGCTGGTGGCATGCTGAACAGACCGCCCGTGTTCTAGTTAAGTGTTTCGAAGAAATTCACGGGGTGGATGCCTACAAGGGCGAAGATGTCGCGAAAGCTTTTCTACAGAATTCTGCCCATATCAACGAGACAGGCTATCGCCAAGCCAAGGTAGCGGGCTGGAAATGAAAAGACCCCGAGAGCTGATATGCCACGATATTTTGCCGTTCCCTCCAGCGATCAAATATCGCTTGGCTTTTGTCTTTTGTCTTTGCGGCATAATTATTTTGAACATTGAATCTTTGTAAATCCTTGAGATGCCTTTAATATTTCTAGACAATCTCTTTATCAATATTCCTCTTTTATTTTTCTCATCGTGAGGCTTCTCTTGTCACTGAGGTTGCTTTATCCTCACGGTGCGTTTACTTTCTTGAGCAGATCCTTGGTATTTATACCAAGATAACCAAGATCTATATCGGGTTGGCCTTTCGATAAGCTTATCGGTATCATGACCACCGCTCCTTCCGCTGCTCAGAGGTATTCTGCACATTTCTAATTGTGGATCATCAGTAACAAAACGAGATTTGAGAGATAGTGATTACCCGTAGGAGCCTGTTCGCTGCCATCATTAGGCTTTATCACGGAACCAGTTCGAATCGCGTTTTCCCTCGGCTCTACACTTCGCCAGGGATTATTCATCCGGTTACCAGCTGGAATTACACGATTCTTCACGTTTCCCTTATCTCTCGTTCGGCCTTTCTAAGTGCCTCATCTCGTGAGCTGTCAGATCGGGACGGCTATCACAAGGCTAGGGAATTTTCACTTTTATAGGCGTTGTCCTCTCGTTTAGAACCGTGTCCTTACTTAATGGTCTAGCCGCACCAGCCCGACCGTTAAGATAGGATTCTTGTTTCTAAACAGAGTTTCTATCTCTTTGGGGCGTGTCTTGTCTTGACGTACCGTCTCCACGAGATCGGTTATCATTAAAGAACTTTTCACTCCCAAAGATACCGGGCAGTGCCCTCACTTAGTGAGCCATCTGATCAAGATCGGTCATCACAAGGATAGGACTTTTCACCCCCGGGGGCGTCAAGGATCTTTCAATCCGACGCTAATCAAGGATACACTGGGGTCGTGCCCTCACTTAGTGGGCCATCTGATCAAGACCGACCATCACAAGGATAGGACTTTTCACTCCCAGGGTACCCCCCTTTTTACCTGCACAAAAGCAACCACAAACCCACGAAAACTCTCCTCTCGAGCGTTAGCCACGGTTAGGGTCGTTATAATCCAAATAGTGCAGATAAAATTAAACTCTAGAATAATATAACTTCAAACGAGCGATATTCCAAGAGTTGGATAATGGCGTACCGTCAAGTGTCTCCAGGCGATAGGCCCCTCTTCCGACAACGTGGGTTACGCGATACGGTCCTTCCCAGTTAGGACTAAGCTTTCCCATACGTTGTCCGGTTGCTCGCCTGTCCCGGAGCACCAGGTCACCGTTTTTCAGCAATCGCTCTTTGACATGCCTGTTATGATAACGGGCCATTTTTCTTTTGTAGTGTTGCGTTTTCAGTAGGACTTCTTCTCGAACCTCTGGTAACGCGTCCAGGTTAGCACGTAACCGTTCCTCATTCAGTTCCTCACGAAAGTGAGCCACCCGTAGGCTCATGGCCCCAATTTCCACTGGCGTAACGGCTTCAGTTCCAAAAGCCAACGCGAAAGGCGTTTCTCCAGTGCTAACTTTCACGGTCATGCGGTATGCCCACATCACGTATGGCAATTCATCAGCCCACTTTTTCTTAGACCCCTCTAGGTTTTTCTTAATGCCGCTGAGGATGCTCCTATTAGTTACCTCTGCCTGTCCGTTGGTTTGTGGGTGAGCCACGGAAGAGAATCTCTGCTCAATCCCGAATTCTGAGCATTGGTCTTTAAAGAATTGGCTGGTAAACTGGGTCCCGTTATCGCTGACAAGGATACGAGGCACCCCGAATCTCATGATAACTTGATGTTTGAAAAAACGCCATGTTTTTTCTGCCGTGATTGTGGCGACCGCTTCAGCTTCCGCCCACTTCGTAAAATAGTCCACAGCCACTATCACAAATTTCAGTTGGGACCTTGCCTTTGGAAATGGACCCAGGATGTCAATCCCCCATTTGGCAAAAGGACAAGAGGCAATGATTTCAGATATTTCCGTGGCTGGACGTCGAGGAATTTTAGCAAATTCCTGGCATTTGGGGCAAGCTTGTACATAATCGTGGCAATCCCTTCGTATGGTGGGCCAGTAGAATCCTGATCTGAAAACTTGTGCCGCCATGGTGCCGCCTGACGCGTGCATTCCGCATATCCCTTCATGGATTTCGCGTAAGGCGTGAAGGCCCTCTTGTTCGGTTATACATTTGGCGGCGGGGTGAGAAAAACATCTTCGAATCAGATTCCCGTTATAGTACGTGCAACGAGCAGCCTGTCTCAGCACTTTCATCTTTTCAGCGTTACCGTCAGGCAGCTCTTCGTGCATCAGGTATTTTATTACCGGAATCCGCCAATCATTCTCGAGCTCATTCACACACAAAAAGGCTTGCTCCTCCATGAAGGACGGCACCGATAGCTCACGATAATACACATCTTTAGGTATAGATGCTTCAGGATTTGCGGCCAGCTTGGCAAGGTAATCGGCTTCAGCGTTTTCCTCTCGGGGAACGTGCTCGAAGCTGACTTGCATGCCCTCTTTCTTGATTTCCACTAGTTCTCGTGTTACCTTAGAGAGGTACTGCACCATGATAGGTTCTCGAGCCTGAGAGTGTCCTGAGACCTGGTCAATTATCAGTTTGGAGTCTCCACAAATTTTTAGACGCAGATCTCCTGTTTGGCCGGTATCGCGCCTTCCCTTGGAAGAAAACTCTCTTCCTATTCTGAGTCCAGCTAGCAACGCCTCATACTCGGCTGCGTTATTGGACAAAGGCTGCAAGATTCGAATAGCATACCGTATATGCATATCGTGCGGCCCATTTATGAAGATTCCGGCCCCTGCTAGTTCTTGGTTTTTGGCTCCGTCCACATGAATGATCCAAAGATCCGTATATGTTTCTGGGAACGGGAGATCCATATCGTTCCATTCCGCTTCAGGTACACCACTCAAAGGGTCCTCTGTGAAAGTACACTCTGCTATAAAATCAGCAAGGACCTGAGCCTTTACGGATGGCCGGGACTGGTACCTTAAACCATATTGTTCGAGTTCTAGGGCCCAGATCAGCATTCTTCCTGAAGATTCAGGCTTTCGAAATATCCTCTTCAAGGGTTGGTCTGTAAGTACAACGATAGGATAAGATTGGAAGTATCGGTCCATCTTGCGGGCGGCTTGTATAAGGGCGAACGCTATTTTCTCAATACGAGCATATCGCAATTCCGCATCCTTTAAGACATGACTCACGAAGTAAACTGGGCGATAAGAGTGGTTATCGTCGCGAACAAGGACGGCGCTGACCACTTCGTCCGCAGCGCCCAAGTACAAATACAGGGTATCGCCTGACTCGGGCCTTGTCAATAATAAATCAGATGATAAGTAGTCCTTTAAGTCCACAAATGCTTGCTCACATTCTGGGGTCCATCCGAACGTGGCTTTCTGTCGTATGACTTTGAAAAAAGGGAGGCACTTTTCTCCTTGCTTGGAGATGAATCGTCCCAGAGCGATAACGCGCCCCGTTAGCCTTTGTACTTCCTTAACGGTTCTCGGCGATATCATATCATGTATAGCTTTAACCTTGGAAGGATTAGGCTGGATACCTTTCTGGCTAACCACGTAGCCCAAGAACTTACCCGTCTGAAATGCAAACATGCACTTCCGGGGGTTTAGCTTCATGCGATATCTTTTCATCACATCAAAAACTTCCTTTAGATCCTGCAGGTGATCGTGAAAATTCGCACTCTTCACCAGTATGTCATCAACATATGCTTCCACATTTCTCCCTATTTGTTCCTCAAAAATCTTATTTGCCATCCGCTGAAACGTGGCCCCCGCGTTCTTTAGTCTAAATGGCATCACTGTGTAACAATACGTGGCTTTAGAAGTAAGGAAAGCGGTCTTCTCCTCATCCTCTAGGGCCATAGGGATTTGATGATATCCGGAATTGGCGTCCAACGAGCTTAGATATGCGTACCCAGCGGTTTGATCAACCAACTGATCTATGCGAGGAAGCGGGTAGCAATCCTTAGGACAAGCATCGTTCAAATCGGTGAAGTCAATGCACATACGCCAGTCTCCATTGGGTTTAGGAACAAGAACCGGGTTGGCTAACCAAGTGGGATACTGTACTTCGCGAATGAAGCCAGCGTCAAGGAGCTTTACAACCTCCTTTTCCACAGCTGACGCTTTTTCGGTGGAGAACGCCCGTCGTTTTTGCTGAACTGGCCGGGCGTCAGGGTCAACGTTAAGCCTGTGCTCGGCTATTTCTCGCGATATACCTGGCATATCGGCGGGTTTTCATGCGAAATTTCCTTGACATTTGTTCAGCAGCCGTGCCAGTTGAAGATTTTCCGCTGGGCTGAGCTTATCGCTGACCAGGAAACTGGCTCCCTCTTTACCTATCACTGGTACGGGTACCATCTTGTCAAGGGGTTGAGCGCGTTTTTCATCACCCTGTTCGTAGGGGTCTGCCGCGACGCACACGTATCTATCACAGCTCGCCTGAGTCATGAGCGAATAGCATTCTGCCGCCAGTTTCTGATCACCTTTTATCGATACCACCCCGTCCTAGGAGGGGTATTTCATCTTTAGATGTTTTTGTGATATCGCCGCTCCGAAGCGATTGAGGAAAGGCCGTCCGAGTATGATGTTATAGGGCAGATTCAGATCCACAACAAGGAACAATAAATTCTCTGTCCGCTTGTAAGTGTCTTCTCGGAAGTATACGGGTAAGGTGATTACTCCCGTAACAGGGATAGGGGTCCCATCCACTCCGACTATGGGTCTCTTACTAGGCGTTAACTCATCGTGGGGGCGTTTCATGAGATTGTAAGCTTCCAGCGAAAAAAGGTTCACGGCACTCCCGTTGTCCACAAGAGTCCTTCTTATACCATGGCTGGCGATGACAGGTGTGACTACCAAGGCGTCATTATGGGGATAGATAACGCCTTTTTCATCCTCTTCTGAAAAGGATAGGATCATGCGATCAAGTATGCCTATCGCTCCACCTTTCTTTGTCGTGCCGTCTCGCGTACGCTTTTCCCCTTTCGCCACCATCGACTGTTCTGATTCATCTGCGTAGGGGATCCCTCCCGCTATGATATTGATCATGGGGATGTCGTCGCCATCTATCGCAAAGGTTTCCCCACCCTTTCCTTTGGGAGCGTTATCCGGCTGGGGGACTGGAGGGGGCCTTGGTCGTTCGTCTGCCGCTCTTCTTATCGGATTATTTCGGGCATCTTCCCTTACTCGAGTTGCAAATTCTCCCAGATATCCTTCCTCCACCAAGCGTTCTATTGCCCACTTTAATTCTCTGCAAGCCTCTGTGGAATGTCCTCTGGCTTTATGGAATTTACAGTAAGCATTTTCTCTTTTGCCTAAAAGCACTCCAGGTTTCGTGGGTGCAGGATAACGGATAGGAAGATTCCGCTGTTCCGCTATCGCCAAGATCTCTGCTCTTGGTACATTCAAGGAGGGAAAATCCGGATCATACGCCCGAGTTTTGTTAGTGTTCCCTTGACGCTGATGAGGGGAACTACCTTGTTTTCCTTTCGAGGAATTTCCTTTTTGCTTATCGTAGGTCTTTGGGATGTAATCTTTCCGTCGAGCGTAATCATCAGTGTAATGATCGTCAACCAGAGGATTTGCGGGAGCGGCAGGGATGTGAGATGCCCCAGGCGGCATATTAAATGTTCTATTTCTATTTTCTTCTTCTTCCATTTTCGCATAATTATGGGCTTTAAGTCTTAGTGCGTCCAAGGATATTGGAGGATCCACCATTAATGCATCTTTCAGTTTTCCATAATGGCAGTTTCTTTTCAGAGCTTCTATGGCGAAATCAATAGTGACGCCCGGCGTTAATGACATTTCCAGATCGAATCGGCTGAGAAATTCTTTTAAAGTCTCTTGGGGCTTCCGCTGTATGTCAAATAACGCTGCGGCAGATTTCCGAATTGGAATCGCTGTACTAAATCTGCTCCGAAATTTGGATTCCAACTGTGCGAAATTACTAATGGATCCGCCAGGAAGACCTTCAAACCAAAGACGAGCAACTCCCGATAAGGTCATAACAAATATCTGACATAAAGCCGCATCACTGTGGGTTTGAAACTGGACGAAATCCTTCACTTTGTTGATGTGCGAAATAGGATCCTTAGTACCATCATAAGTATCAGCGGGAAGTTTCACTCGCCTGCTGACCCTGTGACGTCTTATACGACGACTGAAAGGGTGACCTGAGGTATCATCAAGAATCTCACGCGCATGACGTGGGGGAGATATGTCTCCTTGTCGCCCTCTCCCCCTTGGTTCAGGTGTATGATGTCGCCTGGGAGACTGACTGCGACTCCTGGGAGAACGACTTCGATATCTTCTGCTACTGGATCTTTCACTGTACACGGGAGATAAACTCCTGTTTGTTCCTTCCCTCCGTCCGGCCCAACGGTTCCTCAACGCCTCAAGCTGCCTGTCTTCCTGCAGAAGAAGTCCTTGCGGCATTTGTGGTACATAAGCCTCTACTCCTCCTTGAGTGAGTTGTACATGACCAACCGGGGGATTTCCTACTGATAAAGGCACTTGGGGGTTCTCTGGAAACAACGGGGGCAAAGGTCGATCAGCAACAATAGATGGAGTGAACATGACGCGAGGAGGAACGCTAGATCCAGAAGCACCAGGCGTGATTCTTGTGGCCATTTCAGTCAAATATTCCAAGCGGGAACGAAGGGCCGCTATTTCCATAGCAAAAGGATTTTCATTGTTAAGCACAGACCCTTCTGAAGGTGGAATATAAAGATCAGATCCCACCATTTGTGATGAAGAAATAACCGTCTGTGAGGAGATAGATCCTCCGGCGATCCCGACCGAGAGGTCCAGAGATCCCGAAATAATCGATTGCGTCGTCATAGAGAGATCAGCAGTAGCAAAGGGAAATAACCGCCTGCGGGTTGAGAAAGGAATATTAGAGAATGTCGTTCGGACTTCCTCCGATCTGGCTGTCATACCCGTTCCAATCTCCCGACTGAACGGAGCTTGGTTATTAAGGACGCTCACTTAATATACCAAAGCTCTCAATGAAAGCACCATTTGATAAGATCCGAGATCTCTTCTGGTCGGAAGCGGTTGCAGCAGCTGGTCGGAAGGGAAGCGGTTGGCGTCGGAGGTACCTGCAAAGCGCCGGAGGGGAACTCCGGCGTAGACACTCCGATGCTTAAGTTAGTTCGAGTTTTCAGAATGGTAGAGGTTCTCTAAGATGATCTCGATCTTACCTTCTGTTTGGAAAGATAGGGGTATTTATAGGCCGAAGTTGGCGATACCTGACAGCGATAAGGGTGAAGCGATAAGCATCGTCCGAAGATATCGCTTCGAGCGATAATAGGTAAGCCATCGCAGGCGATAATCATGTAAGGCCTATCAGGAGCGACATCCTCTCCGTTCCCCTAGGATGGGATGACGCTGCGCGCGTAAAGATGCATGAGATCCCCCCCCCGCTGAAGTCGACCATCCTAGGAAACTTCCGCCGGCCCGGGCGATAGGTTGGTTTTTCAGGGAAGCGTATAGAAACTCGTCAAGGATAGATGCCGTAGCTACAATATGGCCGTTAAGAGCATTCCAATTGTTATCACAATCCTTCGAGCACTAGTATATACTCTTCTTCACCGCTCCTATGCTTGAAACTATAGCTATGAATCCTCTCTTATCAGCTCTTGCCTAAGAGCATATTAGGCTTGAATGGTTCTAAATCGCGATAACAGGTAATGAAATGAAAATTGTGGAAAATAATGGCATTATGTGACAGTGGCGGTCATCTCATGTAAATGCTATAAATGTCCTCTTGTCTAAATATTATTAATATTGTTCATCAAATAAACACATAAATTATAAAAATATTGTTGATCCATTCTCGTTAACCATTTATTGGTACTTTACTTACTAGTTAAAAAAAAATTGAATTAAAACTTAAAAATGAATTAACGTAGACTTGAATCACTTGACTCACTAGTTTATTTTACCAGCACACCACACGTTAGATATATAGATTCATAAAATATTAGTGATTCTTTGATTAGTTCATAATCTATAACGGCTTATAATGGGAAATAATGAAAAATTGTAACGATAACAAATGATATTGTGCAAAGTGGAACCGCGTATAATATAACGGGAATAACGATAATAGAATGTCAAAATTATATTACAAATCGAATTTTATGTAACGTAAGGGATTGATATTTAAAACCCCGCTTGACTACTTGCCCAATATAGAGGATAAGCTCTCTTTGCCCCCCTTCCCTATGAAAAATGGAGTCTCTCCATCGTTACATTCCATTTAGGATTAGGAAATAAGCGTAATTAGATCTAGTTTTTACACATACATAACTGTAACAATTGATACATCATACATTGCATAACAACCTTTACGATCGGATATAACGAGAATAAAACTAAATTCCCAGATTTATCGGCCTTCACGACATAAAAGCCGTTTTTCAACATTATAAACTTGAATTTGATCATTATGCATAATCTCTTTCTTTTTTGGTTAGGTGTGAACTACAATTAGATGTTTTTTTAAACCAAACGAATTAAGATTAATCTTAATTTGCGTCAGATCAACCCAATAAGAAATAAAATATTTATTGCAAGTTATTTTTGAATACAAAAGTGGAACCTACAACTTCTTTTAAAGAAAGCAAATATCAAACACTGAACTAAATTTAATCGTTGGCGTGTGATATATTTTTATTTTGATGAAAGTACCATTGAAGTATATATGTTAATTAGTTTGTGAATACAACTCAAGAAGATCCAATTCTTTTTTTATTTTTTCGTTGAACAAACCTCCTAATTCCTTTTAAATTTCTCTTTGATTCTTTTCTATGGAAAAAGAGTGAAAGAAAGGTAGTACCATAAGCAGAAGGAAGGTCAAAATGGAAAGACCAAAGAACACCAAAAAGATGAATTTCACATTCGTGTTAATGATCTCTCTTCCTCTCTTTGCATTTAGGTCTGATCTCTTCCGCTTTCCACAAGGATCCCAGGTTCTTTCCGGCCAACAACCGAAAAGTTCTGCTGACAATTTCTCATAATCTCCACTTCCCCTCTTTAAGCCTCATCCCTTTCGCTTCCCACAACGATCCCAGGATCTTTCTGGCCAACCGGAAAGTTCTGATAACAATTGCTTAGAATCTCACTTCCCCTCTTTAGGCCTGATCTCTATCCCTCCCACAATGAGCCCATTCTTCCAACCACCGCCCTTCACCTCCATAACGCTCATCTCCAATTCTCCTAACCCACCTTCCTCGCAAAAGAACTCACCCATTTCAATCTCAAACCACCCATCCCCTCTCTCCTTTGCATCTCCTCTTCCTGCATTGCTCTCCACAGTTTCACTTGATTCAATAAAACCATTCAACAATCCGAATCGCCTACCTCTGCCGAATATGGGTCCTCGCAAATGCCTTCTCCTGGGCCAATTCTCCGGCTGCAGGTAAACCGTTCGCGTACAACTCTCACCCCCAACAAGTCCCACCGCAAGCTCTGCAGGCATGTGGTCTAATCCGTATGGTCCGTTGGTTAACTTGAACACAATGTAAGCAGCATACAATGTTGATGGAGATAGCATACAAGTATCAATTTTGCCATTGATCTCAAGCCAACACACATTAATAAGCTCGGCCACTTCCTCAAATCTGCAAAACAAACAACAACCTATAATTCCACATATGATCACATAATAGCAAAAACAGAAATGATAAAAAAAAATTGGAGGGAAACTTGAATAAGCTCGGCCATTCCCTCAAATCTCCAAAGCACCCACTAGAACAAACAACAGCCTCAAATTTAATATATTTATGTAAGGGCAAAAAAAAATGCAATAAATAGATTGGAGAATAACTTAAATTTCATGTAGAAATGAACACAAAAATAATTTGAGAAAGTTTATATTTTATGTATATGATCCAAAAAAGGTGGGGAAGAAAAAGAGACCTGGAAGTCGGATCGGCAATCCATTTCCAATATTGAGGAGTATCGCCCCAAACAATCGCCAAATCCCTAGCAGAAAGCATGTAACATTTCTTCCCGCTCCATTTATCCAGCCAGAAACTCTAATTACAACAGCAAGATCAGTTCATATGATAAGATCCTAAACAATTGAAATTAAATCCAGAAACCAAAATGTAAGATGAAGTCACCTTTCTGCCATTGTCGATGAGGATCGGGTTATTGCAGAGGGTGACATAGAGCTTCTTTTTAGAAGGAGACGCCAGCAGAGTAGACGACTGTGGCGATCTCGCGACGATCGATTCGTAATCCGGCGGCAGGAACCGCTCCCAGACGATGTCAGATTCCGCAGCGGATCTGAACAAGAATGACACGACGGAGAACCTGCAAGCGTCCCTTGGGCACGTGAACGACACGACATTAGCTACGCAACCTTCCGCCAGGGCCGACATGTCGCTTCCTCCGTTATCCATCTCCGTTGACTTTGCCGGCGCAATAAAAATTCTTCCCCGTTTTCTTGGCGATGCAGAGACTGATGGCAAATCTCTGGATTTGACGGACTTATTTATAGAAGGAAATCTTCGCTGTTAAGTATTTTGGTGTCTGGTGGTGTCTGTTAAGCACAATGATGGGGAAATCGGAAAAGAAGTCTTTGGTGAATGGTGATGCGGGTTTGCCTGCTGCCGACTCACATACTGGGTCAATCTACGTGTTTCTTTCTTTCCTTTTATCCTCTTTTATTAATTATTATATTAAAACATCTAAAAAGTTTGAGAATCATTTTTTTTTCTTTTTCTTTTATTAAAAGTTGTAACTTTTTAAGATATTGTAACTTTTTTCAAAACTCTTATATATTTCTTTTTTATGACTAAGATGGATGGAATGGGCATCGTGTTCTTGATAAAAAAGAGAAGGAATGGGCACCATGTTCATTTCGATGAGTATTTCGGCTTTATCGTTGGTATAAAATGTATAGATTTGGGTTTAATACTTATCTCGATTCGGATTAAAAAAAAATATTTAGCTCGATTAACTTCTTAATATTATATACTCTCTCCGGTCTCGATTAATTGTCCACGGCGGCCGGAATAGTAACTATATGACCTCGAAAAAGTCCGAAATTTTTTTACAACGTATATTAATCCTTCACGTACGTTGAAAAAAAAATTCGGAATTTTTCGAGATCATATAGTTACTATTATGGCCGCCTTGAAATGCGTGCTGGAATAGTAAAATGACAATTAATCGAGACCGGAAGGAGTATTTTGTATAAATATAATATACAGTGATTTACAAGCATTTAAAATAATTAATGTAACATTTTTTTTCAAATGGAGTTTAAAGTATTAAACACAAAATGAAAAAAAAATTACTTAAATTAGACTATCAAACACTTTTTTTCACTTTTTACTTTTATGAACGAGATAAAATGGTAACAATATACATAAAATAAACATAAGATTTTCTATCTCGTTTTATAGAGATGGACTGCTCTGGTGGTACACAGGTCTGATGGGCCAGGACTGGTTATTGAACTGGGCTTTATGCGTTCTTCATCAGCAAATAATTAATTAATCTAGATTTGAATTTCTTAAATTTGATGTGCCAACCAACGTTATCAATCTCGTACCGGAGAACGTCTCGATTTTATCACTAGTATAAAATATACCGGCCCCGATTAGTTTCTCGGTATCATATTTTTTTAATATATAATACATATAATTACATACAAATTTTTAATGTTGGCCTATTGAGATGAGATATATTGTTCGTACCGACAATATTTGACTAGTATGACCGATATAATTAGTATGAATTAAGATAAAAACCGTGATAGTACAATATTTTTTTTATCTCGTTTTAAATATTATGATGAGACATATATTTATATATAAAAAAAATATAAAATTTAGATAAATTCAAAACTAAACAATTGAGAAATTTTCGCTTGAATATAACATTTTACTGTTTATGTCAGTGAGATTCTCATGAGAACGTAAGGTGCCGGTGCATGTAGTTTGTCCACCTTGTTGTTATTAGTTAAAATAGTTTTTAACTAAGACTCAATATGTATTAATTTAATTTAAAAAATTAAGTTTCAATTAATTTTTTGTACGCGCCAGATACACCTAATAATTTTTCTCACAATTACGTAATTTGCGTTCATTTCTCGTTATACAAACAACAAATCGTAATAATTAACGCGATACTAAAAGTTTAAAAAAGAAAAAACTAATTATTTGATCAGTTGACACCTAATCACAAATCATAAATGGCTGGAAATGCCACAAATTTTGGAGTTATGGATTTTAAAATTCTTTCCTAATTTTCTCCATATTTGTCTCGGAGAGGTGCAAGGAAAAATCTCTAATTCTCTTCCTCCCAAAAAAAAAAAAAAAAGTTTTCTTGGAAAATTCCTTGCTGTATCTTCCCCCGCCTGTGGGGTCCTTCGAAGATTCTGTTTGGAGGACCCTACCTCACCCTTGCCTGCTCTGCATGCTGATCAGCCTCGTTACGACGTCGTTGGGTGGTGGGTTCTCTCAAACGAATTCTTCAAAAAAAAAATCATGAATTGTTTCCCATGTTTCCAATCACAAAAAAGCTCCAAATCAAACTCTATCAAAGAATCCACGCCTAGAGGTAACTCTCATCTTGCTTTTCCTTTCCATTCCATACACGGTTAATTGATAGAATTGAATTGAAATCACAATTTACACACAAAAAATATTTTTCCCCAACATCTTTTAGTATCCTCTCTGATTTAGGAGATCAAATATCATTCGAACATAATATGTCCCAAAAGAATGATTTTTCTAACGTAATTTTCTCAATAATTTAAACTTGAATATGAGAATTGAGTTAATAAATAATCATTTTTGTTCTCTTTTTTTTAAAGGTTGTTTTCCTCGTAATTAACTTGTATAATTTCCAGGAATTGTAAAACAAGAAAACGAGGACGAAAACATTGAATCACAGGCATTTACTTTCCGTGAATTAGCCTCCGCAACCAAGAATTTCCGTCAGGAATGTCTTTTAGGTGAAGGTGGATTCGGAAGAGTATACAAAGGAACACTTGCATCAACCGGACAGGTTGTGACACAACATTTTTCTTCCTTTTTCATATAGTAGTAATTAAAAAAAATTATAGGCCGTAAAATGACACCGAAAATTATCGTTGAAAGAAAGTGTTAGATCTTGAGTTCGAATCTCTATCTGTTCGGTTGACAAGAATGTGGTATGATGTCTCTCAGGTTGTGGCCATCAAGCAACTTGATAAGAATAGTGTGCAAGCAAACAAATTTCTTGCTGAGGTTGCAGTTCTTAGTCGTCTACAACATCCCAATCTAATCACTTTGGTTGGATATTGTGCTGATGGAGATCAAAGACTTTTGGTTTATGAGTTCATCAATGGAGAATCCTTACAAGATCGTCTTCTTGGTATTCTTTTCTTGAAAATTTCTGTAATTCCAATAGCTACAAATTGTATGTTATACATAGTTAGACATTGAGGATTTTGTGTGTTGAATGTGGACTGATGAATTGCAGAAGGAAAGGAAGATAAGGAACCATTAGATTGGTTTAGCAGGATGAGGATAGCTTTTGCTACTTCTAAAGGGTTAGAGTATGCACACCAGACATCGACTCCACCGATTACATATCGCGATTTGAAGCCATCCAACATTTTGTTAGATGAGGAATTGACCCCAAAGTTATCTGATCTTGGACTTACCAGGCTTAGTCCTTCTGGTGACAAGCTGTTTCAATCGTCGAGGGTGATGGGAACTTACGGTTATTGTGCTCCGGAATACTCGAAAAATGGTGAACTCACAACGAAATCGGATGTGTATAGTTTTGGGGTTATTTTGTTAGAACTGATCACTGGAAGGAAAGCCATTGACCCTACGAAACCGGTGGACGAGCAGAATTTAGTCTCTTGGGTAATGTTTGTATGTTTGTTTAGTTTCCTAGACAATGTTTTCGAGATGTTTGTTGTTGTGTTTATTGACTGGACATGTTTGATTGGTATGACCGAAACAGGCACAACCCATATTCCGCGATCCGAAGAGGTTTCCTGATATGGCAGATCCGTTGCTTCGGAAGCAATTCCCTGAGAAGGAATTGAATCAAGCTGTTGCAATAGCAGCAATGTGCTTACAAGAGGAATCGGGAGCGCGTCCTTTTATGAGCGATGTTGTTACTGCTCTAAGTTTCCTATCAATGTCAGCAGAAGATGCCCCTCCGCCCCTCCATCCCTTAACCCCATGTGCCGAGGAGAAAGATGAAAAGGAAAACAAGAACAAGGATAGCTCAGATAGTGATAGCTCGGATCGTGATTCGAGTGATGATTGTGAGGCTAGTGCATATGAGGATGAAGGTGGAGAGGAAGAAGAAGAAGAAGACTATGACGACGAGTCAGAATATTTAGATTCTGAAAGTGTAAATAATGATGAGGAGTGCAGTGTACACAGTGGACAAGAAAGGCGTGGAGATGAACCGGGAAGAACAGTTTCTAAAGTTAAAAGTAGGACCAAGAGCAGCAAATCAAGAGCTTCAAGCCGCAAAAGCAGTAAGAGATCACGATCGCGGACCAAAAGTTCACGAAAGGGGAAAAATGGAGACAGTCGAAACTCTTCTTCAGGAGAAGAATAGTAGATAGATGATCACATTCTTCTAGGGGCCACCGAAGCAGTTGGAGTGTATCAAAGAGTAGAGATGTTTCTGCAAAAGCCAGGGAAGCTCACAGGACGAGAATAGACCAAATAATAGTTTTCTGATGATGGCAACATCAGCAAGGCGGAAGATTGAAATGTGCATTTAGATCATTTGCTCGACAAGGATTCAAACGATGGAAGCGCTCACTCATCATGATTACAGAAGGAAATTGTGCACGCGCAGTCTCCAACTACAATTTGTAATTTATGAAGGGTGTTTCAAGGATGTATAACAGTTCTGCTAACCATATCAATCACCAAGATGTAGGGCAGGGAATTGGGATCTTTTTTGTTTTTTCAGGTTTCTTTCTCCTCTTTAGCATTTTGTGTATGAATGGTTGTGTTAAAAGACCCTTTGCGGTCTTTGTTTAGGCACCTTTGAACTTGAGACTAGAGAAAAGAGATTTGCTAGTTTGCTTCCTATTCACATCTGGAATTTGTTTAACAAATGAAAAAACTTGTTGAAGTTGCTTTAACAGTTTCCAAAGTTATCTGAATATCTGATTTTTCTATAAAAAAGAGAACTACTATTTGGTATTAACAGTGGTAGTGTTGTGACTTGCTATCATATTGATACAAAATTTTGATAGAATGATACAATCGAAAAGCTAAGGGCCTGTTTACCAACGGAGATTTTTCTCCTTTTTCTGTTTCTAATTTTCTGAAATTAGAACTTTTTCTTTTATAATAAAAATTGAAAATCGTGTTTAGTTTCCAAATTTTAAAACCTGAAAAATGTGTTTACTTAGACAACTATTTTCACTTTTTTGAAGAATTTTGCAGCAAGCAAGCTGCAGCAGGAAACGTTTTGCTGCATAAATGGTAATGTAAGCAACAAAATTTTACATGAATTATTCCTCACTAGGTTCAAACAGGAAAAAAAGAAGTATTCATGGCAATGTCATTCTATTACATACTTTAAATTCGTAAGGTCTAGTACGAATCTACCATACGATCATTACTCAGGCAGATTTGGCTACGACAGCAAGCCTGGTTATGCAGCTTCTTCACCAGGTTTGCAACCATCAGACTGCATCATCTCAAAAACAGACATAGCATGGTCAAGCCTCTCAATTCCACACAAAATCTTCAAGAACCCATAGTACTCCTTACCAAGCTTATCACCATACCCTGCACTCTTTATTTTATCAATCATCTCATCCCCTTCCCCAACTTCAGCAAGATAGGTAGTCTCATTGCCATGACAACCCCATTCTCCCATCCTAGAAAACTATTTCATTGCATCCTCGGTCCTCCTAATCTTACACAAATTGCAAATCAAAACATTAAACGTCTCCACATCCCTTGGAACCCCACCAACATCCATCTCCATTAACACCTTCTCCACCTCTGAATCCAATATAAAAGATCCTTATCCCTGCAAATCTTACAAAGACATTCAAGAATAGCATTAAATGCCGTGGTGCCAATCTCAAACCCTCCCCTGTACATTTCACCTGCCAATCTCTTAGCCTCCTCAAGCTTCCCAGTTCCCATCAACACACATCAACAAATTGCAAATCCCATCATCCGGGAATATCTCATTTGCCAGATTTTTCACCATCTTCTCTGCATAATTGGCGAACCCATTCTCGCTCAACTTCTTAACCATCAAACCTGGTTATCATCACAAAAGAAAGCAACAAAGATGGTCAAACCAGTAGCAATAGTACTGAGCATTCCGAGGGCAGCCATTGCAATGCCATACATGGCTGCAAAGCTAAAACTAACATAAATACTAACTGCAATGGCAAAAAATGCATTACTGGTGTAATACTCAGTACAAATCCGATTACCATTCCAACACTACACAGCCAATTACCATTTCATTAGCAACCTACTTACACAAGACTGTATTCAAAAGAGTGCATCTAATAACATTTTGTATATGCATTTTTTAATATCAACAAACATAACCTGTCCTATTGTATGATGCAATTTACAAATGCAATTTCTAAACAGTATAGCAAGAATAGTTGTTTGCTATAAAATCCTTGAGAGATTCATTTTTCGTCCTATCAAACAGAAATAGTGCTAAAATTTTGCAGAATGAATGTGAAAGCAAATACACAGCACAAGCAGATAAAGTTTGGGATGAAACATTTGTATAAGTAACCAGCATACATTAGAGAAGTTAATTTTAGTCGGTTTATGGCACCACGAGATCCTTAACGTTATTATTTTCATTTTAGTTGGTCCCTAACAACGACTTTTGTTCAATTTAATCCCGAACGTTTACTCCGTTAGTCACTCGAGGTTCTTATTGTCATAACGGAGCATAACAGCCGTTATCTATCAATAGAGACCCTGAAAATATTACAAAATTTATATTAATAACATTCAATATAAGTTCAAGACACATAAGAACTCTAACCATATTTTGACTTGTTCTGGCCCGTTTATTGTTATTGCTTCTGTGAACATAGTAGCTAAATAATCTCAAAGTGTTACATAAGGCAAATATTGTATAATTGTTCGGTTTTCCTTTGTGTAAATAACCTAATATAGGTTCACATTTAATAACATTTTCTCCTTTTTCGGCCCCACTTTTTGGTCTTAAGAATACTGGTTTTAAGAATGAGTGATTGCCCACTAATGGAGTAAATGGGCTATTTGCTAAAAACAGTGGACGGATAAAACCCAAATGACCCACCAAACTCCACTGTTGTGATCGTCCATTTGTTGCAAATTGCAATTAGAGAATTAGGGTTTTCCCCCTCATTTTCTTCTGTTAGAAGAAGAAGACCTAAAGTTTGGTGAAGCAAATTCCGTACAGAACAGGTCAGTGACGTACGTACCTTTACTCATTGAATTCCAGCCCTTATGTTTAGATTCTTGATTAGAAGTTATGTTGTCCGCCACTGTACCTGTAATATCAGAACTTCACCTACTGATAAACTGGGTGTAGTAAAAAAGTTTCCATCTTTATCTCTCTCATAAATCAACATCTGCTACTGCCAATGAGGATTCATTTACAGTGTCTTACCTCATGAACACATGCGGGTTTTCATTAGAATCTGCATTATCATCTTCTAAATATCTCCACTTTGATGGCCCAACAAAACCTGATTCTGTCATTTCCATGTTCAAAACCTATGGTTTCTCGCAAACCCAGATTGTAAAAATCCTCACAAGATACCCAAAACTCTTTAGTATGAAACCTCAGGAAAACCTTTTACCCAAGATCCAATTTTTGGGTTCTAGATGCGCTTCAATATCAGATCTTGCCATAATGTTAGCGAAAAACCCTATTATATTGGGTAGAAGCCTTCAACATTACATAATTCCTTTCTATAACTACATTAGGGACTTGGTTATGTGTGATAAAAAGGCTATTACTGTTCTTAAACGCACTCGCGAAATCTTTACTTATAATTTGCAATCTCATTTGGTCCCTAACATCAACCTTTTGCTGGACAATGGGGTCCCAAAACATTATATTGCTTCTGCATTTTTTTACCGTCATCAACAATTCGTCGGGCACAGAGATAGGTTCAAAGAGAGAGTGGAACAAGTGAAAGAAATGGGTTTACACCCTTCACAGTTTTCTTTTGTTATGGCTGTGGCAGTTGTCAGTGGGATGAGGAGAGAAACATGGGAAAGGAAAATTGATGTGTTTAAGAGATGGGGATGGACGGAGGATGATGTTCTTGCTGCGTTTAAGATGTTCCCTTGGTGTATGACAAAATCAGAGGATAAAATTACGTCGACGATGGATATATTGGTCAACAAGATGGGTTGGGACTCTTCTCTGATTGTCAAATATCCTCATGTTCTTTCAATGAGCTTAGAAAACAGAATTATGCCAAGAGTCCGTGTAATTCAGTTCCTTTTGTCGAAAGGTTTGCTCGAGAAGAATCCCACCATGAGTAGCACCCTACAATATACTGAGGAGAAGTTTCTGCAGAAGTATGTGAATTTTTATCCAGAAGGTCCTCAGCTGTTGAAGGTGTACAAAGGAAAAATGGATCTTGCAGCTAAACTGAACAAAAATCATAGTTCCAAATCACCGAGTTAGTTGGAGAGGCACACCCGAGATCCAGCTATTTGTAACCTCTTTGTTGCAGATAAAGGTATGCCTTCCATGACTGACCTCTGATGCTCACATTGTAAAATGGCCTATTCTGCAATCTGCAGATTAATAATTTTGACTGCTAGAATCCACCTAACTTGGAAATCTATTGATGATTCTGACTGTTGCTCGTAAATTATTTTGTTTCTTTTGCTCGCTATATTGCTCTGATAAATGATGTGCTTGGTATCAATGTTCTTTTGGATGGTGCTCATCTATACATGCAATTCTGAATTTTTTATATTTTTAATTTGTCCTACGGTAAGAATGTAGTTAAAGAGACTCGAATTTGGAACACAGCCATTACGCCATTTCCAGTTCCAGCAAACCACAAAACCAAACCAAGTAGCTCAATCACCTTGTACAGAGAATTTTTGAAGAATATAATGTTTTAGAACATATTGACAGACTGTAGAAAACAAAAACACTATGTAATAGTGATTGGAGCGTTAAATGTCTATTTTTCATCGTCCTTTCCTCCCTTTTAGGACGATGATACTGCTAATTCTTGGGTTCTCCACTCCTTTTTGCAGATCATGTTGCTGAGAAGCATAGCGTTCATTAGGAGCTGAAATCGCCAAGTTAAAGCTGTTTTGCACCAGAAGCTTCCTTGCCCCAGGCCTGGGACAAGGAGATCCGAGATTCCAGGTGGGCCAGCTGTCCTATTCTTCTAGAAGAGCCGCTGATCTCCTACTCCAGCTAGAAGACCTGCTGCAACAGAAAGACTCCAACGCTGCTGCTTGTTGGTTTTGGAACAATTATTATTAATATTAATTAGATGACAATCTAGGGATTTTATTTAAATAGGAAGAGTAGAGCTACGCCTCCACGACATCATCTCTTTCCCGAATATTGGCTTTTCTTCTCTGGTTGGCAGGAGCAACATTGCCATTGGAACCACTGTTTGGTTTCTTTATTTAATTAATTAAATTCCTTTTATGCTTATAATCTTTTATTTATTTATTATGATGATGCTTGGTTAAATTCTATTTTCCTGGTAAGGATTCATTGCCATGAATAATTGATTGTGAGATCTAATTGTTCTTATTAAATTCCGGCTTATATCTCTATTTGTTTTAGTTGAATGTCAAGTTAATCTTGTTCCTTTTGAAGGATCATCTACAAATAGGATTTGATTAATTACAGTCTTCTCTTGATACTTTGGAGTCTACATTGTAAAAAGAGATGCGAAGGCAACTATCTGATTGACGGATCGGAATAGAAAACAAATAGAGTCAGGTTTATAGGATTTTTATCCCAGACTTGGGATCGGTCTCTCCCTGTGAATTATCAATCGTTTGATTAAATCCTATAGAGTGTCTCTTAGGATTGTCAAACTGGTTAGGGGCTTCTAATAGAGTGTCTTTTTAGTCGTCTTGTTTAGGAAGAGAGTAGGAGATTTAAGTGAACACCCGGTCTTTATAGCCACCTATAAGTTCGGTATTGAAAATATTTGAATCAATGATCAATCAATTTAATTCATTTGCTTCGTCGAATCCTTGCTGGAAATTTTACCACATTTGAACACACACATATCACACTTTCTTTACTGTTTCATGCTATTTCTGTTTCTTAAGAAATTACAACACAACAATCAATATTAGTATTTACCACCCGTTACACATCTTGTCATTTATAAAGAATATTAATTGCCACTGAATCCCTGAGGATGAACCTTTTACCACTAGCTACTGTTTTATTTACATGAGCTTTGGTGAATTGTATTATTATTTTATTTTGACGGTTTCGGCAACCATATATAGGCTCTGTTTGGCCCCCAGGTTTGGGTTGGAGTAGAGCTTTTTAGATAAGTGCTGTGCGAAAATCACTTCTGTAAAAATCAGTATGCAGTTTGGTAAATTTTTTTTAAAAGTGCTGTGAGATATTAGAAGCTGTTTATGGTGTTTGGTAAAAACTGCGGTTAAAACTATGGTTGGTATGTAAAATGACTATAAAGGGCATAATTCATTTCAAGTGTTAGAATTAATTTTTTTAGTATCTTTATATATGTTTTTAATCAATTTATTTATAATCTAACATCTACCACCTAATATTTATTTAATATCATAAATTAAATTAAACTTATTAATACCATAAAAAATATAAGTTATTAATATCATGGTTTAAAGCATTATATTAAAATTTTTGCAAACTCTATATAGATATTCTGTAAACAAATAATTAATATTTTATTTATAATAAAAAATTATGCTACAATTTTGTTCCAACAACACTTTTTTTTATTAATCCTTTCGGTATTTTCCGTTCGGATTTTTATTTATTTTTAGCTAGACTTCTCGTACCAATAACTCGAACTAATTAAATAATTATAGTCTTTTTTCCTTCCCACTTTCATCCTCACCGTTGGATCATCTTACCTTTTTGGCAAGACCGATCCAACGGCCATGTTTTTAATCAATTTAGCCATCTTCTTCATCTCTTTTCCCTTTCCTGCAAAACCATTTCCAGATCCAAAGCCAATCAAATCTTCATCTCTTTTCCCATCTCTTTTCCCTTTCCTGCAAAACCATTTCCAGATCCAAAGCCAATCAAATCCAGCACTGAAGCTTCCATGCTCAATACAGCAGCAATCCAACAAATCAAAAGCATCCAATACATATAAATAGACAAACCCATATCACCAAACAAAAAAACAAGAAGAAGAAGAAGGAACGACTGCAACGAACAGGCACAGAAATGGCCGAAGAAGGAACGAATGCGTGAGGGAAGAAGAAGGAACGGCTGCAACGAAGAGGGTAAAATTGGGTTTTTGAGAGTTTCATTAAACTCTCAACAGTAAAATCTGCTTCGCGTGTTTCTCTTGAAACCCATGGTTTTGGGAAAGCAAGGATTTGAAGCTTCTTCAAAACTGACAATTTCTAAGGTTTTGGAGAAGTGATTATCAAGAAGTTAGATTTACCAAACACTTTTTAAGTGCTTTTGGGTTGGAAAAGTGATTTTCCCAACCCAACCCAGGGGCCAAACAGGCACATAGTAAATAAATAATTAAATGCCAATATTTGTTTATTTATAGAAAATAGAAAACAAAAACACTATTTATAGTATCTTAAGCACCCTCATTCATCGGCATTCTCAGACCCAGAATCTGGGTCAGAACGGCCCGACCCAATAACAATCAAAGCAGCAACGTTCGTTGAAACCCTCCTCCGCTGCCGCCTCCCATCTGCTTCACTCCCGTCGCCGTCATTGCTACCTTCTTCATCTTCTACAGGCATCGCGTACCTACAAACCGGGCAGGACCCGTGAAGCCCAAGCCACTTCTCGATACAATCTGAATGAAACCCGTGTTGAATACAAAAGTCTCCTACTGCTGCTGTCACCAACCATGCATGAACCAGAAGTCCATGGTCCAAGATTTGCTACTGCCACCATACACCAGAAGTCCATGGTCCAAGATATGTATATCTTGGACTGAAGACATTAAGAATTATTTATTATAGAATTAGTTGTATAAATACCCCTTGTAAGCATTGTGTAAGATTAAGCAAATCAATGCAATCAATATTCTCTTCCCCTTTCATCCGTTCACTTGCTTTTACCATTCATGCATGAATATTATTCATGCATGTTTACTATTCATTAAATGCCAACTAGTAATTTCTACTTGGTAGCGGAGCCGGACTCTGAAATCATTTTTTCAAGTTTTTCGCTCCGGCGAACCTCATTTTTTTTTTAGTCTTCCGCTGTAAAACTTCGAAATTCAAACTTCTCTAAATCTCACACCAACCACACCATTAAACTCACAATATTTCTTATCACCAATCTGGAAAATTTCAGGTCATTCCGAGGTCCCAGGCGTTGTCCACGAGCCCCACGCGCCTCCTACTCCGGTGTGAGAATTGCTACTGAGTGAGAGTTGGTACTGTTTGTACCAATTAATTAATAATGGCATATTTGTAAATATGTCCATGGACTTTCATGTCAATCCGTTGCTGTCTTCTAAATTCCCTCCATCAATTACATGTCATATGGCCCAGCCCATCTCACCAAGTCACCCAACACTCACGCCACCTCCACTTCCACACAGCCACCTCCGATCCATTCAACATCACCCAAACATGGGTCGACCCAAATATTTGCATCCACACCGGAGGAAAATAACGCATGAATATTTTCTATTTTCTACTAGTATTTTCATGCATGAATCCTTTCATCTGGTGGGATACCCTGAATGGTGGGATCATAGCCGTGATCCATGAAAGAAGAAGGAAAATCATGCATCCACCACTGCAGCTGTTACAACGAATGAGAAAGTTGCCTCAGATGATGTTGCATCCGCACTTGTCACCATGACAGGTAATAGTGGTAATCATGGTAAGGCTTTAAATATCCACAACACTGTTTTGAATGATACATGGATAATTGATTCTGGTGCCTCCGATCATATGACAACAGATTCTAGCCATGTTAAATCCATAAAACAGTCCTTACAAAAAACGGTATCTACTGCTGATGGTAACTTGACCCCAGTTGTTGGGGAAGGGTCCATATCCCTTACTAAAACCTTAAATCTAGACTCAGTTCTAGTTGTACCATCCTTAAATTATAATCTCTTATCCGTGTCTCAAATAACTGTTGCTTTATATTGTGTGGTAATTTTTTGGCCTGACTCTTGTGTATTTAAGGACATCAGAACAAGGCAGACGATTGGTTGTGGTGTTAGGAGAGGGAAGTTGTACTACCTCAACTTGAAGTCACAGAGCTCTGATCAGTTGCGTAAAGCTTTTGCTGTGAATGGTTTGAGCGAAAATAGACTGAAGGATGTATGGTTGTGGCATCGACGTCTTGGGCATACATCCTTTGGGTACTTGAAGAAATTATTTCCTAAATTATTCTCAAATTGTGAAATTTCTAATCTCCGGTGTGATGTTTGTGAACTAGCCAAGAGCCATCGTACGTCATTTCCATCGCGTATGAATAAAAGTGCAGTCCCTTTTATGGTTATTCATTCTGACGTTTGGGGACCTTTCAAAATACCCACTTTAGGTGGTGCTCGCTGGTTTGTAAGTTTTATTGATGATTATACCAGAATGACTTGGATACAATTAATGACCTCTGAAAGTGAGGTTACAAACTTGTTCCAACGTTTCTATAAAATTGTGTGTACTCAGTATAATGCCACAGTGAAGGTTCTTCGTAGTGATAATGGAGGTGAATATTTACACTCTGAGCTCCAACAGTTCCTCACAGCACAAGGAATCATCCATCAAACCACTTGCCCAGATACACCCCAACAGAATGGTGTCGCTGAGAGGAAAAATCGTCATTTGCTGGAGGTTGTCCGTTCCTTGTTAATTGATGCTCACACACCTTTGAATTATTGGGGAGAAGCCATTTGTACTGCAGCTCACCTAATCAACAGGGTCCCATCTAGCACCATTGGGTTCAAAACCCCATTTCAGGCCCTATCTGATGCTGTTGTCTCTCCCACTGTGGCAGATTTATCAAAACATGTTTTTGGATGCGTAGTGTTTGTTCACATCCATAAACGTCAACGGAACAAGTTAGAACCTCGAGCATTACGTTGTGTCTTCCTCGGATATGCTGCACATCAGAAAGGATATCGATGTTACCACCCACCAACACAACGAATGTACGTGTCCTTAGATGTGGTGTTTCATGAAGAAGAGATGTATTTTTCAAGTGCAGAACTTCAAGGGGAGCAACATCAACTGGAAGTTCTGACCTTAAAATATGATGATGAGTATGATGACACTCATATATTGGTGCGAAATCAAGATGAAGATGGTTACACAGGTGATCATAATGAGAACTCAGAGGGTTATAATAATGATGAAGAGGGAAACAATGATAGTACTGATCAGATCACAGAAGATGACATTGCTGGTCCATCATCAACTACTGATGCATCTTCTCCTACACCACACCACTCACCTGTTGAAGTTGTCCTTGAACATGAGTTACGGCAGTTACCACCACGACACACTAGAGGTATTCCTAAACCCACATATGAACCTGAACTCTCTAGTAAAGCTAGATACCCTATGAGCCACTATGTGTCTACCCATCGGTTGTCTGAGGCAAACATGTCCTTTGTGAATCAATTATCTTCTGTATCTATTCCTAACAGTGTGCAGGAAGCCTTAGGGGATCCAAGATGGAAGGCAGCCATGAATGAGGAAATGAGATCCCTGCAGAAAAATGACACTTGGGATCTTGTTGATTGTCCTCCTGGAAAAAGGGCAGTTGGATGTAGATGGGTTTACTCTGTGAAGTACAAAGCTGATGGAACCATCGAAAGGTTCAAGGCTAGGTTGGTGGCAAAAGGGTATTCTCAAACATATGGAATTGATTATACCGATACGTTTGCACCAGTGGCAAAGATCAATACTGTCCGGGTTCTACTAACTCTAGCTGTAAACCTAGAATGGCCCTTGCAACAATTTGATGTAAAGAATGCATTTCTTCATGGTGAACTGACAGAAGAAGTGTATATGGATCTTCCACCAGGCTGTGTGGTATCTGAACATCAACAACAAAAGGTGTGCAGGTTGAAGAAATCATTGTATGGGCTTAAACAGTCCCCAAGAGCTTGGTTCGGAAGATTTACAAAAGCCATGAAGGAATTTGGCTATTGTCAAAGCAATGCAGATCACACGTTGTTCCTAAAGAAAAGACAAGACAAGATAACTGCACTCATCGTGTACGTTGACGACATGGTGGTGACTGGAAATGATCCTGAAGAAAGAAGAGCTTTGCAAAACTACCTGTCTACTGAATTTGAAATGAAAGATCTTGGTCCACTGAAGTACTTCCTTGGAATTGAAGTGTCCAGATCCTCCAAAGGTATATTTCTATCACAACGAAAATATACTTTGGATTTGCTACATGAAACTGGTATGTCAGCATGTCAACCAGCTGAAACACCCATGGAAGAAGGCTTGAAGTTGTCAGTTGATTCTGATCAAATCCCTGTAAATAAAGGGCAATACCAGAGACTGGTTGGGAGATTGATGTACTTGGCACACACTCGGCCAGATCTCGCCTATGCATTGAGTATTGTCAGTCAGTTCATGCATAATCCTGGAGAACAACACATGAAGGCAGTCATACGTATTCTAAGGTACCTCAAATCTGCACCAGGAAAAGGAATTTTGTTCACCAAGAATTCCGATTGTCATAGTGTGGTTGTGTATACTGATGCAGATTGGGCTGGATCGATTGACGATAGACGATCCACCTCAGGGTACTTTACCTTTATAGGAGGTAACCTCGTGACATGGAGAAGCAAGAAACAAAACGTGGTTGCCCGATCAAGTGCAGAAGCTGAATACAGAGGCATGGCCCTTGGATTATGTGAAGCATTGTGGTTGAAATTTCTCTTGATAGATCTGGGATTCCCACCTCTAAAACCGATTGAGTTGTATTGTGATAATAAGGCAGCCCGTGACATTGCACACAATCCAGTCCAACATGATCGAACGAAACACGTAGAAGTAGACCGTTTTTTCATCAAAGAGAAGCTGGATGAAAAGATACTTGAACTGCCTAGTATTCGATCAGAAGATCAGTTAGCTGATATCCTTACCAAGGCAGTTTCAAGTCAGGTATTTTCGAAGACTATTTGCAAGTTGGGCATATGGGATATCTATGCACCAACTTGAGGGGGAGTGTTGAATACAAAAGTCTCCTACTGCTGCTGTCACCAACCATGCATGAACCAGAAGTCCATGGTCCAAGATTTGCTACTGCCACCATACACCAGAAGTCCATGGTCCAAGATATGTATATCTTGGACTGAAGACATTAAGAATTATTTATTATAGAATTAGTTGTATAAATACCCCTTGTAAGCATTGTGTAAGATTAAGCAAATCAATGCAATCAATATTCTCTTCCCCTTTCATCCGTTCACTTGCTTTTACCATTCATGCATGAATATTATTCATGCATGTTTACTATTCATTAAATGCCAACTAGTAATTTCTACTACCCGTGTTTGCATGGCATCTCTCGGATCTCTCCGCCGCAACCAATCTGCTCCAAACAGATTGCACAGTCTTTAGCTTCGTCTCCGGAGAAAGAATCTTGGGTCGCTTTTATTCTTGGCAGAGCATCAATTAAGGCCTTTGATGCAGGTAAAGGACCGGGCTTGTCGTCGGATTGCGTAAGTACATTGATAGATACAAAATCTTGTGTGTTAAGGTTAAGGACGTGAACGGAGGCGCTAATGTCGTCGGAAGCGAAGGTTTCCGCCGCAGCTAGACCTATTAGAACTGTTCCCAGACGATGGAGCCGGCGCATGCTGTTGGCGTCTGCGGCTTCGGTGGCGCTTCCGCTCATTATTTGGTTGGAGGAAAGAATATAATATAGAAGAGATTAAATTAAAAATTATGTGCACGTTTGACGAATGATTATAAGCAAATATATTTATAGTGCATGTGTTTTGTGCGAGTGTATTTAGGACATCTCCAAATTTCTTTGATAAATTAAAAATATTTTTATTATCTGATAAAAATTACTCAAAATAAACACATTTTTCTTTTTCTTCTTTAGTTTTCTAAAAATTGAAAGTTTTTCCATAAAAACCTCTGTTAATAAACATGCCCTAAGTTTGGTTTGCACCAGTATGTTGCACCTTTTCAAGTGTCAATATGAAGTTGTCCCTGTATGGTCCTGGCTGAGCGAATGTGACCCTGACGCTGGGGCTTTTAGCCGGTTTCTTCTTCTTCAGACAAGATTTCAATGTATGTCCCTCCTCAGAATTGCCAAATTCTAGCTGAACATCATCTTTTCGATCCATTTCTTTCAACTCCTTGAGGTTTACTATAATTTTCTCTCGGTTCTGAAGGGTCCAGCTCATGATGAAATGAGTTGTTCACGTTTTTTGTTAAGAAAAAGATGAAGAAAAAAGAAAAGTGAAAAGTGTATGATTTGGTGTGATGGGTTTTCTTGTTTGGTGGCCATGATGACTGATGAGTATGTTGGAATAAAGAAAAGGTGTGCTGGAAAGTGAAAAAGAGGAGTGGAAAATGGAATTGACTATGCAGCCAATTTGGACTCCTCATGATCATGTGTGATCATGTTCTCTTTCGGGGTTGGCAATGCAAATAAATAGCATGCCTTAGGAATGAATTGGGTTGTATCAATTGAGAGCAATTGCAGCAGAGAGAGCAATTGAGAGAATTGAGAGAGGGATCACTGTTGAGTATCTCGTGAGAGAAAAATAGAGAGTATTTTTCTTGTGTGTGATTGAGAGAAAAATAAACCAGTGAGGGTATTTATTTTTCTTGATTGTAAACCTAATAATTTATTATTAGTGAAAGATTGTTCGGAGTTGGGTCCGTGGTTTTTTCTCGTTGGAGATTTTCCACATAAATTCTGTGTGTTGTTTATTTGTTGCTGCTTTCTGTATTTTTCATTATTTGATCCTGGGCGGGAAAGGTGATTTTTTCCCAACAGGTTCGGCCCTGGAAGAGTGAATCTGACCCTGAAGCTTTTAGCAGACTTGTGTTTCTTCAGACAAGATTTCAGCCTCTTTCCCTCATCAGAACTGCCAAATTCTTGCTCAACATCAGGTTTTGTGACGTGGGTGTCCTCAGAAGGACTTCTGCACGGTGGGAAGGCGAGTCCAGGCTGATCAGCTGACGGGGTTTGTTGCGCGACAGAATCCTGATGACCATTCACGATTTCCCCACTAGAGTCAAGAGATTGGTCAGCAGTCATGACAATTAGACACTTTCTGAAACTACCATCCTTAGTGTAGTTGCAGTCCACTTTCATGCGATCCTGCGGACATGAAAATCTTTTAGGACACTTGTTCTTCATAAGCTGATGGAAGTGCATCAGCTCGTCAGGTTTTTTGAATACTAAATTTTCTCCCTCCCTGTAAACATCACTTTCGATCGAACCATGGTCATCAGTTTCTTCATCGCAGCTGGATCTCGATTTGTTTCTTTGTAGCAACCGATACATGGTGTAGTAAGGAACAATGAAGAACACACCGCCTGGCTTCAGGATGGATTCAGGACGAACTACAATCCAGGGGAACTTGAACACATCAGGGCGAGTTACGCAATGCCTTGGATTCCTTTTCATCACTTCTGCTGCGGTTATCGAATTCCTGAGAATTTCGACATAGCCTCCATTGTGTACCAGCTTCAGGAATCTGTGGTTTTTCCAGCAGAAATGAACCATCTTCGTTGCGGAGGATCCTGCGCGCGGCTGTAGCTGATTTGGAACAGAGGAAACAGAGGAGGGAGACAGTAATGCTGATGCTCGAATTTAAAAGAGTTTCTTTTAGGCTTATGGACTTGGAGTTTAGTTTTCCTTGGGCGGGAACATAGATGTAATCTTTGGAGACACAAGAAGGTCTTAGGAATTGGATTACATTTAGGACATAAAATGACAAAAGGATTTTTCCATTTTTTTGTCTCACATAATCACATTCCTTAGCAATGAAAGAATTAATTTGTGTTCTATTTGTTCCTCTTCTAAAGAAATGGAACGTTACTAACGTACTACTAATCTAACGACCCAATTGTATTAGATTATCGATAAAATAAATATTTAAATATGCATACTAATTTTATATAATAATATTATATAGTCATAGCTAAACATCTATAAGTAAATAAAAAAAATTACATTAACATTGAAACTAAGTTTAGCTTGCATTATCATTTATAAACACCATATTCAATAAATATTTGTGAACATAACGAGAGCTTTATGAGCATTTATATATAAAATTACATTCATTTTCATACGTGTAATACACAAAAGATATTAACTATAAATAATTGTTTACAACTAAATATAGTTATATGGTAAATAAAATAAGTAAGTATACAATTTAATCAAATGAAAAATGAAACTTACCTTAACTTTTATTAGCACACATGAACACAACTCAAAAAATATTTGTAAATAAAATGAAGTTCTTATGAACACTTATACAAAGAATTGTGTGGCTTTTCATATGCTTGAAATTCAATCCTTTGAAATTGCATAACTTATATCATAATTTTTAATAAATTAAATAAATTCTATTTAATAGTGCAAACTAAAGGTTTTTAACTTAACTAATCAATAAATTTGATGGAAAATAATATCAAATTATAAAAATTATTAATTATGTGACACTGTCAATTTTTAAGGTATGCAATAAATGACACATGACATCACATGAGAAATTCAAAGATTTTAAGTGGTTTCCTCTCAAACCTCGACTAGAGTTTCACCATATATATATATATATATATTAGACATGGTTACAAACACCGAATTGGACTAAACCAGCCTGTGAACTCGATGACCCAAACCCCTAGCTGGTTTGGTATTGAAAATTTTGAGAAAAAATGGTTGGACCGGAAGAAATGGGTCGGATTAGACAAACTGGACAGTTGAACTGAGGTATTTACATTTTCTTTTTTCCCTTTCTTTTTAATCTTTTTGGTATGATATGATTTTTTATTTTATTTTATTGAACTAGCTGTCGATTCCGGTGGAACCACTAAACTATTACCCAAAAACTAGAGCAGTTCCACTTTGGTTTGGTTGTGAATTGTGATACTATCCTTTTAGATACTTTTCACCATCATAAAGAAGGGGAGGAGAAAGTTCCAGTAGCAGTCTACTATGCCATGCCTAGGGATTTCATTTTGTTTTTGGTCTGTTTTTTCCTTTAATAAGACTGTAACAGTCCTTCTGTTGAAACCAAATATTGCAAATTACATTGAATCAGTCTACTTTCAAATTTGGCAATTGTGGAAAACAAGTTTCCTCTCTTTCTAATTTTCTTAACCAATGTAGTCTTTATTTACTTATAAGAATAGTTTTACTAATTATTTTACTTAAATATATTTAGTTAAAATTCTAGGCCTCCTTTTCTGAGTCAAGGACACCATCTGCAACAAACTGAATTACTGTATACATCCAGCTAAACAGAAAATATATATCCTCATCTCAGTCTACAAAAACAGAGTTCTTGAACTTTCCCAGAATTCAGAAGCTGATAAATGTTATACTGTTACACTGTTACACCAATGCCTACAAGTTACAATATTGTACAACAGAAGATAACCACCCATCATACAAAAGGTTTTATTTTCGCCAACATAATACCCGCTAATCGTTATGCTTTGGCCTACTGCTGATGTGATCATCAGATATGGTCTCTTCCGAAGATGCATCGCTATCGATAATTATCACCTCATTAGGTTTATTGATATGATACAAAGAACCCATGTTTGCTCCAGTTATTCCACACCTCACTCCTTTAGGCACATTGGACTGGTACCAGCTACCGGTTGGCTGCAGGTCACTTGCCCTTAAGCCATCAAACTCGCCAAGGATTCTATTCCTCGGTCCATAGTTGTATTCACCAAGTTCCGGAGGTGGTTTGAGACCCTGCATTATTTCAGAATGAGCAATTGGTGGAAAAACTGAAGGCAGAGTTGTCTCCGACGGCCTTGGAAGTGGAGTGTTTATTGCTTCTACTAACCACATGGGTAAATTACTGCTCTTTTCCAGACTGGAAGCAACACTGGTTGGCGGGGTATCACACCTTGGAACAGCAATGCTTGAGAAATAATCGAATGACCTCTTGCCATATAATTCCCCATGAAAATCTGAAAGCATATTCCCAGGACTATATAGATGTTCTCTGCCATTGCTTAGAATGCTGTTGAAGTTGGAACGCCGCCTCTTGGCGCTCCCACCAGCTTTACGAGTGTATACATCCCTGAGTGAGAGCTTAGTTTCATCACTACCATTTCCTCTCCAGTTTCCGGTCTCAGGGTGCGGAAAACAGCCATTATTGTCCAAAGAAATGGCATGTGTTATCGGGGATTTGAATTGTGAATTATGTGGGCTGTTGACTAATTTAGTGTGTTCCTTCTCCCACCGCTCAGCCAGGTCTCCTGCTACCTTACATGAGAAGAAGAGCAATCCTGGGTCCCTCAAAATGTCGTGCCAATTGCCCCTTCCATGTCTCCTCACTCCTATCCAAAGAGAATCCAGCTCCTCCTCTGACCAATGAGTAGCATACGACCTGTCTTGAAAACCACCCGTTGCATGGAGAGTACTTGTGCGACTTATAATACTATCAAGCATCAGCTTATGCCTCTTAAGCGAAGCTGAAAGGTTAGATGAAGACTGAGGCACGGCATCTGGTATAAATCCCCTGATTTCACCATCAGAATTCTGAAATTGCGACATGTTGGAGAATCTTTTAGTAGAACAATCACCGTTGTCTGGCACTGTTGGCAAAGATAATCCCAAATCCAATGGAGAACTACTCAAAGCTCTTCCGATTTGATTATTACCTCTTCCTAATTGAAAGGATTTTCTTCCTTCCATACCTATGCAACCATGCACTTTCATCTCTGTTTCTCCATGGTGGAAATCATTGCAAGCTTGTTCAGAAAAGAGCTGGAACACATTTCCGAAAAGAAATCACTAGGCAGTCCTATAGTCTCAAAAATTGCAAATACCAAAACTTTTAAACATAAAGTATACAAGTATAACTGATCCATGAAGACAATGATATAGTACTTGCCTGCAGACATTTGTGTTTCACTGCATTCTCCACACTTGAGAAAGGAGGAGAAGCTTCAACGTCATCTTTTGAGTTGCCACAAACTTCTTCTACACAAGTAGAGGCATCGCTAAATGCCTTGGTTGAGCAAACAGGTGGAGATTCCTCAACCCTCTCACTCATGCCATCCAAGAATTTAGAAGGCTGTACTTCATGTAAAACAGTGGTATGACTTCTGCTTGTAGAGTCAGTTGAGCTCCGGATAGTTTCTGCAGTAGCAACAATGGATATTTTTTCAATAACCCATACAAAATGGTCTTGCAGTGAATGTAAAACATGAAAGTGGTGTGGTAAGAGAAGTGAATAATGCAGCAATATAATGTAAAACAAGGGTCAAGTCCACACTTCTATTGAATTAAGGCACACTAAACCCACGGTGTTAGTGTTTGTACAAAAATCAATGTACTGATTTGTACGTATCTATCTTTTTTAAGGAATAAAAAACCGGATAGTACCGCGAGGAGCAACTGAGAGGTCCAGACATGGGTGCCGTCCTTTTCCTCTGTAATCGGGCATTATTACTGGTTCTGAATCTCCATTTGTGGCCACGGCATCATTATTGATATTAACTGCATCATTAAGCAATGGTCGTATACAATTAATAGGATGACTTTCTTCACTGTCCATGGAAATTTTGGAACTCTGGTCAAGAACCTTCGAATTGCTAGGTGGCCCATCCTTGGATATGCTGTCAGCACCGTGTGCTTGTTGTTCGTCACGCACCAAACTGTTTTAAAATGGTTAGTAAAGAAGTTCCATGATTAAACTAATGTTCCACTTTGCAGAAGAAGATAGAAGGTATAAGTAAACTTACATCACGTCTGGAACAGATTCCCCATGCACACACATGGAATCAGCACCATCTTTCTGTCACAAACAGTTAAGGTGTCATTGACTAATAAGAGTGCCATATTAGGAATGTACATTCATATCTACATTTGCTAAACAAACTTAAGCTTTTTGATCAATGAGTGGCGATTTCAGGCTAAAAAACTAACTTACAGTGTCAACTACTGAGTCATTTAATTAAACTACAATAAAGAAAATCTTGGTAGTTTTACCGAGCATTTTCAAGGTCATGCAATTAGACAAATGAGCTAATTTATTCAAACTAAAGTGTTCCATTTTTAATGATTAAAACCAATGAGAAATGGAGTCACGTATCTGAAAATGTCCATGCCACATCACCACTGCATTCTTTTTTCCGGTTTACACTATAGTACAAAAAAATGAGGAAATGTTCTCAAATGGGTCCAATTAGGCCTATGTGCATAAAATTGGAAAACTCAGGTATAACTGACAACGTAAATGGCAAACTCAGGGCACAGCTGAAAATTAGCAAAGAAACATGATCGGCATTTTGTATCATCTTTTCCATGACAAGAAGGAACACACCAACTAAGCTAAGATTAAGATGTCATCCCAAACTAGTCAGGATTGACTACAGAAACCATCCCCTCTATTCAGCCCTAGATGGACGAAATTATTCAAGAAATATGATAAATCTATTGTCTTTAAGTACTTATATACAAATTACTCTCTCCTTCTGACTTGTGCCTCCAAGTCACGGCTAGACAAGACTAAACCACCTAATTAGCGCCCCTCAACTAATCATCTACAAATGCTAGCTTTACCAGATCATGAATACTTCACAACCCGTACCATATCTCTCCGTGACCAGACACTAAGTCAACCAGTCTGCTTTAATTACCAAATCCAAACCTAAATAGCCACTGTTATAGGATCATTATTTGACTTCTCACCCTTGTCCTGCATTATAGAGCAACAAGTATCCAGGATCAAATAGCACAAGCAATCAGAAGTAAAAGACTCAAATCAAAATGGTGATGAGCTGTTACTACTATCTTTAAAGCAAATCGGTGCCACCGCTCACCATCATTTTCTTAACAGTTAACACTAAGTACAGAAGAATCAGAAGATAATGCAATGACGTGAGTTTAAACAAAGAGAACCAGTAAGCATACTTTACTATGAATGGCATCTTCTGCTCCAACCTTTAAAGACCCATCTGTACAGCAACCTTTATCAGCTGGAGAACAGTCAAGAGATTTACTATACTTGTTAACAACGGACTCAGATGAAGAATTATTTTGCTCAAGTAAGCTCTTCTTAATATCAGCTTCCTCACTATATTTCTTCCTTTTAGATCTTCGGCTGAAAGTAATTAATGCAGAGGCTGACTTGGTTTGCCCAAGTGAATCTCCATGTAACTTGGTCGCATTGTCCTCAGAGAGCAAATCAGTGCACTCAGGTTTGGGTTCTACTAACAAACTCGAACCAGTGTCATCTTCAGAGCTGCAAACTCTTCCAGTTGATGTTTTTGAGCTGAAAACATCGAAACTGTTCTGAGTGTTCATCAACATAGACTGAGAAGCTAATTTCTCTTCAGTATCTACATTCATGGCTGAACATGAAGTAACCGGAACGGCAGGTGATATATTTTCTATGGATATGTTTGGAGCAGGTAGTGCACATCTGGTTTGCACTAATGAATCAGAATGTAACTTAGTCACATTGTCTTCAGAAATTGAATCAGCCCCCTCAGGTTTGGGCTCTACCAACAAACATAAACCAGTATCATCATCAGAGCTGCAAATTATTCCAGTGGATGGTTTTGAGCTACCAATATACAAGCTCTTTCCTGTATTCAGCAACATCTGACAAACTAATTTCTCTTCAGAATCTTTGTTAATAGCTGAACATGAAGTAACCTGAATGTCAGGTGATTTATTTTCTATGGATATGTCCAAAGAAGGTAGCGCACTGACGTCCTTCCCAGGTGTGCCCCCACACAGACACATCACAGGTGATTTACAGGAACTGACTTCCATTACATTCACATCAGATCCATCAATCTGTTGCTTTATTTCCAATCTGTTTGATGTTTGGACATGCTTAACCATTGAAGAACCTTTACAACCACAGCTTAGCAGCTCTGCATCCTGTGTATTTATTGGCTGTTCGTGGGTGCATACCACAGAAGGGAGGGATGGAGGAAGGATAGAGAAGAAGAAGAAGAAGAAGAAAAGGGAAGGAGGGAAGGGGAGAAAGAAAGGTTCATTAGATATCAAAAAATTAATTCACAAATGTAAGCTAACACCAAAAATGGTAGTTCCTCCTTATCCCTTGAAGACAATGTGGATACCTTATAGGGCTCATCATGTTGACAGCTCTCCTCACATCCTAGCAGGCGCCCTCCAACACTGCACCTATCACATCCAAGATACCTCTGCATGGCATTGAGCACGCAAAGATACAACTAAGAGCAGATCAGGAAAGACGCAAATCAGAAGACATCTTTAGGAAAATTTAAAACTACAATGCCAATAAGGATGCAACAAGCCATTGGTTATTCTGTTAAGGTTCAGCCAGCTCCAAAAATAGTGAATATTATACTCTCAGCACTCCAAATAGCACTTAAATAGTGAAAAAAGCATCGTCAAGTATTCTGAGGTGAGTGAGAAAGGGAGGTTGTTAACAAAACTTACATAAAAGAATGGCACATCTATCAGACCTTAAGGAAGCAAGAGATCAATGTGTAAGCATGAACCAATGAACCAGGCAATGATAACCTGTCACTTCCATGGTAACCTTGACACTTGAAAGCACATTTGACGCCTCAAATATACTTAGGCTGATGACCTTTACCATTTTGAGGCTTTCCTGAAATGGCAAACACCTCATCTCCTTGCTTATTCTATTGGTTCCAAGGATGCTAACTTTTGTTATCTATACAAATTACATTTAAGAATGCCTAGAATTGCTCCTTGAGTACTTTACAAGAGGAGTTTTGAATGGAGCAACCTCCACAAAAGGTGTGCCATTTAGGATAATCCCCACGGTTGAGTATATAAAGAATCATTAAGTTTGCTCTAAGGGTTACAATCCAATCACTAGTTTATTTTCTGTGTATAAGAAAATCTCTTAGTTGTTTGGCATTTTGATCCTGGTAACAGATGAAAGGAAAAATATTCGAGCATAATTTTTTTTTAAAAGGATTAGCAGAAGTTGCAATATCTATGTGGTATCAATTCAGCACAGATTTTTTACTCTTAGGAATCAAAATCCACATACACCTGTAAAGATTCAAATTAAGCTCTTTCCTTAACAGTACAGGTGACTAACAGATTCGGGAAGGTACGTGCAAACTACAATCCAGTAACACCACTAATAGGTATGGAGTTTCCTACACCACATGCTTAACAACTATATGGATAACAACTATATGAAGCAGTTTTTGTTTGCATGAGAAAAAAGATTACATGGACAGACAATGTAACTGTCCATCCATCAACAAAGCTAGTAAAACAGGGTTTGTAAGCAACAACATAAATACTATAAAACATTCATTGAATATATATAAGGGAGGGATTACCAATGCAATTTCTTGGGGATTTTCCAATTTGTGCTCATCACTCTGCACTTTGTCCTTGTTTGGTGTTGTTATAAGGGTGCAAGTAGATCCTTTAGGAAGTGCAGTTCCACACCCATTTATTGAAGATGAAAGCTTTCGCTTGTATGTTAAGTACACTTTGCTGCTAGGCATTTGAACTTGGAACAAGCAAATTATAGAATCATGCACACTCATTTCTCAGCCATCTGAAAGAGGAAAAAACAATGCATATATTACCAACAAAACCAAAAAAATGAGAAAAATCAGAAATGAAGACGAATAAAGTTGGAATTTTTTTCCAAGTAAAATGCAAGAATGTGAAATTTATAGAAACTGAAGTGTGACCACTCACTCTCTTTCCCTTTTCTTCATAAAAACAAAAAACAAAACTTTCTTCTACCTAACCAAGAGAGGAAACCATTACTCAGATTTTTCTCCATTGATGAACAGAAAAAGAAGTAAACCCAAAGAGCAAAAATGGAGAATGGATACACATTTCACATACCCAAAAGTGGAAGCTGCAGCAGAAGACCCAACAGTCCTCTCCACTGGAAATTTAAAAAGAACAGGAAGCAGGGTTTGTTTCTCTTTTTAGATTTTAGCCGTCCCTTCTTCTCTCTTTTTAGCTTGCTATTGCTTTGCTTACTTGCTTTAATGGCTGGCTATGGAGGAGAGGAAAGGAAAGAGCAATTAATGTCAGTTGTCTCCACTGAAACGTTTCTTTCCATTCTCTTCTCTGACTTCTCTTTCTTCTTGTGTCATTTGGCTAATCGGCTGACCCACCCTTTTTCTTTTTCTTTCCCTTTTTTCTTCCTTCTCTCTCACTCATTCCTCTCACGTGTCGTCACGCGCACGTGTGTTAGTTACATTACTTGGGTTGGGCCTGTTTTCAAGCATTTTGCACTGGGTTTTTTTTCCATGCCATCTAATCGATTGTATTTCCTTTTTCAAAGAAAATCAAATTATTAATAATAGTATAAAAATAGTCATAGCAATTGATTTCAAATTTTGTTGATTTTTATTCTAATTCAAGTTTTAGGTCGACATGAATATTGGTGTAGATCGGTTCAGCAATCTCTCAGATAAGATTGCAGAAGTAATTTTTTTCTTTCTTCCGGAAAGAAACTTAATTCAATGCTTGACATCTAACAAATAGAGAAAATGATGTTCGTACTCACTTTCCTTGAAGTAAGGTCATGGATTCGATTTCGCTACCCGTTTTACTTACAATAAGCAAATTTAGATCAATAGAGATCAATTCTTTTATCAATCTACGTCATTCCGATAACACACAATTACAAAATTTTAATCTTTACTGATTTTTTGCCTATGAACTTGGTATTTTAAGCAATATTAGTCTCTTGTTAAAAAAAGGAAAAATAGAAAAAATACCAAGTTAATAACTAATGACTATGGTTAAAACTATTTGCATAAATATGAATTTCTCTCTTAGAGGAACTCGAGAATTTATAATTTAGTTAAAGTTATCATGATCATTTATGTGTGTAAAATATAGTTAAACATGGTAAAAAAAATAGATATTATTTAATTTAAAATGGAATAAGAAATTGAGTTTAATGAATATTAAAAAGTCAAGGATGAAAAAAATGTTTATTGATGGACCTATGCAGAGTTGATGTTGATGGGCCATTCCTGAGTTTTGTGTTTTTTTAAGTCCAACGTTCATACGCCGCGTTTCAGTAGACGTCGCTTTATTCTCTCTTTGCTATAAATACGACTGAGTTTTGATTTAAATTGATTTCCCAATGGTTTAAATCATTTTTTGGCGCCTGCACTTCATTTGACTGACTGATTTGGCACCTCTTTCGGTCAAACGGTTTAATAGACACCTCCACTTGAAACATATGTCTCATTTGACACTCGTCCTCGACGCCATCCATCGTCCACCGTTAAATGCTGATGTGGCACGCCACGGGCACGACACGTCATCGACGTGATTACGTGGCGCGCCACGTCAGCAAATCCAGGTGCAAACGGGTCTGAAATGGGTCAAAAGGGAGGCTGAAGAACGACGCGTCGTTCGTTGCTGAAGTGAGGGACGCGTCGTCCGTTGCTGAAGTGAGGGACGTGTCGTCCGTTGCTACTTGAGGGACGCGTAGTCTAAGTGGGATATGAATCCCTGTCGCGTGCTTCATCCCTCCCGCTCGGAATCAGCCTTTTCCCTTTCCCACCAAAAGAATCCATCCTCTGCCCAGTTAAATCCAAATTAAATCCAAACAGCCCCTACTAAAATTAAATCCCAATCACCCTCGCCAATTACCCTATTCAATTCGGCCAAATCCATACCTCAATTACAAAACCGAATCCCTACACCAAACGAATCAAACCTTCTGCCGAATCCATTCAAACCCAAATCAAACCTCCATATCTCAACCAAATTAAACCAAAAATCCAAGCCATACCCTTCTGCCAAATTTAAAAAAAGAACCAATCCTCACCCAAATTAATTCAATCGCTCCTCGGCGAAATTAAATCGAAATCATCACTGCCCAAAATCATCCCACTGCCAAAACCAAATTCAATCACAAATCCACATAAAAAAAACCCAACAAACCCAAACCGGCTAATTAAGAAGCAAATTCAATCACAAATCACCATCCTGATCTCCGCCACAGCCACCAGCTTCCCTGCCGTTGCCGTCGTCACTTGCTTCCCAGCCGCGCCACGCTACCATGCGCCACTGCCCGCTTCTTGGTCCGCTTGAAGAAAGAACAAAGAAAAGAGAATAAAGAAGCAGAGAATAGGGCTGCGTTTGCAGCCCTAAAATGAAAAAATAAGGAAAATAAAGAAGGAGAGGGCTATGGTCGATTTTGATTCGCGAGAGGGAAAGGGAAAAGGCTGATTCCGAGCGGGAGGGAGGCTGATTAAGGTTTGGTCCTCCGATTTGAGCAAGGGAGGAAAGGTTTTGGAAAAAATTGATTTTGGTTTTGGGAAAGAATTCGAATGGGAGGGATGAAGCACGCGACAGGGATTCATATCCCACTTAGACTACGCGTCCCTCAAGTAGCAACGGACGACACGTCCCTCACTTCAGCAACGGATGACGCGTCCCTCACTTCAGCAACGAACGACGCGTCGTTCTTCAGCCTCCCTTTTGACCCATTTCAGACCCGTTTGCACCTGGATTTGCTGACGTATGCCACGCAATCACATGGATGACGTGTCATGCCACGTGGCGTGCCACATCGACATTTAACGGTGGATGATGGTCGGCGTCGAGAACGAGTATCAAATGAGATATATGTTTCAAGTGGAGGTGTATTTTAAACCGTTTGACAGAAGGAGGTGCCAAATGAGTCAGTGCAGGTGCCAAAAAATGATTTAACCCATTTCCCAATCTCCTCCAACCGTCTTCTTCTAGTTTTTTTAATGTCTTCCTTCTTCTGCTGTAATTTCTCTGTAACCAAATACTTTTCCTTTTGTCTCCTTCCGCCGGCGTAAGTGACGACGACGACTAATAGTAAATCTCAGTGTCCACCGGATGAATTAATCCTCGTAGTTTTCTCTCATGTTCAAAATCCCAAAACCCTGATCGATGTTTTGGTCCCATCAGGCCTCATTCTTAGACTCCCTCCGGTCGCGAAACAATGTCGTTTCGCGACCGGGCACACAGATTAAGGAACTACTGTTCCTGTGTGTGCTATTACCTGCCTGCCCTTGAACCACCGCGTGAAGTCCAGCTACAGTGCTCCTTCATCTCTCAAATTTTTAACTCGCGCAACGATGGAGATTTCCCAATTCCCTCTCCAATTCCCTCCCAAATTTTCACCCAATTTCATTTCTAAACACTAATCCCTCCTAAATTTTGAATTCATCCGGTCCCAAATTTTTGAATTCCCCCCTGACTTCGTTGGTACCGGTTCAAAATGGTGTCTGACCCCATTTGTTTTGCCAATTCCCTTTCCAATTGCCTCTCCAACAGGCTATTTCCCATTTCCCACATATCCTCACTCGATTCTAAAGCTGAAACATTCCTGTTTCGATTTGTGAAGCGTAAAAAGGAATGGGTTCTAACGATTTCGATCCTATCCATTTGTTTGACCTAAACCCATTTGTAAGTTCAGAGATAATTCATTATCCAGTTTCGTCCTGTGATCCAATTGAAGATGCTGCCGACGTATATCATGAAGAAGGTTGGCCCGAAGCTTTCCTAAATGTGGACGACAGCAATGGAGATCCTAATTGGGAAAATGAAGACCCAACACCTGACGTTGAGGTCCCAAGTTAAGTCTACTCCCACCTTCCTCAATATTGTGAAACTTGTTAAACTTTGTTGATTTCCCAATTTCATTTGTGTTGTGGTAATTGTAGGTGCGAAATTGAGAAGAAAAGAGCTCTCTGAAGAAGACAGAACTGCAGCCTACAATATGCTTCTTCAAAGGAGTGTGAATGGAAAGCTACGCAAGCACACAACAACTGAGGTTGCTGAAATTTACGATGTTAATATCCGTTCAATCCAGCGACTGTGGAAAAGGGGCAGGGAGTCCGAGAACCACAATGTTTCAATGAAGAGAGTCAAGAATTATGGCAGAAAGAGGGTAGAATTTGACTTCCAAAGGATTAGAGATCTCCCTTTAAGGGATAGAACAACACTTAAGTCTCTTGCATCTGAGTTGGGTGTTTCGAAGACTTATCTGATTTCGAAGTTGAAATCTGGAGAGTTGAGGCGCCACAGCAACACCATCAAGCCAACATTAACAGAGGCAAACCGTATGCAAAGGGTTCGTCACTGCCTATCAATGATTGATTCAGACTCTACTCCAGCTGTAAACAGTTTCTCTAAGATGCACAATGTGGTCCACATTGATGAGAAATGGTTTCAAACCACAAGGAAGGTGCAGACATACTACCTATTGCCTGATGAAGATGAACCAGTAAGAGTCATTAAGAGTACCAATTTCATTCCTAAAATTATGTTTCTTGCTGCTGTTGCTAGGCCTAGATTTGATTGTCATGGGAATTGTACTTTTGATGGTAAGATAGGAGTGTTTCCCCTTGTACACGAGGTAGCTGCTATTAGGTCCAGCTCAAATAGGATTGCTGGAACATTGGAAGTTAAGCCCATTGAAAGGATAGATAGGCAAGTTATTAGAGAATATATGATTGATCAAATATTACCAGCCATTAAGGAAAAATGGCCGAGGGATAGCCTCATGCAGCAGATTTTCATCCAGCAAGATAATGCTAAAACACATATTCAAGAAGATGATGCTGATTTCCTGACTGCAGTTGAGAGTGTAGGGTTGAACATTACACTATTATGTCAGCCACCCAATTCCCCAGATTTAAATGCACTTGACTTAGGTTTCTTTAGAGCAATTCAATCATTGCAAGAGAAGAAATGTGCAAATAACCTAAACCAATTAGTGGAAGCAGTGAATAAAGCTTATTTGGAATTCTCAGAGGTGAAGGCAAACAGCATTTTCATCACTTTACAGTCGTGCATGGTAGAAATTTTAAAAGTTATGGGATCCAATGCCTACAGAATCCCTCATTTAAAGAAAGAACAGTTGCTTAGGCAAGGATTGTTTCCTTCTAGCCTGTCCTGTGACCCTGTTCTGCTAGCAACTGCCGCCGCAAATCTTCCACCATTACCTTGTAAGTAAGATGCGTTTTTTGGCAAGTCAACCAATGTGATGAAAATGTCTATTGACATGTAATTTTGTAATTTGTTTTGTAGGAAATTGGGTGGTTGATGGCCTTTTTCAATGGACGGCAGTTGGCTATGGTTAGTTTTTGGACATATTCAGATATGTAGTTAGTTAGTGTAGGAAGTAACTCTAGCAATCTAACTTCTGGTTGAAGTATTTAGTTAGATGCCACTGTACATTTTGGTAGAAGCTTCTGTTTGCTACTGTTAGTGAAGGTGAGAGTTGTCACATTACTAACTGTCATTAGGCAAACTAATGTTGCTCTACATTACTATAATTGTGAAGAATGATGGGTCTTGCATGCTGTTAAAATCTGATTTTGATTCAATTTTTTGATTGTGGATGTTTGTGTGATAAATGGTGTGCAGTTTGGTTACATAGTTAACATTTGTGTATACATTGCAACTTTGTTTCAAGCTCTTTAACTCTTCCTTCACGTTTGTGTATAATGCATTGAAAATCTGATTCTGTCCCTTGATTTGATTGTGGATGTTTGTGTGCAATGCAATGGTAATTCTTATTTCCTCCCTTGATTTGATTATGGATGTTTGTGTGCAATGCAATGGAATATCTGATTTGCAGGCAAGGATGAATGGAATTTCTGATCTCCTCCAATTTTTTGATTGTGGATGTTTGTGTGCAATGCAATGGAATTTCTGATTTCATCCAATTTTTTGATTGTGGATGTTTGTGTGCAATGCAATGGAATTTCTGATCTCCTCCAATTTTTTGATTGTGGATGTTTGTGTGCAATGCAATGGAATTTCTGATTTCCTCCAATTTTTTGATTGTGGATGTTTGTGTGTATAATGCATTGAAAATCTGATTTGATTGTGGATTGTTGTGTGTAAACGCATTGGTAATTCTGATTGTGTGTAATGCATCTTCAATTCTTACTTGCTTCCATAACTATTTTGTGTATAAGCATTGACATTTATGGGTTGCTTCTTCATCTCTCCTTTATGTTTGTGTAAACGCAAACACAATGCATTGGTAAATAAAAAACAGAGACGTATAGGGAAGAGATATAGGCAAACATACAGTGTTTACTTTGAATTGAAACATTTCACATTAACAGTTGCATTGAAGAGACACAAAGGGAAGAGGCATTGTATTGCAACTGCAACACACAAACAAAGGGAAGAGATGTATCCAACTGCAACAAGGCAACTAATTGTTGGTTCCCAATACCCGTTGACATTCCCAACCTTTTTTTTGCCGTTGCATTGTTTCCTTTATTAACTGAACCTAACACTTGCTAACCCCTTGGTACCCCTTGGTAACCCTAATTACTTCCTATATAAACCACCCTCTATTGCCTCTCTAATTACACCAACAAGTTTACACTCCTCCTTACTCTCTGCGTACTGCTCATCTTTCTTGCTTTGTTGATCTCTCTCTATGCAGGTGTGCGACCATGGAACGGGACAGGAAGCAGGACATCCTAGATCTTTCAGGCCTCATCTCAAATCACCTGGAGACAGACACAGTCACGATGGAGAATAGGGGTCTCCAAACCAGAGTTGATCTCGACGAGCTTGAGGAGACTCTTGAGGATTTACAGGCAAGGATGAATGATGTAATGGAAGACCCTGAGCATGAGGGGCTGGCGCTGAGCATAATGGAGTCATATGGGAGGGCTATCAACAATCTGACTCTGGCAATTGCTCATCTGAAGCAGAAGAGAGATGTCATTAATCTGGCACTTGGGAGCGTGAGGGCTGCTGCTCAGGAACTGAACAACTTTGGAAATTCCATTGCCGGAATCCCAACCATCTCTAATGCTTCTGATTCTGATTAGAGTTAGGGTTTGTGTCCAATGTATCCTCCTTCCTTCCTGTAGGTGCTCCAACAATTCCAACCTATATGTAATTGGAATTGAATAAATAAAAAGAATGCAGTTTGTGTTTGTGTTTGTGTTGAAAGATCATTCCCCTGTTCTTTTACACTTTGCAATCTAAGGCAGTGCCACACCCTAAATAAATTGAAAGCAAAACATACACAAATCCAAATTGCAATCCAAACCACAAACAAACTGACATCCAAAGCAGCTCAGAGTAACTATATTTCCACCAATTAAAGAAACAGGAATCTAAGAAATTACCAAGCCTAACTACATTCAAAGCACATCAGAATGGCTTCAACAAATCCAACCCAAAATGAACTCAGACCAAACTGAAAGGAAATATATTTCCAGCAATTAACCAAACTGAACTCATTGGGTATTACCAAGCCAAAATACACTTTAAACCAAACTGGCTGGAAATATATTTGCAGCAATTAAACAAACAGAAATCCAAGGAATTACCAAGCCTAACTACACTTTAAGCAAGACAGAATGGCTTCAACAAATCCAAGTCAAAATAAATTCAAACCAAACTCCAATTAAATATATTTCCAGCAATTAAACAAACTGAAATCCAAGGAATTACCAAGTCTAAATACATTCAAAGCAAGACAGAATGACATTTTAAATCCATGTGTAAATAAATTCCAAAAAAAATTAATTCCAACATGTTTGTGATTTGAACAAAGGTAGAAACAGACCTAACATCATTGAGAGCAAAATTTAAGGAACGTTGAACCCTGGTTATCCACCATTGCACAATCCATTCTATCACAAACAGTGAGTAAGATAAAAAAAAAACCATGATTCATTACTTGACACAGGATATCAACATACAGACAGAAGAGATGGACGTATTAGTCCGAATCTCAATTTCTGAGAAGTGCACATCACTTCTTCATCCCAAAATCCAAAATCAACCACCACTGTTGAGCTAATTTACGAAGATCCTCCTTACAACCTCCATAACAGAGGCCCAAAATGTATATTTACAACCACATTACCTTATGGTCATCAACAACGCAAGCTAACAACATCTATGGCTGCTTCAATAGTAAGAGGGAAGTAACAGCCTGACCATTTCAATGAAGCATGCATCCCAAGTAGGATCAGTCAAGGTAAACGTACCATCAATTGGGAGCTTGTTGAGGTCGAAATCCCTTTCCCCTTTATACTTCACTGCCAACAACCTCTCCTCAACAGATGGCTCGTTCAAGTCAAAATCATGAATAACCTTCAAGGGTGTTGTACGCAAATGCCTCTTCAAACCCCTGAAATCAACAATGGCTTCATTCTGATTGTTTGCGTCGTCGCCGGAGTCCTCCACAATCTGAACACCAGCATCGGCGACATCTCCACCATCGCCAATGGAATCTGGAACTACCATGTTCATGGAATCATCAAACAGAGCTATGGATTCCATCTGAGAATCCTCCAAAAAAACCAAGACTTTCCATAACCCAATCTCCCCAAGTCATGAAGAACCCTAAATTGGAAGGAGGGGATGAAGAAACTGGAAATTGAATTGAAATACTCACAATATATAGGAGGTCGGAAATGATTGACGCCCGAATTTCCCATTTCCCACCCAAAATCAATTTCACTTTCCCTCCGAAATTGAAAACGATTCCCTCCCAAATTTGCCTTGCACCCAGCGCGAAATGGAGAGGAGAGAGAGCGAGGGTGATAAGGTCAGAAAATGGGAAAACATTCCTTGGAAACGGAGAACGACATGGATTAACGACCGCAGAAGAATGTCTTAAACGACATTCTTACGCGACCGGAGGGAGTATCTGCAAAGACACAGAAGAAATAGTTTGCTCCTTATTTGAAATTGCTTCTTTGAGTGCATGCTTGATATTTCTTATACGCTACCCATATAGCCCATATTTTAACTTAATTCATTGGTTTGGTTACGTGATTTTCACCTCGATTTAGGAGTTTTTCATATAAAAAATCATGGTGTTATTTTGTTAGATTGGTTTAGTTTTTTTGTGGGATTATTAATTTAATGAAGATAAATTATTGTGCGGTGCATATTTGAGTCTCGCGTGTCTACCATTTAAGTCTGTGGTTAGCTTTTTTTGCAAATAGCGTTCTTTCGTATTCATGTATTTCAACATTGTCTCCAGGGGAAAGAGCTCGGGTAGTTGAGTAAAAAAATTGATGCAGAGGGTTGTGAAAGATATTGGAGGCTTTTGATAATTCCAAAGAGAATGAGGAAGAGGTGGATAAAAGGAACATGGGAGATTGTTCAGTGAATTTGCAAAGGAGATTCCAAAGAGCAGCTACCCAGAGCTGCACACTCTTATCATTGATGGTAACGCCTCTTCCTGGTTGGTGATTTTCCACCATTTCCTTAACTAACTATGTACTGCCATATGTTTTTTAAGCAATTAGATATTTTACTTGAGTGCCACCGCGTTCCATTGTCATTAGCTTCCGCCTCTTCCTGGTTGGTGATGTATTGCATTATGATTGTGCCATATTTTATAACTAGGGAAACTCTTGGCATTATATTATGGTAACAAGCTTACTGAAATGAACACATGCCTGATTGTGACTATTTTTTTCATGAGGATCAGTGATTTTGATGTTTACAGCCCTCTTTGCTTTTGGTCTTCAGGTTGGAGAGTTATGTAGACTTTTCATTTGGATGGTAATACCGATGATTGCACCTACTTGTAGAACTTGTGTGATTAAGCTGTACAATTGATTTCAAGGATAAGATATGTACACATGTGAAGTGAGATGATAGTATTTGCCAATAGCAGTCAATAGTTGACATGTTCACATAAACCGGTAACAAGTTTCTGTTCATTGGCCAGTATGTGTTCTTCATGTGGTTGTACTTTATTAATTAATGCAGACATCGTTAGACTTTCTTTGTGGTTTTAAACTTTTAGTAAAGATGATATACTCAATTATACAATTAGTTTGTTAGTTTTTTTTCTAAGAGCTTGATGATAATTCCTCACCTCACACTGGTTGTTAATTATTTTGTCCCATAGGCTGTAATGGATAATCATGATTCATCCCATAAATCTGATTGATAACTCTCAAATGCTGTTAAAATGTTATAATGCAGGGAGCATACCCTGAAACTCTCCCTTCCACACAAACACACAGTCAAAAAGTAAGTTCTCTCTTGATGTCCATCATGAAAGTCAAATGTGGTGCAGAATATGCTTTCCACCATGAAAGTTCTTCCGTAACTCGACAATCTGAAATTCATGGAACATGATCAACTCATGCTCTTTGGTATGTCTTTGTCCCCTTTTCCCTGTTCCGGGTCTTTGAAACATTATCTTGATCATTGTTGATAGTATCTGGCCCTGATTTCATTTCTTTTCTTCATTGGAAGAAAAGTATTTTTGGTCTATTTTTGCTGCTTTTGTTAGTATATTACTAGGAGATTGGGGATAGTTGAGTGGTTAACAGTAATACAGCCTGATTACTACCTGTTTCTCAATTGCAGTTCCTTGACATTTGAGGGTGTACAGAGATTGCTAGAGAAGGGTTTGAGGTTAGGGAAATTTGCTCGTGATGTGCATAAGAGATTCGTCAAAGAATATCTAGTGGAGGTATATTTTGGTTCTAATAAGTCTCTTATACTTAAACATGATTTGTTTTGCCTTTTTTTGTTCATCATCTGTTGCTGTTGCGCTTTCTGACTGCATGAGATATTTGAATGTCTAACACTGAAAAAGTGTAACAAAATGCTAAATAATCTGTTCAACTACACCTTTATATCTATGGAAGTAGTTAAATCATTGCAAGAAAATGTAACAAATCTGTACTATAAAAACCTTTGAAAAGATCTGACCCCCAAAAAGATAGTAATACCTTTGAAGGAATAAAAAAAATATAATGAGAAAAATCTAGGGCGCACGCATTTACTTCGGAGAATTTTCTGTTTGAAAATCTGCCGATTTTCTGAAATTAGAGAATTTTCTTTTCCAATAGAAAACTAGAAAACGTGTTTACTTCGCACTATTTTCCTGATGTATAAAACTGGAAAACCTATTTATTTAACACTATTTTTCAAATTTTTGAAAACCAAAAATCATTTTTGTCCTGCAACACGGTACGAATTTTGCAAAGGGAGCATTTTGAGAAAATCGTTACCAGAATGGATTGCTAATTCTGCAAAGGGAGCATTTTGAGAAATTTTGTTGCTTACTACTTCAAACCTTGACTTCCTACGGTCCTGCCAGTCCGGTCCTTCTTGTTTAACTCTGCTGCAACACTGTAAACAAAACGTGGCAAGGGGAGAAGCTGGAATGCCAGATATGCTGATTTAAGGACTATAGCTTAGATGCAGGACCCTTGTGCATTTAAGGTGATGACTCTGGATTATACAAAACTCAAATACCATACCAATTCTAAAGTAAACTGAGTTTTATTATATGAAAATATCATGAATGATGATTTTTTCCAATTTGATTTTCACGCATATCCGAAAACTAATCCTCCCCTCCATAAAATATACAATTGCGAGTTGGGGAAAAGAAAAGGGTGGATCTTTTAGCAAAAAAAACTGAGAACTTCATTTGCCATTCATAGCAATTGGGTTTTAGTAAAATAGAAATCTGAACTCATTCAAAGCAAAGCCCCAGCTTAATCTGCATTGTCAATTTTGCAATTTTAGTATGAGTTAACAAATATTTGTAAATGACATAAGTTCCACATGTAACTTCAAAGCTCAGTAAACACCACTATGCTTCATGAAGCTTTCAACTTCATCTCAAATGTCTCCCACCTCAATACCAGGCAACTTCAGATGCGAAAGAATGTCTCACGGTTTCCATGAATGGAAATGAACTGCCACGCCTCTAAGAGGAAATTTCTTTTCAACCACAGGTTCACTTGGAATCATGGTGACCACCAAGAAGAGCATCTGCTGCAGAATCCAAGTCATGGAGAAAGAAAACCCTGCAAAAAAACATAGGATTACAGAGCAACCGTTTTGAAAATGATTTTAAGGATTCAATGAGCTTACCTAAAAGTTTTTACATCAGCTGCAGACATTTCACTGTGGCCTGATTTTACAGCTCCCTATGTGTATTCATAGATCAAGATAAAGAAGACTAAATATTTGCCCCGGACAGTGCCATCACTTGTGGGTATTCGTTTGATGCTAGAAACAGTAACATATGAATCGGGGGAAAGAAAGCACTTACCTGCAGGTATTATTGTAAATAATCTTGCTCATTTGATCTATGTCACTGATGCCTTTACAGCCAGCCACAACCTCAAGAACTTGCCTAAGAATAACAGCGGTATTATCACCTGAAGAAACAGAAATTACAAGTAAAACAAACTCAATAACATGGCAGCCTTAAGTAAATTGTGCAAAAAGCAACCGTTCGAATTAGGTTAAATTTTCTATGACATCCTCAAAATTTGGTAATGTTATTTTTTTCTTCATATTTTTATGTTTATTTCAAAATAAAAACTGTTTGGGTCTAAGTAATTTTAAATTGATTTTATAGTTTAGCAGTGAATTTCAAAATTCATAATTTCTTACTAAATTGAATTAAATTTTACATTTTTTTAGAAAAATGACTTTAAAGTATATATAAAAATATTTGATATTCTGATTCCGAAAACTTTAGTATAAACTCAATAATGTATTGCTAAGGTCCGCTTTTGCTATTAACTCTTCCATTTGACATTTCTGCCCGGTAGCTACGTTTTCCATGTCACCTTCTTTGTCTAAAATAGTAAGATGGTAAAGTTGAAATATTTTATTTAGTTTTGGTGATCTAATTATCCCGGTTGCTGGAGCTAACAAAGTGAAGATTACACCCTTAGGTCTCAATGCTGAGACATAAATGTATTCATCAATAACGCGGCTAGTTTTCCCATCCATCTCTGTCTGAGATATATAAACCGCGTAGCCAGAGCAGTCAAGAAAAGGACTAGCTTGGATAACATAATCAAGTTCAGACACTTTTGAGAACTTCTTTTCCGTTCCAGCTGGTGAGATAGAGTATAGGAATCCATCCAGCGAACCAATCGATAACCAACCTGCGTTGCCATTCATCCACCATTAGTGTTGAAACCATAATAAAATCGTTTCAGTGCTTAACGTTTTTCTTTTTCTAATGAATGCTTACCATTAGAATCCACAACTGCTGCAGAATCTGCTGAACTCAACGGTCCAATGCTGTTCTGCCACAAAACATTGCCCGCAGAAACATCGAGTGCCAACACAAGAGCCCTAGTAGGTACAGTGGCATACAATCTGCCGTTGTTTCCAGGCGTGATTGTGAAAATTCTGTCAAACGAGCTTAGATCCTGAACCCAGTTAAAGTAAGGACCGCGAAGAGACAGAGAATAAAGTTCACCTACACTATTCGCAATCTGCAAGCCCAAAAATCGCTCGTTGATACTGTCCAAAATATATGATTTAGAATAAAGAATGTAAGAATTTGGGAATGAGCAAGTAGAGCTTACGTATACACTAGCCTCACATTGATCAATCACCGGGATTGAAGTAAAGTAACAATCTGATATGCTTTTTCTGCATCCTAGCCGATACCCGAACTGCGAACCCACAGGTCCAACACTCCACAGTGGTTTTCCATGCAATGTATATACAAACAGTCCCTTGTGCTTAACATTGATGAACACAGAAGAACTCATGGTGCTCACTGCGAGCCCGATGATTTCACCAGCACCCTTTTGACTTTTTTTCTGGGCCAAAGAAAACTTTCACAGTATGTGGAGATACAGCAACATCTAGAAAATTGATTTCCAGCACTCTATCCTCCGCTACCAAAAATATCTGCCATCACAGACACAAATCAAGAATAGCATCATAGAATAATGATAAGCATAAAATTTGAAGTAAGAGCATTACCATTCCTCTACCGCCATGAACTGGACCAACACCAACTTCACGTGTAAGGCAAGTGTATCGTCCAGGAAATGGACCCGTTACTTTCGAACACGAACACATTCTTTTCGGAACAAGTGTAGATCCAGCCATCACCTCCGATTAGAGGTTTCAAAAGCCTAAATCTGTTTCCTGTTAGATGTTCTTGGCCTGAACTGAAAAGGGTTTGCATTAGGAAGAGGAGAAAGGTTGGAATCAACATTGTAGAGATTGTAGAGAATGGATTTGTTGGTTTGTTTGCTGCAGTATGCTTCGCTTCTTCTTTTCTTTTTCCCCTCGGATAAGTAGCAGTTAAGTAACTGCTCTGGACTGCAAAAATCGGGCAAAGTGGCCCAAGTTGTTATCTGTTTGTTTTTCTTTTTTTTTAGAGACACGAACTGGCTTAAATTAAGAACATTTGTTTTTCATCATACTGTAGGGTTAAGTATTTGTTAACATTTACCACGATGTTTGTGGTCGAATCTTTAATTTAAAAATCTCGAGTTCGAATCCAACCTATCGAAAAACTAAATCGAGAAAATATAACTGCCAATTGCCAATACAAGATGGGAAACTAAGCCATAGCTTCTCACGAGCATGAAAGTTGTTAAGACGAGATTCAAAGCGTAATGCAGCCTACACTACAAAAACGAGGTAAATATGAGTTATTCATTCCAACAAACAACTGTCGACATCAGAACCTAAAAACCTAAACCTGTTATAAGCTTGTTCAGAGAAATCACAAGCTACCCATTGTACTTACCATTTCATCCATCTTCACAAAACAACTGCAGCCAAACGACTATTCATGCACACAGAAACACATTCCGAACTTCTTTGAAAAGTAATCAGAGATCATCGTCTGGGTCATACATCTCCTCAACGTCTGGTTCATCATCACTCCCACCAGAGAACATCTCCTCAACGTCTGGTTCATCATCACTCCCACCAGAGAACCCATAAATTTCAGAATCACATGGATAGTCATCAGTGGAATCATTAGGACTAGGGCTGTTCAACGGTAGCTTACTACCGCAATTCCGCATTTCCGTTCCCGCATTTTTCCTTGTTCGGAACATTAAATTGCGGAATTTCGGAACTACGGTTCGGAATTTTCGTTCCGTAATTTATTACGGAACGGTATTTTTTTTCTCAAGTTCGGTTTACCGAACATTCCGTACTTCCGTTAATATATAAGGATAGGTTGTTTTATTTTCCAAATAGGATACATACCAATACAATATACGCATCGCAGCATACATCTTTCTTCTTCTTCTTCCCTTGCTCAAATTGAATTACTCTTCAAATTCATTCTTTCACTCTAGCTCAGATCCAATCCAATCCAAGTTCCAACCCCAACCCAAATACACGCTCTCTCTCTCCCTCATTCACTCAAACCAACAACCACCCACCGGCACCAACGATCTGCTTCACTCCACCACCATGACACTTTCCCATCTCCGGCAAACCAAACCCTCTTACTACTATGTAATTTCAACCATACAAGAACCCGTCTGCAATTGACCAGGTTTGTGTTTGTTTCTTCTCCATTTTGTTCTTTTCTTCTGGTGGAAATTACAATTGTTGGTGGAGGTGATGGGTTTTTGTTGGTGGCGGTATGGCATGAGAGGGGTTGAAGCCTTGAAGGTTGATGGATTTGGCTGAAATGAATTAGCTTGTTGTTGTGGCTGATTTCCATTGCAATGCATTCCATGTGTTTGTAAAAATGCTCAAGTAAGTGTTTATGCAATTTGGGTAACTTCGGAAAGTTCATTTTTCCGAACTTCCGTTCCGAAATAATTTCGGAATTCGGAATTTCGGAATATAAAAACTACGGAACGGAACGGAATAAATTCTAGGAATTTCGGAATTCCGAACTTTGGAAGTTCGGAAGTTTGGAAGTTCGGAAACTTCCGTTGAACAGCCCTAATTAGGACCCCAGAAATCTTTGATCCGTTCAGAACATCTCCTCCTCAAATCCGCATCCAAGTTAACATGAAAGCATTGCCTCAAATCAAGAGATTTCAGGTGTTGGCAGCCATCAAGAATCGCAACCAACCCAGCATTCCTTAACTTATTACCGAAAATCTGAAGGTGGTGTAAGCCAGGCATATTTTTGGCAATAGCAAATGCCTCAAAATCAGACTTGGCAATAGCAAATACCTTATTATCAGACTCTGAATAAGACAGCAAATCCCTCATTATCAGACTCTAAATAAGAACGTTTGTATACATGAGCATTCAACTTAAACGACTTCAGCAGTGGACATAGCCGCCCGACTGCAGCAACAGCTTTAGTTGAGAAATAACAATATGATATATCAAGCTCTTCCAGAAATGGAATCTTTCCAGCCGCCTCAACCAATCCCACGTCAGAAATATCAGAACAATTCTTAAGCTGAAGGCGCCTCAAATGCTTTGATCTATAATGCGACCATAAAAATACCACATTCAGGATATTCACAACAGATAACCTTCTTTCTAAAACAATAACGCTAAAAATCATGCAACAAACCCAGAAAACTTAAGTTATCATTTACATTGGAGAAATAGAAACTAGGGTTTACTTGCAGAGAAAAAATCAGTTGTTTCAAATGAAGCCTGCACAGTTCAAGCAAAATCTCTTAATTTTAAGCTAAAAAAATACAAAAACTACAACATGCAATTCAACCAAAAAAACGATTACGTTGACAGTTTTGTAAATCAAATTTAACGAAATGCTAAACACCATTAACATCTAACGGAACTAAACAGTCTGAGCAGTTCGGCACAAAGCAATTAGAACAAACATTATCAAAAAAAATCTGCAGGACGAGTAACGAAACGACGAAGCTGGAATTAGAAAGCGACGATACCTATCAGTGATGTAACGGAGGAGATCATCGGAGGCGCGGTAATCCAGGTTGACATCGAGAAGGCCGCCGGAGCTCCGATCGACGGCGTGCCGATACAGTTTGCAGTACACACGCTGGTTGTTAAAGTGTATACCGTAACCGCGTAGGTCGATGGATCTCCACATGGAAGGGTCTCTGCAGATGCGGCGCCACGTGGAGCACACATGCTGCGCGCTGGTCAAGATCTCCACCGCGCTTAACCTCCGTAAGATGGAAGTGGACACATCAGCGGGAAGCTCCAGCCAGTTAGGAGGAGGAGCGCACTGTTCTTGTCGCGGCGGAGATGGGTGGGAAGCCATCGGTGGAGAAATTTTGGTTGAAGGATTGGTTCTTTTTATTTAATTGGGCTTTTTTATTTTTTTCCAGAAAATTGGGCTATGTCCTCGGGATGAGAGTCTCGCGTTTTCATAGGGAAAAAAAAGAAAGGAAAAAGGGTGAGAAATAGAGAAAAGGCACCCTCGGGTTCCTATCGTTATTATTTTCATTTTAATCAGTCCTACTTTTTGAATTTGGTTCAATTGGGTTCTAACCGTTATCTCCGTTATCCACCCCAGGTCCCTTCCGTCTAAATCGACGGTAACGGACGTTTTTTCCGTTAACTTTCATTATTTTATTATTATTTCTAACTTTTTATTATTTAATTAATTAAAAAATTCAGAAAAAAATATAATTAATAATTTTTTTAAAAAAAACAATGTAATTAATTTGAAAATTCAGAAAAATAATATAATTATTTTTTTCTTTTTTTCTTTTATTATCTAATTAATTTTTAAAAAATCAGTTTTATTATCTAATTAATTTTAAAAATTTAGAAAATAATATAATTATTTTTAAAAATTCAGAAAATAATGTAATTAATTTAAAAATTCAGAAAAAAATATAATAATTAAAAAAATTAGAAAAAAATATAATTAATTTAAAATTTTTAAAAAAATATAATTAATTTAAAAATTCAGAAAAATAATATAATTATTTTTTTCTTTTTTTCATTTATTTTCACTTCTCCTCCTTTTATCTTTTCTTCTTTCTATTTCTTTCTTTCTTTTATTTCTTCTTTTTTTCTTTCTTTTTTTCCCTAGTCAAATGTAAATAATGTAAAGAGTGTAATTAATTTTATTTCATGTCCATACATAAAAAAATGACCCACCTTTACATGACCACTCATCTCGCTTGCCACGCTCCACTGCCCAGATCGCCAACCAAACCCAACACCGTCGCCCTCTCTTCATCATCTCTCCTATACTGCAAAAAGAAATCTTAATTTATGTTATTTTTTGAAATAATTAATAAAAGTATTTTTGAGATATTTTTGAAAAGAGGAGGAGAAGTGAAAATAAAGGAAATAAGAGATAATAAAATTAAAAATTAAAAAATAATTATATTATTTTTGTAAAATTTTAAATTAATTACTTTATTTTTTATAAACAAATTACATTATTTTTCTGAGTTTATTTAATTAATTATATTTGTTTTCTGAGTTTATAAATTAATTACATTTTTTAATAAATTTTTTAAATTATTTTCTGAAATTTTTTAATTAATTATATTATTTTTCTGATTTTTATAAATTAATTACATTATTTTTCTGAATTTTTTAATTAATTATATTTTTTTCTGAAATTTTAAATTAATTACATTGCTTTTTATAAATTAATTATATTTTTTTTCTAATTTTTTTAATTATTATATATTTTTATGAATTTTTAAATTAATTACATTATTTTATGAATTTTTAAAAATAATTATATTATTTTATGAATTTTAAAAATTAATTAGATAATAAAAGAAAAAAATAATTATATTATTTTTCTAAATTTTTAAATTAATTACATTGTTTTTTTTAAAAATAAATTAATTATATTTTTTCTGAATTTTTTAATTAATTAAATAATAAAAAGTCAGAAATAATAATAAAATAATGAAAGTTAACGGAAAAAACGTCCGTTACCGTCGATTTAGACGGAAGGGACCTGGGGTGGATAACGGAGATAACGGTTAGGACCCAATTGAACCAAATTCGAAAAGTAGGACTGACTAAAATGAAAATAATAACGATAGCGACCCGAGGGTGCCTTTTCCCGAGAAATATCTTTATAATTTAAGATTTTTTTTATCCAATTAAGAATTTTCTATTATGATTATTATTAGGGTTAATGCAAAAATTGGTACCTGTACAATAATTAAACGATAGATTTCATATCTCATCTGTAATTGCTTTTAAAAGATACTTGTACAATACGAAAACGTCACATTTGGTATCTCAACCTCACGTCGTCCAACAATCACCGTTAACTGTCCTATGTGGCACGCCACGTCGGATACCACGTAGGATGCAATTGACGTAGCGTGCCACGTCATCAAATAACCGTACCTATTACAAATTACTCGTACTCGTTCATATTACCCAAAATCAAATCTGTACAAATTAACCAAAATCAAAACCAGTAATTATCATCTTTTCCTCTCAATCCTAACTAATCTGGAAATTAAACACAAACGCAGCAGCAAATTCAACAACCATCCGAAAACTAAATCAAGACCTTACTGCCATCTAACCCACAGCACCACCACTGCCGGCCGCCAACCACCATCTCGCTCTCCTCATCCACACAACCACCGCCGACTAGCCAATCGCCCACTATCTCCTCGCCGAGCCACCAACAATCAACCACTTCACTGCCGCCGGCCACCCATCGCCACCGATCTCCTCCTCCGCCAGCACGGATCCAAACTCATCCACATCGCCACACTCCCTCTGCCAAACCAATAACCACAGAACCAAATCATCCGCACCATAAATTCGACCAGCCAAACCGACCTCCTCAATCACCACTGTCGGCCCCACCAAAACCCCAAATCCAACCAGCCACACCACAAATCCGACAAAAATCCTCCTCTTCTGCCACCACAACCAAAACGCCGGCCACCACAAATCCCAAACAGCATACCACACAACATCACCGATCTCTTTACCACCGAACCCAACCGCCATCACCACAATCGCGTCCACCATAATTGTCGCTTCCTCATCCACCGCGGCTGTACCCAGATCTGGACCATTTTACCCAGATCTGGGCAACCACCACTATCAAGTCAACAAATCTGCATTCTGCCTCCACATCTCTAGCTTTCTCATCGAACGATTTCTTAACCCTAGCGAACTCCTCCGTTTTGCTTGCAAGCTCCTTCTCTTTCCCCTCCAACTCTCTGAACCTAGATTCTTGAACAAACCAGAGTTCCTTTGCTCGCTGCTCGACGGCATCCCGCGTGAAATCTAAGTGTTCCTCTATATCTTTCCACTGAAGAGTGAACATTGTCGTGGAGTTGGTTGAGGGTTCGGCGCAAGGTGCACCGCGTAAAAGAGAGAAGTTTTTCCCAGAAAACTAAAAACAAAGAGCAATGGAATAAAATAGGGCAACAAAAACTGGGGATTTTGTATAGGTGATGAAACAAAGAGGGTTTCAATTTTTTTTTAGTACTGTAGTTTTGACTTTTGAGCTGGTTAGCTTATTTATTTTCCTCTGAATCATGGAAAAATGGCATTGTTGTGGGGTTTAAGAGAAAGAAAGCCTTGAGGTTTTTGATAAGTTATTTTTTCGGAGTTTTGGTATAGTCTTTTTAATTGAAATTTTTGGTAAGTCATTCATCGTATTTTAAAGTGATTTTAAAGTGGTTTTAAATTAATTTGGCAGGAAATTGAATTAATTTGGTAGTTTGGCAAGAGATTAATTTGATAGGTAGAGAATTGAATTTGGATTTGGCTGGATTTGGTTAAGAGAGGAAGAGGAAGAAGAAGAGAGAAAGAAAAAAGAAAAAAGAAAGAAACGGTAATAACCCGACCCAACCCGTTTTAACTGGGTTTAGTAGTTTCCCCACCCGGGTTAGATCTGTCTTACGTGGCATGCCACGTCAGCTGCATTCTACGTGGCATCCGACGTGGCGTGCCACATAGGACAGTTAACGGTGATTGTTGGACGGCGTGAGGTTGAGGTACCAAATGAGACGTTTTCGTATTGTACAGGTATCTTTTAAAAGCAATTTACAGATGAGGTATGAAATCTATCATTTAATTCTTATACAGGTACCAATTTTTGCTTTACATTATGTCCTTCTAACAATTCTTAATTCCACCTCTAAATTTAAAAATTTCTCAATTTAACATTTTGTAAAATAGGAACAATTAAGGGTTGATTGCTCAAAATTATAGTTGTGTTTATTACTAGTGAGTTTCATAAATATATAATTTTTATAGAGTTATTAGAGTGGCCTCATCACGTATACTCCGTAGAGTTGTAATATACTCTCGCGTTATATATTTTACATTCTACACAATATTATCTAATAAGAGTACGAGTAGAGTGATAGGTGTATGACGCGAGAGTCTATAATAATTAATTACTCCGCAATCTTGTCTAATAAGATCTTGTTAGTAAAGTGCTACAATGTCTTCAACTAGCTATTTCATTAAAAAAAAAAAACAATGTCCTCCATTGTTTGTTGACCAAAAGCTGAGCTGGTGGCTTTGATCTGCAAGAGAGGACAAAAAGAGCAATATTTCTGTACACATTGACAGAAGAACACAGCCAATATTTGAATGTTGTACAAGAAAAATATGGATAATCATTGAAGGAAATTGTTTTGATTCATTCAAACTTAGTTGGTAACTTGATGTCTATAATAAATAATTAAATATCAATCTTTGATTCAAGCTTGAGCGATTGTTCATCCACTCACAAAATCAAACCACCACAACTGATCGCAACAAAAGAGTATGAAACGAAACTCACAGCAAATAGTAAAAGTAGAGTGCACGGAAACCAGGCCACACATTGTCACAGTGAGAGGTTGTGTTTGCTTCATCTGTAACTCAAAATTGCAAACCAGGAGATAATTTCAATCTTTAGTCCCTCTGAAAGAAGCAACCAAGCAAAACAAGCCATCAACTTCATGATGGGGGAACACATGTGAAGAGACGACAGCGTCGGGTTCAACCAGCATCTGTAGGATATGTTCAAACCCCTGCTTCACAACAGTAATCCTTCCACCACCCATTATTGCATGACCAAGGGGTACCGAATCATCAGCAAGGGAATCATCCTTCCGTGTCAAATCATAAACACAGAGAGATGCCCTAACATTCTTGTAGTCCATCCGAACGAGGAACAACTTATCATTGAACGCAATCTGGCCATAATTTCTACACCATCGCATCATATTCTTGGCAATAGCTGGATAGTCATTCTCATTAAGGGTAGACCACACCATAGTTACTGTGTCAAAACAGAAGCAAGCTGCATCTACTCGCACATACAAACACCTATTCCAAACAACATACCTCATCAGCAACGGAGGAATCCTGCAATGGGGGTTCGGGCAAGGGTGTCCAAACACCAGAGGTGATATCAAGAACTTCAAATGAACAATAGTTCGGAGAGGCTGGGGTATTAAAACGCTCATGCGTGCCAGCAAGAGCAAAAATCTTGCCATCAATGACCACAACAAAAGGATTCGGTTTAGGTGAATTCAAAGACGGGCCCTAGGTTGCATACAAATACATTCTGTAGATATCTCGGGTAACTATAGGGACGCAACATACGATTGTTACATTACTTGGGTTGGGCCTGTTTTCAAGCATTTTGCACTGGTTTTTTTTTTTCCATGCCATCGAATCGATTGTATTTCCTTTTTCAAAGAAAATCAAATTATTAATAATAGTATAAAAATAGTCATAGCAATTGATTTCAAATTTTGTTGATTTTTATTCTAATTCAAGTTTTAGGTCGACATGAATATTGGTGTAGATCGGTTCAGCAATCTCTCAGATAAGATTGCAGAAGCAATTTTTTTCTTTCTTCCCGAAAAAAAGTTAATTCAATGCTTGATATCTAAAAAAATAGAGAAAATGATGTTCGGACTCACCTTCCTTGAGGTTTGGTCATGGATTCGATTTCGCTACCCGTTTTACTTACAATAAGCAAATTTAGATCAATAGAGATCAATTCTTTTATCAATCTACGTCATTCCCATAACACACAATTACAAAATGAACTTGATATTCTAAGCAATATTAGTCTCTTGTTAAAAAAAGAAAAAATAGAAAAAAAATACCAAGTTAACAACTAATGATTGCGGTTAAAACCATTTGCATAAATATGAATTTCTCTCTTGGAAGAACTCTATAATTTATAATTTAGTTAAAGTTATCATGATCATTTATGTGGGTAAAATATAGTTAAATATGGTAAAAAAATAGATACTATTATTTAATTTTAAATGGAATAAGAAATTGAGTTTAATGAATATTAAAAAGTCAAGGATGAAAAAAATGTTTATTGATGGACCTATGCAGAGTTGATGTTGATGGGCCATTCCTGAGTTTTGTGTTTTTTTAAGTCCAACGTTCATACGCCGCGTTTCAGTAGACGTTGTTTTACTCTCTCTTTGCTATAAATACGACTGAGTTTTGATTTAAATTGATTTTCCAATCTCTTGCACTTTACTGTGATGATTTCGAGTGCCAGTGACACTGGACTCCAGGGGAAAGAGCTCGGGTAGTTGAGTAAAAAATTGATGCAGAGGGTTGTGAAAGATATTGGAGGCTTTTGATAATTCCAAAGAGAATGAGGAAGAGGTGGATAAAAGGAACATGGGAGATTGTTCAGTGAATTTGCAAAGGAGATTCCAAAGAGCAGCTACCCAGAGCTGCACACTCTTATCATTGATGGTAACGCCTCTTCCTGGTTGGTGATTTTCCACCATTTCCTTAACTAACTATGTACTGCAGTATGTTTTTTAAGCAATTAGATATTTTACTTGAGTGCCACCGCGTTCCATTGTCATTCATCCATAAACATTAATGTCACAATAAAGTATTTTTTAATTTTAATTTTTTTAATTTAAATAAAAAAAGGTAAAGAAAAAAAGGAGAGGAGAAAATTAGTTAATTTTGGCCCACATCATCAAGAAATTATTATTATTAGTAGTAGTAGCTGTACGACACCCATAATTTACTTAGTTAATATCGTGAGATACTCTGGAATGGATCATACACGATAAAAAGGAATTATTTGGTGGAGCTGGAAACCAAAAGCAAACTGACAAGCAAAAACTTGGTTAAGGAAATATATATATATTTTTAGCTGACGCAGACCACCACGAAGAGGAAGTGGAAATTTCCTACTTCCTCTTAATTTATATATTGAGCTCCATTATCTCCACCCACTTTACATCTTATATTACTCAACTTTGGTTAGCCAAACCATATCCAATTCATATCCTTCTCTTCATTTCTCTTTTCCATCGATCGCTGCGATTGTCAAAACAACTGGGGTTGGATCCCTCCAGGAGTTTTTGCTGCTTACAGGTAAGAACTACTCAATCAAATCCCCTAATTTAATTCCATTTCTACCCCTGATCTGATCATTGTAGTAGTTTATGGCTGTCCATTCAGATCTTAAATTTGTGTTTAGACTTAGACTTAGACTTAGAGTTAGATATAGACATAACATTCGAAGCTCGTAAACATTAAGGAGAGTTGTCAATCTTTGACCCGGGTCTCTAATACGAGTCCCGAGTCAACTACTTTTGAATTTAATTATGTTGGAATGAAATTATTATCATGTCTGGAAAGAGCAGAAATGATATCTGAAAAAATCAAAAATATTGTAAGCTTGAAACAGTTTCTTTTCTTTTTTTTCTTTTTTTGTGGGGAGTGGTATATGCAAATCAGTAATTCGCCAACATTTGAGAATTAAGTCATATTACAATTATCTTGTAACATTCTAATTATTTTGTATTCGGCATAATAAGTATTTTACATGCTGTTACAATTTTTGTAGACAATATCGAATCAGTAACAACTAACTTTTAAATTGGATCAATTAGTGATGGTGGATTGATTTTGTGGAGCAGATCAGTAGAGAAGGAGAAACAAAAAAGGACAGATAAAAAATAAAAGGTTAGATAATTACTTCTCTCATTCTTTTTCTTTTTGCTATAAACTTCTTTTAAATAATATACAAAATCTTAATGAAGTGTGTTCTTTGTCAATTAATGTATATAAGTAGTATATACCGACTTTATGTCGTAGGTCATGGGTTAGATCCTTCATATATATTGTAATGAAGAGAAATTATGTATTGCTAGAGAGAACTTACACACATGTGTGCCTCTTTAATATTAATGCAGTTGCAAATACGTGTAGAAATTAGAAAAGGGCAGCATGTACATACCTGTAGTTGACAAGTTGATTGGAAGACTAGAAGATGTTCTTGCAAAAGAAGCAGAATTGATATGGCGCGTTCCTGGTGAAGTTAAGGATTTTAAAGGGGAGCTGGAAAAAATGCAAGCCTTCCTAATAGATCATGCCAATCAAGGTGAAATTCAGGCGCAATTTGCTGAAGAAGTAGAGAAGAATTGGGTGGCAGACATAAGGGACAAAGCATATGAGGCTGAGGACATCATTGATGAGTTCACCTATCACATGACTAAACAACAACGAGATATCAATGATGATATTTCTTGTTTATCTTGGTTCCTCCAGTTGGTCATTGATGCACCAACAACTCTTTGGGTGATGCATCAGACCGCCCACAAGTTGCAGAAGATAAAGAAAAGTATCACGGACATTGCAGAGAGGCATACAAGATATAAAGCAGGGGCATCTGCGCATGATGCTGCTGGGAGGATGCGTACAAGATATCTTGAACAGCAGCAAGCAGTCAGAATCTTGAGGGATCGATCGTATTTCACTGAAGAAAAATCCATTATTGGTTTCTGTAAGGAAACTGACAAATTGAACCAACTGCTGCTGCCAAATTCTGAACCACTCCGAGCTGTCATTTGGGTGTTTGGAATGGGCGGCTCTGGTAAAACCACACTTGTCTCCAAGATTTATAAAAATCAAAGAGATCTTGGTGGGTTTGTTTTGTCTGCATGGATTACTGTCTCCCGAACTTATACAGTCATTGAGTTACTCAGACACTTAATCAGAAAGTTGTATAAGGTTGAAAAGAAAAAGACTCCCGAGGACTTGGACAAGATAGAGAACATAGATTTGGTTGAGCTGGTCAAGGGTTTCTTAAAGGGGAAACGGTACCTACTTGTATTGGATGACGTATGGGATACAAATGTTTGGAAGCAAATGGAAGTTGCACTTCCTAAAGATGCGCTTGGGAGTAGGATCTTGGTCACAACTCGAGACGAAAGGCATGCTCCTTCTTCTGATGTTAAATCCTACAAGGTCCATATTGGACAGCTGCAAGGGAGTGAGCCATGGGACCTGTTCTCCATGAAAGCTTTCGCAGATTGTCCAAACAAAACATGCCCTCCAGAGTTGAATTTTTTGGCTCAAAAACTGGTGGATAAATGCGGAGGCCTACCTCTAGCATTAGTGACTCTGGGAAGTCATATGTCTTCCAAAAAGCAGAAAGAAAGAGTGGATTGATGCCAACGAGAGTTTGTACAAAACTCCAAACATGAATGACGTGAAGAGCATTCTGAGGCTGAGTTTCAGTGGCTTGCCTTATTCGCTGAAGCATTGTTTCTTGTACTGCTGTCTTTTCCCGGAGGACTATCCCATCAAGCGGAAAACGCTTATTAGACGGTGGATAGCAGAGGGGTTTGTGGAAGGTGGTGATGAAATTACCCTTGAAGAGGAGGCAGAATCGTACCTTTTAGAGTTGGTTTTTCGGAGCATGCTTCTTGTTGAGACGAAAAATGTGAATGGAAGGCCAAAAGTAATTAAGATGCACGACATGATGCGTGATTTTGCTTTAGAAATAGCAAAGAAGGAGAAGTTTTGTGGTGTTTGTGATGGGAGGGAACCAACAAATGAATTTGAACCTTACCGTTGGTCTATTCAATTTCACTCAAATGGTGATGAGGAATTAACATTACCGAGCAGTGATATGAGTCGAGTCCGCTCCCTTAGCTTGCTTGGGAATCCACCATCTTTTTCGAGAGAACATCTCCTCAAATTTAAAATGCTGAGGTTGTTAGATCTGGAAGGTAGCAAACAGGTTAATGAATTGCCACATGAAGTGGGGAATCTTTTTAACTTAAGGTATTTGAACTTGAGAAGAACTCGCATACATAAGCTTCCAAGTTCCATTGAGAGACTTCTTAATCTTGAGACGTTGGACATCTCTTGGACATCTATGACTGAACTCCCTGAAGCAGTAAGCAAGTTGCGAAAGTTGCGTCATCTGACCATGAGATCTTTGAATGGGATCCCAATAAAATTTGATATTAGTAAGCTAAATAAGTTGCAAGTCCTAATTGGGGTCCGCATTGATAAAAGTGAGACGCTGAGACAACTCGGGACCTTAACCAAACTCACAAGACTTGATATAATTTGTGTGCATCATGACAATGGAGATTTGGAAGAGAGACGGAAGAATTGGGAGGCGTTAGGTCAGTTGAAACTCCTGCAGCGCTTTAATCTAGAGTCAAGGAGAGACAGAGACATTGAGAATTTGATCATCCTACCTCTCAACCTTAAGAAAATTTATTTGGACGTGGTAGTGAGGTTTCAGTCCCGTTGGTTTGATTCACTTCACAATATCCAACATATGACCTTGAAAGTTTGTACTGTAAGTGGAGATCAACTCACTCGAATTGCAGCACTTGAAAATTTGGTTAGCCTTGAACTCACCTATTTGAACAGTGAAGAAGTACTGCACTTTTGTGGTGGCTTTGCAAAGTTAAAGCAATTATCTTTGATTTATTTACGCATATTGAGAAAAGTTATTTTTGTGAAACTCTCGAATGCCACACATAGAGAGTTTGAGCATTCGTGGTTGCTATGCACTGCGTGAATTGCCTGAAGGTATTGAACACTTGACAAACCTTCAAACGTTGGAGTTGTTGGAAGTTCCTAAAAGATTGAAAAACAATTATGAAGAAGGAATCAAGAATTGGAAATCAAAGGTGCAACACATCCCCACCATCCACACCAACTACTACAACTATTAGTTCTGAAGTTTTTTCTTACTTATGTTAATTGGCCTAAGGTGGGGTCAGTAATTGGTTATTTAAGAAATGAAATGAATTGTGTGATGATTTAGATTTGCGGGATTTCCGTTAGCTCTCATCTAAGGAATACTACTCGTAGTGTTTTCATCAAATCAATTACTTATGCATTTTGTGAGTGTAGTGCAATACATAGAAAAGGCAGCAAAGCATCACTAAACATAAATCTCAATCTGATTGGTAGAGGCAAAACCCATAAATAAGAAAAGAATTAAGACATTGATTGAGACAATTAAATGATTAGCAAGAGAAAAAGATCAAAAGAAAAATCTATTGTTAAATCCTAACCCTTTATTTAAGATGGATGGTTGGAATGTAACTAACGTGACTATCATATTAGAGCAGCAACCTGAGCCCTAGAGCCATTTTTCTACTAAAAAAAATAAAAAAAATTATATTAAATAAATCACGAAAGTAAAAGTATGTAATAAATTGATTTTATCATGCGATTAACATTATAGATTTCAGTCTCTAAACATCATGAGGAAATGTCAGTAATGAAAGACTAAAAAAACCCGTAGAACAATAATTTGCTATAATAATAATATATTATCATCGAAATTTCAAATTTAGGAGAAAAATAACATTAATCAAGTAAACGCCAATATCACATTACTTGCCTACAACTCTTTGCGTGATGCATCACCAACGCATAAGTTGCCGAAGATAAAGAAAAGAATCGCAGACATTGCAGAGAGCCATACAAAATATAAATCAGTGGTACGTGAAAATTCATTTATAAAAGGAAATGACATTGAAATTTTTTCATCTTTCTCCTTACACTAGATAGACGGAAACGTAAGATAACCAAATAAAAATAAAATAAAATAATAAAAATAATCCAGAAAATTATGTAATGCTTAGTTATGTTTTACTGTATTTTTCATAATTTTTTTTGATGTTACTTTAAAATTTTAAGATGGTTGATACTTGATTTAATATAATCCAGATAATTAATTAACTCGTGTCCATTTTTTTTTTTTTACTTTTGATGAAATTTCGAAATTTACATTACTTTGGTTTAGATTAACATGATATGCATTTTTAGATATGTTGGGTTGATTTTTCGTTTAATTTTTTTATTTTTTTATTTTTTCAAGCCTGTGTTTATTTGGTGTAAAGAGAAATAAAAAAAAATTCATGTCATTTTTTTAATAAATTAATTTTTATGTCAGCCAAACAAATTTTAAGACAATTTTGAAATTATGGTGTGATCGGTTAAAATTGACAAATGTAGGATTCTAATTGACTCAATTAAAAATGTGAGTATTTTTTTAACACTTTTTTTTTTAAAGGAGTATTTTCTGAACACTTGGTAAAGAGGTAAGGGTAATTTTATGACTCTTTTCAAAATTAAAATGACGTTGAAATAGTCATATTGTAAAGATTAATGATATTTTTAACGCATTTAATTATTAATATAAAAATTAAAAATAATAAAAAGTCCGTATAAACGTCCTAATAATTAATTCGATGCAATAAGAAACCTAATGCATAAAATTCTTTTATTAATATATAAAATATTTTTAATTCACACATAAAAATGAAAGATTTAATAAATAATTTTAAAATATAAGAACGTCTTTGAATCCATGAAATGAGACTATAAATCATCCAAACTTCAAAAGGCATGTTTTAGTCAATATTGAACAAAAACAAAATGGCGACTCGGTAAAGAACACAAGACTAGCATTAATAGACAACCTCCACTCTCTCTCTAAAACTGCCTCTCCCTTATACGCTCTCCCCTCTTTTCTTACTCCCTCCGATCTCGAAACAATGTCGTTTTAGCTTTTGTTTTTAATGTTTCGGCACGTATCTTAAAACGACCGGTAGACTCACTATTTGAGACAATTTTACCCCTAATTTTTTCTGGGAAGTACGTTAAGGATTAACGTACGTTCACAAAAAAATTCGGATTTTTTTGGGGTCAAATAGTGCCTCATCCGGCCTCCTCGATATGCGTTCCCTACTGAATATTAGGATACGAGGAAGACATTCTTTTGAGACTAGAGGGAGTAGTTTTTAAGGTTTCTTATTTGGGGTTGCCGCCGGCCACTCCTCCTTGGCCGGTCGGCAGCCCCTCCCCCTTCAATTTTATTGCTTTAGCTTTCTCTCCTTCTGCTTTCCTTTCTTCCTCATCTTTGTCTTACATTTGGAATGTTGGTTCTGTATTACAATTGTTGTATTTTTCTTTTCCCTTGGTTGTACCTTTTTGGGAGAAATTTTTTGGTGTTTCGGAGATGCCAACTTAAAATTAAAAGTTGGTATATGAGTATATCTACCCAATAATTAATAAATATACCCACTCAATAATTAATAGACATATATCTAATTTTTACACGTTAGATAAAAATTAAATCTAATTAATATAACAATTGGACTTTCCAAAGTTTTGTTTTTCTCCTACACTTCATCTTTCTTCTCTCTCTCCCCCCTCCTCCTCCTCGGTAACCAATCCCTGACCACCATCACTTCAGCCGCAACCGCAAACACCGCCACCGCCTCCATATCCTTCACAACCGCAACCACATGCAGCAATTCTCTGCTCGACTCTCTCCCTCTCTTCAAATTCACAACTAACTAATAATTAACTAAATAATCATATATATATTACAACCACCAAAACAAAATTACGTAAGATTTAGGGTGGCAAATTAAAAATGCTAAAATAATTAGGAAATAAAAGAGACATGAAAAAAAAAATTCTGGATTTATTTAGAATTTTTATATTTTTTTCTGGATTTTTAGATTAATTTTTTTTAGAGTTTTTACATTTTTTTTTGGTAATTTTTACATTTTTTTTATTTTTAGATTAATTATTATTTTTAGAATTTTTACATTTTTTTCTAGAATTTTAGATTAATACTTTTTTTTTAAAGTTTTTAGATTTTTTTGGAATTTGTACATTTTTTGGAATTTTTTATAATTTTTTTGAATTTTAACATTTGTTTGGGAATTTGTATATTTTTTTTGAAATTTTTACATTTTTTCTGAATTTTTAGATTAATTAATTTTTACATTTGTTTTGTTATTTTTACATTTTTTTATAATTTTTACATTTTTTTTGAGTTTTTTAATTAAAGTCAACGGTTACTAAGAGTCAACACTAACAGTCTGTTAATTTGACTAACAGAGCCTCAGTTTTTTTTTCGTTGATCATTAGTAAAGGAAAGTTGACTCGAGTTTTTTAAAAACAAGGGAGGTTTGAGTTTAAAAAAATAGTATAGGGTTTTTTATTATTATTACCCCTTAGTTCCCAAAGTTGAATTCAACCGGCCAGTTCAGACCGTAAAAGTAGTTTATTTTGTCTCCATTTTCAGAGCAATGACATCATAATTTTAGTTGATTTATCGCGGATTAAACTGTAAAGCCATTTTTTTCCCTTTTTTAACAACCCAGTAATTACATTACCTATTCCAAATTTCAAACACTAAAATCCTGAATTTGTAACCCAAAAAGAGAAAAGTAAAAGTTTTTAAATCAAAATTTTCAAAATTTAAGGATCTTTTTGTAAGTTAGAGATGGTAAAAGGGGTTGGCTGCTCCTTTCAAAAAATAAAAAATAAAAAGGGGTTGGCTGTGTCCTTTAAAAAATAACTTTTAACACACTTTTATAATAATTAAAATAATAATGTATTACTATCAACTAAATTATTCTTAATCGTTTTATTAATTATATCCGATCAATACTAATTTTAATTCTCCAATATATTATAAACGATGAAAATTACATTTTTTTAAGAGAAAAAAGAAGTGGTATTTTATTTTATTTTTAATAGGGGTGAGTAGTACAGTACTTGTAAGATGACAAAAACTGAAAAACAGAGGTGAAAAGGTCAGGTAGAGAAATAAAGTGGAGTACTAAGCTGCTTTTTACCCAAAAGATGTGAGAAAGTGGAGTACTACTAACCAATGACGTGGATTCCCTACATATATAATTATATATCCTCCTCGCATCTTTTGCTAGAGCAATTGTCGTGTTCAATGTTTCTATATACTATTCCCTCTGGATTATATTAAATGACGTCCGCACTGTAGATACGCATATCGAGAAGGCCGGGTGACGCACTATTTGACCATAAAAAATTTCGTACTTTTTTTTGAACGTACATTAATCCTTAATGTACGTCCGAGAAAAAAATCGGGGTAAAATTGTCTCAAATAGTGAGTCATCCGACCTCCTCAATATACGTGTATAAATAGTAAAAGTCGTTTAATAGAAGACGGAGGGAGTACTATTCAATGGTTGATACTGATTTATGTACTAAACGACATGTATAAAATCTTAAACGACATGTATAAAATAAAAAGAGTAAGTAAGTAAATGTGAACGCCCTTGCCATTCTCTATTATATTGTTTTTATTTTGTTTTATTCAACCACTTGTTATTATTATAATAATATTGTTTAATAAATGTGAAACTACAAGTGAGGATTGGGTCTCCTCTCCGGATAGAAACAAATTAGAGAAATGTTTCATTATATTGTTTGATCAAGTCACATAAATGAAGCCAACCACCAAACAGGAGCGCATTCCTCCGACTAACATCACTGACCCATTAGAAGGAACCTTCATCTGCCGGAAGAAACCAGGAAAATCGACTTTTGATTTTTCATATACCACAATAATTAAAGTAGTACAACATTAAAGTAATACAACAATAATTCAATTATTATTAACAGCAAACTTGGAATTTTGAAGTGTTTTTAGATTAAGATAAATTAGGTGATCAGGCGGGCTGCGGCAGGGGCAGCGGCTGCGGCTGCGGAGGAGCTTCATTACTGCTAGAACTTGCACCTGCAATAAGATCTTTCAAATGCTTTTCTCCTTCACCCTGCAACTCAAGTATACGCTCGGTACAACTCTTAACCTCTCTTTGAATGGGCGGGGCAGGCCCAGATCCTCGATTCCGAAACTCCTTAAGGTGTTCCTCTTTTCTTGATGTCAACAATTTACCATCCCGAACCTCGAGATCCATCTTATCCAGCCACGCTTCAATGGCATGTACGCCACATTCTGTTGTACTTGCTTCTAACTTGCGCCTCACCGCCATTTTTAGCCTCTCAATACATATAATCGCGTTCCTCAGCTTGCGAAACTCATTTTCAAAACCGCTCAGGAGTTCCACGCCATCTGGCGCGCCTTGCTCGAGGAATTCTTCGTCTCTGATCAATTTCTCACCCTCTTCTTTCACACCTTTCAGTCGCTTGCAACATTCAACAACGTCTTTCCCATAGCGCAATCTCCCAACGCACCACTTCCCGAGACACAATCTCCCATCTTCTCGTTTGCCCCGTTCTAGCAACCTAGAAACATCCGCTGCTGTCAGCTCCTCCTTTTTGTACCACTCATCAACTTTTGCAGACTGCTTCATATTGGTCGAATTCAGCAATGCCCTCACAACTTTATTACGCAAGCAATCCCCCGTCGCCGTCAATTCTAGACCAGCTAGCTCCAATTCCTTGACGTGTTGATCGAAATCCGCCAAATACCCTCCGAACTCAGAGCAAAAATTCCCTATACTGTTCAGAATGGGTTCCAAGAATTTGTCAGCAGCTTCGTTGATGACTTTTTCGCCAAATTTTTCGAGAAGTCCTTTGTCTTTGCCTTTGGGATCAGTCATGGTTCGGTGAGGGTTGCGATGGATTATATATCTAGTGAGGAGGAAGGAGAGAAAGAAAGACTTGCAAAGTGGATTGAAGAAAAATAGATCTAACAAATAAGGAATGAAAGAGAGAAATTTAGGAAGGAATGGTTTAGTTTCCAAAGTTGGATTCAACCGGCCGGTTCAAACCGTAAAACTAGTTTATTAATTAGCCTCCATCTTCAGAGCAACTACGATGACGTCATCATTTTAGTTGACTCATCGCAGTTGACAACACCAGAACAGTAAAATCATAGTATTTTTTTTTTCCTTTTTTAACAAGCCAGTAATTACATCACCTATTCAGAATTTCACACACTAAAAATCCTCCGGGCTTAAATAAAAAATTTCAAAATCTAGGGCTCGTTTTGTAAGTTAGATATAGTAAAAGGGGTTAGGTGGCCAATGTCATTTATGTTTTTTTACTCTACCTAGCAACGCCTGTACAATATAAATTCCTAGTTGACTTGACTATAGTTAGGCTGTACTGTACATACATATGTTTAGGTGTCTTGACTATAGTTTAGCACATGCACCACACCACACCACACCATTTGTTAAACTAATATGAAATTACAGGTCGGATTAGCTATTATTTATGGCTCCACTACATTTTTTAAAATTCCACTTGTTGCTAGAATTAACAATTTCTTTTTTGTCCGATAGAAGTATCGATCCCTCGTCTTTAACTAATAATTAGTTCGACAAAAACAAGGTTTTTCATGTTTGTGTTTATGCTAGGTTTGGATTGCTCGTTTCTTAATTATTCTTGATCAGTTTACTGTTTACGCGTTTGATTACGTACCTAAAACAAGGAAAATGATGGGAGGCAAAAAGTAGAAAAAAATGATTAACCGACCCTATTATTATTTTGGTGAACAAACTAATGCGGATAAGATTGTGAAATTTTAGAAGTTGTGTATCATTTATCGATAGGTTAATAAGATTTTAATGAAAAAATATCAAATTATTATTATTATTTTAAAAAGAAGAAAAATATGTGAGGGTTGAGTGTTGCTGACATTTTGGTTTGCAGATGGAACATTAATCTAATTTCTCAAAAAAACAATAGATGCAAAACATCAGGAGATCCAAGAACTAAATAGGAGACACTCCTCAAGATTCGACCCGATTAACTTAAAGTTAGACCCGAATAACAAGAAAGCTCAAATTAATCAAAGCATTATTTACGCTAATTTTTAAACATTATATTAAAAATAAAAAAACAAATAAACAATGGCAACTTGCAAAAAATGAATTAAGCTAAAACATCATGGACTCATGCCCTGCAATTAATTAATCACAAGGAAGCTTCATCTTTCTGGGGAATATTAAATGATCCACTTTTGATTTTTATATGGACTTGGATTTTCATATGGGTCTGAACTAGATCCGGGCAAGTACCATATGCTCATATCCATTGGATACTGATTCGGATTTCGGATCCGTTTTCTCTCTTTTTTTCTTTTCAAACGCTGCAATTGCCAAACAGATCGCCAACGATGTAACAAGAACCTCAACCACCCACCCACGAAGTGCTTCTGGTAAGAACCACAGCCGCTAAATTCTCATTCCAATTTTACAGTTTTACCCCCGTTCATCATTTCTTTTTACCAAACCTTGATGATTTCTTTACGAGGCATTCTATATGAAGTTTGAAGTCTCCTTTTTTTTTCCTCCGCAGGGGCAAGAAGGTAATTTGGTTCTTCACTTGGGGAAGTAGAGGAGGAGAAATAAGAAGGGACAAGAAAAAAAACTTAATAAGTACAATATTAACAATGACGTACAAAAAGCAGAGATGGAGTGATGTAAGATGATGACGTCTGTGCTCCGATTAAATAGAAGGAAGATTTAACTTATCTTATTAGTAAACGACGACTTGATTTTTAAATGGATATATTCTTGGTTTAATTAATTTCTTCCTTTATGCTCCTAGTTTTTAATCTCGCTAAACATTGTTAATATTTAAAGAGCATGGACTATTTGACCATTAATCAACGCTGCTGTAGTGGGTTGATTAATTAACGTTTAATTTTCGGCAGCGGTAGCTTCTGCAAAGAAGAGATGAGAGAAAATGATCCAAATTCCGAATTAGCCCAGCGTTCAACGGATATTGACTTGTGCCACTTTCCCGGATCTAGTCCATATCGACATCAAGATCCATATCCACATATAAAAATCAACAGGTTGAACAATCATTGGGTTCTTACGTTTGCGCAATTATGTCGAATTAATTCTTAAGTTTACAAGTATCCAGTATAAATTTTTACAAATAATTTTTTCATCAAACAAACAACCTGATGTTCACTTTGAAAAAGTCATCTAATTAATCAATACACCATTTTTAAGTAAATTATAACAATGACTTACAACTTGCAAATGAGGACTTTTAATTTTTGAATGACAATTTGTAAATTATTAACAATTTTGATAAGTGGATTAAATTTCTACCATTTTTATAGGTGTAGGTAAAATTTAAATATGAGTCTGGATTAATGTTGTTGCTACTTTGACATCAATGCACAACCAATGAGCAAAGAAATGACTAAGGGTCTTCATCAACCTGTATATATAACCCGCTCAACCTTACGCCTATCAGCACAAAACTAACCCTATATCCATTGAATGGTAAATAGGGTCGAGTTTAATTTAAAAAAACCGATCCAACCCACCTAAGCTTTGCAAAAAATATTTCAAACTTATTTTAAAAATTTCAATTAAAACTCATTTTTTTTGGCCACTCATTCCTTTCCTTATCTTCGTGTGATACTCTGGATCACTACACGATAAAAAGGAATTATTTGGTGGAGCTGGAAACCAAAAACAAACAGATCTTTGGTTTGGGAGATATATATATTTTAGTTGACGCAGACCTTGCTCATGTTTGTTTTTGTATTTTGTTTATTTTTTTTAATTTTTTTTCGAAAAAAAGAACACAAGAATTGAAATATAAAATCGGATTAAAAATATTAAACAACAAAAAGATTGGTAAAAAATGCTAGAAATAAAGCTCCAGTGCAAGTATCCAGTTGAAGGTTATAAGTTTAATTTAATTGGTGCGTGTTTGGGAGTAGAATATCATGCACCCTATCGAACGGCTCAAAACTACGGGAAGACTTTGACTTGACTAGCAAAACCATTTTTAAGGCGGGGTTGACTTGAAGACTCTTACGAATGTTTCTGTCCATGTGCCTGTGGTGGGGCCAGACTCTGAATCTATGGAAGTACTTATCATTAGCTAGACAATCAACAAATCATTAAATTTTTGTGGTGTTAACTGTTGTGGTTTGTCTGGCCGGGAGCCTGGCGGTTAAGGCGTCTATAATGGCTTGTATACTCTCTCCAACTAAAGCACCAAATAATGGCTTGTTACAAAAAAAAATTCGGAGTATTCACTTGACCAGGATGGGTTGTAATTAATTAGTAACTTACTACATGCTTCAATCATCATGTTTTTTCTTTTTTTCTATCTTAATCGTCATCATTATGAAAAATACAATTGTTTTATATACGAAGGAAAATGACGTGCCAGCTATACATTACTGTGTTGTTGTTCGGCAGATGCCATGAAGTCAACGCAAGTCTTTCTTTAAAAAAAGTTGCTGCTAATAATATTTTTTAGGATTTCACACTTATAATTGATATAAACTTTTTTAAATACGACATAATTCTTTGAACCGGACAAGCTCTTCTCATCACCAAGACTTGATATAAATTATTGAGTCAATTTTACAATATTGTAAGTGGGTCATTCTTACCTTTCTCATTATTCGTGATAAAGTGGATCTTAATTAGTCAGTAATTAAGTGATTGTAAATGAAAGTAGACTGAAAATAAATAACATATTCATTGATCCATCCTCCCTCTGTTTTCAATTAACTGTCATTTTCCTATGAATTCTTACTGTTCATAATATTTGTCATTTTATCTTTTCCGAAGCATATATTTTGTGCAAATGACAATTTTTTTTATGCATTAACTCAATTTGATGATGGCGTGGTAATTTGAGTGAAAATTATGAGTAAAAATGAAACAATGTGGAATAAAATAAGATCAAAGATTATTGTCTTACGAATTTTTACTATTTCAAAACGTCGTTTAATTGGAAACGGAGGGAGTATTTTTCGCTCTAATCGAAGTGACGAAATATAATATATTGTTGTGGGAGTGAATAAACTTTCAAAGTAATTTTGTGCCTTCTCGTATTAAAGTAATAACGATATTATAATTATGTTATTGTCAAAAAATTTAAAATATAAAATTTGGTTTCAGACGGAACATTCTCATTTCTCAAAATTTAACAAATTGGGTCTCCTATCCGGATAGAAACAAATTAGAGAAATGTTTCATTATATTGTTTGATCAAGTCACATAAATGAAGCCAACCACCAAACAGGAGCGCATTCCTCCGACTTGCAAAGCTAACATGGACCTGATCAGACCCAACCAGGAAAATGGACTCTTAATATACATGGAATATGGACTTTGATATGGATCTGAACAAAATCCAGTAATATATATATATCTCAAGAAACAAACTATATAAAGACAAACTTAATATTAGCAGTTACTCTCTCTGTTGTTACTTTATAAATGATTGATTTGGGGGAATTTTATTTTTAAAAAATTGTTCAGTTATATTTTTCAATGATAAAAGTTGGAAATGTGGAGTAATTATTCTTTAAAATTTATTTTTTCATTAATACGATAGAGTAATTATGGAGTAATTAAAAATTTTCATTTTCAAAACAACAATTAGTCTTTTATTAGAGTTTTTTAATATGCGTATTTTCTCATTATTTGATAGTAATAAAATATTAGAATAATTAACTACTTTCTCCTAGTTTTTTAGTTATCGTTTTTCTAGTTTTTTCAAGAAATAAGGCAATTATTAGTTGTCAATTTTCAGTCTACCAATTTGCATTATTTTTTTTTCCAAAAAATAACCGTCATTTTCAAAAATAAATCGACTAACTAAATTGTAAAATTTTTACTAATTATTTTAAAAACTAAAATAAACAACTAATTCACTTATTTTATTTACTCTAAAAACAACAACTAAAAAAATTTGCAGTGAGTATTTTCAAGCCTTTGACAATTTTATACATATATCATCCAAACTCCAAAAATACAATCTTTTTACCAACTCACAACTACCACAATAATTAAGAATTACAACATTAAGAATTAAGAATTACAACATTAATGACTCTTTTCCCCAACAACAATAATTGAATTATTATTAACAGCAAACTTGGAATTTTGAAGTGTTTTTAGATTAAGACATTTTAGGTAATCAGGCGGGCTGCGGGATGGGCTGCGGCTGCGGCTGTGGAGGACCTTCATTACTGCTAGAACTTGCACCTGCAATAAGAGCTTTCAAATGAATTTCTCCTTTACCATGAAGCTCAACTATACGGTCGGTACAGTTCGAAACCTCTCTTTGAATGGCGGAGGAAGACCCAGATCCTAGATTCTGAAAGTCCTTAACATGTTCCTCTTTTTTTGATGTCAACGAATTACCTTCCTGCAGCTCTAATTCCACCAGAGCCAACCACGATTTAATGTCATGTGCACCATATGCTGTTGTACTTGGTCCTAACCTGCACTTCACCTCCTCTTTTAGTCCCTCAATATATATAATCGCGTCCCTCAGCTTGCGAAACTTATCTTGGAAACTGCTCAGGAGTTCCTCCCCATCTGGCGCGCCTTGCTCGAGGAATTCCCGGTCTCTGATCAAATTGTCACCTTCCTCTTTCACAACTCTCAGTCGCTTGCAACATTTGAAAACGTTTTTCCCATAGCACAATCTCCCAACGCACCAATTCCCGAGACACAATCTCCCATCTTGTCGTTGGCCCTGTTCTACCAAATTAGCAGCCTCCGCTGCTATCACCTTCTCCTTTTCGTACCACCCATCAACTTTTGCAGACTGCTTCATATTGGTCGAATGCCGCAATGCCCTCTCAACATTGTTCCGCAAGCTATTCCCTGTCGCGGTCAAACCTGGACCAGCTAGCTCCAATTCCTTGAAGTGTTCATCGAAATTCGCTAGATACCCTGAGAATTCAGTGAAAAATTCCCCTATATAGTTCAGAATGGGATCCATGAATTTCTCAGCAGCTTTGTCGATGCCTTGTTCGACAAGTTTGTCGACAATTCCTTTGCCTTTGGCTTTGGGATCAGTCATGGTTGGGTGAGGATTGCGATGGATTTTATATGTAGTGAGGAGGAAGGGGAGAAAGATTTGGCAGTTTGCAGAGAATCGGAAAGACTCGCAAAATGAATTGAAGAAAAATAGATCTGTGAAGAAACGAGGAATGAAAGAGAGAAATTTAAGAAGTGTTAATTAGAAACAAGAGGACATATATACTGCACAGTTAGTTTTCAAAGTTAAATTCAACCGGCCCGTTCAGACCGTAAAACTAGTTTTATGTTGTCTACATTTTCAGAGCAACTAGGATGACATGATAATTTTAGTTGATTTATCCAAGATTAAACTGTAAAATCATTTTTTTCCCTTTTTAACAACCCAGTAATTACATAACCTATTCAAAATTTCAAACACTAAAATCCTCAATTTGTACCCCAAAAAAAGAAAAGTAAAAGGGTTTAAATCAAAATTTTCAAAATTTAAGGATCTTTTTGTAAGTTAGAGATGGTAAAAGGGGTTGGCTGGCCACTGTTGTAAACTTTTTTTTACTCTGTACATATTTTTAGTTGACTTGACTACAGTTTGGCACATGCACCCACCACACCATTTGTTTTTTTTGTTTTTTCAATCAACAACTTGTTCTTAAACAAATAGTATGAAATTACAGGTCGGATTAGCTATTATTTATGGCTCCACCACATTTTTTAAAATTCCACTTGTTGCTAGAATTAACAATTGTCTTTTTTGTCCGATAGAAGTATCGATCCCTCGTCTTTAACTAATAATTAGTTCGACAAAAACAAGGTTTTTCATGTCTGTGTTTATGCTAAGTTTGGATTGGTCGTTTCTTAACTATCTTTTATCAGCGTATGCGTTTAATTACACTACTATAAAAATTAAACATGATAAAATTTATTAAAAAATATTCCTATTAAATATAAAATAGATTTATCACGATGATACCAGCATCAGGAAGTGTGGAATGTGAAATTAAACAAAAATTTATCGAAATTGTAAAAAATATTGGATGCATAATTAAATAAATTATGGCAATACAAAATTTTAATGTAGGCGAATAATTTAACATCAATTAAAACAGAACCTATAGAAAAACAAAATACATTAATTTTAATCATAGAGTAAAGAACAACAAATTACTCGAAATTTATAAAAATAGAACGCATATAACATTGATTTGTATAAAATGATTAAAATATTGTCCGTCTATCTCACTCTTAAAAAAGCATATAAGCATGAGATGGTGAAAATACACAGACTCTACATTTCTAAGCATGAAAAATATTAAAATCTCATTAATCAATATGAAGATAAGAAAAAAAGTTACATTATATTTTAATCCTTAAAAAAAATCACTATAAATCACAAAAATATTATTTATGTTTTTTGTCTGCCGAATACTTTTATAATGGGTTGTGCTAGATTTTCTAGATGATAGTAATTGAATTAAATCTGCACGTCAAACGGCAAGATATTAATTTAATAATTACATTCTTTCAAAAGCTGCAATTGCCAAACGGATCGCAAACCCATTATAAAAGGTACGAACCGCAGCCGCTAAATTCTCATTCGACTTTTACGGTTTTACCCCCGTTGATCATTTCTTTTTACCAAACCTTGATGATTACATCGTGAGGTTCTATGAAGTTCGAAGTCTCTTTTTTTTTAATCCTTTAAAAAATTCACTATAAAACAGTCAAAATTACTTTTAGACTCTCGATTTGAAGTAATTATTAATACTTTCTATTTTTTTATAATATCATTAATTATTAATTTCACCTTTATTACAAATTACATGTTCATTTTTAATTAAAATGAGAGTTATCATGTAGTTCCTCCTAGTATAAAATAACTGTCATTTATTGTTTGAGACTCATATTAAAGAGACCGAATGACTTATTATTTGACCCTAAAAAAATTCGTATTTTTTTTCGAACGTACGTTAAGAATTATCCAAACAGAATCTTGCTCACAACTCGAGATGAAGGCATTGCTTCTTGTCCCTCAGCTGATGTTAGAACCCATAAGCAACCTATTGGACGACTGCAAGGGAGTGAGCCATGGGACCTGTTTTCCGTGAAAGCTCTCACTTTCTCAGATTATCCAAACAGAACCGGGATATGTCCACCAGAGTTGGAACATGTTTTATCAATTGGGTGAAGATTGTCGTATTCGAAGTGGAGTAGTTTTGTACGGATTAATTTATTTGCGGTCATAACCCATATAATGATTGATTGATGTTAATAAAAGAAGAGTGAATGTAGATCACAAGAGTTGCGAAATTACTATAAAAAAATATCAGTGTGTTGTGTTTTGTTCTTTGATGTTTATGTTTGTGTATAATTCTATTGGTAGAACAAATATTTATGCGCAATGATTGATAGCAGAAAGAACATTCGATGCACAACAAATTCTGACTTTTATAATGATGAAATATAAGAAAAGAACTGTATGTATAATTTGGGAGTTATATCATTTTCATATATCTCGGTTTAACTTTCCTTACTTCTAATTTCGTTTATCATAAAATTAAAAATTATTATTAGAGTATATATACATATTAATTCAGGTTTATCTTAATTTAAGCAAATTAGATCATTTCCAATAACCCAACCAGATCAGCGGCTGTCCTCTCAAAATAGTCAAAGGCTATTTTTTTTCTCTTTCCTTTTTTGGATAGTCAAAACGACATTTGTGCCCGCATGTCAAAAGTAAAGGAAAAGGGCAGAAGAGAGGGATGATGAGTGCGCACGTGGGATCCACGTTAGATCATTGGGATATCGCTCAGCAAAGAAATGCCAAGCTGGAAAAACAATAAATGGAATATTTACTTTTAAAATTTCTAGAAAATAAAAATTATAAGAAATTATTCAATTGGTCTTATTTGAGCCGATAACACAAACATAAAGTGCAATTTAGAGCAATGTAAAGTGAAATTGGATTATAAAAGCTGGGATAGTGGTCTGGGATGAGACTCTACTCTAGGCCAGAGCACCTCATTCCTTATCCATTGCATTAAAAAAACCATATCCAATTTATATCCTTCTCTTCATTCATCTTTTCCATCGATCGCTGCAATTTTCAAAGCAAGTGGGCCTGGATCTCTCCAGGAGTTTTTGCTGCTTACAGGTAAGAACTACTCAATCAAATCCCCTAATTTAATTTCATTTCTACCCCTGATCTGATCATTGTAGTAGTTTATGGTATAGGCAAAGATTACTAGTAATTCGCCAAGATTTGAGACTATGACTGAGTGGTGATGGCGGATTGATTTTGTGGAGCAGATCAGTAGAGAAGGAGAAACAAAAAAGGACAGATCAAAAATAAAAGGTTAGATAATTACTTCTCTCATTCTTTTTCTTTTTGCTATAAACTTCTTTTAAATAATATACAAAATCTTAATGAAATGTGTTGTAGTTTAACTAGTTAGTATATACCGACTTTATGTCGTATAACATGGATTCGATTCTTCATATATATTGTAATGATGAGAAATTATATATTGCTAGAGAGAACTTGCACATATGTGTACCTCTTTAATATTAATGCAGTTGCCAATACGTGTAGAAATTAAAGAAAGGCAGCATGAATATACCTGGAGTTGATAAGTTGATTGGAAGACTAGGAGATGTTCTTGCAAATGAAGCATCATTGATATGGGGTGCTCCTGGTGAAGTTATGAATTTTAAGGCGGAGTTGGAAAACATGCAACTCTTCCTAATAGATGCTGATCAAGGTGAAATGCAGGCGCAATCTTCTGAAGGAGTAGAGATGAAATGGGTGGCAGACATTAGGGACAAAGCATATGAGGCCGAGGACATCATCGATGAATTCACCTATCACATGACTAAACATCATATCACATTACTTGTTTTTCTTGGTTTCTCCATATCTTCATCGATGCGCCTACAACTCTTTGGGTGATGCATCGGACTACTCACAAGTTGCAGAAGATAAAGAAAAGTATCACAGACATTGCAGAGAGACGCACAAAATATAAAGCAGGGGTATCTGCGCATGATGTTGCTAGAAAGACGTATACAACATATCTTGAACAGCAGCAAGTGGTCAGAATCTTGAGGGATAGATCGTATTTCACTGAAGAAAAATCCATTATTGGTTTCCGCAAGGAAACTGACTCATTGAACGGTACCTAATTGTATTTGATGACGTGTGGGATACAATATTTTGGGAGCAAATGAAAGTTGCACTCCCTGAAGATGAAGTTGGGAGTAGGATCATGGTCACGACTCGATATGAAAGGCATGCTCCTTCTCCTTCTGATGTTAAATCCTACAAGGTCCATATTGGACAGCTGCAAGGGAGTGAGCCATGGGACCTGTTCTCCATGAAAGCTTTCACAGATTGTCCAAACAAAACATGTCCACTAGAGTTGGATTTGTTGGCTCGGAAATTAGTGGATAAGTGCAAAGGCTTACCTCTAGCATTAGTGACTCTGGGTGGTCATATGTCTTCCAAAAAGCAAAAAGACGAGTGGATTGATGCGGACAAGAGTTTGTACAAAACTCCAAACATGAATGACGTGAAGGGCATTCTGAGGCCGAGTTTCAGTGGCTTGCCTTATTCGCTAAAACATTGTTTCTTGTACTGTTGTCTTTTCCTGAAGGACTATCCCATCAAGCGAAAAAGGCTTATTAGACGGTGGATAGCAGAGGGGTTTGTGGAAGGTGGTGATGAAATTACCCCTGAAGAGGAGGCAGAATCGTACCTTTCAGAGTTGGTTTTTTAGAGCATGCTTCTTGTTGAGATGAGAAATGTGAGTGGAAGGCCAAAAGTAATTAAGATGCACGACGTGATGCATGATTTTGCTTTAGAAATAGCAAAGAATGAGAAGTTTTGTGGTGTTTATGATGTGATTGAAGCAATGAATGAATTTGAAGCTTACCGCTGGTCTATTCAATTTCACCCAAATGATGATGAGGAATTAAAATTACTGGTAGGATATGAGTTGAGTCATCTCCCTTAGCGTGTTTGGGAATCCACCTTTTTCGAAAGAACATCTCATTAAATTTAAGATGCTGAGGTTGTTAGATTTGGAAAATAGCGAACAATTTAGTGAATTTCCACCTGAAGATAGCGAACAATTTAGTGAATTGCCACATAAAGTAGGGAATCCTTTTAACTTAAAGTATTTGAGATTGAGCGAATCTAACATAAAGAAGCTTCCAAGTTCTATTAGGAGACTTTTTAACCTTCAGAGATGTATAATTGAACTCCCTGAAGGAGTAAACAAGTTGCAAAAGTTGCTGTCATCTGACCATGAGGAGCTTTGGGAATGGGACCCAATAGCATTTGATATTAGTGACCTAAGGGGAAGTAATTGGTTATTTAAGAAATCAAATGAATTGTGTGATGATTTAGATTTGCGGGTTTCCGTTAGCTATCATCTAAGAAATACTACGAGTAGTGTTTTCAACATCCGACCCGAAACTCAAGTTGACCAAGTTGAATTAATTGAGCTAAATTCGGATAGTGATCTTAGTTAGCTCAACCCACACAATCTTTTATATGAACTAGATCCGGGCGAGTCATCTCAGTCCCTTTTTCTTTTTCTCATAAATTTCTTTTAAATAACATCTAAATCTCTTTCAAATAACAAAAAATGACTCTTTTCTCCCAAATCGATTGTCTAATTTCATGTTTCGTTTGTCTCAGTTTTGGCTCCATAATACTTTAGTCCTTGTAATTTATGCTATTTTTTTTTATTACTAATTAATTTTTGCAACTAAAGAAATCGATTTTCTTTTTCTAAAACAATTAGGTTTATTTAATTTTAGATATCAATAATCTATAAAATTTTCAATGTCATTTTTTTTATAAATGAAAAAACTATGTTTAATAGGTATATACTTTAAAAACATATCTTCAATTATTATGTTATTAAATATCTAAATATATATTACAATAAAATAAATCAAATAAGTAATAACAATTGATAGAATTCAATTAATAGCTAAAGATATTGATACGATTTATCGAGCTTTAAATTTAGGTAAATACTATATTGTGACCACAATTTTGTTTTATCCGAATTCACAATAAGTTTATACCAAATGAGAAAAAAAAATCCAATTTTCTTGATAAAATTTTCGTTTTTATTTTATTTTATAAGAATCATTTTAAACAGTTACAATCTTAAATGAGTTTATAAATTTGGGGTTTTAGGCTAATAAATCAATTTTATTATATAATTTAGAAAAAAACTATAAAATTACTCCACATTTGTACCAAATGTCCGGAAAATACCTTACGTTTGTAATTGATGAGCCAAATAGAACTTCACATTTATCAATTTTAACCGATCACACCCTCATTTCAAAATTGTCTTAAAACTTGTTTGGCTCTTCTAAAAAATTACCTTAGATTCAGGTGACGTGAAAAATAATTTATAAAAAAAAATGATATTGAAAATTTTCCATCTCTCCTTACACCAGATAGACGCAGATAGGGCTATTCATCGGAATTTTCCGAAATTCCAAAGTTCCGAACTTCGGAATTTCGGAATTTCGAAATTTCTAAAATTCATTCCGTTCCGTTCCGTAATTTTCAAATTCTGAAATTCCGATTCCGAAATTATTATGGAACGGAATTTCGGAATTCCGAACTTCCAAACTTTTGTTTCCAAAAAAAAAATTAAAATTAAAAACTTCCAAATCAGTTATTATATCTCGTAATAATATTTAGTAATAAAAAATTGAAAATGATCCATACGGTTTTTTATTACTAAATATTTAAGCTTCATTTTTTTACAAACATTTAGAAAGATATAATATTAAAAAATGACAATTTTTAAAAAAGAAAAAGGAAAGGGTATGAACGGCGTCGTGTTTGGAACTATGAACCCACGTTATGAACACTTTTCTTTTAAATATCACATTCTCAAAATTCCATATTTAGTAATAAAAAATTGAAAATGATCCATTCCAAAAGGCTAAACAATCTAACTTTCTCAAATCTTAAAATTAATATAGAATATTAGCTAGAAATAGTTAATAAGTCGAAATCTATTATCACAAAGGATTGAAGCTTGTATGAGGTAAATGCTAAGTGCGTGAAGCTGAAGCACCAGTGGTACATTATGATTTCGGTAACGATATCTAAATTTTCGAACCATTGAGTTTTGTTCATTATTATTTTATCTTGTTCGTGGAGTATGTATGTCTCCGAACCACATGAAATTGTGTCTTTTCTCTTTTATTTTCTCTTTGCATGTTTTATGTTATCGTATATTAATTTAACAACTATATAATACGATCTTTGTTAATAAATACTTCGTGGAGTTGAATTTGCAAGTTGCCTTGTTGGATTAAAAACAAAAATTAAAAATACTTACATATAATAATTAATATGTCATATATTAATATATATATATATATATAATAAAATTTCGGAATTTCGGAAAGTTCCGAATTCCGAACTTTCCAAGATTCATTCCGTTCTGTTCCGAAATAAATTTCGGAACGGAAATTCCGATTCCGAATTCCGAAATTCCGAATTTTTTTGTTCCAAACTATATTATGGAACGGAATGGAATTTCGGAATTCCATTCCAAAATTCCGATGAACACCCCTAGACGCAGACGTAAGATAACTAAATAAAAATAAAATAAAATAAAATAATAAAAATATAATAGAGAAAATTATGTAATGCTTAGTTATGCTTTACTGTATTTTCGAGAAATTTTATGATGTTATTTTTAAATTTTAAGATGGTTGATACTCGATTTAATATAATCCAGATAATTAATTAACTCGTGTCCAATTATTTTTTTACTTTTGATGAATTTCAAAGTTTATATTATTTTTGGTTTAAATTAACATGATATGCATTTTTAGATATATTGGGTTGATTTTCCGTTTAATTTCATTTTTATTTTATTTTTCCAAGCTAGTGTTTATTGGGTGTAAGGAGAAATGAAAAAAATTCATATCATTTTTTTAATAAATTAATTTTTACGTCAGTCAAACAAGTTTTAACACTTTTAAAATTATGGTGTGATCTGTTAAAATTGACAAATATAAAATTTTAATTGACTCAATTACAAATGTGAGTATTTTCTGAACAAACTTTTTTCAAAATTAAAAGTACGTTTAAATAGTCATATTGTAAAGATTAATGATATTTTAACACATTTAATTATTAATATAAAAAATAAAAATAGTAAAAAGTCCGTATAAACGTCCATCCACAGCAGTGAGTGTCAAGTGCACTTGACACCCGCCACATCAGCTTAACACCCAACCAAATCATCACTTAACACCTATCATCCACAACAGGGTACTTTTCAGGGTGTCATTCACTTTCTCTCCCTTCCACATCACTTCCCACTAAGACCATCCACAGCAGGGGATCAAATTTTAGGGTGTTATTCACTTTCTCTCACTGCCACATCAGCTTAGCACCCAACCAAAAAGCATTTAACACCCACGCGCTCACAACAGAGGATTATTCAGGGTGTTAAAAACTTTCTCTCCCTTCCACATCATTTATCATATACCCCACCATATTTTTCATTTCTTTTCTTATTAAATTTATAATTACTATAACAATTACTTTTTATATTATAATAAATAATAAATAATATTTTTTTAATATAAATTAATTAAATTTCATAATTTCTTTTCAGATTTCAAAAAATCTATACTTTTTAAATAAAATAAATAATATAATATTTTTTAAGAGTAACACACGATATTATTTATCACTCAGTAAATCAAACATCGACTTAGATTATTGCAAACGAACAAAAAAATACACACAAAATAAACTCGTAAACTTGAGAAGTACACAAAATAAACTAGTAAACGTGAGAAATAATTTTTTTAAATCTAATCGAGGGTTGTTCCAAATTTATTCCATATGTGCTCGACGAGATCCTTTTTCAACTGAATATGGAGTGCTCTATCACGTAGCTCGGCTCTAGTATGAATATATGATTCGGATCGGCCTTGGACATGCACTTCATATTGAGGCAGCACTTGCGTTTGGACATTGAACAAAGAGCTAGACCCGGGACTATCCGACTGATCGAAGTCGATATTTTCCCAATTTCGTGAATATGTATCTCGTTCATCCTCCACAATCATGTTATGTAAAATAATGCACGCCCTCATTATTTTACCTAAGACATCGATATCCCACATCCTGGCTGGTTGACGAATAATGGAGAAGCGTGCTTGGAGTACCCCGAATGCACGTTCCACATCCTTCATACATGATTCTTGTTGTTTGGCAAACAATTGCGCTTTCTTTCCTTAGGGCAATTGAATCGACTGGACGAAGACAGGCCATTTAGGGTAGATTCCGTCGGCAAGATAGTATGCGAGATTGAAGTGTCGGCCATTCACAGTGTAGTCCACCCTTGGAGCTTCACCAGACTCAATGTCGTCAAAAACTGGTGACCTATCTAGTACATTGATGTCATTCAATGTTCCGGGCAAGCCAAAAAAAACATGCCATATCCACAAATCATAGGACGCCACTGCCTCGAGGATAACTGTTGCCGTGCCCTTGTGTCCACTAGTAAACTGCCCTTGCCAAGCCTTAGGACAATTCTTCCACTGCCAGTGCATGCAATCGATACTTCCAATCATTCCGGGGAAACCACGCTCCTGACCAACTCGGAGTAACCTTTGCACATCTTCCACATTTGGCCGTCTTAAGTATTCATCTTGAAACAAGGCAATTATTCCTTCGCAAAAATTACGAGTGCACTCAAGTGCAGTGGTTTCTCCAATCTTCACATACTCATCACAAGCATCCCCGGCGACTCCATATGCGAGCATACGCATGGCAGCTGTACACTTCTGGATAGGCGTCAAACCAAGCTTGCCCGCATTATTAAGCCTTTGAGTGAAGTAGTTGTCGTAGTTTGATAAAGCTTTTACAATTCGAAGAAATAGTGACCTTCTCATTCGAAATCTTCTTCTAAATTGCATTTCAGTGTAAGTGCATGGGTCGTCGAAATAGTCGGCCATGAGCCTTTGATGGGCAGCTGTATGATCCCTGCTTATAGATGTTCTCTTATGTGATCGATTGTTTCGCCTCTGCAGCTCTTCAAGAAGTTCTTGTTGCCTATCGAGTATTGATTCTTCCAACTCCCATTGTTGTTGGATCTCTTCGAGACTGAAGGTATCTGTGGGTGGATCCATTGGATGATATAGAGGGGGGTGAATAGGCTTGCGGTGTAAAACTTTGATTCAGAGAGTTTGTAAATGTAATTTGTGTATGTAGAACTTATAAATGCTTTCTTGTTGTTTAATAACTCATCTAGGATGAGTATATATAGTGTCAAGTGAATGGAAGCTCGTCCAAGGAAGGAGGAGCCAAAAACTAGCCGTTATACTTTTTGAAAAACTAGCCGCTATACTATTGAAAAACTAGCCGTTAAAAATGTAAAAAACTCGAATTTTTTTTAGTGTTCAAATAATACAAACCTAGTCTCAATTTATAGATCTAAAAAAATTAAAAATAATGGTATATTTTTTTAATTTTATTTTGAGTATTTATTATGAAAAAAAGCATTTAAAAAAGAAGAAAATGAAAAAAAAGTGTAAAAAACACAGATTTTTTTTATATCCAAATGACACAAACCTAGTCTCTATTTATAGATCTCAAAAAATTAAAAATAATGGTATATTTTTTATAAAATTATTTTCAGTATTTATTATAAAAAAAGGGTTATAAAATGGGGGGAAAACAGTCAACCGGAGCGCTGGCATTGGTCGATTTTTTTTTTCCCCACTGTCAGTTTGATATGGGTATCATCTCATGACACCCTCTCTTTCCTTGTGGACGCATGACACTCGTTCGATACATTGCTGTGGCACTTGGTACCCAGATGACACCCACAATGATAATCATCCAAACTTCAAAAGGCATGATTTAGTTAATATTGAACAAAAACAAAATCGCGACTCGTTAAAAGATGCTTCACTAATGTTACATCCCTTCACTCATATAATTTTATAGTAAAATACTCCCTCTGTTTACTATTAACTGTCATTTTCTTACGAATTCTTACTGTTCATAATACTTGTCATTTTATCTTTTCCGAAGCATATATTTTGTGCAAATGACAATTTTTTTTTATGCATCAACCCAATTTGATGATGGTGTGATAATTTGAGTGGAAATTAGGAGTAAAAATGAAACAATGTGAAATAAAATAAGATCAAATATCATTGTCCTACGGATTTTTACTATTTCAAAACGTCGTTTAATAGTACACGGAGGGAGTATTAATTTAAAATTATTTATATAATATTTGTTTTTTATTTCTATTATGTTTGTTTTAAAATTGCAAGAATAAAAAATATATATTTTATAATAATAAAATAATACATATATATATTTAAAAGTAAAAAAGATGTTGAATGAGGTAAATATTTGGAAGTGCACAACTTAACATTGAAAAAGCAAATACCTAATTCTGTGGAGTCTATTTTATTGGTTTTAAGTTTTAGAAAATAAGTTTGTTGATTTGTGCCGTTTATTAGGCAAAGTTGGTGGATTCTCTAATTAGATCTCCTAATTTAATTCCATTTCTACCCCTCACTTCATCATTTTAGTAGTTTATGGTGCACGTTGAAACTGGCAAATTTGGCAATATAAATAAATGTGAACTCAGATGCTAGTCACTAGTTGGTCTGAAATTAAGTAGAAAACGAGTGTATAAAGGAAATGAAATACGTATAACCGAGTCGTAGAAAATGGATGGAATACAAGTACACAAGAAATGAAAATCCTACCTACAAATTAAAAGGGGCACAATGCATAGTGGAATGAATGGATGGTCCTAGTTTGGCCACATCTAGTGGTGGATGAACATTCATCATTTTCCAGAAATTAATCATCAACACCCATGGCCCCATAATAGTATTGACTTAATTATTTGATGATACATTTGCAGATCCAGATCCCATCTCATCTTCAGCTGAGCTCTATCTAGGCACTTGGAAGAGGAAAAGAACGAGAGAGCAAGAAACAGAGTAATTTCTTGGTCCTTACTTCCATTCTATTCCCAATTCATTCTTGTCTCCTTCATCCTTACCTCATTCCTTATCCTTGCTCAACTTTTGTTAGGCAACCGTAATCGATCGAATCAAAAGAACCATATCCAATTCATATCCTTCTTTTCTCTTTTCCATCGACGGGGTTAAAGCAACTGGCCCTGGATCTCTTCAGGAGTTCTTTTTCTGCTTCCATGTAAGAACTACTCAATCAAATCCCCTAATTTAATTCCATTTTTCTACCCCTCATCTGATCATTGTAGTAGTTTATGGTTGTCCATTGAGATCTTAAATTTGTGTTTAGACCTAGACTTAAACATATTATTTGAAGCCCGTAAACAGTTGGGTTCACCTTGAAATTAGTGTTATGTCCGAAAAAGACAGAAAATATCTGAAAAAATAGAAAAGATTTAAAGTTTGAAATAGTTTATTTTCTTATTTTCTTATTTAAAGTAATTCGCCAAGATTTGAGATTGATGGCGGATTGGTTCTGGGGAGAAGAGTAGAGAAGGAGAAACAAGAAGGGACAGATCAGAAATAAAAGGTTAGATAATTACTTCTCTCCTTCTTCTTTTTTTTGCTATAAAATTCTTTTAAATAACATACAGAACCTTAATGAAGAAAATATGGCATACCTTTCTTTCAAATAATGTTACTTCTTTTATGTTTCGTTTGTCTCAATTTTAGCCTAATATTATTTTAGCCCTTGTAATCGAATTACCGTAATAATTTAATTCTTATGCAGTGATTCATGTATAGTTAAATCTCAGCCCATTTCTTTTTTTCAATTTCAATTTAATTATTTAATTAAAATTTTGAGATTTTTTTACTTAAATTCAGTAATTTTTTTTCTATAATGATTTAAATTTACATTATTCTTTTTTCGTTAGATACTCATTAATTTTCATATAAATTAACATTTTCATATAGGGCAGCATGGGTATACCTGGAGTTGACAAGTTGATTGGCAGACTAGAAGATGTTCTTGCAAAAGAAGCAAAATTGATATGGCGCGTTCCTGGTGAAGTTAAGGATTTTATGGCAGAGCTGGAAAACATGCAACTCTGCCTAAAAGATGTCGATCAAAGCGAAATGCAGGCGCAATTTTCTGAAGTAGTAGAGGTGAAATGGGTGGCAGACATTAGGGACAGAGCGTATGAGGCTGAGGACATCATCGATGAGTTCACCTATCACATGAATAAACACCAACATCATGATGATATTTCTTGTTTATCTTGGTTCCTCCATCTGCTCGTCGATGCGCCTACAATTCTTTGGGTAATGCATCAGACCGCCCATAAGTTGCAGAAGATAAAGAAAAGTATCACAGACATTGCAGAGAGGCATACAAGATATAAATCAGGGGCATCTCCGCATGATGCTGCAGAGACGCATAAAAGATATCTTGAACAGCAGCAATCGGTCAGAAACTTGAGGGATGGAGCCTATTTCATTGAAGAAGAAACCTTTATCGGTTTCCATAGACAAATTGAGTCATTAAAGAAATGGCTGACAGATGATATATCATCTCGCGCTGTCATTTCAGTGTATGGGATGGGCGGGGCTGGTAAAACCACACTTGCTGCCAAGATTTATAAGACTCAAAGAGTTGGGTTTGACTTGTCAGCATGGGTTACAATCTCCCAGACTTATTCCATCACCGAGTTACTTAGAAGCTTAATCAAAAAAATTGCCAACATAAATAAAGGGGAAAATGAGAGCTACTTAGAATTGGGTGAGACGCTCCGGGATTGTTTGAAGGGGAAAAAGTACCTAATTGTATTTGATGACGTGTGGGATACAAAATTTTGGAAGCAAATGAAAGTTGCACTCCCTGAAGATGAAGTTGGGAGTAGGATCTTGGTCACGACTCGAGATGAAAGGAATGCTCCTTCTCCCTCTAATGTTAAATCCTACAAGCTCCATGTTGGACAACTGCAAGGGAGTGAGCCATGGGACTTGTTTTCTATGAAAGCTTTTGCAGATTGTCCAAACAAAACCTGCCCACAAGAGTTGGATTCATTGGCTCGAAAACTGGTAGATAAGTGCGGAGGCCTACCTCTAGCATTAGTGACTTTGGGAAGTCATATGTCTTCCAAAAAGCAGAAAGAAGAGTGGATTGATGCCTACAAGAGTTTGTACAAAACTTCAAACATGAATGACGTGAAGAGCATTCTGAGGCTGAGTTTCAGTGGCTTGCCTTATTCGCTGAAGCATTGTTTCTTATACTGCTGTCTTTTCCCGGAGGACTATCCCATCAAGCGAAAAAGGCTTATTAGACGGTGGATAGCAGAGGGGTTTGTAGAAGGTGGTGACAAAAAAACCCCTGAAGAGGAGGCAGACTTGTGGCTTTCGGAGTTGGTTTTTCGGAGCATGCTTCTTGTTGAGAAGAGAAATGTGAGTGGAAGGCCAAAAGTAATTAAGATGCACGACGTGATGCGTGATTTTGCTCTAGAAATAGCAAAGAAGGAGAAGTTTTGTGGTGTTTGTGATGGGAGGGAAACAATCAATGAATTTGAAGCTTACCGCTGGTCTTTTCAATACCGTCGTGGCGAGGAATTAAAATTACCGTGCAGTGATATGACTCGAGTCCGCTCCCTTAGCTTGTTTAGGAATCCACATTTTTCGAGAGAACATCTTCTCAAATTTAAGATGCTGAGGTTGCTAGATTTGGAAAGTACTAGTGAACTAGGAGATGAAGTAGGGAATCCTTTTAACTTAAGATATTTGAGGTTGAGCAAATCTGACATAAAGAAGCTTCCAAATTCCATTGGGAGACTTCTTAACCTTCAGACGTTGGACATCTCTGGAACATCTATAAATGAACTCCCTGAAGGAGTAGGCAAGTTGCGAAACTTGCGTCATCTGATCCTGCGGGATGTGTTCGGTAAGTTTAAGATCCGAATAGCATTTGATATTAGTAAGCTAAATAAGTTGCAAGTCCTAATTGGGGTCCGCATTGATAAAGGTGAGACGCTGAGACAACTTGGGACCTTGACGCAACTCACAAGGCTTGATATAATTGTGGATCATGACGGTGGAGATTTCGAGGAGAGACGGAAAAATTGGGAGGCGTTAGGTCAGTTGAAACTCCTGCAGCGCTTTTATCTAAAGGTAGACACTCACGGTGAGGAGAGATGGAAGAAGTTAGGTCAGTTTGAATTCCGACACATTGAGAATTTGATCATCCTACCTCTCAACCTTAAGATAATTCATTTGAAGGTGAATGTGACATTTCAGTCACATTGGTTTGACTCACTTCACAATATCCAATGTATGACCTTGAGTCGTTGTACAGTAAGTGGAGATCAACTCCCTTGGATTGCAACACTTGAAAATTTGGTTAGCCTTGAACTCTCCCGTTGTACAGTAAGTGAAGAAGTACTGCACTTTTGTGGTGGCTTTGCAAAGTTGAAGCAATTAACTTTGCAAGCTTTACTCGGGTCTCAAAAAGTTATTTTTGAGAAGGGGGCGATGCCACACATGGAGAGTTTGAGCATTATTTATTGCTGGGATCTGTTCTTGCCTGAAGGTATTGAACACTTGACAAACCTTCCAAAGTTGGAGTTGATGGTTCCTGAACAATTGAAAGGCAGTTATGAAGAAGGAATCAAGAATTGGAAATCAAAGGTGCAACACATCCCCACCATCGACATCCTACTTTTACTACGACGATTACGTATCAGAATTTGAGGATTTATGAAATAACTTTATTAATTCTTTTTTTATGAAATAAGAATTGTACTATTTTGAATATGTTGATGTGCATCTCCTTGGTTTGACTCACTTCACAATATCCAACGTATGTTCTTGCGAAAATGTCCTGTACGTGGAGATCAACTCACTCGGATTGCAGCACTTGAAAATTTGGTTATCCTTAAACTCGAATATAGTTTTGATGAAGAAGTATTGCACTTTTGTGGTGGCTTTGCAAAGTTGAAGCAATTATCTTTGAGATATTTAGTCGGGTTGAAAAAAGTTATTTTTGAGAAGGGGGCGATGCCACACATGGAGAGTTTGAGAATTGTTGATTTCTGGAGTGTAGGTGAATTGCCTGAAGGTATTGAACACTTGACAAACCTTCAAAAGTTGGTGTTGACAGTTCCTGAAAGATCGAAAGACAGTTATGAAGAAGGAATCAAGAATTGGAAATCAAAGGTGCAACACATCCCCAACATCAAGTACTACGACCCTCTTGATTTTTTTTTGAAGGGATGCGACCCTCGTTATTTGGTCTAAGGTGGGGTGAGTAATTGGTTATTCAAGAAATGAAATGAATTGTGTGATGATTTAGATTTGCGGGATTTCCGTACGTTGAATATGTTGATGTGCATCTCCTTTTACTACTAATTTGTTTTAGTAAATTAAGTTGTAAGCTCCAAAACCTCATCTAAATAATTATTTCTTACTATTATTTCTTTTAGTAAAAAAACAATGTTGTCCAATCTTTATTATTTTTTAATGATTTCACACTTATTTCCGTTAGCTCTCATCTAACAAAAATTGAAATATATTTTTGTTTAGAATCTTTCAAATATATTAAGGAAATCGCAAATATGGATCTCATCCGCAAGATTCATAAGCCTTTTTCCTTGGAGAAAGAAACTTCAGTTATATATGGATCTGGATAGATAGTAACAAATATTTCATTAAACTATATAAAATCATAAAGTTTACATATATGTCACCTTGACTTCTATAATCTTTCATTTTAAACTTTATAATTTTTTTTTAAAGTCGTAATTTTTAAACTTTATAATTTTTTTTAAAAGTCGTAATTTTAATTTTAATAGATAAAAAAAATATATAACAAATATGATATGGACTAAATTTTTCGTAATCTTCGAATCAAATAAACCATATCCAATTCAGATCCTTCTCTTCATTTCTCTTCATTTTTGTAGTGTTACTGTTTTCCAAGCGCTACACATAATAAAATAGCATAACTTGCTTGAGCAAAGTGGTAAGGCAAAGTAAAATTTTCTTGAATCAAAATCAAAACAAAAAATCCAGATGGTAGCATTCTTGCTTTTAACACTTATCAATTACGTGCCCAAGAATGTGGAAGACATACACATTTATATATAATAATATGCTAAAATATCAGGAAAGAATAACCAGAACTATCTGGTCAGTATCAACCACTTTCAACAACATAAAAGGGTAAAAATAAAAAGAAAAAAAAAAGAAACTAATGGGGGCCTAAAATAAGGTGTGGAACATTTTGAGAATTTTAGGTTAGTCTAAGGATGTCACACTTATAAAGGAGGGTAGATATAAGACGCAACAGAAAAGCCGAGGAAAAGCAAGCCACCGACGGTAGCAACTGTCCCTTGCGAGATCTTAGATGCTAGCATGCTGCCCCCCACAACTGCCACCGATGTACAGATGGTGTGCCCTAAGGCTGCCCCTACAGCTACACCAACAGCATTTTTGTGCGTCGCTAGCTGCAAGAAACGAAAATTCAGAATGAATGTACTGTTACAAGGTTATATGAAGCTTTAGCCTCTGATAACAGTCGACCAATCCTTAACATTGAAAAAGCAAATACCTAATTGTGTGGAGTATATTTTTTTGGTTTTAAGTTTTAGAAAATAAGTTTGTTGATTTGTGCCGTTTATTAAGCAAAGTTGGTGGATTCTCAAACGGTATTAAATTTTGTTTTTGATGTTCATCAAGTAAATAATGTTTATTTGTTTTCCACATATAAATAAAATGGCATGCCTAATATTATTGTATTTTTTCTAGGTTTGGAAAATAAGAAATTTTAGAAAAAAAAAGGCAGGGACCTAAATGAGACAGATTTAACAAACGTAAAGATTAATTAGAGATTTCATAAACCTAAGGAATTAATTGAGAAAAAATTGCAAACGTAGGGATAAAAAAAGGTGGTTAAGCCAAATTTATATAATTATTATATAAATAAAGTAGCAATTTTTTTTATTTTCCTTAGGATTCTCGATTATAAAAAAAAAAAAAATGTTATTTTCTTAGGAATTTTAAATGTCACCCAAAGTTCTAAACACAATAATCTAACTTTTTCCTCAATCACTTTCATAGAAATTACTCTCTCGGGAAAGTAATTATAGTAGGAATTAACATTTTGCCAACCAAATAATATTATCTAAGAGGAAACAAGTCGTTTACCACTTAACCACAACCAACCAATATTTGATTTAACGTTGTAATATTAGCCAATTACATAAGAGATATTAATCTTCTTTTACTAAAAAAAAAAATCGTATGTGAGAAAAATTGATTTATTTAGTTTGGTATATTTATTTTGTAGCGCCCCTAAGAAAACAGTTTGGACTTAAGTGTCTTTTGCTTTAGTTGTTGTACAAAATACAAATTATAATCCATTGATGAATAGAAAATTAATTTTCGTTTAACACATGGAGGTATTTTTTAGAGTAACGTAACATTATTTTAAATTAAATATTGTAAATTATCCATTAGATTTATTTAATAGTATAAATTTTATAATTATAAAATTATTAATTAGCTATTATATTTATTCAGCGACACCATAATTCAAATAACGACATTATAACTACGTCACGATAAAATTTCCACACAAACAATTTCGTGCACAAACAATCATAAAACATTCACAGTTCTCACATTTTTAATTCAAAGCAAATGCAACAAGTTAAATAGAAAATTAACATAAGTGTATTTTTTTTGTTATATAAGTACGTAGAAATTATGTATTGCTGGAGAGAACTTACACATATGTGGCTCCGTAATATTAATGCAGTTGCAAATACGTGTAGAAGTTAAAGAAGGGCAGCATGTACATACCTGAAGTTGATAATTTGATTGGAAGACTAGAAGATGTTCTTGCAAAAGAAGCAGAATTGATATGGCGTGTTCCTGGTGAAGTTAAGGATTTTAAGGCGGAGCTGAAAAACATGCAAACCTTCTTAATAGATCATGCCGATCAAGGTGAAATGCAGGCGCAATTTTTTGAAGTAGAGAATAAATGGGTGGCAGACATAAGGGACATGAGGCTGAGGAAATCATTGATGAGTTCAGCCATCACATGACTAAACACCAACTAGATCATATTTCTTGCTTTTCTTGGTTTCTCCATATGTTCATCGACGCGCCTACAACTCATTGGGTGATGCATCAGACTGCTGACAAGTTACAGAAGATAAAAAAAAGTATCACAGACATTGCAGAGAGACGCACAAACTATAAAGTAGGGGTACTATTGAAGCAAGATATTTCGGGGACGCATAAAAGATATCTTGAACAGCAGCAAAAGTCATAAACTTTAGAGATATATCGTATTCCATTATTGGTTTCCGCAAGGAAACTGAGTCATTGAAGCAACAGATGCTGCCAGATTCTGAACCACTCCGAGTTGTCATTTCGGTGTTTGGAATGGGCGGTTCTGGTAAAACCACACTTGTCTCCAACATTTATAAAAATCAAAGAGGTCTCGGTGGGTTTGTCTTGTCTGCATGGATTACCGTCTCCCGAACTTCTACAATCATTGAGTTACTCAGAAGCTTAATTAGAAAGTTATATGAGGTTGAAAAGAAAAGGACTTCTACGGACTTGGACAATGAGATGGTCAAGGATTTCTTAAAGGGGAAACGATACCTATGTGTGGGATACAGATGTTTGGAAGCAAATGGAAGTTGTACTTCCTGAAGATGCCCTTGGGAGTAGGATCTTGGTCCCAACTCGAGAGGAAAGGCATGCTTCTTCTCCTTCTGATGTTAAATCCTACAAGGTCCATATTGGGCAGCTGCAAGGGAGTGAGCCATGTGACCTGTTCTCCATAAAAGCTTTCGCAGATTGTCCAAACAAAACAAGTCCACCAGAGTTGGATTTGTTGGCTCGGGAACTAGTGGATAAGTGTAGAGGCCTACCTCTAGCTTTGGGAGGTCATGTGTCTTCCATAAGGGAAGAACACGAGTGGACTGATGTCCGTGGCAATTTGTACAAGAATCCAGACATGAATGTTGTGAAGAGCATTCTGATGCTGAGTTTCAATAGCTTGCTTTATTCGCTGAAGCATTATTTCTTGTACTGTTGCCTTTACCCGGAGGACAGTCCCATCCAGCTGAAAAGGCTTATTAGACGATGGATAGCATAGGAGTTTGTGGAAGGTGGTGAAGAGGAGGCAGACTTGTGGTTTTCTGAGTTGGTTTTTCGGAGCATACTTCTTGTTGAAACGAGAAATGAGAGTGGAGAGCCACAAGTAATTAAGATGCACAACTTGATGCATGATTTTGCTTTAGAAATAGCAAAGAAGGAGAAGTTTTGTGGTGTTTGTGATGGGAGAGAAGCAATCAATGTATTTGAAGCTTACCGTTGGTCTATTCAATGCTCGAACGTAAAGGAATTAAAATTACCAGCAGTGATATGACTCGAGTCCGCTCCCTTAGTTTGCTTGGGCATCCACCTTTTTTGAGAAAACAGCTCCTCAAATTTAAGATGCTGAAACTCCTGCACCGCTTTACTCTAAAATCAGAAGTTTGGAGTGACATAGCCATTGAGAATTTGATCCTACCTCTCAACCTTAAGAAATTTCGTTTGTTTGGAACAGTGAGATTTCAGTCACGCTGGTTTGACTCGCTTCACAATATCCAACATATGACCTTGAGCCGTTGTCCTGTACGTGGAGATCAACACCCTCGGATTGCAACACTTGAAAATTTGGTTAGCCTTCACCTCCGCAGTGATGATGATGAAGAAGTACTGCACTTTTGTGGTGGTTTGCAAAATTGAAGCAATTATCAGAGTAATTTTTTTAAAGTTGAAAAAAGTTACTTTTTGTTGATTTTTTCATTCCCCCATGTAATGATATTGTCCGCTTTGGGCCACACCACATAGCCCTCACGGTTTTTTCGGCCTCCACTCCGAGCAACACAACGAGATTGGAGCTCCACTCCGAGCAACACAACAATATGACGAGGCCCATGGCTTTTCATGGCCCAAAAGGCCTCATCACTTTGCAAGAGGGGCACCACATATATAAGGCTTTGGCAAGCTTCTTTCCTTTCCGATGTGGTATTTAGTTTGCTTGCTTTCAACCAACACTCCCGCTGCAAACTAAGTACCACATCCATTTTTTTTTTCTTTTTTAAACCATCGGCTCCGCTACCATGTTGATTTTTTCATTCCCCCACGTGATGATACTGTCCGCTTTGGGCCACACCACATAGCCCTCACGGTTTTTTCGGCCTCCTTAAAGATTGACGAAAGTTGGAGCAACACACCACTCCAGCAACACAACGAGATTGGAGCAACACACCACTCCGAGCAACACAACAAGATGACGAGGCCCATGGCTTTTCATGGCCCAAAAGGCCTCATCACATTCCAAGGGGGGGCACCACATATATAAGGCTTTGGCAAGCCTCTTTCCTTTCCGATGTGGTATTTAGTTTGCTTGCTTTCAACCAACACTCCCGCTGCAAACTAAGTACCACATCCATTCTTTCTTTCTTTTCATTTTCATTTTTCATTTTTTTTTTCAAACCATCGGCTCCGCTACCATGTTGATTTTTTAATTCCCCCATGTGATGATACTGTCCTCTTTGGGCATCTTTCGTGAACCTTCAAAAACCAACAAGTGGTAGCGGAGCTTTTATGGTCTTAAGGGACCTGTGGAAGTGGAAGAAGTGGAAGTGGAAGAAAATCAGCAAGCACACCAGAAAAATCAACAGCAGCGACGCCGGCCATAGATGCAGAAGTCACAGAGAAAAAAGAAGAAAAAAACAGCAGCAGATGAAGTTGAAAGAGATGAGCTGATCGTGAAAAAAGAAAAGAAAAATTAATTAAGTTGGTGTTGAGGGGGAGTGTTGAAAGTGGCAACACCAACTTGGCGTTAGCATCAACGTCATGTTGGAAATCATGTTGGAAGCTAACCTTGGCGTTAGCATTAGTGGAAATCATGTTAGAAGCTAACCTTGGCGTTAGCATTAGTGGAAATCAACGCCAACCTTGGCGTTAGCATCAGCATCATCAGTGTTAGCATCAGAATCAGCATCATCAGCGTTAGCATCAAGAAGCAAACGGCAGCGTCAGCATCAAGAATTAACAAAAGTTGTATTTTTGACACTTGTCATTTTATGGTGTGCACAGCTGTAGAAATCTAGAATGTTCAGCCACGTGTAATAAATAGAAGTGTGTAGAAAAAGTAAGTCAGTGGAATGCCTATAAATATGCATCCACCATTGACCGCGCGTCGAACACGTCAAATATAAGTGTATAATAGATATGAAAAAGGGGTAGAAATACAACTTATCACTTGTCCACAAGGAACTTGTAGATGGTGGTAAGAGGGTCGGTCCACAGAGACTTCGGGGGGTTTGTAGTTCTTGGTTGACTTCCTCGTCACTGAGTTTGGTTGGTTAAATCTGAAAATAAAGACAAAAACAGAAAGAAATAAAATAGCTCAAAACAGTATTGGCCAAAGTCTTGGCCTAGACAGGGGTCAAGATTGAAAACAGTAAGAAGAAAGTTCCCGGTAAGAGCATGAATAGGCTATGTTCTTATGATTCGATCACTGATTCAATGGTGTTCATCTCGATATCTGCAGTGCTGCTGTGGATAAGACAACACCCAACTCAAGTTTACCCTCGGTTGTCAGTCGAGGCCCACGGTTGTCAATCGGGTCTGAGTTGTATTATTCATTTAACTGGGTCTCCCAAGATAAAATCTGAATTGTCAGTTCTAAACTTAAACAAGGAAGTAAAGAAACCAGAAAATAAATAATTACAAAAATAGAGATTATTAAGAGTAATTAGATCTCACGAAATATAAGAAACATAGCCCTCAAGCTCTTACCAAGAATGGTGATTAGCTAGATGTACTCATGAATGAATTATAAAAATACTTGCTTGTATAAATAAAATAAATCCGTGGATTCAAAGAATTAAATCCAGGAGCAAGGTACAAAGTGGCGGAAGAGAAGAGAAGAAGAAAGTACGTCCGAGCGTGTAGAGAGAGCGTGTAGAAGGGGAGGACAAGTTCAGCTATAAGTAAGCTAAAACTCCTCTGTCCTTCTCCAACTCAATCTCCTAAATAATCTCCTAAATTATCTCTAAAGATAATTATCCTGATCTGTTTGAGTAAAAATAGGAATTTAAAATATACAAAGATGGAAGGAGATCCTTGATAGGATTCTTAAATAAATATCTTCTTGATCCTTCTCTTTGTCACTGGACAGCTGTGATTTGCCAGCTCGCAAGGCCCAACGCTGCTTCTCAAGATTCCTCTCTCGCGGATCAGTCTTGGCCGGAGTCTTGGCCGCAGTCTAGGTCGCAGTCTAGGTCGCAGTCTTGGCCGCAGTCTAGGCCAAGACTCCGAAAATCAGCTTCAGCTCTCCATAAATCAGAATCTTTAATATTTTACCACCAGATCAGAACTGCTAAGATATGGGAAATACAAGGATAAATCAGTAGGTTTACTGCCCAAAACAACAAGTAAATGGACAATAAAACATGATGAAATGCAATGTAATCAAACTCCCCACACTTAAACTATGCTTGCCCCCAAGCATACAGACTCAAAGACATACAAACAAAACAAATAAACATGGCAAAATAGAACAGACACCATAACCCCCAGAGTTCTCCTTTCGGCTGTTGTTCACCTTACCACTGAATTTACCAAGACACTTCCCTAAGCGACCCAATGCTAGACTAACAAGGACAAATCAATACCCTAAACAAACCTCATCCAAATGGTATCAAGACATCCTGCTAGATTTTATTTATAATGTATAGGGGTCTAAACTTGCCACAGATTTGAGTCCCACCGAGTGTTATTCTATCTAAACGTGCCTAAAGACTAGTGCCATTTAAATCATTTTCAGCAGATTTATTCTCTCTCTTTTTTCTATGTCTTTTGTATTTTTACAAACATTGTTGATGGTTAGAGCTGACTGGGTGAGCGTTAGGAACCCATCCTGGATTCTGCGATTTCCAGCCCTGGTTATAGTTATGTCCATACAGGGCCTGGATATACTGGCCAGCAGCATTCACCTGGATTTCATCCGGGATATGGGGGTATGCATCGGTGGGGTGATCCACGAAATTACATATTTGCAGGCCTTGACAAGAGTGGATTGTCCCGCCATAAAATTCTGAAATATCCCATCATTTTTTTTTCTATGCCCTATGTATTTTTACAGGCATATGCATATAGACAGAGCTTGTTCTTTTTGGGCACCCAGAACTTCCACCTTTGCTATATTCTGCTATGACATTCCAACACTTTTTTATGTCTCACACTCAAACAGATAGAATAGCACACTCAAATCAGACGTAGCAAGCCTCGACACCCTAATGTTCGTTAAGTTTTTAAGCTAGACGTCCTTTAGACCATGTGGATAGTGTTTGTTTGGGTGACATTAGATAACATGCCCCTTAAGCATTGATCAAGTTACGCTCATTCGCTTCCCTGTTACTAAAGCATTGTTCCGCCTAGACAAGTATCTACATGCAATTTCAGTGGTTGACTAAACAGCCTAAGTTAAAAACTAGGGGCGGTGTACACTCAACAAGACAGACTGACTCAAACATGCATGAAAATCATAGCAAAAATTCATGCGAACACTAGACTCAACATATAGTGTCTTGGTCAAAGGCTTGGCCAAGACACACCAAAAAAAAAATTATTCACAAATATTTACTCACAAATATACACAATCACAACACATATATTCACAAATACTCAAAGACTGGACTCACAGAATCTCTCCCCACACTTAAAAGACACAATGTCCTCATTGTATGGAGAGACAAAAATAAAAGACATAAATGGAAAAGAAAGGAAAGAAACGACCTGGGGGCAAAAGCAGATCATTCTGCTGGAGGAGGAGGGTCTTGGCCTGATGTTTGGCCTAGATCCGCAACTGAAGGGGCAGAGGTAGTGGCTGGAAGGCTGCTTGTTAGGTTCTGGAAAAATGTCTTGGCCAAGACAACCGCCGAAGCTGAATTTTTCCTCTGATTTGAATGCCTTCCTAGCGCTGCAGCAACCCTGGAAACAAGAGAAAAGGACGCAAGACGGGTCAACGAAAGACCTCTGAACTTATTCATGAAAAATCAAAAGAAAAACGGAAATAAAAACATGGGTTGCCTCCCATGAAGCGCCCTTATTTATTGTCTTAGGCTCGACATTGCCATGGATTTCTTATCAAGAAACTTTTCCATATCCCCTCCATGCGCTAAACTTGTCAGGATCTTTGGGTGGCATTCCTTGGACAACCCCTAAAGGTATAAATTTGAATGGGTCGGGAGGCCGTCCCTGCTCATAATTATGTTGTCCCTGCATCAGAAATGGTGAGTTTGGGCTACTGTGAACAGTAGCAAGCAGCTGGAGAAGATTATCAGTCCACCACTCCATGGTTTTGGGGGGGCTAGCTGGCAGAGATGAATCTTGGCCTAAGGCTTGGTCAAGACTGTTTTCAAGTTCAATTTTTGGTGTCTGCACACTTGAAGGTAGAGGGTTAGGATTAACTTTGGGAAATTTGTGGTTGTTAAAAATATCAAAATCTGGCTCAAAAATAGGATTAGAAACAGTGTCCACGAATTCTCCTTCCTTCAACTTTTCACATGGGATTTCTCTGCTATGAGAATAATCAAAAGAGTTAGTTCCATTTAATTCAGAATCCTCATTAGCAGCATGCCTAATGACGTCCACAAAGATAAGAGGGAAAGGTGGGGGAATCTCTATCGCTTCCTCTAGTTCTTTGAACCTTTCATCAGGTTTGGCCACAGGTTTGGCCACAGTCTTGGCCGTAGTCTTGGCCAAGACAGATTCTGCCTCAATTTCTTCCTCATCGTCTACCTGCTTTTGTGCTATCAGAGTGATCTGTTTCTGCATCTCTACTAGGCTGGACTGGGTCTCCATCATGAAATTTTCGAGTGTCAATTGAGTGATCTGTCTCTGCATCTCCACTAGGCTAATCTGGGTCGCCATCATGAACTTTTGGAGAGTCTCTTCTATAGGAACACTAGTGGGCAACATTGGTTGAGGTGCAGGTGCAAATTGTGGCATGGGGACCTGATTTTGTGGGGGGATTGACACAAAATTCTGGAAATTTATGGGGTATTGTTGTTGGTGGTGGTAATATTGTGGCGGATCTTGTTGGACAAAGGGGTGGAAGTTTTGTTGTCCTTGGTTGTACCTTGCAGAGAGGTCATGAACCATGTTAGATAATTCAGATAATTTATGTTCAACATTAAATGTATTCAAATTATGAGGGACAGAATTATGGAACATGATTTCCTGCTTGGCCAAGATCATGGTCTAGACAGCAAAATTAAAAAAAAAAACACAAAAACAGAAACAAAAACTACAAAACCGTTAGAAGTCCCCGGCAACGGCGCCAAAATTTGACCGCGCGTCGAACACGTCAAATATAAGTGTATAATAGATATGAAAAAGGGGTAGAAATACAACTTATCACTTGTCCCCAAGGAACTTGTAGATGGTGGTAAGAGGGTCGGTCCACAGAGACTTCGGGGGGTTTGTAGTTCTTGGTTGACTTCCTCGTCACTGAGTTTGGTTGGTTGAATCTGAAAATAAAGACAAAAATAGAAAGAAATAAAATAGCTCAAAATAGTATTGGCCAAAGTCTTGGCCTAGACAGGGGTCAAGATTGAAAACAGTAAGAAGAAAGTTCCCGGTAAGAGCATGAATAGGCTATGTTCTTATGATTCGATCACTGATTCAATGGTGTTCATCTCGATATCTGCAGTGCTGTTGTGGATAAGACAACACCCAACTCAAGTTTACCCTCGGTTGTCAGTCGAGGCCTACGGTTGTCAATCGGGTCTGAGTTGTATTATTCATTTAACTGGGTCTCCCAAGATAAAATCTGAATTGTCAGTTCTAAACTTAAACAAGGAAGTAAAGAAACCAGAAAATAAATAATTACAAAAATAGAGATTATTAAGAGTAATTAGATCTCACGAAATATAAGAAACATAGCCCTCAAGCTCTTACCAAGAATGGTGATTAGCTAGATGTACTCATGAATGAATTATAAAAATACTTGCTTGCATAAATAAAATAAATCCGTGGATTCAAAGAATTAAATCCAGGAGCAAGGTACAAAATGGCGGAAGAGAAGAGAAGAAGAAAGTACGTCCGAGCGTGTAGAGAGAGCGTGTAGAAGGGGAGGACAAGTTCAGCTATAAGTAAGCTAAAACTCCTTTGTCCTTCTCCAACTCAATCTCCTAAATAATCTCCTAAATTATCTCTAAAGATAATTATCCTGATCTGTTTGAGTAAAAATAAGAATTTAAAATATACAAAGATGGAATGAGATCCTTGATAGGATTCTTAAATAAATATCTTCTTGATCCTTCTCTTTGTCACTGGACAGCTGTGATTTGCCAGCTCGCAAGGCCCAACGCTGCTTCTCAAGATTCCTCTCTCGCGGATCAGTCTTGGCCGGAGTCTTGGCCGCAGTCTAGGTCGCAGTCTAGGCCAAGACTCCGAAAATCAGCTTCAGCTCTCCATAAATCAGAATCTTTAATATTTTACCACCAGATCAGAACTGCTAAGATATGGGAAATACAAGGATAAATCAGTAGGTTTACTGCCCAAAACAACAAGTAAATGGACAATAAAACATGATGAAATGCAATGTAATCAACCATGTTGCAGAAAAGATGGTTGGAACCACAGATGTTCCCTCCCACTTTAGATCACTTGAAAAAGTGATAATCTCATTGTCATCTTTAGGAGTAGAGAAGAAGTGTTGCTTCTCTATCTCGAATCTCGTTGGTCTTGTTCTATGTGGTGAGGAACAAGAAAATATCTTTGTGTATGCGCGGTTCTACAAATCAGACAGTAGAACAAGAAATTTTCCAGCAGAAAGAAGAAGAAATCAATTGTGTCTGCTTGAGTCTGTAAAATACTTTTCATCATCTATAATATTTTGTCATCATCTTTGTGTTCCAGTTGAATCTCTTTTCTTTTTAGCTTTTTGATTTTCTAACATGGTAACGAAGCTGAACCTTCAAAAACCAACACTTTTGAGAAGGGGGCGATGCCAGCTTGGAGAGTTTGAGCATTTGTTATTGCGTCTATTTGCGAGAATTGCCTAAAAGTATTGAACACTTGACAAATTTTCAAATGTTGGAGTTGGAAGTTCATAGGACTTCGATAGACAGATATGAAGAAGGAATCAGGAATTGGACATTAAAGGTGCAACACATACCCACCATTCACCTAAGCCACTACCATTGGTGTTGGCTGAATTACTAGGAACTCAATCAACACACATAATAAACGAGAATTGAATCTGAATTTTTTGCTCTGGAATGTTATTTTGCCTTTTTTAGTTATTTTTTTAGAGAGTGATTTTTAGGAGAATAATAACGAAGAAAGTTAAATCATTGTGTTTGGATGACAATCAAAAATTTCATGAATGTTATACTCTTGGTTTGTTTTGCACTCGAGAAATTGGTTGTAGTTGTTTATCCTCGACTTAAATCTCAAGTTCGAGTTTGCAAATGAAAAAAATGATGGTAGGAGACATGAAATAAAACCATGCAACAATATTGATGGGATTTTTAATTTATTGAACTCAAAGGTGATACACGTACGAGATAGTATATGTTTCCTACAGGAAATAAACGATAAAACTAGAAAACACACAGACACACATAATTAAAAACATGAACATGGCCGGTGCATATTGGGATCGGATTGCATATTTCGACATTTTGTGTTAGTTAGCATAAGGTCGGCCAGCATAGCAACGGCTGTTGATGCACCCATGAATTTGAGTACAGCATGGGAGGATGTAACAAGCTTCAAGGCAGTCAATAAGATCAAGACCGTGTCGACGTATGTTAGAGACAATTATCTTGGCCTTGATAAGAGCATCCATGGCCTTAGCTTCAAGCATATTCATGTTCAACTTGAGTATCGCCTGAACACTTTCATGAGAGATCACATCTTTCTCGAGCTCGAAGGTTGTCGTCGCGAGGACAGCTGAAAGAGCAAAGGCCGCCGCAATGAGCAAGACCCCAACAAACCATCTTCTTCATCTCCATGGCTTCTCTTTAAAAGTGTGATCGTCTTTCTTTTTCTTAATTTGAGTAGTTGTTTGTGCTTCGAACCCCCCTACAACCTCTATTTACAGCACTATTTACCCACCTACGTTTTCCCTTTTTAAATCTATACTTAAAAGCATGGATGATGCTTGAAACTTTTAACTTGAGTTCACTATTATGTTGGACACTGTGAAGTGAGGAAAACCAATGCGACTGAAATTTCAGTGACTCGATGTAGGAGTCTACACAGATTGCAGATTGAAGTTAAAGAAGCAGCTGCATGCGTATACATCCATCATGCTCAGAAAGTGCAATTTATTATAACAAATCAAATCTTGTACAATCAAAATTCATAATTAATGTATTGGACCTACTGTAATATGCTAGAGCTACAAGAAATCACCCAAACCAAGCCAAACCCAATGTCCATGTAATTTGCCAACTCCAGTTCCTCCATCGCACTGTCGTCCTTATACGATCAAGATTCGAAAAGGAGTGGCTTCTTGCTAATCTCACATTTAAAGCAAAGGAGAAAAAGGAAAGGGTGCAAAAGTGCTAAGACGTAAGAACCTCAAAAATCAAAGGCAGACGAGCTAATAACCAATTGTCCCCACCCAAGCGTTGGATGGGTACAAGAGTAGCATGCATCAACACCAAGTCATTGCATCAGAGGAACTAAGCTTCTTAACTCAACTCCATTCCCGTTGGACAAGTAAAAAATTCTCTTCCAATTATCTTCTGAGAATGCTTCTCGGCGAATTAATCTTTGCCTGCCATAAGAATCAACAGCATGTAAAGCTCATCAGTCCGATAATATAGCCGCGACTTTGCTAATGGTTTAGAATGGTCACATTTAAGATATTCAAGATGCATTTCAATCCTTACAATTTCTCTAGCTTTATAGTGGTTCCGAACAGATAGAAACTTCACAACATTTCCCCTGAATTGAACTTTAAGTGAAATAGTAAAAGAATGTTCATCGGTCAAACAATACCTTAGGTAGTAATGGCAAACAGTAGCGGCTTCATCTAAACTGTAGCGGGACAAATTAATACGGGCATCTGGAGGAACATCTGGCAGATCTTTACGTAGCTTTCCAACTGCCGTTGAATGAGTAAAAGCACCCACCATCATGTCGTTATGCATCATGGACCTAAAAGCATTAACCTGAAAAAAGAAGCAAAATCTTCATACTTGGTGCATATGTAAACCGAACTCTCTATTAATGTGATGATTGTAAGGAAACAGGAAAACACATGCAAGATAACCAAGAGGAAACAAGAGAAAATCCACACATATCTTTAAGATCTACAAAGAGAAATCTACAGAGTGTTCATACTTCATACAAATTTTCCAAACTTGGAATGTAAGATAATACATAGCCAACTGATCGAAGAGTAGAGAAAGATGAATAGATGATACTGACCATTGAAAGTTTTCTAGCATGAATCTGTCGACAAGAACGCATAGTCACTGGCTCCTCATGATCGCTGAATGTAAACCAGTTATTATACTGGAAAAGGTAATAGCAACCAGTCAATAGAATGAGTCAGAAACCAGGTACTTAAGAATAGTTTAACAAAATTTTGAAAATGTAACTAAACAAAAGCAGAACACCACAAAATACATGGATTTGATTGCAGAGTCCCTTACCTGATCGATTGCAAAGAGAACAGGGACATCTTTCACAAGAGATAACTCTTTCCTCAAACGAACTACTGCTCCAACAGCAGCATGTGTGTGGTTGATTCCTATTTGAGCTAGATCATATAAACTTGATCCTTCAGGAACTGGCATGGAGACTGCTCCTTTCATCCACCCTACACCAGCACCCTCTCCTAATGGAACTGGATCAAAGATCTGGCATGGTAGTTGCTTCAACTGGGATGCGTGGAATTTCAAAAAATCCTGGAAGGAAAGAACCAATAAAAAAATGTCAGGACTCTAAACATGCATACCTCCAAGACAGGAAAATTAGAGGGAGAAAATGATGGGATACAGGCATTCTTAAGAAGAGCTAGGCATGCTAGGTATTTCTCCATCATGTTTTAAGTTTCTTTCATGATACATACGAAAATCACAACCCAAAACTTAATATGCATTTTAGCTACCATAAAAATGACACATGGGTAGAAGGAAAGAAATCCAGAAAGCTACAAGTCCAACTGCTTCATCACACTGAGTTCCTAAGATCAAGCATCATGGTCTTGACTCAAAGGTACAACCACCAGGATAAATTTTGTAAGACTTTAGTCTTTTAACTTTTTTTCCCTTTTTAGCAATTATGTCCATTCATTAGTAGTTCTCTTAAGAGTTTCATCACATAATCAAAGTTTAAAAGCTAATTTTATTATGTTTGTATTGACCAAAGCATAATTGTTTCCAGTAGAAACTTATAAACAAAGGTAGAAAGTTATAACTTTGGGCTTTTATTCAACTATCCAGGACTTGAATTCCAGCAAAAAGGAAAAAAACCTTTATGCTTGACCAAGCAAAACAATTTCCATTTGGGGGCTAGGTTCTCATTCACCAGAAGTTCATAGGTGTTTGGTCCCTATGATCTAAACTGAGCAATATATGGACGCCACACATTTTATTTTAAATTGTTGGACAAAAACAGACTGTAGAGAGGGTTCAGTACCTATAACAGTGGCATTTCATCTGAATAAACAGAAGGTCAATATCATTTACCTTGAGTGCATTCTCAGCCAGAAGCGGTGTGTCCCATAGGCCAGTATCTGGATTCTTATAGCAAAATCCACCATGCGTCCACTCCCGTCCTCTGGGAACATAAAACACAATCCAACCTTCCTCACGAGCCCAATGAACAAGCATTGCAAGCATAATACTCTTTCCACAACTAACTGGACCATCCAACACAATTTGCTTCCTAACTTTCAAACCTAAACAAAACCAATTCAAACACCATAAATAAAAAGGCTTATGTGCAAGAAATTAATTATGCTCCTGGCCTGCATGTCAGAATAAACATAGCCCGATTTATTATGAGAGGAATAAAGCTTACAACAATCCAGGAAAATGGTGCACAACTCCACATATCTAACATACCAAGAGTGTGCTAAAATGACTCTTTAAGTGAGTCTGCATATAAAGCAAATTTTAAAGATGTGAGAGGACTTTTTTGAACACCAGGCGCCCAATGATAAATTACTAGCATGATGATGCACACTCACACTCCAATCTCATTAAGATAAACTACATAATCTGTCGCCTAAGTAACAAGGTGAGGAAAAAAAGAAACCTTTTGGCATCAATAAGCATTAATCCTTCGCAATAAACAACTGTACAAGCTGTGATTAGCAAATACATAATCACCTGACTAAAATTCACACTCCAAAGTCCCTACTTGTATGCCACAATTAAGGGCTTTTATCAGAAATTCATACATCAAAAAGAAGGAAAAAGATACCTTTCGGTGTGGTAGGAAATAAGCTGGGATCTACGATGCGTCTAAAATTATCACGAAGATCCAAAAAGCTCTGTCGAACCAACAAAGCCTTTCTCATTGAATCTTCAAATTCCTTCACCATCCCCACTGGCAATCCCTCTGGCAACAACCGTCTCAGCTCTTCTTGACTACAGATGCCAAATAAGAGTAAAAAATACCATCACCCAGTTGAGTTTTTACACATACAATGCTCGAGACAAACCTGAAATTGAAGTAGGAGCATGCGTCGTTGCGCGTGAGCTTAGCAAGTGAAGCAGCGCGGGTAAAGAGAGGGAGCCCATTAGGACCCATGTTAATTGAAGGGTTCTTTTCGTCCTCAGCCAGTTGTCGAGCTCGTATGACTGCATCATCCGCCTGCGCACTGACATCGCCTACTGCGTTTGATGAAGATGATTGATCTGCACCTTTCTTGTTTTTACCTTTCTTGACATTGGTATTATTAGTGTTGGCGTCCTTCTTGGCACCTGATTTATTCGCCTTTGAGGAGAAGAAGAGGAACTGATGACGGTGATGATGACTGAATGATGAAGAAGATGAGGAAGAAATTGGATTCCATGTTTGGTTTGGAGATTTGATTGCGGCTCTTAAAACGGACCTCAACATTTCTGCTCTCTCCTTCTCTTTACCTCGCGAGAACGGAGAGTGCTGACTGAGGTTTTGGGTTTTTGAGCTCCGTAGGCGTAGACTGCAGCAATGTGCGTTTAGTAATACTTGGATAATTTTTGGGGTGTTTTAGTAATTGGATCAAATAAGGAATGGGCCATTTATGGGCTATAGATCTATGGGACTTCCACTCAGAAGTTGGGCTAAGGAAATGTTATCTTCATGGGCCTACAGAATAGTCCATTTATTTATATAAATAAATAATTAAATATATGGTAAGAGATGTAAAAATAAATCTATAAGACTTCAGCTGTACAAAGATAAGTTTTAAAGTAGGAAATAATAAGTTTGAAGTTAAAAAAATGAATTATTTTATATTATTTGGTTGTTCAGCTAGAAAATATTTGTTGGTGTTTGGATGAAGTGGAAAAGTAAGTTATTTTTTTTATACAATATAATATTTATTTTTAGTAATTTATGAGATTAAAAAAAATTATGCACATTTCATTCAATTGTCAGGAAATTCACACTTCAATTTATATTCAAACTCTCATCTTTCTTTTTCATACACTTAAAATTACAACACTATCCTTAGTTTCTACTTCCTAAAACAAATGAGCTAGAGTTTCAAATGTTTACATGTATATTTTAATTCGTAAAGCATTTAATATATTGACCGATAATAATAAATAAATAAAAGCTACTAAATCCTAAATTATGATTTACTATTTTTATTTTTTTCCTTTTTAAAAAGTAATTTATTGCACCTCTTCATTCTCCTTCTAATTTAAGTCGCAATTTTAATTATTAATGTCGATAAGAAAAATCAAACATAATCAATTATTTCATGATCTAATAATTAATAATTATTAATCAAGTAAGTAAAATAGAAATTATAAATAAATAATTTTATTTTATATATTTATTTCTATATTAATGATTTAATATTAATTATGAAATAGTTATAAAATTTTAAAATTAATTTAAAAAATATTTAAATAATTTTAAATGGTCCAAACCTTTATGGTTTTGTTCATGTTTTGAAAAAGAAACTAGCAGTGGTCCCATGAAAAAGTATAAAACCTATTTCTAAAAAATTAATAAACATAAAAAAAGTGGATATGAAATTAAAGATTGAGGTTATGATTTTGTAGTTTTTAATTTGCTCTGATTACTGCATAAAGAGATGAGATCTAACGTGATGATGAAAAAAAATAAGAAGGGGGAGAAGAAAAACAATGAGATGTGGAGGAAAATATTTTCTCCACAATTACAACTTCTTTTTCATTCAAAAGTAATAACATATTGGCCCGAGCGGTGATAAAATTGTTATTTTTTTTGTTAAAGGTATGTCGTTTGTTAAAAAAAATTAGTGAGTTATTTTAAACAAAATAATTTTCCTTTATGTTATTAAAGTTTATATATGTTGTTTTAAAAATGAGATTGTTGTACGGATGTAAATTTTAAGTATATGTGTTATCATTTATAAATAATTTGTAAAGAAATAATTAGGTCATGCATTGAAATTTTTTTCCCAGTTGAATAATATACTTCTCACATTGTAGCATGAACCACTTCTTATCATTTATTCTCTAATCTTTCTCATTAGTTTATTATCAATTTTTTTATCATTTTTCTCATATCTTATTTTTCCTTTTTCTTTTTTCCTTTTTTTAATTGCTGATTTTGTTTCCTATAAATTTTTAATTGACTATCTAAATTTTAACTTATCACATTCCGTATTTTAATGTTATAAATCTTTAAATTCTTCTTGTATCATGACTTTAGTAGCAAATTATGTTTTTCAAAAAAAAGTTAAATTTTTAATTGCTAATTTTCTTTGATCTATAGATTTTCAATTGACTATTTACATTCTAACTTATCATATTCCATATTTTAATTTTATAAATATTTAAATTCTAGTCATTTAATAATCACATTTATATTGTCTTTAAAGTTTGACACTTATGTGTGAGCTTAGGTGGCAAAAAATTAAAATAATCAATGTCATTCGTTAGTTAATTTGTTGATTTTAAGTAGTTAAATTTAGATAATTAATTCTTATTTTATTTCTCTATTTTTTATTTTTTGGGGTTACAACTTTGGTGTTTTACGAGGTTTGTTTTAAAATTGTTTTATGCTTTCAAATGATAAAATTAAGTTAACGTTTATTTTAACATTTTTTCCAGAGATTTTTTTTTAAAAATCTGAAATAGTATCTCTTATTCCAGAATATAAATGCTTTTAGTCATAAAAAATTCTAGGAAGCATTAGAAGAATAAATAATTTTATTAATTTTATTATAATTTTATTAGTATTCGATGGGTCCAAAGAGTCATGGTGGAGAGAAATAAAATAAATAAATAAATAATTAACCAAATTTAAGTTGAAACTAACCTTAGATTCTAACACCATATCCAATGATAATTTATAAAGAAAATGAGAGATTTGTAAACACTTATATATAAAATTATACGACTTTTCATATTCATAACTCTAGTTAAACAAATGAATTAATTTTAAATTAATTCAATTTAATAGTGCAACCTAAAGGTTTTTTAACTTACATATTTAAATTGACTATTTACATTTTAATTTATCATATTTCATATTTTAATGTTATAAATCTTTAAATTCTTTTTGTAGCATGACTTTAGTAGTAATTTATATGTTCTCATTTTTTCTATTTTTTAATTGCTAATTTTTTTATTCTATAGATTTTTAATTGATTATTTACATTCTAATTTATCATATTCCATATTTTAATGTTACAAAATTTAAAATTCTAGTCATTTATGTTTAATAATCACATTTATATTAACTTTGAAGTTTGACATTTATACGCGAGTTTAATTATGTAGCAAAAAAATAAAAAATTAATGATATGACGTTTAGTAAAAAAAGTAGCTGATGTGACATCATCATGTAGCTCCGCTTGTTGACGTGGCATCACCACAATAAGCCACGTCATCACCACAACGAGCCACCATGTCAACTTCAGCCAAATTTTATACTCAACAATAAGTTTAAGTTGTCTATTTTTAACCATTGTGCAATTAAGAGACAATATTAAACGCACATGAATGTCATAAGCAATGTCACCCTCAAACAAAATGATTAAGTTGTCTATTTTTTTTTTTGTACATTAGTGGTCTGATTGAGAAATTAGTAATAGGCTAATAGCTGGTGGATAAATTTATCGAAAAAAAGTTTGGTGACTAAATTGAGAATTTTGTAATAATATAGTGGTCAAATTGTCTTTTTCCCCAAGTTTTTTGTTTGTGTTGTACCAGGCTGGTGACTGAACGAACGAACGAACGAACGAACTGATTTATTGTTAAAACTTTCTAGGAAAAAAAAAAGCGGAAGGTGCGGACAATGACACGTCTTTTGTCCCACGTGGCAGTTTTTTTTTTCTTGCATTATTTGCATACTCCACCGACCCGGCAAAGTAGCTGAATGCGCGGGCACAGATTCAGAGAAAGAACATACAGATACCTTTCCGCCATTTTCAATAGATTCGCTGTCGTTTTCTATTTCCCGTAGAACAAAATGACGAGAAGATAAGAAGAAGAACGGTACTCTTTGCGAGCAGACGGAGCAGTCATGACGGAGACGCATAACGACAGTGACGAATCGGTAGTTTTCGGCGCGGAAATTGGTTCTTCAGGTTCGTCGCCGATCGTTTCTGTGTTAGGTTTCGCTGTTATTGAGTTGGATGGAAAAATCATAGATTTGTTGCTTTTTCTTTCTTGATGGATTTAGGTTCCAGTGGAAGGAGCTTGCCTAAAGCAAACTCAGCTGCAGCTCCTGTAGGGCGATTAGTTTCTGCAGAGTCAGGGTCAAGTTCCAATGGGTCGAAGATACCTGCTAATTCCTCCAGCGAGAGTTCTAGACTCCGGATATTGGTCGACAAACTTTTCGATGAAAAGTTTCCGATCAAGAAAAAGGTTTGTTGCATCTCTGTTTAGTTTTTTTTTTGCTGCGGTATCTCTTGCATTTTTTCGTTAAGCTAATTTCGAATGTATTTTCATATGATTGCCTGTTCAGCTTTCTTGTTTTCTTTGCTATGTGTTATTTTGTGTCCCATTGTTTAAGCATTGCTTTTGGGGTCTGTTGGTGGGAAATTGCAGATCAAATTGTTTCATCGTCTTGCTACTGTTAAAAATGGAACTGTACAAGTTGAAGTTCCAGGAGATATCAAACCGCAAAGCCTTGATACTGGAGTTGAATATGTTAATGGTGAAGCTATTGATGAAGTAACTGATGATGATGATGATGTTGGACTTTGCAGTATACCTCCATTGCAAATAGTAATGCTTATTGTTGGAACACGAGGAGATGTTCAACCATTTGTTGCCATTGGAAAATGTTTACAGGTTTATGACCACTCTCTCGTATCTCTCCCTTCTTCTCTCTTCCATATGCACTCAAAATGGCTACAAATTCAGGCCTTGTCACTCTGCTCATAAGTGATAGTGATAATGTAGTGAAAGTTAATTGTAGATTGTGGGTCTGGCCTGCTAGGATAATAGGTGCAAGTTCTCGCTGTGCAAGTTCAAGTGTGTAGTAGTGAATGCATGCACTAAAGATGTACCAATGCATGCGATATGATTGTAGCTTGTAGCTGTCTTTGGATCATGTGCATTTCTAGGGTTAACTGAAAATGTAATGTATCTTGTCCTCTAGATCTTCAGAAATAAAGATCTATTGTTTTCTTCAGATAATTTCTTTTATCTGCATTAGAAGCCAATTATGGCCATGTGTGACTGATGCAATGACTGAATGAAATTATGAATGCCTAGTTTCATAAGAGACATGCCGTTATCTCAGTCTGCACTTGTATCTGGTTTTTTCATGGATGCTGTCTTGAACCTCACGAGCTCTTGTTCTCTCTTAACTTTGATTCTCAATGTGATAATTATGAGATGCAAGAACCTCTATTGCCTTTACAGAGTTCGGGAAAGTACTGTTATAATTGAGACCATTGCAGTTGATGCAGAAAAGAAGACCATAATCATCTCATCCCCATTCCTTGCTAGGGAAAATAGTTCTTATGCTTTTTCTGAGTTGACTTGGCTTGAAGCTTTTTATCCCCTCCTTCATGAGATGAGATTCTCCTAGGACGATCAGTTACAGCAATTTGAGATAGTCGACATTTGTTTGCAGGAAAATGGCCACCGAGTCAGACTAGCTACACACTCAAATTTTAGAGACTTTGTGTTGAGCTCTGGATTGGAGTTTTTTCCTCTAGGGGGAGATCCAAAAGTACTCGCTGAGTGTAAGTGTGACCACTTTCTATAAATGTTGCTTTCTCACACTGCCTACTTTTTTGGTTCATCATTCTGCCCCTGATGAATACTGAAGGTTTCCTAGAAAAATGTTCAACAAGAGCTATACCCTTCTTGAAACTGCAGCTGTTAGAAGCAGCTGAAGTTTTCTAATACCTTAAAGAGTTTGAGAGTCGCTTACTTGTTAGAGGTGTTCTACCATTGTGCTACTGACTGTACAATTTTGACCTGTTAAAGTTTAACTATAAACTTCCAATGCAATTATGCAAGACAGCGGCTACCAGTTCCCTGAGTTAGTATAATAATATATTTTTTTACTTATAGTGTATTGTAGGAGCGATATATATACACATTGCATCTGATTAGGGGATCGCTTAAGATGTCAGGTTCAATCATTCTAAACAAAAACAAAAGAAAATTTGTAGCTATATGATTTGTGAGGCATAGTTATGAACCATAGGTCCATAGCTATGGAAGATTAACTCTTACCCCATTTCCATCTGCTCCTTGTGTCTCCTCCTTCCCCTTATTTGACCTTCATATGTGCCTTTTTTCTGTTTCACTTGTACAGTATTTTGTGTATAACTTAATCTGTTTTCTGCAGACATGGTCAAGCATAAAGGGTTTCTTCCATCAGAACCTTCAGAGATACCTATTCAGAGGCAACAAATAAAGGAAATAATATTTTCTTTACTTCCTGCATGCAGGGACCCTGATCCTGTTACAAATGTTCCATTTAAGCCAGATGCAATAATTGCTAATCCCCCAGCATATGGTTAGTTCTTTATCACCTTTCCCTTGCTTCCCACAATGCTTTTAGTATTTCCTGTTTTTACTTTTGACTCCTTGTTATGCTCACTGGATTTTCTCATTTAGTGAACAATAAGGTGTCTAATTCTGAACATTTGCTGATTCTATGTGATATTGAGTATAGAAGCAAGATGTGGCATATAAGAAGTTGAGCGAGGGATATAATGCTCTTAGAAAATTCCAACAGTTTACTATCATAATCAGCAACCTAGAAGAGAAGTATATCGAACTGGATGGATAATGCCTTCCGTGAAGATCATGCATCTTCTCATACTTGATTCCTAGATGCTTAGGCCATATCTTTGAGTTTTGTCCTTTGTGGTTATGATCAATCTGAACTTGCTACCTCATTTAATTATTTCTTTAGTAATGTGCTTCTTCTTCGTCTTTTTGTTCTTATTAATGATCTTCTTATTTAACATGATTAATTTTACAGGACACTCACATGTTGCAGAGGCATTAAAAGTACCACTACATATATTCTTCACGATGCCCTGGACGTAAGTTTTCCTTCGTTCAACAATTATAATGCCGTGGATGTCTTCTTTGGAGTGTCTTGGTCCATTTATTCATTATTTGTTTTTATTTCAGAGTACACACACACACATATACGTTCAAGAAAATATATAAATAGAGAAAATAAGAGGCATACAACAAGTGAAGAATAAGTAGTGGATAAATTTCTTGTTTTCTTTCGATGATAAGTTTAAACGACTAGAATTTACCTAGTTCCTGGGATGAGTAATGTGGTCTTCTTCTCATGTGAGTCAACATTACCTAGCCTATGCATTCAAGAAATAAGAAATCCAAGACGAGGAATAATGGTTTTTGCACACTTAGTAGCTGACCCAATTCTTATTGTTATTTATTATTATGATTATTAATTGAAGGTTAGATTTTCCCATGGTTAATGTGGTGATAGTTGTTACAATTCAGGCCTACAAAAGAATTCCCACATCCTTTATCTCGTGTTAAGCATCCAGTTGCTTATAAAGTGAGTGCTTGTTCTTTCTTTTTAGTATCACATATTTTGATTTATACTAAGTTAACCTTATATATTTGCTTTACCTTATTGAATGCAGCTGTCATATCAAATTGTTGATTGGATGATTTGGCTGGGAATACGAGATATGATAAGCGATTTTAGGAAGCACCAGCTGAAGCTACGACCTGCCAATTATTTAAGTGGATACTACAGCTCTCCTCATGATATTCCCCATGGATATATATGGAGTCCTCACCTGGTTCCCAAAGCAAAAGGTCATTTGCTTGTATCATCATAAATTGCGTCTTATAAAGCATTTGACAATGTGCTTCCATCCATCATATTCATAGATGTTCTGGTTTGGCATGATCCCTTCCAATTCCTGTGATACAATTGTTCTATATATATATATTCATTTTTGTTGGAAAACTTTACTGCATGGCTTTGGAGTAAAAGGGGTGCCCCACGTCCATCTTCCAGTCCATTTTTAGTAGTACATAATTTGGAGCAAATCAGTGCTGGCAATTTACATGATTGCAACTATCATTTGTTCCTTTGTGATTATGGCTTCTGCTAAACATAGTGAGATGTATTATAGTAACTAAAAAAATTCATTCCTTCTATATAACTGTATATTAGTTTTTTTTCAGAAAACAAATTATACCCACCAGGGGTTTTAGAAGTAAGAAATGAATGATGTACCTAATGATACTTGTTGGCATTCTTCAATCACTTGATACTCATTCTCAGCTTGATGGAGTGTTGGAGAATTGTATAATTATGTTGTCTTCGTCAATCAAGTCTTTACTATCAGTTCTGAGGACACTCCTTGGTTTTTTATGGGTATTCTGACATTCAAAATATCTTGCTCTAATATGGCTGTTTTGATCATCCACTCTGCAGACTGGGGCCCAAAGATCGATGTTGTAGGATTTTGCTTCCTGGACCTTGCATCAGATTATGAACCTCCAGATGCCCTTGTGAAGTGGCTAGAACGTGATGATCCGCCTATCTATATCGGTTTTGGTAGCCTTGTGAGCATCTTCTCCCAGTTGTCAACTTACTGTACACATACACACACTCATACACTTTCCAGACAACTGCTTGCAGCTTTGCTCTCTTTAGTGCCATAAATGCTATTTACCACATCAATCCAGGGTTGGTCAAGAAAATTGGTAATGGTAAACTTTAATAGGGGGGCAAAAACTTGAGGCTGGTAAATTCTAGAAAGAAAATTCCTTGGTATTGCAAATATCTGACAAAGATGGCTTAATTTACACTGAGATTCTTTTCTTTAATTAGCTTGTATTGGATTTGAAACAGCCCGTTCAAGAACCAGAGAGGATGACACAGATTATTGTTTCAGCATTGGAAGAAACTGGCCAAAGAGGGATCATTAACAAGGGCTGGGGTGGTCTTGGAAATTGTATGGCATGATTTCTATCTAAACTCGTAATGTGGATATTCTGATGTAGCTTTTAAACCCCGGTTCCATGAATGAGTGATATATATGCCTGCTGTCCTTTTCTCTCAGTGGCTGACTCAAAGGAGTTTGTGTACTTACTGGACAACTGTCCTCATGATTGGCTGTTCTCAAGATGCAAGGCTGTGGTAAAACTTCTCCCACCAGTTCATTGATTTAGGCATTTCTGAAATGTTTTGTAGGGATATTTACCTTTTCATTGTCTTGCTGGATTCTGTAATATCACACAATTATTCTATAATTTTGCTTCTAATTTTTGCTTTGCTAGTTTTACCTATCTGTTGCGGTATCATGGAAACCTAGGCTAGAGTTTGAAGACAGTTAAGCTCTACTATATAAGCAACTAAAAAGACTAATTTCAGTTCAATTACCATCCACCTTTCACCTTCATCACACTCGTCATCTTCTCCAATTCGACAAATAATTGCACAAGGGTATGATTTAGGTTTTGTTGCATTTATGGATTTTTTAGACTTTTATCAGTAGGTGGGGGGACAGCATATTTGGCCAAAAGAACATCAATATGATACTGAATGACCTTGATTTCATTGTGTTTGTTATCGTATCAATAGGCTTATTTGGTTTTCCCTTCACTTTATACTTGGAGGTGGCATTCACCTAAGCCCCCTTTTTCAGGTGCATCATGGGGGCGCTGGAACAACTGCTGCTGGTCTTAAGGCTGCGGTATGTTATAGGACTTTTTTTCAAAGCCACTGTTCTGGTAAACTGCACTGCTACCATACTATACTGATCATCTATTTTGTGCAATGTAGTGTCCAACAACCATTGTACCTTTCTTTGGCGACCAGCCTTTTTGGGGAGAGCATGTCCATGCTAGAGGACTGGGCCCTGCTCCTATCCCGGTTGATGAGTTCTCACTTGAAAAGTTGGTTGATGCAATCCGCTTCATGCTAGATCCTGAGGTAGTATGAATATACAATCACTTTCACTATATCCTACTTGCTTTTATAGTCTCTGCTGTTAATGACTTGGATGTTGAAGTTAGATTGGCCCTCTTAAAATACCTGCATTGATGCACTTTTTACACCTTACAGTTTCTATCCTCTTGCCTCTTTTGATGGTTAAACTCCAAATGACCTTAGCATAGCAGGATGGATTAAAGTCGGTAGAGCAGTTTTGGTTTTAGTTTAATTATATATGCAAGTTCATGGGAGGGAATGACGCGGATTCCATGGAATTAGGATATTACCCGTATTCAATGCAAGATGCCTGCAGGTTTAGGTCCTCATTTTGATGTTGATAAGTTTATGAATCCTAGTGATGCCGGAGCAATTAAAGATCGCGTTAAGGTTAAAACCCTATCTAAGATATGACTCTCCTTTCCTGCCGAGATATCCTCTTAGCGTTCAACTGCTTATGCAAAATCAATGGATTCCTTGCTGATCTCTGGATTTATCGATGCAGGTGAAGAATCGTGCTGTCGAGTTGGCCAAGGCCTTGGAAAATGAAGATGGGGCAAGAGGTGCAGTGAAAGCCTTCTATAAACATTTCCCTGGCAAACAAGTGGAGTCTGCAGAATCAAAGCCTGTGGCCACACCTTCAAAATTTGGTTCCATAACAAAATATCTTGGCTGCTTTCCACCTATAAAGCCCGCAGCATAAGAAATCATCCTAACATGCTTTTTTACCAATGATCTGTGCCTAGAATGCGTTGCTAGATCTCTGCTCTAGAAAGCTATACAGGTAACAACAAACACGACGGGGGCTTAAAAGCTTAGTGAGAATGGTGAGAAAATTAATAGCTTTTGTTTTTATAAATCTGGGACTCTTCTTCTCTTGGCGCCCTAATATAGATGTGGTCCTTACGTTGTCTAAGAGTTTGATTCTAATCAGTCTTAGTTCGGCTGTCCTTGTACTGTCTTTTCATTTTGGGTAAAAAAAGAGAGACTTTGTAAGCATTTTGGTTATGAAACGGACAGTGACATTGTAACGGAGTTACTCATGTATGAAATATAATGACCAAACATCATTGTATTTTTATTTTATTTATTTTTGACTCTTTTTATGTTGTTAAAGAGGAGAAATTGAAGTAGCGATCGGGTTAAGATTTGTTGATCAGGGAACAGATTTGTTATATGTTTCTCAATGGGAGAATAAAGTCAGTTTTAATTTTAATTGATTTTATTTACTTTCATTTATGTAAAGTAATACATTAAAAAGCACAGATGGTTTGCAAAACAAAAGCTGGTATCCATAGACATTTCCTTTTCTACAGTAGCACTCCCTCCCTAACTATGGAACAGCGTAAACCTATTGTTGTACTTTCTTCTCTCCATGATTGAAGTTCTGAAGCATGTATCATATCATAAGTTGAGCCGGAACCGAGCCTTTCGTCGATTAGGAATGAACAGGAGAAACTTCATTCTGACCTAGCTGGGTGTCCCCTTCAGTAGCAGTGACTGATGCATCTTTTACTTGCAGAATTGGCATTTCCAAAGTTGGCACTATGGGAGGTTGCGTTCTTCGTGTCACTGTCATTTTTAACCCCCGTGTGGTGTGGATTGTTGCTCCTGTTGTCATCTCAACCTGCACCAAGAGTATTTTAGTCTTCAGATATTTACCAGCGTGCTTATTCCAATCGTAATGATCTAACTTTTCATTAGCAAATCATGCAAATTCTACAGCTTAACTATATCTTGCTAAAGCCTCAATGAGCTAGGCACAACAAATTTAGTTATTCTATGGTCAAGGAATGATGGTATATCTGGTATTCCGGTCCGTGTTTAGCTACTATTGTGATGTAACAATATGTAACTCACAGGAGGTGCTCCGAGTGCCATTTGAAAGTTAAATCTCCGAACGAGCATCGCAACAGCCACTACAGTCTGCAAATCAGACCAAACAATGATGAGTTTTACAATAAAAGTAAAAAAGGTCCTAATTCTAGGAGATCTAATTCCATCCGATGCAATTTACCTCAAAGGAAGCAAACATGTCCCCTAAACATTTCCGTGGTCCTCCACCAAACGGCAAGTAACTGAAACAAAGGTCATGGCATCATTGATTAGCAAATTCCATTAGAAACTAAGCTTCCTTTTAATGTTCAATTGTGTAACATACAGGCTACCTTCTTCGTTATAACCAAAAGATTTTTACTCAAGTGCACAAGTAATATGCAACCTACTGACTGATGACAACATTCGTGCCATTTCACATTTGTTAAAACATGAAAAAGTAAAACATCAATTGTGTATCCCTTTTTCCTCATACATACGACATGGAAATCTAGGAAAACTCTACATGGCATACCAGAAGTTTTGGTTTGTTTCATTTGGATTGGGCCCATCTAAAGGCCATCTTTCAGGATTGAACTTATCAGCAGCATCCCAGAGATGTGGACTGCGATGGAGGTTCCAGACGGAAATGAATATATCTTCGCCCCTATCAACCAGAAAGGATAACACTATATTAGTCTCTCACACCCATGAACATTATTTGTTACTATATATTAAGAACCAAAATTCTCACTGCGAGCAAATAAGCAATAACATGAGGGTATAAACATGATGAGTACAAGATCCACCACGCTCTTCTTATTTGACTTGAACAATGATCAGATCTTTGCTGCCATCTCTAATTATTTAATAATATCAAACTTCAGAACAGACAATAGTGTTTTTCTATACTTCAAAATGTTATTCAAGTTAAAGGTTGTATGGCATAATAGTGTGTATTTTTCTGATTTTATTCACTTTTCTCATTCAGCTGCGAACTAAATGCAGATATATAGCCATGGAAATTCTCTAGATGTGAAGATCACAAATAGTACAGTAACTAGCTAATGAAAGCAGTATCAACTGAGACAATCAACTACGGGTTTAGTGAAATTACCTTTTTATAGGGTACTTTCCAAGCATGTCATCGTCAATAGAGCGGCGAATTAAGACGGGAGGTTGTGGATAGAGCCTCAAAGACTGCAAGAAAATTAGGAAATAAGATTCTACATGTAATAATGCATCAGTCAGAAAAGATGGACTTCAAGTAATTTTCAAAAAATAAAGAAAAAATAGAACTGCCATTACCTCATTGATTACTCGAGTTGTGTATCTGAGTTTCTTCATGTCCTCTATGGTAGGAAATCGGTCCCCCAGAACAGAATCAACCTAGGTCAATGCAAAGAGAAAAAGAGTGTCTACATCTGGATGACGAAATTTATACCATATTTCAATATGGTTGAAAGCTTTCCTCAAAAAGGACAACTGTATGGAAGTATAGAACTTTAAGGTACCTCATTCTGGAGCTTGGACATGACACTGGGTTCCTACAGCCATTCAAAGAAAATTAGTTAACTTTCACAAGATGCATTTTCTGCAGGAAGATGGATGCTTTGTAAATCTAGGACCATAGTGATATTCATTTGTTTTGATTAGCTGGTCAAAGTATGATATGTTTATCGCATCAATGAAATATTACACTAGAAGCTTTGAACAAGAAAAATTCAGTACTTTTTTACAAGCAAACTTATATGTGAATACTTTCTAGCATATGTACACAAGCATCATAAATCATGGTAAATAGAAAATATGAAAATAAACAAGAACATCACATCCATAATTAAAAGTGACTGTATATCACAAGAGGAGCAGAGAGCAGGTGGAGAAAGAAAAAGAAGAAAGTTATGTGCTAAATTAGCAGAGTATACAATTCAACAGTACCTTGGACAACAGATAAAAGGTCCACGTCAGAACTGCAGCTGATGTTTCATGTCCAGCAATAAGCATCGTCATCAAGTCGTCACGAAGTTGCTTACTAGAAACCTGCAAATGGTTTGTAAGATAATTTACAGTTTTGAGCTATTTGCAAACTTGCCAAATGAATATTTACATCATCCCCGGATGCCAACAGGAAGTGGAGAATACTAGGATCTTGTTCATTCATGTATTCCTCATGAAATTGTAATTCTTCTTCATCTACCAGTTTCTGCAAATGAACAAATTTGAAAAGGTAAATCAGAAAAAAATGGTACATGATTCATAATCAAAATAGGGTTGAGAAAATTGCAAGATAAGACATTTAATTTGGTGAATCTGGTTTATGCAAATCAAGACATGATCTAGGTGAATAGCCAGAAAGATTCTAAGTCTATGATATGTCACCTCAGTGAAAAAATGATTTTATGTAAAACTTAGTAAATGCTTTTGTATGAATGATGCATATTTTTGCAATAATAAACACAAGCCTTCAGTGGAAGGAAAGTTTCACAGACGAATCAATCAATCATGCAATTCTTCCAAAATAAGCATTGCAAGGACCGTAGTCACCACTTGCAGAAGTGCTAACTACAGTGAGAGTTAAAAGTCTCATAAATATTACTTACTTATTTCTTCGTCCTAATAAGTGTCTCGCCCAGCCACAGATAATAAACATGTAGCCATGTACAAAGCAAGAGGTAAAAAGAATTGTACTTGAAAACTCTACCTTGCATATCGCAATCAGATTGTCAAGAGTATCGTTTATTAGTTTGAGAGATGCTGCAACCTTCTTTTGCCGTGGTGAAATGTCCTTCCAAATTGGAATATCCCAGACTGGAATTGGAGACACACTTCGGTCTTCAGCTTCTCTCAAAACTGTGTAGACAGCCTGCTCAAGCCGAAACACAGACACGTAATAAGTGAAAAACTGTGTAGACAACCAAAGTAGAATAGTGAATCATTAACAATAATGTGCCTTAGAAGCTCGACTAGATGGAATAGAAATAGCTTGCCTCAACTATTCCAGTATCATTAGTCAATGAATCGAACTCATAATTAAATACTGCCTTGCCGATGATATCCAATGTCAAACGGGAGAAAAGTGACTCGAGTTCAACGTCTTCCCCATCAGTTGTAGCAGCATCTAGCTTCTTGCAAAGCCTATCTGTTGCTTGCCCAAATAAGCTAAGCATGGCTGTAACATACTAAATATGAAAGAAAAAAAATGATAATCAATAAAGCAAGGATGCTAATTTAGAAAAGTCTAAAACGCGTTTTAGGCCACCCTCACATAGGAATCCCTGAGTATACCACATGGCGGTTTTGATGCTGTGAATTGGTGATTATACCTTCAGATGCAATGCTGGCACAACAACACGCCTTCGAACACGCCATATTTCCCCATCTGCTGGGATGAGACCTGTCCCCATTACAAATTCTAAGATTTCTGCCAAGATACCCTGCAATTTTAGCAAATAAAACTTATGCATTAATACCAAAAGAGATCAAAAACTGGAAAAAGAAAGAAAGAAAGACACGAAAGCACAACACTCCACCTTTGAATAACCCTTGGAATTGTCCTTCAGAATATGTTTGGCGATGGAAGGATCGGAAACAATGAGAAAGGACTGCACTCAAAGAAATGACTAGTCAAAAACCCAAAACTGATGAACAGCCCTCCAAATCCAGTTGAGGAAAGGATTATACAAGGAAACAAAAGAAGGAAACTTATATAAAGAAAATGCATACAAATACCTTTGGTCCAAAAGTCAATCTAAAAATTCCACCATAAGTGAGATAAAGTTCATACAAAGGTATGAAGAAGGCTTCACTCCTGATGGCACCAATGTTTCCCTTTGCCTCAGGAATCTTTGGGTAATCTTCATTGTCATCAACCCAATTGAATAAGAAGTCCAGAATCTCATTTGAAATGCCCAATTTGGACAAACCACCCCTCAGTACAGATGGAAAACTGGTAGGAAGAAGAAGGAATGAACAAAACGGATGTAATTAAGTGAAAGCAATAAGAGAAAGAAAGGTTTTTTTCTGCTATTAGAAGATGAAGAGGAGATGATTACCCAGATTGCTTGACAGTGAACTCTCCAGAAGCAATCTTAGCAGACAACTTGGCACGACGTTTGTCTAATTTCTTGACAGGTAAATCATCAGGCTCTGGTTGCCTGCCATTAGAAGAAGAAGCCCACACTCTTGTTTGTGGAAAATTAACTAAAGATTGAAACTTTCCTTGGCTTGAACCACTTCGAAGAGTGGGGAAGGAAGGTGAGCAGATGGGTCTGAGTCTTTTGGTTTGAAAAGATGATGGGGCATGAAGGAGAGGGAAATGAGCAGCCATTACAAGCAGCTCAACTTCTGCTGCTGCTTCTCCTCCCCTGCTCTCCTCTCCTCTCCTCTCCTCTCGTTTACTTTACAGAGTTACAGAGACAGAGGAGCAGAAGAAGAAGAAGATGATGATGAGATAGAAAGAGTGACAGAGGCCAATAGAAAAACCAAATTTTGATTTTTTTTTTTTTGGTTGAGGAGACGAAAGAATGGATCTCACGTAGTTTGTGTTTGGCATAGAAACAGCAGAAGAAGACAAAGTCGTCCTCCCCATTCCAATCTCTTTAACCGCAAATAAACAGTTTCTGCCGTCTTGGAATCTCTACCCACTCACTCCAACCCAACATCACCAAGATACTCTTTTTCTTGTATAAAGTTTACATTTTTGTAACAAAAGATTTTTGTTTTGATTTGTTTTTTTTAGCAAAGTTTGTTTTGTTTTCATAAGTAAACATAAACCCATAAAATAAATAAATCAAAATGAGTCAAATTCAATCTTTGATTTATTTGCAATTTTCTTCTTCTTTACTTAATACTACAGTGTCATTGAAATGTTACTTTTTGTGAGAAATATAAGTTATAGATATATTGATAATTTTAAAAAATTAAAAAATTGAATTTTACAAAACATGTGAAGAAAAATAATATAATAAGAGAAAAAAATCTATTTTTCTTCTTCTTCAATAAGGTAAAATTGATTTTTTTCTCAAACAATTAAAATTAACCCAAAAAACTAATAGAAAAAAATAAGTTAATTAAACAGTAAAAACAACTTTTAGCAGTAATATTTATATAAAAAATATTCCGAACTCAATCCCTAACAAGTCATATATGAGAGAATAGAAAGATCAAGAGTAGATTGAAATTTGTTGAAAAATACTAATTAAAACAGCAAATAACAAACTTAAAATCCTCCATCATACAACAAAAAATAGTCTAGTTTGGTCCATCAAAGGAAAAATTCAACTTGTTTTGGCTTGGAGCTTTATTACAACAACAAAAAAATTAATAAAAGTTTATTTTCGCGCCATCAGTACCATCTTGAGATCTCGATTATATAGTTGTAGCCGAATTTGAATCTGAAAAATAAAAATAAAAGAACCAAATAAATAAAACAATTAAGAGTTTATAACTTAATTTGTACTAGCAAGTGTTGGTTAAGCCCAAGTCGGTAAATATAGTAAAATAAAATTAAAGAAGACTTCTCGACAACATAGTAAACTATATTAAAAGAATATTTTTTTTTTATTTCAACGATATTTAAATATGATTAATCATTTATTATGCAGTTTATCAGACAAAAAAAAAGTAAATGCACTCTATCAAAAAAAAGTTACCATTGTTTTCCATTGTCTTTGTTGAAAGCGCTCGCAAGAAATGCTCGTAGATGAGGATCCACGGGCAATCCCATTCTTTCATATGCAGGATCATAAACCAAACTTCTAATGGTTCTGAAAAAATTTAAAATTAAAAGAATTAAATATAAATGTATTTTTGTATTATATATATATATGAAAAATGTAATGGACACCGATAATATCCAGACATTATATACGTGAACACTTCTTACTATTGGATGAGATCGGTGAACTATTTCTCATCTAACAGTTGAAAGTATTCACACATATAATATCTAAACATTATCGGTATCCAATAACTACGGTATATATATATATATATATTATAATTCCTCATAGAATATTTATTGGTGAGTTATGAATTTTTAGGTATACCTCGTGGGTCCTGAGGCTGATGCTTCCGCTTGATATCGGGTGGGATTCACAATATTTTGGGCCATCATTGGTGGCTGAAGATAAAATTTAGATAAAATAATAGTCAAATTGATAAACATGTAGTTTTCAACCCAAAAATAACTATTCACAAATTTGTGCTATTTTTTTTAATTGATTATTTATTCACATATTTGTGTTGGAATATACTAACATGGTCATTTTTTTTCAATCCCATCATTCAATTGACATTTCCCATGTGTATTTGCATATTTATCGAACACCAAATTTTTCGCAATAAAAAATGCTGAACACCCAAATATATCAAAATTAGATCAACTTTGAAGACTCGAGTCTCATAAAAAGTTATCATCGCTCGATCTTATACTCAACTAATACTTATTTGCATTCTTATTATAAGTAGGATTCATTTCTTGAAAAATAATTAAAAAAATGGTAAAAAGGTTAAAATAAGATAAAAGTTAAACTATAAATGTACAAATTGAAAGGAAATAAAAATACCTGAGGCATAGGTTGCTCTATTTGATAAGGCACCATCATTGGCAAGTATGCGCTTGCATGATAGTTAGTCGTTGGCACAGTTGTTTGCTCAAATGAAAATGCTGCACAACATTGCTCATTACACCTATCCATTTAACAACCACAACAAAATGTTACCGAAACGTTATCGTTTTTATTTCTGATTTTTTGTTTTTTTCTAAAAGAAAAATATGAAATATGTTTGGTAAAATAATTTTTTATTTTAAATTTATTCTTTTTAGTGAACAATTTATGAAAATAGAATCATAATTTTAAAAATCAGAATAAATAGATAAATAAGTACATACCCTAACCCTACTTGAGGATGAGTAGAAGTGTGATGACAATGGCAGTTCTGATTACTAATATTCCATGATGGGTGCCAAGTCGTGGGTGCTCCATTGCTGTTGTTTTCAGCTGTCATCGGATGAATTGGAGGGTACAACTGCACGTAATTAATAATTCATCATTCGACAATACTCATATGAGATTAATTCGAGGATACTCGAATAAAATCCTTACCGCTCGGCGAGTCCGCACTATTTCTCGGACAGCTTCGGCTAGATGATGTCTTGCCGCAGCTATTCCTGGTGGCAAAACATCGGACCTGGGATCGGGTCCTTGGGGGAAATAATTGCCCAGATTTTCAACACTGTTAATGGTTTGTTGCGTTTGGTTAACAGCAGGTGCTAATGCAACATTTGGATTTGGAATTTCCAGCATAGCCGGCCTGCTTACAAATTAATATCACACATAAATGAATATTAATTAATAATTTTCATGCTTTTCTAATTTTTTAATAATTAAACTTTCAATATAAAAAAAAACAAAAAATATTAATTAATAAAATTGAATTAATAACCTTGTTTGCTGAAATTGGGTAAAAGGATATCCAAGAACAGGAGTAGTACTACCAACAAGAGGAGTACCAAGAACAGGAGCATTGATATTTGGTATTTCCACCACATGCGACCTACATATATAGGTGGTACACGAGAGATTTAAAGTCTAGAAATTTCACTCATGACGTTTATACAAATCGAACTCGTAACTTATCTCATATAAAGAACATGTACTTACCAACTGCACGACTGCTGCGAGCACTTAAAAAACATACTAATATAATAACCTAAAACTAATTACTATGTTATAATTACCTGATTAAAACTAATGAAACTAATATCTCCTAAATTAATTTATTAGGTATAGTTTTAAAAATAATAAGAACTCACCCCACAACAGCAGTACTGGTGGTAGGAGCAGGAGCAGGAGTAGGAATAAGAGACCGGGTAGGAACTTCTTCAGGATTTGATTGAATCTCATCATCACTTTCATCACTTGAAGAAGTTGAAGAAGATGACGAGTATATAATTTCTCCATGCTCCTCCATTAATACCATTAGTACCTAATAGTTAATTAAACAAAAAAAAACTTGGGAGGTAATTGAATAAAAAATCATAAATATAATGGAGTAATTAAACAAACAATCGATTAAATTACTCCATGCGTTCGAATATAGCTGTTGTAAGAGGGAAGTGAACAAAAACAAGGAAATGATTATTATTGCAATTAATTTACATTTTCTATTATAAAAGAAAAATTACATTTTCTACCAATTGTGTAATTGTATTATTTTACATTAGAAACTGAAAGTGAAGTGTATTTGGTTAAATTACACATTGAATCCCTCTATTTTTATTCTAGTGACTCATTAAGTCCCTATATTTTTATTTCGGTGGCACTGAGGTTCCTTATGCTGATACAACATGCAATAGGAATTTTTTTCCGGCGATTAATTTACACTTCAGGACTAAATAATATTTATTTGTCCGCCTTATATGCCACATCGCTAGCCACGTCGGAATTTAATTTTCTAAAAAAATCCATCTCTTTCTAATTTTCAAAAAAGAAAATTATGAGGGTCCCACTCCCATCGCCGGAGAAATTTCCCTAAAGGATGTTGTATCAGCACAAGGAACTTTAAGGGTTACCAGAGTAAGAGTACAGCGACCGGAGAAAATAAATAAAGGGACCCAATAAGTCACTTTCAGTTAAATAAAACGATTGATAGTGTAATTTAACCAGTGTGTTTTTAAATTATAAAATGTAATTCAACAACTAAAAAAGAAAAAGAAAAGAATCTTCTACTACAATTATACCCGAACCAAGGGAGTAAATATTTAAAATATACACGGTAAAATGACATTTAACTATAGTAATTCCAATTTCCTTGTGTGAATGGTCGTTAATTTGATTTTTTTTCCTTTTACCTATATATTATTTATATTTAACTACCGAAACCCTGCAATATCAAATTGTCTCCAATTAATCAGATCTTGAATTTCTAATTAAGATCTTGCAGGTTAGGAATGTTTTACGTTAGAGCTTTTCAATTTTTCCAGGTTTTCTCATTTATTTAATTTATATTTTTAACATATCTTAATTAATCATTTAAATAATTTTAAATACCATATTATAACTAACAAAGTAAATCAGTATTAACCAGTTTTAATTTTAATTTTTTTCCCGATTAATATAATGGATTATTTAAATCTAAATGATATTTTCTTCAATAGCCAAATCTAAAGTTGAAAACTTGAATGAGAAAACAAGAAATATTCATTTGTTTTTGAAAAATAGGAAGAAGATATGTAGAGAAAATTACCTAAATGCTTGGAACTTGAGAATGGCTAGCTAACAATGCCGCAAAGGTGAGATTAGCTATGGAGCCTTGGTGGGTTTTTATAGGCTATAGGATATGCCGTAGCATTGCATTTTCCTCTACAAAATTCCATGCGGATTCATCTCAATCTATTTTTAAAATAGTTACCAAATGTACCAAATAATATTTTGGTAATGAAATGAAGTGATTAAAACTTATATAGAAGTTTACAAAGCAGAATTTGTGTCACACTTTTAACTGTTAAGTAAATATCTTATTAGAGTTAGAGGAATGCGCCGCAATAATTTAAGTAAACAAATACTTCGTTGGATGCGTTATCACACAAGTGGCACATTATTTCTAATAAGTGTTACTTCGTTAAATGATCTATGATTTAAGTGGAAATATAAGCTATCTGATCGTTTTACTTTATGTGCGCGGCTTCATATTGATGGTAAATTTTGATACATTAAGTTCAACTTTTCCTTTTCTTTTAGTAAATTACCCTCAGGGAATAATTTGGATTTTCATAGATAGGTAGTAGATTCTCAAAAATGGAAAATTTTCCATGGTTTGGATAAGGTCAATGCAAAAATTGGGAAGAAATCACCCGGGCAATGTTTAAAAGGAAATTAAATTTGAAAAGAAGGGTGGTATTGGGATTCTTTATTTAGGAAAAAGTAAAACCGTAAAACAAACACTGAAATATGAAAAACTAGAGGGTCAAATTTTGAAAATTTAAAATTTTCAAGGGTTGTTTGTTTTACGTATGTATGCTACATGTAGTGTGTTAACTAACTTAATCGGGTTTTTTTTTCCCGCTCTTTAAAATGTTCTCTTAACTTAATCAAGGAGTAATAGTTACTAGTAACTAGTAAAAAAAACAAAACAATCTAAGATAATAGTTAGAAAATTTTAATTGATCTTTAATTAACTTTATGAATCTATTTATTTTTTAGTACATCATTATTCAATGTGGAATTAGTTTTAGATTGACATAATATAAAAAATAAAATGATTTTGTACCAAAGATAAATATATAAATGATTTACAAACTAGTGGCACAAGCAAAACCCGAAAACAAAGTTCTTTTTTCTAAAATATTTTCTTCATTTCTATGGCTAACAACAAAGTAGTCAAGAAAATGTCAATTCAGCGTCACCCGCCCTCAAGCGGAGCAAAAGGAAAATGTATATCCTGATCATAGCAAAAAGTAAACATCTTTTATTCCTGCTAAACCTTTCAACAACTTTAAAGTGAAAAAAACAAGAACGGATCGTTGCAGAAGACGGATTAGATTTCTGACAAAGGGACGATTAAGGTATCCATCGCTACCGCCTGCCTACACTTGGGAGGGGCCTGAACCAACTGCCTTCCAAAGCTTGACCCATTCCAACATGGCTTCAGCAGCGCGGTTAAAAACAGGATGTGATGATCCCAGCTTCTGCTTCACCGTTTCCGCGATCTCAACGATAGAGTCCTCAGACGTAGTTGCTGTTCCTGGCAACGCCACGGACTGGAAGAAAGGAACAACTTCCTCCATCAGCTTTACCCCTTCCCACTCCTTTTTCAAGCTTTCTATCGCGTCACCTCTATCTTTCCTCCACACGTAAGGCAGCCCACTTTTCACACCTAGCCCAAGGTGGTCACATACTACCTTGACACACATCCCGGTCCAGATATCCTCCATTGTTTCCCACCTGATCTTTCCTTCCTCAGCCAATCTCAGAGCTGGCATCAAAGCAGGTCCCACAACTTCACGATTGAAAGCAATGTTGATTCCACTGATGGGCATCATGGCCTTAGCAGGAACAGTTAGCACAGCATCAACATATCGAGAATTCCTGTGCTTCGGCTTCAAGGCTTGTGTAGGTGCGTCAAAGTCTGCTAAATTAAGCCAGAGCCCACAGGAGAAAGCACAAGTAACCCCAGTTCGCAAGCTAAATGGATATCCACGAACAAAATCTGCTCCCTCACGGAAAGGGTCATACAGAGTATTAAAGAAGAACGGGGTAGCTGGATTTGATAGATTGGCTATATGCTGGGCAACAGCATCAATCGGAGAACCCTCACTGTCTTTGGCTGGGGCACAGTCATCATCAATTGAGACAACATATTTCTTGCGAGAGACGAGAAAGCCAAAATACCTGCATGAATAACCAGAAAAGAGGACAGATTTAGAAGCACCCACCACTTTGTCTATGTGTGTCTTATCATAGACATGAAGGTTAAAGCCTTCTGGTATTTTGAGTTCCTCCTTGAGATCAGGATCCTTGACAATTATCAAGTGGAACCGGGAGAATATTGGCCTCCATTCATCCAGGAACCATGTCAGGTCAGAGTGCAGTGCCCCTATAACAATATCAACTTCACTATCCTTGATGTTCCCTTCAGACATATTGCCTAAATCCGATTCAAAAACTTATTCCTCCAAAAAGCAGTGGTATTTTGCTTCAAGCTGTATCCAAGTGTACTCAAACAATTTGATGCATATTAGAACTTCTCAGCACATCCTATGGAAAACAGTCAAAATTTCAGAGAACAACTTGGAAGGAATCTCAACTAAGCCTAAACACAGGACAAAATTTTCCAAACACGACTCACTGGTAGGAAGAACGGGGGTAAGAATATGTTGGATATTGAGCTTCTGGATGAATGCAAGAACTTCGTCTTTGCCTGTTGCTACGAACAACTTAAGAACTTTCTCAGTCAACTTTCCAGCTTGCAGTGTTCTCTACCCAAAGGGAAACAAATGGATCAAAAAGACGGTGATAATACCAAATAAACTTCTAAAGATAGTGTAAGATCTGTTAGAAATAAAAAAGGGAAATAAGACCATAACATAAGTGGGTATTATTTCATTGCTATCATGAATCTGAATCTCATTCTTTTAGTGAGGCAACAACAAAGGCTTACACGTGGAAATCTATTAGGTGGTTACAGCAGAGCTGCTTAGTTCGGGCATGCCAGAAATGGATGCTTTTATTGAACCATAAATTACTAAGGTCTGAACCGAGTGATTGAACAAACTGTGAAATAACTAACTAGATATCCATCAAACCAAGATATCAGCAAGATGCAAATTCACTGGCATGACAACAGAAAGTATAGAATGATCTTAATAGGGAAAAAACTAGCAGGATATGGAGCATTTGGTCCATGGAATTAAGGAGAACATGGCCAATGAGTTAGGAATGCAAGCTTTCCCAAGTGTCCATCACCATAAACATCAGGAGAATATCAAATTTAATTAAAAGCCTACAATCAAATCTGCTAATTCACAACATAAGAGGACCAATCAAAATACAGTTTCACAAAAATCTCACCAACAACAAGCCCATGATCATTATACTCTAAACAGATCACATAGAAAGACCAAATGCTCCTAAACAGATCACACTAATAGCTTCCACTGGTCTTGAATACAAAATCAAATTCAGTAATAACCACAATTGTCAGTCCCCAGCCACTACAACAATAAGCCATTGAGAAAATTTGAATGCAGCCCTAATCTCCATTAGTTTATCTCATTTTTGTTATTCAATAGTGCTAAATTTTGCTGGGGGGGGGGGGGGGGGGGGGTTGAGTTACTAGTACCTGACATGGGGAACACTTGAGTGTGAGTCTAACCTATATTCTTAGCAGGTAGAATGCTAACTGTATAGATGAATGAGCACAAATTTCCCAAACAATCAAAGTTAAGATAGACAGGCACGAGACAAGTTGAAAGAACAGAAAGGACATGAAATGAAATCCTTTGATCACATAAACCAAGTAACAATTTCAAAAAGGGGTTCTAGTTTGCATGGCGAAGGATGATAGTATAAATTATAATCCTGAACGATCATGAAGGAGCACTAATTAACTAAGGCCTTTCACGCAAATAAAACACTGAGAAGTTAATTTCAATGTATGAGGAAGCCAAACAATATTGTTGCAATATCTACTTTTAGTAGATCACATCAGTTTCAGACTCCATTCACCCATCTCCCATTGAAAAATATAAGTGCAACAACAAATCTATAAGAGAAATGAACAAAGATAAGTAAAGGTCAAAGTAAATCAAGGGCATCATGAACAAACAAATGATCGAGAAATAAAGGTTTCAACTTTCTCAGTTCATAACGACCAAATCCCAAATTTCCATCAAACCCAACTCATATTTTCGTGAATTGAAAGGGACCGCGTTAATATTATCATCAATCTAATCAGAAAAGAAGAAGAAGCAAAACCAGGAAAAGAAGCATAAAATCCAATCAATCCGACTGGCAAAAAAGAGAGAGAACAATAAAAATTAAAACCCATCTTCAAGGAGAGGAAAGGAAGGTTTACCAGGAGAAGATCGAGGAGGATGTGATCGGGGAGATGAGAGAGATCAGAGAAGTTGTGGAGGTGAAAGACAGCTGCGTGTATTGTAAGAGAGAGTAGGGAAGGAGGAGTAGTACTGGAGCTACTCTTGCTAATATGATGGCTCATTCATTTACTGTTTAATAATAATTAAAAAACAAATTAATTGTAGTATGAAAAAGAGAAAAAAGTAAATCGGAGAACTGGTCTTTCCTTTCTACGCCGTGATTGCAGGGAGGCAGCCAAGTTTTGTCACCTGTGGCGCGGTTTTCCACCGTCGCTTCTTCTCCTTGCTCTGTGATCTACGCTTCCCTCCTCCCACGTCTTTTAATTACTACTTTGCCCCCCTCTTTATCCACTCAATAAAATAAAATTAAAACCTTATACATAAAATTACTGTATTGCTTTAGGAAAAAAATGTTTTATTATTCCCTCCGCTCTTAAAAAAAAGAGAGGGTTTTGATCATTTTTAGTTTTTCTTAAAAAAAAATATTTTTATCATTTTTATATTGAAGAATTAAAATTAATATTATTTAAACGTAATTAATAAAATGAAAACAATTGATTAGAAACACATCAAAAATAGTAATCAATTATTATTTTAATTGCTGTGAAAATGAATTAAGTGTCAAATTTTTAAAAGACAGTGTAAATATCAATTATGATTATCATCGTTTTTTTCTCCCTTAGAGAATTCATTTTTTTAGTAAATTAGAGTGGAATAATAAATAATAATTTATTCCTATCTCAGTTGTAGCATTGAGATTTCTCCAACCAAGACTAGCATTTAATATTTGAGAGATTTGACCTTTTTTATTAATGGAGATTTGAAATTGATGCCTGTCAATGAAATGGAAATTTGATGAATTTATTAAAAATATAAAATTATTCTTTCAATATAATTATTTTCATACTTTAAATTTGAATTTGAAATCCAAACGTAATAAATTCTCCTTATAAAAATAAAAAAAACTTGATAAATTGCCTCTTGTTTACAATAAATCCTACTTTGGTCGAATTAAATAACTAATTTTTATACTCCCTCTGGATTTTATTATTTGTCATTCACTGTTCACGCACGGTCCTTAGACGGCCCGGATGATACACTATTTAACTCCAAAAAATTTCGTACTTTTTTTCCGAACGTACGTAAACTATTAACGAACGTTCGAAAAAAATTACGAATTTTTTTGAGGTGAAATAGTGAGTCATCCGGGCCGCCTAGGGAGGCGTACATGAACAGTAAACGACAAGTAATTCAATCCAGAGGGAGTAATTTTTTAATGAGTTTTTTTCAACCCGGCCCAACATTGTACTATATGATATGCCCAACATTTTTATATGGGCTTGCATTTACAACACATGAGAATTAATTAGAAAATTATAGAAAGAAGTGCATACAATTTGTTAAAGATAAAATAGCAGTAAGGTTTTCCATTCAAATTCTAAAAAAAAAAAGAGTACGGGTGGATGAGATTTAAATTTATCTACATTAAATCGTTACATCAACTTTTATAAAATAAACTGATTCGAACTACTAATTTTTCATTATTAGTCTAATTTCAGCGATTCTCATCACATCACATTGCAAAAAGAAACGAGTCTCGAGTTCGGAATCACATGCGACAGCTGGGGAACGTAGGCAGCCGATGGCTGGTGGCACGGAAGATGTGGATTGTATTGGAGATAGTAATCTTGTTGGTATGGGTAGTAGTACGAGTGTCTGAATCTTGGATCCTCAATGTAAAAACCATATGATCCAAAATGTTGTCATAATAACTAGGGGTGTACATGGGTTGGATCGGGCCGGATATAGGCCATATCCGGCACCGACCCGCCAAATATTTAGCGGGTCAGGTCGGATCGGTTATAGGCCATATCCGCTGATCGACGGGTTGGGTCGGATCGGGCCGGTTATCCGCGGATTGGCGGGTTGACGGATTGAATTTTCAGAACTTAAAATAATGGGTCGGGCCCTCCAATTAGGTCGTCCCATTAACAAAACTCAATTAAAATGCTCAGATGGGCCAAGCCAACTTGGCAGCCCACCCCACTTCTCATCCAAACTAAATAAATAAAAGAGAACCATCAAAACAAATTAATATTCAATATCAAAACAAATTAATATTCAATAAAATTGAATAATCAAGGCTTCTCCATCAAAATCCAAACAAGTAAAACCAGAAAAGTTGAACATCAATGTCTTCATCAACATCAAAATCCAAACAAGTAAAACCAGACCACATGATCAGAAAACAGAAAAGGAGGGAGGGATGGGCGGCGGCGGCGGCGACAGGTTGGGGGAGGGAGCCGAGTCGTGAGGGAGAGATGGGCAGCGACGACGATGACAGGTTGGGAGGGAGGGATGGGCAGCGGCGGCGATGATAAGTTGGGAGGGAGGGAGCCGAGAGGGAGAGGGAGGAAGAGGGTGTGTTGGTGTTTGTCTGCTGCGGGTAAATAAGAAACCTAATATAAACTTATAAGGATGCTTATATAGTTAGGGTTAATGGGCGGAACGGGTCGGTTATACGGGTTTTTAAAAATGTGATCCGTCATCCGACCCGACCCAACTACAACGGGTCGGTTATGTACCCGTTAACCGCGGATTAGACGGTTTTGCTCTTTTGACGGATCGGATTGGGTCGGTTATACGGGCCGAACGGATTGGGTCGGTTTTTTGTACACCCCTAATAATAACCCATTTGTGTTGTTGGGTTGGTATCGTAGAAATGGTCCTCTCCGCCTAATTATAAGAAAAAAATCTCGCCGAAAGTATGAGTAAAGATTAGGATTTAAAATTTAAATTTCGCGTTTCACGTAAATTTACTTATCTCAAAATTACCCATGATCATTTCTTATTATTGTTTCAAAAGTTATGTATTTTCCATTTATTCTCCTCTAGCTCCCAAACAAAGTATATAGCATACATTTTTATTTTTATTTTTATTTTCGAATAAAGTAATTTACGGATTATTAGTAATAAAAAAATGTGAAAGTTTTAACAAATTTTAGCTTATAAAAAAAGTTTAGAGAATATTTTTTTTAATAAACAAATGTAAGATTCGAATGGAATAATTTATAGAATTATTTTTATAATATGTTACATGGAAAGAGTAATTTTAATGATTTTGATATAAGTATATAATATTTTTTAACAAAGAAATAAGTAAATAAATTGTTTTCTCACTAACCAGTGCATTGATTCCTGGAAATAGCAAAGAAAAAACGAAAAAAACATAACCAAATGCCCATTTTTCATTTTCATCTACTTCTATTTTGACCGAATTCTGGTTCTAATATCTAGGGTTTTAGAAATTCAGCTAGATTAATGCTCCCCTCTCTCTAATCCGTTCGTTGCTTGTCCTTGTCATTTCGACACCACCCATCTCACTATCAAACCGCCATCAGAGTGTGTGGATCTTACAAAGTCACTGCCTTTAGCATTAACGAATTCTTCTTTACTCGTAAGTCACATTGAAACTTTTCATTTTGAATTACTTCTTGTGGTGTAATCCATTTCAGTAGCAGGGTTTTTTTTTTTTTTTTTTCTGTTTGGTTATAAGCAGAAACTGTGCGAGACGGAAATGAGTAAAATTTCTGGGATGTGAATGTCTTATACTGTGTTTTGTCCTTTCTTATTGAAGAAAAATGATTACGAATTGACTTGTGTAGGCAGAGTATGGCATTCCGCATTTTGGATTTTTTTTAGGGATTTTTCGAATGCGTTGAGTTCAAATTCAGCTCTTTGCTGCAACTTCATCATGATTTTAAGCTCTCATCTGTCTTTATACTGGTTAATTTATAATTTTGACTCGCGTTTTACTTTCTTCTCTATATTAGTTCGTAATTCTTCTTTTCTAACTTTATCTTCTTGAATTCGTTTATAAATTTCTGTGCTTTGATGTGTTGGGCATTTGTTACTTGAGTTAATAGTTTTGGTGCTCCTCTGCTGGTATATAACGACACTAAATCTAATGAATGACATGAGTTGGTTCTGTATGAAATCTGTGATGTGAATCTTTGGGATTTGATGCGTGTTAGAATTCACTAACTGAACAGATGGGTCAGATTTACTGTCTAGTGGCGATGTGTTATTTAACCTTCTCTCTGTTTCCTTCCTTATATCCTAGTACTAGTATGGAGAGCTTTGCTTAGTGTTTACTTTGATATTCAGCTTTGATCTATTAATTACTGGATCGATGCTATTTTCTTCTCCATGTTTTCGCATTGCAGCTAAAGTAACAGTACATCATATAGACTCTTGACACCAGTGACAGGGATGTCAAAATCACTTTTATAGAAGATTTTTTGCATGGTATGCTCTTCCTTTTGGACATTGATGACACATTTTGTTTCCATTTTATGATCCACATGCTGAATTGGCTGTCTCGCTTTTGGTATTTCAATCAAATCCAAACAATTGTTATATTTATATTAGTTTAATGAGAAAGAGTGAAAGCTTATGCATCATCCATTCTCTGGATTTAGCTTGGATTGAAACAAAATAAAACTTCACAATTGATGGAATCTTCAAATATTCTTGCATTTTCACTAAAATGTCACATTCATTAATACCATGCCAACTGGTCTTTGTTGGTAGCTCTATTTTCACCATTGATCATCTGCCCATGAGAAGATGTGTTCACTCCTCCAGGAGGAGGCAGGAGAACCACTTGTTGGGGAGTCACTTATTAGTTACATGGGAGCATGGGAATGCCATTTTACCTGTTAATGTTGCGTGCTTTTGTGTTTGTACTTGGCTTCAGCGATGCTTGTATTAAATGTTGATTAGTCAGAAAAAAAAATCTTTGTTGGCTGCCCTGAGTTTGTCCTGTCACTTTGCCTAGTAGGCAGAATTGACCATTTAGCTATTGTTTTCGTTGCATATACTGTGAGTATATAGAAAAGCTCATTGTGCTTCTGCTGTTTATTAAGCTGATCCTGAGGAAAATCATTAAGAACATGCAATGGAATTTGGCAAATTTGTGTGGTAGAAGTTTACTGAGTTTGTCTGTGTTCTTTGTTAGCATTCTTCAACCATACCGAATGGATGGGGAGGTGCTGCAGTTTCAGTTCTCCCTTCTCCGGATCTGATTCCATACTGGAGAGTTACCCTTTACTGTTGTCCTTAGTTCTTACTTGGCGTCCATTTAGCTTCAACTTGGAAATCACATTCATTTCACATTGTAAGTGAGGTAGAAGTAAGTACTGATTTACTTTCTTCTGTGTGACCTTTTCTTGTTCAGGCCTATTAGAGAACTGCAATGGGGTCATCCAGTGGACCAAAGTTATCTGGAATTCAAAAACAAGTGCTTAGCCTATATAGAGGGTTTCTACGAGCTGCTCGTTTGAAATCTCATGAGGACCGGGTCAAGATTGAATCAGTTGTGTCAGCTGAGTTCCGCCGTAATTCGAAGGAAGTTGATCGCAAGAATTTCATGTATATTGAATATTTGATAAGGCGTGGTAGGAAACAGCTCGACCAGCTCAAGAGTCACGATACCATTGGATTGACATCTGTGAAACTCAGTTCATCTCAAGCTGAGTATACCAAACGTTGAGCATGACCTGATGATTTCCTTATATATTCCCTACTTCAATTGTTTCGTGGGTTAAGAATAAATGGTTGAACCCCACCAATGCCAGTTTTTAGGTTAGTTGTTTTACCTGGACAAGTAGGACCCCTTGAACATAAATATCAACTATTCTCTGTTATATCATATTCATTAGCGGTGAAGAAATCTGGCATTTGTGAAGTTTAGCTAAGACGAATGACCAGATCATAGATTGCATGTTGAATTGTTTCAGGCAGAAGCCACATTGTTGTATTTTGTGCTGGAGTTGTTTATGCTAAAAGAAGGCACCGAGCCAACAGAGGAGCTCGAGTTAGCGGCAAGATCGAATGGTTGAGGGATGTTGGGAGCAAGTTCGGGTTGGGGAAATAGATTGCGATGTCTTCCAATCGACAACAGAGGTGAGACCAAGTGCTGTGTTTGCAGAGAGAGAGAGCTAGTAAAACCTTGAACAGGGTTTTGTTGGAATTAGATGATGTTTTTCATCATAGTGACATTATTGATTGCTTCATGATCAAAGTAGAGTAACTCTCGGTTACCTTATGGTGTTTCCAGAGAAATTGCTCTATCGCTGCTAATTTTCTTTTGTAAAACAAAACGACAGTGGATTATCATGTGGACTAGTTAGAAACAAACTTACACTAAAAAAGTTGAAAACAAAAACAACCATAGATATGGATTGTCACATGATTTCCTTGTTTTTATTATTAATCTTAAGTTTAAATTAGAGTCCATCCTCCAACATGATTTACGTTCTCAAATTTTGCCTAAAGTCATTTGAGTTTAAATGAATTCGTCAAGAAAATATAAAAACTTCGTGTTTATTACTTAAAAAATAAAAAATAAAATCTTTTTTATAAAATAAATAACATCTGAATCAAACCGGTTCAATCTATTTCCCCCCGATTTACTCGCTTTTTTAGTCCAGAATATCGGACCTAACCGATTTAGGGTCTGTTTGGCGTTCCAATTCTAGTTGAAAAAGTTCTGCGGGAAAAGTTCTGTGGGAAAGTGACTTTGGTAAATGGAAAAGTTAGATACTTGAGGTGTTTGGTAAAACAGTTTTTTAAAACTATGGTTTGGATGAAAAATGACCATAAAGGGTATAAAACCCATTTTTAAAAAATTAATAAAAATAGAAAAAGTGGATCTAGAATTATTTATCTTGAGATAGAGATTTTTTTGTGGTAGTTTTTAATTTATTATATTGATTATATAAAGTAAAAAAATTAAAATGAATTGAAAAAAAAAAAATAGGAGAGAGGGAAGTCCAAAAGGACTTCCAGTTGCCCCATTGGAGCAAAATGCTCCAATTTGGCTTTGGAGTAAGTGTAACACTTAGGGTCTGTTTGGCGTTCCGGTTCTAGTTGGAAAAGTTCTATGGGAAAAGTTCTGTGGAAAAATGACTTTTGGTAAATGGAAAAGTTAGATACTTGAGGTGTTTGGTAAAACAGTTTTTTAAAACTATAGTTTGGATGTAAAATGACCATAAAGGGTATAAAACCCATTTTTAAAAAATTAATAAAAATAGAAAAAATGGATCTAGAATTACTTATCTTGAGATGGAGATTTTTTTGTGGTAATTTTTAATTTATTTTATTGATTATATAAAGTAAAAAAATTAAAATGAATTGAAAAAAAAAAAAAGTAAGAGAGAGGGAAGTCCAAAAGGACTTCCCGTTGCCCACTGGAGCAAAATGCTCCAGTGGGAGGCAAGGCCAATTTGGCCTTGCCTTGAAAATGACTTTTTAAAAAGTCATTTTGGAGTAGGTGTTACCAAACACCTACTCCTCCTATTTTCTACTCGGGAAATGACTTTCCCGAGTAGAACCGGAACGCCAAACGCCCACTTACTCCTCCGATTTTCTACTCGGGAAATGACTTTCCCGAGTAGAACCGAAACGCCAAACGCCACCTTAAGGTTTGGTTCACTAATTCACCAGCCGGGCCGGTTGGTTTAGTTTGGTCCGGTTTGATTACTAGGATAGGAAAGACTAGAAATTGAGCAGAGCACCTTGAAATGCGGTATCCTATCAGGATGAGTAAGCTGTGTACTGCTGTTGCTACCACCTGCATATACTGCCATGCATGCACGCTTGCCAGACGTCTGCTTCTCTCTCCCCTCGCCGTCTCAACCTGCACCTGTCCACCGTCTCTTTCAAACACGTGTAGTTACAGAGAGGATGTGATACCCCAAAACCCTAATCCCCATTTTCTTCTCATCACATTTCTCCCGTCACCTCCACTCTTCGCTGTCTGCTGCTCAAAACCTGATTATGCTCTACTAATCCAACCTTAACCATCAGGTAAATGATTATCTTCAACCCTTTCTCCTTTCAATTCCATTTGAATTACAAAGATGTTTACTTTTTTCTTGGGATTTTTATGTTCTTTCTGCCCAATAATTTTGCCCTTGTCTGCTTAAAATCTCCCCTTTTTCTTTTTATTTGTAGAATATTTATTCTCTTTTCGTATAATTCCGGGGATTCCTGTAATTGATCCTCTTAATACATGTTTGTAGAGAATGGAACTTCTTGTATGATTCTGTCCAATATTAGGAGGTTTTTAAGATAATTTTTTCCTGACGGTATTGAACAGAAATTAAATAATTGTACTTACTTTATTTTGTTCTGTTGGCAACCATGGAAAAAAGTAGAATGTTTTCAATTGTTTCACACTTGTGTGTCCTGCAGTAAGAATGGGGAGTCTTGAATGATCATTTTCTAGAATTAGTAGATGTTTTGTTTTTCTTTTCACTTTTTGTTTACTAATTCAGAGAGAAATGGGAGGGTTTCAATTGTTTTCCTTGGTGCTGTTTGATTAATTATGTTGAACATTGAAAATTGTTATGCAGGATGGGAGACTCATACATGGAGTGGGAGAGTCAGGCAGCCGAAGCTGAAGAAAACAGGGGAAATATGAATTGGCTTTTAGACAAGGGATTTACTCTGGGAAAAAGGGTTTTGGTTGCGGGGTTTCTGATATCTTCTGTCCCAATTGTGCTTCCTCCCCTTGTTGTTATGTCGGCGGTGGGGTTGGCTTGTTCTGTGCCTTATGGAATTCTCTTGGCTGGCTATGTTTGCACTGAGAAGATTATGAGTAAACTACTACCAGGTTCTGCGCCTTCTTCTCGTCCTTCTCTGGAATACAGGGAAAAAGATAGTGATGATGAAGATTTTGATGCACCTTTTATGGAAAATCAGCCCGTAGAAAAAGTTAAGATGCAGTTTGAAGAGAGAGATGAAGAAAAACCAATGGAAGAGAACATGGCAAAAAATGATGGGACTGGAGAATTGGGGAAAGAAGAATCCAGTATGGAAAGAAGGGATGCTTCCATGGGTGATGTCTCTGGTGTTATGATTTCCATTGAGGGAGATGCCATAAGTGGAAGCAATGTTAAAGAAGAGGAGGCACCATTTGAGGTTACTGGTGTGGCTGTGGAAGTATTTTGTGGTATTGGAAATGAAAATGATGAGCTAGTTAAAGAGACTAGAGAATTGATAGAAAATATCAGGAATGAAAGTAAAGCTGAAAACCCAGTGGAAAAAATGGAACAAACAGTGGTTGAAAATTATGAGGAGATAGTTAAAGAGGCCAGAGAACTGATAGAAAACGTCAGTAATCAAGGTAAAGTTGAGAACCAAGTGGAAAAAACTGAACAAGAAGTAGTTGAAAATGGACGCAAAGGAAGTTCACTTGCAAGAGAAGTTGCTGTTGGAAGCGCGTCAGGCTTGCTTGATGACAAAAATGCAACTGCTCAAAAGTACTCTGATGAAGGTAATGGAACAGTCTGGTGGCAAAGTTTTGACTTGGTTACGATGTCATTATCTACAGACTACAGCTTGTGTTCTTTCTGATTTTAAGTCAAATTATGGATTCTCTTTGTTCTTGATTTAATTAATGAAATCTGTAGGGAAAGGAGAGCTGCCAAAGAAGCATGAAGAAATAGTTGATGCCTCAAAAGTTACTGTCTCAGCAGCTGTGAGCAAGCCGGAAAATCAAGGAACTTCCTCTAATAAGGAGCCCGATTTGCCTCCCGAAAAGGTACAAATACGTTACAAATACAATGCAATTACGGTATTGCTTTTTGATCTGTTTGAATAATTGATCACACAACCATGGTACTATCTTGCTGATACTTGAGGATCATACTTATTCATGCATGCAGAAGAAGAATAAGAAAAGAGTCAAAAAGTGAAAGAGTAATTGGACAATGATCAACGAGGACTGGTAGAGAGATTAGGTTAGTATTCCAGAAATTCAACCCTCCTTAATGTAAAGGCATTAGCTTCCCTGATGGCAGGCTAATGAATAAATCTCTCAAATTGCCTATACTTTTTTTCTCATCCTGGGCACCGGATAGACTTTGATAGTATTACATGCATGCATTAATTTCTATTTGTTTAGTGTTGGTGTTATGCTTAACTACTCCAGAGCATTGTTTCTGATAGCTCTGTGGATTTCTTTCTGGCACAAAAAACATCCTGGCTGTCAACAAAACATCTCTTTTTGTTTGTTCTTGGAGGATTGTCTGTCATATTATTTCATCAAACTCCATGCTACTGCTAGAAATTGATCATCGATTCAGTACGTTAGATAGATTTACGTACTAGATACATGAATAAGCTACAAAATCTCTTTCCTACATTAGTTTTTCACTGAAAAACTCTTATGATATACTCTAAAACCAACCAACTAAATCAAAATATTTTACTTGGACTACACTATAATTTTTACTTTACTAAAGCAAGATTTGATACTTTCAACTCTTCCTAGATTCAAATTTTATCTTGATAAGCTTACAATTTAACTGGATTCTAACCTTTACTTATGCCTGAGATTGTGCCGTGTTTTCCGTTTGAGAAAGGTTACATTGTAAATAATGGTGCTTTTGTTATATTTATTTCTTGAACATTATACATTTCTTGTAAACGGGGCTCAAATGTCCTACTCAAGATCTTGAAGTGAGGGTTGGCATCAAACATGCTTTGTTCCAGGAGTAGTTGTTCAATTCATTCGTGATTAAAATGTGTTGGTAAGAAGCTTATATGATTTTGGAAGATCTAATAATCCTCTCATAAATATTTTCGTTCTTTTTCATACTATTTTTTTGTTTTGAACTTATTAGTTTCGTGGTTTTTTCCACTTTTCTTTTTAAAGAAAAAAATAGTAAGTGTCTATATGGAATCAAACACTGTGGTATCCTTATCCGTGACTACAAGGTGGGAATATGGAAGCTTTAAGAATAGAATAAACCCTAGCTCAGTCTTTTATTGCGTGACTAGGGCACAACTAGTCTTCCATCCTCCTCATAGTTAATTCTGCGTGTTCAAGGCTGCATGTGGTGGAACAAGTGTCCTAGGACAAGTGGTTCTGGATGGGCTAACGTTCATCAGGATCTCCTAGAAGCAATCGTAAAAGGAACATCTGTGGTCGAACAGATCCGATGCCGCGCTGTCTGCAAGAATTGGAATCAGCTCAGAAAAAATATTGGTGCAGCGGAAGCGTGGCTTATGTGGTATAGGTGGAATGCACGTCTCTCTACTAGTGTGTGCAAGGTATACATCCCGTCTCACCAGAAGGTTTACTCTGTCCTCCGAGGAGAAGAGGGAAGAGACTTTGATCAAATACAACATGTTTCTTCAAAGTCTGGATGGTTTGTTTTTGAGGAACAGAGAATATGCTTGAACGGTGATGTATTTTTAGTTGTGTTCTGCCCCTTTACTAATCAGGTTGTCAGATTACGTGCATCAGATGATTATGACAGCTTATTTGTTACCTTCTCTTCGATCCCAAGCTCTCCAGATTGCATGTTCTTTGCGATGGTTGAATCCCCTATTTCTGAAGAGAGAAGCAAAATTGTAATTAGTTTGTGTCAGGCAGTAGTTCAAGCTTGGGAAACGTTTCAAGTTTGTGTTATTAATGGGGATATGTGGAGCTAGTGTGTAGCTTATTTGGATGGAACTCTCTATTGTCTTTTAGTTGGGGAACTTTGGGGGCTTTCGACGTAGCAACGAAACAGTGGTGGGTACTGAAGTAGGCTGATACCGGGGGGGATCTATAATGACTTTTATGCTTGGGGATATCTGGTGGAGTCTGATGGGGAAATCCTACGGGTGTATAAGGAGAGTGGTGAGAAATATGAGGTTCCAAGGTTTGATTTATTGCAAAACGAGTGGGTGAAGGAAGTGGATTTGAGAGATAGAGCTCTTTTCTTGATGTTAATTCACCTTTTTCTACCTTTTCAATACCAGCAGTTGGGGAAGCGAAAGAGTTAACAATACCTGTTAATGGTAATTACCAAAATACTTTACAGTCGACATCTCCTCTTCAACTTTTTAGCAATCTTGGGCTCATAGATGTAACTGGAGCACTGTCAGCAATTTGGATTACACCTCCTGGACAAACTTCTTGGTTGAAAAACTGAATCCAATCTATTTATGTGACTAGTTAATTATATATACCATCTACATAGCATTGTCCTTAACTTTTCCACTCAATGTTTCTATTCATTTTGTTTTGTTTTCGGATGTGTGGTTTACATAGTTTGCTTCAGAGTAGCAATAATACCAAAACTTTTCTGGCTACACAGTGTTAGACAGGTTTCTTGCAGGCATTAACTGTTCCAAAAGTGAATGTGTACATTTTTTGAGCATTTTTCATGTCTTGAATGCTTTTGAAGTGTCAACATTTAACCAGGTGAAGAAGTTAGTGCTGTGTGCATTGATCTATCAACGTAACTCAAATTTAGATTACCTGCAATATGATCATTATGATATAGTAGTTGTTTTAATTCAGCATATCCTTTCTCCTTTGGTTGTTTTCTATTGAGGATGGCTTGTGTGAAAAAAATAGTAATATTTGTTCAAATAGATGCAGCTAGAAATTGAGCATGGGTGCAGTAGATAATGCCAGTTTACGTGTAAACTAGGTTTCAGTTTTCAATTTTTTTAAAAAATTGATTGCAAAGCAACTGATATTTTGTGCTACATGCAGATATTATATAGCGAAGAGAAGATATGGAAGCAAATTGATGCATTGCGTGCGATAGTAGGATATACAGCAGCAGTGAAAGCGACATGTGTTGATGAGCTGAAGGCCCTTTACATTTTCACCGGAGTACAGCCACCCGCCTCATTCAAGGACCCTTCTGATCTGGTGGAGGCTAATGACAAGCTTCGATCCCTCATGTCCATTGTTGGGGTGAAGTAGGCATATTTTTCTGTTTTTTTTTGTTCTTGTTTGGCATATTTTTCTTAGTGAGCACTGTTGTTTCATATCATGGGTATGCTTCCATATGCTTTACGGTTATCCTTTTATTAGAATGTGCTTCTGCTAATAATATCGTAGTGTATGTTCCGGACAAAATGTGAAGTTTCCGAGATATTTGCTGTTCGGTTTATTTGGTTAAATTATCTTTGTTTCTTTTAGCGTTACTCCTCGAGAACTGTAGTCCTGGACTATTTCACTTGGAAGAGAGGAGTTCCTTTTTCTTTTCAGTTGATGGATGAGCACTTTTCTTAACATCTAGACCTCAAACTGGTTGAAGATCGCAGGTCTAATGCGTGCAACTACTTGTAGTTTTGTTGTAGCTGACTGGCATGTATTTTTACGAACACCGTCTGTTTGATTGACGGTGCTTTGACTCGTGAACTTTCCGAAATCAAACGGGGTTCGCTTCAAATATCTCCGATTGATGTTTCAATTAGAGAGTACTATCCGGTTTTTTAAAAAAATTAGTTTAATTCCGTCGTCTCAGACTTCGCCTCTCCTATTTTTTTTTCCTAGCTCCACTCCTGATTGCATTGCGTTGGCAGTAGATGAAATTAAAATTGATATTGCATCTTTTTACTTTGTGGAGAAGCTAAGAAAGCTGGTAATGAATTAGTAACATAAACATCTAACCATGGTTAGATCCATTTTGGACTGGTTATTCTCCATTTGAGTTTTTTTTTATGTCGAGGGTGGTTGATTTTTTAATTTCATTGCTCTAGGGGCTAAAATGGGAGGGGTAGTTGTGGAATTAAAAATGCTCACAAGTTTTTTTTTGATGTTTAAATATACTTAGATCAATTTATATCTGCAAGTACAAAAGACGCGATTGCCTCGAGGCATTCCTCTATTCATACATTTCCTAAACCGGAAATCAAAGCCATTTGGCTCAATTCATGAGCAGGGACATTCTCGGACCGTCTTGTGCAATTGAAGCTAGAAGACAGGTGTGCCACCTCTTCCAGAATTAATCCTGCATAGCTTAATGGGTAATCTGAATTGGTCAGGGCCTTGATGTTCTGCAAACAGTCAGACTCAGCGATAATCCTGTCGTAACCCCATTGGCGTGCCTGTGTAATTGCGTCTCGTAGCGCCAAAGCCTCCGCTGTTTGGACATCAGTCCCATTGGCGTGCCTGTGTAATTGCGTCTCGTAGCGCCAAAGCCTCCGCTGTTTGGACATCAGTTCTCTGCGGAAGGTAAATTGCTCCTGAGAACAAAGTAACACCCCTTGCATCTCTTGCGATAAATCCCAAGCCAATTCCAAAGGTCCCTGTTACTGCATCCGTGTTGATCTTCACCACCCCTGATTTACTGCATCCGTGTTGATCTTCACCACCCCTGATTGAGGAGGTTGTCATTTCTTATCTACCTGTTGGGGAATTATTGTATTTGGTTTATGTTGTCTGCACCTTGCTTCCTTGTAGTCAGACAACAGTTTCCTGCCTCGAATTACTACCTCTTGGGTTGATTCATCGCATTGCCGGAAGATCCTATTATTCCTCGATGTCCAAAGTGACCAAAGAGTGGATATAATCTTCTCTAAGTTTGATTCATCGACTGATGCTTTTAGCCCTGTGAGCCAAACCACCCAATTGTCCTCAGGCAACCCCTGGATCCTGTTGGAGAAAGCTATCTTATCCCAAACCCCCTTCGCGAAAGGGCAATTCAACAACAAATGTGATGTGGATTCAACCTCTCCATTGCAACAAGGGCACATAGGATCTAGCGAAACACCTCTCCTCACAAGATTCAATCTGGTCGGGAGAGATTCACTTCCCAGCCTCTATGTGAAGTTCTTAATCTTTGGAGGGATGGAAAGTCCCCACAAAAATTTCCACCAGCCACTACTGGAGTTTGAATTGTCTGAAGATGTAGCCGATGTCAGATAATGGTACCCGCTTCGGACTGAATATTTTTCATTCGTTGTTCCCTTCCATATAAGAGTATCATTCGCCTCATTCTGACTAAGCGGTAGACTTAATATCGCCGATACTTCCTGTGGTAGAAAGAGATGCTCCACTAGGTGCGTCTTCCAGCATCTCTGATCTTTGTCAATAAGTTCAGCCACGGTTGCCTCCTCATGAAGACCCCTAACCGGAGTTGTGTTCATCCCATCTGAAGTCGTCAGTAGCCACGAGACTTTCCAAATTCATATCCGTTCACCATTCCCTACCCTCCAAAGGCATCCCTTTTGGAGTACCAATCTCCCTGCCATTGTGCTACGCCATACGTAGCTAGGTCGAGATCCAATCCCCGCTTCGAGGAAATCTGTGCAGGGATAGTACCGCGCCTTCCAGATCTGGGAGAGGAGGGTGTTTGGGTATTTATGCAAACGTCATCCTTGTTTTGCTAGGAGTGCAAGATTAAAATCCCTTACATTCCGAAACCCCAATCCTCCCACATCCTTTGATCGACAGAGCTTTTCCCAAGCCATCCAGTACATCTTACGCTCTTCAGAATTTCCCCCCACCAGAATCTTCTTGTCGCCTTCTCTGTCTCTGTTTAGCGTTCCGGTTCTGGTCCGAGAAGTGCTTTGGGAAAAGTTCTGTGGAAAAAGAACTTTTTGAGAAAATGCTGTGAGATACCTGAGGTGTTTGGTAAACATTTCTTTAAAAGTGCTGTGGGAAAATTATGATTTGAATGTAAAATGACTATAAAAGTCACCGTTCTATTTCAAATATTGTTAATATAAATTATTTAAATTAATCTATTTTTAAAACAAATAATTAAAAAAAATGCAATTAAATGGTATAAAACCCATTTCTAAAAATTTAATAAAAATAGGAAAAGTGGATCTAGAATTACTCATCTTGAGATGGAGATTTTATTGTGCTAGTTTTTAATTTATTTTGATCTATTATATAAAGTAAAAAAATGAAATTAAAAAAAAAAAAAAAATAGGAGAGAGAGAGGCAAAAACTTGAGCTTTTGCTGGAAGCTCCAATTTGGAGCTTCTCCAAAAGTGGCCAAAAGTGGCCAAAAATCGGTTCTGAGGAGTGGGCTTCTCAAGAAGCCCACTTTGCCAACAATTGCCAAACGCCCACTTTTGACTTTTCGTTTCGAAACAGTGCTTCCTGTCGCAGAACCTAAACGCCAAACACCACCTCTATGTCCTCACAAATGGAGGTTGGGATCTCGAAGCAACTCATTATGTATGTCGGAATGGACTGGATAACCGATTTGATTAGTATTTCTCGGCCAGCTTGTGATAACTTTTTCTCCTTCCATCCCCCTAACCTCTTGCAAATCTTATCTTGTATAGATGTAAACATCCCTTTCTTGTTGCGACCAAAAGACACTGATAGCCCCAAGTACCTGGAATGGGATTCCGTCGCCACCATACCTAGTCTTGCTTTCACTCGAGCTTTGGCGTCTTGTCCTACGTTCTTGCTGAAGTTGACTTTCGATCTTCTGACCCGAGGCTTCCTCATATTCCTTCAGAATGGAGCTAATGGTTGCTGCCTCACATTCATCTGCTTTTGCAAAAATCAAGCTGTCATCAGCATAGAACAAATGACTAACCTGAGGGTTGCCCGGACTGACCTTGTATCCGTGTATCCTATTTAAAGAGGCTGTCGTCTGAAGCATCGCTGAGAGGCCTTCAGCACAAAGAACAAACAGATAAGGGGACAATGGATCTCCCTGCCGGAGACCCCTTTCAGGATAGAAAGTAGGTCCTGGGAATCCATTTAAAAGGATGGAGTAGGAGACCGTTGAGACACAACACATCACTAAGGAAGTCCATCTAGCCGAGAAACCCATGCGGGTCATGATAGCCTCTAAAAAATTCAACTCTACTCTATCATAGGCCTTGCTCATATCAAGCTTGACGATCCAATCAACCTGGTCCAGATCGTCTTGTGTTCATACTGTGGAAGATCTCTTGGGCTATCAGAGCATTGTCAGTAATGAGTCTGCCCGGAACATGCTCACAATTTTGGTAACTGGAATGGTTAGAGTAGATTGACATTCGTGGCAATAAATAACATTTGTGGTATGTACAGTAAATGCATTGCTCTACGGGCTAAAATGGGAGGAGTAGTTGTGGAATTCAAAATGCTCACAATTTTGGTACTTAGAATGGTTAGAGTAGATTGACATTCGTGACAATAAATAACATTTGTGGTATGTACTGTAAATGCCTAAAATCATCTAAAAATTTGGTCGGATTGGTTGGTCCGATCGAAAAATCGAAAATCACAGTAAAGCTGATTCGATTTAACCTTTTAGAGTACAAATGTAAAAAAATTGGGTTTGACTAGATCAATTTTTTGTTGAATCGGACGGTTTACCTGAAACAGCCCGAGTCAAGCAAATTTTGTTTTGTTTTATATTTAGGCAAAACGGAAACGTTCTGATAAATGAATTTGACAAAAAATAGAAAATTAAAAACACACTTTTCGTCGCTGGACGGTTCATTGCATTTTCTTTTAGTTATTCCGTTGTTTTTATTTTATATTTACTATATCTGAAAGAAAACAAAGGAAGAGAAGAACCATTGTGCAGGAGAAAGTTAAAAGACTAAACTAAAACAAATTCGAATGGAATAGAAAAGAAAAAAAAGGTAAACTACATAAATACTCTATAGTTTATTAAATGTTTCATTCATTTAACCCTTATAGTTTAAAAGTTTGTAATGTCAATCCTAAAAAATCCTAAAAGTTGTAATATTAAAAAATATCAATTTTAAAAACATAAATAAAATTTAAACTGTTTTTTTCCTCATTGTCTTAAGTTTTTGACCAAATTTTATAAAACTTTACTTTGTTTATTGTTTTATTTGAATTTTTTTAACTATTATAAAATTAAAATTACCATTTTCAGGAAACTATTAAGTACACTATGGTTTTTTTTTTATGTAGTTTATGCAAAGAAAAAATGAACTACACTTTTTGGGCTCACGTTAACTAATAGGCCATCAACTAGTGGGCAGGCTAATGGGCTTCTCTGAACATAATTCTCTGATCTCCTTACCCCAGCCAGCCCCGGAGGTTGCAACAAGAACAGTAGATTGTGCTTTATACCTACAAAGTTAATGTTGGTAATCATTCATATTATTGAGATGAGATATCAAGAACTCGATATGAGCAATGAGCATGCATTTATTAATTAAAAATTATTTTTTCCAATACTTCAACTCGAGACATAACCATCTCTACTTTTAGAAAAAACCCATCATATATCTTAACAGCTATTCATAAACAAGCAAAATGGTATCTATTCACCTCTTTTTGTCTTAACAACAAGTAATCAAATTGAAGTCTAATTCAAGTATTTATTCAACTACAATGCAGTAAAACTTGGTTATACAATAAACAAGCTCAACATTTTGTTTACTGTATACAGTAATGGAGCCATCTACTATATAAGCTTTTCCCTATGGCTGTAGAAGTGAATGTTTCTTCAACAAAACTATGGAAGTCATCGCATTAGCTGCGCTTCCTCTAAAGATGCCTTGCTGCATAAACGCTCAATTGGGAAATACCGTCGCAATTCCCATCTTCTATAAGATTTCCCTAGTGCACAAAATGTTCCGCAGAGCAAAGCTTTCACCAAAAGCATCATCTTTTAAGTTGCCTCCTAGCCAAGGCAGGGACCTTCTTAGGAATGTAGTAGACCTTGTAGCTCACCTAGCATCCAAATTTGAAGAGCTCAATCCTAGAAGATAATAAGTGGATCCATAATAAGAGAATATGTCTTGAAAACTTTTAAGCACGTGAAAGATGTAAAGAATATATAAAAAAAACTAGAACAATTAGCTCACTAGTAAAGAATGTGTTTTTTACTAGGTCACCACTATAATGGATAAAATAATGGAAAACAATGACATAAAGAGGTGATATCAAGCAAAATATGGCCAAAATGTTATATAATGAGAATAACATAAATAATAGTAACGGGATGTTAAAATTACGTCATATAAAAAATATTGTATAATGTAATTGTAACGAATGATTTTTAATATTATGATAGCAACTAAGGAAAATTCATTAATTACCCTTGTATGGGAAAAAATGACGATGGAAAGAAGAGGAAATGAAGGGGGAGTGAGAGAAATTAATGAATTTTCATTAGTTGCCATCATGATATTAAAAATCGTCCGTTATGTTATATTGTCTGTTATATGACTTAATTTTAACACGTCTCCTAACTATAAAAAAAAATCCTCTTGAAGTGGGAGGAACGAAAGAAAATTAGAATTTTGATTCATGCATTCATATATTACCCAAGATAAATATTTAGGCCTCCCATCGCTGATAAACAAATCCAAATCAGACACCTTCAAGATGATCAAGGAAAAAGTGGCGTCGTGCAAATTGGAAGGTTGGAAAGGCAAAATCCTTTCACTAGGGGGGAAGAAAATCCTAATTAAGGCAGTAGCTACAGCGGTCCCATCCTACTCCATGTCTTGTTTTCGATTACCTCTTAGTCTCTCCAAGGACTTGAGCAAAATGATAGCAAGATCTTGGTGGGGATAACCAAATCAGGAAAGAAAAATCCATTGGGTTAATTGGAACTCTATATGCGAAAACAAGAAGAACGGGGGCATGGGCTTCCGCGACTGGGAAGCCTTCAACCAAGCTTTTTTACCTAAACAAAAAAAAAAAACTTCTACAAACAAAACATTAATATACATAATGGATTTAATTATCATATAAGTAAAGATGTAAAAAAATGAGTAAGTTGAAACCCTATTATGTAAAAAAATAAATGAAATACGTACATAAGGAGTTTTGGTAGGGATGCAAATATTGCAATACCGATCTCATAACTTGCGTAAGTGACAAAACTGATTAATTCGCTCGAAAAAGAATACGTTAAGAAAATTCAATATTAAAAAACGTGTATTAGAGATGTATCTAAGTGATGATCAAATTCCTCTTCATCAAATTAACCCAAATACTAATAAAAAAGTTATCATTATTTTACAAATAATTTACTTGGGGAAATGGTTTTATGAGCATCTAGTGGGTCTAAAAAGTCAAGGTGGGGAAAAATAAAATAAATATCCATAAAATAAATAAACAAAAAGATTAACCAACTTAAAGTTGAAACTAACCTTAGCTTCCATGAACACCATATCCAATGATCATATATAAAATTATGTGATTTTTTATATTTTTAAAATTTAATCCTTTCAAACATCATAACTTATATCATAACTCTAGTTAAATAAATGAATTGATTTTAATTTAATTTAATAGTGCAACTCAAAAGATTTTTAATTTATTTAATCAATATGTAGTTATTAACTTATTATTTACTATTGGAATATCTACGTGGGATGAGATGCCTTGTCACATGATTGTATTGGTCAAGGTGGCAGCTGATGTGGCATCGCCATATAGCTTCATTTATAATAATACACTCTCTTACTTTCATATATATATATATATATATATATATATATATATATATATATATATATATATATATATATTAAAACATGTGCTTTTTTACCACCTATAGTTTGCCTAGGCACGTGCGACAGTCTATAACAAAAAACTGTTTTTTTTCCAGAAAGTATATATACATTACGTTGGAGATTTAAACAGCATTGAAGTTTTATTGCGTTCATGACACTTTGAATCTATATATATATATGAGTTTTGCTAACCTGCTCACTTAATCTACGTTAATTTTATTAAAACATATAAGGGATAATTCTCTATCATTCTAATTAATACCCTATTAATTAATTGATTAATGATATCTTTACTTCCTCTCTCATGCCGATCTTCTCACTTTCTTCTTCTTTTTTCTTTTTTCTTTTTTCCCACTTTCCATCCGTGTATACATAAGTCACCACCGCCACTATTGAAACCTCCTCCCCCACCAAAATCATATCCTCCGTAATCGTAATTGTCAGTTTCAATGTCAATATTGGCGGCGGCCATAGCGGCACCACCACTGGTATTAAATCCACTTCCATGCCCTCTTTTATTTTGTAGGTTAAACAGATAGGAAACAAAGAATAGAAGAAACATTAGCGGCACCACCACTGGCATTTTTATTTTTATTTAAAAAATAAAATAGAAAACTGTTGTTTGTTCCGTCTAATTAATCAAGAAAATGACAAATTGATAATCTGATCCGAAATGAATAAAAGAATTATATATACATTCTCGCCGCTGCATCGGTCCTATACCACAAAACCGGAAAAAAAGAAAAAAGAAGAAGAAAGTGAGAAGATCGGCATGAGAGAGGAAGTAAAGATATCATTAATCAATTAATTAATAGGGTGTTAATTAGAAGGATAGAGAATTAATTTGAACTACTATATTTATCCCCTATGTGTTTTAATAAAGTTAATGTAGATTAAGGGTAATTTGTGTCCAATAAAAATAGACACAATACTAACCTGCCTACTAAATAGGCAGGTTAGCAAAACTCAAAGTGTGTATGCACTGACAGTACTGTGTCTTTTCAAAATCTCACCTCTCTGATTTTATCGTACTGCAACGGATTAGTAAACATACTTACAACCACAGCAGCCAAAAGTCCGAGTAACCTGTTAAAGTTGGAGGTAAGTTGTTGCAATATGGTGACAAAGATAGTAGAAGAGAATGAAGGAGAAGATGATGAGATTACTTTCACCAAGCTGCAAAAGCTGAGACTTTATCATCTTCAGAGTCTCACAAGCTTCTGCTCCGGAAATTATGGTTTCAGCTTCCCTTGTTTGAATGAGGTGATTGTCGAGGAGTGCCCCAGGAAGAAGCTTTTCTCTCCAGGACTACTGTTAAACACACCAAAACTACGAAATGTATACTTTAATGAAGACCTGGACAAAAAGCGTTGGAAAGGAAACCTTAATGCCACTATACAACAGCTTCACACAGAAATGGTATATATATTTGTATGTTGGTATGCTATGCAATTCTAATTTTATCCCTCTCAATACTGTTCTTCATTAATAATATAATTTTTGGTTAACTTGGTAGGTTGAAGGCTCTAAGAGTTTGAAACTCTCAGAATTTCCTCAATTAAGAGAGAGATATGAAGATGTCTTGTAGGTTGAAGGCTCTCCATGTCTCACTAAAATCTCTGTCTAGTTTCCAGTTCTAATAGTCCCTTAGTTCCCCGTACCTAAACAGAAGCCCATATATTTAAAAAAAAAAAAAAAAGAGTCGACCCGGCGACTGTATATCTCTAAATCGCCAGAAATTTTCTTCCTTTTCCCTAAGACCGCTGCGTGTATATATCACCGGACACCCCCTCTCTTATTTTTTTTTTTTTATATATATATGGGCTTCTGATTAGGTACGGGGAACTAAGGGACTATTAGAACTGGAAACTAGAGAGAGATTTTAGTGAGACATGGAGAGATAGAAAAATGCTCTGATTTTATTGCTCTCTTCTTGATTATAAATGAAGGGGAAATCCCCCCTTTTATAGAGTGAACTTAAAGGAAGAGGCCAAAACAAGTGGCCGACAGTAAAATAAAAATCCTAATGGAATCTAGAAAGAAATGGTCCTAATTTAAAGCAAACAAGAGGCCAAAACATGTGGCCGACAGGTATAAAAGTAAAAATAATGGAATCTAAAAAGAAACGGTCTTAATTTAAAGTATGCTAACTGATAAAAAGAAAAAGCAAAGAATAATTACATCCTGCCAAGAGACAGGTGGCTGGTGGACAGCTGTCTTTGGACAACTGTTTCTGTAGTCTTCATGGCTGACGTCCGTCAATAGACTTCTTCAAAAATCTCTATGTGTATCTGGAATAGTAACTTCGTCTCTGTCTTCTTCTGCTTCTGTCATCTCGTTGTCTTGGAGGTCACTTATCAGATTAGCTATGTGTTCTTCATCTAGCAAGCGACCATCTCCTGAGTGTGGCAGGAACATTCTCCATTCTCTAGTGCTGTAGATTTGAATGAAATATCCTTCTCCTAAGAGATGATAACTCATCCATTTTTCTGGTGTATACAGGACGCCTGGATCCTGAGCAGCTCTGTAAATTTCTGGGTTGTCTAATTCTTGAAAATCATATGGCGATAGTGAGATCCCCATGTGAATATCTTCAAGACTCTCGTCCTCTCTGTCTGCTGAGAAGATGAAGATCCTCTTTTTGGCAGGAACAATCTCAAATCCTCTTGCTGCCGGGAGTGTGGAGTCAATGAAACATACTATCTTCTTTCTAATTGCCATGTTCCCTGCAATAAGAAAGAATTTTTCTCCAAACTCTTCTAAATAATTGTCAATGTTTCCTTCTTCTTCTAGTCTAAATGTAATTTGATCTATCATCCCCATGTGGAAGAAAGAAAGGATTTTCTGAAAGGGCATGTCTGTAAGATTCAGGTCCACTTGTAGTTTAAAAAGACCTGTTGTTCCTTCTTTATGGCTTGTAATCTGTCCCGCCATTATACAGTAGGGTTTCTGTACCACCTTTACTCCTTTGAATTTCCAATCTGTTTCTTCAAAATATATTCGAACTAAATTTTTTTGTGCATTAATCAGGTCTTCTAAATGTCTACTTTCTGTTTTCTGTTTAATTATCTCTTCTCCCTCAGGCCATTGATCAAACAACGGTTTAAGGGTGAACTGTGCTGGCATGTCTAATAACCTGGCTCGAAGTTGTATGAAACTCTGATTTTTGGGTTTGTACTCTTTTATGAATTGATCTAACTGTTGTAATTTGGTATTTAAGATACCTACTGTGGTGTTGTTCTGTTGAGACTTTCTTTCTGCCTCATTCTTTTTCTGTTCAAGGAAGGCTATTTGATTAGCCGTCTGTTGTTGAATCTGTGCTATCTGTTCCTCCAATTTTCTGTTTCTATCTTCTAGTCTAGCTATAAGCTGACTAGGATCTTCTCGGGCTATTTCTGCATATGGTCTGACTGTTTCGGGCTCAATATAGAAGTTTGGGCCCAATTGTGCCCTTGCTTCTTCTAAAGCCTCGGTGAAGCTGTGATAGCCCACATAAATTGGGTTTTGACACATAATATAATTCTTAACTGTGTTAAAACTGTGAAAAACTCCTGTTTTTAATCCCCTATATATCACATAATGTGAAAAATATTTTCTCTGTATTTTGGGATTCTTTTCTGAAAAGTACATGCTTAGAGCATTTAAGCATTGTACCTTAAACTGTGTTGCTGTGGGGATGGTCTGTATATGCCAGATATTATCTAGCAAATACTGTTGTTCTCTGTCAATGTTCAATCCCTCAAAGGGTTTGAATTTTCTGTTTCCTCCTTCAGAGAATTCTGTAAGGTACATAGTACCAAATCTAATTTCCTTCTGTACTCCTCTCATGGGAGAAAGTCTGTTTGTCTGTGGAAGCGACTTCTGTATATTTGAGGAGGATGATCCTCTTTCTGTAATTGTAACTGGTACTGCCAAGTTATTCTTGTACATGATAGTTCTGTCTGCTAGGGATTCTGTTGATTCTGTTTTTTGATCATCTGTTTGTACCCGGGGCTTTATTACCCTTTTCTTCATTTCTACCTGTATCATTTAAATAGTTTTTCAATATTTCTAGATAATAAATCTGCTAAACTATTGTTTTTTCCTTTTATATGTTCAAAGCAAATTTTATATCCGTTTCCCTGTATTAAATTCTGTAAATTGACCCATCGGGTTCTGTTTATCTTTTTGCTGTTTTCATTCTTTAGAAACTTAACTATAGCTTCACAATCTGTCCTAACTGCAAATTCATTTTGTAAATATATTTTAAATTTGTCTAACGCATTTATTAATGCTTGTATTTCGAAATCTAAACTTGTCCAATTCTGTCCTGTTCTGAAATTACCACTTGCATAAGCAGCAATTCTTTCTGTGTCTTTGTCTGAATATTTATTGGGTTTGCAAATCATTACTGCTCCCCATCCCTCTTTGCTTCCATCGCATTCTATGATAATATAATCTGTTGTCAATGGTAGTTCTAATGGTTTTATTCTTTTGACTTGTTCTTTAATTTTCTTTACTAATTCTACGTCTTCTTTGTTAAAAATTTTCTGACCATTTTTTGTTGTTTTACTATATAAAGGTCCTACTAATTTACTAAGATTTGGAATAAATTTCCTAGCATAATTTAATATTCCTAAAAAGGCCTGTATCTGCTTTAATCCTTCTAATTTATCTGGGAAGTTTAATATTTTTTCGGCTATATGTGGCTGTAATTCTATCTTTCCATCTCCTATCTCTAATCCCAAAAAGGATATCTTTCTTTTATATAATTCCATTTTTCTTTTACTAACTACTATGCCATATTTTTCTACTTCTTGGAAAATCTGTTTTAAATGTTCTTCATGTTCCTTAATGGAATTACTAGCTACCAGGATATCATCTATGTATACTAAACAGAATTCATATTTTAGGAATATTGAATCCATAAATCTCTGAAAGACTGCTGGTGCATTTTTTAAACCAAAAGAAAGAACATTCCATTCAAAATGTCCTTCTGGGCATGTAAATGCAGTCCATTGTTTGAACCATTCTTCTAATTTTAACTGATTATACCCTGATTTTAAATCGAATTTACTAAAGATCTTTTTTCTCTATATTAATCCTATTAAACTGTCTTTATTTGGAATATTATAAGCATTATCTATAGTATTATCATTTAATCTTTTGTAGTTATACACTATTCTAGCTTTTCCTCTTTTAATTTCACTATGATTCTTAACTATGAATGCTGCTGATCTATGTGGACTAACTGATCTCCTGATTAATCCCTGTTTTAACATTTCAGGAATTTGCTTTCTAAATTCCTCTTTATCTGAAGGACTGTAATCTATATTAGCTGTCACTATTCTTATATCAGGATTTTTAATCTGTATTTTTACTTCATAATCTACTTTATTTCTAGTAATATCTTCCCCTATCAATCCTATTTTTTCTAATTTCTGTATAATGGGGTAATTTTTACTATTTCTGATATCTGGTCCTTTTTCTAATTCTAACGCTAGTTCTCTTCCCAACATATTATATGACTCATTTTCTATATAAACTGTTCTCTTTGTGTCTGGTTTTAAAAATTCTAAGGTGGGTTGTATATATATATATATACATACATCGATTAGTTACATAACTTTATAATTTTATTCATAAAATAGTTAGTATCTCAACTATTATTATGATATATATTTTATTAATAATATATATACACTATAGGTATAGTATATATATATATATGTATAAGGTAATTTTTAGTTTTTAATTAATTGACAGTTAATGGAAATTTTTTGATAAAAGGGATTAGTTAATTAGAGTTATTAAAAATATGGACCTTTAATTAATTGGGAGTGTTAGACTAACAGTTTAGATACTAACTATTTTATGAATAAAATTATAAAGTTATGTAACTAATCGACATATTTATATATATATATACATATATATATATATATATATTATTAATAATATATATGTATAAAATTAGTAAATAATTTATCATAGAAAAATATACTTAGTATTGTGAGTTAGAAAGTTAGCAAAAATAAATTATATTTGTATAAACTATATTTTTTTTAAATGATTTATTATTAAAGTTATGAATAATGAGTGTACATTAAATTAATTGTTTAGACTTTAAATTTATATTAAATATTTTTTTGATAGAATGAAAAATGAAAGAAGGTGATTTTCTATTATGAAATATTCACATTATAATATTAAATTATAATTAACAAAAAAATTATTTAAATAATTTAATAATTGAAATGCTAAAACACAAAAGAGAAAGATAATTTATTTAAGAACCAAAATATGTTAAATACCGAGACTATCTTCCTATGAAATTATTCTTGCGAACTTTTACTTTTATATATTTTTAAAATTTATCATTTTTTGTGCAATTGGCATGGGTGATAAAAATATTTCCTTGGTTGATTACCAACAAGTTCCTCACCTCTTAATGACATCAATTTTAGCATGATCAACCTCATTGATACAAACAGCATCTATACTTTAAGTTCGACTACGAGTAATGTAGAAAATAATGCCGAGATCTTAAAAAGTTTGTGCATATCAGGCAATACATAGTTATAAAGAGAGATTTTTTCTTTGTTTTTGATTCTTCAGTTGTGAAAGGAGATGATCTTTATCCTTCTCTCTCAATATAGGTGAGAGTCCGAGTCCTATTTGCAGACTTTGGTGAAGGAAACAGAAAGATAGTATATTCTAGGAAACGATTATATTATCACTCTTTTCTTCATTTCTGAAATTCTTGTTTTTACTAGTCTTTTTTATAGGTTTTAATTAACGTAATCAAGAAGCAACCTGCAACAAGATGATAATGATCGTTCTTGTTTACTTGTATTTGCCGGAGACGAAACGGTTCCGATCGAAGAAATGGGTACTGTTTGAAGAGAGCATTCTCACTGGAAAATATATTCCGAAGAGAGGAGCTATGCATAATTTTTTTGTTACCGTAGTTTGTTTACATCTTTGTTTCTTTTCCTTCATTTTTTCTACATATGTTTCAGTTTTGTTCTTGCTTTGTTAGTTAAGCCTTTTATTCAAATGAAAATCCTGGATCCTAATGGTTTATCTTGCCATTTAACATAGATAACGTAATTCTCCTTAGAAGCTGATTCGTGAGAGTGACTTGTGGAAAAATTATATTATTTTATTTGGTTAATAATTTGTCATTCCAAAAAAATGTTCAAGAAAGAATGATAAACTTGTAGGAACTCGAACACAGGCTCGAATCTTTTTATTTATTTATATCAAATAAATATTAATAAATCATAAATAATGATAACTACATAGTTTTTTAAATTATAAATATATATAAAAATTCATGTTATAGTTCAGGGAAAAAAAATAGATTTCCCTCCGCCCTGTGACTGAGTTGGAAAAAAGATGTCAGGTGATCCAGATGCATTGGCATGTCTACACTCTCTAATCGGCCCTGAAAATACTCCTTCTTTTGCCCTCTCTGGTTCTGCATCTAGTAGCTTTTTTCATCTGGGTTATCTTCTTGCTTTGTCAGGTATCCTTTCTTCTTTTCTCCCTTAATTACCATTGTACCATCCACACCAATGCTTCTTTATAGTATGTTTTATCAAGAACCTAATGTTCTTTAGAACTAGACGGGAGCCAATGGGTATGAAGCTTATTGGTTGTCTTGCTAGCCGTTAAAATCGAAGTCCTGTCAGGATACTAGTAAAAAAGAACCTGAAAGATTTCTGTAAAATTTGTAATGTACAGGTAGTTACACTTATGGATCCTGCTCTTTACAAGAAGAAGACATCCATGAAACCGTCAGATGATGATGATCGGGATTGCCAGTTTCACAGTCCAGTTCTTACACTAATAATTTCATCCGTGTACTTGGCCGCTCTGGTTTCTTCTTTGGTGTCATCAAGAATAACTCGAGTTTCAGGACGCCGAGTTACTATGTTTTTCGGAGGAAATGAGCGATGTAAATGCTGGTTTTGGCTATAGCAGGCATATATGCATTTATGTAGCTGGGTTTTCTTATTCCTGGAGTCCTCTTGGTGTTGGGGAAAAATCACCTTTTCCCCGCCCAGGATCGAACACAATCAAACACAACAAGCAGCAAACAAATACACAACACGAGGATTTACGTGGAAAACCTCCAACGAGGAAAAACCACGGGACCAACTCCGAACAATCTTTCACTAATAATAAATTATTAGTCTTACAATCACATCAGGATGCTCAACAACATCCCTTTCACAATCTCTCAGGATGTTCAACAACATCCCTTTTACAATCTCTCTCAACTCAATCTCTCATCTAGATCGAGGAGACACAATCTAGAAAAATAAATACCCTCACTGGTTTATTTTTCTCTCAATCACAAACAAGAAAAATACTCTTTATTTTTCTCTCTCTCGGATATTAAAAATATCCCTCTCAATCACAGATCAGTTGCTCTTCATTGCAACTGATCTCTCTCTCTCTCTACATTGTTGCAAGCTTGCTCTCTGCCCTCTTTCTTGCTTCCGTTCTCTACTTTCCATTGCAGCAATGCAATGGGTATATATGAATGATAGAAAAGGCAACTTTTGCCTTTCTAATAAATGGTGTCGTGAATGGTGCCACAAAACATGGCATGGTGCTCCTTTACAATTTGTCTCCCACTATTCTCCACTCAACCAAAAGCAAGGCCACGCTCCACCCCTTTAAGAAAAGAACAACCTTTTCTTTTCCTTCTTCCTTTGCCTTTCAACTTTTGTTGGTTTTGCTGCAGCCAAATTAATTGACAACACATTCAATTAATTTGGTTTCCACCTCCTTTCCAGCACACATCACGTCCACACACCCACATGCACACAATTTTTCTCATTCGAGCTGGATACCAACAATTCTCCCCCTCCAGCTCATATCATGAGAAAACATCAATTTTCATACATCTACACTACAACGATCTCCCCCTCGAACAAGTACCACCAGGCCCACCATCTGAGCCCAACAATCTCCCTCTGAACGAAGCTCTACACAGTCCTCAACAGGACCCACCGACTTCAAGTTCCTTTCGGAGATTCACCGTACTTTAAAATTCACCATCAAACTGAGTAAGCCTATCAATTTGGCCCATCAACTTGCACGAAGTATGGAATTCACCCATCATACTTCGGGCTCAATCTATTGGCCCACCGTTTTAGCTCATCAGTTTGGAGATTCGTTGTGTGCCGCCACTGCACCAGACCTCGTGCACTAGGTCTGTGCCATCATCAACATACTCCCCATCAATCCATCGGATCTACTCCGCAAGCTCATCGAACCTTCGGTTCCGATCAAAGCCCATCTCATAGGCCCAACCGGACCTTCAGCTCTACATGCCCAATCGAACTTTCGATTCCGATCAAAGCCCATCTCATAGGCCCAACCGGATCTTCAGCTCCGCATGCCCAATCGAACCATCAGCTCCGCTACCAGTTGTTGGGAAAAAATCACCTTTTCCCCGCCCAGGATCGAACACAATCAAACACAGCAAGCAGCAAACAAATACACAACACGAGGATTTACGTGGAAAACCTCCAACGAGGAAAAACCACGGGACCAACTCCGAACAATCTTTCACTAATAATAAATTATTAGTCTTACAATCACATCAGGATGCTCAACAACATCCCTTTCACAATCTCTCAGGATGTTCAACAACATCCCTTTTACAATCTCTCTCAACTCAATCTCTCATCTAGATCGAGGAGACACAATCTAGAAAAATAAATACCCTCACTGGTTTATTTTTCTCTCAATCACAAACAAAAAAAATACTCTTTATTTTTCTCTCTCTCGGATATTAAAAATATCCCTCTCAATCACAGATCAGTTGCTCTTCATTGCAACTGATCTCTCTCTCTCTCTACATTGTTGCAAGCTTGCTCTCTGCCCTCTTTCTTGCTTCCGTTCTCTACTTTCCATTGCAGCAATGCAATGGGTATATATGAATGATAGAAAAGGCAACTTTTGCCTTTCTAATAAATGGTGTCGTGAATGGTGCCACAAAACATGGCATGGTGCTCCTTTACAATTTGTCTCCCACTATTCTCCACTCAACCAAAAGCAAGGCCACGCTCCACCCCTTTAAGAAAAGAACAACCTTTTCTTTTCCTTCTTCCTTTGCCTTTCAACTTTTGTTGGTTTTGCTGCAGCCAAATTAATTGACAACACATTCAATTAATTTGGTTTCCACCTCCTTTCCAGCACACATCACGTCCACACACCCACGTGCACACAATTTTTCTCATTCGAGCTGGATACCAACAATTGGATGGTTGGTACCGAGTGAGATTTTCCCATTGGAAGTTCGTTCTGCTCTGCCACTTCAAGCTTGGTCTGTTTGTTGCATTTGCTTGCTGTACGGTGATCATCACCATTCTTGTTTATGTATATTTGCCGGAGACGAAACGGGTCCCGATCGAAGAAATGGGCATTGTTTGGAGAGAGCATCCTCGTTGGAAAACACATGTTGAGGAGAGGAACTATGGTACTTACTAAATAAGCTTAAAATGTGGAAAGACTTGTTTATTTTGTATTTTGTTTAGATCAGAGATTTTTTTGTTTGGGATTTTACTCTTTTTTGATGGATACATGTTTAGTTTTGGTCTTTTATGGAAATGAAAATCCTAAAACATATCCCATAAGTAGCACGATAAATTATCCCGATGTTATTTAAAAAAAAATTGCGTATTTACAATGATAAATACATTCACATTTTACAAACTGTTTCTGAGCTACTTGGAACTAGAAGTCATCAAGTTTCCAGCATCTGACATGTAGAAATGGTTGTAATTGATTCTGGTAACCAAATCAGCTAAATGAGGAAAGTGCCCTACGTTTAGCCTGAACGATAACACCTGCATATCGTCGAAACAAACAAAACACTTCTTTTTAGCATACCAAACTCGCAGTAGAAGGAGTAAATCTATTGTGGTTTTGTATACATATGAAAAGAAGAAGATTACCCTGAGGAGAAATGCAATGCAATCGTCGAACCGCTTCTCGATGTTATCGATTTCCATTTCACATCTAGCCCTCATTGCTGAAGTTGCACCGCCGGTACTTAATGTTTGCTGTATGGTGTAAAACTCCAGAGCTAATCCAAGGATGCTATTGATTCGGCTTGCAATCAATGCCCACTACGTGAACAAAAAGAATGTTAAAGCGCATGGAAAAGAAAACAGATTGCATTTTTCTATGTAATGTAGTCTTATCAACTGAACTAGAAACCAACACTGCTGGATTTGGAAACGAAGGAAAAACATGTTTGCCAAGTGGAGAAACATAAACCAGGATATCCCCAAAATCAAAATGTTGTTTAGTAATTATCCTAGTTCTTTAAAAAACTGGAAAACTAAAAGATGTCTAAGCAATAGCAAGCCGCCTTTTTTCACAATAACAGCATCCTTGACAGAATAGGAGAAAGAAAGTGAAGCAGTTACCCACCAGCTTATCAGGAACCACAAAGCATTGACGCTGAATTGACAATAAATAGGCCTCATGTACTTCAATGACTTCATCCAGTGACCCAGCAGCTGCCACGCCTTCACAGAGTTCGCGCCATGCACTGTGATATACCTGCCCACCAATCCTTGTCAATGACTGCCACTCTTAATCTTATAATCTCTGCACGCCAGTGATCATAGCAACCTGACATTGGAAAGAATCTTACCCTGTCCATTACATACTGGTGAAAGGCATCCACAAAATGTAGGAGTTTCTGCTCCACTAACCATTGACGCTTTCGGGTGGTTGTTGCTCTTCCTTTGTCCTGGAAGGAGTGGTAACAGATAAGCCTGATGTAAGTCAAAAGGCAAAAAGAGATCATAGCAAATGACCACTAAAACTGCACATTCCACCTATGATGCGTATTACATGTCTTCATCAGTTTAACTAAAAGGATAGGGGCAATACAGACGAGAGAAATAAACAAACCTTCCACATCCACCTCCGAGTTTTATCAAGCACAGATTTTGCACGCTTGACCTTCAACAAAAACCGCATCACCTGCATCAGACAGAACAGTCAGAAAACAAGAAAAGTAGAAAACAAAAAGGCAACAGTTTCAACAATAATGAAGAAAACTACCTGGTTATACTTTTTAATTGCCTCAGAATTAGCAATAAGTTCAAGTGGCCAAGAGACCTGTGGCACAATTGAAGTAATTCTGACGTGAGTGAACAAAATTATGCCACGGAGTTATATGCCAATTCAAGTCTGATTGACCATGTAACATACCTTGTATGAGAACTTTAGTGAATCAAGGCCATCTATTCCAGAACTGTGAAGATTACTTTTACGAGGCCTAGAGGCAAGGGTAGGTGTGCCAGGTAGCTCATCACTGGCCAAACTGTTATTCTTTGTGATGGACACAACCAACGCATCAGGAGCACTTAGTAGCATACCATCAGCAGAGTTCCAAACGGATTCCTGCAGCAGATAAGGAAAAACCTTTAACATTAGACAATAGGCAAGTGAAGTTTGATAATACCACATTGCAAAATATGCAAATGTGTGTTCGAAATGTTCAGCATTGACATTAAAAATCCCAAATTAAGAAAGTACAATAACAGACTATTGTAGCAGTAAACTAATCCACATAGTATGCCAGTAGGTCTTTCATATGGATTGAGTAGATGCGCAAAGGAGAATCCACATAGTAAGCACATGATACTTTTGTTTGATTCAATAACAATACCTGCAATATTGTGTTCAACTCAAAATCATCATCCCAGGTTTCTCCCTTGTCCAGCTTACTGAATATCACAGTCAGAAAGTGCTGCAGCAAATCACCTGAAGATGGCAATGCATCAACAAACAAATTAGAAAAGCCAGACATCTAGCAACAGAGCACAAATTTAGCACAGTCCGCACCTGAACCTAACAGGTATATGGCACGTAACACCGCAAGCTCATCCATCAATCTCCAGTCATTCATTAACTTCAACAACATATGGCCACCAATAAAACTCACCTGTGACACGGAAAAAAGTGAAGTAAACACGTGGAGAGTAAACATACATCATTTCCATGAAATGGATTTATCAATTACCTGTTTCTTGATGTAGACAGCAAGGCAGTCCTGTACAATAACCACTGGAAGTGGAGTAGTTCCGGGTTCAACAGTTTGAAGCCAGGTAAGAACTTTAGACAAAAGTGTGCTATTCTTCTGAAAAGGCAAAAGCTCTGACACGCAGACATTGTCCTGTTTCAAAATAACAATTACAATTCAAAAGCACTCCTCAGGTATCGTTGAAGGACTAACAATTTGCAAATCTACCCCTACCTGAAAAGAAGGTAGAAGCGTTGGAAAAGGAAACAAGCCTTCTAACAGCTTGGCGTCATTCTCTGAACGAAGATGATCAGATTTTCCAAAATGAAAACCAAATGTATAGTTTGTTGCTTTAATTGTAGAAGAGGATTCCTTCTCCAACCCAAATACAGCCTCTCGTAAGGCCTCATCATTCAAAGGAGGTAGATTGAAATTTCTAGATAAACGCAATGTGCTGCAGGAATCTCCATGCTTATCAAGTAACTCTTGACACACAGTGATAACTGGATTTTCCGGAAGGAATGATCCCTGCGGGGGTGATTTATCCTCTACACTGGCACTTGTGTACTCTTTTGTGACAAAGTCAATTCCTTCGTTGTGTATGGATTCTAAACAGATGGCCTTTTCCTCTGATAATGCATCAATCAAGGACCTGTACCAGATCTTCTCAGTGTATGTTAAAGATGGCAGGCTTTCACCAATCCCATTTTCTGCTTTCTTCTTCAGGATGTCCAACACCAAAGGGAGAACAATCTTGGATTTGCATTTGTCATCTTGTAAAAAGAATGTAGAGATGTGAGCACTATGGCCTATAAGAGCTGCTACTGATATACAGAAAATCTCAGACAAGGTTAACCCAGCAAAGCTCTGACGGCAACTACTTAAATCAATATGATTGATAGAACCTCCAAAACCATCAATTCCTCTATGACTAACTTCCGCAGATACATTTGAGAGTGGCACAGAAACACGCTGGATGAGCTGCAGCGATTTTCCAGCTGACACAATTGACTGGGAAATTTCTTTAATAAACAAAGGGCACATTTGAAGTTCTTCATTATTATGCTCCTTCCCTTTAGTATAGCTAGACAAAGAAATAGAATCTCTTTCACCCGTTTCCTTCTTGTTAGTCGTCAAAGATATGTTAGAACTTACAGCAGCATGCACAACATCTAACTTCTGGTGCTGTACTTGTCTCAACTGATAGCTCTTCTCCCAGAACTCGGACTTGTCAACTGAGATTGCCCCGTCGGCATAAAAGAACATCTAAGAGGGAGACAAAGATGAAGAGTAGGCATAATCATTAAAGGTAAATCCATTGATCTCAAAGATAGCACCAGTACAAAAAATTGGCAATAACCAGAGGCAACACAAGAAGGCCAGATGTAAATTTCTGGGATATTGAACCCAAGATACTCATCAGACAAAACTGTTTTGTTTGAAGGGATAGATATTCCCAGAGACTCATCTATCTGCACTTCTCACTTTAACTACTGTAAAAAAACTATAGTATTTTAAACATAATGGCAAAGTAATCAAAACACAACTACTGTAATTCAAGTTTGAAAAAAAAAACTGTTATGCAGACAGCAACTATGGTCGAGTGACAACTTATCCACTTACACAAGATAACAAAAAGGAAAAAGAAGAAGGTTAATAGTCTTAATTACCTCCTCGAAAGGATCATCAAGGGTTCCTTCAAAGAGCCATGAATCAAGACCCTCAATATATGGCAATACACTTCCCACAAACATATGAAGCACCATTTGATAAGCTTCCTCCTAAAATTAGCATGAGTTGTGTGAGAAGCCGTAGGAAACGGAAAAATACACCTGATGCTAAGAAGATAATCACAACCTCGCCACCTTGCACCAAACAAACTTGATCGAGTTTCTTGTAAAGATAGTCAAGGATGTGAGCAGACATTTGAGCAGCTGTGACGGATGAATTAGGGGCAAAATATACTTGGGGAATGGCTCCATCGACTATTTGCAACAGACACTCAGCACCAGAAGAGAGACTACAATGAAAATACACTTCATAAGTAAGCTGAATGACAAGAAGAAACCAACTTACAAGGAGAAAAACTACATAAAAAAACAATTCCTATTCATAGTGAATCACGGCAGTAAGGGGTATGAAACGAAACAAACCTAGATAAAGAAGATGACAAACCCAATAGAGTAGGAGTAATAGCAGCATCAAAGTTGCACATTTTCGCTTCTTCCTTCAAAGCTATGTCTCTCAATCTCTACAAAACGCGCCCAAAACAAAAACTGATGAAATCAAGACCCAATAAACCCATCCATCACATTACACGAAAACCATCTCCAAACGCATGATCACGCCATACCTGAAGCCATTGGGAAGCAAGAGAAGCGAATGCGGAAAGGGTGGGCATACGAGTCTCCAGCTCGAGCTTGGAAACTCGAAGGTGGACAAGCTGCAAACAAGTTGCGGCATGCGCGAAGTGGTTGAGCAGGCTGTGAAGGCTTGTGCGGGAAAGGTGAGTGACATAGATTCCGGTATGGGTAACACTGAATCGGCGGCTAGTTGGGTCCCATCGAAAATGGGGACAAGATAGGCCTTGCATCATTTGCAGAACGGCGCGCACCAAATCCAGCTCCGTCGTCTTCCCGGCGGAAGGTACAATCGGAGTCGCATAGTGTATGCCGTCGCCGAATCTCACAACGGATGAATCTGTGGGGGAAAACATGTTTGATCTGTCTTCTTTCAGAATTCAAAAGCCATGCCGGGAACAAAGTAACAAACACACATCCCAAAAAAGAAGAAGGGAAACTAACTTATACTTTACAAAATATTCCACTTTAATCCTATAATTTAAAAATGTATAATATAAGTCCTAAAAATTCCTAAAAATTATTCCCTTTTAGAAAATTGAAAATAATGATCTTTAATTTTATTTTATTCCACATTATTTTATTTTTTTCTCCTAATTTTTATTTAAATTACCACACCATTATCAAATTGAGTTGATGTATAAATTTTTTTTGGTCATTTATATAAAATATATACCCCGAAATCTATAAAATGACAAGTATTATGAATAGTAAGAATTCATATAAAAGCAACAATTATTAAAAAATAGAAAGAGTACAATTTATAACCTCTTTAAATAGTTAAAATATTCAAATAAAATAGAAACAAATTCTGAAACTCTGGAGGCCAAAATATATCAAATATAGTAGGAGCTACTAAAATAAAAGAAAATTAATTTTATTTTATTTATTTTTAATGTTTAAAAAATAATTTTTTCAAGACCTAGTACTGAAGAAAAGTAAAGCTCTTTTTTTCTTTTTTTATTAGTAGAGTGGAGTCAGTGGACTACTATTATTTTTTCTCAAATTTGTATATTTTTTTAAATTTGTTTATCATTTATTTTTAATTTTTTTAAATATTAGAAAAATTAAAACTTACAAATTTTTAAAAATATAAAAAATTTATATTGCACTATAGAAATCAAAATCAAACATTTTGTAAATTATTGTTATTTTCTGTATTTTACCGAAAAAAATAATGACATTTTAGGAAGTCAAAATACGCCTTGCGAATTAGGAGTAAAATCTTCTGTGTAAGACTGAACACAGAAGTGAGCATCGGCTCCTCCTCCTATGGCAACCTCGAGCCACTTACTCTCCCGCTTCCTCCGTCGCTCCCGCCATGTCTCCGCCGTATATGCTTCTCACCCCATCACCATCACCATCACCGCCGCCAGCATCGTCCATTCTCACCCTTTCGTTTCCTCACATCATAACTCACTCGCAGCACCATATATCGTTCTATCTCAATCATTTTCTACTGGCTCTGTCAATGGAGATTCTGAGTTGAACTTAGCGAACTCCTCCGCGGATATCAAATATGGGGTTAATGACGCGGTTGCTGAGGGAGCGGTTACTGCAAGCTTTGAAGATTACTCTTTACCGGTTGAAACAGTGATTTCGTTGCTCGATCACTACCATGACCTAACTGGCTTCCCTTGGTAGGTTCATTTCGTTGTTGTTCTCTATTTTTGTTGAGAATCTTGATTGAATTTTGACACGTTTTGATGTAATTTTTTTTTTGGTTCAGGTGGATAATTATTGCCTCCTCTACAGTGGCCATGAGAGCAGCGCTGCTTCCTTTACTTGTTTTGCAACTCCACAAGTTGCAAAAGATTTCAGAGTGCTTTCCTAAATGTAATTGTAGAATGGTTTTTTATTTACTTCTATTGCTCTTTGTTTGTCTTAATTACTTGTGTTTCTACTGGCTTTTATAGTGCCTCCTCCATTCCCACCACCCGGTTCGGGAAAGAGCTATATTCACCAATTCTCGCTTTTCCGCGAAAGAAAACGTGCTCTTGGCTGCCCCTCTTTCCTTTGGTTTTTTACCTCCTTCTCTGTACAGGTGCTGTAACATTTATTTCTGTTCAGTAGTTAGTGGTTCAGTCTGTATTAGTTGTTGCACTTTCCATTTCATCATTTCAGTTTTATTCAGGTCCCGTGCTTTTTCTTGTGGATGGCTAGCATTCGACTAATGTCTCTGGATCAACATCCTGGCTTTGATTCTGTAAGGACATAATTTCTTTAAATAGTGATTCATGCCTGCATATATTCATATTAAATATAGTCGCCAAATGCATACAAGTTCTTGAAATTTGCAGCATATCTAGTCATACTTGGACTTCAGCAGTAATGTCTTACTTCCTTAGCCAGTTATGTGTAATTCATTGGCCTAAAAATTGTCAGGTGCAAGACTCAAATTACCTAAAACCTGTTGATGATTTAGTTTACAGAGTATCATGATATGAACAGATGTGATGCTTACCTTTGTGTGGCATGTTAATAAATCAATGTTGAGCACCGTAGCTTAACTGGAAGCTGTTGATCTTTATTAACTGTAGTGAAACTTTTGTGTAATTAATTACAGGGTGGCATACTATGGTTTCAGAATTTGACTGAATTTCCTAATGGTGGTTTAGGCATCATGTTTCCAGTAGCAATTGCTGGTTTGCACTACATTAACGTCCAGGTATTTGATTCTGTTTTCAGAAGTTTGAGGTTTTATTTGTTGGAAGTTTGGTAGCTCCATAAGTATAGTAGTACTAGTTAATATTTTACCCAGTTATTACTATGCTTATATTCTAATAGAAATAGCTGCTGTGTCTACTTGTACACATAATAAACTGAAAACTTTATGATGATTTCAGCTCTCTTTTAAACATTCTTCTGTGCAAAACATGACTGGCCTGTTGGGCTTGCTGGCAAGAGTGAGTATATTGAAATTTCAAGTTTATGCATTTTGTTTCTTGTAATGGCTCTAGTGCAATTTGATCTTGTCAGATCTGTAGTATTATTTTTTCTCTAGTGATTGGAAGTGTCTTTCTTATTTCAGTATTACAAACATTATTTGGATTTTCTCATGCTGCCTCTTTTTTTCACCGGGTTCTGCATTCCACAGGTCTGGCTTCTTATCTTTTCCTGACTTACACTTTCCGAAGTTTGATCCGATTACTTTCTTCTCAGATTTAAGGTGGTTCTGATTCTCTCTAAAAGTTATCTTTCTTTGTTGTGCATGCACATCCGTATATATTTGGCTTGCTGCTATGGTGTTTGTGACTTTAAGTTGAATGGTGTTTGTCTCCTGATTTTTCTTTACATCTTGTACTAAAAGCATCAATGCAGTGGAACTATCAGTAATTCTTGAGTACAGTGCTTTTGGGATCTGAGCTTCGAAGATGCTTTCCCAATTTCACAATCTGATTTGTAGTTAAAACTGAAGTGCTATAAAAGAGATTGGAGTGAATGAATAAAGAAGAAAAAAAAACATAGAGAGAACATGATGCATTTCAGTTCGATAATGTTGAGACGTGATACATATGTACTAGAAAGTGTACTAGACCTGAGCCTTCCCAACCCTAGGTGCTAAATGGTCAACTAGGCTCCCTTTAAGCTATTACTATGTGACTGGTAGCTGATTTTATACAGACCAACCAACTATGTAAGCCAAGAATGCCCCTGTTACTTGCCTTATATTTGGTAGTATGATGCAGCATCAAAACTTCTCATTTTCCCTTCTTGGTGCAGTCTCATATTTTCTTGCATTGTATTGCAGGGAAGTTTGGTCTACTGGATTACCAATAGCTCATTGAGTGCTATCCAGGTTTGTTGTCACACTTTGTGTAAAATATTTGATTGTCTAGTCTCATTTGTACCTATTGAGAAGTCTCTCAGTTGTTCTTCCTTTGAAATTTGAACTTTCAGAGGAGTTCACCCTCGGATGGTCTAATACATTGCTATTACTGTACTAGTTTTTTTTTTGGTATATTATTGCTGTACTAGTTCCTCTAGACATTATTTTGCTAGTGAAAAAAATGTAGGAGGGGTAAATTTTTACAATTTTCGTCTGCGGTGTTCTCAAATTTTAAATCAAATTGAGTTCTACTTACAGAATTTTAACCCTATGTATGTAACTATAATCACATCAATCTTAATTGATGTTTCCCTTTAACTCACTTTAATGAGTTTATCATTCCACTGCTTTGGTTGCTGGATATTGTATTGACCAGACAACTTGTTCTCAACTATTGAAAGAGTTACCATTTCACATGATGCAATCAACTGTGCAGCAATTCTCTCTTCAGCATCCTGCTGTTCGCGAGAAATTAGGGCTACCAAAGGTGGATTCTCCCAATATAGCTACGGAATCAGATGTTATGGAACCACCTGAATCTGAATCGTTTCATCCAACAGCAAATCTATGCCTAGTTTCTGCTGAAGATCTATCACCAGAAGAACTAGTCTCCGTGAGTGCTTCCAGAATAAACCCTGATTTCTTTGAATTTTGGGAATGCTAATAGTTTTCTTACGTTTTTACTGTTGACTGCAACAGCTCTCTCTCAACTACTTATCCGATGGGCTTAATGAAAAAGCAATTCATTTGTTACAGTAACCTTCTCTTCTTAGCTTCTCCTTTGATCCAGAAGTCCAACTTATTCTCACTTTTTGACTAACAGCCAGATTGGATTGTTCGTTTTGCACTGCATAATTGTCTTCTTGGTACAGGCTGGCCCTGGAGAAAGACCCTGACCACATGATGGCTTTGATTGTTATGGGACAGACTCTGATGCAAAAAGGATGGCATGCAGAGGCTTGTGAAATTTTAGAACGTGCTGTCTCAAAGGTCTGGATAATATTTTCCTGTGCTCTCTCATCGCTTATCTTCCTTTGATATTGTTAAGGATTTTACATTGGTTACCACCTTTTGAAACTTTTTGATAACCGTGCAATACATCCATTGAGCTAACCTTAGTTTGGTTTCTGACTTTGCACATCCCTTTTATAACTTGTCATCAGCTGCTTCTTCATGGTCATTCAGGAGAAGCTAATCAGCTAATGGTTGCATCTCAATGGGCAGGTGTTGCCTGTATACAACAGGTAAAACTCAACAACCCATTTTTATGATTCTTTCTTTTCCATAAATAAATAAAGCTTCAAGCACTGCAAAATCATTTAATAAGTTGGCATTGTCTAAGTTGTACATGTAGCACACCGGTACACTTGGATCTTGTATTTGAAGCGCTCCTGAGTAGCCCTCACCTCAAGTCTTTAACATGTTACAAGATTTAGGTCTTACGAGACGCGGGAACGGATACATAAGAGTTTGAGTTGGAGTCTTGCTTTTAAATTGTGATGTTCTCACGCAGGATCTTCGTGCTTTTCAGTTCCTTATACCTTCTTATTTGCTAGGGGAAGAATGCAGAGGGAATTCTGCACCTTGAAAGAGTTTCAGGTCTAAAAGAGCCAAAAGACCCAAAGAGCAAATCTGATTATTTCGAGGGGTTGGTGTTGCTTGCGAGGTAAGAACACAAGCAATGAACAATAGTGCTCCTTTTAATTTATTTACAAGTAACTCTTGTATTTCATTCGTAAAATTTTAATCGGATAGCTTTGGCTATTCAGTGTTCTATCTACCGAAGGTCGCAAAGTTGAAGCTGTAAAGCACCTCCGACGAGCCGTTGCTTACAATCCCAATTATCAGGAATTACTAGTCCAGTGTGAAAACGAGGTCGATAATCTCGTTAGTGATCTTGTCAGCAGCAGGAGAGGGGATTACTAGCTGCATATAGTCGACTACACGAGATGTGTATACACGATACGATTATATCTCACAACTCTCACAGAAGAAATGTAGGAGGTAGCAGCAGGAGTACATACAATTATACCAGATGGTCAAAAGGAAATGGAAACATAAGGGAGAGTTCTTTCATGTTAGAGGGAGCTTTGTTGTACAATAGATTTTTTGTTTTGCATTTCTCTATTTCAACATTATTTGGTGTTAGAAATTTTGACCTTTCAAAAGTATAAATAACACAAAGATGTCTCATAATAATGCCCCATAATTTATCGTTCAGTAGAACATTTTCATAGTTTTATTGTTGAATAAAACTTCCGAGAAAAAGACACTCAGTAGATCCCCTAAAGGATGACAAGTTTATAAATGTATAGTCCCCTAAGTTCTTAGTTTTTCCATTATCGGTCCACCACTCAAAGAATGTCTCCATGGTAACACTATTTACTGTAAAATATAAGAATAATTGGCGTGATATATTTATACATGAAAATATTGTGTGTAATAATAAATGTTTTATTTTTTTAAAGAACAATTTATGTATTGTTAAAAAATACCATACCTAATTTTGAACAAAAATAAAATAAAATAAAACAATACCTAATAAAATATACATCATCTTTCGTGCTTATAACTTGATATGAAAAAAATTGAATGTGGTATTGGTATATGATGCACGTCATTTAATTTTTATAATTATATGGTAAGTATTAATTTCTTTGTTGTATATAATGGTTAAGCCCACAAAATAAGTTTATAAATAATTTCATAATGATGGGTCACATAAAAACAGTTGTCATTTTTAATTACTTTCTCCGTCACATAAAAATCGACTCCTTAAAATATATGGGTTAACACATAATGTTTTGTGATTATTGGATTATTTTCCACAATTAATGTTTTCATAATTTTTAACAAAACATCTAGTTATCTTGTGTGCGAAGGAAGGAATACAAAAAGTAGTTAGGTTAGTAAAGACCTTGGTGAAGAGTTTGGTGCAGCCATTCAAGTCAACACAAACTGCCTAGCTACAAAGAAGGTAAAGGTTATACCTCTCTTCTGGGCGCCCTTTCTCCTTCCTCCTGCTGTTCACGGTAACAGCTAGCAAACTCATGTTCTCTACTTAATTTTCAAGCTGCATTTTCTTGTCTTGAGAGGCTTTGCTTTTTGAGATTAAAGGTAATTTTCAAGCTGCACTTTACCCCATCATTGTGCTTAATGGGTTTTTTTTCTTCCTTTTGGTTTGAACATGACCATGGTGTTTTTTGTTTGTTTGTTTGAAATTTGAAAGTGTTTGTTAGTTTTACTTTTTCCAGATTTGCTTAAAGGTTGTAACTTTACATGATCATTGTGTGTTTTTGGTCTATTTCTTAAGTTAAAGGTTGTAACTTTGAATGATCTTTACGTGTGTGAAGAATTTGAACTATTTAATTACTTTGCATCTGTGACACTTTTTAATTAGTTTCTAACTGAATACAGGGATAATTGTAACAAAATTCAAGGAAAATTCAAGACATAAGATACTTCTTAAATGTTTTAATTTAGAGTTTTATATGGGTTTGTTTTTGTTTTTTTTTTTCAGGTTAAAGGTTGTACCTTTGCAATCTGAGTTGTGGTTTTTAAAGGTTTTTTTCTTTTCTTTTTCGCGTTGGAGATATGGATTATTATTCCTTACCTATTGCAAAGAGGACTAGGGCTAAAGAAGAAGAAATGTTTAGAGAGATGCACAAAGCCTATAAAAGAGATGAAGATTCAAAAACAACATGGAAGTTCCAACGCTGAGTCTATGAGTATTGATGCACTCAGTGGGAAGAAATCATCTAGAAATGGTGAAGAGAGTGGAAATTTAGGGCCTGATTTAAGTCCTGTGGTCTTGGATGATAGTGACGAAGATGTGGTGTTTATAGGTGTGGTTGAGGAAACGAAAGAAGAGGAATATGTTTCCATTGCCGATGACGACGATGATGTTGGTCTGTATGGTAGTCAAGTGGTGGAGGAAGAAGAGGACCAGGCAGAGGAGGTAGAGAAAGAGAATGAGGACCAGTTGTATATGGGGAAGCCAATAATGAGGAAGCCTACCGGAGCTGTGTATATAAATGATGCCAGTGATGATGAAGTGGTATGGTGTCATTTTTCCCTGAATATTTTCTTGACAAATTGATCGTTTTTTCTTCTTTATAGTTTTGTTCTGTTGATTGGTGTTTATTTAATTGGTGTTTACGGGTTCATTGTTGTGATGGTGAGCAAGTCAGAAATGATGCTGACATTGCTGAGATTGAACTTGGAAAAACAAATGATACCGCTGCCTGATGTAATCACAGAAGACTGTCATTGATGCTGTTCACCAGAAAAAGATGAATAATTTCCATGTTCCTGTTTAGCAGATATTGAGTATTTACTCAAGTTTCACCCGGAATTGTGATTTAGGTTCATGATGTTTACTTGTGCAGAGTTGGATTAGTGTCCTACAATTGTTATTGCTGCCTTCTGACCCATTATTTTCTTTACATGGGATGAATTCTGATTTCTTGATCATAGTTTTTTTTAATAGGCAGATATTAGTTTTGTTCTTGTCATTTTTCCCTGAATATTTTCTTGACAAATTAGTTTGTTCTTTATCATAGCTGTGAAAGGTGATGGAACTTTGTTTTGAGATGCTTGCTGATTTTAGTTTTTCGAGTACCAAGTAGCAGCTTTTTAACCTCTTGATTGGATTTGTCGTGCATTTAACTTTTTTATTTGTGCCATGATCAAAGATTGCTATTGTAATTTTGTATGTTAAACTGCTTCTGACATGATATGCGCTTAGTCTAAGTGAAAATGCTATATAGTTCAGTAATGTCAATATGGCTTAGGAATGTATGTTGTTACTATTTCATTATTATAATTATCTTCGGATTACAACAATATTAACAAGTTGCTATAATTTCTCCCATGAATTGATCCAATTAAGCTAAAAAAATCCTGAAAGCATAGGGCAAGAATCTTAATCATTAGTTGAACATGATGGAAGATGGATTGCTCTTAATACAGATGAAACATCCCAAATAGGCAACTTTTCATACAGGGAATGGAGAAAATAATCCTTCCAATATTACATTATAGATAATCATATAGATCACCTAGGAAATATAAGAAGTAAAGGGTTAGATTAGTAAAAATATACTCCGTATCATTACTAACCTAAGAAATATATTTAAAGACATCATTAGGTCATTTTTATTAAAGATGGCTTGGCAAACTCGTCAGATCCAATAGCTTCGTCTGCTTGCGTTTCTTGGCTGCAATATTAAAACACAACAACACGAACAATTAATTACTAATTTACATTTAATTATAACTTAAGAAATTGCAAGTTTTTAAATATGTACCTCTTGCCTCTTGCAGTTCCTATTTTTGCAAGATACTTCCTTCGAGCTGGCAGTTCTTATTTTTGCATCAAATTTTGCTTTTTGCCCATTTCGACTGAAACACACCATTGCCATTTTGATTGAATAATTGAACACCACCTTCTTAATTAATTTTTTTTATTAAATTAAAAAACCAAAATGAGAAAGAAGAAGAAGAAGTTGAAATGCTAACATTTGTATGTATGTACTTTCATTGACCATGTAAAAAAAAATTTAATTTTGTCTGCTCCTGCACAAACAGTAGAAAATTCCAGTTGGTATTTAATGAATAGTAAACATTTAGAAGCAAGTGAAACAATCAAGGAAGGAGAAAATATTTATTGCTTTGATTTGCATAATTAAGTTAGGATACAAAGCTATCTATTTATACACTAATGTTTACACCTAACATTCACCTACTGTGATTATTGTCAATGGTAGGTGCAGACGGGCCCATCGCCTTCTTTTTTATAAGAACTGGATCCAGCCCATGGCCAGTGGCGGATCCAGCCCATGGCCCATCGCCTTCTTTGGTAATAAAAAAGAAAGCAGTTAAGCACCTCTTTCAAATGGTTAATTTATTCTATCTTTTACTTTGTTTGCGGGTAGTGGCGGATCCAGCTCATGGACAGGGTGGGCTGACCCAATCAAAAAAAACTTTTACCTTCTAGTTTAAATAAAGTTCAGCCATTTATTATTGAATAGAATCTGTGGTGCAATGGTAACGCGTCTATCTTAAGGTCTGAACGTTGCGTGTTCGATTCACGTCAAATCTCACATTTTAAATTTTTTGACTTGTTTTTTAATTGCACAAAAGCAACAAAAATTGTCTGAGCCCAAATTCGAACTGGAGACTTTTAGAGTGAGAAATTAACGTAATAACCAACTACACCACCCACACAAGTTGCTAATTAATAACTTCTTATATACAAATATATATACAATGTTTCTCATCAGAAGTATTCAACTTTTTTAAGGGATGATTATTTTCTTTTTTTCCGATACACCACAGATTATCTAAATCAGCCATGAAAATTCGATCCATAAACAGAGATCTGATTTGCGGACACAACATTACAGAGAAACATGAATTACTAATACAACATTTGAGATTTTATCGGTATTATTGCGTTGAGAGTACACATTTTACATATATAACCACGTACAAGTGGAGAAAAAAATACAATACAGAAGAACGGAGGCCTAAATAAAATTGTACTAACTTTTTTATACTCATAGACTAAACTTGGTAATTGTGATCGCATTAATTAACTTCAAATTATATTATGGTCTCGAGGTATTAGTGTTTGTCAAACCTAATTAACAATTGTAAAAAGTACGTGAATTTTAATGTATAATTAATTTTTTTCTATATTGTCTTGTTATTTATATTTTTGTTAAGTTTATCTAAATATTTGTTACTTAGTGACGGATACTCTTAAGCATTTTTCCATTTTTCCATTTTTTCGTTCAGCTCGCTTGTCTTCCCTTTAAAATACTCAAAAAAAATAAATACAGAATCTACAGAATGATTAAGGAGTCCAGTTTATCATAACAACAATTTTAACCATAGTTATCAGAACCGGACCGGACAGTGAACCGAAAATGAAAATTTGGTGGTTTAACTGGGTTGAACCAGATTGTAGATGCTGGTCCGTTATGAACCGTTCACGCATTGAACCGTTCAATCTTAGATAATTGAATCGGATTGAACCGGCCGGTTTTTATTCTATGATGGGCCTCTAATGGGCTGGCCCATCATATTTTCCAAAAAAAAAAACAAAAGGCAACCAAAACGGCATCGTTTTGGTTGCCTCTTTGATGGGCTGACCCATGCTTGTAATGGGCCGGCCCATTAAATTTTTTTTTTTTAAAAAAAACCCAAACCAAAACGGCGCCGTTTTAGTTTGGTTCATCAAACCAGCCGGTTTAACCCGGTTCGCCGGTTATGTAAAAACCAGCCGGTTCGACCGGTTGACATGCATATCCGGTCCGATAGCTGAATCGAACCGAAAATGTGAAAAACACAGGCCGAACCGGCCGGTCCGGTCCGGCTGATAACTATGATTTTAACCACTTTTTTTTCTATGAAGTCTCGACTCTCGAGTTTATTTCGTTTTTTCTTTTAAAAAATCTTCAAGTTTTAGTGACCTAAAATATTTAACCGCACAATTTGAAAAAAAACTCATTCACAGTCTCCCACGTCCATGGCAACCTCGACCTTGCTTTCCCACATCGCCCGTCGCTCTCGTCACATCTCTGCCGTAAATACTTCCCGCCTCCTCACAAGCCGCAACGCCACCGTTTATTCGCACTTTCCGATTTCGTCCAACCGCAACTTACTCCCCGCCTCTCAATTCCTCCCCTCTCGATTCTTCTCCTCCGCCTCCAGTGACGACAGTAATGAGTTTCACTTCCCCACCGCCTCCAGCGACGACAGTAATGAGTTTCAGTTCCCAACCGCTGTTGATATCGCGGAGGTTGCTGAGGGAGCGGCTACGGAATCTGCTCTACTAGTTCGTACGCTGATTTCATTACTCGATTATTACCATGGCGTCACCGGCTTCCCTTGGTGAGTTCATTTCTTTATTCTCATTTACTTTTCTGATAATCTTAGATTGAATTTTGATTGTTTTTTGTTGTCAGGTGGATAGTTATTGCCTCGTCAACTGTAGCTATGAGAGCAGCATTGCTTCCTTTAGCTGTTTTGCAGCTCAAGAAGGTGCAGAAGATTTCAGCGTGTTACTCTAAATGTAAATATGTGTGACTTTTTTCTTATTTACTGCTACTTTTATTTGTTTGTTTTACTTATATGCATCTGTCCTGGCCTCATAGTGCCTCCTCCATTCCCACCACCTTTCTCAGGAAGGAGCTTCACTGATCAATTCTCACTTTTCCGTGAGAAGAAGCGAGCTCTTGGATGCCCTTCTTATCTTTGGCCTTTCGCACAAGCCGCTGTTCAGGTACTGTAACTTTGATTTTGCGTGTGTACAAAATTTTAGGTTATGTGGACTAATCTGCTTATTGTGTTTTCAATTGTATGCAGATGCCATGCTTTTTATTATGGTTGACCACTATTCGGAAAATGTGTGTGGATCATCATCCTGGCTTTGATTCTGTAAGGGCTTAAAGTTACTAAATACTACCCTACATATACACATTGAAAGTAAATGCCAAATGGTATGGTCTGTTATATGCAAGCTTTCAGACTTTTATGGCCATGTGCTTGGGTTAGGACTTTGGAAAGCTCATGGCTTTCTAAGCCAGTCCACTTTTACGTATGGTTGAATGTTGTAATGCGAGACATCACTCACATATCCATATATCTAATTGAGACAGAAAATGGCACGGACTCCATCTTTTTTTCTTCTATTTTTGGCACATTTTGCCTTGCCACATTGCTACTTTTGATGATTCCTCTTATGGTACTCTCTGCAAGAGCATCTTTTGTCACCTGAGAGCTTAGGTGACCACTCAGTTGCATTCTATATTTTTTATTATTGGAATGTGTCTTCAGTCTGTATTTGGATTTTTGAAAGTAAGTTCATTGCAAATTTGCTCGTGGGTAATTTGTACAGTTCTGATTAAACTAAGTTAGTGAGTTTCTTTTATATCATCAGTTGGTGCGTGAACCTTGCTGTGTTTTGTTTAAATATGATCATAATCTGTTGAGATGTGGTGCTTATTTTTGTTTTCATGTGTGAAATCACTGCGCTATATTTAGACACTTGACCTTATAAAGTGAATGAATGGAAGTGATATTTCTGTTTAATTAATGGCAGGGAGGCGTGCTATGGTTTCAGAATTTGACTGAACTTCCTCTTACTTCTTTAGGCTTCCTCTTTCCTGTTCTGATCGCTTGTTTGCACAACATGAATGTTATGGTAATTGTCTCTATACTCTGTCCTGCTTGACTTTGGACTTCATATGATTGAGCTGGTCAATCGGTCATGCGCCGTTTTGACTGGTCAACAGTACTTTGTGAAGATACAATGTTCGTTATGCCCTTGTGATATATTTTTGTATTATCAGTTACTAAGGTTTCTTAGTGCATATATCTAATGCCCTGAACACCCACATAAAAATAAATGATAAATCACTCACAGAGATTTGATTCTTTAGCTATATAGAAGGAACATAAGAACAGGTATTAGACCATCCAAGCTTAATAATCAAAGTCCGTTGCAGACGGCAAAGTTATAAAGTCCGTTGCAGACGGCAAAGTTATAAAGTCCGTTCCAAAACGGCAAAATTCCAAAGTCCGTTTCAGACGGCAAAATTCCAAAGACATTTTCTGCCCTATCAAACGGCAATATCTTCAAAACGGCCTAGTGCCGAATTATCAAAGTGGCCACATCAAAAGGTTGTTAAACCTCAAAACGGTTATCCTCAAAGCGGCAAGCAGCCGATCTCTCCAAAATCAAGATAAGTTCAAGTTATAATTGTTTTATCTTTTTTGAATTTTTTCTGGAGTAATACATATTGCATAAATGATCAAATGATTCCAATAATTCAAATTGCAAATTTAAATAATTGCAAGAGTTAATTTTTGCAAGATTATATTCCATAATATTTGTTCATTGCAAAAATATGCCAAATCGGCAATGATCAAAAGTGCAGGAAAAGATGAAAACAGAGCAGATGATCGACAACAACCTCTCTATCATTCATCTTCGTCCGAAGAAGGCTGGTACTCTTTCTCCTCAGCTCTTCTCTCGAAGGCGTAAACATATGGAGAAAGGTGTTGAGAATCAAAGTTATCCTCCCCATAATAGTCGAGGAAGCTATCCAGCATCACATCCTTCATCTTCTTCCGCCACCAGCGTATTTTTCCTGGAACCGTTTCCAACTCTGCATCCTTAGCGGCAAGAGCGTTTTGAGTCGTCTCCAACGCTGCCGTTTTAGCTGCCGATTCGGCACGAGATGCATTAAGCTCTTCAGTAAGCTTGGCAATGGAATCGGCCAGAGATGTCTTCTCTTCTGAAAGCTTTGTAACGGAATCGGACAAAGCAACTTTGTCTTTCACCAACTCCTCCTTCTCAGATTGTGTCTGTCTCACCATCATCGAAAGACCATCCCTTTCTGTAAGGCTGTCAGCCAACTTCTTACGAGCTTCGATTACAGCTTTCTTGTCGCCCTCCCGAGAGGCAGAAAGAGTCTTCATCTCGTTCAGAAGGGAGGTCTTCTCAGCCTCCGATTGCTCAAGAGCTTTCCTCAAAGACGCCACTTTCTCATTTGTCGTTTCGGCAAGGTAGCGAATGCTGCACAAGCTGCGGTACGCAATGCTCTCGGTATTTGAAAACTAGGCACTAAATTCCAACTCCCGGAACCGTTCCCTGTCAACGTCATTCACCAGCATTTCAGCGATCAATTGCCCAAACCGCCTGTCAGCAACACTAGGAACATCCAAACCTAGAGAACGGCAGCCGATGTTCCTAAAGTTTTGCATGTTCACAACATGAGTCGCCTCTCCATTAGGACCCCGGCTGGAAAGATGACCTCGAAGATCGGCAGGCGGCGCGAGTGCAAAATCATCCGAAATAAACGGACTAGGCATCGGCGGTCCGGCAACCCAGTGAAGATGAACAGGAGAAGAACTGAAAGAGTCGGCAGGAGGAATATCAGATGATGCCGTTGGGGGATTTCGTGGACCAACGGGACGTCCCGGAGGAGTCTTTAATGGCGGAGCACGTTCACTTGAGCCAATAGGTGCTGTAGAAACGGCATCAGGCCGATTGGCTTCAGCCTGTTCAGAAACGGCAGCAACCCGTTTGGCCTCAGCAACCTTTTGTCTTTCCTCAGCTGCTTTCCTTCTCCTTTTAAGAATCTTCTGGGCCGCCTGCTCGGTTTACGGATCAGGATTCAGCAATTGAGTATACTCGTAAGCACCGGTAGACTGATTCCTCTTCCGTCTGAAAAGATTTGGAGGTTCTTCCGAACATGTTTCATCAAGAACGGCTCCCGAATCTTCTCTCTCAGAAACGGCCTCATGCCGTTCCGATTGCTCTCCACTTTCAGGAACAACCGTCTCAATCGGCACCTCTTCAGCAACAGTTTCATCAATCGGCCGACTGTCAGTCTGCACTTCGTCTTCGGATGCCTCGGCCGTTATAGAACAAAATCTTACTGAAACGGCTCCAGTAGGAGCAATCATTGTTGTCGTGGTCTCCGTTCCTGCAAAAGAAAATTACATGAGAACTTAAAACATGGCAAAACGAGGTATCCATGGCCAAAATTAGTAACTCACCAATGGCACAGTCAGACAGCCCCATGCCGATTGCTAGACTCCGTGTGTGAAACGGCCTGTTTACAGTCAGCAACATGTCGATCTGGGCTTGAATAGAACCAAGATCTTCTGGTTTAATCCATTGCTTCTCAGACATCTCATGATTAAATCCAGAACGCCACTGAGGTGAAGAAGACGACACCAGGAAGAACCTATCTTTCCACCCCTTAACAGAAGAATCATATCCTTGAAAATTACCCAAGAAAGCAGCAAGAGACTCATCCCGACGGGGACGAATAATTATCAAACTTCCTCGGCTGATCAGATTAAAGAAATACTTGAAAAGCCTAAGGGACGGCTTCTTAATCTTATATTCAGCACAAAGATTAATGAAAGCATAAATTCCAGCCTAGGAATTTGGAGTAATCTGGGCTGGATTCAGAAGGTGTTGACCTAACAAAGTTTTCACCATTGAATGAAGAGGCAGCCTAAAGCCATAAGCAAACATCTTCGAATACAAAACCCTATGGTTATCCTCAAATTCACTGTTCAACCTAACAGAAGGAGGAGCTACATCGGGTTTAAATTCTTCTGACAACTCAATTCCTAAACTCTGCATCTCTAAAGACAGTTTCTGTTCATTATCAAGTTTGGTGGAGTTTTATCAATGATATCTTCAGTAACAAGAGGACGCCTAGGAGCCATCTCTAAAATCTCAAACAACAAATCAGAAAAGAAAAAGAGTGGTGAAATACCTAAGGTGCAGACGCCTTGATGAACGAATCCCAGAAACGGAGGCAGAGAACGCTGAAGTGAGAGAGAAATTTTGGAAAAGAGAGATAAAGTGTGCGGCTGTGAAGAGTAACAATGTGCTAGGGTTTCTTGATTGAAATTCCTTTTAAAAGACACAACGCTCCAGCCGTTTGACGCGTCCAACCAATGCTTGACAGGTGGCAGGTCTGATCTGAAAAAGGCAGACGCATGCCCATAAAGCTGACTTCCTCATTAAATGAGAGCGGCGCATGCCTCTTCCCAAAGATTCGAATTTCAAAATTCAAACTTTTTTAAACAACGAAGAGACGTTTCTCTCCTCAAAAGATGCAAGCAGTTCAGACGCTTGGCTAAGAAAATGCCACATCAGCTGGTATGCATTTAAATGCATTAACCACTTTTATTGCTATTTATTATTCATTTGCAGGATTGAGAAAAAACTCTACAACTGCATCAAAGCAAACCAAACGGCTGCCTGCCGATTGACAGACATCAAGCAAGAAACGGAAATCCCTTGGTAAAAACTCGGGCTCGTTTTCTGTTGGGCCTCTGATAATACAAAAATATATCACAAGGGCATAACGGACATTGTACCTTCACAAAGTACTGTTGACCAGTCAAAATGGCGCATTACCGATTGACCAGCTCAATCATATGAAATGGCATCGCGACCGATTAACCAAGTCAACGGGAATAAGTGACCAAAGGACAAGTCTAGCCCGATTGCCTCCAAACGGCACGAAGTCGATCCACTAGCTAAGCTGTGAGGAAGCGGATCGACACCTCTACAAACATTGACCAGGTCAATGTACCACAAACGGCGCCTAGCCGATTCAGCCCAAAACGGTACCATGTCGATTGCTCACAGATGGTAAGCTCCATTTATCGGTATAATTTATATATAATTCTCAGTACACATTTAGTCAAAGTTGGCGTGGGGGACAACCTTCTCTGCTCCCACTATGTCATTATTTAATAGCTAGACTAGGCGAATATTTATTTCCCCAAAGGTACCAACTCTACTCTACAATTATTAATTCCTACTTTTAGACCACCTTTTGAAAAAAAAGGGAAAGGTGTCAGAAGATCTAACCACTCTAGCCCCAAAAATGGGGAAAGGTGTCAGAAGATCTAACCACTCTAGCCCCAAAAAAGGGGAAAGGAGTCAGAAGATCTAACCACTCTAGCCCTATATAAGGACTAGAGGGAAGTACATGAGGACAGGTCTGGAGCTCCCTAAAAAAGGAGATAGAGTAAATATATACTCTCTCTGCATCTTTAATCCAAGGACTGACTTTGGCATCGGAGATTCTCCGCCGGAGTAAACCTCCGGCGGCTTTGCAGGTCGCTCAAGGAGCTCCAACCACCACACTCCGGCGTGCTATTTGACGGAAAAGCCCCCATCCTTCCACGGATTATCAGTAACTATTTTAATGGTATTCCTTTGTCCTGGAAATTTGGATGATGAAAAATAGATAGCATTGGTAGCAGTGGAAAACTAGGTTCTTACACAATGTTTTTCTGTACAAACTTGAATTTATCACCATGACACCAACACTAGATATGGTGCATCAGTATCACCATTGTAAAAAAAAAATGCTAGAAGTTTGATAGCTACAATACTCAGCAGTGCCATACTGCAAATTCGTTCATTTTTACATTCACAGATTCACAGATATGTTTTATCTTTTGACAAAAATAGTTGTTTGTGTGTCACTAGCGTGTCTAATGATCCCACTGACTATTTTATGATGAATTTCAGCTTTCATTCCAAAGAGTTTCTGTTCAAAACATGACTGATCAATTGCGCTTGTTGGCAAATGTGAGTACATCAGAATCTTATTAAGTTTCATGAGTTAAACGATTTAGTGCACACTTTTGCCTCATGATTTGTGTAGTAGTATTATGTTGCACAAATAATTATAAGTGTTTTTCTTGTTCCAGACTTACAAGTACTTTTTGGAATTTCTCATAGTGCCTATACTTTTTGTCAGTTTCTGCATTTCACAGGTAATTTTTTAGTGATTTTTATTTCTTCTGATTTTGGGTCTGTTTGGCGTTCCGGTTCCGGTTCGAAAAGTGCTGTGAGTAAAAGTGTTGTGGGAAAATCACTTTTGCGCAAAGTAGTGTGTTGTTTGGTAAATATTTTTTAAAAGTGTTGTGGGAAAGGAGAAGTTGTTTTTGGTGTTTGGTAAAACTATAAAAGTGAAAGAGTTGGAGTATAAAACCCATTTTAAAAAAATTAATAAAAATAGGAAAAGTGGGTCTAGAATTACTTATTTCGAGATGGAGATTTTATTATGATAGTTTTTAATTTATTTTGTGCATTATATAAAGTAAAAAAATGAAATTAAAAAAAAAAAAAAAAGAGGAGAGGTGCAAACGCAGCCTCCTTATCCCACTGCACCATTTTCCTGCAGTGGCTTTAAGAGGCTGTTGTCATGTTTTTTGTGAAGGAAAGGAAGCCAGCTTTTAGGAAGCACTTTTAGAAAGATGTTTATCCTAGCTTTTGGGTTGGGAAAAGCATTTTTCCCAACCCAAACCTCAACCCCAAAGGCACACTTTATAATCTTTTGATGCCATATATTCATTTTGCAGGGAAGTCTGGTTTTCTGGTTTACCAATATCTCATTTAGTGCTATCCAGGTTTGTTGTTGCACCTTTTACTTTCTCTACTCTATTTAGCTAATAATAAAAAACGTTTCATAAAGCAAAATTTTGAGTTTTTTTCATTTAGTTGTTTTTTTGTGATGGGCAATTAGGCATTTGAGCTTTTTCACTGTCCTGCTTTACTTGGATGCTTTGTTCTTGCTTTCCTGTTCTGTAATTCTGCTGCCTGTAGGGCAATGGAATTAGTTTTATCAAAATGAATATGTTCCAGTTCTGCCTGGAAAAGAGCTTCAAATAAAAATTTGTACTAAGCATTTGGCATTGTTAGATCAGAAGAATCACAAAATGGGAATATTAAAACAAAATCAAAGGTTTTAGGAGAACTGTAACATGGTAGAAATCCCCTTTTGATATTTGCAAGCAAATGGTAAATTGATGCATAATTAGTAACGAGCTCATACGAATTTTCATGATATCTTTTTGTCTCCATCAGTCCTTTAATGGACTGATTTTTCTTGAAGCATTATGATTTTAATTGGCTTCAGTAGTTATGTTAATTTTCCTCTAGTAAATTACCGTCTCTAGTGCAAAACTCTTGTAATGCTGTAGTGGGATATCCTGTTGTTTGACCTTTTGTTTGAGACAAGCAAATGAAGACCTTAAACACATTAGTTTTCCTTAACTTCACTTGAATTTTGTCATTGGTTTGGTTGTCTGATGTGTTATTGTCTCTGTTGAGACTTCCATTTTGCATTCACAAGGATACTGTTCTGACAAATGTTGATAATATTTAACTGCTAATTGATAATTATGAAAACAAGCTTTTATTTACTCATGTGATGCAATCAAGGGTGCAGCAAATATCTCTCCGGCATCCAACTGTTCGTGCAAAATTAGGGCTGCTAGACAAGGATCCTCCAAAAGCAGCTCCAAATTGTGATGAAACGGATTCAGTGGAATCTGCATCTCCTGATCCACCATCAAAGTCAGGTCTAGTCTCTGCAAATGATTTATCTCCGAAAGAACTTGTTGCTGTAAGTGGTTTTGAATGAACATTGATCCTTTTTTTCTGGATTATAGAGACATCACAGTTTTTCTTACATTTTCATTTTGACCCTATAACAGCTGTCTGCCAAATACTTATCTGATGGGCATAGGGAAACGGCAATCCCTTTGTTACAGTAACTTTCTCATCTTGTATTCTCCTTCAATCCAGACTCCCAATTTCTCTTTGTTTCTTACTAACAAGCACCTTTTTTTGTAACAGACTGGCCCTGGATAAGGACCCTGACTATATTATGGCTATGATTGTGATGGGACAGACTCTGCTGCAAAAAGAATGGCATGCAGAGGCTACTCAAATCTTAGAGCATGCTATTTCAAAGGTTCGGTTTCATATACGTCTATGCTTTTCTTTTTTGAGAACTTTCAAGGATTCTTGATAGGCTAAGAACACGTTTGGAATTGCCTTAATTCCACACAGCGTCTTTTGCTCCTCTACTTATCAGAATCTTTTTTTCTAACTCCTCATCAACTGTTCCTTGCTGGTCATCCAACAGACGTTGAGAATACCGATCATCTAATTGTTGCTTCTCAATGGGCAGGTGTTGCCTGTATACGACAGGTGAAATCAACGACCCGACTCTATATTCTGCTTTGCGAATAATTCAAAGAATAAACCCTAGAAACTCTTTAAAATGGTATTCTCGGTCTATGCACGCTAGTGTGCTAATAAACACTAGAAATTCTTGGTCTATCCACGCTGGTATGCTTGGATTTGTGATGCGAAGAGATCCGTATATCAACATATGGTTCACCTCAAGTCTTCAATATGCTACAAGAGTTGGATTTTATTGCGATGACCCTTACTATGGGATACCTATTGATTTGATTTGAGGTATCTGGTTTTTCGTTTCATTATACTTTTCTTGTTTTGCAGGCAAAGAATGCTGAAGGACTTGCACACCTTGAAAGAATTGCTTGTTTGAAAGAGCCAGATGACCTTAAGAGTAAAGCCCACTATTTTGATGGATTGGTATTGCTTGCAAGGTATGAAAGCGAGCATTAAAAGATATACTTGTCTGAAAATTTTGAAATTGCTAATGGCCAAGGTCCAATTATTATTACCTGTCACTGTCACTAATTTTCTTCCAAGCAACTGCTCCAAGTTTTTTAACTGGGTTACTTTTCATTTCAGTGCTTTGTGTAACGAAGGTCGCGAAGGTGACGCTGTAAAATACCTACGCGCAGCTGCTGCTTACAATCCTGATTATCAAGAATTATTAGAACAGTGTGAAAAAGAACTGCGTGAAAATGTTGACAAAAACTCTTGTCAAGTCAAGTGACCTTGTTAGCAGCAGGATAGGAGATTAATACCATAAGGACAACACAAGCTGTCTCAATTCTTTTTAATAATGATCGCAGAAATTGTACTGGCTCGAATAAAAATTCATTCTCTCTTTGGTCTAATATAGAAATATCATTACAGTACGAACTTTAGGTGTCCCTAAGATGAGTCGGTCTGTTAAGGATAACCCTTCGTGCAAAACTCGTCCCGGTTGTGCTATTATATGACAACCATGTGGTTTTAATTTGTTATGATCTTGTCCTTCTGAGTTGAGTGGGTGACAACTTTCTCGGATTTGCCAGTCCAGGTCAGTTCTAGCAGCTAGGATTCTCCTTGTGATTCCCCTGGGTTTTGCTTTTGCTTTTTTTGAAGCCGGACCAAGGTGTTGCCTTTTTCTGCTCGTATGATTTCCCAATATAAGATTTATTTTGCGCTGAATAATATGAGATTCATTCACCTATTGAAATGTCTGAAGCATTTGAACTTTTGGTTATTGCACAAGCAAAAAAAAAAAGCAGACAAAATCCCCATTCCGGGACATGCTCATCCCCATTCCAGGATAAAGGAAAACAATGTCACTTAAACAAAGCAGAAAACCATCGGTATCGAAAAATACAACATCTTCACATGTTTTTTATTACTTGAAACAAGGATTATCAATAACCGCGTTTGCTATGCATGATGCTTAGTGTCACCATCTCCACCCTCTTTGTCCTTCCGGGCAGCTGCTCGTAGTTTCCGCTGCTCTTCCTTGTAAATTCGATTTCGTCGTTGAAACTACAGAAAAATATCAGAGGACCATAATGAGCATCAGTAGGAATAATGGAAAGCAAAAGCGCTAGTTGGCAGCAAAAATACATGGAATCAGGTTACATGACATCATGAAATAAACATGATTGCTGGTCCGCACACTATGATCAACCAAGTAAGTAAAATATCACAAGATTGATAACAATATTCCCGTCACATTTCCAAAAAGTTGCCGCTTTTTAAAACCAAATGTTGCAATCAAGATCATCTACAATCCATGAAGATAAAGGAATGAAAAAAGGAAATTGCTAAGAATGCATCAGTTGCAGGCCTCAACCGGGATAATTTTTCTTCAGTGCAAACCCTACTTCAGAAGAATCATCAAATAATCATTGAAGTTATTTCTTAAACTTCATGTATCTTAAAATTTCTCCCAGGAATATATCACTTAACGTTTGAATAAGCTACATATAAGAGTGAAACATACTTCCTTTGGCGAAAGGCAAAGAAGCTGGATTATTCTCCTTTCTATACTTTGGGAAGTCATGAAAAGCAATCTAAAACGGGTGACTAATGCTTTTACTTACGTCTTTTTGTCTAGAAAGAGATCAAAGAATTTATATGTAACTGTTTAGCGAATGTTTGTGACTTTCAGATTAAAAAGGTCATTCCGATATGGTGTGAAGAATGTGATTTTCTTAACATAAGAGGACAAAGAAGATAAATATTCATAGTCTCTGCAAAAAGAAAAGGAAAAACATAGGGTGGAAGTAAAAGCTAAAGCAAGATGATAGTTTAAAGCTAATTTTACAACAAGGGACATCTAATAGTGAAAATTGATGATAAATCTATTCAAATTCCTGCTCCTAAAATAAGACTAAAAATATGCTGCTTGGGATTTGCTTAGCTTAGAATCCAATCGTCAAGGACAAATCTAGAACAATATGAAGAAAAGCAGTCAAGCAATGACACATTATTTGTTGGACCCTCCCTTCCATTGGTTAGGTACAAAGGCAATAAGTCACAGACCTCAGAAACGTAAATCATAATACGTTCAGTTTGTCCCAATCAAGTGAATTGGCAGTAATATATGACCAATACACACATTGCTCCAAAAATTCAGAGCTCCCCGGCTAAGGAAATAGGGTGAGGGAAAAAAAAAACCAACCCCCGCATTCATACCCTCTAAATACTGCCACAATGGCAGACTGTCCCCTTTTTATGCCATATTCTGGCACCATAAAGTAAGAGGAAACAACATCTTTTCTTTACATGCTTCTCAAAATACACAAATTTGGATCATCCACAGTTAGAATATACCACACATTAGCATTCGACCCTCAGAACAACATTAATTTGTGATCAATAACATGAATGAGGTACCTACAATGTACTCAACTCATCTCCACTAATCCTGATTTCCTAGCAAACCACGTACTCCTAATAGTAAAAATCTGAAGAAACCAAAACAGAAATGCGACACCCAATACCTATCTATGAAATGGGTCGCTAATTACTGAGATTAGATGCCAAACAGAGTGGATTAAACTGGTGTAAAAAAAAGAGAAATACGAGAGCGCACCTCTTTGGAGTGGTGGAGACACTCCAAGTAGTCCTCCCGGAGGAAAGCGCAGTCCTTGGGCTCTCTGCAGCGAGACATACACTCGCTGAAATCAATCCAGAAATCGTAGCATCTTCCTTTGTTGCCGGTGATTCCCCATCCCGATGCCATCCTCCTTGACTAACTGAAATTTCAATAAAAAACTTCAACATTTTCCATTTTTAAGACTTGTTTGGAGAGAGAAGAACAGTTAAAAGAAGTGGCCATTGTTGCATAGATTAGGGAAGGTGGAGAAGTGTACCTGTTGAAATCGGAGAACTGGTTTTCCTTACTGAGCTGGTGATTGTGGTGCGGTTTTTGCACCTCGCTTCTTCTCCTTCTCGATCTACGCTTTCCCTCTTTGTCTAGTGCGCACCTGATCAATGTGCGGGTGTTGGTCCAGGCTTGGGCTTGATTCTCTCAAGCCCAATCAGGTCTGGCGGACCAGCCCAGACTAGCAATAAAACATTTCTATTCCTTTTTTAAAAATAAATAAATAAATAAATATAATTATAAGTATTTTATTTTTTATAAAAAAAGAATTGAAATACAATAATAATAAAAACCTAATTTCGTGCTGTTATAGCTTAATTTTTTTGAATAATAACAATAATAATGAATAACAATTTAAGGCAATGAGAGTGATGTATTTAGTCGTATAAAAGATCGTAAAAAATGATAAAAATAAAATTATTCCTTTCTTTCTTCTTCCATCCACCTTCCATCATCTTCTTCAATAGCAGGTGCCAGGTGATCCACCTGGCCCGCTTGATTGACTTGATCCACCCACCGAAAAAATAATCCATCTGTTCTCCTCAAAATTCAACCCGGATCCGCTGCAAATTTCGACGACAACACTCCTCACTTCTTTCTTTCGCTCTGCACCAATCAGTAATACCAATGGCGACTTGTCCTCCTAGCTCGGTGAGCTACAACAAGACCTTCTGCGCATGCCCGGCGGGTTATTTCCTGAACCGGACAGCTAACCCGGACCAGTGCTCTTTGTTCCGTGCCAACACCACGATCGTCACCGGCACCGGTGTGGAATCATCCAGTGGAGTGTCGTTTGCAGAAACGTTCTTCTCGTTGGATTCAATCAAGAAGCTGACTCAGTCTCAGGGGGTGTTCCTGGAGGCTACACTCGTCCTGGTGCTGTCGTGGCTGCTGTTTTGCCTCTTCTTAAGGTTTACGAAGCTTGGGAATGGAAGAAATTTCTGGTTCCAGATTAGATGGTGGATTAGTCGCTTGGATATTTGCTTCTCCACAAGGCATTGGCTGGTTACTTCCTTTCTTTTACTTCTTCAATAACTTATTTTATTTTATAAGTTTTAGATTAATTTGTTTTGTTATTTGCTAGTCGTGTGGATTGGTTTTGATTAGACAAACAGTGATTAATTACTACATAAAAGCGAAATCTGCATTTGTTTTTAGCAATTATATACCAAGGAAAGAGCAAGTCTATCGCATCCCATCTTGACTTTTGTGCTTGTAATTCTTGTTTTATAGTTGACCTCACTTCTTCAACATCCATATCAGAGAATGAAGAAAAGCCATGATCGCTTAATGTTGATAGTTATTTAAGAATTGACCTGTTAAAAGGATATGTGTGGGATATTAAAGTGGAACTACCGTTTGAATTTCCTTATTTGCATTTATGTCAGCTATCAGCATGTTTCTTATGCTTTTTTTTATGCCATAATGTGAAGTTGGTTTAAATTTTTGGTACTTTGTTTTCTTCATAGGATGATCAAAAAGTTGTTGTGAAGCGGAAAACGGAGCTTGGAGGTGCTTTATCTATAGCAAGCTGGATACTTTTCACTGGTCTGTTCGCAGCGTGAGTGTGTACGATGGCATTTTTTCTTTGGTTTCTGTACATAGTAGGAGAAGACGTTGACTTGGCTTTTCAGTTTTTCCACAGGTTGCTGTACCAAGCCATTACAAAGAGATCCATTGAGGTGCATAATGTGAGAGCAACAAATGCACCTGATTTGGCCTCCTTCATCAATGACATGGAATTTAATATAACGGCGATATCTAGTATGAGCTGTTCTAATCTACGTGGTCTTGGCACTTTAGTTACTGGAAATCCGGGATATTTTGACCAACGAGTTACCACTCTTAACGATTTTGTCAACTATACCTGCCTAAACTCAAGTATTGGGCCAACTATAAATCTTAAGTGCAGCAAGTGCCAATTCAGTAAAGACTATATGTATATTTCATGGCAGTTTGTTGATCTTCCAAGTATTCCTGCAACTGCTGCTGGCTTTCAGTTCAACTTTACAGCCAGAAATCATGCAGATACTAGACATGCGAGTTTTGTTAGTGGCACCCTAACAAATGCAGATATTTTCAATGACCGGCCAGTTACATTCCGGGGGAAAGATGAAAATATATTGAACTTTAATCTCTTTCCTAGAAGATACATTAGTTTGCATGATCTAAGGCTCATCCAACCTCTGTTCCATGAGTTTCGTCCTGGTTCATTTTTTCATGAGACATCTCAGCTCCAAGCTTCCCTTGAAACCCCTGGTGATGGATTAATCAACACAACATTGTATATCAACTACCTCTCTGCCTACCTTGTTGAGATAGAAAATCAGAGTATATTGGGTCCTGGTAAGTGATGCACTTCTCTCGTAGCTGTGTTGGATATATTCCATCTCTCCATCCAGATTCGAACCTGAGACATGGATTAAGGGTGGACAAGTCCTGTACCACTTGACCACTACCAGTTGGTGTTTTGTTTTGTATTATATTATGCTAGTTTGATCATTTTCTTGGGAATAATGAGGCCTCACTCTATGTAATCCTTGTTCAATCTTATCAATTGATGTTTGTATCAATTGTTCAACCATGCAGTGAGCTTCCTGGCGGATCTTGGTGGCCTATATTGCATTAGTATCGGCATATTTTTTTACTTCTTGGTGCAAGTATGATTCTTGTTCCTTTTGGAGTTCTCTTTTTTCGTCATATATTTGTCTGTTCTTGTGATGGTTTGAGATTTTACTTCGCTAGCCAAAACTTTTCTAATTTTCTTGGTTTAGTGTGAATACAGAGTAAAAAGACTCCGCAATGAAGATAGCACTATGCGACAGATAAGGAGTCAACTAAGAGCTCGAAAGCATTGGGACAAAGTATGTAGTTTTGTATCTAAGGAAGAAGCTTGAGTTTTTTTCTATATAGAACATTTATATTGACATTCTCTATTTTTATTTTTATTTTTGCTCCTCTTGTTAAACTAACATCTTTGTTTACACTTATAACTAGCTGCGGAAGTATGTCATGTACACATGGGGTTGTCCCACATTGGGTGACAATTATAGCAGCACTAAGAAGGAATCAGGCTGCAGTCATTTCCTTGTTCCATCCATGCAAGGAAATTCACGACATGGAAGCAGGTCCTCTAGTAAAAGGGGGTTGGAAAATAGGACAAGTGCTACTTCCATCTCTTTCAAGAGGAGAGTCAGTGTACCTAGTGAAAAGGTGAGACTTTTTTTTTCTTCATTGGAGTTCCCTTACCCTCTGCGAGCCTTCTTCCAGCTCTCATTTTTCCCTCTTCCCCTTCCTGAGTTACTGGATCATTGTAGAAAGTAGAATCTTCCATGGGTGGAAGGATGAACTCTGACAGGAGATTGGATTTAAGGGGAGAACATGTAGCTGATCCCTCTCTCTCTCTATGTTCTTTGTTCATTATAGCTGGGGGATAAGTTTCTACCCGTGCATGCTATTAGAAGCTACCACTTACGGTTTCTGATTGGATGTTTGGTTATTCCTATTTCTGTGTTAGCTTCTACAAAGCCATCATTCCATGGTGTAGTATAGGGAATAATCAACTGTTGTTATCTTCATGACTTAACTTACACAATTTGTCAAATAACAGTTGATTATTTCCTATAATTAAGATCTAAACCAATATCAGATGCATTCCAACTTATATAGTTAGAATTGTAGTTGTGAATGGTGTTTATTGTTTCCATCTGATAAATTTTCCCATTTCCTTTTTGGTGCCTTGTTAATGAGGTGATTAGTTTAGAAGTTTACAACTTGGTCTCAGTTTGATTGAAAAGATTTCAATTCCAATGATCCTAAGAACTTTTATTTCCGTATGTGTTTCCAGCCTCTAGAAGGTGAAATGCTTGCCTCTAGAAATGACGCAGAACAACATACAGTTGACTTTTATGAGGGAAATTCTTCAGTCTCTCGCGCATATTCTCATGTTGACGATAATGTCATTCCCTTGCCAGCACCACCAGGTACACTAATCTCAAAGTATAAGGATTTTGTTCTTTTCCAGTTTCTTTCGTTCCCTTGATATTTCTCCTTGAAAGATGTATTAGGACTGGTAATTTGCAACTTTTATAGCATGCCTTTCTTATTTACTCGCCGAAAAGAAACTGCATTTTGGATGGATTTGCCGAATGACCTTTCTATTTCCTATGCTTATAACTCCCCCTATTCTTGCAGAATTCAAGGCTGGATCAGAAATAGAAGTGTCTGAGATCCAGAAGAACCTTCAACGATTGTATGATTATAATGTCATGTTGAGGGAACGACTTCTAGCCACTCAGTCTTTGGTTCATACTTTAGCATCCAAGTCGTCAACTCCCTCAACGGAGAGCCAAACATAGCTTTGGGAAAGTTGAGGTTTCAACACTGCTGGTATTACCACCAGATTTATGCCCCCGAGAAGCATGGAAATATCTGCAGGCTCTGGAGAAAAGTTTGTAAGCCAATTGCCAAAGTAACGGATCATATTCACCTCATATCCATGAAACATCCGAGGCAAAGCCCTGCTGTGTTCAAATCCATGGCTAAACCAGGGTTGAAACTTGAGATTCTGACATGGCAAAAGGGAACTCCACGAGGATAAAGATGTGGTGGTGTATATGACTCGCGCAAGGGTGTACTTTTCTTGGTCTGCTTTGTGGTTAATACAGGTGTTTTTACTGATCGGGACAAAATGATTCGTTTGTATAATTGAGTTTGGTCGTGGAGTCTGTTTGTTGTAACACTTAATTGTCTCCTCTCTTGTACATGAAGGAGGAAGTGAAAGGTGAAATGTGACAAAAATGTGAACATGTGATACTTTAGGAACAATTGTTGCACCTGTCTTGATGGCTATACATGCATATTTCTTTGTCAAAAATCTTCAGATTTCATCATCAAAGTAATCACTGATACTATAAGAGATCGCTAGTTCAATCCTTGTGGATAAATCCACAAGACAAGCGGGTTGCACCTAAGTTTGGTCGGATACAAATCATTTCTTTTCATCTTGCACTAATTCAACGCATTTCTTGTAATGATCATGTCATTTCACACGTCATTCGATCAAAACTTAAAAAGCAACACAATTATTCTCTGAATTGAAACTGAAATGATAAGTGCCTTTTCTGTTGTTTGGTTGGAAAGGCAACATTCCTCTTGAGAATCCAGACCAAAAGCAAGCTGCTGCTACTTTAAGGCTTTAAGAACACAACAGAGAAACGTAAAAGCAAGGAAATATTACATCATTCAACATTCCGAATTTGTAAAGAGATCCGAAATGCATACACCAAAACAATACTCCCTCCGGTACGAATTAAACGTCGTTTTAGCATTTGCTTTTACTGTTTCGACACGTATCTTAAAACGGCCGGCAGACTCACTATTTGAAATAATTTTGCTCCTAATTTTTTCTCGGAAGTACGTTAAGGATTAACGTACGTTAGAAAAAAAACACGGATTTTTTTGAGGTCAAATAGTGAGTCATCCGGTTTTCTCAATATGCGTTTCCTACTGAATATTGGGATGCGAGGAAGTCATTTAATTCGTACCAGAGGGAGTAGCTGATAATATCACAACTCCAGGAACTAGAATGCGCGGCAACGGTTATTAAAAAATTATGTTTAAGCACTCAGACTGTTAAAATGCAATCTAAAGTTGAAGTATACATGATTAAAAGAAGTCTGGGAAGAGTTCTCGCGGACATCAGACTAAATAAAAAAAGTACCCATTATACTGGTCTTGCTATATCACAATACCGACTACGATTCGGATGTTTTAACCAGTCATGCTAGGTGACAAAGAACACCAAATCAGATCCACTCCCTACTTCAGCTGGCATGGTTCAGTGAGATAAAATATCAACTCTATGTGCAAAACCACCATCAACGCTTTGCATTCAGATATTCCAGTTATTAGGTCTCTCTCAGGCAGCTGACATGGGAGCTCCATAATGCTCTGTAATCTTTAGTCCCACAGTTATTTGCTGCGATATCATTTGCAAGCACTTGCACTTCAATGCTCATCACCGTGTGGTCGACATCAAACCTAGATAACACCTGTAGACATGCTTGTACTGAGTTGAAGAGAGAAAATAAGTAACCTCTTTCTCGCCTTCAAGATTGTTCAACTCTCACTCACCAGTTTGCTTAATTTCACTGCTTCTTGAAACAGAATTACTCCTTGCAGGATTCCGTCCCAAGGCATGAGCAAACAACCGTTTTGCAGCACCCATCTGTTCCTCTTTTGGGGAATCTTTCTTGACACCAATTCTACTTGGAGAATTATGATTATTGCATGTTGCTTTGCTCAATAAGTTACCATTTTTGCCACGTACGAAAATAGTCCCTTGGTGAGTTTCCAAGCAAGAATTGGAATCAATTTCAGCTTTGCCTTGAATAGTCAAGTTATTGAGTTGCAATTCATCCCCATTACAATCCCTAGCAGAAACATTTTGGTTCTGTCGGCTGTTTCTCTGGCCCAAAGCATGAGCAATCATACGGCGAGCAACAACGGGATCAGTCCTTGGCTTCTGCCTGACATGTTCTCTCCCCTCTGTGATGTCCAATGAAAAGATACGATCACGAGCAGCCAAGTAAGCTGCTTCTCTATCCTCAAGTGTATGATGAGAAAGTGATTTCACTTGTAGTACTGAGATATAAACAACTAGTTAGAAGCTTCAACATTCAGGGAAGTTGGAACCACAACCTTAATGCTAAGCTATGATAGAAGAAGGCACAGGAGAAACACGAAAAAAGCCCAAAGGGATGGAAAAAAAACCCAATACTACTCCGGGAATCTATTAACTCTTACATTTGGAGAACTAACTACCTAATTTTTGAAAACCTAAGATGTCACAATGCAGATCAGTACAGGATTCATTGATAATCTGGCAAGTGTACATGCACTTTCACAGAAGAATAACACTTTCACAGAAGGATAACACTTTCACAGAAGGTGTGCACTTTCACAGGTGTTTTGTAGATTGGTAGACCACCCGAGTTTCCAGAAAAATAACAAATAAAGCTTAAGTAAAGTCCATAGGTCAACTTGCATTCTTGAATTTCTTTAACATCTCGGTGGCTTATTAACTGTTATATAAGTAATCGCTTTGCATACACATGCTTTCTTGTTCTTCAAAAGAAAAAGTTTATTGTGGAAGGGAGTAGGGTAATTGTATTTTTAACTAATTCCAAAGAACAAAGACAGGATGCATTCCATTTTGCAGGTTATTCTTGAAAGAGTATATTTAAAAGGAGGATACAAATGTTCAACCTGAGGGAGCATCTTCTCTCCTCAATAATTGGTATGAAGGTGTGAGAAGTTGAGGTTCATCGTGCTGAAACAAGAAATCGCTGACAAGAATTGAAGGTCTACAACAAAAGAAAATTTATCAGAAAAAAGAAAAAAAAAGGAAAAGAGAGCGAATGGAGATAGACTAAACAAACAAGACTCAACAGAAACTGGGAGCAAAAAGAGTCTTTTAAATCAATAAAAAGAAGATGAATAGAGCGGAAACAAGACATGACAGAGATAGAAGTCCAAACATTTCTGGAGATTCAAGTCATACTATGCTCACAGATAATACATCCACTCCGATACATAAACTACCTTCTTTTTCCTATCCATTACGAGACTGAACACATATCCATCTCAATGTTCTCCTCACACTTAAACCAACTCTTTCTTTACATCTTCCCCGAAAACATTAACATTCTAGTGAGTCAGCATTATTCGAGTGCCTAAGTCCAACTAACAAAAGGCCTCATAAGATACCTCTATTAAAGCATATCTGGCAAACTATAGAAAGAAACAACTAGCTAGTAGCGAAACAGAATTCCATTCAAAACCTACATTGATGTCTCTGGGCACCGCTCTAAAATTAAGTGCCGATCATCTCCCTCACCAACAGATACATGGGCAAACCTGAGCATTAGAGAAAACCCATATCAACCATCAATAGAAATGGAGCTAAATTAAGTCATTGACAGCCCAAAAGATATGTAACAATACCCAAATATCTCAGCAAGTCGATGCAAGAGAAGACGGTTATACGGGTCCATCGGTTCCAATTCGAAAACCCCATCTGGGCTGCAGTTGAAGAATTTGATTCATAAAAAACAAACAGAAGAAGCTTATGCAAAATTTGAACTTGCTTGGAAAGAGTACGGTAATAGTAATAGCTTAACGACGAGAGGAACAAGATGGGCACCAGTTGCTATGGTCCTCGAGGAAATTCATGAAAGCTTCTTCCATGGAAAGCACAAGATGTTTGGAAACTAGATTGTCCCTCACCAAGGAAGCCAATTCCTGCACCTACCCATATATTGTAAACTAATGATTATTATTCCTGCTATTATATGTAGAAAAAAGAAGGAAAAAAAAACGAGAACGGGAGTAGAAGAAAGAAGCATTACCATAGCGAATTGTGCCATGTTTTCCGCAGAATCGGAGACGAAATATCGGTTGTTGGATCAAAAGACAAGATCCACTGCACAGGAATAATGGATATCTTTCACGCTTCCTTCAATCTATCTGTCTTGTCTCTAATTATATAGCAACACATTAAAATATAAATATAAAATAGTCAAAATCCCTAAATTAGCTCATATATTGTTTGGGGTGATTGTCTGTGTTAGCGCTGACGGAGGAGGAGAAGTGGAGCTTGGTTAATGGTTGTGGAGGACGGGAAGGAGGAAGAGGATGGTTTTAGAATGTTTAGAGACTGAAATTTATAATGTTAAATCTCATGATAAAATCATTTTATTACATACTTTTACTTTGGTGATTTATTTAATATATTTTTTTATTTATTTTACAAGAAAAATGGCTCTAGGGATTTTGATAAATCCGAATTGATGAATTAAAGAAAAAAAACTAAAAATGAAATACTTACACTACGATTGGTTTTATATAGTTTAATGAAATATTTATTACTATCTATCCAGATCCATATATAATAACTGAAGTATCATTAATATATTTGAAAGATTCTAAACAAAAATACACATTTTTCCCATTTCCTTAATACTATATTTCAGTTTTTGTTAGATGAGAGCTAACGGAAATTGTTTTTTTTTTACTAAAAGAAATAATAGTAAAAAATAATTATTTAGATGAGGTTTTGGAGCTTACAACTTAATTTGCTAAAAGAAATTAGTAGTAAAAGGAGATGCACATCAACATATTCAAAATACTACTACCATACAGAGTAGTCTTTCTTATTTAGTGAGAGCTAAAACCTATTCTTTATGTAGCTGATGTCGATGGTGGGGATGTGTTGCACCTTTGATTTCCAATTCTTGATTCCTTCTTCATAACTGTCTTTCAATCTTTCATTTCCCAACAACTCCAACTTTTGGAGGTTTGTCAAGTGTTCAATACCTTCAGGCAATTCTTCCAATTTCAAGCAACAACTAATGCTCAAACTCTCCATGTGTGGCATCGCCCCCTTCTCAAAAATAACTTTTTTCAACATGGGACAATCAAACAAAGATAATTGCTTCAACTTTGCAAAGCCACCACAAAAGTGCAGTACTTCTTCATCAAAAGCCCTTTGGAGTTCAAGGCTAACCAAATTTTTAAGTGCTGCAATCCGAGTGAGTTGATCTCCACTTACCTTACAAAGTCCCAAGGTCATACGTTGGATATTGTGAAGTGAGTCAAACCAACATGACCGAAATCTCATTGACTCCAGCAGCAAATGAATTTTCTTAAGTTTGGGAGGTAGGATGATCACCCGTGCTGACTCTAGCTTAAAACACTGCAGGAGTTTCAACTGACCTAACGCCTGCCAATTCTTCCATCTCTCCTCCCTATTTCTACCGTCGTGATGCACAACTATATCAAGTCTTGTGAGTTGGGTCATGGTCCCGAGTTGTCTCAGCGTCTCACCTTTATCAATGTGGAGCCCAACTAGGACTTGCAGCTTATTTAGCTTACTAATATCAAATGTTATTCGGAACTTACTCATGAAGCCCCTCATCAACAGATGACGCAACTTTCGCAACTTGCTTACTCCTTTAGGGAGTTCAATTATATTTGTACCAGAGATGTCCAACGTCTGAAGATTAAGAAGTCTCCCAATGGAATTTGGAAGCATCTTTATGTCATATTGTTTCAACCTCAAATACCTTAAGTTAAAAAGATTCCCTACTTTATGTGACAATTCACTAGCCTGTCCTTCCATATCTAACAACCTCAGGCTCTTAAATTTGAGGAGATGCTCTCTCGAAAAAGATCGTAGATCCCCAAGCGCGCTAAGGGAGCGGACTCGACTCATATCACTGCTCGGTAATTTTAATTCCTCGTCACCATCTGGGTGAAATTGAATAAACCAGCGGTAAGCTTCAAATTCATTTATTGCTTCCCTCCCATCACAAACACCACAAAACTTCTCCTTCTTTGCTATTTCTAGAGCAAAATCACGCATCACGTCGTGCATCTTAATTACTTTTGTCCTTCCACTCACATTTCTCGTCTCAACAAGAAGCATGCTCCGAAAAACCAACTCCGAAAGCCACAAGTCTGCCACCTCTTCAGGGGTCTTTTTGTCACCACCTTCCACAAACCCCTCTGCTATCCACTGTCTAATAAGCCTTTTCCGGTAGATGGGATAATCCTCCGGGAAAAAACAGCAGTACAAGAAACAATGCTTCAGCGAATAAGGCATGTCATTGTAACTCAGCCTCAGAATCCTGTTCACGTCATCCATGTTTGAAGGTTTGAACAAATTGTCGTGGACATTAGTCCACTCGTGTTCTTCCCTTCTGGAATACATATGACCTCCTAGAGTCACTAACGCTAGAGGTAGGCCCTTGCACTTATCCACCAGTTTTTCAGCCAAAGAACGCAACTTTTCTGGACAGGTTTTGTTTGGATGATCTGCGAAAGCTTTCATGGAGAACAGGCCCCATGGCTCACTCCCGTGCAGCTGTCCAATATGGAGCTTGTAGGATTTAACATCAGAAGGAGAAGGAGCATGCCTTTCATCTCGAGTCGTGACCAAGATCCTACTCCCAACTTCATCTTCAGGGAGTGCAACTTTCATTTGCTCCCAAAATATTGTATCCCACACGTCATCCAATACAAGTAGGTACCGTTTCCCCTTTAAGCAAGCCTTGACCACCTCAACCAATTCTATGTACTCTTTATGGTCCAAGTCCGTGGGAGTCTCTTTCTTTTCAACCTCATACAACTTTCTGATTAAGTTTTTGAGTAACACAATGACTGTATAAGTTTGGGAGACGGTAATCCAACCAGACAAGACAAACCCACCGAGATTTTTTTGATTTTTATAAATCTTGGAGACAAGTGTGGTTTTACCAGACCCGCCCATTCCAATCACCGAAATGACAGCTCGGAGTGGTTCAGAATCTGGCAGCAGCAGTTGGTTCAATTTGTCAGTTTCCTCGCGGAAACCAATAATGGATTTTTCTTCAGTGAAATACGATCTATCCCTCAAGTTTCTGACCGCTTGCTGCTGTTCAAGATATCTTGTACGCGTCCTCCCAGCAGCATCATGCGCAGATTCCCCTGATTTATATCTTGTATGCCTCTCTGCAATGCCTGTGATACTTTTCTTTATCTTTTGCAACTTGTGGGCGGTCTGATGCATCACCCAAAGAGTTGTTGGTGCGCCAATGACCAACTGGAGGAACCAAGATAAACAACAAATATCATCAAGATGTTGTTTATTCATGTGATAGGTGAACTCATCGATGATGTCCTCAGCCTCATATGCTTTGTCCCTTATGTCTGCCACCCATTTCTTCTCTACTTCTTCAGCAAATTGCGCCTGCATTTCACCTTGATCGGCATGATCTATTAGGAAGGCTTGCATGTTTTCCAGCTCTGCCTTAAAATCCTTAACTTCACCAGGAACACGCCATATCAATTCTGCTTCTTTTGCAAGAACATCTTCTAGTCTTCCAATCAACTTATCAACTCCAGGTATGTACATGCTGCCCTTCTTTAATTTCTACACGTATTTGCAACTGCATTAATATTAAAGAGGCACACATATGTGTAAGTTCTCTCTAGCAATACATAATTTCTCATATTTATTACTGTTATATACATAATAAATTGACAAAAAAAATACACTTATGTTAATTTTCAATTTAATTAACTTATTGCATTAAAAGTGGGGAACTGTCTTTGCTGATGTGTTATTAGGGGAGCTCAAATAAATATATCAAATTAATTAAATGATCATTTTTTCTCACACACTATCTTTTTATAGTAAAAAGGAATTGACTTTTAAGGAATTGATTAGTATTACAACATTCAATATTGGTTGTCCACCCTTAGGTAGCGTTGATGGACATAATGTTAATATTTAGGTTTGTTAAATGATCTGTCTCATTTAGGTGCCTACTTATTTTTTTCTAAAATTTCTTGTTTTCTAAACATAGAAAAAAATTAAAGTAATACTATTAGACATGTTATTTTATTTATATGTGAATAATAAATAAATATTATTTAATGACACGTTATTGATTGGACCTAAAAGGCCGTATGGGCCAATATTAATTAGTTATCAATGAGATGACATTCATAATTCCATGTGTGCATTAAATAATATTTATTTATTATTACTATATTTTTCTAGGTTTGAAAAATACTCCCTCGGTTCTTAATAAACGTCGTTTTAGCATTTGCTTTTACTGTTTCGGCACGTATCTTAAAACGGCCGGTAGACTCACTATTTGAGACAATTTTGCCCTAAATTTTTTCTGGGAAGTACGTTAAAGATTAACGTACGTTCACAAAAAATTTCGGATTTTTTTGAGGGTTAAATAGTACCTCATCCGGCCTCCTCGATATGCGTTACCTACTGAATATTGGGATGCGAGGAAGTCATTTATTAGGAACCAGAGGGAGTAAGAAATTTAGGGGACTTCCCCGATAATTTTTTGACAAACGTAAATATTAATTAAAGATTTCATAAACATAAGAGAAGTAACAGTCTATTTTGTAGAAAGGTATGCCATATTTTCTTCATTAAGGTTCTGTATGTTATTTAAAAGAAGTTTATAGCAAAACGAAAAAGAAGGAGAAGTAATTATCTAACCTTTTATTTCTGATCTGTCCCTTCTTGTTTCTCGTTCTCTACTCTTCTCCACAGAACCAATCCGCCATCACCACTCAACCATCAATCTCAAATCTTGGCGAATTACTGATTTGCATTTTTAAAAAAAGAAAAAGAAAAGTGAAAATGAGAAAAGAAACTATTTCAAATTTCAAGATGAACCCAACTGTTTACAGGCTTCAAATAATATGTTTAAGTCTAGGTCTAACCACAAATTTAAGATCTGAATGGAGACTCATAAACTACTACAATGATCAGATCAGGGGTAGAAATGGAATTAAATTAGGGGATTTGATTGAGTAGTTCTTACATGGAAGCAGAAAAAAGAACTCCTGAGGAGATCCAGGCACAGTTGCTTTAACACCGTCGATGGAAAAGAGAAATGAAGTATATGAATTGGATATGGTTCTTTTGATTCGATCGATTACGGTTGCCTAACAAAAGTTGAGCAAGGATATTAAGGAGTGAGGTAAGGATGAAGAAGACAAGAATGAATTGGGAATAGAATGGAAGTAAGGACAAACGTAAATTTATAATGGTGATGATCTAGGCATAAAAGAAATTTAAAGGGAAAATTAACAAAAGAAATTTCAAATTTAAAAAATATTTACGAATTATTTTCTATTTTCCTTTCCTTCTTTTTTCTCTTCTTTTTTTAAAGATAATCATGATTATAGAATTTTAAAGGGAAAAAGCTAAGAATTTCACATTTTCAGGTCGATTTGCCCATTCAGTCTACAAAATGTTACCTTAACTAATGTCTCGAGTTTAAATCTTATAAATGAAAGAAAAACTATACCTAAAAAATCAACTCCCAGACCAGATTAATCTCAAATAGAAAGGACACAATTAGATCTTAATTTTAAAAAGTAAAGATTTGATGTTTTGTTACTAGAGATGACAAAAGAATCTATTATCCAAAGAAGTTTATAGCAAAAAGAAAAAGAATGAGAGAAGTAATTATCTAACCTTTTTATTTTTTATCTGTCCTTTTTTGTTTCTCCTTCTCTACTGATCTGCTTGCTCCACAAATCAATCCGCCATCACCACTCAGTCATAGTCTCAAATCTTGGCGAATTACTGTCGTTGCCTATACCATAAACTACTACAATAATCAGATCAGGGGTAGAAATGAAATTAAATTAGGGGATTTGATTGAGTAGTTCTTACCTGTAAGCAGCAAAAACTCCTGGAGGGATCCAACCCCAGTTGTTTTGACAATCGCAGCGATCGATGGAAAAGAGAAATGAAGAGAAGGATATGAATTGGATATGGTTTGGCTAACCAAAGTTGAGTAATATAAGATGTAAAGTGGGTGGAGATAATGGAGCTCAATATATAAATTAAGAGGAAGTAGGAAATTTCCACTTCCTCTTCGTGGTGGTCTGCGTCAACTAAAAATATGTATATATTTCCTTAACCAAGTTTTTGCTTGTCAGTTTGCTTTTGGTTTCCAGCTCCACCAAATAATTCCTTTTTATCGTGTATGATCCATTCCAGAGTATCTCACGATATTAACTAAGTCATTGTTAATAATTTACAAGTTGTCATTTAAAAATTAAAAGTCGCCATTTACAAGTTGTAAGTCATTGTTAATAATTTGCTTTAAAATGGTGTATTGATTAATTAGATTACTTTTTCAAAGTGAACATCACTGTATTTGGTTGTATGTTTGGTGAAAAAAATATTTATAAAAATTTGAATTTAGATTTGAATCTCACCACTATTTATAAAAAAAAAAGATATTGAGATTTAAAGGAATTAAAATAAAAGTAAACTTTTCTTTTTATTTCTATCTAGATTGAGTATGATTTGGATAAATGGTCAAGGGTTAGAGGGTCAATCCGAAAAAATTGAAATTGATCTGTAATTTTAATAAATTAAAAAATAAAATTTAATAGTTGCATATAATATAAAAAAATATAAAAATAAATGAAAATTTTTTATGGTAGCCGAAACCGTCAAAAATAAATGAATACAATTCACCTATGCTCATGCAAATAAGAACAGTAGCAAGTGGTAAAAGGATCGTTCCTCAGGGATTCGGTGGACAATTAAAATTCCTTGTAAATGACAAGATAAGTAACAGGTGGTAAATACCAATACTGAGTTGTTGTATTGCAATGGATTAAATAACAGAAATAACATAAACAACAAAGAAAGTGATTTGTGTGTGTGTTCAAAGGTGACAACGTTCCCAGTAAGGATTCGACTAAGCACATGAATTAAACTGATTCATCATTGATTCAAGTATTTTCAAGACCGAACTTATAGGCGGCTATAGAGACCAGGTGTTCACCTAAATCTCCTGCTCTCCTCCTAAACAAGGCTAATAAAGAGACACTCTATTAGAAGCCCCTAATTAGTTTGACAATCCTAAAAGACACTCTATAGGATTTAATCAAATGATTGATGATTCACAGGGAGAGACCGATCCAAGTCTGGGATAAAAATCCTATAAACCTGACTCTATTCGTTTTCTATTCCGATCCGTCAATCAGATAGTTGCCTTCGCATCTCTCTTTACAATGTAGACTCCAAAGTATTAAGAGAAGATTGTAATTAATCAAATCCTATTTGTAGATGATCAGGCTTCAATAGGAATAAGATTAATTTGACATTCAACTAAAACAAATAGAGATATAAGTTGGAATTTAGTAAGAACAATTAGATCTCACAATCAATTATTCATGGCAATGAATCCTTACAAGGAAATTAGAATTTAGCCAAGCATCATCATAATAAATAAATAAAAGAGATTAAAAGCATAAAAAGGAAATTAATTAATTAAAGAAGAAAGCAAACAGAGTTTTGACGCTCTGTTAATGGCTGCTGTTCAGAAAGAAGGAAAAGAAATATTCGAGAAGATGAAGTATATTAGAGACGCAGCTCTCTGTTCCCTTAAATAATAATCCCTAAAATAATAAAAGGATAATATCTAATATAATTAATTGTTCAAAATCCTAACAAAAATGTTGGAGATGTTCTGTGGCAGCAGGACTCCTTGCTGTAATAGAAGATCAGCAGAATGAGGTCTTCTAGAAGAACAAGACAGCTGGCCCACGCTGGAATTTCTGGTCTCCCTTACCCCAGGTTTGGGGTAAGGACGCTTCTGGTGCAAAACAGCTCTAACTTGGCGATTGCAGCTCCTAATGAACACTATGCTTCTCAGCAACATGATCTGCAAAAAGGAGTGGAGAACACAAGAATTAATAGTATCATCGTCCTAAAAAGGAAGGAAAGGACGATGAAAATAAGACATTTTGGCGCTCAAACAATTATCTTATTTATATTATATTTGTCATATAAGGCACAAAGATAGTTAATAAATCCTCTGCTTATTAAAAAAAAAATATAAGGCACAAAGATAGACGAGTGGATGGAGGATGAAATTAAAATCAATACTAACAATTAAAATTAATATGGGTCATTACCACTACTATTTTTTGAACTATACCATCATTCAGCAAATATGTCCTTTAATAATTTTTTGTTAGATTCAGTTTTCTTAACTATTTTTTCGTTGCAAAGAGACCCATTTATTAAATTTTTCATCCAAAATCTTAACGGATTTACTTTGACCATATTTTTTATTCTCTTTTATTTTTTAAAATGGAAAAAATAGGAAAATACCTTTTAAAATTGAAAAAAAAACAAAAACAGAAAAAGAATCAAGAGTTAAATTTAAAAGTTATAAATATTTTAAAAAGTTATAAAAAAATAAAAATGTTCAAAATATGAAATTATTTTTTAAAAAAATTGTTATGTGCATACGTACTTCATAATTACTAAATTAAAATTATTTTTTAAATTTTATTTTGGAGTGTAATTTTTTTGGATTAAAAAAATATAATCAAAGCAAATATGTTAAAATTTTGGACGTAAAAATTAGAAGAGTAGTTTTTTTACAACGAAAAAAATAGTTAAAAAAATCGAATTCAACAAAAAATTGTTAAATCTATTTGCCGGAAAATGATAGTTCAGAGGATAATGATGCTAATGACATTAATATTAATTTCATAAAATTACAATTTTATATAACTCTTAAAAGTATCATCTTAAAGTTCTTTCATGAACTTAACGAAAGAAGTTATGAAACGATCCAGGCCCGGTTGCTTTGAAAATTGCAGCGATCGATGGGAAAGATAAACGAAGAGAAGGATATAAATTGGATGTTTTTAAACAAAGTTGAGCAATATGTAAGATGTAAAGTGGGTGGAGATGGAGAGATTAGCTTAAATAATATTCAAAACACCATTAGTTGGCACGTCAATTTACTATTAATAGCGGAATTAATAATGGTGATGATCTAGATATAAAAAATGACGACGACGACGAGAGGATGACGGAGTTTTGAATAGATTTTTCGCAACCAACCACAAGTGATAAATCCGTATAATTCCAATTTTTTTTATACTAAAAAAACTGTCAAGTAGTTTATCGGTTGTTTTACTGGTGGTAAAAAAATGACTATATTTGGCCGATTCTAAATTTCTACATGTTTGTGTAATTTATATTTTCTAAGGTTATACTAAATAATATAAAAGAGTTATATTTGTATAATTATGTTGTACGTTTTGCGTAAGTTTTAAATTCTTTTACTATATTTTCTAGATAATAATATAAAATGAGTACAATAATTATATTAGAAAAATAAAATTTTACTTGCAACATAATAAATTTTTTTTTTTATACAAATATAAATCATTCATATTATTTAGTATAATTTTTTAAAAATTAAACTATATTTATTAAACACAGTTGATTGTGAAAATCACCCAAATTTATCCTTAACAAAAACTCCCGTCCATAAAAAAGAAGTGAAAATTGCATTCTCCAGCACCCGAGTACACATATTCCCACCACACCAGATCAACATTCATTTAAAAATTAAAAGTCGTCGTTTACTAATAAGATGAATCGTTATCGTGTTACCTCATTTCATCTTTGCAGCTGTAAGTCGTCATTTTAATAATTTGCTTTAAAAAAAGTGTATTATGTACTTAATTAGTTGATACCCTATATATAATTGATTTTGAGAGATTTTGTGTGGTAGCAATGCTAGTGCGCAAGATGTAGTGGTAGCAATTGATGAGAGTATCATTCAGAAGTATATACGGGAGCCTCCTTATTCTTTGTAAAAATGATGAATTTTGATAGTTAAATTATAGAGAATTTTCTCTCAATTGTTCAGCTTGAACCTTGTTCCTAATTGAGACCGGACTCTCGATTAGATCTGCAAGTAAAACTGAAAGTCCATTTTGTTGAGTTGCTTCGCCTAGGTTGGTATTCACAGGTTGAATACAGGGTTAGGGTTTCAAATCAAGATCCTTTCTTGCTTGGTTTGGGTTGGCTAGTAAAGGTTATTAGCAGGGTCAAACGCTCAAGAGAGTTTTCATTCCACATCGTTGCAAATCCAGGCTTGAACTAGATCGGAAATTACGTGTTACGCATCCTACGCAACTAGGATCGTATCAGTCATCATCGTCATTATCGTCATCATCGTCATCATCATCATTATCGTCATCATCATCATTATCGTCATCATCGTCATCATTTGGGCGAAATTGAATAGACCAGGGGTAAGCTTCAAATTCATTTATTGCTTCCCTCCCATCACAAACACCACAAAACTTCTCCTTCTTTGCTATTTCTAGAGCAAAATCACGCATCACGTCGTGCATCTTAATTACTTTTGGCCTTCCACTCACATTTCTCTTCTTAACAAGAAGCATGCTCCGAAAAATCAACTCTGAAAGGTACGAGTCTGCCTCCTCTTCAGGGGTCTTTTTGTCACCACATTCCACAAACCCCTCTACTATCCACCGTCTAATAAGCCTTTTCCGCTTGATGGGATAGTCCTCCGGGAAAAGACAGCAGTACAAGAAACAGTGCTTCTCCGAATAAGGTAAGTCACTGTAACTCAGCCTCATAATGCTCTTCACAACATTCATGTCTGAAGTTTCGAACAAATTGTTGCGGACATCAATCCACTCTTCTTTCTGCTTTTTGGAAGACATATGACCTCCCAAAGTCACCAACGCTAGAGGTAGGCCTCTGCACTTATCCACCAGTTTCCAAGCCAACGAATCCAACTCTTCCGGGCAGGGATGATCTGCGAAAGCTTTCATGGAAAACAGGTCCCATGACTCACTCTTTTGCAGTTGTCCAATAGGGAGCTTATGAGACGGAGAAGGAGCAATGCTTTCATCTCGGGTCGTGACCAAGATCCTACTCCCAACTTCATCTTCAGGGAGTGCAACTGTCATTTGCTCCCAAAATATTGAATCCCAAAGTCATCAAATACAATTAGGTACTGTTTCCCCTTTAAGCAATCCTTGACCAGCTTAACCAAACCTATGTACTCTTTCTTGTCCAAGTCATTGGGAGTCTTTTCCTTTTCAACCTCATACAACTCTTTGATTAAGTTTCCGAGTGGTAACTTAATGTCTGTATAAGTTTGGGAGACGGTAATCCATGCAGACAAGACAAACCCACCAAGACTTATTTGATTATTATAAATCTTGGAGACAAGTGTGGTTTTAACAAACCCGCCCATTCCAAACACCCAAATGACAGCTCGGAGTGGTTCAAAATCTGGCAGCAGCAGTTGGTTCAATTTATCAGTTTCCTCGCGGAAACCAATAATGAGTTTTTCTTCAATGAAATAGGCTCCATCCCTCAAGTTTTTGACCAATTGCTACTGTTCAAGATATCTTTTATGCGTCTCTGCAGCATCATGGGGAGATGCCCCTGATTTATATCTTGTACGCCTCTCTGCAATGTCTGTGATACTTTTCTTTATTTTCTGCAACTTATGGGCGGTCTGATGCATCACCCAAAGAGTTGTCGGCGCATCGACGAGCAGATGGAGGAACCAAGATAAACAAGAAATATCATCATGATGTTGGTGTTTATTCATGTGATAGGTGAACTCATCGATGATGTCCTCAGCCTCATATGCTCTATCCCTAATGTCTGCCACCCATCTCACCTCTACTCCTTCAGAAAATTGCGCCTGCATTTCGCTTCGATTGACATCTTTTAGGCAGAGTTGCATGTATTCCAGCTCTGCCACAAAATCCTTAACTTCACCAGGAACGCGCCATATCAATTTTGCTTCGTTTGAAAGAAAATCTTCTAGTCTGCCAATCAACTTGTCAACTCCAGGTATGCCCATGCTGACCTATATGAAAATGTTAGTAATTTATATGAGAATTAATGAGTATGTAACGAAAAAGGAATAATATAAATGTAAATTATTGTAGAAAAAAAATACTGAATTTAAGTAAAAAAAATTCAAAATTTTAATTAAATAATTAAATTGAAATTGAAAAAAAGAAATGGGCTGAGATTTAACTACGTGTGGCCCAAAACAATACATGAATCACTGCATAAGAGTTAAATTATTACGGTAATTCGATTACAAGGGCTAAAATATTATTAGGCTAAAATTGAGACAAACGGAACATAAGAAAAGTAACAGTCTATTTTGGAGAAAGAGTATTACTTTTGTATTGTGCCCCTAGATGTGGCCAAACTAGGACCATCCATTCATTCCACTATGCATTGTGCCCCTTTTAATTTGTAGGTAGGATTCTCATTTCTTGTGTACTTGTATTCCATCCATTTTCTACGACTCGGTTATACGTATTTCATTTCCTTTATACACTCGTTTTCTACTTAATTATGAAAAATAGAGTTAAACTTTATGTTAAATAAAGTGAAGGGACAAAATTTAGTTAGTATCATCTAAGAAAATCATTACCCTAAAATATAACGAATTAATTTCAAAATGAAAAAAAGAATAATATATAATCTACCCATATTTTCAACTTAATATTCATAATGCAAATTAAGATTGGTTTCACAAAATTATTAGTCTGAAATAATTAACATTAAGAATAATAAGCACATAACTTCTCCTTTTTATTTAAATTTAATACTCATTTATTTCAAAAAATAAATTAAATATTTTTCTGTGGTTGTATTGATTAATTATATGACTTTTACAAAATGAACATCACTCTATTTGGTTGTATGTTTGGTGAAAAAAATATTTGTAAAAATTTGAATTTAGATTTGAATCTCAACACTACCTATAAAAAATTAGGTCAATAGTAGGTCAACTGGACTGCCAGTTTTGTAAAAATTGATCGGCTCAATCGATTATTTCCGGTTCATGTGCAGGTCCAGTCAAATAACTAAATCGAACCGAAAACTTGAAATTTTATGGTTGAACCGGCCAGTCCGATCCTATTTTTAAAACTATGATTAGCACCGCTATATTTTGAACTAGGTGCCTTAATAATTTTTTATTGGATTCAACTCCCCTAACTATTTTTTCGTTGCAAAGAGGCCCATTTGTTAAATTTTCCATCCAAAACTTTAACGAATTTGCTTTGACCATATTTTTTTATTCTCTTTTATTTTAAAAAATGGAAAAAATAGGAAAATACCTTTTTAAAATTGAAAAAAAAACACAAAAAGAATCAAGAATCAAAATTTAAAAGTTATAAAAAATTAAAAAAGTTCAAAAAATATGAAATTAACAGTGATATTTTTCTTTTTTCTTTTTTTCAACAAAAGGTTCTACTTTTTTATAATTCTTTAGAAAATTATATAATTTTTTTATTTCCAATGTTTTTTTAAAATAATATATTTTTTAGAAAAAAAATTATGTTCATATGTACTTAACAATTACTAAGTTAAAAATATTTTTTTTATTTTATTTTGGAGTGTACTTTTTTTTGGGATTAAAAAAATAAAAAAATATAGTCAAAGCAAATATGTTAGAGTTCTAAATGGAAAAATTAGCAGGATTTTTTTCACAATGAAAAAATAGTTAGAGGAGCTGAATCCAAAAAGAAATTGTTAAGTCTATTTGCCGAAAGATGAAAGTTCAGGCAGTGGCGGATCCTGCTCTCGATGTTTTGGGGGGCGAGATTAGTGACAGATCCAGGATTTGTATTTAGGTGCTGCGGGGGTTCGGGGGCAGCGCCTCCGAAAATTTTTTTATGGAGTATTTTAAAGGGAAGGCAAGCGAGCTGAACGAAAAATTAGAAAAACACTTAAGAGTATTTGTATCCGTCACTAAATAACAAATATTTAGATAAACTTAACAAAAAGGTAAATAAGAAGACAATATAGAAAAAAAAAATTATACATTAGAATTCATACAATATACGTATTTTTTACAATTGTTCTCTACTTTAGGATTGGAATTGAACGAGAGATTGAGAGGGTGATCGATATGTGATGATTTGGTGTAGAAATTGAATTAAATGAAGGGATTGAATTGGCTTTGGTACGAGTTTATTGGTAGTGATGATTTGGGAAATGAGGATTTGGGATTTAATTGAAAGGATTTTTCGTCCCTTACTGTGTACTAATTATTTTTTAAAACTTTTATCTCTTATGTTCTAACTTTTATCGCTTACGAGTGAACTTTATCGAACTATAGAGCGGACTTTTCGTCCCTTACTGTGTACTAATTATTTTGCTTTATTTTATTCCACATTTTAGCAATTTCGGTTCAAATTTTTATTCATTTTTAGGTAAAATTGCTCGTATTATCGGCTCGAACCGAACAAACAATGTATATATATTTATTTATTTTTTGGAAAAATTTGGGGGCTGAACCTAACAAGGCTCCGCCACTGAGTTCAGGGGATAGTGGTGCTAATGATCAAATTAATATTAATTTCATAAAATTACAATTTTATATAACTCTTAAAAGTATCATCTTTCTTTCATGAACGTAACGAAAGAAGTTATGAAACCATCTATCCGGGCATTTTTTAGAGCAAAACGTTAAAGAAAGAAGCAAACATGAAACTATTTAGTCCTTCATGCATAGTAAGACACTAAAAAAAGGTATGCTGGAAAACCACCTCTTAAGAACACAATCATGTTTGAATTGGATCAGACTCGTGCCGAATAAATAAAAACAACATTTAATTAAGAAGACTGAGAAAGAAAAAACACACCCACGTACCCCGATGTACCTAAAACTTTCTCATCAATTTAGAAAAGATACATCAGGAGGTACACCTAGCTACTATAAATTTGAAAGCAATTTTTGAAAGTAAGTTAGGACGGATAAAGTATATATATATATATATATATTTTTTGGTGGATTTAGTTCATATTCAAATCAAAACCCATATTCCATGTATATGAAAAAGGTCAAAAGTCGTTTTTCATGGTTTCTTCCACATATGAAGCTTCCTTCTTGTCGCACCGTCGCGAGCGAAATTCGGGACGCAAGAAAACACATACAATGAAGTCGCCACCCTATTTTTCTAAGGTTTAGGGAAACCTATAATGTCCAAAAAAGGAAGAAAATAAAATAAAACTAAGGCACAAATGAAAAGGGTCTAAACCCAAGAACGATGGTTCGGGGTCGTATTATGGACTTGGGAAGGTGTTAGGCACCCGAGTCTCATCCTTAAAAAGGTTACCGGTTCTAAAAAAGAGGTGTTTAAAAATCATGTTGAAAACAAGTAATTTGGGCCCTCAAGGGGATCGTCACTTTAGTTCTTAAATTTGTGAGATTGATTTTATCCTAATTGTTGTCGAGTTGTTTAATAGAAAATAACATTTTTTATCCTCTAAAAGATAAAAAGGTTGGTTTCACACCTATTCCGGTTATATTTAGCCGAGTTCAAAATTAGTCCGATTACATGCCAAATTAGGTGGGATTACTACCGTTTTATTAATCTTTACCAAAGCGACGACCTTAGTGAACAACGATGGATCACTATCATCATCGGGCCAATGCACGTGATTAAATCCTATTTACTAAGTGGTTCTAAGCATGCATAGGCTAGCAAAGTACCGTTTTGAGTGAATGCGAGAAAACACGTTGAAAAGAGAAAAACCGGGGTGGGGTCGAAGCCGCGCACATAACACATTCGCCAAGATAGCATAAATAATAAAAAAACATTCGTGGGGTCGAAGCCGCACACGAAACACATTCATCAAAATAAAAGCGTAAATTCGTAGGGACAAAGCCGCACACGAAACAAGCATAAAATAAAGCACATTCATTGGTATAAGCATCATGCAAACAGATTAATTCGAATTCTAACAATCACGCATTAAAATACGTTTATCCAAAATAAAGAAGGGAAAAAGGAAAACATACCTGGAGAGCTTTACCTGTAGATCAAAGATTAGTGGCAACAATTAATAATAAAATAGATAAATACTGCAAATAAATATTACAAATTAATTACAAATTCCCAAATAAATAAATACAACAATTAAATTCTCCATTCGAGCTTCGCAATTGGCAATGACGCATCGAACTCCTCGTCGAGCTCCAACAAGCTCATTGGGGCATCATCACGACGAGCGTGCAAATAAAACATACGAACAAAATAGACAAATAAACGCGTATTAGTAAGGGATTCACAAATAAATTTCAAATGATCAAATATCAATAGGAATGAGATCACCTTACCCGTTAAAGTTGGCGGAGCCTCCGATCGGGATGATAATCGTGAATTCGGTACCTGCGAAAATGGAGAAATAGTTAGTATGCGATTTTAATTAAACGGGCTTGGGCCGCAGCCCATTTCTCTTATTTTTCACTCATGGGCCGCAGCCCATTCTTTCATTTTTTTCTCCCTTGGGCCGTAGCCCATTCTTCTTTTCTTTCATTGGTTGGGCCGAAGCCCAACCCCTCCCAATTTTCCTTGTCAAAACGACAAGGTTCCCCTCTCTTCTCCTCTAATTCTTTCTTTCATTTTAGGGCTGCAGCCGCAGCCCTCCCTTCTCCTTTTTCCTTATTCTTTTTCCTTTTCTTTGTTCGCTGCTTCCGGCCAAGGAGCAGTGGTTGTGGCGGCGTGGCTGGGAAGCTGGTGGCTTGCGGCTGGGCAGTGGTGAAACGGTAGTGCGGCAGCAGCGGCGGCGATCGGGTGCAGTGTCGACGGAGGCGGGTGATTGCTGGTCGTGGCGGTTTGGGTTGAGTCTGATTTCGGTGATTGATTTGGGTGGATTGATTATTTTGTTGGTCCGGTTTTAGGTGGAGTAGATTCGGGTTGGCCGGGCGAGTGGTGGTTGCTGGTCGGAGCTGGTGGCTTGCGGTGGCAGTATGTGGCGGTTGTGCAGCAGAGGAAGAGATGGGTTCGGTTTTGATTTGGGTGGAGCGGCAGGGATTTAATTGATTTGGTGTGGGGATTGGATTTTGGATTTGCACGGATTGAATTTGATTTAGCGCAGGGATTGATTTGGGTTTTAATTTAGCAGAGGGATTCGGATTTAATTTGGGCAGAAGGATCGGAAGGGATTGGGATTTAACTCGGCCGAGGGATGATTGTTTGGTGGATTTGTGATGGTTTGAGGCGGTGGCGGCTGCTGCGGTTGGGGGTGACGGAGGTATGGTGGCTGTTTGGCTTTGGCTGTTGGCAGCGGCGATGGGTGATGGATTTGGATTTAATTTCGGGTTGGGTTAGAGGAAATTGGTTTGAGAAGGTTCGTAGCCGGAGATGGGTTTGGTCGATTTGGGTGTGTGATCGAAGAGGAATTGAAATGAGGGAGAGGATTCTTCTTTCTGATTTGGCAGAGAGCTTCCTTCTTAAAAGGAAATGGTGGGTTGATTCATTGAGGAGGATCGGTTCGTATCAAATCTTTGAAAAAAATGGTAGAAGTTGGTATGTGTCTTTGAAAAAATAGGAAAGGGAGCGGGTGTGATGATTGCGGCCGAAAGTGAGAATTTATTTTATTTGATTCGAGCCAATAGCTCGAGAAATTTTTATTTTAAAGTGTCAAAAGTTCGAATGAAAAATAAAATACGTACAAAATAAAATAAAATGACATGAAACAAAATAAAACAAGATAATAAATAGTAAATAAACGAAAATAATAATAATAAAAATAAGATCAAAATTGAGCCAAAAAATGAACGATTTAAATTATTCGTGTCAAAATTTGGGTATCAACAGTTGCCCCCTCTTTACTGTCTTATCAAAAATAAAGTGTAACTGAAATTTTTGATGAGCAGTAAAGACGGTTGCCCCAGTACCACGAATGTTCAGAATGCAGAAAAAGAAAATGACTCCACTCGGACGTCATGATGCAAAGATGTCAATTGCGAGAATGTGAGCTTACCTTCGCTTGAATGCCTTACAGAAATAAAAATTGCCAAAATTGTAAATTTACCTCCACTCAGACATTGATTAAAACGCATGAAAATAAGTTCAACTTCACTCGGATGCTGATGTCGCAAGGTAGAAACATAAATTCCGCTCTACTCAGATGCTGGTGTCGCAAGGTAGAAACATAAATTCAGCTCTACTCAGATGCTGGTGGCTCCTCTCGGATGCCTTTTGGATTCAGTTTCACTCGGACACCGTCGAAGAAACGTAGATTCATTTTCATTCGGGCATTGATGGCTCCATTCGGATGCTGCGATGTAAAAATGTGAGTTAGTCCCACTCATATATGTATATTATGAAAGGACATAAATCTGAAAGCAGAAAATCAAACAGCCTTATACGGATGCCGTGTTGCAGAAAAGTAAATTACAAAAGTGTAAACTTAGCTTTTTCGATGTTGACGGCTCTATTTGGACAGCTTTGCAATAATGCCAATTCAGTTCTGCTCCAAGGCCGATGTTACTGGGACACTGATGAGGAAAATAAATTGCAGAAAAATAAATTCAGCTTCACTCGAACGCCGATGCCTACTGGGATGCGAGATGCTTTGTAGAAGGGTAAATTCAGCTCTACTCAGACGCTGATTGATAGGTTCTATTCAGATACTGACAACTCCACTCGGATGTCGGTGCTGTAAATACAGCTTCAATCGGATGTCTTGCAGTAATGGCTCTACTCAGACGTCGACGACTCCACTTGGACGTTGATTGTTCAATTCAGATACTAGGATACTTTGCAGAACTGTAAATTGCAGCTTCACTTGGATATCTCCATTTGACCACTTCGATGCCTACTTAATTGCTGATGCGGAAATTTAAATTGTAGAAAAGAAAATTTAGCTCCACTCGGACGCTGATGGCTCCACTCGGATGCCTTGCAGAAAAGTAAATTGCAGCTACACTGGGACGTCTCCTCTCGAACTCCGCGATGCATAAAATGTAAATTCAGCTCTGCTCAGACGCTGATGGCTCCACTCGGATACCTTGCAAATTCAGTTCCACTCGGACACTGATGACTCCACTCGGATGTCTTGAAAAATATAAATTCAGCTCCACTTGGACGCTGATCACTAATGGCTCTACTCAGATGCCGACAACTCCACTCGGACGTTGATAAATTCAGCTCCACTCGGACGCTGTTGGTTCCACTCGGATACCTTACAGAAATGTAAAATGCGACTTCACTCGGACGTCTCCCCTCGAATGTCGCAATGCAGAAAATGTAAATTCAGCTCTACTCAGACGCTGATCAATAATGGCTCTACTCAGATGCCGACAACTCCACTCGGACGTTGATAAATTCAGCTCCACTTGGACGCTGATAATCATGACTGATTCTGCAAAACAAACGTTAAATGGTTTTTGCAAGGTGGGGTTTGAACCGCCACACGATTTCTTGAAAGGTGGGGTTTGAGCCGCCACACGATTTTCGCAAGGTGGGGCTTGAACCGCCACATGATCTTTGAAAGGTGGGGTTTAAACCGCCACACGATTTTGGAGAGGTGGGGTTTGAACCGCCACACGATTTCTTGAAAGGTGGGGCTTGAACCGCCACACGATTTTTTGAAAGGTGGAGTTTTTTTTTGAACCTCCACACGATTTTTTTGAAATGCGGGCTTTGAACCGCCACATGATTTTTTGAGAGGTGGGGTTTGAACCGCCACATGATTTTTTGAGAGGTGGGGTTTGAACTGCCACACGATCTTTTTGAGATGTGGGGTTTTTGAACCTCCACACGATTTTTTGAAAGGTGGGGTTTGAACCGCCACACGATTTTTTTAGAGATGGTGTTTGAACCGTCACATGAATTTTACAAGGTGGGGTTGAACCGCCACACGATTTTTTTTATTTTTTATTTTTATTATTTTTTTGAAAGGTGGGGTTTGAACCTCCACACGATTTTTTGAGATGTGGGGTTAGAACCGCCACATGATTTTTTGAGAATGGGGTTTGAACCTCCATACGTTTTTTTGAAAGGTGGGGTTTTTGAACCTCCACACATAAATTATTTTTTTTTTTTTTTTTTTGTTTTTTTTTGAAAGGTGGGGTTTGAACCGCCACACGATTTTTTTTGAGATGTGGGGTCTGAACCTCCACATGAGTTTTTTGAGAGTGGGGTCTGAACCTCCATACGTTTTTTTTTATGGGTGGGGCCTGAACCTCCATACGATTTTTGAAAGGTGGGGTTTGAACCGCCACACGATTTTTGCAAGGTGGGGCTTGAACCGCCACATGATTTTTGAAAGGTGGGGTTTCTGAACCTCCACACGATCTTTTTTGAATGGTGGGGTTTGAACTGCCACACTATTTTGCAAGGTGGGGTTTGAACCGCCACACGATTTTTGAGAAGTGGGGTTTCTGAACCTCCACACGATCTTTTTTTGAATGGTGGGGTTTGAACCGCCACACTATTTTTGAAAGGTGGGGTTTCTGAACCTCCACACGATCTTTTTTGAATGGTGGGGTTTGAACCGCCACACTATTTTGCAAGGTGGGGTTTGAACCGCCACACGATTTTTACAAGGTAGGGTTTGAACCGCCACACAATCTTTGAAATGTGGGGTTTAAACCGCCACACAATTTTTGAAAGGTGTGGGGCTTGAACCGCCACACAATTTTTTGGAAGGTGGGGCTTGAACCGCCACACGATTTTGGAAGGTGGGGTTTTTGAACCGCCACACGATTTTTTTTGAATGTGGGGTTTGAACCGCCACACAATTTTTGCAATGTGGGGTTTAAACCGCCACACGATTTTGGAAGGTGGAGTGGTAACGTTCTCCATTCAGACGTTTATTGGATGGATTTGTTGGCGGAAATTGATCATAATGTGAGATTCCACCGAAACATATCTGTATCCTGCAGATAAGGAGGAAACAAACACAAAGCAGCAGTGGATGGAAAAAGTATAGAGCAAATGATAAATGGAAACAATCAAATCATGTATGTTGTATATGAAAGTATTTCCACACTACCCAAAGGTTTGCCCCCAGTATTTTATAAAAGCAACTTCCCTATTAAGAGAAGGTTCAATAAGTTTATGCATTTCTGGAGAACATGTCATCCATTTTCTATCATATAAGCATGCTTGATACAAGTCTAGAAAAGCATCCGCATCTTGCCCAGGAGATAACGACCTCAATGACAAGACTTTCCCGCAACATATAGACGTAAGCAATCCTCACCAGATATTAGTGTTTGCGCTCACACTCAGGAATAAGGCTATGTGTTTACACTCATAGAAATGCAGCAACATAGCACACAGTCAGATTTGCAATGTCAATCCGAGTGAATAAACTTCAGATAAAGATGCACATGCATGGGCATTCTAATAATCGAAAGGACTTTGCGGGGAGAAGAAGTGAATATATTTTCTTTAATGAACAGGGCCTGCTGATTGGCCACAGTGAGGGCAAAGTGCACAAGTCCTTCAGTCTTGCTGGGGATGCTTCGTCCCACTATCACTTTGAGGGCGCAGTGCTTAGATGCTGGATATGCTCCTCCTTGGTCGTTTTGAGGGCAAAACGCCCAGGTTCTTTGATCTTCGTCGGGAACGCTCTTTAATTACTTTGGCGAAGCCCTGAAACTTTCCCTTGAGAGGTCCACAATTTATTGTTTGAATACAACTGGGTTCTAAGTCTTTGAATCTCGGTGAACCCTAGACGATGAGGTTTTTCATGGGCCTGAGACTGGTCGAACTAATTGCCACTGTTGTGTACCACCCCTGCCTTGGTTGTTATGGGGAAATAGCCTTCACTTTTCTCCTTTTGGAAGATTGACCTGGAGCCATTTTTTCGTACTTGCTTCTGCTTTTCTTTCCTTTCTTTTTTCTTTGTTTTTCCTTTTTTTCCTCTCTTTTTTTGTTCTTCTTTTCTTTTCTTTTTTGTTTCTTTTTCTCTCTTTTTTTTTGTTTCTTTTTCTCTTTTTATTCTAACACAAAATACATCAGCAAGCAGAACAAGTACCGTTTTCGTGCTGGCTTTCCTTGGTCTTGGTTTAAGGCAGAGGCCTTCATTTCTTGCTCTTCTCGGCGTCCTTCCAGTGCCGACCATCAATATGCAAGGATTTCTTCTTTCTTCTTTCTTCTTTTTGCAAACCTCACTCGTTGTGCACCTTGCCCCCGGTTAGCAATCTCAGTCTGGCACTGTTCATTGTCTTATATATAAAAAAAAAGAAAATGGAAGAAAGAGCAAAGTCCAATGTCATTTTACTGCTATCCCATGGCTAATGGTGCATGTACCCTGGATATTATGCAAATCTAACTAGCACTTTAGTTTAGCATTTGCACTCATGAATGAAGTATGACATAAAGGCCCAAAATACTCACAGGGATGTATTTGTGACTGCTTACGTCTAAACATGCCGCGGATATAAGAGCTAGCAGGCAAGATCATGTATGTCACATAATTTCAAATGGATGCACAAGTTATCCATGATGCAGAAACATGTTGAACATGCTCAATTTAGGGAAGGTTTGACAATTTTGGGGGTAGTGTGGATTTTATTCAAAGAATCTTATGCACATTTTGTAGCAAATCTTAATAGTTTTAGCAATTTTTACAAAAATGTGAGGGTATGACCACTCAGAAAATCTATGAATAAATAAAAAGAATTGCCCCCAATGCAGGAATGAATTATTGCACAAAAATTAAAGAGGTAGAGAGATGAATGGACTTCTCTGGATGTATGCGGCGGGGCCGCAAGGTCGTAGCGAGGATGTTACCACAGAAAGGTAAGTGTGGACCTCACTCTGACGTTGATGCCCACGTAGTGGATGAAAATAGGGTTTTATTCTGTCGTATAACATAGATGAAGATGGGGGGAATTGAGCCGCCGCAATGGATGAAAGTGGAATGTTTCCAAATGGTTGCCCCCAATGTAGAATGCATAACGGACTCTCTGATAAGCGCGGCAGGGCAAAGAAGGCTCACAGGAGGATCATTCAAGAGTTGATAAGAGGAGGATTCTTTCATCTCACTGAGCATTATGCAAATAATCATGGTATGATTCGAGTTCCTGCAAAAATAAGGGAGAAGCAATGGGGAGAACCGAAGGGCGACTCAGGAAAGACAGTAATGAAATCAATAAGTTTTTAGACTCTCCCTATTCTAGCACAGCTTTATGCCAATATGCCTGGTGTGATTCGAATTCTATCCTAGGTTCTTCCATTTGGATGTCGAAGCTTCACGACGCTTTTGCAGGAATCAGACATGGATACATTCGGATGTTGCTGCCCACTAGGATGACTATAGGGAACTGTAGATTGCGATCTGGGCGGGGCCACTGCAAAATTTGAATGTTGATGAAGAGATGAGATCCGAACGGGATACCGCAAAATTCAGACGCTGATGTAGATTACATAGCGGGGAAGAAACATTCTTAAATCCTGGAATCATCAGACTATCAACGATACGAGCATGGATCCATACATTGCCAAAAAGAGACCTCCCAGATGGCCAGAAGTGTACATGGGTCAGGTCGGTTATAGGCGGGTTTTAACAATCCGACCAGCTATCCGTCCCAACCCAACTATAACGGGTCGGTTATGTACTAGTTAACCGTGGGTTATTCTAATTTTTGTACACCCCTACATGGCCTAACTCTTCCCTCACCCAAAACGGACCAACATGCTCACATTGTCAGACGTTAGCGTGATCACTCTGGCCAATGCCCAAAAATTGTCAAAAACCATAGCCTCTGGTGAAATTGCTGAAGATACGAGGGGAGCTTTCATTCATTCCCAAAGCATGGAGGGATGCTCATTCAAGAGCTGGTAGGAGGATTCCTCTACACTCACTGAGTAGCGTTGGGCTAAAGCCAAGGTAAAATGGACGCAAAGAGCTCATTGTTGCGAGCTATCATTCTGTATGTTTGCCCCCCTGCAAAAATAATATGCCCAACTATGGATGAAGTGCCCCTCAATGTAGAAACAAGACTACACTAAAATGAAAAGGCATAAAAAGAAAGGGACTACCCGGGGTATGCGAAGCAGAAGCAGCAAGGGTAGAAATGACAATTATTCAAGAGTTGGTAGGAAGAGGATTCCTTTGTCCCGCTGGGTAGTGATGGAATTCTTCTGGTCGTCATTTTGTTGCTTGCCCAAGCTAATGATTGATGTGCTCCTTTCGTGCACGTAGTTTGATGTGAGTTATCACATGAAATGAATGGTCTTCTAGCAAATTTTTATGCAGGTAACCATGACAGGATGAGTTCCATTTCTAGCGAGGCATTATGCAGGTAACCACGGGCTGATTCAAACCCTAACACGGTCGCTTTTCTGGCAAGGCGTTATGCAGATAATCACGACATGCTTCAAATTCTGACCTGGGTTCCTGAAAAATAAAGAAGAAATGGTTAGAATGAAGGGTGATTCAAAGAAAAAATGATCAATATAATTAATAAGTTATGGAATCTCCCTTTTCTAGCAAGGCGTTATGCAGATAACCGCGGAATGATTCAAATTCTGACTCGGGTTCATGACTATATTGGAATCAAATCCTAATTATCTCCTTCTCAATCACCCATGGATCATCACCTGTCAAGATACAAAATACAATCCATTAGTAGCATCAAATTCATGCATGTGCTAAAGGATTAACGATATTGATATGGTATGAGAAACATCCATTGCGTATGGTGTCGGGATGCTGGAGTGTTAGGGTGATCTGAGCAAAGCGAAGTAGTTGGACACGTCTTAATTTCATCTTTTCTGACAGTTTGTGTCTTGGGCAAGACAAATTATGACTAATCACGGGAAAGTTTTTCTTTTGGACCCCGAAAATCTAGTTTGTCTTCTTCAGGCCTGGTTATAAACAAAAAGTGTAAATAAGTATAATATAAATCATACAGTAATAATAATAAAAAAAAAAATATGGATTTCGTTTTGATAAATAATTCTCCGACAACGGTGTAAAAAATAATTACAACTTATCACTAGCTACAAAAAAACATATTAAACTAGATATGTAATTAATGCTCCTTGATGAGTAGATATGTGAGAGGAAAGCAATTCCACCGAACTCCCTTTTGTCCTTCTATTCTGCAAGTATGTAGAAAAATGAACGCTAATCAGTAGTATCTGAACAGAGAATGTATATAAAGGTGAGTAATAATGAATAAAAATAGGATATAATAACAATAACAATACGGATGAAATTCAATAAGACGAAAGTAAAATCATAGGAAAAAAGAATCATGGTACCACAAGAAAAAATAGAATCATAGCATCGCGAGAAAAATAGTGAATCATCGCATCGCAACAAGAATTATCATGGCATCATGGTAAAAAAGATGGAGAATAATGGCAATGATGAGGCACGTTGGAAATATACATACGATCATGATGCACGTGCTGGGGTAATTTCGACTACTTCTAGCTGGCTGAAAGGCTCCCGGACGATACCAAAAAGTGGTCCCTCAGTAAACGGATACATGATTGCCGACCGAACCATCAAAAGTTCGTAGCGCTCATCCATTTAGGGGTTCGAATCCGAGTTTGGCGTTGGTGAAAACTACCCAGGACACGTGCCCCAGGGCCTCACTACTAACCTCCTAATCCTATTTGGAACAGGCCCGACAATAGGGCATTATGCGTGATGCGAATGAGAAGTCAACAATTGTTATCAAAGCGAATAAACAAATAAAATAACAACAATAAACACCTCAAGCAAATAATTCCGGCTTCGACCCTAATTCCCCAGCGGAGTCGCCAAACTGTCGCACCGTCGCGAGCGAAATTCGGGACGCAAGAAAACACATACAATGAAGTCGCCACCCTATTTTTCTAAGGTTTAGGGAAACCTATAATGTCCAAAAAAGGAAGAAAATAAAATAAAACTAAGGCACAAATGAAAAGGGTCTAAACCCAAGAACGATGGTTCGGGGTCGTATTATGGACTTGGGAAGGTGTTAGGCACCCGAGTCTCATCCTTAAAAAGGTTACCGGTTCTAAAAAAGAGGTGTTTAAAAATCATGTTGAAAACAAGTAATTTGGGCCCTCAAGGGGATCGTCACTTTAGTTCTTAAATTTGTGAGATTGATTTTATCCTAATTGTTGTCGAGTTGTTTAATAGAAAATAACATTTTTTATCCTCTAAAAGATAAAAAGGTTGGTTTCACACCTATTCCGGTTATATTTAGCCGAGTTCAAAATTAGTCCGATTACATGCCAAATTAGGTGGGATTACTACCGTTTTATTAATCTTTACCAAAGCGACGACCTTAGTGAACAACGATGGATCACTATCATCATCGGGCCAATGCACGTGATTAAATCCTATTTACTAAGTGGTTCTAAGCATGCATAGGCTAGCAAAGTACCGTTTTGAGTGAATGCGAGAAAACACGTTGAAAAGAGAAAAACCGGGGTGGGGTCGAAGCCGCGCACATAACACATTCGCCAAGATAGCATAAATAATAAAAAAACATTCGTGGGGTCGAAGCCGCACACGAAACACATTCATCAAAATAAAAGCGTAAATTCGTAGGGACAAAGCCGCACACGAAACAAGCATAAAATAAAGCACATTCATTGGTATAAGCATCATGCAAACAGATTAATTCGAATTCTAACAATCACGCATTAAAATACGTTTATCCAAAATAAAGAAGGGAAAAAGGAAAACATACCTGGAGAGCTTTACCTGTAGATCAAAGATTAGTGGCAACAATTAATAATAAAATAGATAAATACTGCAAATAAATATTACAAATTAATTACAAATTCCCAAATAAATAAATACAACAATTAAATTCTCCATTCGAGCTTCGCAATTGGCAATGACGCATCGAACTCCTCGTCGAGCTCCAACAAGCTCATTGGGGCATCATCACGACGAGCGTGCAAATAAAACATACGAACAAAATAGACAAATAAACGCGTATTAGTAAGGGATTCACAAATAAATTTCAAATGATCAAATATCAATAGGAATGAGATCACCTTACCCGTTAAAGTTGGCGGAGCCTCCGATCGGGATGATAATCGTGAATTCGGTACCTGCGAAAATGGAGAAATAGTTAGTATGCGATTTTAATTAAACGGGCTTGGGCCGCAGCCCATTTCTCTTATTTTTCACTCATGGGCCGCAGCCCATTCTTTCATTTTTTTTCTCCCTTGGGCCGTAGCCCATTCTTCTTTTCTTTCATTGGTTGGGCCGAAGCCCAACCCCTCCCAATTTTCCTTGTCAAAACGACAAGGTTCCCCTCTCTTCTCCTCTAATTCTTTCTTTCATTTTAGGGCTGCGTCCCTTCTCCTTTTTCCTTATTCTTTTTCCTTTTCTTTGTTCGCTGCTTCCGGCCAAGGAGCAGTGGTTGTGGCGGCGTGGCTGGGAAGCTGGTGGCTTGCGGCTGGGCAGTGGTGAAACGGTAGTGCGGCAGCAGCGGCGGCGATCGGGTGCAGTGTCGACGGAGGCGGGTGATTGCTGGTCGTGGCGGTTTGGGTTGAGTCTGATTTCGGTGATTGATTTGGGTGGATTGATTATTTTGTTGGTCCGGTTTTAGGTGGAGTAGATTCGGGTTGGCCGGGCGAGTGGTGGTTGCTGGTCGGAGCTGGTGGCTTGCGGTGGCAGTATGTGGCGGTTGTGCAGCAGAGGAAGAGATGGGTTCGGTTTTGATTTGGGTGGAGCGGCAGGGATTTAATTGATTTGGTGTGGGGATTGGATTTTGGATTTGCACGGATTGAATTTGATTTAGCGCAGGGATTGATTTGGGTTTTAATTTAGCAGAGGGATTCGGATTTAATTTGGGCAGAAGGATCGGAAGGGATTGGGATTTAACTCGGCCGAGGGATGATTGTTTGGTGGATTTGTGATGGTTTGAGGCGGTGGCGGCTGCTGCGGTTGGGGGTGACGGAGGTATGGTGGCTGTTTGGCTTTGGCTGTTGGCAGCGGCGATGGGTGATGGATTTGGATTTAATTTCGGGTTGGGTTAGAGGAAATTGGTTTGAGAAGGTTCGTAGCCGGAGATGGGTTTGGTCGATTTGGGTGTGTGATCGAAGAGGAATTGAAATGAGGGAGAGGATTCTTCTTTCTGATTTGGCAGAGAGCTTCCTTCTTAAAAGGAAATGGTGGGTTGATTCATTGAGGAGGATCGGTTCGTATCAAATCTTTGAAAAAAATGGTAGAAGTTGGTATGTGTCTTTGAAAAAATAGGAAAGGGAGCGGGTGTGATGATTGCGGCCGAAAGTGAGAATTTATTTTATTTGATTCGAGCCAATAGCTCGAGAAATTTTTATTTTAAAGTGTCAAAAGTTCGAATGAAAAATAAAATACGTACAAAATAAAATAAAATGACATGAAACAAAATAAAACAAGATAATAAATAGTAAATAAACGAAAATAATAATAATAAAAATAAGATCAAAATTGAGCCAAAAAATGAACGATTTAAATTATTCGTGTCAAAATTTGGGTATCAACAGTTGCCCCCTCTTTACTGTCTTATCAAAAATAAAGTGTAACTGAAATTTTTGATGAGCAGTAAAGACGGTTGCCCCAGTACCACGAATGTTCAGAATGCAGAAAAAGAAAATGACTCCACTCGGACGTCATGATGCAAAGATGTCAATTGCGAGAATGTGAGCTTACCTTCGCTTGAATGCCTTACAGAAATAAAAATTGCCAAAATTGTAAATTTACCTCCACTCAGACATTGATTAAAACGCATGAAAATAAGTTCAACTTCACTCGGATGCTGATGTCGCAAGGTAGAAACATAAATTCCGCTCTACTCAGATGCTGGTGTCGCAAGGTAGAAACATAAATTCAGCTCTACTCAGATGCTGGTGGCTCCTCTCGGATGCCTTTTGGATTCAGTTTCACTCGGACACCGTCGAAGAAACGTAGATTCATTTTCATTCGGGCATTGATGGCTCCATTCGGATGCTGCGATGTAAAAATGTGAGTTAGTCCCACTCATATATGTATATTATGAAAGGACATAAATCTGAAAGCAGAAAATCAAACAGCCTTATACGGATGCCGTGTTGCAGAAAAGTAAATTACAAAAGTGTAAACTTAGCTTTTTCGATGTTGACGGCTCTATTTGGACAGCTTTGCAATAATGCCAATTCAGTTCTGCTCCAAGGCCGATGTTACTGGGACACTGATGAGGAAAATAAATTGCAGAAAAATAAATTCAGCTTCACTCGAACGCCGATGCCTACTGGGATGCGAGATGCTTTGTAGAAGGGTAAATTCAGCTCTACTCAGACGCTGATTGATAGGTTCTATTCAGATACTGACAACTCCACTCGGATGTCGGTGCTGTAAATACAGCTTCAATCGGATGTCTTGCAGTAATGGCTCTACTCAGACGTCGACGACTCCACTTGGACGTTGATTGTTCAATTCAGATACTAGGATACTTTGCAGAACTGTAAATTGCAGCTTCACTTGGATATCTCCATTTGACCACTTCGATGCCTACTTAATTGCTGATGCGGAAATTTAAATTGTAGAAAAGAAAATTTAGCTCCACTCGGACGCTGATGGCTCCACTCGGATGCCTTGCAGAAAAGTAAATTGCAGCTACACTGGGACGTCTCCTCTCGAACTCCGCGATGCATAAAATGTAAATTCAGCTCTGCTCAGACGCTGATGGCTCCACTCGGATACCTTGCAAATTCAGTTCCACTCGGACACTGATGACTCCACTCGGATGTCTTGAAAAATATAAATTCAGCTCCACTTGGACGCTGATCACTAATGGCTCTACTCAGATGCCGACAACTCCACTCGGACGTTGATAAATTCAGCTCCACTCGGACGCTGTTGGTTCCACTCGGATACCTTACAGAAATGTAAAATGCGACTTCACTCGGACGTCTCCCCTCGAATGTCGCAATGCAGAAAATGTAAATTCAGCTCTACTCAGACGCTGATCAATAATGGCTCTACTCAGATGCCGACAACTCCACTCGGACGTTGATAAATTCAGCTCCACTTGGACGCTGATAATCATGACTGATTCTGCAAAACAAACGTTAAATGGTTTTTGCAAGGTGGGGTTTGAACCGCCACACGATTTCTTGAAAGGTGGGGTTTGAGCCGCCACACGATTTTCGCAAGGTGGGGCTTGAACCGCCACATGATCTTTGAAAGGTGGGGTTTAAACCGCCACACGATTTTGGAGAGGTGGGGTTTGAACCGCCACACGATTTCTTGAAAGGTGGGGCTTGAACCGCCACACGATTTTTTGAAAGGTGGAGTTTTTTTTTGAACCTCCACACGATTTTTTTGAAATGCGGGCTTTGAACCGCCACATGATTTTTTGAGAGGTGGGGTTTGAACCGCCACATGATTTTTTGAGAGGTGGGGTTTGAACTGCCACACGATCTTTTTGAGATGTGGGGTTTTTGAACCTCCACACGATTTTTTGAAAGGTGGGGTTTGAACCGCCACACGATTTTTTTAGAGATGGTGTTTGAACCGTCACATGAATTTTACAAGGTGGGGTTGAACCGCCACACGATTTTTTTTATTTTTTATTTTTATTATTTTTTTGAAAGGTGGGGTTTGAACCTCCACACGATTTTTTGAGATGTGGGGTTAGAACCGCCACATGATTTTTTGAGAATGGGGTTTGAACCTCCATACGTTTTTTTGAAAGGTGGGGTTTTTGAACCTCCACACATAAATTATTTTTTTTTTTTTTTTTTTGTTTTTTTTTGAAAGGTGGGGTTTGAACCGCCACACGATTTTTTTTGAGATGTGGGGTCTGAACCTCCACATGAGTTTTTTGAGAGTGGGGTCTGAACCTCCATACGTTTTTTTTTATGGGTGGGGCCTGAACCTCCATACGATTTTTGAAAGGTGGGGTTTGAACCGCCACACGATTTTTGCAAGGTGGGGCTTGAACCGCCACATGATTTTTGAAAGGTGGGGTTTCTGAACCTCCACACGATCTTTTTTGAATGGTGGGGTTTGAACTGCCACACTATTTTGCAAGGTGGGGTTTGAACCGCCACACGATTTTTGAGAAGTGGGGTTTCTGAACCTCCACACGATCTTTTTTTGAATGGTGGGGTTTGAACCGCCACACTATTTTTGAAAGGTGGGGTTTCTGAACCTCCACACGATCTTTTTTGAATGGTGGGGTTTGAACCGCCACACTATTTTGCAAGGTGGGGTTTGAACCGCCACACGATTTTTACAAGGTAGGGTTTGAACCGCCACACAATCTTTGAAATGTGGGGTTTAAACCGCCACACAATTTTTGAAAGGTGTGGGGCTTGAACCGCCACACAATTTTTTGGAAGGTGGGGCTTGAACCGCCACACGATTTTGGAAGGTGGGGTTTTTGAACCGCCACACGATTTTTTTTGAATGTGGGGTTTGAACCGCCACACAATTTTTGCAATGTGGGGTTTAAACCGCCACACGATTTTGGAAGGTGGAGTGGTAACGTTCTCCATTCAGACGTTTATTGGATGGATTTGTTGGCGGAAATTGATCATAATGTGAGATTCCACCGAAACATATCTGTATCCTGCAGATAAGGAGGAAACAAACACAAAGCAGCAGTGGATGGAAAAAGTATAGAGCAAATGATAAATGGAAACAATCAAATCATGTATGTTGTATATGAAAGTATTTCCACACTACCCAAAGGTTTGCCCCCAGTATTTTATAAAAGCAACTTCCCTATTAAGAGAAGGTTCAATAAGTTTATGCATTTCTGGAGAACATGTCATCCATTTTCTATCATATAAGCATGCTTGATACAAGTCTAGAAAAGCATCCGCATCTTGCCCAGGAGATAACGACCTCAATGACAAGACTTTCCCGCAACATATAGACGTAAGCAATCCTCACCAGATATTAGTGTTTGCGCTCACACTCAGGAATAAGGCTATGTGTTTACACTCATAGAAATGCAGCAACATAGCACACAGTCAGATTTGCAATGTCAATCCGAGTGAATAAACTTCAGATAAAGATGCACATGCATGGGCATTCTAATAATCGAAAGGACTTTGCGGGGAGAAGAAGTGAATATATTTTCTTTAATGAACAGGGCCTGCTGATTGGCCACAGTGAGGGCAAAGTGCACAAGTCCTTCAGTCTTGCTGGGGATGCTTCGTCCCACTATCACTTTGAGGGCGCAGTGCTTAGATGCTGGATATGCTCCTCCTTGGTCGTTTTGAGGGCAAAACGCCCAGGTTCTTTGATCTTCGTCGGGAACGCTCTTTAATTACTTTGGCGAAGCCCTGAAACTTTCCCTTGAGAGGTCCACAATTTATTGTTTGAATACAACTGGGTTCTAAGTCTTTGAATCTCGGTGAACCCTAGACGATGAGGTTTTTCATGGGCCTGAGACTGGTCGAACTAATTGCCACTGTTGTGTACCACCCCTGCCTTGGTTGTTATGGGGAAATAGCCTTCACTTTTCTCCTTTTGGAAGATTGACCTGGAGCCATTTTTTCGTACTTGCTTCTGCTTTTCTTTCCTTTCTTTTTTCTTTGTTTTTCCTTTTTTTCCTCTCTTTTTTTGTTCTTCTTTTCTTTTCTTTTTTGTTTCTTTTTCTCTCTTTTTTTTTGTTTCTTTTTCTCTTTTTATTCTAACACAAAATACATCAGCAAGCAGAACAAGTACCGTTTTCGTGCTGGCTTTCCTTGGTCTTGGTTTAAGGCAGAGGCCTTCATTTCTTGCTCTTCTCGGCGTCCTTCCAGTGCCGACCATCAATATGCAAGGATTTCTTCTTTCTTCTTTCTTCTTTTTGCAAACCTCACTCGTTGTGCACCTTGCCCCCGGTTAGCAATCTCAGTCTGGCACTGTTCATTGTCTTATATATAAAAAAAAAGAAAATGGAAGAAAGAGCAAAGTCCAATGTCATTTTACTGCTATCCCATGGCTAATGGTGCATGTACCCTGGATATTATGCAAATCTAACTAGCACTTTAGTTTAGCATTTGCACTCATGAATGAAGTATGACATAAAGGCCCAAAATACTCACAGGGATGTATTTGTGACTGCTTACGTCTAAACATGCCGCGGATATAAGAGCTAGCAGGCAAGATCATGTATGTCACATAATTTCAAATGGATGCACAAGTTATCCATGATGCAGAAACATGTTGAACATGCTCAATTTAGGGAAGGTTTGACAATTTTGGGGGTAGTGTGGATTTTATTCAAAGAATCTTATGCACATTTTGTAGCAAATCTTAATAGTTTTAGCAATTTTTACAAAAATGTGAGGGTATGACCACTCAGAAAATCTATGAATAAATAAAAAGAATTGCCCCCAATGCAGGAATGAATTATTGCACAAAAATTAAAGAGGTAGAGAGATGAATGGACTTCTCTGGATGTATGCGGCGGGGCCGCAAGGTCGTAGCGAGGATGTTACCACAGAAAGGTAAGTGTGGACCTCACTCTGACGTTGATGCCCACGTAGTGGATGAAAATAGGGTTTTATTCTGTCGTATAACATAGATGAAGATGGGGGGAATTGAGCCGCCGCAATGGATGAAAGTGGAATGTTTCCAAATGGTTGCCCCCAATGTAGAATGCATAACGGACTCTCTGATAAGCGCGGCAGGGCAAAGAAGGCTCACAGGAGGATCATTCAAGAGTTGATAAGAGGAGGATTCTTTCATCTCACTGAGCATTATGCAAATAATCATGGTATGATTCGAGTTCCTGCAAAAATAAGGGAGAAGCAATGGGGAGAACCGAAGGGCGACTCAGGAAAGACAGTAATGAAATCAATAAGTTTTTAGACTCTCCCTATTCTAGCACAGCTTTATGCCAATATGCCTGGTGTGATTCGAATTCTATCCTAGGTTCTTCCATTTGGATGTCGAAGCTTCACGACGCTTTTGCAGGAATCAGACATGGATACATTCGGATGTTGCTGCCCACTAGGATGACTATAGGGAACTGTAGATTGCGATCTGGGCGGGGCCACTGCAAAATTTGAATGTTGATGAAGAGATGAGATCCGAACGGGATACCGCAAAATTCAGACGCTGATGTAGATTACATAGCGGGGAAGAAACATTCTTAAATCCTGGAATCATCAGACTATCAACGATACGAGCATGGATCCATACATTGCCAAAAAGAGACCTCCCAGATGGCCAGAAGTGTACATGGGTCAGGTCGGTTATAGGCGGGTTTTAACAATCCGACCAGCTATCCGTCCCAACCCAACTATAACGGGTCGGTTATGTACTAGTTAACCGTGGGTTATTCTAATTTTTGTACACCCCTACATGGCCTAACTCTTCCCTCACCCAAAACGGACCAACATGCTCACATTGTCAGACGTTAGCGTGATCACTCTGGCCAATGCCCAAAAATTGTCAAAAACCATAGCCTCTGGTGAAATTGCTGAAGATACGAGGGGAGCTTTCATTCATTCCCAAAGCATGGAGGGATGCTCATTCAAGAGCTGGTAGGAGGATTCCTCTACACTCACTGAGTAGCGTTGGGCTAAAGCCAAGGTAAAATGGACGCAAAGAGCTCATTGTTGCGAGCTATCATTCTGTATGTTTGCCCCCCTGCAAAAATAATATGCCCAACTATGGATGAAGTGCCCCTCAATGTAGAAACAAGACTACACTAAAATGAAAAGGCATAAAAAGAAAGGGACTACCCGGGGTATGCGAAGCAGAAGCAGCAAGGGTAGAAATGACAATTATTCAAGAGTTGGTAGGAAGAGGATTCCTTTGTCCCGCTGGGTAGTGATGGAATTCTTCTGGTCGTCATTTTGTTGCTTGCCCAAGCTAATGATTGATGTGCTCCTTTCGTGCACGTAGTTTGATGTGAGTTATCACATGAAATGAATGGTCTTCTAGCAAATTTTTATGCAGGTAACCATGACAGGATGAGTTCCATTTCTAGCGAGGCATTATGCAGGTAACCACGGGCTGATTCAAACCCTAACACGGTCGCTTTTCTGGCAAGGCGTTATGCAGATAATCACGACATGCTTCAAATTCTGACCTGGGTTCCTGAAAAATAAAGAAGAAATGGTTAGAATGAAGGGTGATTCAAAGAAAAAATGATCAATATAATTAATAAGTTATGGAATCTCCCTTTTCTAGCAAGGCGTTATGCAGATAACCGCGGAATGATTCAAATTCTGACTCGGGTTCATGACTATATTGGAATCAAATCCTAATTATCTCCTTCTCAATCACCCATGGATCATCACCTGTCAAGATACAAAATACAATCCATTAGTAGCATCAAATTCATGCATGTGCTAAAGGATTAACGATATTGATATGGTATGAGAAACATCCATTGCGTATGGTGTCGGGATGCTGGAGTGTTAGGGTGATCTGAGCAAAGCGAAGTAGTTGGACACGTCTTAATTTCATCTTTTCTGACAGTTTGTGTCTTGGGCAAGACAAATTATGACTAATCACGGGAAAGTTTTTCTTTTGGACCCCGAAAATCTAGTTTGTCTTCTTCAGGCCTGGTTATAAACAAAAAGTGTAAATAAGTATAATATAAATCATACAGTAATAATAATAAAAAAAAAAATATGGATTTCGTTTTGATAAATAATTCTCCGACAACGGTGTAAAAAATAATTACAACTTATCACTAGCTACAAAAAAACATATTAAACTAGATATGTAATTAATGCTCCTTGATGAGTAGATATGTGAGAGGAAAGCAATTCCACCGAACTCCCTTTTGTCCTTCTATTCTGCAAGTATGTAGAAAAATGAACGCTAATCAGTAGTATCTGAACAGAGAATGTATATAAAGGTGAGTAATAATGAATAAAAATAGGATATAATAACAATAACAATACGGATGAAATTCAATAAGACGAAAGTAAAATCATAGGAAAAAAGAATCATGGTACCACAAGAAAAAATAGAATCATAGCATCGCGAGAAAAATAGTGAATCATCGCATCGCAACAAGAATTATCATGGCATCATGGTAAAAAAGATGGAGAATAATGGCAATGATGAGGCACGTTGGAAATATACATACGATCATGATGCACGTGCTGGGGTAATTTCGACTACTTCTAGCTGGCTGAAAGGCTCCCGGACGATACCAAAAAGTGGTCCCTCAGTAAACGGATACATGATTGCCGACCGAACCATCAAAAGTTCGTAGCGCTCATCCATTTAGGGGTTCGAATCCGAGTTTGGCGTTGGTGAAAACTACCCAGGACACGTGCCCCAGGGCCTCACTACTAACCTCCTAATCCTATTTGGAACAGGCCCGACAATAGGGCATTATGCGTGATGCGAATGAGAAGTCAACAATTGTTATCAAAGCGAATAAACAAATAAAATAACAACAATAAACACCTCAAGCAAATAATTCCGGCTTCGACCCTAATTCCCCAGCGGAGTCGCCAAACTGTCGCACCGTCGCGAGCGAAATTCGGGACGCAAGAAAACACATACAATGAAGTCGCCACCCTATTTTTCTAAGGTTTAGGGAAACCTATAATGTCCAAAAAAGGAAGAAAATAAAATAAAACTAAGGCACAAATGAAAAGGGTCTAAACCCAAGAACGATGGTTCGGGGTCGTATTATGGACTTGGGAAGGTGTTAGGCACCCGAGTCTCATCCTTAAAAAGGTTACCGGTTCTAAAAAAGAGGTGTTTAAAAATCATGTTGAAAACAAGTAATTTGGGCCCTCAAGGGGATCGTCACTTTAGTTCTTAAATTTGTGAGATTGATTTTATCCTAATTGTTGTCGAGTTGTTTAATAGAAAATAACATTTTTTATCCTCTAAAAGATAAAAAGGTTGGTTTCACACCTATTCCGGTTATATTTAGCCGAGTTCAAAATTAGTCCGATTACATGCCAAATTAGGTGGGATTACTACCGTTTTATTAATCTTTACCAAAGCGACGACCTTAGTGAACAACGATGGATCACTATCATCATCGGGCCAATGCACGTGATTAAATCCTATTTACTAAGTGGTTCTAAGCATGCATAGGCTAGCAAAGTACCGTTTTGAGTGAATGCGAGAAAACACGTTGAAAAGAGAAAAACCGGGGTGGGGTCGAAGCCGCGCACATAACACATTCGCCAAGATAGCATAAATAATAAAAAAACATTCGTGGGGTCGAAGCCGCACACGAAACACATTCATCAAAATAAAAGCGTAAATTCGTAGGGACAAAGCCGCACACGAAACAAGCATAAAATAAAGCACATTCATTGGTATAAGCATCATGCAAACAGATTAATTCGAATTCTAACAATCACGCATTAAAATACGTTTATCCAAAATAAAGAAGGGAAAAAGGAAAACATACCTGGAGAGCTTTACCTGTAGATCAAAGATTAGTGGCAACAATTAATAATAAAATAGATAAATACTGCAAATAAATATTACAAATTAATTACAAATTCCCAAATAAATAAATACAACAATTAAATTCTCCATTCGAGCTTCGCAATTGGCAATGACGCATCGAACTCCTCGTCGAGCTCCAACAAGCTCATTGGGGCATCATCACGACGAGCGTGCAAATAAAACATACGAACAAAATAGACAAATAAACGCGTATTAGTAAGGGATTCACAAATAAATTTCAAATGATCAAATATCAATAGGAATGAGATCACCTTACCCGTTAAAGTTGGCGGAGCCTCCGATCGGGATGATAATCGTGAATTCGGTACCTGCGAAAATGGAGAAATAGTTAGTATGCGATTTTAATTAAACGGGCTTGGGCCGCAGCCCATTTCTCTTATTTTTCACTCATGGGCCGCAGCCCATTCTTTCATTTTTTTCTCCCTTGGGCCGTAGCCCATTCTTCTTTTCTTTCATTGGTTGGGCCGAAGCCCAACCCCTCCCAATTTTCCTTGTCAAAACGACAAGGTTCCCCTCTCTTCTCCTCTAATTCTTTCTTTCATTTTAGGGCTGCAGCCGCAGCCCTCCCTTCTCCTTTTTCCTTATTCTTTTTCCTTTTCTTTGTTCGCTGCTTCCGGCCAAGGAGCAGTGGTTGTGGCGGCGTGGCTGGGAAGCTGGTGGCTTGCGGCTGGGCAGTGGTGAAACGGTAGTGCGGCAGCAGCGGCGGCGATCGGGTGCAGTGTCGACGGAGGCGGGTGATTGCTGGTCGTGGCGGTTTGGGTTGAGTCTGATTTCGGTGATTGATTTGGGTGGATTGATTATTTTGTTGGTCCGGTTTTAGGTGGAGTAGATTCGGGTTGGCCGGGCGAGTGGTGGTTGCTGGTCGGAGCTGGTGGCTTGCGGTGGCAGTATGTGGCGGTTGTGCAGCAGAGGAAGAGATGGGTTCGGTTTTGATTTGGATGGAGCGGCAGGGATTTAATTGATTTGGTGTGCGGATTGGATTTTGGATTTGCACGGATTGAATTTGATTTAGCGCAGGGATTGATTTGGGTTTTAATTTAGCAGAGGGATTCGGATTTAATTTGGGCAGAAGGATCGGAAGGGATTGGGATTTAACTCGGCCGAGGGATGATTGTTTGGTGGATTTGTGATGGTTTGAGGCGGTGGCGGCTGCTGCGGTTGGGGGTGACGGAGGTATGGTGGCTGTTTGGCTTTGGCTGTTGGCAGCGGCGATGGGTGATGGATTTGGATTTAATTTCGGGTTGGGTTAGAGGAAATTGGTTTGAGAAGGTTCGTAGCCGGAGATGGGTTTGGTCGATTTGGGTGTGTGATCGAAGAGGAATTGAAATGAGGGAGAGGATTCTTCTTTCTGATTTGGCAGAGAGCTTCCTTCTTAAAAGGAAATGGTGGGTTGATTCATTGAGGAGGATCGGTTCGTATCAAATCTTTGAAAAAAATGGTAGAAGTTGGTATGTGTCTTTGAAAAAATAGGAAAGGGAGCGGGTGTGATGATTGCGGCCGAAAGTGAGAATTTATTTTATTTGATTCGAGCCAATAGCTCGAGAAATTTTTATTTTAAAGTGTCAAAAGTTCGAATGAAAAATAAAATACGTACAAAATAAAATAAAATGACATGAAACAAAATAAAACAAGATAATAAATAGTAAATAAACGAAAATAATAATAATAAAAATAAGATCAAAATTGAGCCAAAAAATGAACGATTTAAATTATTCGTGTCAAAATTTGGGTATCAACACTTCTAATGAGTCCGTGATGTTAGCTTTGCAAGTTGCCATTGTTAAAAAAATAAAAATAATACTAGTAGAATAGACTATACTATTAGCAATGTAAATAAATGTGATACTTGCTTGCTTTTTTTACTTGAAACGGTATGCAAAGGTATCGTCTCGGCCGATATTTCACCGAAATAATTGAGATATAGATCGATAGGAAACAAAAATTTACTCGTACCGTTTTAGCTAAAAAACCTGATACGTATTGATATACTGACTAAAACGATACGAGATTGATAACTTTGAGTAATACACTTTTTTTTTTGTATTTTGACATTCTCATTTCTTAAAAAAAGACGTCATCATGTTACATCACTCCATCTTTGCTTTTTATACGTCATTGTTAATAATTTATTAACTTAATCAAAATAAAAACACATCTTTTTCTTTATTTCTATCTCGAGATGATCCATTCAAATATTGTCAACGAGCTGAGGAATTTCCTTCCCTTTCCGTTATGAGGGAAATTTTCATTACTTGTTAAAGAGAAAAAGGAGAAATTTCCATTTTTTAATTTTTTTTTAGATACAAGTAAAATTAAAATTTCAACTTTTAAACTATGTACGAAGTTTAAAATTTAAAATTATAAAAGTCAAGGTGAATTTTTTTGGGTATTTGATATTGCCTTTAGGGACAAACAAATGACGTTTTAGCGTCCAAAAATATGGGCCGAACAAATAACGCTCTCGATTTCCCACGCTGGAGAAGACGAGGGTGCTCCTGCCTGTGCCGGTGACGACGACGATGACTTGGCAGCTTGAAGCAGAGGATTAGAATTGGAATTAATTTGGTAGGAGATTGGTTGGATTAATTGCAGGAGGATTGAGTTGGGATTGATTTGGGGAAGGCTGGATTGGAGGCTTTAATTTTGATCGATTGAGTTGGGATTGATTTGGGGAAGGCTGGATTGGAGGATTTAATTTGGATCGAATGAGGGAGAGGGAGATGGAGATGGTTTTATGGTGGATTTGTGATGGCTGGATGGTGATTGAGGCCGAGAGATGAAGCGAGGGTGTGGGTCTGTGGCATTTGTTTGGCAGTGGTGGTTGTGATGGGCGGCTGGTGGCCGAAAGTGGTGGTGGTTGGCCGATTTGGTTTAGGTGATTTTGGGTTTGTGTGGAGGAGAGGCAAAAAGGTGAACAGTAAAAAGTTGTACCAAATTAATTATAATGGCACAATGGTAAATTAGAGTTATTTATTTATTTATTCGGTTTGAGCTAATCGAGACGAGAAATCTTGCTCAAAACTGATAAAAACTCGAACGAAAAATACCGAAATGTGAAATAAAATAGAATAAAAGAAATGATACGAAATAAAAATATAAAAATATAAAGTAGACGGAAATGTTCAATCTATGGTTCGAGAAAACTCGTTTGGACCTCATTGGAAATTTGGAGCCGGCTTCAAGCCAGCAGCTTTCAGAAATTGAGCTATTTACATTTGTAAATAGCTAGGGAGGGTGGGGGTATTATGGTCAAAAAGTGTCTCGTTTTTTCTGAACCAATCATTTTCTTAAGCCACGTGCAACAAGCTCAAACGTCATTTGTTTGTCCCCGGAGGGAGTATGCTTATACCTCATGGACAAATGATCCAATTAATTTGGACTATGTACTCATTTTCATTTTCATTGGAATTTTATATTCACAAAATCGTGTCAATTTGGATATAAGTGAGGAACCAAGTTGCTCACCCCGATAGGTCTATGACGGGTGTCGAATTTGTCAAAAATAAACACAACCTACAAAAGATTACAAATAGTGGTAAGAGGTTCAATCCACAGAAAAATGGGTAGACTTAAAACAAGATAAAAGACCAGAATTAAATACTTCGTTGAATGGGATTTTTTTGTTTTAAAACTAAGAATTGAAAAAACAAATAAAAAGAAACATTCTTAGCCAAGAAACAATCAGATAAACGAATTCCTAGTAAAAGCTAAAGCAAAGTTACGATTCATAAGTATTCAATTATTGATTCACAAATATTATTTTCCAGTTTACAGAATTGTTATAAAATCAAGGTACGCTTATGACTCCTACTTCCCTCCTGTATCAAAACCACCTCTAGTACGCTTAGAGATGATTCTTAATCAACTAGCACTTTGTTGGTTAAGGGGTTTACTAAAATTGATTGATTGTTGAATAGGGGAAGACAATTCAAGCCTCGGCACCTCGGTTGTCAATCGGAGCTTCAACCTAGAGAATAGGTACTCCGGGCTAGTTCGCGGTAGATCCATCAACGCTAGTTTGTCTACTTCGATCCTCTTGGTACATAAGTGGCCCAAAATGGTTGCTATAACCAAGAAGAATGACGGTTTCATATTAAAATATAGGTTGATCAAATATAAATTTAATATGAAATATGTTCAAATATTTTAGAGAAATTAAGAAGAACAATTTAGATTTCACGAATATATTCAAATATCAAATAGTATTTGGATTCCATTAAAATAGTGTCGCATGATTAGATGACGCACGTTTCACAACTCGCTTACTGCTTCAGGGAGTTCAATCATCAACATCAAAGAGATGTCCTATATGGGAAGGTTAAGAAGTCTCCCACTGGAACTTGAGAAGCTAACAACTTGGCCGGTCAGCAGTTGCACATGTGCCCATGTTGAGACATCAATGACATGTCATTCATTGGCCCACGTATACATTAAATAATATTTATTCATTATGCTTCTTATTTTCTAGGTTTAGAAAATAAGAAATCTCGGGGGAAATGAGACATGTTTAACAAACGATAAAATAAGCACTACTCTAATTTTTCATAACTGAATGAATTAAAAATTACTTCCTCCATAATTTTTTCGTTAATGCCCCAATATTTTTATGGATGAATTATCAAAACACATTATCGACGAAAATGACCATCAATATGGAAGTCGTTTTTATCGATAACACAAGAGTAAATTTATTAAAAAAAGAAAATTTCGACGGCTTAGCCGTCAAAATTCCTATGCATATTTCCGACGGAGTAGTGAAAAATTGGAGTTGTGTTTTCAAGTCATGTTTACTTGATGAACATCAAAAACAAAATTTAATTCCGTTTGAGAATCCACCAACTTTGCTTAATAAACGGCACAAATCAACAAACTTATTTTCTAAAACTTAAAACCAAAAAAATATACTCCACAGAATTAGGTATTTTCTTTTTCAATGTTAAGTTGTGCATTTCCAAATATTTACCTCATTCAAGATCTTTTTTACTTTTAAATATATATATGTATTATTTTATTATTACACAGAAGTAAAGTATTAAATATAGAAATGGCTAATGTAGTAAATTCGGTAGTTAAAGATGTGATTTTAATGGCATGTTTAGTCTTTGTGGTATAATACTTTGTTTAATCAGGTCCTCAGCAGGTTATAACCCGTTAGGTCGTTAGGCTTGACGACTAATAACTTTTTATTTTACTGTTTAATTTAAAGATGTGATTTTTAAAAATACTTTACTTCTTTTTTCTTAAATTTCATTATTAATTAATTAGAAATGCTAAAAGATATTTAATTAGTAGAAACCTAAAGTAATAAGCTATTCAGAGGTCGGAGGGTCAAAATTTGAGCAAAAGTTGAGGAGGTCCTTACTTTTTCGGATAGTAAAAATTATTGAGAGTAATTGACTAAATATACATTGAAAATATAAATCAATAATTTCGTTAATTGTCGTAAAAATGGTTTGAATGTTATTTATTTGAGAACGGAAGGAATATCATTTTAGTGATGTGATATTTAATTTAAAGTGACCGAAAGTAAATAGCAAGGAAAAGCATAAAAGCCAACCATAATGGATTTTTATTTTATTAAACGGAAAGAGGATATATATATAGATAACTTCCTCTTTAAAGAAACAGAAAAACAAACAAACACATAATATAATAATGATGTTTGCATGCATTTTAACCATAACTATATATAACGAAAACTCTAATTTTAATTGCTTAATTAATTAATTAGTGACAGAGCTAGTGAAGTATGAAAATGTGTGTCACTCAGTTATTTCAAGTTCCAACTAATGGCGCATTCAAGTCTCATAATTACTTCCTCCACATAAAAAATAAAATTGATAATTTATGTATATTTTCAACGATTAAAGTAATAATTTATTATTATTTTTGATATATTTGTAAATAATTGTGTTTAATCACATTATTAATTATGTTCAATTAACACTAATTTTAATTTCACATTGGAAATAATAAAAATAATATATTTTTTTAAATTAAGAAAAGTGATTAACACGTTATTTTTTTAGGACTTAGAGAGAGTACTATATACTAACTCGAGATATTTTATTTTAAAAAAAATTATATTATTAATTATTATTAAACTCATAACATATGTATAGATAAAATTTATAATTTTATGTCCGTTTTTATAAAAAAAATAGAAAAGGAAAGGAAAGGAAAAATCGAACGCCAACATGACCATGATACCACGTATTTCGGATTAAAGAATTCTTGTAACATATCTTTCCTCAATTCATTATGTACTCATGGTTCGCGCCATGAGAAAGTGCACAGAGTAGGGTTGGGCGAAAAAACCGAAAACTCGAACCGATTCTCCAAATCAAACCGAATCGAGATGGTTTGGTTCGGATATTAAGTTGAAAAATAGTGGAATCAGAACCGAATCGAACCGTTTAAGAATAAATGGTTTGGTTCTGGTTCTATATATCATGCAACCCGATTTACCCAATTTACCCGAAATATTATATAATAATACATATTCATATTATCAAGTGGAGGATTGGAATACTATATAATCCTTTTTCTAGGAAAACTTTGAACGTAGGGAAACAATTAAAATGTTAGAAAATAAGTATGTTTTTTTATAGCAGTTTGTGTAACAGAATAAAAAAATTTCCAAACTTTTTAGTTTTTAAAAATTAGGAAAAGTAGGTAGGCCATTCAAATTAAGCAAACAAGTTTGATTTTATTTTACTCTGGTTGGAATTCTGTAACCTTATTGTCTAGATTGTTGGTTTCTCCCGCGTTTGGTGTTGGTTTTATTGCTCGTTCATGTGTACTGTTGGTATTAGAAATTTTACATCATTTATATACTTCTGTTTTTTAGTTAGATTAGTGACATGTCAAACTTACCCGAAACAACCCAGAACCGAACCGGAACTAAATGGTTCTGGTGCGGTTTGGTTCTACCTTTAAAAATACATTACACAGAACCGAACCGAACCGATTTTAAATTCTGGTTCTGGTTCTAGTTTTGGTTCTGGTTCTATCCAAATTCGAACCGAACCGAACCGTGCCCAGCCCTAGCACAGAGTATCAAAATATATTATACTATTATTTTAGACGGCGAATTTCATTGCCGAATATCACCTTTGCGATAGAATCAAAGATCATGGCCCACTTGGCTTAAAATAACAACCAGTCAACGCATAAAAGAGCTTAGACAACGAATTTTGTTAGATGCTATCCCTACACATGTTGGTAGATACTCCCTCTGTCCTTATGTATTGGACGTTTTAGGGTAAAATTGGTGTCCAAATAGCAATAAACGCCTTTGGCATCTGTGTAAACTTAAGGGCTGGTTTTGACAAAAAACCCCTCAACCGACGCGTCGTTCAACGCTTGAGCAAGCTGTTCAGCATGGGCAAAATTGGAAAAGTTGAATGACGCTTGGGGACATATGTTCAGGGTTTCAGACAATCGCAGACTTTGCCGCCACTGTCTTGGTCGGGTGCACAGGAATTAATTGAAATTTCAATTTAATTCCATGGGCTGGGCTAGGCGAACAGTGCAACTTTTTTTTTTTTTTTTTAAATTCAGTTTTGTCTGTGGAGCCCACAGACAAAAATAGATGTCAGCTGCCTTAATAGCAGGGCCCGGCTCCCTCGCGTCCAATATAAATGGACGGAGGGAGTAATAACTATTGGAGTAGGTTGGAATTTTCCCACCAATGCAGAGTTTCGTCGCCATATCAACAGTAGGCCACACTACTCAAGTTTAGGCGACGAAATCTCTTGTAGCTTTACTTTATTTATTGTATGTGAAAGAAATAAATTGAACTCTGGACGAGTTTTGAACACCTAAAAATAATATTATCGGGTCATGACATTCGATTCAATCACTCAACTAGTGATCAAGCTTAATGGTAACCAAGATTATAAAAAAAAAATTGTGTTAACTTGTATAGTATTGTATTTTTACTGATTAAAATCAATTTGAAGTGTCAATTTTTAAGAAAAACATATTTTTTGATTAAAATCGTGATCGATCTTAACATTTTCTGCCTTTAAAATGATAATTTTTTTTTTTTGTTGTTGAGAAGATTAAAATGATGATTTCAAATCAAAGTTATGTAGTCGATTACCAATTGGAAATTCAGTAATCAGTAATCTAACTTTTCTTTTCTTAAAAAGAATTCTATACATTCGAAGAAAAGTATAGGGAAATAGAAAAAAGAAGGATTTATTCATTATGGGCCTCTTTGTAAACGGCCCTTTACCAGCTGCAAGCCCATCTCTCTCTCTCTCTCTCTCTCCCTCGGCGTGGAGGGGTGATCGGAGGAGACGGCTAACTCCGAAGTCTCCTCCTTCTTCTTCCTCCTCTCGTATTCCTTTCCGTTAAGGAAAGAAATTGGTGATCTGGGTCTGATTCTTCACCTCCAAATGCTTCCAAAAAGTGTTGCTTTAGCATCCGCGCCCACTACAATGATTCCCCATCTCGCCATACCCAACCCCATTAATTCCCCCGTTTCTTACACTAACAGGCTCAATTCCTTCAACTTTAAGCAAAGAAAGGTTGCGCGTGCTTGCGTGGTATCTCAGCGCGACATAGCAAGCCACGGCTACGGTACCAAACTCAGTGTAAACCCTCTTATCTACCATTCTTGTTCTCTGCATTTAACTTTTTTTCTCTCTTTCCATGTTATGTGTTTGCTTTTTAATTTGGTTCGGATTTTTTGTTTGATTTTTGTTAAAACCAGGATTCCCATAAATCAGAGAAGTTAAACAATGTAGGTGCTGTAGGGGATGATGACTCTGATGATGTTCTAATCGAATGTAGAAATGTTCACAAGGCATTTGGGGAGAAGCATATATTAAGAGGTGTGAGCTTCAAGGTGAATTCTTTTGTTTTATCTTTGATGTTCTTTGTCCCATAAATTGTAGCTTTTCTTTTTTATGTTGAATCAAGCTGTTGCTTGGTTTCAATCAAGTATCTTACTTACTATCATGCCAAGTGCCCTTCCTCGTTTTGGTTAGTAGTCCAACTTTATCATCTCTACTTGAACTATTTTCCTCCTTCTGCTAGCATGCTTCAAAGAAAGTCTTTTTGCACGTCTCTCGGCTAGCATGGACCTCTTTGGTTTATCTATTGCTTCGAAGAGATTGCTCTCAGTTAATCATTTTTATCTGTTTCAAGACTATTGAGTAGGTGTAAGTCCACCCTGTAGAATCCTCCGGTGCCCTATGTATGCTAATACTTTATGCAGTTGAATTGCTGTGTAATCTTCAGTTCTAGGAAATCCATGTTAAGCCCTGGTTCACAGAAAAGTTGAGTTATTCTCATAATATGGTCGTATTATTTATGTTGTTGACCTTTCTGAGAATACATATACTTTCCTCCATTGTTGATTTGGTAAATAACACTGAGTTGAATCTCGCATAATTTATAAATATATGACCGTATTCATAAATCAGAATTATGTGGATGTTGTATTAGCTTTGCTGTTCGAATGTTATTCCATTGTCGATTCAATTTGATTCTCCTTCTATTTTCCCCTGGTTATGTAGATTAGGCATGGCGAAGCTGTCGGAATAATTGGACCTTCAGGCACTGGTAAATCTACGATTTTGAAGATAATAGCAGGACTTCTTGCCCCAGATAAAGTAATGATTGGTTTCTTGTTGCTTGTATCTTCTTATAATTGTATGATATCTTGGTTTATTACAAAGGAATATGTTCTGCATCAATTTTTCACCTGTGATGCTTTTTTTCCTATTTAATTTATGGCATGATGTGCAGGGTGAAGTTTATATTCGAGGTAGAAAGCGAGATGGTTTGATCAGCGACATGGAAATATCTGGGCTTCGGATTGGATTGGTAAGTTTTTTTCTTTTTTAAGGTTTAGATAGAAGCACGAATTCCGTTATGGTGTTCTATTACACTTACTTTCGTTGATAATTTGTAACAGGTGTTTCAAAGTGCAGCACTTTTTGATTCTTTGACAGTTCGTGAAAATGTTGGTTTCCTTTTGTAAGAAACATTCTAGACTCTGTTTTCTCCTAAGTGTTTGGAAATGATCTTAATTTCATGTAGCTCATTTTTCATAAAAGAACTTGCCTGAATTGTTTGATGGTTTTTGGATTTCCTAGATATGAGAATTCAAGCATGACAGAAGAACAAATCTCAGAACTTGTAACAGAAACTTTGGCGGCAGTTGGTTTAAAGGTATACATGAAATGTGAATGCAGAGTCTATAATAATCAGATGATTTTCCAGTCGTACTTCTGCAATGCACTAACTTTAGTATGTGCACAGTACCATGATTGTTTTTTGGGCACCCAATAGAGGTGTCTACTTCTTGGCAGTAATATTTAGTTTGATTCCCACAAGCTAAAGTATTAACTGTCATTTTCCTGCTCTCTTATTCACAAGCCCTTTTAAGATTTTCATAAATCGTTTAGGTTTAGGTCAACGAAAAATCTAACTTAATATTTTCTTCAGGGAGTTGAGGACCGGTTACCTTCTGAATTGTCAGGTGGAATGAAGAAAAGAGTTGCTTTAGCTCGATCAATAATATTTGATAACACGAAGGAAACAGTTGAGCCTGAGGTGTGTTGAAATTAAATAAACTGATGAATTTCATCAGTTAATTTTCTTTTTAGATGAAAGTGACCTTAACAAATTGTTGAATGTCATCATTATGATTAAGCAAGATGTTTTCAAGGAGACCTAGTGAATAACAGACATTTAATGGTAAAGTACGAGATCGTTAAAAATAACTACTTTTATGTCATTCTCTGGTGCTTGTGCACAAAAAGAAAATTTATACCAAGAGGAGGCTGGAGTGGTTCATGAAGGTAATTGTAATGACAACTTGTGGATGACGACTACGATTTGCATTTGTAGCATGTGTGGGTATTAATAAATGCCTAGGATCTTCTTTCAATCTCCTGGCCTTGCTTAAGTCCTTGCCCTATAACCAGACAAAAAAAATATGTTATTGAGGAGGTATTCCCATCTAGGCTTCTCATTTGTTACTGGCAGCTTAGCCATCATTTATTGTATGCTCTTCCTTTTTTCCTTTTTTTCCTTTTTTTATTCCGGATAAGCACTCAGTTCTTTACTATCCCAAACCTCACCCACAGCTTATGCCCTGGATCAAACCAGGGACTTCCCTGCTAAAGTGGGGGGTAAACAACCACTGGCCACAAGGCAATGTGCGAATACATACACTTCCAGAAAATTATTTGGTTTTTGATGGCATTTGTACGAGATTATTGAATCCCACTGCAGCACTGGGTTTTGAACCTGTTACCTCACAATTTTTGGTATTTCTGAGCAGGTACTCTTATATGATGAACCGACAGCAGGACTTGATCCAATTGCATCTACTGTGGTTGAAGATCTCATTCGTTCTGTACATCTGAAGGAGGGTGAGGATGCAATTGGGAAGCCTGGAAAGATAGCATCTTATGTGGTTGTTACTCATCAACACAGTACAATTAGTAGGGCGGTTGACAGGTTACTGGAGTTTAAGATGATTATATTCTTTGCTTTATGGTGCTGTAAGCCTATTAGCTTTTCCTAATTACTGCATATGTTCAGGTTGTTGTTTCTCCATGAAGGCAAGGTTGTTTGGCAAGGAATGACGCATGAATTCACGATGTCAACCAATCCGATCGTTCAACAGGTATTACTTTTCATGAATTCACAAAGTAGACTTTGCAATCTGAATACTTCATATCAGCGGAATTGATTCTGTTGCATTAAACAGTGAGCTAGGATATCTGGATATTCTTCAGCACAATGTTTGGCGATTAACTATTACATATTTGGCATAATATTATACTCTTCATTTTTTTTTCTTCTAAAAGCATCTTCTTATGAATCTTGACTTGAATCTGCATACAAAGAAGCAAAATGCTTAACTACTCTGTCCTGCATGAGCTGTAATTAACATGTTTTTGCACTCTCTTTATCCTAGACTCTGTAGCTCAACCTTTGGTTTCCCTGCCTCCTTAGCTAGACCGATCTTCATACTAAACAGCGCATCCTGTGTTTCTTAAGCAAATTGTCGACTCCCAAACACTACATAACACCATGAGATTACCAGCCCTTGCTCGAGGAGCACTATAACTATGATTTACGAACACAAACTGATCTACAAGCACTCAACACCATAAAATATTTTAACCCTTATTCTATTACGATTCTACAATTTCACATTCTTACCTTGATGGCTTTGCTTTAGGATTTTCATTCGCATGTGAGATCTTGCTCTTCTTTTTTGTGTAATATGTTGGCTCTAATTTCAGTTACCTGTTTTTGTACCATTCTTTTTCAGTTTGCCTCAGGGAGCCTTGATGGGCCTATTAGATATTAGAACATGAACAGGTTTTGCTAGAAGATAACTTTCTGTCAGTTCAAGAGAATAATGCTACAGATACATGCATGTTTTGCTGCTGTACAGCTGATCAAGCCTGCGGCAAACATCTTGTAGGAGAGCGGTGGAGTACATCCGTGCCAAACGCATTGATCAAGTTCAAACTCAGGTGCCATTGTTTCTTGCAATATGCTGCATATGTGAAATGTGTGCAATTGAGGCGCGCAGGCGCAGGTTGTTTGTAATTTTTTGCTGGAATCTATTCCAGAATCAGTTTAAAAGTTTTCGTAGGCTGTTTTTATTTGATAGGCGAAGCTATGGTCATCCCTGTATCAAACAAAATTATTTTTTCATTGCAATGAAAGGCTATTCAGGTTTTGGTGCTTTCTCGATCTTTATGCATTCACTTTCTGCTGAACCCTTTTAGTATTATAAGTGGCTTATATGTATGAGAAAGGCCTAATTTGACAGCTTGAATGAAGTAGACATCCTTACAGTTAAGGTCAATCACTGACCAATGTTTGCTCTCGAGCAGATTACAAGTCGCGGAAGGGGTCCCCTAAAGCGAAAATTCTAGACTACTCTCAGGTTACCGCGTCATACTTCACTCCCTTCCCTACTTATAATTGGTGGGTCTTATTACTGGTGACCCACATGATTACGAGTACAGAATGAAGTACGACGTGACACTCCAAGAGCACCCAACAACTAAGTTACTCCCGCTCAGGACATCCATAGTCCATTCATTACCCTGTATCACAATCAAAGCACATCACAGACAAATCACTTGTTCCAAAAGAGTCGAGTCATGGTTACATTAGATGATTAGAGCAATTCGGTCTTAATACCAGCCAACAGAAAGCATTGACAAGAATGTACAACAGGTAAGCTCACAACAACATGATTAAACTTTTGTCTGGAGAAGATAACTCCTTGCTCGAGGGGAGCAAAATAGAGTGATGATGCCGAAATAGAAACTAACAAAAGCACTTGTGCAGAATATCCAAACAGAAATCAGACCCTCTGCTTCGTCAAGTGGCTTCCTAGGCACAGATGGCATGTTTGCTCCGTCACAACCCTCCCTCGAGGACTCCAAGCACAAATCAGGGTTCCCAGCAAAAGCTCCGGGAAACCTTTGATAACCCTCTTCTTTAGGAAGAAGTCCAGAGAAACTATTACATGACAAGTTCAATCGCGTAAGCCGTTGAAGCGTGGAAATGTTTCCTGGAATCTGACCCGACAAAGAGTTATGCGACAAATCCAGAGTCCTTAAGCTCCACATCTTCTCCAAATTTGGAATCTGACCATCAAGAAAATTGTATGACAAGTTCAGGTACTCCAAGCCTCCTAGTCCAAATAAAGCATCTGGAATTTCCCCGCGTAGTAAGTTATCAGATAGATCAATTCCAACGGCAGAATAGAGTTGGTAGTCAAAACTTAACTCATTGGTACTAACAACAACCAAAGCTATCTTAATCTCCACATCTCTTAATGCAACAAGTGACTCTATAGACAATCCTCTAATTACACTTCCATTCTTGAAATTCAAGCTTCCATTGAAGTTACCATCAGGTATGAAACTGGAGAATCTATTTCCTGAGAAATCCACCATTTGGATGGCTTCAAAGCTGAATAGCCAACTTGGCATAGTTCCAACAAATTTATTTCGAGCCAGGGAGAGATACCTCAGGTTTGTCCATTTGGTGATTGCATCATTCAGATTACCAGAGAGATTGTTGGAGCTGAAATCTACTACCTCTAGCGATTTACAGCCTGCTAAAGTTAGAGGGATCTCACCGGAAATCCTGTTCTTGCTTATATCCAGTATCTTCAAGCCATCTAAGGCATCAAGTTCTGGTCGAATTTCACCGGAGAGATTGTTGTTACTCACAATCAAAGCTAGCAGCTGAAAACACCCAACAATATCTAACGGAATTGAACCTGACAGCGAGTTGTATGAAAAATCTATTACTTGCAGATAAGTCAAATTTCCGATCCTGGCTGGGATGTCTCCGGTGAGAGAATTGTGAGAAAGAAACAATGCTTGCAAGCTTTTCAGCTCTGTGATCCTCAATGGGATACTACCAGAGAAACGATTGTGAGATAGGTCAAGAAGAACAAGCCCTGATTTCTCAGTTGCCTCCGCAGCTTTGGCAGGGAGTGGACCAGATAGGTCATTGAAACTCAAGTCCAGCACAAGAAGCTTCTCCGAAAATACAAGTCTTGGAGAAATTGCATAGCTCAAGCGATTAGATGATAAATTTAAGTGAGTCAACTCTTTTAGTGCAGCAATGCATGTAGGAATGCCCCCCACAATGGAATTATTAGCTAAATTTAAAACAGTGAGAGACTGAGCACAAGCAGAAAAACAAGGCAAAGTACCAGAAAACGAATTCGAGCTAAGATTGAGAAACACTAGAGATTGATAAAAGTCGTGAAGATTACCCAACAAGAAGTTGTTTGCAAGATCCAAATACTTCAAAGATTTCAAGTAAAACAGGCTTTCGGGTATCTCCCCGCGAAAAGAATTGAAGCCCATATCAAGTTTCTCCAAATTTGATGAGAAATTCCCAACCCAGGGGGCAATAACGCCACCCAAATCCTGGTTTCCATTCAAAACAAGTTCTCTCAATCGAGTAAGCCTCGATAGCGTATCGGGCACAGTTCCACCAAATCTATTGTGGCTAAGATGAATGGTTTTGAGATTTTGCAGGTTACCAAAACAAGGAGGTATTTGACCAGTGAAGTTATTATCAGAAAAAACTAAGGATTCAAGAAACACAAGTTTACACAAGCTAGGATGAATTTGACCAGACAAATTCCTCTTTGTCAAGTTCACTGAAATGACCCGGCCAGTGTTCTCACACGCGACACCGGTCCAGTTCGAACAGTTGGAACCAACCCATGTTAGCAAAACACGATTTGGGTCTTCAATCCTTGATCGAAAAACTAAAAGTGAGACTTTATCTTGTACGTTAAGCTCAACAGAGAGAGATTGGTGTGAACAGTACAAGAGCAGCAATACTGAAAACAACAGTGGCAGTGGGTGTAATTTAGGGATTGTGTTAAAGGGTACAACCCATTTGAGTTCCATGAGTGCAGATGGGTAGGGTTTAACAAGATCAAAATTTTCTAAGTTGAGAAAGGGTTTTAGCAGAACAGCAAATAAATGAAGAAATTATAGCACTAAAAACTAACTAACTGACTACAAAGAAAGAACAAACAACAGAACGTGGATCAGAAAAACAGACATTGGAGGAAGAGGAACTCACTAGCAGAGAAGCATTGCTGATGAAAGATGCCACCACTAGAAAACAAACATTCTTATTCTCTGTTCATTGCAAAAGTAGAAATGGAAGTGAAAAAAGTGACAAGAAATAAAAGAAAATGATGTCTGGTGGCGGGTGGAATTGTCTTTTTACAAAAAGGCTTTTTTTATTATTTTATTTTTAAGAAAAAAGAAAAAGTATGTGGGCTAGGCTGGGCTGGGCTGGGCCAGGCTCTCGCCAAGAAAAAAATGTTTGTGATGGACCTAATCATGATCCGCCAACATCAATCATAAATCCGACAATGATGGGCGGCCGGCCCACTAAAGATAAGAGTGGTCGGAGATAAAATTATTATTATAGTAATAAATATACATATATATTTTTTATAGTATATTTTTAAGAACCAGTCATTAACCCAGCGGTTTGATATTTGATCGCTTCCGAAGAATTCAAAAGTTAGTTTGTATTCGATTCGATTCTAATAATTAGGATCATTCACTAAAGTGTATCTTTTAAATAAAATAATTATTTGATATATAATGATTGAATTAAGTATTTTTTTATTTATTCGAAGGTGAGCGATTAAATAGTTTATACCAAATATGAGTGATCATATAGTGAATTACGAATGGTAGAAGCAATTTGGATTAGTCGGTCAGTGGAAGTTCAAAGTTTTAGCAGTCAAAAATATCCAAATCTAAATCAATAATTGATAATGACATTTTCCTTTTGATAGGACAATGGATTGAAATGAAATCCATTCTCATCTGAACACGTTTCTTGCTTCCCTTGACTCCCTCATCTCCTCTCCCTCTCCCTCTCTGGACAGCTCGAGAGAATATCTTTGATGGACTGTAACAAACTTTCAGTTACTGCTACCATTCCTACTTCTTCTTCTTCTTCACTCCAGTTTCTTGCTCCATGGCCAACTCGGTAACCAGAAATCATTTCCTTCTGCTCATCTTTAGCCTCAACAGATCACCCATTACCAGATTTCACCTACTCCTCATCTTCCTTCACTCCCTCTTATAGCTGTCACTAATCCGATCACAACCCATCTTTTTTTCTTTTCTGCAATCGAATCCTTAATCATACCCATCTCTGGTAAGTAAGTATCTATCTCATTTGATGCTGTTATATGTTAATTTTGAGCTTGTTCATGGAGAAATTAAGTAGACGAGTGTTTTTTTTTTGTAGTTTTATCGAGAAAGTTGGATGGCGTCGGTCTTTCTTTATCATGTAGTAGGAGATCTGACGGTGGGGAAGCCAGAGATGGTGGAATTCTACGAGACTGAGACGGTAGAATCGGCCATTCGAGCAATTAGAGAATCCACAGAGTGTGGGATTCCTGTTTGGAAGAGGAGATCGCATGTGGGTATGAATGAGAACAGCGAAATGAGGCTGCAGAGGTTTGTGGGCATCCTTAATTCTCTTGATATTGTGGCTTTTTTGGCTAGAAGTGAGTGCTTGGAGGATCAGGAGAAAGCCATGAAAACTCCTGTATCTGAGTTTGTTGTTCCTGATAGTTCCCTGCTCAAGCAAGTTGATCCTGCCACAAGGTTAGCTCTTTGCTTACTGATCTGTTTTTGCTATTTCTTGCTCGTGTAGCTCTCTATTGATTTAGGACCGTATCTTTTGTTGAATCAAGAAATCGTTTCTCCTGTTATGAAATGGACATGATGGATAGTGCTTGCTCTTTTGGTGTCATTAATTTTTTTTAAGATCCTTAGTTTTTGGCTTAATGTTGTAAATGCTGTTTGAGGATGATGTAATAGTGGAAAGTTGGAGGTAGGACAACTATATGAATAACTTAATGGGCATCCAAGCAGGAAACCAAAACTAAATTGCTAAACTGAATTTTTTTTCTGTAGCATACTTAGAAATCCCAATTACCCTTCTCCATTTTGAGCCATCGACTCATCGATGTAGGCCAATGCACTGAAAGTAGTCCTCCAAAAGTTGTGATCTTTATTTATTTTTTGTTGGGATAAATTACGCATAGAACAACCCTTGGGGAAAAAGCAGCCAACTTTAGATTCTATTTACTTGAAAACTTTTGCCTCCTCAATCACAGTGGAGGGGCTGAAGCTGAATTTTGTGACTGACTGTACTTGTGCTTCCATAAGGGGTAACGGAAGGATTGAAAAAAGATGGAGATGGCACCTGGAATATATTTCGTTGCTGCATAATTGCAAATCGAAGTAGAAGTAGGAATTCGATGATTGTCTGATGGATGATTTTTTTCAATGTTGTGCTTCTAAATTTTATTGAACTACCTTAGTAGGTAGGTTAAATAAACTAGTTGATGGCTGATAGTTTCTGAGGTGTACTTAAGTGATATGTTGGTGACAAGTCACTTACAAGACTTAAGTTTAGCCCGGAGGTATTCTTTTGCATCTTAGTTTTGTTTGCTGATATTTGGTAACTATTCATTTGAATTCACTACCACGTTTAAGGTGAACAATTCCTTCAAATCACAGTTTTTTTTTCAAATGCAACATTCCTTTCTGTGATATGTAAGAGGCAATTTTTCAGATAATATGACTGGTAAAAATTCTGTGTTATCTAATATAATGATCAAAATTGCCACTGCCCGTGCTTTGTGATCGCAAATAATGCTGTGGTGCATGTGAAATACAGTTATAATTGATGATTTTTGTTCTGGGTTGTATCTAATGTTAAGAAAAAACTTTTTATACTCATGATAGATTGATTGATGCATTGGAAATGATGAAGCAAGGCGTAAGGCGTCTCCTTATCCCTAAAAGCACGGGATGGAAAGGAATGAGCAAGAGATTTTCCATTCTTTACCACGGGAAATGGTTAAAGAACGTGGATTCCTTCAATAACAGCAGCAGTAGCCTTGCCATCAACACCAACCGTCCATCCTCCTCTTCTGCTACTTTTACTCGTGATAAGTTTTGTTGTCTCTCAAGGGAAGACATCATACGTTTTCTGATTGGTTGTCTTGGTGCTCTGGCTCCCCTTCCTCTTTCTTCAATCTCCGCACTTGAAGCCATTAACCCGAACTACAGCTCAATCGAAGCATCTCTTCCAGCCATAGAAGCATCCAATAAGCTACCTAAAGACCCCAGTGCGGTTGCTGTAGTGGAGACCACGCCAGATGGCCAAAATAAAGTCATTGGGGAAATATCATCCTCGAGATTATGGAAATGTGATTATTTGGCTGCTGCATGGGCTTTAGCAAACCTCTCAGCTGGGCAGTTTGTGATGGGTGTTGAGGATAATGTTAGTCCTAGGTCGCTCAGTGATTTTGCAGCTAATTCAGCTGCTGGCTACAACAACAGTGTGGTTAACGGTGGTGGGTCTACAAGGCTAAGGAAGTTCAGTAGCAGGAGCATCGGATTTTCTCCCGGGAACTCAAGTATTAATGGAATTGGCAGGAGCATGTATAGGGGCAGAAGTGCTCCGTTAACATGTCGAACTACAAGTTCGTTGGCTGCGGTCATGGCTCAGATGCTGTCTCACAGATCAACTCATATATGGGTGACTGAGGATGAAAGTGAAGATGTTTTGGTTGGGGTGGTTGGTTACGCCGATATCTTAGCTGTTGTAACCAAACCGCCCGTGGCCTTCATTCCTGCGAACCGATCTTCCGAGTGTTTTGGTACTGAAATTCAGAATTGATTCTTTTCTCTACCTATTTAGTCATTTCGTTTTCTTTTTTTCCCACCACATTAGTTACGACATTGCAAGTCTACAAACTGGCTATTGCTCTTCACAACTTTAAGGTTGTCAGGATGCATGAGATTTGAGGGCTGTGGGTGTAAGTTTCTGTATATGTTGTACATTCCTATAATGATAGTCAAACAATGAAATGATGTGTTTTGTATGTTTTAGACTCCTCGGTTCGGCGAAGAAAGGTATGTCACTCCATTATTATCAAACTGACTATAATCTTTTTTTGTCCATGAGGAGTATCCTCTTTTAATAGTCGGATTTATCAACAAAAAAATCCAAATAGTTGTATTACTTTTTGTTTTTAGATAGTTACTGAATTTTACTTCCTTATACACCTAATTACCTTAATTATAACTAACATAATCAACTCTCAATTATGGTTAGTTTACGTATGGATATTAATTATAAACGGTAAAATTACTTAATAAATTAATAAATATATGGATATTTTTTATCAAAAATTAAAAATACAATTAAAATTAATCATTTTATTAATATGCGTAATTACAATTAAAAAAATTATTAAAAGAGAACGGGGTTATTTTTTTTTTTTTGGTTCATTCCTAAATCCATTGATTATTGTTATCATACCTTGGGAGTGTAATTAAACACACAAATCATCAAATTGTTTTGTTAAATTAATCTCCCTGTTTAAGTGAATTTGTCTCATGTTTGCAAGGGACAGAGGATACCAAGATGACGGGAAGGTAATTAGTGAGCTGGATGTCATCTCATGTTTAACTTAAGGGCACTTGTAAAGGTCATTTCTTTGGTTTTTAACCTTTGGAGCGGTCATTCATCAAACAAACATATTCCTGTTTTTGACCAGTAAGACCAAGTATAAGTTGAATTGAGTAAAGATGCCTCATCATTCATCGAATTTTAAGTTCGAGTATAAAAAATTAAATAAATTACGTTAGAAGGATTTAATTAAGAAACTAAAAAAAAATTAACTTGTATTTTATAAAATATTTTATTTAACCGCCTATAATTTAAAAATATAAATTATAAACATTATAATTTCTCAAAAATTACAATTTTAACTTTAAATATTTAAAAAATTCAAAACAAAGAGTAAATTATAAAAAATTATGAAATTTTGAAGAAAAAAAATGTAACTAATATGATAAAACTTAATAAAATAAAATAAATATTTAAATATTATTTTTTAAAATATTTTTGAAAAAAGTTCTCATTAATTTTTTTTAATGGATTAAACTCTCTCGTATTCGTTACATTTTCCCTCAAATTTGTATAACTTTTTAAAATTATTTTACCATTTATTTTAAATTTTTAACCACTAAAAAAATTAAGATTGTAATTTTTAAAAAACTATATTATTTACTTTGTAAACTTTTAAAATATATAAGGTTAAGTTATTACCCTTTAATTAAAAAAAACATGTTAATATTCTGCACAAAAGAACCTATGGCATAGTACCAAGGAATTTAAAATCAATTCTTGAACTATAAAACATGGGTACGTATTTTTATTTCTTTCTTCCTCTTTTTCTTTTTCCATATATCATGTCAATTGTCAAGTGTCAACAAAAATTGAAAAAAGAGAGAGAATAAAATGAGTGGAGTTTAGTGTTTCTCTTCTCATGTTTATAAGTGTTTTAAAAACCGGACCGATTCGATAATTTCTATTTGACCAGATTTGTAATCGAACCGGAATAAATTTTATATAGTAGTATTTAATATATATATGATGCCCTCACCATAATTGTTTCCTTTTAACGTGTTTGATATAAACGATCCGACACTTTTACTTTTTAAATTATAAAAAATTACTATTTTCATTATTATATATCAAAAAAAAATCGTTTTTAGGTTGTAAGTATATGTGTTGGGATCAATTTATTTTACGTTTTTTTTCTTTTCATCATTTTTAAGTGTTATATATATATAAGGGTCAATAGTGTTTTGACCCCCTGAACTATCGCGAAAAACAAGACACCTCCCTGAACTAAAAAAATTCAAAAAGAGGTCCCTGAACTTTTGGTCAATGAAATGCAGGCCCCTACCGTCAGTCAAACTAACTTTTCGTTAGTTTTGACTGACTATGGCCAGTTTCTTGCAACCGGCTGATTTTTTTTTTTAATTAAGTATAAAAATCAAAATTCATTTACTTCATTTTCAGTTTTTTATTTCTTCCTCCTCTGTTTGCTGCAATCTTTTCCTTTCTTTCTTTTCTTTGTTTTCCAACGCCATAAACCTCTCATCCTCCTTCTCTCATCACCACCACTGCACTTCTCTCCTTTGTTTTTTCTTTTTTTTCCTTTTTTCCTTTCTCTCCTTGATTACTCCGATCTGTTCCTCCTTCTTCTCACATCACCATCAAGATCTAGAAAATTTTCAGATCTGAACATCTTCGGAATCGATCGGTCAGGATTAAAATTGAGGTTGAGGCTTCGAGATCGATGACCGGATGATCCAGATCTGGGCACTTCCGCATAGATCCAGATCTAATTTTTTCTTCTCCTCCTTCAGGCATACCAGATCTGAAAACTGATTTCTGGGTTTCGATTTCTTTCCTCAGATGAGTCAAATCTACTTATTCTCTCTTTCTACAATGCCGATGGGTCATTAAAGCTTCAATCCTTTTCAAATTAAGCATACCATTTTTTACCTTATCTGCTCCTCCTGGGTTTGTAGGATATGGGTTGTGTTTGTTAATTAATTAAGAAAGAAAAGATTTTGTTTGGGGCTTTAATTAAGGAAGGATGCGTGTTGAAATGGTTTCTTCTTTTCCTACTTTGGGAATTTTCTGCTTTACTAACTGCAAGTTTTTGTGTGTACTGTTTTGGATGTTTGAATTGCCAATTTTGGTCATTTGGTTAATTCAAATTTATTTATGATTTTTTGAGTGAAACCCCAATTGGATTTGTTGGTTTTGTTCATCAACATTTTGGTTTTTGTATTTTCTAATGTAGAAATAATATTGTTGTTTTATTTTTCTTTTCTTGGGTTTGCAAAGATTTTAATGATGATGTCGCATCAGTTGTAGTACATCTTCTCTGCATCATTGACTTTTTTTTAAGGGGTCTTTGAGATTCTCCTTCAAAGTTATAATTAATATTGCCCGAATTTGATTTATAATTGCCAACAAAAATTGTGATGAAAGAAACAGAGGAGGAGGAAGAAGAAGATTGCAGCAAACAGAGGAAGAAATAAAAAAATAAAAATAATTTTTATAATTGCTAAATAAATGATGATTTATAATTGCCAAAAAAAATTGTGATGAAAGAAACAGGAGGAGGAAGAAGAAGATTGCAACAATCAGAGGAGGAAGAAATAAAAAAATAAACATAATTTTTGTAATTACTAAATAAATGATGATTTATAATTGCTAAAAAAAATTGTGATGAAAGAAACAGAGGAGGAAGAAAAAGATTGCAGCAAACAGAGGAGGAAGAAATAAAAAACTGAAAATGAAGTAAATGAATTCTGATTTTTATACTTAATTATTAAAAAAAATCATCCGGTTGCAAGAAACTGGCCATAGTCAGTCAAAACTAACGGAAAGTTAGTTTGACTGACGGTAGGGGCCTACATTTCATTAACCAAAAATTCAGGGACCTCCTTTTGAATTTTTTTAGTTCAGGGAGGTGTCTTGTTTTTCGCGATAGTTCAGGGGGTCAAAACACTATTGACCCTATATATAATGAATTGGAATTGCATTTTATAATGTTTAAGCAAGCAAATTTGAGGGTGTAGCTTAATGCTCAGACAATATTTTATTCATCGATCATACATGCATGGATTGCCGCCACATACAAACGGATCATGAATGTTTATTTCCAAAATTATACATATGGTGCTTTGAGAATTATTCCAATTGAATTATTTTATGCGTCACGTATAGATTTTTTTCTTCTTCTTAATGGGTTAAAGGCCACCTAGGTAGCTTATATCCTTTTGATCGGACAATCTATCCATATGGGTATTTATTCCCGTATGCTTATTTCTAAATCTAACTCCAAACCACCAACTTTTGATATTTCACACTTCTATGTTAGATATGCGAACTGAAATTTGATATCGGATAAATAAGAATGGTAAAAAGAACTAGCAAATTCCTTAATGAATTTGGAAAAATCATGAGAATTTATACCAAAAATACCTTATTGTGTATATATATATACTTCATGTAGAGAAATTGATGAGTTTTTATTTATTGAGTAAGCAAAAGTGGTCGGTCAATGGACATATAGCTCATTGGTTGTTTAAGAGCTCTAGCTGATAGTAATAAGTATCAGTAAAGACTTGATCCATGATCAAATTTTACGTCTGTTAAAAAATATAAAAAATAGCTTTATTTGCGAGAGGGGGAGAGAGTGGGTGGAATAATTGCTGGACCTCATTCCTTATTCTAAAATCATAGAAACCAACATTGCGTTACTGATCACCACAAAAACAAGTAAACCATTTGCCCGAAAGCAACATCACACCTCCATGCACTTAATTCCCTTCAAGAATCCACAGCATAGAATCGTATACATCCACCAATCTATAAACTCAATGTCGTGGCTCCTAATATAATCGATAAAATTAATTTTAAAAAAAAACAAGTTTCGATCGAATGCTTAACTACGTACTTTAGTTTGCGTTAGTTAACTACATCAAATCGTCCACGGTCCACCACACTCGTATTATTGAAGCCTCGCTCTCGGCTCTTCTATCAAACAATCACAATTCGTGAAAATTTTAATTAAAAGTTTATGAACTTCATTCATAAATCATGACGTTTTTATTACAATTACGGTACGTTTGATCGTTAAAAAAATTTCATTATCATGTCAAATAACCATTAAAATATCTATTATTTATTTAGAATTAATTCCAATCTAAAAGGCACAGGTAAATCAAATAAATAAAATGTATATTTGATTTATTTTTCTGTATAATCACCCATTTGTTCTTTTAATATTCTACGACATTCTCTTGCACATATAAATAACGTACCCGAGCTATAGTGTTACTACGAACCTTAAAGACACAAAACCAATAACAAAACAAAATGATAGGGTGTGAAGATGTTTACAAGGTGGTGGTGGCCATGGTGCCACTCTACGTAGCTCTAATCCTCGGCTACGGCTCGGTCCGGTGGTGGAAAATCTTCACACCGGAGCAGTGTGGTGCAATCAACCGCCTAGTGTGTTACTTCACTCTACCACTCTTCACCTTCGAGTTCACGGCCCACGTCGACCCATTCAAGATGAATTACCGGTTCATCGGAGCCGACGCGATATCCAAGGTCATAACCGTCGTTGTTCTTGCCTTGTGGCAACGTTGCAATAGCAAAGGAAGCTATTGTTGGTCCATCACAAGCTTTTCTCTGTGTTCTTTGACTAATTCTCTTGTTGTAGGGGTGCCTTTGATAAGGGCCATGTATGGGCCTATGGGAGTGGACCTTGTGGTCCAAAATTCTGTTGTCCAAGCCATTATATGGCTAACCGTCTTGCTGTTTGTTTTGGAGTTGCGACGGACTGGGCTTGGTATTGGGCCTCCATCTTCTAGGCCCACTAGCACTATCAATTCTAGCATCTCCGAAGATCAAAAGGATTTGGAGGGGATGAGTGATGATAAAATGGCAATTTCTAGTAATGATAGTAGTAATCCTTCTTTCTGGAACTTGGCCAAGAATGTGGGGATGAAACTGGCAATGAATCCCAACTCTTACGCTTGTATTGTTGGGCTTGTTTGGGCCTTTATATCAAACAGGTATTTTTCTCAATTCACATCATTAAAAAGAAACATCAAAACAAAAATATTACATAATATTATAAGTGAAGTTAACATTTTTTTGATATTATAACGTACCCCGAGCAAAATTAACTTTGATTTGATTTTTAAAAAAAATAACTTTGACTGTTTTTTTTAATTTGTTTTAATTGATTGTAGGTGGCATTTTGAGATGCCGAGCATCATGGAGGGATCAGTATTGATCATGTCGAGAGCTGGTACAGGCACGGCTATGTTTAGCATGGGTGAGCAGAAATAATAAATAATAAATTTCTTACTTCCTTTAATTAAAACAATTAATCAATTAACCAAATATGGTTAAATGTTTGTGAAAAATCACTCTTGAGAGAATTATACTCTATAGGGTCTGAGTAATTATACTCGAGCGAAATTAGTCATTTACGTTCATAAATTAGTAGAGAGGGGATACCCAAAAAAACGGAAAAAAAATGAAGACAAGCAAACAACGAGAAATTAGTGAATTCCTCCTATATATACATAGAAATGGAAGCATTTTGTGTAAAATTTACAAATTCTAGCATTGAATTAATATGAATAACTAATTAGAATTTATCATATATTCAATATTAAAATAAAAATTTGTGTGTAGGGATTTTCATGGCTTTACAAGAGAAGGTTATTACGTGTGGAGCAAGTTTGACAGTGATAGGGATGGTTTTGAAGTTCGTTGCTGGACCAGCTGCTATGGCCATCGGTTCCATTGCTGTGGGTTTGCACGGCGACGTTTTGCGTGTTGCTGTCATTCAGGTAGTATCTCTAATTATATTTATTATAAAAAAAACCAAAATTCTAAACTTTCCCTTGAAAACTCCAATAAAAATGGACAAATGGGGTTTAATCAAAATATTTCTAATTATTATTATTATTAAAAAATAGTTTATGACACAAATTAACAATTCAAAAATTGTTACTTGATCAATTATTATAGGCAGCATTACCGCAATCTATTACATCTTTCATCTACGCTAAAGAATATGGGTTGCACGCAGAGGTGTTAAGTACAGCGTAAGTTAAATATTATTTCCACTATATTAAATTTTCCAGAATTTAATGAAAAAAAAAATATTACTATTAAATATTCTAATTATTTTCTGTTTTTCCTTTTTCTTATGCAGTGTGATCTTGGGCATGATAGTGTCTCTTCCGGTGCTAATCGGTTATTATGCAATTTTAGAGTTTGTACATTGACCAGTTGGGCCTTGCGCATGGGCCGTGTAAACCTCGTTTACCAGTTTTTGACAACACCGTGACTTTAATTACATAAATGCCCACATATTATATATGTTAACATTACAATTAATCAATGCAAACATGAGTCATATTACATATTTACAATATATATATATATATATATATATATATATATATATATATATGCGCGTGTGAATGGTAACAATTCATCGAGTAGTTTATATTAAAAGAGCTATTACTTTGTGGTATAAGATAATATTTGAACGAAATATATATATTTCAGTTCGCGTGAAACTTATTTCGAATTAATTGATGAGATACTTTCATACCAATAAGGTTTTCATACCAAAAAGTATAATCAGTTGGTTTATTTCAAGTTAGATCAACCATGTTTAGTAACAACAACAAAAAATATACATTAATTGTTTTTGCGGGTTAATTAATAAAACTAAGCATCATTAGTAGTTAGTTTACTTAGTTGCATAAACTAGAAAGGTCAATTTCGTAATTTTATGGGATTTATAATAAATTTTATATTGTAATTTTATACTCTTTGTCTGGAATGGAAAATTTAAAAAAAATTGAGGTCTTTGGTAAAAAAAAATGCAATTTTGGGAAGAAAAAATTACTTCAAAATAAGTGTCATTCCTAGAAAATCAATATTATATTTCTATCCTAGTATTCTTTTCTTGGTAATAACTTTTCTTTTAATGAGTTGTGAGATAATCAGTGGAGTTAGCTAATAGAACTATCATTTCCTTAAAGAGCATTAATTAAGTTGAAGTTTCTTCTGATACATTTTTCGTATGATCTGTTCAATAGTAGCACTGGTTTTTCAATTCAGTTTATAATGGCCAACCTTTAAACAACGTTGTTTTAGAAAGCGTGTGGCTATTTTAAGGGTAAACACGTATAAAACCTTTAACATTTTAGGCAAAAAACTTCCGCAGTTTATCATAGAGAAAGAAATATCAAAGAAGCTGCCTCAACTAGACCAATTTGACGTCCACTTTGAAAGATCTGTTGTGAATTATTGGTGCCGTCATAATCAAAAAGCAATACTATGTTTAATCTCCACGTTATATATATCTACCATACACACTCCAGCATAACATATCATTGTTGCAGTAGTTCTAAACATTATATAATTTCTTGAAAATAAATTCTTCAATCACAACAAAATTATGAATCCATCAAACTACACCAAGGCGGAGGAGGCGCCACCGCCACAACAACCACAGGTGGTGGACGTTCCTCTCCATCAGCATCATCAGCCACCGCAGGGTAGGCAGCAAAAAGGGCCTTGGTCCACCGGCCTTTGTGGCTGCTTTGAGGACATCTCTAGTTGTATGTGGTTTAATTTCGTCCTCTTTTTTTTTTTACTTTTTCGGAAAGAAATACTTGTGATTCAAACATAAAAAAAATTATATTCATTTGCTATTTCAGGTTGTCTCACTTCTTGGTGTCCGTGTGTTACTTTCGGACGAATTTCTGAAATTATAGATCAAGGAACAACACGTAAGATAATTTATTTGTAATTTCTAGTTTTTTTTATATATTAACAAGTAAATATAATAAAATAAAAGCATGATGATAATTAAATTAATTAATTAGAAGAATGACTGATTAATTATTGTTGCAGCTTGTTGTGAGAATGGGGCATTATATACGGCGCTGTGTTGTTTGTTCTCGTGTCATTATAGAACAAAAATGAGGAGAACATTTATGCTTCAAGAGAGTCCTTGCAACGATTGCTGTGTCCATTGTTGTTGCGACACGTGTGCACTCTGTCAAGAGTACCGTGAGCTCCAGAATCGCGGTTTTGATATGAGCATTAGTATGTATAACTAATTAATTTAACCATTAATTAATCTCTTAATTTCAGTCGAATTTTTTACTATTAATCAAGATTTGTGATAAATTATTTATAGGATGGGAAGGAAATATGCAGAGGCAAAATAACGGAGGGGCTATGGTTCCACCGGTGCCGATGTTTCAAGGTGGAATGACACGGTAGAAAAGACCGACCGGCGACCGGCGACCCAATTATTAAAAAAAATAAACTATCTTTTTTTTTTGTGTGTTTTGAATAAGGGAGAGAGAAATGCATCTTAATATTGTATTTTTGTTTCTCATTTTGTTGAGGACAAAAAAGTAAAGTGTGATTGTTTGTAAACGTACCGTACGTACGGAAAGGTATTTCTTTGAATAATACTCTAATTTTTATAATATATATTTTCCCAAAGAAATCAATTAATTATATCATTCGGGTCATCACTTTTCAACCTGTTAAATAATGGGTCAGGCACGAATCGACCCGTCTGATCCGTTTAAATATGAATAACTAATTAGGATTTATCGAATATTTAATATTAAAATAAAAATTGTGTCTAGGGATTTTCATGGCTTTACAAGAGAGGGTTATTACGTGTGGAGCAAGTTTGACAGTGATAGGGATGGTTTTGCTTTCATACCAATAAGGTTTTAATGCTAGACTAAGTACAATCAGTTGGTTTATTTCTAGTTAGATCAACCATGTTAAGGAGGTCATCTAAAATTAACTCTAATTCAAATGTTAATTATTTGGATTTATGAGCTTCGTATGAATCATCAGTGGCGATTTTCCTTTAGTTGAGATGGGCTTCTTTTGTATGCGATTGGGCCTATGCTCTTATTTCATTCTTTTTTGGTAAAAGGGCCTACTAAATTGTTACTCTAACTAGGGTTGGTAATTTTCCCCACCCTATCCGGCCCGGCATGCCCAGCCCCGTTCGGGGAGAGAATTTCCCCAGTTTGATCGGGTATTTTTCAGAGATGGGGATTCCCTCCCCGGTTTGACCGGGGAATAGGGATCTCCGCCCTGATTACACATCCCTGTACCATTGTAATATTATTTACATAAATGCCATTATATATAATAATGAAGAAAAATAATTTTTTTTTAGTAGAAACAGACAATTTTAGTAAGGAGGATATTATCTTATTATAATAGTCATGTCATCAATTAACTATACATATAAATTTAGACCATTAATTATTAAAAATACTACACTAATATTACGATTATTCACTACTTGATATTATTAAGAATATTGTGGACATATGTTCATTATTCAATTTTTACTTAATAGGGAGATAATTATATATTGTTGAAGAAAGAACCATATCATGAAGTGAGTAATTACTAATTAGATAACAATAAAAATAACTAAAGGAGTATAATTAATTTTAAAGAAATTATAATTTTTAGGGACAGGGATTCTCCATCCCCGCCCTGTTAACTACCGGGGCAGGGATAGGAATGGATTTCATGTATCGGGGACGGGGACGGGGATGGAAATACCTGGGAATCCCCGCCCCGTTGTCATCCCTATATCTAACAGAAAGAAAAAAACAGGGAAGTATAAAGGTGTAGGACTTGTTCGGTATTTTTTTTTCTGACTTTTAAAACATAAAATACCAAATTTTCTTTTTTTTTAAACTGTGTTTCTGTTTAATAAATTGTTCATTTAAAATAAAAAATTTAAAATAAAAAAATATTTTACCAAACACGTTTTATGTTTTTCTTTTAGAAAAAAAACAGTAACGAACAAGCCCCAAAAGATAAAATCATAAAAAGCAACCCAATAAAAGGAAAATAACACTAATTTTTTTTTAATGGCTCGTGACCTATATTGTAAAGACGACATGCACTAACTAGTTAAACTAAAACCTCATGTGTAAGAAATACTAAATTTTGGTAACAATACAAAAATTAACGAGATAAATAATCAATCTTGCGCCTCATTTGCAAGTTATGATTTTTTAGTACAGTAGTTCCTGGACATAATTGCGGAACCTGTATGACCAAACGACTATAAGTTACTATAATTTATCATCCACTATATTTAATTAAAAATTAAATCATCACAAGATATGGTGGGGTGAATTATAATTCATAGTTTTTTAGTGTAGTTATTCCTTAACCATGGTTTTTAAGCAATCAATACTATTGAATGACACTCGTTTGAGATATTTTTATTTCAAAATAAACTTAAATTCTAAGAATTACACTTCTTATTTCATAGTAAATCGAATTTATAATTTAATTTATAAAAAATACTTGTAAAAATTGGTGGTGCTACTTCATGTTGTAAAAATTGGTGGTGTTACTTCATGTGCATAAATGAATTATTTTATTTAGAACTGTTGAGTTTTAAAAATATAGTATTAAAAAATGTGTAACAGTATTAAGGTTGAGACTAGATAATTATGAACCTATTAGTATCAAGTAAACACATCAATTTAGACTAGATAATGATGAACCTGAAGTGCTTATCGAATAACCCTATTATAATTTATTTGAAGTGCTTATCGAATAACCCTAGTATAATTTATTTTGAAAATAAATTATAATAGGGTTATTCGATAAGCACTTCAGGTTCATCATTATCTAGACTTTATTCATTAATTAGTAGTAGTAGGTTATTTTGTAAGGTGCATTAATAAATTGGTCATTAGACTTTCCAAAAATCTCCCATATCGCCACTAAATTTTACATTTAGACGAATTGACCATTCATACGTTGATTAATAAAATTAGGTTAAATAATACTCCGTTACTAAAAAATAAAGACGCAAATAATTGGTCATTTTTCGTCCAAAATGAACACGTGCTATTCACGTTTTGTTTATAATTTTTCAAAATTTATCTTTAATTATAAACAAAACGTGAAGAGTATGTGCTCATTTTGAGCGGGGCATTAACCTATTATTGGCACGTAATGGGGCATGTGTATTGCCACGTGCAATTTAACCCCGTTTTGTTAACAATGTGTGACCTCCATAGCTAGAGTGGCTAATTTGATCAACTTTGATATTTTTTTTAAATGGTTATAGTATTAATTATTCATTACAATATCATGGGTCGAACTCATGACTTATGATATAAAGTCAGTATGCACTAATAAGTTGAATTACATCATGGTGAGAAATTTTAATAGCCAATTTGACAACATATAAAGTTCATTACCTAAATGGGGAATTTAAAAAAAATCAAGGCCAATTTGTTATTTTCTCTAATAATTAAATGGATAATGAAAAGGACTGTTGACGATAATCGAAGATTGGGAACGAATGGTGAAGAATATGCATATCCCTCTAACGCGCACGTTTCGGAAGTGTCGGTATCTTTGTTGGGTTGGGACTTGGAGTCTTGGAGTAATAAGTCTTTTATATTACCGTCTTTCGTAATTTTTATCAGTTCTAATTTAGAGTATTTGATATCTAATGTAATGATCAGATTATTAGATGACATTCAATATAATGATCGAATTATTAGATGATTTCGGCGGAAAAATATAAGTAAAAAATTTATATAAATAAATTGATTATATTATTAATTATCATTATAATACTAGAGATCCATTCAAACTTATAATTTACTATTATAAAAAAAGATGCAATAACTAATTGAAATAGAACTCGTGTGCAAAGAATAATAAACTAATAACCCATAAATTAATTATTTTAACAAAAAATAGTTTTCTATCATTTAACATTATGTATAAAAAAGAAAAATAAAATTTATTTTAATAAAACCATTCGGATATTTAAATCCGACTCAATTTTATACCAGTAAATAACTTACAGAGTAAAAAAAAAAAATTTCGGAACTTGTGTTACTTAAATAACGATAAAAATACTCAAACATGATTAATTTTTTCAAATTTGATAGGTAAAAATAACGTAAAAGATTAAAAAAAAGAGAGAAAAAAAAACACAAAAACACACAACAGTGTAATCTTATGCATGGGCCGTGTAAACCTCGTTTACCAGTTTTTGACAACACCATGACTTTAATTACATAAATGCCCACATATTATATATGTTAACATTACAATTAATCAATGCAAACACGAATCATATTACATAATTTACGATAGATAAATATATATATATTCATCCGCTAGTTTATATTGAAGGGGCTATTACTTTGTGGTATAAGATAATATTTGAACGAAATACATCTTATGTTGGAAAAAAATTATATATTTCAGTTCACGTGAAGCTTATTTCGAATTAATTGACGAGATACTTTCATACCAATAAGGTTTTAAGGCTAGACTAAGTATAATCAGTTGGTTTATTTCAAGTTAGATCAAGCATGCTTACTAACAGCAACAACAACAAAAATTAATTGTTTTTGCGGGTTAATTAATAAACTATAAAATAAAAATAATCAAAAGACGAGTTAAAAAATGAATAAATTTTGAGTATTTTTTAGATTAATAAGATGGACCTGTTGAGTTGGAGTAAAAAAAAAATTAAAAAATTAGTTTTGGAAGTATTGTAAAATTCAAAAGAAAAAGCATCTCTAGAATTTTCTAATTTTCAGTGTTAATTTAGAATTTTCTAAGAATTCTTCAGTTTTAATTTTTTTTTTGAAAATTTCTGTAAATAAACAGAGCCTTATCACTTCAGAATCTATGTGTCCGGTGATAAGGATTTTGGAAATATGGGAAGACGAAGACCAATATACTAAAACTAAAACATGTGGAGACGACAAAGACATTACCAGCCTACCATGCAACTAGTGGCCTGGCCGGACGTGACATGAACCCGTGGCCGTGGGTGATCTACATTATGTTTGCTGAAACGACAGAAATTGGAAACAAACAGCATCATTAGTAGTTACGTAGTTACTAAGTTGCATTAAACTAGAAAGGTCAATTTCATAATTTTATGGGGTTTATAATAAATTTTATATTGTAATTTTATAATTCTTTGTCTGTAGTGGAAAATTTTAAAAAAAATTGAGGTTTTTGGTAAAAAAAATGCCATTTTGGGAAGAAAATTTTACTTCTAAATAAGTGTCATTCCTAGAAAATCAATAATTTTTTTTTTCTACTTTATCTTATATTTTTATCCTAGTATTCTAGTATTCTTTTCTTGGTAATAACTTTTCTTTTAATGAGTTGTGAGATAATCAGTGCAGTTAGCTAATAGAACTATCATTTCCTTAAACAAATTTGAGAGTGTTAATTAAGTTGAAGTTTCCTCTGATACATTTTTGGTATGACGAGACGTATTAAGGGAAGCCCGAGCTAATGTGACGAAGACCCAACCTCGTGTGACCTGTTCAATAGTAGCGCTGGTTTTTCAATTCAGTTTCTTATTTTTTCCTTTCAGTTTATAATGGCCAACCTTTAAACAACGTTGTTTTAGAAAGCGTATGGCTCGGAAAAAAACTTCCGCAGTTTATCATATAGAAATATCAAAGAAGCCGCCTCAACTGGGACAATTTTTGACGGATTTGTCTCCTCTAATTTTTCCTCTAACATGATTAATCATATTGGAAGAATCTGAGTCGTCCAATAAAATTGGACGGCTGAGATTAAAAATTTAACTCATTAATGAGTTGACCACTTGTTGAATTTTATTGACTGGTCAACTCATTAATGAGTTAAATTTTTAATCTCAATCGTCCAATTTTATTTGATGGTTCAGGTTCTTCCAATATGACCTGTCATGTTAAAGAAAAAATTAAAGGAGCCCGATCCCAATTTGACTTCCACTTTGAAAAATCTGTTGTGAAATTATTGGTGCCGTCATAATAAAAAAGCAATACTATGTTTAATCTCCACGTTATATATATCTACCATACACACTCCAGCATAGCATATCATAGTTGCAGTAGTTCTAAACATTATATAATTTCTTGAAAATAAATTCTTCAATCACAACAAATTTATGAATCCATCAAACTGCACCAAGGCGGAGGAGGCGCCACCGCAGGGTAGGCAGCAAGAAGGGCCTTGGTCCACCGGCCTTTGCGGCTGCTTCGAGGACATCTCTAATTGTATGTGGTTTAATTTCGTCCTCTCTTTTTTTTCTTCTTCGGAAAAAAATACTTATGATTTAAACCTAAAAAAATTTATATCTGTTTGCTATTTCAGGTTGTCTCACTTACGTGTCCGTGTGTTACATTCGGACGGATTTCTGAAATTGTAGATTAAGGGAAAACATGTAAGATAATTTATTTGTAATCTCTAGTTTTTTTTATATATTAACAAGTAAATATAATAAAATAAAAGCATGATGATAATTAAATTAATTAATTAGAAGAATGGCTGATTAATTATTGTTGCAGCTTATTGTGCGAATGGGGCATTCTATACGGCGCTGTTGTGCCTCACCGGATGCGGGTGTTTGCTCTCGTGTCATTATAGAACAAAAATGAGGAGAACATTTATGCTTCAAGAGAGTCCTTGCAACGATTGCTGTGTCCATTGGTGTTGCGAGAGGTGTGCACTCTGTCAAGAGTACCGTGAGCTCCAGAATCGCGGTTTTGATATGAGCATTGGTATGTATAATTAATCTCTTAATTTCAGTCTATTTTTTTATTAATCAAGATTTGTGAAAAATTATTTATGGTTCTTTTGATGTTAATTATTTATAGGATGGGAAGGAAATATGCAGAAGCAAAATAACAGAGGAGGGGCTATGGTTCCACCGGCGCCGATGTTTCAAGGTGGAATGACACGGTAGAAAAGACCGACTGGCGACCCAATTATTAAAAACTATCTTTTTTTTGTGTGTGTTTTGAATAAGGGAGAGAGAAATGCATCTTAATATTGTATTTTTGTTTCTCATTTTGTTGAGGACAAAAAGTAAAGTGTGATTGTTTGTAAACGTACCGTACGTACGGAAAGGTATTTCTTTGAATAATACTCTAATTTTTATAATGTATATTTTTCCAAAGAAATCAATAAATTATATCATTCGGGTCATCACTTTTCAACCTGTTAAATAATGGATCAGGCACGAATCGACCCGTCTGATCCGTTTAAATATGAATAACTAATTAGGATTTATCGTATATTCAATATTAAAATATAAAAATTGTGTCTAGGGATTTTCATGGCTTTACAAGAGAGGGTTATTACGTGTGGAGCAAGTTTGACAGTGATAGGGATGGTTTTGCTTTCATACCAATAAGGTTTTAATGCTAGACTAAGTACAATCAGTACAAGCAGTCCATGCTTATTAACAACAACAAAAAATATACATTAATTGTTTTTGCGGTTAATTAATAAAACTATAAAATAAAAATAATCAAAAGACGAGTTAAAAAATGAATAAATTTTATGTATTTTTTTCCTTTACGGTAATTATTGAACCATATCTCTATAAATCATTTAAGGACGTATTTAAAATTAACTCTAATTCAAATGTTAATTATTTGGATTTATGAGCTTCGTAATGAATCATCAGTGGCGATTTTCCTTTAGTTGAGATGGGCTTCTTTTGTATGCGATTGGGCCTATGCTCTTATTTCATTCTTTTTTGGTAAAAGGGCCTACTAAATTGTTACTCTAACTAGGGTTGGTAATTTTCCCCACCCTATCCGGCCCGGCATGCCCAGCCCCGTTCGGGGAGAGAATTTCCCCAGTTTGATCGGGTATTTTTCAGAGATGGGGATTCCCCTTAGGACTGTTCATCGATTTCGGAAAACCAAAATCGAAATCCGAACTTTGAATTTCGGTTAACCAAAGTTCCTAAAATTATTATCCGAAACCGAACCGAAGTTTTAAAAAATCGAAATTTCGAAACTGATATTATTTCGGTTCGGAATTTCAGAAAAACTGAAAATCCGAACTTCCAAAATCAAACTGAACTATTGCATAAACACTCACTTGGGCATTTTTACAAACACATGGTATGCGTAACAATGGAAATCAGCCACAACAAAAAATTCACAAACTGTAAATGAACCCAAACAGCAAAACACCAAATGGAACGCAAAATACACAAATATATAAAAACCAAAATAAAATTTAAATTAAATCCGTGGCTAGATCTAAAAAAGCAAGAGGGGGAAGCGAAATAAGAGGAGAAATTTATTGGTTTGGGCTAAATCATGATGCAGAGCTACTATGATTCCACTCATGATTCCATGTTGCGATGAAAGAATAGAAACGAAAGAGGAGGAAATTTGGGTATCGGTGTTAATTAAGGTTGTTTAGGAATGAAGAATAAGGGTCGGTAGTTGATTTTGGTGAGACCGAGAAGGAAGGGAGGGCCGATCTGTGAAGAAGAAAGCGATCTGATCATCGGTGGGTGTGGGTGGATGGGTGGGTGCTGCGAAGAGAAGCGACGGTGGGTGCTGCGAAGAGAGAGGTTGAGGTTTGAGAGAGGATGAGGTTAAACGATGTGAAGTGAGTGAAGTGAGTGAGGAGTGAGTGGGCATAATGGCATTTTAGTAAAAACAAATCCGTATATAGTGGGTAGCAAAAGTTCGGTTATTTCGGTTAACTAAACTTTTGCATATTAATATCCGAAACCGAACCCAAAAAAATTCAGTTTTTTAATAACCGAAACCGAACTTTCCGAAACCGAAATTTTGAAACCGAATAAGCGAAATTTCGGTTATTGAAAACCGATGAACACCTCTAATTCCCCTCCCCGGTTTGACAGGGGGGGGACGCATTCCAGCCCTGATTTCACGTCCCCGTACCGTTATAATATTATTTACGAAAATGCCATTATATATAATAATGAAGAAAAATGGTTTTTTTAGTAGAAACATAGACAATTTTAGTAAGGAGGATATTATCTTAGGTAGCGTTTGGTTGGCGGAATCAAGGAGGAAAGTGACTCGGGAATTTGAGATTCCGAGCTTTATTGCGTTTGGTTGCGTCAAGGAATCACTCTCCTCTGGAATCTAACTTTCCTTGACCGCCTTGACTTTCCCAAAAATGGGGGAAAGTGATTCCTTGGCTAGGGGGTGGGGAGAGTGATTCCCCCCTACAGGGAAAGTTAATTTTTTTTGTTAAATGACATATTTGTCCAAAACTAATTATAAAAAATAACCTAATAAAGCGTCTTCTTCCTTCTCTGTTTTCTAAAACTTTGCCAAACTATATTAATTACACAAAAATTATATTAATTACATCAAAATTATAATTAATTACATCAAAATTATTTTAATTACATCAAAATTATAATAATCACATAAAAATTACATCGTAATGATGTAAATAATAATAGGTAGAAGAAAATACGGTTAAGAACGGGAACAAATCATCCAAGAAATCTCGATCCTAGACTTGTCTATTGTTGCAGTTATGTTTTTTTGCATTGCTAGAACAATATGTGTCATACTTTGTTATAATTTTCAAGGACCCTAATACGAAGGTTATGTCATTTGTCATTTTCTTTAACCTGCAAAAAATCATAGTTATAAAGCAAACTCATTTGATATTTTGATTGTTAAAAAATAGACAATTAAATAGAGAGAAAGTCTAACGTGTTTAGAGGAAACTGTGTAGCACAGTATATATAGAAAATAATAATTATACACCTAATAAGATAAAAAAAGACACTAACAAGATAACAAAGACACAAATATAGAAAAGGATAAAATAGTTATTTTTTTTATTTTCCTTGAAGATTCCCAAGTACAAAACAAACACAATAATGTTACTTTCCCGGGAATCTTAAATCCCAACCAAACACAAAAAACTAACATTCCCCTCAATCACTCTCCCGGGTATCATTCTCCCAGGAGAGTTAATCCAAGGAGGAAAGTAGCATTCCGTGAACCAAACGCTACCTTATTGTAATAGTCATGTCATCAATTAACTATACATATAAACTTAGACCATTAATTATTAAAAATACCACACTAATATTACGATTATTCATTACTTTAATACATGATATTATTAAGAATATTGTTGACATATGTTCATTATTCAATTTTTACTTAATAGGGAGATAATTATATATTGTTGAAGAAAGAACCATATCATGAAGTGAGTAATTACTAATTAGATAACAATAAAAATAACTAAAGGAGTATAATTAATTTTAAAAAAATTATTTTTAGGGACGGGGATTCTCTGTCCCCGCCCTGTTAACTACCGGGGCGGGGATAGGAATGGATTTCATGTATCGGGGACGGGGACGGGGATGGCAATACCCGAGAATCCCCGCCCCGTTGTCATCCCTATATCTAACAGAAGGAAAAAAAATTAGGGAAATGTAAAGGTGTAGGACTTGTTCGGTATTGTTTTTTTTTTGTTGTTTTTCCTAACTTTTAAAACACAAAATAGAAAATAAGAAACCAATTTTTATAATTTTTTAAACTGTGTTTCTGTTTTCATAAACTGTTCACTTAATAGAATAAATTTAAAATAAAAAAAATATTTTACCAAACACATTTTATGTTTTCTTTTAGAAAAAAAAACAAAAAAAACAGTAATAAAAACGATAAGGAACAAGCCCCAAAAGATAAAATCATAAAAAGCAACCCAATAAAAGGAAAAAAACACTACTTTTTTTTAATGGTTCGTAACCTATATTGTAAAGACGACATGCACTAACCAGTTAAACTAAAATCTCATGTGTAAGAAATACTAAATTCTGGTAACAATACAAAGATTAACGAGATAAATAATGAATTTTGCGCCTCATTTACAAGTCATGATTTTTTAGTGCAGTAGTTCCTGGACATAGTCGCAAAACCTGTATGACCAAACAACTATGAGTTTTAATTTATCATCCACTATATTTAATTAAAAATTAAATATAATAGGGTGAATTATAAGTCATAGTTTTTTAGTGTAGTGATCTTAACCATGATTTTTAAGCAATCAATACTATTGTATGACACTCGTTTGAGATATTTTTATTTCAAAATAAACTTAAATTATACTAGGAATTACACTTCTCATTCCACAATGGATTGAATTCATAATCTAACTTATAAAAAATATTTGTACTAATCGGTGGTACTACTTCATGTGCATAAATGAATTATTTTATTTAAAACTGTTGAGTTTTAAAAATATAGTATTAAAAAATGTGTAACAGTATAAGTAAGTGGGTTTGAATTTAGATTAAGGTTAACCTATTATTATCAAGTAAACACATCAGTTGAGACTAGATAATGATGAACCTGAAGTGCTTATCGAATAACCCTATTATAATTTATTTTGATTAATTAATGACTCTTTATTCATTAATTAGTAGTAGGTTATTTGTAAGGTGCATTAATAAATTGGTTATTAGAGTTTCCAAAAATCTCCCATATCGCCACTAAATTTTACATTTAGACGAATTGACCATCCACACGTTGGTTAATAAAATTAGGTTAAATAATACTCTATTACTAAAAAATAAAGACACAAATAATTGGTCATTTTTCATCCAAAATGAGCGTGTGCTATTCACGTTCTGTTTATAATTTTTCAAAATTTATCTTTAATTATAAACAAGATGTGAAGAGTATGTGCTCATTTTGAGCGGGGCATTGACCTATTATTGGCACGTAATGGGGCATGTGTGTTGCCACGTGCAATTTAACCCCGTTTTGTTAATGATGTGTGACCTCCATAGCAAGAGTGACTAATTTGATCAACTTTGATTTTTTTTAAATGGTTATAGTATTAATTATTCATTACAATATCATGGGTCGAACTCATGATTTACAATATAAAGTCAGTATGCACTAATAAGTTGAATTACATCATCGTGAGGAATTTTAATAGCCAATTTGACAACATATAAAGTTCATTACCTAAATGGGGAATTTTAAAAAAATCAGGGGCCAATTTGTTATTTTCTCTAATAATTAAATGGATAATGAAAAGGACTGTTGACGATAATCGAAGACTGGGAACGAATGGTGAAGAACATGCATATCCGTATCCCTCTAACGCGCACGTTTCGGAAGTGTCGGTATCTTTGTTGGGTTGGGACTTGGAGCCTTCGAGTAATAAGTCTTTTACATTACCGTCTTTCATAATTTTTATCAGAATATTCGACGTCTAGTATAATGATCAGATTATTAAATGATATATAATGTAATAATCGAATTATTGGATGATTTCGATGAAAATAAAAAAATTATATAAAAAAATTGATTATATTATTAATTATCATTATTATAATACTAGAGATTGATTCGAACTGGATTATTGACAGTTAGTCGCAGAGTGGTAGGAATGTGTCAATATCTTTGGTGGTGAGAGATTAAAAATTGCCATATTAGTGAATTAATTGATGGATTATTCTTTGAGGTTTTTGTTGTTGTTGTTGACTTATTATTTTTATCATTTTATTTAATATATGTATGTAATTTAGAAGAAGAAGATGAAAATTCCTTACACTATTATTCTCTCCGTGTTGCTAGGAGCCTAGGACTTGACCCTGGTGGCTGGTGCCTCCTTTTTCTGCGTCTTTTTATTATTATCATATTTTTTTCTCTCTTAAAATTTTCGCACTTTCCTCTTCCTTTAATTACTTTGGAAGAAAAGAAGAGGAAAAGAAAACCCAGTTGAGAAAGTAAATTCTGACCTTCAGTTGAACAGTTGGGCGTTTTCTTTTCATTAAAACTCATTTATTTCTGGGTTTTATTAATTACTTATTTAAGAAACAAAGAGAGAGGAGGCACCTGCTTATGCTTTGTTGACCATCCACCTGTTGGATATGAAGTCATTTACTTCTGTAAGTAAAGATATATTCTTGAATTTGATGTTTATGTGTGCTATATGTTTTATTAAATTCTGCCTGAAAAAGTTTAGTTTTTTTTTTTATTATTATTTTTCTGGGGAAGATGATGCTTTTATTGTTTTTGTTGAAGATAGAGTTATTCAATTCTTAATCGTGTGATAAAAAAAGTGTTCTTTTTAGCAATTCCTTAAAAAAAATGAAAAGGTTGAGAAAAAAAGGCAAAAGGTGTAAATGGGTTTTTCCATTTTCTTTTGTTGAGGAGAAAGTTTTGTTCTTTCTGCATATGGTAGTTTTTTGTTTTTTTTTCAAGAAAAAAAGAGAGCTGCACGAGTAGGCTTATGGGTGCGCGTGGGTTTGTTTCTATATGCATTTATGTATGTAATTGATGTGTGTCAGTGATGTATATATGTGTATGTATTGATGTATGTGTTGTATGGATGATGATGGTGGTGGTGATTGACTTCTCATGGTAATTTCAACTCTCATGTTTTTAGGCATGTACAAGTGCGGATCCTCATGGTGGTAGGAGATCATTTGCTCGTAGCTTTGTGCCAGTAGCTTGTCTTCTCTTTTTTTTCTTTGCAGCCTATGCGTCTATAGCTCCATATTACAAAGAGGTATTGGTGGTGTAGTTAAAACTGGAAATTTAGTTCCTTTTTCATATTTACCCAAAAAATGGGGGTGATGTTAATTTTCCTGGGTTTTTGCAGAAATTATCAATACGGGGAAGTTACAAGAACTTCATGTTCAACAATTGTAAGGTTTGATTTATTTATTTTTGGAGGAAAATTCTGTTGCTTGCAAGTTTCGATCACTGTTTCTTGTGTACATTGTTGTTGCTTACATTGGTATCTTGGATGTTTCAGGATCAATGTCGACCTCCAGGAGCGCAGTTCTTACCTGCAGGCATCGTTGTTGATAAATCAAATCTGCAGATGAGACCGCTATGGGGCTCTCCAAGGGTAAGCTAGCTTCTTTGGTAGCTCATTTTGAGGATGCTGAGAGTGAAGATGTTTATAGCCTCAGTTTTACTTGCATAACTTGTTTTCTGGTCTAGAAAGTTGACTTTAGGATATACAAAGTATGTATATTGATTGGTAATAAGAAAGCAATTATAGATGTTTTGCTGTAAGATCCTCTCTTTTCGCCATGTGCTGGTTGTGCTTCATCGTGCAGCTCTTACTATCCCTCTTATAATCAACTCAGTATTCGCGGCACCTTTTTGTCTTCTCTGTTGCATTTGTTGCAGCGCCTTTTTGCCATTAACTGTGCTTTTTATTTTTCCCGTGGAGTCATCGCTGTGTTAGTGTCATTCATTTCAGTCTAATAATCTGCCTATTCTATCTCCTGCATATTTGGAACATTAATGCACATCCTGTCTGATATTTGTTTTGTAATATGGTTGAAGACTTTGAAGCATTTGTATCTCAATAGCATTCTGATCTTTCTAGTTTCCACTCATGCACCTTTTTTGTTTCTCCATCATAATCTACAAATCCTGGGTTCTTTCCACTGTTGTGACATGCTGTCTGCTTGGACAGAAAAATGCAAATTCTCAAAACTTGTTCGTGGTGGCTGCTGGAATAAAGCAAAAAGGTCTTGTCAGTAAAATGGTAAAAAAGGTAATTGGACCATAAGGCTAGTGCACTATTTCTTTGTTTTTTTTTTTGTTTTTCCGAATTACCTTTGATATACAATTTTGCAGTTCCTGTCAGGTAAATTCTCTGTGATGCTTTTCCATTATGATGGTGTAGTCGACGAGTGGAAGCAGTATAAGTGGTGTGATCGTGTAATCCATGTGTCTGCCCGTAATCAAACTAAATGGTATGTTGTCTCAGCCTTCGAGATCCTACTGTTATTGGTGAGACACTGCAGTTTCCTTTCTATGTTTATACCGGGTATTGATTTTTCTGATGGCTAGGTGGTTCGCGAAGCGTTTCTTGCATCCAGATATAGTAGCAGAATACAGTTACATTTTTGTTTGGGATGAGGATCTTGGTGTCGAAAATTTCGACCCTCAAAAGTATGTATTGTGCAGCATTTTTATTGTTTTGACTCTGTGTTTTACATCTTTCAGCAGCATTTGTTATTAAGTGTATAACTCTTGGTCAAGTGGAGACTTGTGCGATGTGAACTTCTTTGGAGTTGCTTTAGCCAAGCAATTTGTTAACTTTATACTATTACTCTGCATAGTTGGCAGCTTTTCTATTTCCAACTGGAAGAAAATCCTGTGCTCCAACTCAAAAGTTACTTATGACCCGGTGTTTTCAGGATTTTTGATGTTTGTCTAATGCATGAGAATTATTAAGGCATCATTTGATTCCTGTGATCATGATAAGCTTAGCAAGTTTGTCAGCCACTTCGGTAGTGTGTCCCATCTGCTTTTGGGAGAATAGTTATGAACTGAGTAACTGGGAGGACGGGAGAGTTTTAAAAAGCTCGAGAAAAGCTATGATTCTTATTGCATTTTTTCTGTGATAATATACGGAAGTAGTATTCATCCATTGTCTCGGATGCCATCACTTATCCTTTCTCTAGTGGCATGTATGCTTATCCATACAGCTGCTTGTCTGTTACTGATATTTCATGATATGGTATATTAATATTATACCGCCAATGCTGAAAAATACTCTTTTCAACTTGTTTGATACTTCCAGATATCTCGCAATCGTCGAAAGAGAAGGCCTCGAGATATCACAGCCTGCTCTTGATTATGGAAAATCAGAGATACATCAGCAACTTACTGCTCGCACAAGAAACTCGTTCTTGCACAGGTCTTTCATCCTCTTTTCGCTTCTCATAGTGCTTATCTTCCTTTCTAGCAAACACGTACTCTGTTTTAGATAGTGTTTTCATAAAGCACTCGAGCCCTTAAACAAGCAGGATCGTTGTTTAGGATGTGTGTAGGCAGGTGAATATTATTGTTGGTCCCATAAATGTTTGGATGTTTGCTCCCCGTTGCTACTTCTAACTTTATGAAACGAGGTGTCATGCAGGGCAGTTGCTTATTTCTGTTAATTTTGTGGCTTGATTTCACTGTCTTCAGGAGAACTTTCAAGCACGGTACTTGTGATGGTCATAGTAGAGCCCCTCCATGCACAGGGTAATTCACTTACATTCTGTAACTTCAAGAAGTTTTTCATTTTATAGCGGTCATCAAAGATTGATACTTGCATTCGGGATACCCTTTACTCAAATTTTGTTGGATTATCTTCTTTCATGAGCAACATTAATTCAAGATCTCTGTTACAGATGGGTAGAAATGATGGCTCCAGTTTTCTCAAAAGCCGCATGGTCTTGTGCATGGTATATGATCCAGGTAAGCTTGCAAATTCAGTTTTCTCTAATTAGAAAACATAAATTCTATGTAGTCGACGTTGCACACTTTTGTTTCATCCATTCTTTCTTGACCTGTGGCTTATTTTGCAGAATGACTTGATCCATGCTTGGGGTCTAGATTATCAGCTTGGTTACTGTGCACAGGCAAGCTCATTTCTCCATTTTTCATGTTTGCCACCACTGTTTCTTGTTCTTCCTCTTATGTATCTGCTCGCTTCAAATCTCTGGCTAAGGTGTTGATAGGGTGATCGAACAGCAAAGATTGGAGTCGTAGATGCTGAGTATATAGTGCATTATGGCCGTCCTACACTTGGAGGGACAGATGAGAATAAGGTTAGAGAATGCTACAATACCATGTTAGATGTTCTTCGCGGCAAACAATTTTTTTACAGCAGTTTCAGATTTTAAACATGTCTGAAATGTTTGCTGCTAATGATGTTCATCATGCAGACAGCGTCATCAGAAAATGGCCTTCCCCATGAAACTGAACATGCGCAAGCAGTAACAACAGTATTTTTTCACTAGAGCAGTTTCGCTGATTGTTTGTTTCCTTGTTTTTAACCTTAACTGAAGCAAATGATTTGTGGCTGCAGGCACCTCGCCATCCACCTGCAATGGATGCTAGGTTGGAAGTAAGTTTGAATGCAAACTTTAACAACTGACTACGTAGCGTATTAATTTTGTTTCATCGCTGCTTGGAATGCAACTCTTTTCGACATTGTGTTTCTTTGATCGTAATTTCTGTGAAACCGAGTTATTTCAAGGTTGGCAAATGCTAAACATCTAACATGATCGTGCCATATTCCTAAAATTTGAAATATCAATCCAGGTAAGGAGGCAGTCGTTTAAGGAACTCAAAGTTTTTCAACAGCGATGGAAGACTGCCGCTGAGGAGGATAAGTGCTGGATAGATCCGTACCAATAACAATGAAGAACATTCGTTAGAAGCTGCCGTGCACCATCGTGCAGTTTAGGTCTTCGAAATGAAGGCAGGAAGCTAGAGGAATCGTCCTGGCATATTAGTAAAATCACATATTGGTAGAGGTTATGATCCATATTCATGTGTATATCTATATATACTGTAATTCAGTTCTTGTAATATTTTTCCATTTTTTGGGGTAAATTTGGTGATGAAAGATATAAAGCATGACACTATACAAGAATGGAGCAAAAATGTAAAGAAGCACTTTTTTTTGGGCAAAAGATAATACTTTCATTTCATTAGAGAGAAACGAGGGAATTGACTTCTACATATGACTAAGGTCCGAAGCTAACTCAGTACAGAGGAATTTGATGCGCAAATAGCTAACCATTATATAATGTTTGTTTCCCAAGAAAATTCATAGAACACCATGACCATCAACCACAACACAAGTATTTGATCAAACATTAATGACTAGTTGCTCATAGAATTTGATCAAATGTCATATCTAAAATAGAATTTTTAAACTCCTTGCATTATGAACAAAAAGTGTTCATCAACAAACCCTTTTTGTCTATTACTAGTATATAGAGTAGAAGAAGCATACATTAATTGCATCTTCATAATCATAAAACCCTAACCCCCACCACCATATTCCAAAGCAGCTCAGCTTAATTACTCTACCCAACTTCCACCCACCTGAGTATATAATGGTTAGCTATACCTATATGCATTAATATCATCAATATCCACTACCAACAACAACAACAACAACAATAACATCAAGAATCTCTATTTAGGAGCTTTAATTTGCAGCAAACAATTAGCACTCACCTATTTTAAGGCAAAAGGTCAAGATCGGATCACCCTTTCATCCTTTTGTGTGCGCGCTGGAGGATACCCCTCCAATTCATTGCACTGTATCTATAAATAATCCTAATGTGGCCCATTGACAAAGCAGTTCAGCAATTCATCAAATGAAACTCATCAAAACAAGAGTAGTAGAGGCAGAAGAAGACAAATGCAGGGCCCGGACCCTGTTAGTTCTCGAGTTCGAGTTCGGCGTAACTTGCGATATTCTTATCGAGTGGGAATAAAGAAGTTAACACAGAAATGACAGACAAGTCCACAAACATGTTGCAGCAGAAATACAAGCAAAAAGAACTGAGATTTGGTGTAGATTTTTTTATTAAAACACCAATCCCTTGAAAGTGGCAAATTGCATTACAACTGGTATTAGTTTAATAATAAACAAAACTTAAGCAAGAAACAACTTAGGTACAGAACATTAAGATAATATGGATCCTAATCTTAGTCATGAGTAGCACAGAGGGTCTACAGGGAGCACTAACACATGAGCACTAAGCAGAACTAATAATACTTTTAAACCAAAACTAATGTGGTTGTCACAAGACCCAATAAACAAACATTGCTTCCTCAACAAACAGACTGCAAATCAAATCCTAGCTGCTCTTTCTACCATCTTCAAGCAATTTGCTACTTTCCTTAAAAATTATACACAATTCCCACTGGAAATAGCAAAAAATGCTGACCTAGAAACAGCAAAGACCCAACCCTAACAGTAATTTTGATGGGGTTGATAATATTAATTATAAACAAATAAATCAAGAACAGATATTCTTCTTCCATTGACTGGGCCACTCACTCCACTGACAGAGACCAAAAAAGGAAAAAAATTAGAGACGAAAAATAAGGGATTACTTTCAGAGATGGCATCCAAAACAATTGCAGGTCTTGGGAGTGAAAGAGCAGAAACCAAAGGGTCTGTTTGGGATGTTGCAATTGATGGCATAGCAACAGGGAGAAGGCAAGCAAGTCCCATGAGCACCTCCACAGCAAGTACAAGGTGCACATATCCGGAATCCATTCAGTCTCCTCCTGCTAATATTCAACATCATCTTCATTTCCACCACATTCAATGGCACCATCTCATTGCTCGTTGCTGTTGTTGCAGACCCATTTACCTCCATATCAAACAAAATCCAATTCAATACACAAAATCAACAACCATTTTGGCAGAAAATGAAAAGGGATCTAATAAATTTGACAAATTCAAGAGAAAACACTATAAAAGAAACTCACTTGGGCTGTGCTTGTAGTTGCTTGGCTGTAATAAATGGGGTTAGCTAAAAGCAAAAGCAACAAGAAGGAAAGAGAGACCCCATTTGCAGACATAATGGTTAGTTTGGGGCTTTCTTTTCCACAAAGACTAAAAGCTTGATGCTTTAGAGATTTGAGGGTTATTTTTTCTCTGTTTTTTGGGGTTTGAGTGAGGAGAAAGATTGTTTTTTGTTTGTTTTTGTTTTGGGGAGAGAAGAAGAGAACAGCAGAGTGTGGAAAACAGTGTGGGGACTGAGCGAGTGGCAAAGAAGAGTGGTGGGAGAAATATTACTCTTTTATTTTCTTCAGTTTTATGCAATTGTTTGACCCTTGTCGTGTGAAAAATAGTACTCCAATTTAGATCTTCAGCCTACCAGAATTTACAGATTTTAAATGGATTTATTTGTGGTGGCTGCTTAAAGTTATTAGTAATCTTCTTATTATTTAATGGATTTATTTAGAATATTAATAAGTTTCATCTGTAATTGGAGTAATTCACGACTTTCAAAATAAATAAATAAAAAGTCTTAACTCTTCTCCTTGACACGGTATGTTTTCTACATTGATTTTCGGGTAGTAAACTAAATATCAATAATTTTATATAACAACTCAAACTCGAAACTTAAATTCTTGTTAGTTTGCAATATTTTTGGAATGATTTTTTTTATTGTAAGTATCCCACGGTGGGAAGAGAAATGGAAATTATAAACTTTCCAAATTTTTTCTCTTAGAGCAAACTATATAATGATAAAAAATGAGTTACTCAAGCAAGTTTATATGTTTAGACAATTTAATTACGGAGATTTTACTTTCGACGATTTTATCACTCAAATATTTACTAATTCTATTCATGAGAGTCATAGATCCACTAATTTTTGCAAAATTGGTCAAATTAAGTAGGATTTTATACTGCTGAAAAGAAAAGAAAATAATGAAATGTATTTTATTAAATCAATTAATTAATTATTATATAAATAAATATTTTTTATTTCAATAGTTCCAAGTCCGGCTCTTTTTATTTATTTAACGAATATTGATTGAATTTTGTAAAAATCAATGAGTACATTGTCTAGGATAAAATAACTGAGTAATTAAATCGTCCAAAATGAAACCTTCCGGGACTAAATTATCCAAAAAGAGAAACTTTGGTGACTAAATCATCTTTTCTTCTTATATAATACTCCGTAGATGGGGCCCTCAAGTACTTTGCTTGAACATGTTGTTTGGGCCTACTGGATTCTCTCTAACAATGACTTTGAACGGATTGGATCTTGCACACAACTTTTTAGCCAACATGCAAACAGTCATGAATGTGTGCTCCGGCAACCCCTTCGGATTAGTTATAGTTCCTCCCGTAAACCGTGATACTCCGACCACCCCCACGAACTGGCTATTCCTAATATACAACAACGAGAACTCTCTCAAAAGTTGCATCATAGCATTCCGGGAAGTGATTTCAAGGAGAGTAAAATCGGTAACACTGCAATCCAGTGAAGAAAAATCAAGTAGGTGTTGATTGAACTCAACAAGGTCATGCAAGAGGAGCTGCCAGTGGTGCAAGAAAGTGAAGCAAATGGTCAAAAGACTCGTCAACGGATTTTTTTTTAAAAAAAAAAAGGAAGTGAACTAATGATGAAGAGAATGAATAACCACACAATGAGCGTCATCCCTTTTAGACCTATAATATTCATATGAGATTAGTCTCTTACACAAAAAGAGCATAAACGATATCCTTAGGGACCGGAAAGCCAAATGGGAACACAAAACTACCTATTTCAAAGAGTTGTAAAAGTCTTCTGAGCAGCAGCTAGCTTGAGCAAATGCATCCAGCCAGGCAACACAAGTAGGACAAAAACATGTGAATGGTATTTTTCAAACAAAATTTGGCAAATTATGAGAAAGGATGTCTTACACATGTTCTATTTGATGGCCTCTACTCAACCTCTTTCTTTTTATTTTCACACATTCAAACTCGTAATTCCCTAATTCGAAAAAAGAAATATCTACCTTTAAGTTTATGCAGTGCCATCATCAAGCTCAACCATAAATGTAACTAGGTCCAAACATTCTTCCTACGCTATCCACAAGATCAATGTGCACATTAGTCCAATGGAGAAAGATTAGAGATGATAGTTTAGCTATAAGTGGACCTCTCATTGCCCAACCGAAAAGATGATTGAGGGGAGGAGTTGCAACATCTGTGCTAACCTTGATATGGCTTCCAGCCCTTCCGGTCTATTATTCAACTTGAAATGCCAACACCAACCACCTTCCTTGACCCTGCAGCTTGATCTCTTCAGCAGAACCATATATGGACAAGAGATAAAAGAAAACTCATCAAAAAAAGGGGAACATGATTGATAGTAACCCCTATACTAGCTACTTAGGATGTGACCACTCAACTAACAAGTAAGAAACTACTGTATAGTTAGTTTTTGTTATAGCTACTAACTAATGGAAAAACATTTTCCCTGTTCAGTAAAAAAATGTACCTTCGCAAGCTTTCGTTACCGAAACTGACAAATTACACATATCAGACTAAATGTAATACATACATCTTAAGCAACAATTTATGGAAGACTGTTTTGGGAGAAGAAATATGGTCCCATTAGTATCACTGTTTTTTTCAACAAACAGTTCAAAGCAATTCTTTCCCCAATCTACAAAGTAGCATGGCCACCTCTGACAATGCTCGTATGGGGGAAAGATAAAGTTAACATGGGGTTCTGGTGCAGTTAACAGGGAGGGAAGGTGGGGAAGCTCATTCCTATTCAGTTACTTGTACAATCAATTGGAACTCATGCAACCAACCATCTGGATTCAATCAATAAGGTGTTGAACAATGACAAGTAGAGCTTCTCTGAGTATTGAAATACAATGACAAGTAGAACATTCAAAACCACTTGAAATACAATGAAAAGGCTCCAAAGCATGACGATACATACTCGCAAGAAATGTGAAGTTTGAACAAACCTCTTCATCATGAAAAAATTCTTATCAACTATGGCAATGAGATAACTAATCATGCTCTTGTGATTACAAATATTTTGAAAGAGACTGGTATGGTTGCAGCGCGACCAACCAAAAGAAACTCTTAGGAAGGGGAAGACATTCCCCATATCAACTTGTGGCAGCTAGTTCGAAATTAAAACATGGAGAGTAGTAGTTATCAAGAGGTAATATCACCTGTAACCTATTGCAAGCCTTGAACACTTGATCTGGTGAGATGACCAGTGAACTCTTTGCTGCCTCCAAATTCTACCATTCCAGGATAAAATTCATGAATGTCGATTTCTGCAAGAAGACACCTGACTTGCAAAACAATTAATGGTAGAGAATTACAGGGAATAAAATTATTTTGTACAGAAGTACTTCAGGAAGCCAAAACTGTTTACAGTAGGACCTAATGTTGAAATGAAAACTCATATTTCATGACATCTATTGCTTTGATCCGTTGCAGAAATTACAGAATATGACCTGTAATGCAAGCAGTAATAATGACATTAAATTTCACATAAATACCAGAGAGCAGCAGAAATGGAGCCATTAAGATATAATAGACTCCAACGAGGACATCCAAACCAGGACATTGTAGTGAAGATTCTGGAAGCCAAACCAAGGGAATGTAGAACCCAAAAAATATAACAAATTGATGAAAAACTAACACAGAACAGAAAGGGGGATTTTGAGAAAAATGGAATGTTCACATTGTGTTTAACCAAATGTGACAATATTTGCAAGTTTTTATACAATGCAACAATATGAAATTCAGAGTCAAGTCTGTCAACCGAATTGCATTATCCACTTGTAATGTATGGACTCTGTACATATCCATCAATGGGAAATAAATTTACAGAGAGGATTGTCCGTCTTCAAAATTCTTAAAAGGAAGTGGATTTTTAGCTCGAGGCAGGCTTTATCCTCCTGCGTTTATGCTATCATCACCATTAGGCATCTGCCTGGGCTCTGATAGTGAAAGTCGCCTGGGTTTTGTTGATCCTCCTTCAACAAGAACTTCAGAAGACAGTGTTAAGGGAGCAGATCCTGATGATGATCCCAATAAGTATCGAACAGGGATATCAGCTGACGCTGATGTTGAGAGATTGTAGGTGAAAACTCCCATAGGGTGATCAAACTTGCAACTTGGGCCAAACTTGCAGATACCATAACGAGAGTAGAAGATGCACAAAGGTTCTCCCTGTTATAAATTAGGTACCAACACAATCAAACAATATCAAGACTGAACAATTATGTGCAGATTATTCAAGAAATCCAACTATGCAAAGTCATGGTACAATGTTTGAATACAATACAAGCTTCACATACTATTGTCTGTGTGGGCACAAAGGAAATGGTAACACCTATAGAAGCTTGACCCAAATTTCCTTTTGAAGATGTGAAAAATTCAAATATTATTAGAAAGAGTGATCTCCCTATTTAACTCAAATCCTAAATTTTGGAAATTCTTTAGTAACTGAGTAAATAGGATTTCCTTTATGTATGCAAGAGTAGGGGGTGGGTAGCTTGGCACTCCTACAGGCAATGGATGAGGTTTACCATTTTCCTGTACGTAATTGACTCTCAGGCAGAGGAACTATAAATGCCTAGATCAAAGGCAAGAAACTTGCATTCTGGATGCCTGGCTGCTGCTAGCCACTGGCTTTCTTCTCATCATACCTTCAGCTGCACTCTCTTATCTGAATTCCTGGGCGGGCGTAGAAACCCTTACTTATAAACGGTTTACTGTATTACAAATATGTTATAATGTAGAAAATATAATAAGAAAAAGGATCCCTGTTGGAGGTCAGTCCTCTAAAAGTGATCCTCCTAAAGACAGTTGCAAGAAGCAAGTAGAAAAAATGTTCTAATCCAAACTAAGGATGAAAACAAACCAAAAAGACTAAGGATAAAAAAAGACAAGACTCAAGAAATAGTTTTATAAAACATCAAATTTCAAAAATGCACTCCAACTATTTTCTGGAGCCTGCTTATAAAAAATCATCATGGTACTTACTAAAAATGAAAACACTTCCTTTTGATCATTTGTAAGACTCCAATTAGCTATTAAAAGTTTTAGGTCTGCTTCTGTTCTTAGTAGGTGATTAAAAGTCAAGAAGAGGCTCGATGAAAAAGAGGGGGTACTATGAGCCATAACTCCATGCATCTAACCAGCTCATGTGGTTCACAAGTTCTATCGATAGACCCTTATAGTGAGTCAAGTCAACTTCATTTCAGTTAAAAATCATGGTACCGTCATTTTAGCATGATTGTAAGTGTATTTCATAAAATAGATACCCATGTATTTTTCAAAGGTGGATACTTTCAGCAATTATTCGTCATTGTGCCAAAGAGGACAATAATCATTAAACAGACAAAAAGAGGACGGTTGTCAAGCATACTGCTGTGAGTTGAGTTTTCATATTTTTCCATGTACCAAGATATTTAGATATGCTGTAAGACTAATGTGATCCGAGACAGACCACAATTTAGAGAAATACACACAAGAGGCTGGTCGAGGGTGTAGAAATCAATTGGTTGAACTCTGTAAAAAAGACCTGCCTGCATGATCTCTCTATCTGTAACAGAGACTGGAGTATGATTATCTTCAACACATTAAGTTAGACAAAATGTTGTGTTTCTTACTTATAAGTTGTGATCAAAACTACACAAAATGGACTATATTCATTCGATCAGGCTAAGAAGAAGGCCATTCATCTAAAATGGAACATATCATGTTATTTCAATGGGAAAATAAGGAGAAGAATGATGATAAAATAAATTGTGATGCTTTCCGACAAAATGTAGAAACAACTTTTTTTTCCATATGGAATAGGTCAAAGAAACCACAAATTATGCCAGTTACCAAATAACAAGAAATTTCATTGCAGGGAGTCACACGAGTCGAAAGGAAAAAAGCTGCAAGACTTCTGATCAAACAAAACTTCAAGTTTAACCATAAACAAAGTGCAAGCACATATAGAATGCATGAACATAGATAACAAGATTGGAAGTAAGAAGTGTGCATTGCTCATAAAACTCACAGGACGTAAAGGCAGGCCTATGGGACTCAATACACAGTCTGGTGCAGGAATCAGTCTCTCTCTTGGGTGATGAAACCGGCAAACTGCACCAAACTTACAGTCTCCGGTCTTCAAATAAAACTGGCACTCAAGTTGGCCAGGTCTCTCTGGAAAAACACTCTCTCTTTGCAAGGCATAATATCCTAAGGGAGCAGAACCAGAACGAAGTGTAGAATATGTTCCCTGAGAGCCTGTATTCACTGCTTCAGTCTGGCGTGAATTTTCATAAATCTGATTATTCGTTTGTTGCTGAGTCTCAGGAGATGAAAAAGAGCCCAACTGACCCTGGAAAATACGCACCAAAACAAGCATGATCAATTCTTAATCCTCATAAGTCATAATTTCCATAAAAGTCAAACACAAACAACCAAGAACAAAACAACCCATGCATGAATAATGCTCTGAAACTAAAGATAAACATAAAAGCAGTCGAGCACTATAGAAAGAATATGCATGTGGTCTTATTGTGTAGATTAGTTGAGCTTGGGTCCATCTGGAAGAGTATTTGCCTAACGGAGAGTTGTCCACAGATCGTTCAATCATAATTTAGTTGCAGACAATGCTAAGTATCAACCAATTCAACCATAAACTCACCAGAAAAGAGTTCTATTAACTAATGGATCAAAAAGGAAAAAAAGGAAAATAAAACCATAGTTTCAGCAAGTAATATACCATACTGAAGATCTTCAATGACTAATGAAAGAACTTCTTCAATGACCAAGAAGAAGATCCACTTGAAATATCATAAAATTTGTATAGGTTCATGCCAAGCAAAAATAGTTTTTAGACATATCAATGGAAATGATTCCTTTAGGTACAGCTATTTGAAACCATTGACCAGTACCTAAAAATGAAAACGCTTTCACCAAATGTAACTCATTATGCTGAAGGTATTCTATTTACCATGTCCATTAGGAAATAAAGAGAAGCTTACACTGTAGGCGTTCCAGCCAGGAACTGATACAACTCCCTGAGGCAGAATCAAAGGTGTATAACTTGAAGGAGCTTGCCAGCGGGGGCTGGTAACAAAAGGTGTTCTTGGCCAGTTTGTTAGTCCACCTGGGTATGATTGCTGACCAGGAGTAGTTGGAGATTGGACAGTAGGATAGACAGGGGAACCACGAAATGGAACCATTACGTTAGTTGGTTGAGGATGGTGGTATTTACAAGTGCTTCCAAATTTGCACTGTCCAGTTCTTAAATAATAAGCACACTCGGTCTCATTCTGCAGGAAATAAAAGAAAATAGAAACAGTAAATAAACATAAGCCAGGAGGAATGCACAACCTGGAAATGTCATAACATGTTATTTTTCAAAGGTAACAAGTTAAAAGGTGTTTTGAATGACATGTTTAACAGTCATCTAAATCATCAAATAAAAAGTAGTGTCGTTTTTCAATCCACACCATCCAACTCTCACCTCCTCACCAAACCCACAGACTCCCTCATACTCATCTACACATTGTACTTGTAAACACCCAGAACAAGAGTAAATAGTAGCGGGAGACAAAATACTGATTGAGGCTATAACCAATGTAGCTTAGTTGGAGGGGTTTAAATAGGAATGACCAAGGAGACATGTAAGGGCTCGGGCTGACCAGTTTGTTAAATTGCTAGTTTGACCTTGATTATATGTTGTGATTTCCTTGTGTTTCTTTTGGCTAAGGAATCCTTATTGAATTAATAAATTATTCAATTGGCTACAAACATGCTAGTTTTCGTTTATTGTGGTCAAGGAATTTGATAGGTGGTGTAGATTTTTATATCATCTTTCAACAAATTGAAACTTTTCCTCCAATCTTCATTATGTAGCATGAAAGCCAAGCCAATCCTTAGCTTTTATTATTCGTTTGTGGAGGGCAGAACCTTATCCGGTCGTAATACCTCAGCAATTTTTTCTTTAAAAAAAAATTCAATAAATTCTGCTAAACTGATTAGAACAATGAGAAATCCATACTGGCCGGAATGGATAGCCCAAGATATTCAAAGAAACTCTTCCAGAAATACCAGCCTTGTCCCTAGGATGATGAAATTTGCATGTGGCTCCAAACTTGCAGGTTCCCGTCTTCAAGTAGTACTGCAGAGCATCAGTTTTCAAATAGATGTTTTAGATATACACAAGAGGAAGGGGCAACTGTTATTCACAATGCATGGGAGAAAAGACCTTTAAAATAATAAATAAATATGTAAAAACAATGAGATTAAGATCCAGTATTGTGAAAAGGGCGTAGTATCAAATCCAAAAAGTTAAGAGTAAAGTATTTGTGACAAAGAAAATAATGAGTTCGTACATACCTGGCATTCAGGCTGGCCTAGTCTTTCAGGAAATTCTCCTTTCATCCTCACAGCAGCAATAGCCTAAAAATCAACAGAACTTAGTTCAAAAAATCAAATCACAACTATTTTTTACCCATGAAGAAAACATGAAAATCCAATAGCCTAGAACTCAACAGAACTTAGTTCAAAATATCAAATTCAAATGATTAGTTTTACTCCAATCAAGTAAAATGAAAATTAAGAATGCTAATGCCCTCTAGGGTGCAATTAACAGAATGCATGTGAATCTCCTTTTTGAAAGAATGTACATTTCCTTCTAGATCCTTGTAAGTGTCCTGTCCCCCCCTCCTTCATCAATCATAATGTACACCCAGGAGTGAGTTCCTAGGGATGCAGGCATGGTGTCTGTGTGTGCGCGCGCACACATACATGCACGTTTTTGTGGCTCTCAGTGTATGTGAGAGAGAGACAGAACGGACAAAAGCGAGCAAATATGATCCTCGGTGGAGGAGGAAAATAAAGGTATAGAAAGCTGGTTCTTATGAGATGTTAAATATAGGTGCATCAACTAGAACTAGCCATCAGATAACCCCAATGTATTTTTCTTTGTTATTAACATCACTTGCTCAATAATAGGAAACAGAGGACAAAAGCATACATGAAAAAAAGTATAAACATAAGGACATCCAATTGACTTGGATAGATTGGATAGCATCGCACTTCATCCAATTCAAGAATGCTTGCATGGTAACATCAGTAAAATGTGCAAATGTTCACATACTTGCTTCAATTATCTTAACAAATCTTAACTAAAAGTCTACTTGAAAATGTATAACAAAATAAATAAAATAATGCAGCTTTAACCATGATCCAGGAATGCACTCGTACCAGCGTTCTATTAGGAGGATGATTAAATCTGCAAGTAGAACTAAATCTGCAAAGGCCGGTTCTGATGTAATAAGAACAATCAGGCTCTCCAGGTCGCTCAGGATATTTCCCAGATTCCATGGATTCAATTGGTCTAAGGTTCATATGCCACATTGCATCTGAAATGACATTAGATAACAGAGTTCAACACCCATCATGAAGGCTGACAAAGAAGAACATAATTCTAAAAGGACACAATTTTCCCGACTTGTATGTATCGAATATGAGTTTAATTGAATCCAGGCATGTTCACAACCGTGAATTTCAAAATGTAGTTTCAATACCGATTTCCTGTATTCATCTGACCCCCCACAAGATCAAGTCTCAAATTTAACCCTGTCTGTAGGGCCCAAGTTCACAATAAAGCAGGCAAAATAAAATATTCACAAATGTACCTCGTGAGCATATTCATGTCTAAATTATAGCAAAGAAGGAAGAAGCTAACCTAAGATTGTTGAACTTATAATTGGAAACCATGAAAGAGACAAGAAAAAAATCCCCGATTGACAAAAAAAAAATGAAACTTTCCTACAACGTTGCGGAAACTAATATAGAAGTTAACGTTCAAAGAATCCAGAATTCAGAAACAGAGGGGGGAATAACCAAGAAGTTCTTCACAGCATAAAACGAGAGTAGTCGCAAGCTAAATTACTTTCATTGCTTGGATCATAAAAAAATCGTCACAAAACTAACAAAAACCAAGAGGTTAGCAATCAAATCCTCAACAGAACACCAGCTAAAATTACACAAAAAGCCATGATAATGGACTATAATGAAGTGCAATTGAGCACGAAGAAGAGAGTCAATCCCGTAACCGACACCATGACACGCACTTTGCATTTCCATTAAAAAAAAGGAAAACTTTGCTTTACTACACTAAGCAAAGACGAAACGTCAACCAAATTGCATTTTTTTATTTTTTATTTTTATTTTAAAAATTACAAAAAAAGGAAGGAAAAAAGAGTATGAGAAAAGAGACAAAATGGAAGAAGACCTTCGGGAGAGAGCGAAGAGGTTCCGCTGGTGACTACAGGTGGCGGAGGATGAGGAAGAGCAGCACCGGCTGCGGCAGAGCTGCCGCGGGAAGAGGACATCGGAATTCCGGCATCAAATTCCATTTCGCTGCGACGATCATCTCTCTTATATCATCCCCTGCCCTTCCCCCGCCGGAATTTGCAATTCCTTACCAATCCGAAGAAGAAGCAGAGATGAGAGAAAAACAAGTGCGGTTTTAGACAGACCGTTAATTTTAGAGAGAGAGAGCTTGTTGTTTCCTCTTTTTCTTTTGGTTAGAGATAGAAAAAGCTTGAAAAAAAATGGAAAAAAAAAGATAGAAAAAAGAGGGGAAAAGGCGGTGTCTTCTCCTCTCCACAGAAACTGAAACCAAAAATAAAAAGAAGAATAAAAACCAACCATTTTTTTTCCTTTTCCTCGCCTCAGCATCTCCTCTTGTTTTCTTTTTTTATTGGTAACTTTTCTATTTCTTTTTCGCGCTAAAAACGTTTCACGCGCTCTCTGTTTTGTTGTTGCACGCACTCGCTACCGAAGGCCGACACGTGGCGGATCGAATTTGTTTAATCCTTTTTTTTTTCCTATAGACTTTTGTTCATTTTATTTTTTAATCTTTAACTTTTGTTACATTATTCATTCTCCTCATTTCTTCCACACTTGACGTCAATGCTGATGTAACTTCCTTTTCACACGTGTTTTATTTCAAAGTCTAGTGTGTTTTTTAGGTCTAATACGAATATAATTAATTTTGATCACTTAATTTACGTATTTTGCGTAGTTAATTTTATAGCTAATTTCATTTTATTACTATTTTCTACAATATTAAAATTACTCAAAAAAATATAATAGTTTATAAAGTGTTCTATTTAATTTTTATAGTCTAAAAGTTTACAATGTAAACCTGATACGAAGTAGTTCATTAAGATTTTCTAGTGGTTAGAAAATTTAAATTAGGTAAAATAATTCAAAATTTTATGCAAATTTGAGAAAAATTGTAACAAATATGCAAAAGAAAAAAAGTTGTAAATAATTTTTTTTATTGTATTAAATTCTACCATACATTTTTTTTAAAAATTTCATAATTCTTTTCCAATTTTTAATATTTGTTTTGGATTTTTTAAAGCATTTTAAATGTTAAGATTGCAACATTTAGGAAATTATAAAGTTTATGTTGTATCTTTTAAACTATAAGGGTTAAGTGGAACATTTTGTAATTTATTTTTTACTTAATTTACCCTAAAACTTTAAACTAAAAATAGTTTTTTTTCTTCTTTTGTTATATATCTGGGCTTTAGTGGGCTTTCAACCTAGGGAGGTTACAATGACAATACAAACTAAAGTTGCTCTACAGAAAAGCCAACAAGTAGACCCAGCCCAAAGTTATAGAAGGAAAAAATAAATAAAGTAAAATACATGTTTACTTATTTTGGGCTTTAAGCCCAGGAAAATTTAGTTTTATGAACAATATAGGTGAAAGGATATAAATATATTATAAGATACATCTCGATTTACTTAGAATTGTAATTTTTTTTAAATAAGGGTTATTTTGAAAATTTTAAGGAGATATTATATGATACTTTCAAAAAAGTTGTGTATTTAATAATATTTTTTCAAAAGTGAAAAAATGTACTTTTTGAAAAAAATACATATATTTAGGTAAATTATTGTGATCAATTTTTCTAAATCACTCACATGCATCTATCTTTAAGCACGTACATTGGAGTAAAACTAATTATGTTTATACTCGGTTAGTCCATTAAGAGATAAAATTTTCTCTTTTGAGGAGAAAAATGTGACTAACTATAACTTTTTAACGTTGTTAGTCCAAAGTTGGGGGTACGAGGGTGTGTTAAACTAACGACAATTAAGTTAAAGGTAAATGTGAGTAATAGATATAAAGTTAAGGGCCTATTTGGAGAAAGAATTTTGTTAGGGTTAGATTTAAGAGTGGGGAAAAAGTCAGAGTCAAATATAATTTAAAAAAAAAAAAAAAGGTTAGCAATCTTTCATTTCACATTTGTTTTCTCAATGGCCAACTCTCTTTTCCGAGTTAATCTCCTTGGCCAAACTCATTATTTGATGTGATCTATTTTTTAATTTTTTTCTCTTAAATTAAATCCCATCGATATTTTGTTATTAACTAATGTATCCAGGTGTAAGATTTTTAACTTATAGAGTGGGGTGATATGGTTTTGCCTGTTTGAGGTTATTCTTAATATAAAAATTATATTATAAAAATTATATTATAAAAATTAGAAATATATAAAAAATTAGAAATAGTATAATAAAACATATAAAACCGAAAAAATATTTTAAAAAATGTTAAAACTTATAAAATTATCCAAAAATATAACAAATTAAAAAATATTTGAATTAGTTATATCTTTTAGAATTTTTAATAATTTTCTAAATTGTTTAATATTTTCTCTTTAGTTTCATTGTTTTTATAGTAATTTCTGATTTTTTTATAATTTATATGATTATTAAAAAAAATCTTAATTTTTTAATATTATTAGATCGAACCGTCTACCTAATATGCTTTAGTATATATACTATTAAATAAAAATAACATAAAAGCGTTGATAGTTCTGTGGAGAGTTGCACATTGGTTTGTTTGAACCCATGCTCATCAATCATCATGCCAAAACATTTTCTAATTTATCATCATGCCAAAACATTTCTATTTTTTTTTAAACGGATCGACCCGTTTATTAACTGGTCAACGAGTTGTGAATGCCACGTGGCATGTCACTTGATTCGCAACCGACAAGTCACATGTTTCAACCGGCTGCAAGTTATAAAAGGACCAAATTAAATAAAAAATTATACTTTAGGGATCGACTTAAATAAAGTTTTAGTTTAGGAACCATATTGAATAAAGTGTTATAGTTAAAAGACCAAAAAAATCATTTGTTCGTTATTGGTTTTTTTGTCGGTAACAAAAATACTACTGGAGACTCGAACTCAAATTCAAATCTCATATTCGCTTATAAAAAAGATACAAAATCATTTGTTTTTTATTGCTTTTTTTGCCGGTAACAAAAATACTAGTATAGACTCGAACTCAAATTCGAATCTCATATTCATTTATAAAAAAAATACAAAAGCCAATTAGAGGTTAATTTTTTTAGCATAATAAAACAAGATATACATTTAATTTAATTATTAATTAGTTACCAGCTACTCACTAGTGCAGTCAAGGTTGGCGGATTCTACAAAATAAAATACAAATCCAATTTTCTTTTATCAAAATAAAAACATAAAAAGCAAGGAAAAAAAGATCTAAAACCAGATGCCGCTCTGTTCTCGTCTTCTAAATACCCCCATCAATCTCTCCTCCACCTCCACCTCCACCTCCACCTCCGCCACCACCATCTACGCTTATCGCGCTTCCCATTTCCTCCCTTCCATTTCTGCCCCTCCCCTCAGATTCTTTTTTCGGTGCGGTTCAAATTCGAACCCACCTTCACCTCTCCTCAAAAGGGTATTTTCGTCTTTCCAGCCCGCCAGCACCACCGCAACCACCATGGGAGACACCCCTGATTTGGGTATGGACGCTGTCCAGAGACGGCTCATGTTCGAGGACGAGTCAGTTTTCTCTTACCATTTTCTCCTTTTTACGTTCTTTTTGCTTTTTTCTGTGTTTTTTGGGCCCGTATTTAGAGCAGTGATGTGTTTTCACTTCTCTTTCATTGACCAAATAAGGAAAGAAAAGAAAATGGAAGAGCTTTGCTTACCTTTCATGTTTCTCTTGTGTGTTAGCGACGTTGACATCTGATAGAGCATCAATCATTTTGCTCTGTTTTAGCTTTTATTTCTTTTGGAAAAAAAAAGAAATTTCGTTGGAGCATACAAATAGTTGTATACTATGCTAGTAGATAGAGTAGAAGTTTCATACCATTTTGATCCAGTTTTATGAATCTGACTTGTATTTTGTCTAATGTGATTGGAAGTTGAATGGAATTACAAAAGAGAAAAGACTGACATGGAGTTAGCTACAAAACCATGTATCACTGGTCAATCTTTTTCTGATCAAATATTGTTCCGAAAAGCCACCTCTCTCTTTGTCAAGTCTGTCTATACTGATTTTGTGAGATTTTGTTGTGTTAGTCACTTCATGAATCTTAAAAACTCGATAGAGATTGTTTACAGATTATTCTGTTGTTAGTTTTAACAATACGCTCTCCTTTTGAGTTTCACTTTCTTGATCCTTCATTGTGCAGATGCATTTTGGTTGATGAGAACGATAATGTTGTTGGCCATGACTCCAAATATAACTGTAAGTCAGCTTGTTGTGTCTCTGGTTTTTCTAGGGTTGGGAGAGAAAAAATCCTATAATTATTTCTTCGGTCCATGATAAGGCAAATTGGATGTTCATGATGCTATATTTAAAGTTTGATGCTGCTCCGTAGAACTTTTGATTTTTGTAGGCTTTGGAGCCATCCCTATGTAATGCAGGATTATGAATGGCTAAGTTTTCTCAAAATTTCACACATTTTCCAGGTCATTTGTGGGAAAACATTTTGAAGGGGAACTCATTACACAGAGCTTTCAGTGTATTTCTCTTCAACTCAAAATACGAGCTACTCCTTCAGGTATATGATCATTGTGAATTTTTTAAAAGGAGGAGATTTCCTTGTTAATGTAGATTTTCGATCCTTATATGACCCATAAACATCAATTAATGCTTATGCTTGAAACCATGAGTCAAAGATTCCAGTGATGTAACAATTTGGAACCTATCAGACTAACCAGGACTCTTCAAACCAGAACATAATAAGATTTTGTCAAGAATTAAGGAAAGGTGTAAATGATAAGTTATTTATAACCTTGTTGTGTGGTTACATCCTATATGTTCTATGAACGAAAAAAAGAAGTAATACTTTGGATAGACTTGTGTTGTGTGTGGACTTTTCTATACTTGTTTTTTTTTTGAAAGCTAAAGAGGGAAATATATGTAATTGTGAGTTTATTTGTAAGAACTATTGCAAGTCTTATTTTCTAATTTTCAAAATTTTGGGACCAGAAGAGCTAAACTGTGGCCTAAATCTTTCACTGATAAAACTGGAAAATAGTGGACACATAATTGAAACCAATTAAATTAGAAAACTTTCTACCTCAGAATCTGTCAGTGCCAGTAGTATCTTGAACTTTTTTGGTTTGCAAATATTTCACGTTATTTGTGATGTTGGGATAGTGAGCTGAACTGCATTTTCTTTGCATTCCTTGTAGCAACGTTCTGCAACAAAGGTGACATTCCCCCTTGTCTGGACAAACACATGTTGCAGCCATCCTCTGTATCGTGACTCAGAGCTTATTTTTGAGGATACTCTTGGTATATATTTAGTTTTGTCAACATTCAAATGAAAGCTTTGTACATTTTTTCCTCAGCTGTGTGTAACATTTTCCTCTCATCAGGTGTGAGGAATGCTGCGCAGAGGAAGCTTTTGGATGAGCTCGGTATTCCTGCAGAGGATGTGCCAGTTGATCAGTTCACTCCACTGGGACGAATTCTGTACAAAGCACCTTCTGATGGAAAGTGGGGGGAGCATGAATGTAATGTTTCCAATGTGCATTTGCTTAAACTTATATTTGGCCTTCTGTTCCCATATTTATCTTGTATTCTGGTCAAATTGTGTTACTAAAGTATTTCTTTTTGCATGCAGTGGATTACCTGCTTTTCATTGTTCGAGATGTCAACCTAAACCCAAACCCTGATGAGGTAGCTGATGTTAAGTATGTTAATCGCGAACAATTGAAGGAGCTCCTGAGGAAAGCAGATGCTGGTGAGGATGGTTTGAAGTTGTCACCGTGGTTCAGAATAGTCGTGGACAACTTCTTGTTCAAGTGGTGGGACCATGTCGAGAAAGGAAACCTGAAGGAGGTGACGGACATGAAAACAATCCACAAGTTGTGAGTTATCGGCAGTTTTTACATGCGAGAAGGTTTGTTCTTGAATTCTCTGTAATGTTGAATAAAATTTGGTCATGAAAATGTTCTACAAGTTGGCATTGTGATTGTTGTATTTGTACCCTTCAGCTTTGCCCGCGTCATGTAATCTTTGCACCCGTTGAATAAAGTTGTGAGTTGTTGTAAAAGATGGTTGATGTAAACGTGTTTCAGTCTTGTTTTAATGGATGTTGCTTCAGGACAAGTCTCTGTTTGTTATTGTTGAATCGTTTGTTTTAGAGTTTGATTTGGGGCCGTACTAAATGCTGTACTTCTAGGTTTTGCTCAAACCCAAGTCAGTCTCTTAGATGTTTGTGCTCTATATTTTTTTTGAGCAAAGATGTTTGCCCTATAGTTACATGAGAATCTGCAGCGAGGATAATGTCTCGATTGAGTGTCATTATTTCCATTTCTATTTATGTAAAAAAGAAGAAGAGTTAAATTCATTGAAGTATGGGATATTAAGAAAACTATAACTGGGGACACTATTTTCTATTTGAACATTTTCGGGAGGATGAGAATTGAACTCCATGAAAGGAAGGTTTAGGTAATCAATTACATTCGCTAAATTATGATATAAACTGAATTTTATTCCCTAAACCATGTGGTGTGGCTTGTGGCATGTGTGAAACATAAAGAAGCAAAAAGAAAAAAGACTAAAAGAGCCTTGTCTGAAAATGTTTAATATTTTATGTTTTTGACATCACTCTTGACATGTGCAACGCACCCATCATCGACGCCATATCACCAGCCAGCAGCCACCCTTTAAAACGTTTCCACCTGTGAACCTAAATTAAAAACCAAGACTAATTATATTCGTACGAATAATTAAAATACGATCAATTGATAACTATTTTACAAGTAAAGGTAAAAAATATGATGTTTTTAAAATAAAAAATCAATAAGTGGAAATGTTGAACTACACACTAATACTAATGGTTCTCATGAAAAGGATGGCATGCTACATGGGCTAAGATGAGGAACTTTTAGATTCTGAAGTTGACACAGATTCTGAGGTTTTGAACTGTCTTTCTTATCTACTCCAATTGTTATCGACTTTGTCGCACGTGCGTAGCCAAACTACAGTTGGTAAAAAAGCACATGTAGTAACTTAAGTAAATAAGCTCCTCATCTTAGCCCACTGACTATTACCAGTGCAAACTTTAGCTTCAGCTTCCTTCCGTTCCCTGTCAAATTCTGGCAGAAAAAAATGTGTATGCTTCTTCCAGCTTTCCACTATCAGTAGCGATCTTGGCACGAACATCTTCCATGTCTTCTCGAATCTTATCCTCTTCTTCCTCAATTTCTCGAAGTCTTTTTATCAATGCTTCTTTCTCTGCACCAAGACTCGTTGATTTCTGAGCAAGATCTTCATAATGATTCTTGAGCATTGTGAATCCCTTTTTCTTGTCTTCAACACAAAACTTAAAAGCACCAACCTGTTCAATTTCGTTCTCATGAAAAGGATGGTATGCTATAAAACTATCGAAATTCTCAATGAAAACTTGAATTGCTTCAATTTGCTGAGCATTCAGAAGATGACATTGGCACTTTCTTAGGTTCTTCAGGGTGGATAGCAACAAAACTCTTATCGGTCGAACTCGCCATTTCTGTCAAAGGTTTTGATAACACATTCTTCATCACATGCTACCCGTCGGCCCCGAGGATGGAGTCGCAAGATTCAGCGGGAGTAATTAAGCTTAACGCAAGCTGAAAAGAAGATGGAGTTATGTTTGGTGGTTTTTTACTGCTGGTCGCATGATTCATAGACTCGATTTCTGTAATCGGAAAAGAGGGAGGTTTTGAACTTGGTTTGGAGAAAAGACTAGATGTTAGCTCCAGAGAGGAAAGTGTCCTGTTTTTAGATTCTGAAGTTGACACAATTGCTGGTTCAGGAGCAGCATAGGGGGTAGGAATTGCGTCACTAAGCTGAATTGAAGACACAAGAAAATAGTTTAGTCCTGTGATGGGTAACTCTTCAGGATTTTGACTGTCTGTTAAAACATCATTCTGAAAAGTAAAAAAGAAAAAGAAAAAGTGCATAGAAAGAGCAAATCGAAAGAGAGAATGAGCTACCACTTGCTCTTGGGAAACAAAGCAATTTCCCATCTCCATGGCAGTCGAGGAACTTTGGTTTAGGGTAGGATCCTCCTACACTCAGAATGTTGAGGTGGGCATATTATAATCAAGTTAAGAAATGTGTTTCGTGATGAAAGGTGGAAGAAGTACCTGATCATATTCTGCAATTGCACGAGAATGCTGGTATGTTGAGGGAATTTGGCTCCTCTTATTTTTAGGTAAGAGACCTTTGAAAACAGGTTCGGAGAAGTGATCTTTGCAGGAAACTGAAGCCGGCCTTCCACACACATTGACACTCTGCTCAGTTGAAGATGGAGGAATGGTTTTGTCCTGTGAGGGTACATTTCATCGGATTCGTTATACGTATCATCTTGAATTAAAAGTATATAGAGCTTAGTCCAAAGTAGAAAAAGAAAAGAACCTGATCAGTTGAGCAATCATCCATTTGTGCTTGGGAAATGCTGTGAATATCCATGGGAGTTGATAAACTTCGATCTTGTATACGATCCTCTTGCACTAAGAATGTTGTGAACAAATCAAAAATCGAGTTGAGAAATTTGTTTCTAGATGGAAGAGAGAAATACCTCATGATCCAAACTTGCTTGACAATGCTGGTAATAAGTTGAGGTGATTTTCGTTACCTCAGCTTCATTGTGTTTTGTAATAGTATCAGGAGACAGATCTTTTGTAACACTTGGATTCTTAATTTCATGGAAATCTCAGAACTGGGCCCGTCAGACATGTGAGATTTTCCATTTCTTACTAGTTGGCCAGCCTCAACATCTAAGTTCGACCTTTCAGGCGAGCTTGGTTCACTGGACTGCAACATTGCTTGATCCTACAAGAAGACAGTGAAACAATTAAAATTGCTAAGTTATTACTTGCCCCATTTTCACTGATGATGTAAGAGAACAAAGAATGGGTTGCTTCCCTTTCGCTTCCTTTTCCAGTTTTCCATCGCATTCGTCGCTTTCTCTATCAGATCCCATGTTGGTAATTTTGTGCACTAGTAGGCCCTTGCGGATTTAGTTCGTTCTTCAATAAACTACATATATCACATGGTTACATAGGTTGTCTATTTAGTTGTGATCTCTTGGATTTGTTGTTTTCTGATGCGTTTAGATCTTTAGGCTTGGAGTACTCTTTTCAGGTTGAAGTTATGAGAGAATCCAACGAGATTCCCATAATCAAGATGTCAAGTTTGCTTTGTTGATCTAGATTGAGTCAAGATGTGAATTAGGAAGGATTGGCCGACTGCTATCATAGACTAAAGCTTCATATAACCTCGTAACAGTACATTCATTCTGACGGGCAACTCCTCTGTGTATAATCTTCTTTTATGAATGTTTAACAATTAATTTTTTTTTTTATAGCGGTGAGTTCGATTTGAATAATCTGAGTTCGTATTTTTATTAATACTTTTACGACCAATAAGAGAACGAATTAGTTACATGCCCATTTATATTAACTTTGTCTCTATTTCACAGATATTTTGGACTTATTTTGTTGGAGGGGGTTTTACTAATTATATTTTCGATATACAATAATACTTAGCAATTTTTCTTTGTCCCTTCAGGTACCCTCTCAAAGAATCCCAACTAGAGGTGATTATTTCAATATAGTTTTTTCCATTTTTTAAGATTCGAACTCGAAATTTTAATTAAAACTAATATTGGTTACATAAGAATTTGTTTAAGAAAAAAAACTTTGATTTAAGAAAAAAATGTAACTAAATTGTTATTGGAGTTTGATTGATATTTTAATTAGATTTTTAACTACTCATTTTAATAATTGGATTTTAAACTAGATTTTATAAACTACTCATGCTTTTTCAAACATATACATAAATAATTATTAGTCAGACTATTAAACACGTAACCCTAGCTGATTAGTCTTTACCATCGATATGTACACCACAAATTAACAATCTCCAATAAAACGGGAGCCGCCAAAAAAATTTAAAATAGGAACATAGTTCAAAAATACGAACAAAATAAAAAAAATCTAAGAAAATTATGTAATTTTAATTAATGATACTTTTTAATAGAATTATATAAAATAAAAATAGGAAATTTTGTTGAAATTATTGAAAAAGCATAAACCAATTTAAAAAAAATTGAAAAATGAAAGATATTTTATTTTAAAAATTAAAGAAAATATGTATTAAAGTATTTAAAAATATAAAAGATTGTGTGGATTGAGCTAAGCTAACTAAGATCACTATCCGAATCTAGCGGATGTTGAAAACACTACTAGTAGTATTTCTTTGATGAGAGCTGGCGGAAATCCCGCAAATCTAAATCATCACACAATTCATTTCATTTCTTAAATAACAAATTACTGAAACCACCTTAGCGCAAGGAACCCAAGAAATCTAGGTGAATGGTGGGGATGTGTTGCACCTTTGATTTCCAATTCTTCATTTCTTCTTCATAACTGTCTTTCAATCTTTCAGGAACTATCAACTTCAACTTTTGAAGGTTTGTCAAGTGTTCAATACCTTCAGGCAATGATTGTTGCAGATTCCTGCAATTACAAATGCTCAAACTCTCCATGTGTGGCATCGCCCCCTTCTCAAAAATAACTTTTCTCAACTTGAATAAATTATCCAAAGATAATTGCTTCAACTTTGCAAAGCCACCACAAAAGTGCAGTACTTCACTGCTCCAATATTTGAGTTGAAGGCTAACTAAATTTTCAAGTGCTGCAATTCGAGTGAGTTGATCTCCACCTACAGTACACCAGGTCAAGGTCATACGTTGGATATTGTGAAGTGAGTCAAACCAACGTGACTGAAATCTCGCTGACACGTCCAAATGAATTTTCTTAAGGTTGAGAGGTAGGATGATCAAATTCTCAATGTCTCTCATTGACTCTAGATAAAAGCGCTGCAGGAGTTTCAACTGACCTAATGCCTCCCAATTCTTCCGTCTCTCCTTCAAATCTCCACCGTCATGATGCACAAATATTTCAAGTCTTATGAGTTTGGTCAAAGTCCCGAGTTGTCTCAGCGTCTCACCTTTATCAATACGGACCCCAACTAGGACTTGCAACTTATTTAACTTACTAATATCAAATAGTATTCGGATCCCATCAAAAAAGTGCCGCATGATCAGATGACGCAAGTTTCGCAACTCGCCTACTGCTTCAGGGAGTTCAATCTTCACACCCATCATCACTGAGATGTCCAAGGTCTGAAGGTTAAGAAGTCGCCCAATGGAGCTTGGAAGCTTCTGTATGGTAGATTCGCTCAACCTCAAATACCTTAAGTTAAAAAGATTCCCTACTTCATGTGGCAATTCACTAACATAATTATATTCCAGATCTAACAACCTCAGCATCTTAAATTTAAGGAGATGTTCTCTCGAAAAAGATGGTGGATTCCCAAGCACGCTAAGGGAGCGGACTCGACTCATATCACTGCCCGGTAATTTTAATTCCTCGCCACAACGGTAATGGGCCTTAAATTGAATAGACCAGCGGTAAGCTTCAAATTCATTTATTGCTTCCGTCCCATCACAAACACCACAAAACTTCTCATTCTTTGCTATTTCTAAAGCAAAATCACGCATCACGTCGTGCATCTTAATTACTTTTGGCCTTCCAGTCTCATTTCTCTTCTCAACAAGAAGCATGCTCCGAAAAACCAACTCTGAAAGACACAAGTCTGCCTCATCTTCAGGGGTCTTTCCGTCACCACCTTTCACAAACCCCTCTGCTATCCATCGTCTAATAAGCCTTTTCCGCCGGATTGGATAATCCTCCGGGTAAAGACAACAATACAAGAAACAATGCTTCAGCGAATAAGGCAAGTCGTTGTAACTCAGCCTTAGAATCCTCTTCGCGTCATCCATGTATGAAGTTTTGAACAAATTGTTACGGACATCAACCCACTCATTTTCCTGCTTTTTCGAAGACATATGACCTCCCAGAGTCATCAACGCTAGAGGTAGGCCTCTGCACTTATCCACCAGTTCCCGAGCCAAAAAATCCAACTTTGGTGGACAGGTTTTGTTTGGACAATCTGCAAAAGCTTTCATGGAAAACAGGTGCCATGGCTCACTCCCTTGCAGTTGTCCAATATGGAGCTTGTAGGATTTAACATCAGAAGAAGAAGGAGCATGCCTTTCATCTCGAGTTGTGACCAAGATCCTACTCCCAACTTCATCTTCAGGGAGTGCAACTTTTATCTGCTCCCAAAATATTGTATCCCACACGTCATCAAATACAATTAGGTACCGTTCCCCTTTTAAGCAATCCTGGACCAGCTCAATCAAATCTATGTACTCTATCTTGTCCAAATCCTTGGCAGTCTTTTTCTTTTCAACCTTATACAACTTTCTGATTAAGTGTCTGAGTAACTCATTGACTGTATAAGTTTGGGAGACGGTAATCCAAGCAGACAAGACAAACCCACCGAGACCTCTTTGATTGTTATAAATCTTGGAGACAAGTGTGCTTTTACCAGACCCGCCCATTCCAATCACCCAAATGACAGCTCGGAGTGGTTCAAAATCTGGCAGCAGCAGTTGGTTCAATTTGTCAGTTTCCTCGCGGAAACCAATAATGGATTTTTCTTCAGTGAAATACGATCTATCCCTCAAGATTCTGACCGCTTGCTGCTGTTGAAGATATGTTGTACGCGTCTTTCCAGCATCATCATGCGCAGATACCCCTGATTTATATCTTGTATGCCCCTCTGCAATGTATGTGATACTTTTCTTTATCTTCTGCAACTTATGGGCGGTCTGATGCCTCACCCAAAGAGTTGTTGGTGCATCAATGACCAACTGGCGGAACCGAGATAAACAAGAAATATCATTAATGTGATAGGTGAACTCATCAATGATGTCCTCAGCCTCATATGCTTTGTCCCTAATGTCTGCCACCCATTTCTTCTCTACTTCTTCAGCAAATTGCGCCTGCATTTCACCTTGATCGGCATGATCTATTAGGAAGGCTTGCATGTTTTCCAGCTCTGCCTTAAAATCCTTAACTTCACCAGGAACACCCCATATCAATGATGCTTCATTTGCAAGAACTTCACCTAGTTTTCCAATCAAGTTGTCAACTCCAGGTATGCTCATGCTGCCCTTCTTTAATTTCTACACGTATTTGCAACTGCATTAATATGAAAGAGGCACACATGTGTAAGTTCTCTCTAGCAATACATAATTTCTCATATTTGCAGATGTGTTATTAGGGGAGCTAAAATAAATATACCAAATTAATTAAATAATCATTTTTCTCACACACACTATCTTTTTATAGTAAAAAGGAATTAATTTTTAAGGAATTGATTGGTATTACAACATTCAATATTGGTTGCGCTCAGTAAGACACTTGTCTACCCTTAGGTAGCTTTGATCGACATAATGTTAATTTCCCACTATAATCACTTTCTCGGCAGAGTGATTCCCGTAATTGATGAGAAAGTTAAATTATTGTGTTTGGATATTATTTAAAATTCTTAAGAAAATAATATTTTTGTGTTTGTTTTATACTCGAAATTCTATGGGAAAAGTAAGAAAAAAATTATTTTTAAATAATTTATTTAATTTTCAGTTATGTGTATATAATTTTAGCTTAAACACTTTTTTTCCCCTACAATTGCTATTTCTTCTCAATTAAGTACTCAGGTTTACGAGATCTCTAGCTAATTAATATTTACGTTTGTTAAATGATCTGTCTCATTTAGGTGCCTACTTATTTTTTTCTAAATTTTTTTGTTTTCTAAACATAGAAAAAATTATTATCGATTGGACTTAAAACAAAATTCACCTCCAACACCTGGCCGTATGGGCCCATATTAATTAGTCATCAATGAGATGACATTCATGAGACTATGTGTGCATTAAATAATATTTATTTATTATCCTTTACGTAAGTAAAATGCCACGTTTATTATTACTATATTTTTCTAGGTTTGGAAAATAAGAAATTTAGGGGGAAAAATGACCTAGGGACTTCGCCGATAAATTTTTGACAAACGTACATATTAATTAAAGATTTCGGAAACAACCACAATTACTATTAATAGCGGATGATGGAGTTTTGAATATAGTAGATTTTTGCAACCAACAACAAGTGATAAATCCGTATAATTCCAATTTTTGTTATAAGAAAAAAAGTGTGTAATTCATCGGTTATAAGTTAAAGAAAAAAGACTATGTTTGGTTGACTCAAGATTCCCACCGAAGGCAACCTAAGGGGTAGTTGTTTGTTTAGAGATTATTTTATAATAAGTCAACTGATTCAATCCGGTTGAACTAGTGAATCAGTAAATTATGAGCTGAGCAGTTCGATATACGAACGGTTTTGAAACACGATTTGGTTGAATTCAGTTAAATCAGAAAATTAGTGAATTATGAACTAAATAGTTCGCTGTTCGGTTCGATTCTGATAACTTTGCCTAAAATGGTATTGATTGTAAAAATTATACTCATAGTTTTATCTAACTCGAAAAGTATATAATATTCATAAAAAAATTACGAATTAGATTTTGCAATAGATATGTTATATGATAAGTTGGTGGAATAATGAATTAAAAAGTAATAATTACCTTATATAATATTAGATTGGAATGTTTCCGGTATAGATCTCTGGTAAGCTTTCTTCTTCTATCTTGAGTTTGCTAATCCTACAGAAAAGAAACAACTGTTGTGAGTGATAAACCATATATACATATTTTGCTGATCAATCAACTTTGAAGAATCACGTAGAAAATAAAATGTCGAGACTGGTAGAAAAATAAATGTAAAAGAGAAATCATTTACACATTTTCCATTACTTTTTCTTTCTTGACTTCTGGGCTTCTTGGTTGATGATTTAGGTGTGAGAAACAAAAGAAGAAAAATTGAAGTGAAGAACTCTGGTAAGCTGCAGAGAGAGGAGAGGGAGAGAGAGGAGGCCGCAAAGTGATGATAATTGATGATAATGGACGGATGGTCTGTCTATATATCCTGTTATTCTTACAAAAAAAAGGAATACAAAAGCGAAGAAATTGAAGCATCAAGAAACACATCTTAGATGAATGATCCATAAGAAAAGAAGAGAAAAGAAAGACTTTTACAAAAGCATGATAATTGATGATAATGGACTGATGGTCCCGCAAATGCAATTATGCAAAGGATTTGGCCGGAGATAAAAGTGAAAAGGACATGACTACCCTTAGATTTTTTGAAATATTTCATTGACCCTACTGTACATTTGACGAAAATAGTGACATGAAATGAAACTCGAGGAGTAATGTATAATTTCTCAATCTAAGATTATTTCACGGATGAAGGAAAAGAGGGAGGAAAAAAAGATGCAGAAAGCTTATAAAGTTTGCACACACTTGACTGATTACGTAGAGCTATGAAGTAAGAACATTTTAAAAATAGTTGTGTATTTATATTGGGTAAGTGTAGGACACCGATACGTGTCTAAAATGCGATCATTTATATAAAAAAATTGAACACTTTTTAAACACTTGGAGACACTCTTTAAATATAAGTGGACACTTCCACAATGAAGGACACCTTTAATCAAGCTCTCAAGTTCGAGTTTTAGGAATAAAAAAAACTATAATAAAAGAGTTTTGGAGGCCCGATAAATTCGAATCGTATTATCCAATAAAATTAAAATATATATGAGGTATCTATTTTTCGCGAATAGTCCCAAAGATAAAATATTATTACCCTTTTCTCCTGTTTGTCAGCGACGTTGACTTACACAGAGCATCAGTCATTTTGCTCTGTTTTAGCTTTTATTTTATTTTATTTTTGGGAAAAAGAAGAAACTTCGTTGGAGCATACAAATGGTTGTATACTATGCTAGTGGTTGGGAGAGAAAAAATCCTATAATTATTTCTTCGGTCCATGATAAGGCAAATTGGATGTTCATGATGCTATATTTAACGTTTGGTACTGCTCCTAGATCTTTTGCTTTTTGTAGGCTTGGAGCCATCTCTATGTAATGCAGGATTATGAATGGCTTAGTTTTCTCAAAATTTCACACATTTTCCAGGTTATTTGTGGGAAAACATTTTGAAGGGGAACTCATTACACAGAGCTTTCAGTGTATTTCTCTTCAACTCAAAATACGAGCTACTCCTTCAGGTATATGATCATTATGAATTTTTTAAAAGGAGGAGATTTCCTTGTTAATGTAGATTTTCGATACTTATATGAGCCATAAGCATCAATTAATGCTTATGCTTGAAATCACGAGTCAAAGATTCCAGTGATGTAACAATTTGGAACCTATCAGACTAACCAGGACTCTTCAAACCAGAACATAATAAGATTTTGTCAAGAATTAAGGAAAGGTGTAAATGATAAGTTATTTATAACCTTGTTGTGTGGCTACATCCTATCTGTTCTATGAACGAAAAAAAGAAGTAATACTTTGGATAGACTTGTGTTGTGTGTGGACTTTTCTATACTTGTTTTTTTTTTAAAGCTAAAGAGGGAAATATATGTAATTGTGAGTTTATTTGTAAGAACTATTGCAAGTCTTATTTTCTAATTTTCAAAATTTTGGGACCAGAAGAGCTATACTGTGGCCTAAATCTTTCACTGATAAAACTGGAAAATAGTGGACACATAATTGAAACCAATTAAATTAGAAAACTTTCTACCTCAGAATCTGTCAGTGCCACTAGTATCTTGAACTTTTTTGGTTTGCAAATATTTCACGTTATTTGTGATGTTGGGATAGTGAGCTGAACTGCATTCTCTTTGCATTCCTTGTAGCAACGTTCTGCAACAAAGGTGACATTCCCCCTTGTCTGGACAAACACATGTTGCAGCCATCCTCTGTATCGCGACTCAGAGCTTATTTTTGAGGATACTCTTGGTATATATTTAGTTTTGTCAACATTCAAATGAAAGCTTTGTACATTTTTTCCTCAGCTGTGTGTAACATTTTCCTCTCATCAGGTGTGAGGAATGCTGGGCAGAGGAAGCTTTTGGATGAGCTCGGTATTCCTGCAGAGGATGTGCCAATTGATCAGTTCACTCCACTGGGACGAATTCTGTACAAAGCACCTTCTGATGCAGGGACGGAGCCACGTTAAGACCAGTTTTTTAATTTAAAAAAAAAATATATATCATTAGTATATTAATGGTAAAAATAAAATATCTGATAATCCGCACTGTCCCTCTCCCTCTCCTTCAATCAAATTTACTCCATTAAACCACTCTAATCACCTCTAAATTCTCCCAAAATTGATACTATAACTCTTAATCATTCTCTAAACAAAACCTAACTTTCAATTTCACTCAAAAAATACCCAAATTTTTTAAAATTCCAAAATTCTCAATTCAAAACCTAACTCCCAAAATTTTCATTTTTGAGGTAGAAAATGCTTCATTTGTGTTAGTTTAATTAATTAATTGAATTGAATTTGGATTTTGATCTTTGATTGGATTCGATTTGGTTTTATGCAGGGATTTGGGAAATGACATCTAGTGCCGGAACGTGTGAAGCTTGAGTTTCTCATGACCTCAAATCCACAAATAATTACAGTAAGTATTTATTAATTTATTAATTATTTTACCATTTTTTATATTAATTATTTAATTTTCTAACTAATAGTAATTTTAATGATAGTCTAGTTTGAATTTTTGTGTATTTATTATTTCGCCATTTAAATTACAGTGACTTCAATTCGATCATTATTAGAATAATTTTGTTCGTACTGAGTTAGTGTACTCAAATTTGCACTTTACCTTACTTGCAATTGCTACTTGCAAGTGTATAAATCCTAAGCTAATTTTAGTGTGTTACAGTTTTAAAGTACAACATGCAAGGTAAAATACAAATACTCTTAAGCATTTTTCCAATTTTTCGTTCAGCTCGTTTAACTTTCCTTTAAAATACTAGTTGTAGTTCAAGAGAGGAAAGTGTCCTGTTTTTAGATTCTGAAGTTGACACAATTGCTGTTTCAGGAGCAGCATAGGCGGTAGGAATTGCGTCACTAAGCTGAATTAAAGACACAAGAAAATAGTTTAGTCCTGTGATGGGTAACTCTTCAGGATTTTGACTGTCTGTTAAAACATCATTCTGAAAAGTAAAAAGAAAAAGAAAAAGTGCATAGAAAGAGCAAATCGAAAGATTGAATGAGCTACCACTTGCTCTTGGAAACAAAGCAATTTCCCCATCTCCATGGCAGTCGAGGAACTTTGGTTTAGGGTAGGATCCTCCTACACTCAGAGTGTTGAGGTGGACATATTATAATCAAGTTAAGAAATGTGTTTCGTGATGAAAGGTGGAAGAAGTACCTTATCCTAGTCTGCAATTGCACGAGAATGCTGCTATGTTGAGGGAATTTGGCTCATCTTATGTTCAGGTAAGAGACCTTTGAAAACAGGTTCGGAGAAGTGATCTTTGCAGGAATCTGAAGCCGGCCTTCCACACACATTGACACTCTGCTCAGTTGAAGATGGAGGAATGATTTTGTCCTGTGAGGGTACATTCATCGGATTCGTTATACGTATCATCTTGAATTAAAAGTATATAGAGCTTAGTCCAAAGTAAAAAAAGATAAGAACCTGATCAGTTGAGCAATCATCCATTTGTGCAATTCCTATATTCAAGTTTACTCATATATTTGCTTTGTATATCTATTTTGTAACATAGGCTTGTTTGTACCTTTAGAAATGTGTCATTCAGTGTGTTTTATGATATTACTTTTATTTCCAATGTAATGATTCTGAACACTCTTTTATCTTTAGTTTATTTTTTTCCTGCGACATTTTGTTATTAAGAGTGGGGGGTAAATGGCTCAAAGCAATTGTGATTAATGTCTGCATGCTAAAAGTAAATAAGTTTGAACTTGAGTGAAGTTCCTCTATAAGTTCTAAGCATGATTGACAGTGGGAGCAACTCCCTTGAGAGTTGACTGACCATAGCAAGCCATCTTTGGTTTTAATGGATCAGTGTTTACCCCAGTTCACGGTTGGCAGTCCATTCTTTGTTTTTCTGATTTGTGTGACTGTGTTATCTCCAACATTAACGACCATGATTATATTTAGCTTACTGGTATTGGAGTAGCATTTGGTTCAAACATGTTCCTTACCTGTCTATATGTTGGATTTCCATGATTTTAATAGCTTTTGGTGATTCTTCTCTGCATCAAAGAATCTGAAGAAATTAACCTACATTTCTCTATTATTCTATTATCTGCACGATAATTGCCATTGTTTGCATCATTTTAACACATTCTAACAGTTTTTCTGTCCATTCCACAGTTCTTTATGCATTTTTTGGTCTGCGGCTGCTTTATATTGCTTGGAGATCAGATTCAAAAGCATCCCAGAAAAAAGAAATTGAAGAAGTATGTTTAGCTGATACTCTTTATCTTGTCTTATTCAGTTATCATGTGCACAACAACAGCAAAACTGCAAGTTTGCTTCTACTGCTGCCTATTATATATTTGCACACTATCTTTTGATGCAAAAAAGTCATGTTACTTCTGTTGCTGCACATTTTACGTTTGTTGTTCAATCTCCTAATGAACTAGCAGAGAACTAAAAGGTGTTTGTTGGTTGTGAATGATTGTTCAAGTATATAATGACTTGGTTGAAATCAGGTTCCCATTTGAAGATTTTGATGTCTACGTGGACGAAGTACTAAAAACATAAAGGAATAGTTGGAATTGCAGTTTTGGGTTTTATTGCTATTTTGTTATGGACACTTTCCTTACACTGTGCACTTAATTGATTATGATGTCAGGCATTGATTGTCTTTTAGGTTCCTTGTCTTTGTAACTCATGGCCCTGAACTGTTCGTCCTTTGTTTTGTTTGACCTATGATGGTTCAAATTACCATATTAATTTGAGCTCTGCAGTACTCGATAGCTGGTAACTTTATGGGGGCTTTTGAAACTTAAGATTTTGATGTCCCCCTCTTTGTATTGACCTTGCCAGAGTTGGTATTATCTTTATCTAGAAGTTGCGTATCGTGTCTTCAGGTAGAAGAAAAACTCGAGTCTGGGCTGAGGGGGGATCGCAGTCAAATTGCAACAATTGCCGTAAGTCCTTTTTTTCATTCACTATTGTTGTTTAAAATTTTAGATTGTAGCTGCATGATTAGATTTCTACCCTTTGATGCATGCATCTTCATTTCTCATTTATTTTGGTTGTTTTGCTTATTTCTGAAGTTGGAGTCTTCTTTAACATCCGGATGTTTTGCATCTTTTTTAATTAGAATTGCATTCAATAAAAAGTTGTTGTGTCTACATCTTTGCCCCTTTTTGATTGATCTTTGGGATTTCATCTCCATAACTTGTTTACCTGACTGTTACAGAGGTGCCCATGTTGGTAATTTTGTGCACTAGTAGGCCCTTGGGGCTTTAGTTCGTTCTTCAATAAACTACATATATCACATGGTTACATAGGTTGTCTATTTTGATTCGATCGATTACGTACGGTTTCCTAACAAAAGTGCAGCAAAGATAAAGAATGAGGTGCTCTGGCCTAGAGTAGAGTTTCATCCCATACCACTATAGTATCCCAACTTTTATAATCCAATTTCATTTTTAAATATTTAGAGTAAACTATATCAGAGAAAATCCTTATATATATATTTTTCAATTATTTCAGCCCCTATAGTCTTAAAATTTGTAATATTTTATAATTTATTAAAGTTACAATTTTGACTTTTTTAAGACTTAAAAATTCAAAAATATATATATAAAAGAAATTATGAAAAATTTAGTCCAGTACCATATTTGTTATATTGTTTTTTGTCCAGATCCATATCAAAATCCATGTAAAAGATTGTGTGGATTGAGCTAACTAAGATTACTATCCGAATCTAGTAATAATACTCCTCTCAATCGGTTAGTTTGGTATTTTTGGGTGAATTTGAGTTATATATTTAGTTGGAATCTCAATTTCAAATCCACAAATTAATTCCAATTTTTGCAATCGGAATTGATATCAAAATCCGCATAAACCTCTCAATAATGTTAAATGCTAAAAATTGGAAAACACTCCGAGTAGTATTTGTTAGATGAGAGCTAACGGAAATTATTGTTTTTTTACTAAAAGAAATAATAGTAAAAAATAATTATTTAGATGAGGTTTTGGAGCTTACAACTTAATTTACTAAAAGAAATTAGTAGTAAAAGGAGATGCACATCAACATATTCAAAATACGGAAATCCCGCAAATCTAAATCATCACACAATTCATTTCATTTCTTAAATAACCAATTACTTACCCCACCTTAGGCCAATTACCACCACCCTATGTTGGTGGGGATGTGTTGCACCTTTGATTTCCAATTCTTGATTCCTTCTTCATAACTGTCTTTCAATCTGAAACGAACTCCCAACAACTCCAACTTTTGAAGGTTTGTCAAGTGTTCAATACCTTCAGGCAATTCACCCAGATTCCTGCAACCACAAATCCTCAAACTCTCCATGTGTGGCATCGCCCCCTTCTCAAAAATAACTTTTTTCGAATTGAATAAACTAATCAAAGATAATTGCTTCAACTTTGCAAAGCCACCACAAAAGTGCAGTACTTCTTCATCAAAACTACAGTCTTCGAGTTCAAGGCTAACCAAATTTTCAAGTGCTGCAATCCGAGTGAGTTGATCTCCACTTACAGTAAAACCGTTCAAGGTCATATGTTGGATATAGTGAAGTGAGTCAAACCAATGTGACTGAAATCTCACTCGCAGGACCAAATTAACTTTCTTAAGGTTGAGAGGTAGGATGATCAAATTCTCAATGCCTACCAATTTTATACGTAGAACAAAGCGTTGCAGGAGTTTCAACTGACCTAACGCCTCCCAATTTTTTCGCCTCTCCTCCAAATTTTCACCGTCATGACACACATACATATCAAGTCTTGTGAGTTGCGTCAAGGTTCCGAGTTGTCTCAGCATCTCACCTTTATCAATGCGGAACCCAGTTAGGACTTGCAACTTATTTAGCTTACTAATATCAAATGTTATTCGGATCTCACAATTCCAATAGGGCACCAGGATTAGATGACGCAACTTTCGCAACTTGCTTACTTCTTCAGGGAGTCCAATTATAGATGTTCCAGAGATATAGATGTCCAACGTTTGAAGGTTAAGAAGTCTCCCAATGGAACTTGGAAGCTTTTTTATGTAGTGTCCTTTTAACCTCAAATACCTTAAGTTAAAAAAAATCCCTACTTCATCTGGCAGTTCACTAGTACTTTCTAGATCTAACAACCTCAGCATCTTAAATTTGAGGTGATGTTCTCTCCAAAAAAATGAACACCCAAGCACGCTAAGGGAGCGGACTCGAGTCATATCACTGTATGGTAATTTTAATTTGGGTGACATTGAATAGACCAGCAGTAAGCTTCATTTATTGCTTCCCTCCCATCACAAACACCACAAAACTTCTCCTTCTTTGCTATTTCTAAAGCAAAATCACGCATCACGTCGTGCATCTTAATTACTTTTGGCCTTCCACTCACATTTCTCGTCTCAACAAGAAGCATGCTCCGAAAAACCAACTCCGAAAGCCACAATTCTGCCTCCTCTTCAGGGGTCTTTTTGTCACCACCTTCCACAAACCCCTCTGCTATCCACCGTCTAATAAGCCTTTTCCGCTTGATGGGATAGTCCTCCGGGAAAAGACAACAGTACAAGAAACAGTGCTTCAGCGAATAAGGCAACCCACTGAAACTCAGCCTCAAAATGCTCTTCACAACATCCATGGCTGGATTCTTGAACAATCTTTCGTGGACATCAATCCACTCTTCTTTCTTCTTTTTGGAAGACATATGACCTCCCAAAGTCACCAACGCTAGAGGTAGGCCTCCGCACTTATTCACCAGTTCCCGAGCCAACGAATCCAACTCTTGTGGGCAGGTTTTGTTTGGATGATCTACGAAAGCTTTCAGGGAAAATAGGTTCCATGACTCACTCTCTTCCAGCAGTCCAACAGGGAGCTTATAGGATTTAACATCAGACGGAGAAGGAGCATTCCTTTCATCTCGAGTTGTGAGCATGATCCTGCTCCCAACTCCATCTTCAGGAAGTGCAACTTCCATTTGCTTCCAAAGATCTGTATCCCACACATCATCCAATACAATTAGGTATCTTTTCCCCTTCAAACAATCCCGTAGCGTCTCAACCAATTCTCTGTAGCTCTTCTTTTCCTCTCTATTTACGTTGTCAAACTTTCCGATCAAGTTTCTGAGTAACTCATTGACTGTATAAGTTTGGGAGACGGTAATCCATGCAGAAAAATCAAACCCACCTCTTTGATTCTCATAAATCTTAGAAATAAATGTGGTTTTACCTGCCCCGCCCATTCCAAACACCGATATAGCAACTCGGAGTGGTTCAGTATCTGTCAGCAGCCATTGCTTCACTGCCTCAGTTTCTTTGTTTCATTTGCTAGAACTTCACCTAGTTTTCCAATCAACTCTCCAACTCCAGGTATGTCCATGCTGCCCTTCTTTAATTTCTACACGTATTTGCAACTTCATTAATATCACATAGCTCTCCAGCAATACATAATTTCTCATATTTATTACTGTTATATACATGAGAAAAAAAGTACACTTATGTTAATTTTCAATTTAATTAACTTATTGCATTAAAAGTGGGGAACTTACATGTTTTATGATTGTCTTTGCAGATGTGTTATTAGGGGAGCTCAAATAAATATACCAAATTAATTAAATAATCATTTTTTCTCACACACCATCTTTTTATAGTAAAAAGGAATTAATTTTTAAGGAATTGATTAGTATTACAACATTCAACATTCATGGATATAATGTTAATTTCTCACTATAATCATTTTCTCAGGAGAGTGATTCCCGTGATTGAGGAGAAAATTAAATTATTGTATTTGGATATCATTTAAGATTCTTTAAAAAATCATTTTTGTGTTTGTTTTGTACTCAAAAATTTTATAGGAAAGTAAGAAAAACAATATATTCTTAAATAATAATAATTTATTTAATTTTCAGTTATGTTTATATAATTTTAGTTTAAACACCCTTTTTTGTCCCTACAATTGCTATTTCTCCCTAATTAAGTCCTCAGGTTTAGAAGATCTCTAGCTAATTAATGTTTACGTTTCTTAAATGATCTGTAGCCTACTTATTTTTTTCTAAAATTTCTTGTTTTCTAAACATAGAAAAAATTAAAGTAGTATTAGACATGTTATTTTATTTATACATGGATAATAAATAAATATTATTTAATGACCGCACGGATTCATAAATATCACATTATCGATTGGACTTAAAATAAAATTCAGTCAACACTTGGCCGTATGGACCGATATTAAAGTGCTGTTTGGGGTTCAGGGTTTGGTACCCAAACCAACATTTGCAGGTTGAAAATGAATCATTAGTGTTTGGTAAACTCCAATCTTGGGGCTGAAAACTCAAATGTTGGACTCCAAACCCAGCAAATTTCGTCATTTTGGGGCTGCTCCAATTTGGGCCATTGGCCAATCCAGCATTTTCTTCAATTTCGGGATGGAGGGTCATTGATTTTTGGACAGAAATACCCTTCCTATTCTTGCTTAATTACGAACTTACCAAGTATATAATTTTGGAAAAAACTCTCACTCTCCTCATTCTCGTTCTCTTCATCCGAAATTAGGTTTTGCTCCTCCTCATTCTCCTCATCTTCATTCTCGTCAAGCGATGCCACAAGCCCGATCGGAAAGGTAATATACTCTGTCTCTCTCTTCTCGATTCGTTTAGAATCTGTTTTACTTTTCGGTGGATTGATTAATTCTGATCTTTACGGTTTCCTCTTTCTTCATTGATTTGATTTGCTTTTCTTTGATTTGCAATGTAGAGTTTACGAAGGTGGCGTTCCGTACGGCGATTGGGTTTGTACGCAAATGGTAAAACTTGAGTATTTTGAGTTTCATACGTGTTACTGACTCTGACTTGTATTTGATTATTTCCGTTCCAATATTTTCAGGTGATAGAGAGCATAAATAAGTGCGATGTGGATATTCGGTGAGAACTTTTTAGTAGTATACTGGTAAATTGAAAAAGATTGGTATCATCTTTCTTACTTCATAGCAAGCTAGAAAGAACACAGCATAGATCTGTAGTATTGTGTGGTTCCATCGATTTTTTGTGCTCTAGTTCTTTTCTATTTAATTCTGTGTTCCCATACTTCATCTTAGGTCGCCTCATCTTTGGATATCACTCTTTTATGAATTCTATAAATTGGAAAATGTTCTACTGTTGTTTAGCAGCTAGTGTCTGCATTTCATCTAGATGCATTTACAGAACAGTAACAGAGTTGCAGCTTGGTTAGTGGTGGAAACAGAGCTGTATTGGTCTAATTAGGACTGCTCAATTGCGTGTCTTATAGAACCCAAATTTGAAATGTGTGCTTTGTTAGTTGATGCTGTAGACTTCAGACCAAAGTTTCATGGCAGATAGTTATATGCTGTTCGTCATTCTTTTGTTGGATGAGAGTGGCTAATGAAAGAATGAAAAAACTTCCTATTTATGCTCATCTGTTTAGAGTATTGCAGTGGAACTAATTCTTTTTTTTCACGAGTCTGTTTTAATATTTATTTAATTTTTCTGTTCCTTTTTTCCATACAGCTTGCTGGTGGGACTGCATCGATGCAACAGTTAAAGGAACGTCTTGAGAAAGATTTGCTTGAGGTAGTTGTTTGCATGTTGTTGTATGTTTTCACGTGTGGGAATCTCATTTTGGTTGGAATTTCACTCCATCCAATAAAATTGTCAACCATTCAAGTTATGTACTGATACTGTTAGTTGTCATGAACATTGTAGGATGCATCATGTAGTTGGTTCCCTTTTTTTGTTGTCAACATGGGGATTGAGAAGTGAGAATCTCGTATATCAGGCTGTACTTGCTGTTTGATCTTCTTTTCTGGCCAGTGGGCAGGGAGGCTGTATTGACTAGTCATGTTGTATTTTTATTGTGCTATTGGTTCTAGGATGGCTTTGGTATTGGCTTTGGCGTTATTTTGCTGCTATAGGCATGATGGATGAATGTCTTCACGACACAACACACACTGCATCATAGGGATGGTCTTGTAATGGGAGTAAAATTTGTCAATTGAAATTGTTTGCTCGATTAATGTGCAGGTCAAACTTGAACCTAGAGTGGACAAAGGCAGCTAACAGGAATGCTTCCAAGGTCTGGAGGAGGAGAGAGTAGAATTTAGTGTCAAAGAAATGTTAGTAGTTGTTGATGTTTTGTAACTCAATAGCTAATAGTATGATGCTTAATAGGTAATTGATAATGATTTGTCTACTACCGAAGGATGTATGGCGGAGCAGCTCTTCTCGGATCAGTGTGCACGACGGTCCACGGTACCTGCAATGCGCCGGAAGGGGTCTCCGGCGGAAACACTCCGATGCTTCAGTCAGTAGGTGTACTGAAATTGGCAGAGTTTTGGCCAGTCAAGTCCGCTTACCTGCCTCCTTTGTGGGGGAGGTATTTATAGAAGAAAGGGGGCGTTCCTGCCCGAGTAAACGGGTACGGAGCTATCGCTCGCGTTAGGGTCTGTGATTCGCCCTTATCGTGATACGCTACCTCGGCGGTAGGTGTTTAGGTAGATATTGTCGGGGTAGGATAATGGCCGGAGCGTTAATCCTGACGCGTGGTTTCCTCTGGGGGTGAGATAACTCTTCGAGCCAAGCAGGAGGTCCGTGAGAGGAGCCGGTAGGGCCCCGTTAGCCTCTGTAGCGTTAGCCTTTGGGGAAGGTAGCGATCTTGTCCCTACCGTGGTGGTGTGAAACAGTAGCTATGCCTCTCCCCACCGGGTGATAGGCGAAAATACCCTTCCTTTTAGGTGGATTGTTATCATAAGCCCAACTGAAAATGAGCCCGAGTGTTTACCAAGGGCTAACGTTCCTTCTCTCTTGGAGAGTCCCTTTATGTACCGGGGTGGTTTTGCCTCAGAAAAATGGTCCTGACGGTTTTTTGTCAGGATCTATAAATCAGGGGTTTTTCTGTGCCAGTTTCTTCGCATTTTTCACGTTCTTTCTTTTCGTATTCCGCCATGGATGAACTGACTCGCAATTTCCTGATCTCCAAAACTCTGACCCTGAAGAATCTTACTGAGGGTGACATCGGCTTCCTGGAGAGGATGATCACCAAGACCTCCGAGGATGTCCTGGAGTTGCGGGGGGTGCTAACCCCTATTTTGTCTAGACAGCTGGGAATAACTCTGGAGGATTTTAATCCCCTAGAGAGTTTGGCGAAACTGGCCACTGTCAGTGCTCACCTCGATGTGGTGGCCTCGATGCTGCAGCAGAGGAAAGATCTGCTGGCCTGCTGCCTAAAGGGCATGAGAGCTTGCTCTTCCGAACTGACCTCCGTCGCTGACGCTTTAAGGGAGGTTCCCGTTGTGCCAGGGGAAGATGATGCGGGGTCCAATATTTGACCGCTGGCTCCGCTTCTTCTCATTGCTTTTCTTATGTTTCTTGTACATATTTGAATGCTAAGGCCACCTGGTCATAAATAAATAACTGTCTCTGCTTTTTCCCAAGTCTTCTCTCTCTTGCGTGGTTGCTTGCTTTATTGGTTGGAAATATTTGTCATGAGCCCAACTGAAAATGGGTCTTCCTCGGGACATTGTATTGTAGTGGTCGTGTTCCGGGGATTAGCAATGAATGCTCTGTCTTGACTGTTACAGGCCGTCTTTTCAGTGGCAGGTGGTTGGGCGGTTCTTTGGTGCCCTTTGATTGGTGCATTCGACGAGCAGACGCGCCTGTGACGGATCAGATTCTGCAATTGCAGTTATTTTTCCCAAGCGTCTTAATTGATTTTTCAGGGATCGGGATGCTCACTCGGCTATATAAGGGAGTTTGGTTTCCCTTTCCTGTTCATCTTCTTCCTTTTCCTTCTTTTTTGCTTTTGCAGGTGGCATGACAGATTTTTATTTCTTAAGTTCCATGGATCGTGACTCCTTGCCGACTCCCCCAACTTCGCCGAACTCAGATCATCCCCCTCCTTCGCCACCATGGAGGCCTCCGGTCCGCCGAAAGGGTCGTAAGAAGCAGGGGAAACGGACTTCCAAGACGCCCTTTGCGACGTTGGCTTCTTCTGGTTCTGCTACTCAAGAGGGTGGCAAACGTTTTCCTTCCCCTGACTGCTCGCTGAACGAGGATTTTCCCATCAGTGCTGGTGCGGGGTTAGCAGATTCGGGCGCCAAAGGAAAATCATGCCCGTCAGGGTCCTGCCTAGAAAGGGAGGCAGACCAGCCGGTCCCGAATGCTGACGGGAAGATGCCGTTCCTTGATGATGACGGGGTTTATCACCACGGCATTTATTGGCCTGATGAGGATTAGCCGTTTTGCATTGTACCCGCCTGTTGGCGTTTTATGAATAAAATAATACTTTCTATTTTTCCTTTTTTGTCGTTACTTCCGTTAGCCTGCTGGTTCTTGGTGCTAGCTAACGCAAGCGGTTGGACTGACTGAGGCAATTGCTTCGCGGTTACTCTGACCGGGTTAATACTGTCTCGCCCCTTTGGGGAGTCTCGACGAATAACTTCTCTTTTTTCAAATTTCTTTAATGCGCTTCCACGTGGCCAACTTCTTTTACACGAGTCTTCGCCCGATTGGTGACTCAATTAATACGGTGGCATTTTTATCCTTTAAGAGGGGCCGTTCTCCAATTTCTCAAAACTTTTGCCCTCACTTCGAATTTTCCTTCTTGTCTTCCTTCGTCCTCTTCTCCGAATACCTTTTCGGCCGCTCGTCACTGTCCGCCGATTTCTCTACGATTCTTCTCCTTTAAGGTATCAATTCGTCCCTTCTCAGATTTCCTTTTTTGTTGGTTTGCTATGGCTAGGAATAGACCTCGCCAGATTATCTCTAGGCCCATGGATCCCGAGGTTGCCCAATCACCGAGTATTTTTACCTGCGATGTGGTTCTGAAAGCCGAATTGGAGGAACATGGTATTACCTTTCCTCCTGGGCATGAGCCTTCTATTCCCGGAAGTGATATGCGGCTTCATAATCCAGGGTGGGGCCACTGTAGGCTTCTTTATTTTAAAATGTTCCTTTATGGTTTCCGCTTTCCCGTTCATGAGTCGATATTAACTCTGCTGCGGGAGTATAACCTTAATCCTGCCCAGATAACTCCTTCCTCTTGGTGTGCGGTTTATGCTTTTCTTCGCGCTTGCGAGTTGAAGAACATTTTTGCCCCATCTATCAATTTGTTTCGCAAATTCTTTAGCATGATTTGCTACAATTGTTTAATCGAGATTACTCCCCGGTGGGATGATGCGCTCTTGCAGTCATTTTGGCAACGTTTTCACGGCTTCAAGAAGGGTGTAGCTGATTGGAAGAGCAGCTTCTTTGTTCTGGAGCTACCGTCACGTTTGTGGCGTATCAATTTTAATCAGGAACTGCAGGTCCCGTTTGGACAAATCCCGCGATTTTGTCCAGAACTGAGTTGGACCAGGCTAACGCTTTGTTAGACGAGAATACCCACTACCGCATTCGTGCCTTTACTCTGTTCAAGCCTCTGGAAGAGTGCATTATGGGTGAGCCTATTTCTTTCCATGTTTTCTTTACTTTGGTCCTCGCCTACTTTGTTTGCTATAAGGAGCTAACGGTTGATTTCCAAGTGACGCTGGTACTCCTCTGAACGTAATACCGCTTCAAACTTTACCGGCCTCGCCTTCGGCCGAGGGCTCAAGTCGGGGTAGCGTTCCTCCTTCGAGGAAGAGAACTAAAACGGTTGCCCGGGGAGGGCGAAGGCCCGTTAGCTCTGTGCGAACTTCTCGTTTTGTGGAAAATTGGCTACCGGAGCGTCGCACGGGGACGGACTCTAGGCCTGTCGCAACGACAATAATTACTAGCGATGATGAGGATGCAGATGCTAAGTCAGACCTTTGCCATGCTTCTTCCCTTGCTGCTTCCCAGCGTCGGAAAAAACTTCGAGTGGCCACTAGTGGACAAGCTACCGGGACATCTCCTGTGGATGTGGCAACTGTTCCTACGCCTGCTGTTTTGTCTGAGGCGGGCGCCTCTCAGCCAACGGGAGCCGCTGAGGCGTTGGAAAAAACTTGTTCTTCTGAGGGAGATGGCCTACCGATGGAATGTCCTCCTCCCATATCTGACGCTCCCGATTCTCCGATTGCTCATTGTATTCCTGACGTAGTGGTCACACCTCCTGTGGTGGATTCGACTGCTGAGCTACCGCCTAAGGTTACTCCGCAGCTGTTTTTTACTCCTTTCAAGAGTATTTTTCCTCAGGGCTCTTCTCCGCCTCCCTCAATCAATCTTGGTCCTGACGGGGTCCCAGACTACCGTATGAATCTTGCAGGGTTTTGCTTTGATGCCCTTAGCGCTGTCGGGGTTCCCCAACCTTTTTCTCGAGATGAGTTTACTGCACCCTTGATAGGGGAGATGCTGGGTTCCAAAAAGGAGAAAGAGGAATTTCTTCAACTCCCTCCCTCGGCACGCTTTCGCCATGTTCTGAATGATTCTCTGGACTTTTTCCGCCATCTGAATTATCAATTCGAAATTCACGATCGCGAGTCCCGTAATTTTTCCAGCGCATTGTGTGTTGCAAGGGTGCAGCTAGAGAAGGCGGTGGAGCATTCTAGGTTGCTGACGCGCCTCTGTGAATCGTCCCAAAAGGAATTGGACAGAGAAAAATATATCGGGAAAGCCAAGGTAGAAGTTCTGGAGGCGGAATTGGACAGAGAAAAATCTATCGGGAAAGCCAAGGTGGAAGTTCTGGAGGCGGAATTGGCGCTAGAAAGGAAGAAGAATCTCTTTCTCCACGAAGAGGTACTTGCTCGAGATGAGGGGTCTGTTAGGGCGTCATTAAAGGAAGAGTTATGGAGGAAGAGGGTTCTGGAGGCCTTCGTTTCTGGGTTTGCCTCTCGTTTCAAAGGTAACCCTTCGGATCCGGCCCAGGTAGCTGATTACATGTCTATCGTGATGGGTGAGATTAGCAAAGGTGACAGCGGTTCTTCTGGCCCTTCGGGGGAGAAAGTCTGACGCTAGCGATGGTGCTGGGCTTTTCCTTGTTTTTCTTGTTGTTTTCTTTTGTTTATTTCTTGAAAACCATTCGAACATTGTTTCTCCTGTAATAATGCTGACGCTTTGTATCCTTTGTCGCACTGTATGATATTACCGTTTATTCCTTCTTTATCTTTTTGTGCCATCGCGCCGTTTGGCAAGGCCAGCGCTGCTTTTTATGTTTTTTAATCAATCCCTCTGTCCCTCATTTAGAAGCTGTTTGGGAGTCTGGGTTGGGTACCCAACCCAGCATTCCCAAACTGAAATGGGTTGAATGGTGTTTGGTAAACACCATTCAACCAATGAAAATCTGAAAATTTGGGTGGCCAACCCAGGAAAATACAAGGTAAGGGAATGGGCCAAATTTGGCCATTGGCAAGATGAGGAAAAGGGCCATTTGCGGGATGGAGGGGTTCATTTATTTGGACAAAAATAACCTCAGTATCCTTTGATAATTACGATCCATACCATATATTTAATGTTGAAAATTATCCTCATTTCCCTCATTCTCTCCCTCTCTCAAATTCTAGGGTTTGAGTTAACGCAAGCCGCTCACCATTCCTCCTCTCTTCTTCTTCCTCACGGAGGGCTTCCTCTCTCCTGACGGTCCGTTTCTTCAAGTCTTCTTCTTCTCCATCGCGCACGCTGTCCTTCTATAACTTCCCCAAAACCCTACTGTCCATCTTCGTTTACCATCCGTCGCTCAAAATGTCGAAGCGAGGTATTTATCCACTGGTTACGATCTCTCATTTTTTCTTCTCTTAAAACTACAAGTTTTGTTGTTGTGGTGCTAATTTAAACTTTTGTTGCAGGACGCGGAGGATCTGCCGGCAACGCGGAGGATCCTTCAGCTTGCGTTGGCGACATGGTCATGGCCACTGTTAAGAAAGGAAAGCCTGATCTCAGGAAGAAGGTCATGCCAGCTGTCATCGTCCGTCAGCGCAAGCCCTGGCGCCGAAAGGATGGTGTCTTCATGTACTTCGAAGGTATGCAGCTATTAAAAGCTTAGTAGGCCCTTGTTTTGCTGTTATAGTGGCTTAGTTGGTGCTTGCTTTGCTGGTATATTGGTGGCTTTATTTGCAATGTGATAGGATGCTTACTCTCGATACTAGCTATAGGTAATCTGATAATTATCGAATGGGATGACCTATATTTTGTTGTGATTTGGTACATATGTCTAAAATGTGTCTGAAATGTTGAGTTGTTGGTCTGATTCGGTTTTGCTGGTGATGTGGTGTTGAGGATTTGACTAGGTTTCTCTGCACTTCCCATAACCAGCAATATTGAATTTACCCAAATCCTACCCCTTCCCGGGCAGTATTTTGTTTGTTGTCCCTGTCAAGGTTGGGATAGCCTTTGACCCTGTTTTTATATTTGACTCAGGCGATTTTGTTAATATGGTGGTACCACACATAATATCAGACATAAGTCATGTTTCCTCCAAAATGTTAGTTGGTTGAGAGAGTTACATGTCTGGTAAATTGACCTCTGTTTCTATCGTTACAGATTTGCTGAACTTTAATTGGCTCATCTGCTCCATTTAGACCCTACACTTGTTTTTTTGAATGATCAGTTTTGATTTGTGTAATGTTTGCATTTATGCTTGGTGAGTTTTATTGCTACTTGTTAATAGTTAGTTTTACATGACCAGTCATAAGTCATGTATCCTCTGTAATATTTGTTGGTTGGTACAGTTACATGCCTGGTCAATCGACTTGTGTCCCTCGTTACAGATTTTCTCTTTTAAATGGGCTATCTGCTACATTTGGACCCTATATACGAAGCATACATACAGTTTGCTGTTTTGCACCGTAATATTATTCTTCAACGTTAGCTGTTGGTTTTTTCTATGGTGTCTTTAGATGCAATGTGTGCTCCTTGAATGGCAATGACTCTATGCATCTGGTCTAGATGATAGCTGTATTGTGTTTCTTTTGTCATATCTGAATCAATTCTGGTTTCTTTTCCAGATAATGCTGGAGTCATTGTCAATCCCAAGGGAGAAATGAAAGGTACAGGAATTTTTAGCCTTTGGGATTTTTGTGCTTTCAATAGCTTACTGCTTAATGACCTTGCTCACTGGTTGCTGTTTGTTGTAGGTTCTGCCATTACTGGTCCAATAGGAAAGGAGTGTGCTGATCTGTGGCCTAGGATTGCTAGTGCAGCCAATGCCATTGTTTAGGGGTCACATCTTGGTTTTAGAGTCACAACTCTCATCAGTTGTCTTATCTTTCTTGGTATAACTGTGTAGGCTTGCTTTTAAGACCTCTGAATCTGTTTGTGTTTTGATGTTACATGAAGTGGATAATTGTTTTGATTTGCTTAGAAGAGAGAACCTTAGATCAGCCACAATTGACAATCTTGTGGATGTTGGGTATCATGGATGGACCAGTCTCATATTAAGGTCAGTCTTCCTCCTCCTAGTTCGAGCATCGCCTGATTTTTTGTTTCTTGTTTCACGACACTAGTTTTTTGTTTCGATACAGGGGCTCTGCTGATGAAGTATCTAATGTACAAATATACAAGGCCAACGCGAGGAAACAACTGATCAGCCAAGGATATCGCATTTGGGGCATTCTAGGAGATCAATACAGCAGTTTTGAAGGGCTTCCTAGTACACAAAGGGCATTCAAACTTCCAAATCCAATGTACTATATGTCTCTTGAAATCACGTCAATGTGTGTTGCTCTGTTTCTTGTCATGTCTGAGAACCAAAACACCTTCCTTATAATGTTCTAATGAGAGCCATTTTCATATTTTTATCATCTGAATCTAATAAATAGACACCACTCCATGTATAATAGAGCCGAGTTAATATTCAGACGTACAAACAGCAAAGTTAACTATGACATTATTAAAATGGTTCCATACCATGAGTACTGCATTTTTTTAGGTTTCCACATTTGAGTTTATATACTTATAAAAGCTTTATAAGGAAGAACAGATCACTTTTGAAGCGAATAATAGTCAAATGTTGCCGATGAGTGATGTTCGTAACTCAATTGCTAACAGCTTAATGCTTAATACGTAATTTTATTTTATTTTAATTTAGTTTTTAAGCAATGCAACGTGTAAGTCACAATGTCTTATTTATGGTATATAGATCAATTTTATTAGATGTTAGATTATAAATAAATTGATTAAAAATATATATAAAGATTAAAAAAAAAAATTAAACACTTAAAATGAATTATGCCCTTTATGGTCATTTTACATCCAAACCATAGTTTCGGAAAACTGGACTACCAAACAGCACCCTCCGTTTCCCAAATATCGTTTTCCCACTGAATTTTTACAATTATTTTACCAAACAGCACCCTCCGTTTCCCAGATGTTGTTTTCCCACTGAACATTTCTCCACTGACCATTTCCCCACTAAACTGGACTGCCAAACAGACCCTTAATGCGACTTGAAGGGTAATGATGAAAGAAGACACGTGTCCTTCCTCAGAGGGGCGTTTGGAGCAAGCGTCTCCTAGGGAGTTGCAAATGCAGAGGCGTTTCGTCCTTATTTCAAATTTGCACCTTCTGGCGCGTGCCTTACTTTATGACGTGTTGCTTCGCCACGTGTCTGCTGCTGACTGGTCGCCCTTTCAGGGTTATATCTATTGTTTCTTCTACCCCTTTTTCTTTTTCCATCTTTCCCTTATACGCTATTTCGTCTTTGGATAAATACTTTGCGCCGCTCTCTCTTTCTGGTTCAAGACTCCTCGCATTCTCTTTCACGAAGGTACAAGGTACACATCCTTTTTCTTTTCTCTTTGTTTCTTCCTTGTTGGCCATGGCTAGAACTAAGAAATCCTCTGAAGAAGGAGATCCTCAAAGGTCCTCCGAGGAAGAAGTAATTGATACCACTCCCACTTCTTTGTACACACTGCCTTTAATTAATCGTAGGCTTGCTGGGTTTTCTACGATTTCCCAAGGAATATCCCGTGCATCCTGCTTCTGAATCGCTCCGATTGAACAGCATTTTTCCCGGAAATAGCAGAATGCTGTATGCTAAGCTCTTCGATCATGGGTTTCGTCTCCCTCTTGATCCGCTTGTAAAATTGTTGTTGGCTGATTCTGATTTGGCTCCGGCTCAGTTGAGTCCTAACGCGATTTGCGTTGTTAGTGCTTTTGCCGCACTGTGTCGTTTCAAGGGAATAGAATCTCCCACCTTAGCGTTGCTTCATGACATTTTCCAATTGTATTCCCGTAAAGGGGTGATATCGATATCGCCTCGCTACGAAGACGGTTCCTTGAAGCCCTTTACTTGGAAACTAATGGGCATTGAGTCTTCCATTCCTCACTAGAAAGAGAAATTTTTTATTGTTGATCTGCCTGAGCCGTTGTGGAGGACTGGCTTCAACAAAACAATTAAAGATGGGGCTTGGGGTCATCGGAAACCCCTTTCCGACCCGGAGGATGGCTGGTTGAAGACGCTGCTTCAATTTGATTTTAGCGTTGATGCCCGAAAAGTGGCCAACGGGTTGCCCGTGGAACAGTGCAAGAAGGGTGAGCGTTTGACCTTTTTTCTTTTGCGTTGTCAAGAAGTACTAACGCTAACGTTTTGTGTTTGTGCAGTGCCTCCGCCTGGTTGGGAGCCTGAGTATTTCCGAAGGAGGAGGAAACAGGAGGCGAAAAAGAAAGCTGTCACTGAAGCTAGGGCTGCTGCTGCCGCTGCTGCTAACGCTGAGGGAGGGGAGGCCACTACTACCGCTAGCGTTACGGGCCCTCGGGTTGTAAGACAGAAACGGCCTAGGAAAGCACGTGTTGCCCCATCCATTTCGTCCCAGACCGTTGTCTCTTCAGAGGCTACGGTTGAACCGATTCCTGTTGGGATTCCTCTTGCATCCTCCACCACTTAGGTGAACACACATTTTTTTTTTTTTTTTTTTAAAACTTTAGTCTTTCTTTTTTGCGCCGTTTCCTTATCACGTTCTGCGTTACTTAGGAAGTCGTTGCTGCTTTTATCCCTTCTACCTCCCAAGGAGATATGGGTATCGCTGATGTCCTTCGCGAGCGTCAGAAGAAGGCTCGCTATGATCTCCCGAATAGTCCTTCTTCCTCGGCCGCCAATCGTAGTTCGAGTGCCCTTGGGGGCGAGGGTGTATCTGCTGATCAATCGGAACCTGTTGATTTTGGCGGTCAACCCCATGTGCCTCCTGGTTCTCCTATCCATTCCGCGCACACCCCAACGGGCTATGATTCTGATGCCCTTAATCCTGAGGTGCCCGGAGGCAATGAGGTCTCGATGCCTAACGCGGAGGGCCTCTCTAGCCGGCCAGCTTCTCCTGGTGCGTTGTTCTTTGTTCCGATGCCTCATCCACCTATTGTGAGGGGTGGGCCCGCTCCTGCCTTAATGGCTGGTATCTCTCCCTATGATCCTCCTCTCATGCCGACTCATCACGTTAGCTTGCGCTCCTTTAGGGACAGTATTCTGCAGTTTCCTGCTGATGCTGATCATGAGACCTTGATTTCCTCTACCGCTTATCTGGTAGCAGAGATTTTGTCTCTTCCAAGAGAGAAGGATGCCTTTGTGGCTCGGAGCGAGCAGGGGCGTATCAATTTCCTTCGCTCTTAGGCGTTTTCTATGCTTTTCCATCTTCACTATATGGATGAAGAGAATGCCAGAGCTGCAGCTAACGGGCGAGGAGAGATAAACAGGCTGTTGGAAGAGCGACAACGTCTTGAAAATGCCCTTGCTGCTGCCAACGAAAGTATGGAGACTGCTCAGGGAGAGGCTATCGCGGTCAAACAAGAGTTGGAGGCCGCTAAGTTAGCTTTGGAGGAAGAGAAGAGACAACGTGCTGATCTGGCCCTACGCCTCTCTCAGGAGGAGGATAGCCTGCGCCTGGAGAGACAGAGGAATGCTGAGCTTTCTGCCGATTCCTCCCTTAACGCTGAGAAGAACCGTTGGTACTTTGAGCAGGGTGGGGGAATCATGTCAGAAGCCGTGATGCATCATTATGGAGTTGAGGAGCTCCGTATTGAAGATCTCTCTGCGTATTTTGACAAGAGAGCCTCCTCCATTACTGATAGCGGTTTCTATCAGTGGAAGGCTGCTCAGCAAGGAGGGGCCAACGCGCCGCCCAATCTGTAGACCTTTTGTTGTTTAGATATTTTACATTTTTGTGGCTGACGGGCCCGTCTATATTTTTTACTTCAAACAATATGGGCCTTGACTTGGCTAATCCACTCTTTTTGGATAGAAGTTTTTTATCTGCTTTTCTTCATAATGCCGTTTGATCACTTGTCCGCACGGGACGTTTGGCGTTAGGTTTCCACAGACGCATGGTTTCGCGTTGTATCCCGTTAGCTTTTCATCAGCTGCATTCAAGTAGCATGTCCATTACATCCTTCGATAGTCTCTCTGAGTGTAAATCAGCGTTGCTTCCGCATCTGCTGCACTTATATTCCTGCCGTCCCTCGTTGTCAGAGGGGGCTTTACATCTGTCTCAACGTTGTTGTTGCAGTATAGTCACCTTTCCGTCATCGTTTCACCGGGTATCAACCGCGCGGCTACTAGTTAGGATTTCTTTGTTTCTTTTCGCCAGAGATAGGCTCCAATATCGCTTCGCCGGGTATCAATTGCGCGGCTACTAGTTAGGATTTCTTTTGTTTCTTTTCCGCCACAGATAGGCTCCAACATCGCTTCGCCGGGTATCAACCGCGCGGCTACTAGTTAGAATTTCTTTTGTTTCTTTTCCGCCACAGATAGGCTCCAACATCGCTTCACCGGGTATCAACCGCGCGGCTACTAGTTGGGATGTCTTTGTTTCCTTTCGCCACAGATAGGCTCCAACATCGCTTCACCGGGTATCAACCGCGCGGCTACTAGTTGGGATGTCTTTGTTTCCTTTCACCACAAATAGGCTTTGGGGAGTGCCTCGTCTTAGTGAGCTGTCTGATCAGGACCAGCCATCACAAGGATAGGACTTTTCACCCCCAAGCGTTGTACCTCGTCTCTATGGGCCGTCTATGTGAGCACGGTTACCACAAGGATAGGATTTTCACTTCCAGGATGGAGTTGGTCTCTCCTTGGGGCGTGCCTCTCCTTATGGGGTTACCATAAGAATAGGATTTCACTCCCAAGGATTCCGGGGCGTGCCTCATCTTAACGGGCCGTCTATGTGAGCACGGTTGCCGCAAGGATAGGATTTTCACTCCGGGGAGCCGTTTGGGGTCGTGCCTCGTCTTAATGGTCCGTCTATGTGAGCACGGTTACCACAAGGATAGGATTTTCACTCCCAAACGCCTTGTTATGCCAGGGAGTGCCTCGTCTTAATGAGCTGTCTGATCAGGACCAACCATCATAAGGATAGGATTTTCACCCCTGGCATTCTTCGCTACCTGCATATTACCAGTAGCAAACGCACGGTGAATATCTCAATATTCATTTATTAGAATAACTTTGATGTTACCCGATTAGCTCCTGGCGTGGTATAGCCTCAACCGAGCGATGTTCCAAGAGTTTTGCAGGGGCGTTCCCTCGAGCGTTTCCAGATGGTATGCTCCTTTTCCCACAATGCGGGTGACACGATACGGTCCATCCCAGTTTGGGCTGAGCTTTCCCATACGTTGTCCTGCTGCCCGTCTGTCTCTGAGCACTAAATCTCTGGTTTTGAGCAATCGCTCCCTCACTTGCCGGTTGTGATATTGTGCCATTTTCCTTTTGTAGTGCAGGGTTTTCAGGAGGGTTTCCTCGTGTGTTTCTGGTAGAGTATCGAGGTTAGCTCGTAACCTTTCTTCATTGTTTTCTTCTTTGAAGTGAGCCACCCGGAGGCTCATCATGCCAATCTCGACTGGTGTGACAGCTTCGGTTCTGAATGCTAACGCGAACGGGGTCTCTCCCGTGCTGGCCTTGACAGTCATGCGGTAGGCCCATAGTACATATGGCAATTCGTCTAGCCATTTCTTCTTGGATCCTTCCAAGTTTCTTTTGATGCCACTAAGGATGCTGCGGTTAGTTACTTCCGCCTGGCCGATGGTTTGGGGATGTGCCACAGAGGAGAATCTTTGCTCTATCTGGAACTCTGCACATTGATCCCTGAAGAACTGGCTCGTAAATTGTGTCCCGTTGTCGCTAACTAGCACGCGTGGTACTCCAAATCGTATGATGACTTGGTGTTTGAAGAAACGCCAAATTTTTTCGGTGGTAATGGTGGCTAACGCCTCAGCTTCAGCCCACTTTGTGAAGTAGTCTACCGCTACGACCACGAATTTTAACTGAGATCTAGCCTTTGGAAACGGGCCCAGGATGTCAATCCCCCATTTTGCAAACGGGCACGGTGCGACTATTTCTGAAATTGGCACAGCAGGTTTTCGAGGAATCTTAGCATATTCCTGGCATTTCTGACAGGTTCTGACGAAGTTATGACAGTCTCGTCGAATGGTGGGCAAGTAAAATCCCGACCGAAAGACTTGGGCTGCCAGGGTGCCGCTAGCAATGTGCATGCCACATATCCCTTCGTGAATTTCACGTAACACATGTAAGCCTTCATGCTCCGTTATGCATTTAGCGGTCGGATGGGAGAAACATCTTCGTATTAACTCTCCGTTATAATATGTGCATCGTGCTGCCCGTTTTAGGACTTTCTTCTTCTCTGTATGGTCTCCCGGTAGTTTATCATGTTTCAGATATTTTATCACTGGGATCCTCCAATCATTTTCCATTTCTTCCACACAGAGCGATGCCTGTTCTTCCATGAAAGAAGGTGTAGGCAGTTCTCCATAGCGCACGTCACTGGGTACTGAGGCTTCCGGATTGGCTGCCATCTTGGCGAGGCTATCGGCCTCTTCATTGTTTTCTCTAGGAATGTGCTCAAAGGTGACCAGGGTGCCTTTTTCCTATATTTTTGACAGCTCATGCTTCACTTTGGCTAAGTATTGGGCCATGATGGGTTCTCTGGCTTGGGAGTTCCCTAGAACCTGATCCATTATTAGCTTGGAATCTCCTCGGATCTTTAAACGTGTTCTGTCTTCCTTCTCCCCACCGGGAGTGGTTCCGATAGAGAAACTGTTTCCAATTCTGAGTCCTGCCAGCAGCGCTTCGTATTCAGCCGCATTGTTGGACAATGGCTGCAGGATTCTGATGGCGTATCGCATCTCCAGGCCATTTGGTCCAACTAAGAAAACTCCTGCGCCCGCTAATTCTTGGTTTTTTGCTCCATCCATGTGGATGATCCACGTATCTGTATATGTCTCCGGAGACGGTAGGCATGGACTTTCTGCTTCTTCCTCCAATAAATCTGTCTTTGTGTCCTTTGTGAATGTGCACTCAGCTATAAAGTCAGCTAACGCTTGGGCCTTAACGGCTGGTCTAGCTTTGTATTGCAGCCCGTATTGTTCGAGCTCGATAGCCCAAATTAGCATTCTTCCTGAAGATTCAGGTTTTCTGAAGATTCTTCTCAATGGCTGGTCCGTGAGTACAATGACGGGGTAGGCTTGGAAGTATCGATCCATCTTTCTCGTGGCTTGCACTAGAGCGAGTGCTATCTTCTCGATAGGAGCGTATCGCAGTTCGGCATCTTTCAATATGTGACTCACGAAGAATACAGGACGATGCACGTGCCCTTCACTTCGCACAAGGACGGCGCTGACTACCTCGTCAGCTATTCCCAAATATAGATATAATTCGTTGCCGGGCTCAGGCCTCGTCAGCACTAAATCTGATGATAGGTAAGCTTTTAGTCCTGCGAACGCTTTCTCACATTCCTCTGTCCATCCGAAAGGAGCCTTGTTGCGGATGACTTTGAAGAAAGGCAAACATCTCTCGCCTTGCTTAGATATGAATCGCCCCAACGTAATGATGCGCCCGGTTAACTTCTGTATCTCTTTGACAGTTCGCGGGGATATCATATCCTGGATGGCTTTTATCTTTGACGGGTTGGGTTGGATGCCCTTCTGGCTGACCACATAGCCCAGGAATTTTCCCGTTTGGAATGCGAACATGCACTTCCGCGGGTTTAACTTCATCTTGTGTTTTCTCATCACATTGAAAACTTCTTGCAAGTCAGCGAGGTGCTCTCTGAAACTCCGACTTTTGATCAGGATGTCGTCTACGTAGGCCTCTACATTTCTCCCGATTTGATTTTCAAAAACTTTGTTTGCCATTCGCTGAAATGTTGCACCAGCATTCTTTAGCCCAAACGGCATTGCAGTATAGCAGTATGTAGCTCTAGGAGTAATGAAGGCAGTTTTTTCTTCGTCCTCTACGGCCATAGGGATTTGGTGATATCCGGAATTCGCATCTAGGGAGCTTAGATAAGCATACCCAGCGGTTTGATCGACTAACTGATCTATTCGCGGAAGGGGATAGCAGTCCTTGGGACAGGCATTATTTAGGTCAGTAAAGTCGATGCACATGCGCCAGTCCCCGTTAGGCTTTGGGACTAAGACAGGATTGGCTAGCCAGGTCGGGTACTGGACTTCTCGAATGAACCTCGCCTCTGTGAGCTTTAGAAACTCCTTTTCGATGGCTGCTATCTTTTCCGATGAAAAGGCACGTCGCCTTTGTTGAACAGGCTTGGCGTCAGGACTAACGTTCAGCCGATGTTCTGCGACTTCCCGAGAGATTCCGGGCATGTCTGCTGGTTTCCACGCAAACTCTCCCTTGCATTTCCTCAACAGCCGGATTAATTGCGCGTTCTCTTCAAGGCTTAGTTTCTCACTGGCTAAGAGATTCGTTTCACTATCCTTACCGATAGGGATTGATACCATCTGATCTAGCGGCTGAGTGCGCTTTTCTTCTTTATCATCGAAAGGATCCTCTGCCACGCAAACGTAGCGATCATAACTCCTTTGAGTCATAAGTAAGTAGCATTCGGCTGCCAACTTTTGGTCCCCTTTGATTGAGACCACGCCGTCCCATGAGGGATATTCATCCGCAGGTGTTTTTGAGATATGGCCACTCCAAAACGATTAAGGAATGGTCGCCCCAAAATGGCGTTATACGGTAACGTTAGGTCTACAACCAGAAATAGTAGCTCTTCGGAGCGTTTGAATGTGTCTTCTCGGAAGTACACCGGCAGGGATGTTATTCCGACTACCGGAATTGGTACTCCATCGATCCCAATGATAGGCCTCGTGCAAGGCGATAGCTCACCATCAGGTCGTTTCATCAAGTTGTACGCTTCTAATGAAAATAGATTCACTGCACTCCCGTTATCGACAAGGGTCCTTCTTACCCCATGACTTCCAATGACGGGCGTCACAACCATCGCGTCATTATGCAGGAAAACGATGCCTTTTTCGTCCTCCTCTGAGAAAGACAATATCATTCTGTCTAAGGCGCTTATCGCCTCGATTTTCGTTTGCGCGTTCTCCCGTTTGCGCTTTTCTCCGGGGTTGGGCGTTTGCGGCGTAATTTCCTCGCAATAGGGTGCTCCCCCTGCAATGATATTTATCATGGGCATTTGGTCGCTATCGATAGCGAGCACTTCTCTATTTGGCCCGAGGGGAACTGCGTTAGCCCCTGTAGCGTGCGAGGGCGCTTGCCTCTGCTCAGTTGTATTTCCAGTTGGGTTGTTTCTGGCTTCCTCCCTGGCCTTTGTGGCAAATTCCCCAAGGTAGCCCTCTTCGACCAATCGCTCTATATCCGATTTTAACTCTCTGCATACATCCGTTGAGTGTCCCTTGACCTTATGGAATTTGCAGTATGCATTTTCTCTTCCTCCCATGATTACTCCTGGTTTCACGGGAGCTGGGTAACGGATAGGCAGATTTCTCTGTTGGACTATTGCTAAGATCTCCGCCCTTGGGAGTATGAGAGATGGGAGGTCAGGATCGTATATCCGGCCCTTTGGCGGGTTCGTTTGCTTCCGAGTGGGGGATCCTCCAGACCTTCCTTTTGAGAAATTGCCTCTCTGCCGGTTAGAAGTCTTGGTGTTATGTTCTTTCCGCTGCCCAGGATCCTCGGTGGGTTTAGCGTCAGGGGCATTGCTGTTCAAGACGTTAGGGGCCACATATGGGTCCGCCGGCATGCCTCAGATCCATTCTCTATTTTCTTCCTCTTCCATTCTCGCATAGTTATGCGCTTTCAACCTCAATGCATCCAGGGTCGTTGGGGGGTCCACCGTTAGCGTATCTTTCAGTTTACTGTATCGACAATTGCGTTTCAGGGCCTCAATCGCAAAATCGATAGTGACCCCCGGGGTTAGGGACATTTCAAGATCAAATCGTCCTAAGAAATAGTTCAACGATTCTTGTGGTTTTCGATGGATATCGAACAGCGCAGCTGCTGACTTTCTGATAGGAATAGCCGTGCTAAACCGACTTTTGAATTTTTCTTCCAGCTGAGAAAAATTATCGATAGACCCGGCGGGGAGGCCCTTGAACCATAGACGTGCCACTCCTGACAGCGTCATTACGAAAATTTGACACAATGCTGCGTCACTGCGCGTTTGGAATTGCACGAAATCCTTCACCTTATTGAGGTGAGAAATGGGATCTTTTGTGCCGTCATAGGATTCTGCTGGGAGTTTCACATGTCGATGGACTCTGTGGTGCCTGACACGGTAGCTGAACGGACGACCCGCGTTAGCATCGGGGATCCTACGAGGCTGACGCTGATGTGGAATTTCAGCGTCGTATCTGGGATTTTGAGGGTCATATTCCTGATGTCTCCTAGGAGAACGACTACGGCTCCTTGGAGTTCGAGCTCGTCGACTTCTGCTGCTAGATCTCTCGCTGTATCTAGGAGATGGATCTCTCACTATATCTCCCCGTCGATCATCCCAAGGCTCCCTGTACTCGTCACGCTGGCGGACTGCTTCGGGGATAGAGATTCCTCCCCTGTATTGTCCAGAATGGTCGGCAGGTCCGCGTGTGAATGGTGGGACGTTTATGGGAGCCAAGGGGAAAGGTAAGAAGGACAGGAGTACTCTAGACTGTTGGGGCGATAAGGGTCGTTCGGTGACAAGGGACGGGGTGAAAATCACTTGGGAGGACACACCAGGTCTTGAGGCATGAGGAGTAAATCCAGCAGCCATTTCTGTCAGTTGATCCAGTTGAGCTTGGAGAGCTGCTATTGAATTCACGAAAGGGTTGTTCGCTTCTCCCATTATAGATCTTCCCGCTTGGGGGGTAGGATGGCTGGTTCCTGCTATATGGGAGAAGGGAGAGCAAATCTGGAATGTAACTTCTTCTGCACTTGACCCAGGAGGAAGATCTAAGTCTCCTGCAGTGACGTCCTGCCCTGGGGTGGAGGCATCAGAGGTAGCGAAGGGAAACAAGCGTCTGCGGGTGTTGTATGGGATGTTGGAAGTTCGGGACAGCGCCGGGTCTGACTCCGAGGCCATAATCCTTCTAGCTTTGGGGAGGAGGAGCTTGGTTATTAAGGATGCTCACTTAATAGAACCAAAGCTCTCAACGAGAGCACCAATTTGATAATGATTTGTCTACTGCCGAAGGATGTATGGCGGAGCAGCTCTTCTCGGATCAGTGTGCACGACGGTCCACGGTACCTGCAATGCGCCGGAGGGGGTCTCCGGCGGAAACACTCCGATGCTTAAGTCAGTAGGTGTACTGAAATTGGCAGAGTTTTGGCCAGTCAAGTCCGCTTACCTGCCTCCTTTGTGGGGGAGGTATTTATAGAAGAAAGGGGGCGTTCCTGCCCGAGTAAACGGGTACGGAGCTATCGCTCGCGTTAGGGTCTGTGATTCGCCCTTATCGTGATACGCTACCTCGGCGGTAGGTGTTTAGGTAGATATTGTCGGGGTAGGATAATGGTCGGAGCGTTAATCCTGACGCGTGGTTTCCTCTGGGGGTGAGATAACTCTTCGAGCCAAGCAGGAGGTCCGTGAGAGGAGCCGGTAGGGCCCCGTTAGCCTCTGTAGCGTTAGCCTTTGAGGAAGGTAGCGATCTTGTCCCTACCGTGGTGGTGTGAAACAGTAGCTATGCCTCTCCCCACCGGGTGATAGGCGAAAATACCCATCCTTTTAGGTGGATTGTTATCAGTAATTGTAGTTTTTATATATGTAATAACGGGTTTGATTTTAAATGTATCCAACTCATGTTATTTTACCTCATGTTTGAACTTCCGGATTGTATATATTTTCCCATGATATGGATATTTTTGTGAACGATTAGTTCTATGAAGTAATTTTCATTGTTTATGTGTTTGCTCCTTTAAGTAATTGCTTAATTCCCCATGTGCTAATTGTTTTATTTTAGTTATTGTTGATGACAAAGGTGGAGAAGTATGTATATGTGTATATATAAATTAAATTGAAGGAGTTAATTTTCAAACTTTGTCATACTCCACGCAAATTAATTAAATTAAGAATGATTGGTTGATAATCATTAAAAGTAGTTTAATTAATAATTATACAATAATTATATTTTAACAATTGTTTTGATTACTTTAAAAAAAATACGAAATATGTAAGTTATTCATGTAATTCCAAATATGTTTTATTTTTCTATTATATTAGATAAATATCTTTTATTTATTTATGGTATTAAAAATTCAAATTTTTTATGGTATTAATAAATTTTAATTTATTTATGATTTAAATAAGTTTAATTTATTTATGATATTAGATAAATATTTGATAGATGTTAGATTATAAATAAATTGATTAAAAACATATATAAAGATACTAAAAAAATTAATTATAACACTTGAAATAAATTATGCCCTTTATGGTCATTTTATATCCAAATCATAGTTTTGAAAAACTGTTTTACCAAACACCTCAGGTATCCCACTGAACTTTTAAATTTTTTTACCAAACAGCACACTCCGTTTCCCAAAAGTCGTTTTCCCATTGAACTTTTCCCCACTGACCATTTCCAACCTGAACTGAAACGCCAAACAGACCTTTAAGTCATATTAGAATATATAGTTATTTTATACTCCCTCTGGATGTGAATCAATGACGCCCTGGCACAGTGGCGTGATGCAATTCCATTTTTTTGTTTTTTTTGTTTTTTTTCTTGTTTCCAATCGAACTTCAATTTTTTGTTCAATAATTAGTCAACTCATCCTTTAATAGTAAAAAAATATAAAATCGAAAAGGTAAAAAAATGTGGGCCCGAAGAGATAAAATGACAATTATTATAAACAGTAAGAATCCGTAGAAAAGTGATAGTTATTTGAGTCCGGAAGGAGTACTTAATTGCATGAATATTACAATTATCTTGTAACATCCCAATTATTTTGTATTCGGCATAATAAGTATTTTACATGCTGTTACAATTTTTGTATCGAATCAGTAACAACTAACTTTTAAATTGGATCAATTAGATCCCCTAATTTAATTCCATTTTTACTCCTGAGTTCATCATTTTAGCAGTTTATGGTATAGGAAAAGACTACTAGTAATTCGCCAAGATTTGAGACTATGACTGATTGGTGATGGTGGATTGATTTTGTGGAGCAGATCAGTAGAGAAGGAGAAACAAAAAAGGACAGATCAAAAATAAAAGGTTAGATAATTACTTCTCTCATTCTTTTTCTTTTTGCTATAAACTTCTTTTAAATAATATACAAAATCTTAATGAAGTGTGTTCTTTGTAAATTAATGTATATAAGTAGTATATACCGACTTTATGTCGTAGGTCATGAGTTCGATCCTTCATATATATATTGTAATGAAGAGAAATTATGTATTGCTAGAGAGAACTTACACATATGTATGCCTCTTTAATATTAATGCAGTTGCAAATATGTGTAGAAATTAGAAAAGGGCAGCATGTACATACCTGGAGTTGACAAGTTGATTGGAAGACTAGAAGATGTTCTTGCAAAAGAAGCAGAATTGATATGGCGCGTTCCTGGTGAAGTTAAGGATTTTAAAGGGGAGCTGGAAAAAATGCAAGCCTTCCTAATAGATCATGCCAATCAAGGTGAAATGCAGGCGCAATTTGCTGAAGAAGTAGAGAAGAATTGGGTGGCAGACATAAGGGACAAAGCATATGAGGCTGAGGACATCATTGATGAGTTCACCTATCACACGACTAAACAACAACGAGATATCAATGATGATATTTCTTGTTTATCTTGGTTCCTCCAGTTGGTCATTGATGCACCAACAACTCTTTGGGTGATGCATCAGACCGCCCACAAGTTGCAGAAGATAAAAAAAAGTATCACAGACATTGCAGAGAGGCATACAAGATATAAAGCAGGGGAATCTGCGCATGATGCTGCTGGGAGGATGCGTACAAGATTATCTTGAACAGCAGCAAGCAGTCAGAATCTTGAGGGATCGATCGTATTTCACTGAAGAAAAATCCCTTATTGGTTTCCGTAAGGAAACTGACAAATTGAACCAACTGCCAAATTCTGAACCACTCTGAGCTGTCATTTCGGTGTTTGGAATGGGCGGCTCTGGTAAAACCACACTTGTCTCCAAGATTTATAAAAATCAAAGACGTCTCGGTGGGTTTGTCTTGTTTTCATGGATTACTGTCTCCCGAACTTATACAGTCATCGAGTTACTCAGACACTTAATCAGAAAGTTGTATAAGGTTGAAAAGAAAAAGACTCCCGAGGACTTGGACAAGATAGAGTACATAGATTTGGTTGAGCTGGTCAAGGGTTGCTTAAAGGGGAAACGGTACCTACTTGTATTGGATGACGTATGGGATACAAATGTTTGGAAGCAAATGGAAGTTGCACTTCCTAAAGATGCGCTTGGGAGTAGGATCTTGGTCACAACTCGAGACGAAAGGCATGCTCCTTCTTCTTCTGATGTTAAATCCTACAAGGTCCATATTGGACAGCTGCAAGGGAGTGAGCCATGGGACCTGTTCTCCATGAAAGCTTTCGTAGATTGTCCAAACAAAACATGTCCTCCAGAGTTGGATTTGTTGGCTCGAAAACTGGTGGATAAGTGCGGAGGCCTACCTCTAGCATTAGTGACTCTGCGAAGTCACGTGTGAAGTAAAAAGCAGAAAGAAAGTGGATTGATGCCAACAAGAGTTTGTACAAAACTCCAGACATGAATGACGTGAGGAGCATTCTGAGCCTGAGTTTCAATGGCTTGCCTTATTCGCTGAAGCATTGTTTCTTGTACTGCTGTCTTTTCCCGGAGGACTATCCCATCAAGCGGAAAACGCTTATTAGACAGTGGATAACAGAGGGGTTTGTGGAAGGTGGTGATGAAATTAGCCCGGAAGAGGAGGCAGAATCGTACCTTTTAGAGTTGGTTTTTCGGAGCATGCTTCTTGTTGAGACGAAAAATGTGAGTGGAAGGTCAAAAGTAATTAAGATGCACGACATGATGCGTGATTTTGCTTTAGAAATAGCAAAGAAGGAGAAGTTTTGTGGTGTTTGTGATGGGAGGGATCCAACAAATAAATTTGAAGCTTACCGTTGGTCTATTCAATTTCACCCAAATGGTGACGAGGAATTAAAATTACCGAGCAGTGATATGAGTCGAGTCCGCTCCCTTAGCTTGCTTGGGAATCCACCATCTTTTTCGAGAGAACATCTCCTCAAATTTAAAATGCTGAGGTTGTTTGATCTGGAAGGTAGCAAACAAGTTAATGAATTGCCACATGAAGTAGGGAATCTTTTTAACTTAAGGTATTTGAACTTGAGAGGAACTCGCATAAAGAAGCTTCCAAGTTCCATTGGGAGACTTCTTAATCTTCAGACGTTGGACATCTCTTGGACATCTATAATTGAACTCCCTGAAGCAGTAAGCAAGTTGCAAAAGTTGCTGTCATCTGACCATGAGATCTTTGAATGGGATCCCAATAGAATTTGATATTAGTAAGCTAAATAAGTTGCAAGTCCTAATTGGGGTCCGCATTGATAAAAGTGAGACGCTGAGACAACTCGAGACATTAACCAAACTCACAAAACTTGATATAATTTGTGTGCAACATGACAGTGGAGATTTGGAAGTGAGACGGAAGAATTGAGAGGTGTTAGGTCAGTTGAAACTTCTGCAGCGCTTTAATCTAGAGTCAAGGATAGAGAGAGACATTGAGAATTTGATCATCCTACCTCTCAACCTTAAGAAAATTTATTTGGACGTGTTAGTGAGATTTCAGTCACGTTGGTTTGACTCACTTCACAATATCCAACATATGACCTTGAACGGTTGTGCTGTAAGTGGAGATCAACTCACTTGAAAATTTGGTTAGCCTTGAACTCACCCATTTGAGCAGTGAAGAAGTACTGCACTTTTGTGGTGGCTTTGCAAAGTTGAAGCAATTGTCTTTGAGTTATTTACGCATATTGAGAAAAGTTATTTTTGTGAAAGGGGGGATGCCTCACATAGAGAGTTTGAGCATCCATGGTTGCTATGCACTGCGTGAATTGCCTGAAGGTATTGAACACTTGACAAACCTTCATAGGTTGGAGTTGTTGGAAGTTCCTAAAAGATTGAAAGACAGTTATGAAGAAGGAATCAAGAATTGGAAATCAAAGGTGCAACACATCCCCACCGTCGACATCAACTACTACAACTATTAGTTCTGAAGTTTTTTCTTACTTATGTTAATTGGCCTAAGGTGGGTCAGTAATTGGTTATTTAAGAAATGAAATGAATTGTGAGATGATTTAGATTTGCGGGATTTCCGTTAGCTCTCATTCCTAGTGTTTTCATCAAATCAATTACTTATGCATTTTGTGAGTGTAGTGCATAACATAGAAAAGGCAGCAAAGCATCACTAAACATAAATCTCAATTTGATTGGTAGAGGCAAAACCCATAAATAAGAAAAGAATTATGACATTGATTGAGACAATTAAATGATTAGCAAGAGAAAAAGATCAAAAGAAAAATTTATTGTTAAATCCTAACCAGATGGATGGTTGGAATGTAACTAACGTGACTATCATATTAGAGCAGCAACCCTATCTCAATGTGAGCCCTAGAGCCATTTTTCTTCTAAAAAAAATAAAAAAAATTATATTAAATAAATCACGAAAGTAAAAGTATGTAATAAAATGATTTTATCATGAGATTTAACATTATAGATTTCAGTCTCTAAACATCATGAAGAAATGTCAGTAATGAAAGACTAAAAAAACCCGCAGAACAATAATTTGCTATAATAATAATATATTATCATCGAAATTTCAAATTTAGGAGAAAAATAACATTAATCGAGTAAACGCCAATATCACATTACTTGCCTACAACTCTTTGCGTGATGCATCACACAACGCATAAGTTGCCGAAGATAAAGAAAAGAATCGCAAACATTGCAGAGAGCCATACAAAATATAAATCAGTGGTACCAGTTTGGTTATTTTAAAAAAAATTACAACGTGAAAATTCATTTATAAAAAAAATGACATTGAAATTTTTTCAACTTTCTCCTTACACCAGATAGACGGAAACGTAAAATAATCAAATAAAAATAAAATAAAATAATAAAAATAATCCAGAAAATTATGTAATGCTCAGTTATGCTTTACTGTATTTTTCATAATTTTTTTTGATGTTATTTTGAAATTTTAAGATGGTTAATACTTGATTTAATATAATCCAGACAATTAATTAACTCGTGTCCATTTTTTTCTTTGATGAAATTTCGAAATTTACATTACTTTGGTTTAGATTAACATGATATGCATTTTTAGATATGTTGGGTTGATTTTTTGTTTAATTTTATATATTTATTTTTATTTTTTCAAGCCAGTGTTTATTTGGTGTAAGGAGAGAGATGAAAAAAAAAATCATGTCATTTTTTTAATAAATTAATTTTTATGTCAGCCAAATAAATTTGAAGACAATTTTAAAATTATGGTGTGATCGATTAAAATTGACAAATATAGGGTTCTAATTGACTCAATTAAAAATGTGAGTATTTTCTGAACACTTTTTTTTAAAGGAGTATTTTCTGAACACTTGGTAGAGAGGTAAGGGTAATTTTATGACTTTTTTCAAAATTAAAATGACGTTGAAATAGTCATATTGTAAAAATTAATGATATTTTAACACATTTAATTATTAATATAAAAATTAAAAATAGTAAAAAGTCCGTATAAACGTCCTAATAATTAATTCGATGCAATAAGAAACCTAATGCATAAAATTCTTTTATTAATATATAAAATATTTTTAATTCACACATAAAAATGAAAGATTTAATAAATAATTTTAAAATATAAGAACGTATTTGAATCCATGAAATGAGACTATAAATCATCCAAACTTCAAAAGGCATGTTTTAGTCAATATTGAACAAAAACAAAATGGCGACTCGGTAAAAGATCGCTTCATTAAAGTTACATCCCTTCACTCATATAATTTTATAATAAAATATTAATTTAAAATTACATTTAAATTTTTTTTATATATTTCTATACCACTCTTACTATTGGTAAGTTTTCCTTTCTAAAAACTTACATCCCCACCATGCACCTAAAAACCTATTGGTAAGTTTTCCTTTCTATACTGCTTACTCTCGTAGACGTTGACTTTAATCCAGATTTTCATTTTCATCTGCACCTCTTCTCTGTTTATGTTGCTTTCTCCATCCATCTTGTGCATGATTTCCAGCATGAGTGGCTAAATCTCTTAGTCTTGGCAGGGGTGTTTTAAGGATTGCAAGAGGATAGTTGGGAGGTCTTGATGCGATCCTGCCTAGGGTTAGTAGGCCGGATTACAATGGAGTTTATGGAAGGATCTAGCCAAACGAATCATCTAGTACAAACCATGTCACAAGATGGGGAAACTCAAGAAAAGGGAGAACTAGCGGAGAAAACACATAAAGAGCGATGGAAGATGAGCGTTACCGGGAATTAGAAGATGGATGGAAGGGACGGAGATGAGCACACACGAGTAGCGAAGATCACACGAATGAATTGCTTGATCAAGATATAATCCGAGGGCCAAGTTGGGACTCGTTTCTATGGATGATCAACCAAGGAAAACATGTGTTTCATTCACTAAAGTTGTTACAACCATTACAAACATGGATTTCCCGAGCAAGAATCGGAAGGAGTAATCTCAACTTAAACGATTTTTACTCAAGAAAAGAAATGGAGAGTTCAAGGCTTAGGTGATAAGAGGAAGGAGTAATCTCACTCTACAAATATCACTCAAAGTCCAAAACTAACTAATGGAAATGAAACAAGAGCTACTTATACAAATAAGCAAAAAGACAACAAATCTGACGCTAACCGTGATTCACGGTTAGGCCTAACCGTGATCACGGTAAGGCACCCAAAGATCAGCTCCCACATCAGTAGGTAGCGTGATTCACGGTTAGGACTAACCGTGATTCACGTTCGGACAGCAGGCAAGCGTGATTCACGTTAAGGACTAACCGTGATCACGCTAACATTTTCCTTCCTGCGCGCCAAAATGTCGAGTAGCCTAACTTTTGATCCACCCATCCGATTGACCTGAAACTTGTCCCAAATGAAAGCTAACATCCTGAAGTTTCCAACAAGACCAAGATCGCTCAATTCGGACACCATTTGCTTGTCCATATTCTGGTGGCAAATAGGTGACGCAATTCTGACTTGCATAGGACCTCTTGGATGGAGCTTTTGATGTCAAGGCCTTGGGATGGGTGAGCGTGGCCTGGTGACTTGCTTGGGTTAGACACGCCTCTACTTCATGGCTTTCTCGGCCATCTTGGGAGTTCCGCGTGTCTAGGCCTAGGGAGTGCGAAGAGTTAGTACTCGATCCTCGACCTTGGGCATGATTTACGCGCATTTGCAAGGCTCGGCTGCCCGTGACCGATCCTCTTGGCAATGTGTCAAGTTGTTCTAATTCTGAGGGGTCCGTGATCGCATCAGGTCTGATATGATGCCTTTTTATGCATGTTTTCCCCTCTCTTTTAGGTCTAATTTCACACTTGATACTACTAATTTGGCTTGTTTTCCAACCACTTTGTAGATTTGGACTAAAGGGAGAAACTTGCTGAAAAGCGCGCCATTTGGATGCATTTTTGCTGATCTTTCATCGTCGAGCCCTAAATGCGTTTTGTCGTCGAGACCTACCGTCGGGGCCTAGACGAGATATTATGTCTAGGCCTAAACGAAGCACGTGGATGTTTCTTTTCGGATGACGCTTGACCAAAGATGCTAAAAAGATTCTAGCGGGATTCCATGTGCAAATCATCCAGCTCATCAGAGAATATTCCTCTATACCATTTTGTCCCCAAGTGGGGTTGTTAGGCTATATATAGAACCTTAACTTTAGGTTAAAAGGAGGCTACTCTTTAGTATATTTTGCATCTTTTTAGGGTTTCAATCATTGTAGCCACCTCTCTAACATTTGGGATTTGTTCTTCCTTTATTTTTCCAGAAATTGGAGCCCCAAGCTCCAATTAGTTTTTAATCCAGATTTTCGTTTTCATCTGCACCTCTTCTCTGTTTATGTTGCTTTCTCCATCTATCTTGTGCATGATTTCCAGCATGAGTGGCTAAATCTCTTAGTCTTGGCAGGGGTGTTTTAAGGATTGCAAGAGGATAGTTGGGAGGTCAAAGTGTTCTTAAAACGTGTTCATTGTTGTATCCGCTTTCTTGCCATTTTATTGTCATTTCGTGTGAGATTTATTGGTAGTTTGATCACCTATTTGCATGTTTCTCATGAATATTGTCATTTCCACGGTAATAACTAACGTGAGGCCATGGAATAGAGTAGGCATCTGGTCCAGAGTCATCATGTCGTTTGGTCCAATCTGGCTAGGGCAAGAAATCGGTTAGGGCAGACTTCTCAGTGTCTAGCCCTAGACGTGTCTTCTCTCCACTTCACGGGCCTGTGTGTATGACCCATAAGCGTACCTTGGGCACAGTGTCACGGCCACTCCCATAAGCGTACCTTGGGAGTGACTTCTTTTAAGAAGAGAAGTAGGGAATCCATGTGAAAACAGGGTTCCTATAGCACGTCTATGGCGTGAACGCAGTCTATCCTTGCATCGATGACCGACTAGACCTCGACACAATCCGCCATCTACCCCTGCTAAGATTTCTCCTTTTATCTGATTTATTATCTTTACTTACTTTGTTATTATCTTTATTACACTTGTTAGTCTTTACCATTTTTATTGATATTCTCTTGCTTTATTTTCGTTCCCTTTTATTTAATTATTTCGTTTGTCTATTATTACTTGTTATTTGCATTTTTATTCTCTGTCTCAACATCAACTGCCATCGTTGGCTAGATTCGTCTAGACCAACCAAAACCCCCCCTTGTGTTACTTTTATGTCTGTTGCATTTTCATCCTCATCATACATTTAGAGCAAGATTAAATTTAGTCCTTCATTTTCCCTGTGGTTCGACCCTGACTTGCCACTATATACATTAATTTGTGCATCTAGCCTATCAGGAACTTTATATAAATATTATTTTTGACGCTCGTTTCGACGGCGCGTCAAATTTTGGCGCCGTTGCCGGGGATTATTGTTTACGGACTAATTTCTTTCTTTTACTTGTATGACCAGGAGATCTGCACCTGACCTTCTACCCCTCGACCACGAACTCACAAAGATAGAGAGAGAATTTTGGAGACAAGCCGGAGCAACCTCTAGAAGAGTAATTCCCCGTCCTGCCCTCGACAGTCAAATCTCTAGTCAGACCGGTCCCGACAATCATTTTCATCCTGACCTCGACAACCCTCCGCAAACCATTGAGGACCTCAATGGTGCCCCTGAAACACCCAACACTTGTATCGTTTGGCCCACTGTTCCTCATGATTGGACGCTCAAGTCCGCAGTCATGCACCATCTACCCCTCTTCCGGGGCGTTCCAAAGGAAAACCCTCATCACCATCTTCAGCAATTGCACTCTATTTGCGACGCCATGAAGCCAGCCAATGGCAGTATTGAGCACGCCAAACTTCGAGCCTTCATGTGGTCTTTGAAAGATGATGCCCTAGATTGGTTCTATGATCTACCCCCAAATTCCATCAATTCGTGGGCTGAAATGTCAAAATCCTTCACCGAAAAATATTACCCATCAGAAATGGATAATGTAACTCGCAAGCAATTGGTGTCTATAGTCCAGAGGAAAGAAGAAGATTTTGGCCAGTACCATGAGCGCTACAAAAAGATGCAAGCTATATGCCCCTCACATAACCTTACCGAGCATGCCCTCATCCAATATTTTTGTGAAGGTCTCAAAGCTCGTGACAAGGCATTGCTCAGCGCCGCTGCTGGTGGTGCTACCACAAGACTCACCCCTGTCGCCGCGAAGGCCACTATAGAGTTAATGGCAAGAAATTGCATACCCGAGGAAAGTAATCATCCAGGGCAAGATGCCCAAGTGGCCGCGATGCAGACCCAATTGACCGCTATGATGGGCATGCTTCAGAACATGGCCCCTGGACAGTCAGTTCAGGTCAAGACCACTCAAATTTGCAACATGCCTGATCATCCTACAGATGCGTGCCCCCATATCCATGATGAGATCCAAAGCATCAACGCCATTGGAAATTACAATCAGGTGTGGAGACCACCAAACTCCGGCTGGGTCAGCCATCAACAAGCGTCTAGCCCTGGACAACCTCCACAGCATTCTCAGTACATGAATCAGGCCCAGCCATCTTTCAATGTCCAAAACTTCCAGCCTAGATCTACCAATCCCAACAACCAACAATCTTTCTATCAACCCAATCAGGGCCAGACCTCCACTTCGTCTGCCCCACCGGTTGATGAGGTAGCTCACTATAGGAACGTCATTACTGATCTACAAAAACAAATGAGCGTCATGTCTGATCTACAAAAGCAAATGAGCATCATGGCAGCGGACATGAAGGAATTGAAAAACAAAGGCAGATTGCCGCCCCAAACTGAGGCCAACCCAAAGCACAATGTGTGTGCTATGACTCTTCGCAGTGGCTACGTCTTACCCTCTCAAGAGCATCTAGGCCTCGACGTTGAAAAATCCTTTCCAGAGCATCTAGGCCTGGACGTCAAAAAGTCTCCTGAATCTGAAATCTTGCCCAAGAAAATACCCAAAGCCAAGTTAATTGGGCCTAAACTCCCAGAAGTGATGGAGGATCGCATTAGATCCCCACGAGGGATGGCTCCACGAGGTGACACAAGCCCACAAGAATTTACCCAAGAGTATATACACAAGATCCTCGAGTCGCCCTTTCCTCAAAGGCTCGTCAAGACCAAGAAGAAGGAAGAGTATCAAGAAATCCTTGATATGTTCAGCAAAGTCCTCGTCAATATCCCACTTCTCCAGGCCATCAAAAATGTGCCCCGCTATGCCAAGTTCCTGAAAACGCTTTGCACTAACAAATGCAACTTGGCCGGGGTAAACAAGATAAGTGTGGGGGCGAATTTCTCTGCCATTATCCAACAGAAGATCCCTCCAAAGTGCGAAGACCAGGGCATGTTTGTCCTCCCCTGCAAGATAGGGACAGTCAGTATTGGCAAGGCCATGTGTGATCTAGGGGCTGGCATTAATGTCATGCCCTTGACGATTTTCAACCGTCTTGGCCTAGGGCCCCTCGAGCCAACCCCGCTTGTCATCCAATTGGCCGATCATTCCGTAATTCGCCCCGAAGGTGTAATTAAGGACGTCTTGGTCCAAGTAGGCGACTTCCTATTTCCCGCAGACTTCTATGTCATTGCCATGGAGAATGAAGAATCCGCTAAAGCCACAGATGTTCTTCTAGGGCGACCGTTTTTGGCTACAGCCAGGGCCAAGATAGACGTTCATGACGCATCTATCTCTCTTGAGTTTGGTGGAGAAATCATTAAGTTCAACATGATGGAAGCCGTGCAATATCCTTCTAGTCTTGCTTGTGTTAATTTTGCTGATACGATCGATCTTTTGGTTGATAAAGTTACTGACTTGAATTCTATTGAACCTTTTCAGTCTGCCCTCGACAGAAGCATCACGCCAGCAAGATTGGACGTCTTGGCCTCGACAATTAAGACTCCACCAGAATTACATGAAGTCACTGCCGCGTTAGAAGAGCATTCAAATGTTGACGTTATAGACCTTATTGCTACACAAGTTTCCAATCTTGACGCGGACGACTCTATCCAGCTTGCCCTAGACAGAAGTATTTCACCCGTTGCACTAGACCCCTTGGTCTTGACACTTGTGACTTCAGAGCACTCAATTGTTGATAGTGTTGACCCTATAGATACACAAGTCTTCGATCTTAACGCTGACAACTTTTCCCATCTTGCCCTCGACAAGAACATCACTACAAATTCAATGTCTGCCCCTTCTTTTCTACAGGACCCTAAGTTGGAATTGAAGAGCTTGCCCTCGCACCTCAAGTACACCTACCTTGGCGAACATGACACACTCCCGGTGATCATCTCTAGCAAGCTTGATCCAGATGCAGAGCGCGAGCTGGTGTCGACACTCAAAGGATACCACGAGGCCCTTGGATGGAAGGTCGTTGACGTCAAGACACTTGACCCAGCCCTTTGCACTCCTCAACTAGTGATCGTCACTCAAATATACTAATATTTTCCTAGTGCCTAGATGCATAAATTAATGTGTACAGAGCAAGACAGGGTCGAACCACAGAGATTGAAGGATTAACTTGCTAATGAGAATGTATGACAAGGTAATAAACACTGATCTAGCCAAAGTAAGAACACTGGGGGGGGGGGGGGGGGTTTATGTTGATTAATAAATTAATCAACGCAGAGTATGGGAGCTAACAAAACAGAATTGTAAAGTATATATCTAGGGCACGAAAGTAAAATGCAATCCAGGGCACGAAATGTAAAAGATCAAGTAAACAGAAAATTAAGCGTAGGAAAGTAAAAGAGATATAAATCAGAGAGAGAGAGAATCTTAGCGAAAGGTGTTCTTTCGGGTTGTTTTCTAGGGTGGCCAGTCATTGGTGCAGAAGTTTTCTAGACTCATGTGCAGATCTGCTATAGGGACCGCGTTTCCACACCGCATCCCCTGCTTACCTTCTTAGATAAAAGTCACCCCCCGTTTCCACATATGAGGTGACCTTGACGTCCAGCCATCCTCCCAGCTACCTCCCTTGTCATCAAGAGGTAGCCTTGACCGTCCGGCCTATCCGGGCTCGAAGTAGGGAGGCTAAATTCTGAACGCCCATGAAGGAGAGGTAAGACAGATCTAGAGCGCGACAACTCGGTTTGTCAGACCCGTATCACTCCCTAGATTCCTGTTTACCCCTAGGTGAGGCCTCTCGCGCTGCCTCCCCTAGGTGTCTGCTCAAACTCCAGGGCTTCGCGTTAGTTATAACACTGGAATATGACGTTACTCATGCATAAATACTAATAGATGATCAAGCTCTTAACATTTCTAGACAAGCATGGCATTAAATCGGTAAACAGTCATGTACTACAAGAGAATATATTAAGCATGCATTAGACCTCTTAGCCGCACCCTACAACCCTTAGAAACACCCTTCACCAAGAAAGGGGTGTTTAACTACTCATACTATAATATAAACAGTAGGTATATGAAATCATACAACAAATAAACAAGAAAAGTAAGAAGAGGATTAGAATAAACTGGTAGATTAATAATAATCGAAGAGGAAAGATAAAGGCTGTTCTTGATGGGAAGAAGGAGCTGATTCCCAGAAATTAAAATGCTAAAACTAATGTATGAAAATATCCTTTGGACAGCCGTCCTTACAAAAACCCTAAAACTATGCTTATATAGCCTAATGCTAACTAGGAGACAAAATAGCTAAGGGCAATGAGGAGATGACAGCACGCGTCCTTGCAAAAGGAATATTCTGGGATTCCTGACATGCCTGCTGTCTTCTGGAACCGCTTGGGAATCTGGCGGATCTTTGAAGATGCTTTTTCTTGAAGAAGGCTCAGGGCTGCCGAGGCCTTGCGACTGCGCACTGGTCTGGTTCGCACCGAGGTCTTGACATCGCTCGACCTTCTAGGCCCCGAAACTGGAAATCCTCAGAAATGCTCCCAAATCGCTTCTTTTCGACCTTTTCCCTCCTTTGATGCTATTCTGCAAATAAAGCTGAAATGAAGGTCAAATAGTAGCATCGAGCCCCCGAAAGGGCTAGAAAGGAGGGCAAAACAGAGAGTATGGAACATGCTATCAAACATCCCCACACTGCCCCCATGCTCGCCCTCGAGCATGAACAAATTGGAAAACCACCTCATTTGAAAACACACACAATCAACTCCCAATACACAGAATCGGCACACCGTCCTACAGGCTACACCCTAACAGAGCAAATCCAGACCTAGAAAAGCACCTGCATCTGGCTGATAGGGTAACGACCCTACCAACCAGACTTTCCCATATCTAGTCCAATCACCAGCAGTCCTTGCAAAGATAAGTATTTGCACTCATTCTCAGTATAAAACAAGTGTTTAGGCTATCACTCATGAATGCAAATAACACAACACAGGCATAGTTTGCACGGCAATCCGAGTACTGTAGAGCACATGCATGGGCAATCAACGATCGGAAAAGCAACGCATCAGCAAGAAGAAAGAAAATAGGGTAGAAAGAGATGGAGATGTGAGAGGGAGAGAAGTAGGAGATGTATAGGAGAGAAATGAGGGGAGAAACGAAGGAAAGAAAAGAAAGGACCAGATATAACCTGGATGGATTCCCTGGCTTAGGAAAAGGTGAAGTGGCAAGGCAGCTTTCATTGAGGGCACGAGATGTTTCGGGGGCTAGACAGAGGTCTTCTTTCGAGGGCAGGAAAATGATCTTGTTGAGGCTTCAGATGCGGATACTCTTTTTGCTTGATTAATGCCCCCCTTCTTTTATTTTGAATTTTAAATGTTTTTTTTTTTTTTTTTTTTTTTTTTTTTTTTAAAGAATAGGGGGCATGAACCAGTTACAAAACCTTGATTCTTCCGGGGCATGAAACTTTTGATTTTTCGTTTGACGCTTGCCCTTGATCTGCTTCCAGCATCGATGGTGACTTCTTTTTCGCTTCCCCACACTTGAACGTTTCTGGGGCTCGAATTGCTTGAATGATCTAGGGCTCGAAACTCTTTCGAGCTTTTGCTTTTTCTTACCCTAGATCTTTTCCGTCTGCCTGCTTCCCCACACTTGAACATTTCTGGGTACTTTGGGTGTCTAGCCCTCGACGTTACCCTCAACAATCGCTACCTCACCTGCCAAGGAAAAGATCAAGAAAATACAAATGGTCAGGAAAGAATATGAAAAGAAGGGGGACGTTGGGGGCATGAAAACAGAAGAGAGATGAAGGAAGAAAGAAAGAAAAAGACATTGATGCGAAGCTTTCCGTCATATCTAAGCTTTCCCATGTCCTAACTGTGACTATACCCAGGGATATTATGCAAACTTAGACCGTGCCTAGCTTAAGCATTTTCACTCAGAAATGAAGGGCATGAAGCTCGAAAATGCTCACGGGATCAAACTGCGACTACTGGTGTTGTGGCCTAGATATGGATATAAGGGCTAGCAGGTCTAAAAATGTATGCTCAGGTGCAGCTGTGATGGATGTCATGATTTTTCTATGTATCAAAAAGTTGAAAGACGCATGCAAACAATGAGGGTTTGAAAACTGTATTTTTCTAGCATGGCTAAACTAAAAGCCGCAAAATAAAATCCGAAAAACAAAACATACAGTCATACAACAAGCGGAAAAAGTAAACATGCAATCATACAGTCAAAGAGCCTAAATAAAATCCTCCCCACACTTAGGCAGCGCATTGTCCTCAATGCGGGGAGAGCAAAATACGGAGTTCAAATTATAAAAGTAAAGCATAATAAAATAAATATAATTGTTTTGAGGGCCCTTTTCGGGGGCCGGGGTGAAAATGTTTGATGGCGGGTCACTACGGAGGCAAATTTCTGCGGGCTACTTCAGCCGTCAAAGCCTGAAGTTCCCGCAGAATAAGCTGGAGAAGTCGGGTCTGGGTTGGGTCATAGACAATGAGAGGAACTGGGGGCTGACTTGGTGCTTGGTTTGCTCTATTTTGCTGAACTGCTTCTGCTTGGGCTGCTTGGCTTTCGGGGGCTCGAGGGGCGACATTGGAGTGGGGATCCGAGAGATCTGGATAATCGAAAATGCCGCAATTCTTGGTCCCGAAAACTTTCTCTGATGCCGGGGCACAACCAGGATAAAAACTCACCACACCACGTGAGAGACACAAATGGCCCATGACATCCAAGGTTCTGATATCCAAATCCTTGAATGCCAAGGGCTCGGAAAGGCTACTAGCAGGCAAGTCAATTTTACGCATCTTTGCAGCAAATAGAGAGATAAGCGAACCAAAAATAGGCCCACGACCACCATTCAAAACATGCAATACCCCAGAAGCTATCCAAAAGCCTAGGTTGACCCTACGTTTGTGTTTCATGCACCATAAAAAGAAGAGTTCCTGCACAGATATCTGCCCTGAGGAACCAAATCTTGCGGAAAAGGTGAGGGCTAGATATCGGTGCAAGATATGCAAAGCAGGATCAGCTATTTCATGGGCTTTACTACCCTTAGTATCATATTTAGCATCAGACTTATTGGTTAACTCACAAAAAGCAGCAGTGGCATAAAAAACAGGAGGAATAACAGTCAAGGCATTTTTGTATAAAAGGCTGTTTAATTCATCTTTAGTCACAAAACTTAACCAACAGTTAAATTCCCCAAGAGTCAAGTGCTCCCACTTGTTGGCTAGCCTAAAGTTAATCAAACCCGGGGTAGAAGAATTCGGACCGACTTTGCCCTTTGGCTTAAAAGTCCCATCTACCCAGAAAGTTGTGAAAAACTCTAGGGAAAGCTCAACATATGTCGGATACTCCAAATAAAACAAAGATTCCCAACCAATGTTGGCAACATATTCCCTAACCCTCGACTCAATACCCATCCTTGATAGAAAATCAAAATCCAGGCGCGCACATGAGCTAACGCCCTTGGAATTCAGCAAAGTTAACTTATCAATAGAGTGCTTGTCATTAAAAATAATCCACTCATGGGGTGAAGAAAGGTCGAAAGTTACCTGTTGGGTGCTGGATCTGGCGAGGGATGAAGGTTCTGGTATCTCGGCCTCGACCTCTTCTTCCACTTCGGGGGCTCGGGACTTCTTTGATGTCGAGGGCTTGCCGGTACTGGAGGTAGGAAGCTTCCTCTTGGCGCCCACTGGCGTGACCACTGCGGCTGGCTTCTCCGATGAGGGGGCTTTGGATTTTCCCTTTTTAGCCGCTGATCTTGCCGCGGCTGCTTTTTGCTTCTTCTCCTCCTCCTCTGCCGCTCTCTGGGCCTCGAGATCCACTTCCTCTTCGCTGCCTTCCGCCTCTCCGCTTTCCCCTGTTCCTTCCTCCACTCCTTCGAGGTCTTCGTTGTCTTGGTCTCCACCCGACTCTCCTTGCTCCTCCATATCCTCTTGCTCCTCGTCGGAGATTTGGATGTCCTTAAGGACCTCCTCGACGGTTAAGGATTGGTGAGGAGCTACGAATCGATCTACAGCCGCGTCAAGAGGCGACTGCTTGGTTGATGCCAAGGGTGGCTTAGATTGGGCTTTGGCCTTGGATGATCCGGGGGGGAGCTTCACCACTCGGCCGCCTCTAGTAGTCATGGTGGTTGGAGGAATGGATCCCGTGATCTCGATGTCTTCTTCCACCGGAGTAAACTCCCTGGGCTGCTCCACGGTTGCTGGTGAGGTAGCCGTTGGAGAGGGAATGGGGATGAGGTTTAAGGGCGGTGGAGAGGCTGTTTTGAACGAAGCCGAGTTGGGTGTGGTCGAGTGTGATCTGGATCGGGAAGGAGCAGGGCTGGGAGTGCCTACTGGCTTTGGTCCAGCAGCATTTTTGCGGATTGGTTTTTTTGTTTTGGGAGCCATTGATGGTGTTTGGAGAGGAGACAGTGTAGGAGATGGTGGTGGAAGTGAGAGGGTAGGGTTGCGTGTTTGGTGAGAGAGTAAGGAGAAAGTGATAGGGTTGAAAGGATATTAGTGAAAATTAAATGGGAGCGTGGGAGAGAGAATGGAAATCACATCTGCCAAGAAATGGCGCAGCTTTTGCATTGATGAGCCTGCTGCAGCTGCGCTCGTCAGGTCACGTGGCGCCCTGGGCGTGGTGCACGATGTCTGTGCGTATCCCAACTGCCTGAAAAGGAAAACATCTTTTTAAATTTCAAAAAGGGAGTCGGTTGGAATAAGATATGGACAAGAAGAGAGAATAAAGGGGAGTTAATGCTAATAAAAAGGAATAAAATCATAGATGAAAGATATATATACAATTAATAAAATGACAAGTGATAACAATCCACCTAAAGGAAAGGGTATTTTTGTCCACTGTACGATGGGAAAGGACACAGCCACTGTTCCACACCTCCGTGGTAGAGGACAAGACCGCTGCCTTCCTCAAAGGCTAACGCTATAAAGGGCCAACGGGTCCCACAGGCTCCCTCCTCGGACCTAACGGGTGGCTCAAGAAGCTATCTCCCTCCCAAGGGAAACCACGCATTAGGAGGAACGCTCCAGCCGTTATCCTATCGTGGTGATCCCTCCATATACTCACGCCTACGGTAGCGTACCCCGATCAGGGCGAACCACTGACCCTAACCCTATCGATAGCTCCATACTCGTTTACACGAGCGGGAACACCCCCATCTTCTATAAATACCTCCTCCACAAAGGAGGCAGGTAAGCGGCATCTTGACTGGCCTAAGCCCTGTCTATTTCACCACTGATACTGACTTTGGCATCGGAGTGTTTCCGCCGGAGACCCCCTCCGGCGTATTGCAGGTACAATAGGGCGCTGCGGGAACAGTACTGGAAGGAACACTTTACCCCCATATCCTTTGGTAACAGACCGAATTGTTATCAAATTGGTGCTTTCGTTGAGAGTATTGGTTCTATTAAGTGAGCATCCTTAATAACCAAGCTCTAGCCTCCCCAGAATCGAAAAAAGAATGGCCTCAGACTCAGATCTCGTGCCATCTCAACCTTCCAGTATTCCGTTTGAAACCCGCCGGCGACTCTTTGCCTTCGCCACTTCGGACACCCCGACTGCAATGCAAGAAATCACTGCGGGAGGACTGAACCCTCTCCCTGGACAACAAATCGAAATACCCCCACTGCAAATCTGCTCTCCTTTTTCCAACATAACAGGAACTAGTTATTCTACTCCTCAGGCGGGAAGATCTGTGATCGGTAACACAGGAAACCCCTTTGCAAGCTCGATAGCAGCTCTCCAAGCTCAATTGGATCAGCTGACAGAATTGGCTGCTGGATTTACTCCACATACCTCAGGACCTGGTATGTCCTCACAAACAATCTTCACACCATCCATTATCCATGATCGACCATTGTCGCCTCGACTATCCGGAAGGATCTCGTTTTCCGTACCTCCGCCATCAGCTCCCATAAATATTCCACTGCTTGCCCATGGACCAGTTGAGATTTTTGGGCCTCATCAGGGAGAAGCTCCTATCCCTGAAGAAGCCCGCCGACAGGGCGGGCATAGAGATTGCTGGGATGATCGGCGAGGAGAGATGTACAGGGGACCATCCCCTCAGTACAGCGAAAGATCTAGTAGTAGAGGGCTGCGAGCCCGCTCTCCAAGAAGCCGTAGTCGGTCTCCCAGGCGACATCAGGAATATGATCCTTTAAACCCCCGATACGACGTAGAAAATCCACACCTGCATCAGCCTCGTGGGATTCCCGACACTAACAGGAATCATCCGTTCAGTCGTCGTGTCAGGCGTCACAGAGTACACCGGCACGTAAAACTCCCCACAGAGTCGTATGATGGGACGAAAGACCCCATCTCTCACCTTAATAAGGTGAAGGACTTTGTGCAATTTCAAACCCGCAGCGATGCTGCGTTATGCCAGATCTTCGTGATGACGCTGTCAGGAGTGGCACGTCTCTGGTTCGAAGGACTCCAAGCTGGATACATTGATAATTTCTCTCAGCTGGAAGAGAAATTCAGGAGTCGATTTAGCACTGCCATTCCTATCAGAAAGTCAGCTGCAGCACTATTTGACGTCCAACGAAAACCACAGGAATCATTGAACGATTTCTTGGGTCGATTTGACCTCGAAATGTCCCTAACGCCAGGGGGTCACAATCGATTTCGCGGTAGAGGCTCTAAAACGCAACTGTCGATACGGAAAGTTAAGGGATACGCTGACGGTAGACCCACCGTTAACCCTCGATGCCTTGAGGCTAAAAGCGCACAATTACGCGAGAATGGAAGAAGAGGAAAAACGAGATTGGATTCAAAGTATGCCGACAGACCCGTACGTGCCCCCTAACGTCCTGCATGGCAATACCTCTGACGCAAAACCCGTTGAGGATCACGGGCAGCGAAAAGAACACCCCGCCAAGGTCTCTGGATGACAAAGAGGCAACTTCTCGAAAGGAAGACCCGGAGGGTCCCCCACTCGAAAGCAAACGGACCCGCCGAAAGGCCGAATATATGACCCCGATCTCCCGTCTCTCATACTCCCTAGAGCGGAGATCCTTGCGATAGTCCAACAGCGAAATCTACCTATTCGCTATCCCGCTCCTGTGAAACCAGGAGTAATCATGGGTGGAAGAGAAAATGCATACTGCAAGTTCCATAAAGTCAGGGGACATTCAACAGAGGTATGCAGAGAGCTAAAACTGGCCATAGAGCGGTTGGTCGAAGAAGGCTACCTGGGAGAATTCGCCACCAGGACAAGGGAGGAGGCAAGAAACAACCCAACTGGAACGACAACTGATCAGAGGCAAACACCTTCGCGTGCCACAGGGGCTAACGCGGTCCCCCTCGGACCAAATAGAGAAGCGCTTGCTGTCGATAATGATCAGATACCCATGATAAATATCATCACTGGGGGAGCGCCCTACTGCGAGGAAGTCATACCGCAAACACCCAACCATGGGGAAAAGCGCAAACGCGAAAGCGCGGAAGCAAAAATCGAGGCGATAAGTGCCTTAGACAGAATGGTGTTGTCCTTCTCCGAGGAGGATGAAAAAGGCATCGTTTTTCCACATAACGACGCGATGGTCGTAACGCCCGTCATTGGAAATCACGGGGTGAGAAGAACCCTTGTCGATAACGGGAGCGCAGTAAACCTATTTTCGCTGGAAGCATACAACTTAATGAAGCGACCTGGCAATGAACTATCGCCCTGCACGAGGCCGATCATTGGAATCGACGGGGTACCGATACCGGTAGCCGGGACAACATCCCTGCCGGTGTACTTCCGGGAAGACACATCCAAACGCTCCGAAGAGCTACTATTTCTGCTCGTAGACCTAATGCTTCCGTATAACGCTATTCTGGGGCGACCCTTCCTCAATCGTTTTGGAGTGGCCATATCTCAAAAACACCTGCGGATGAAATATCCCTCGTGGGATGGCATGGTCTCAATCAAAGGGGACCAGAAACTGGCAGCGGAATGCTACCTGCTTATGACTCAAAGGAGTTGTGACCGCTACGTTTGTGTGGCGGACGACCCTTTTGATGATAAAGAAGAAAAGCGTACTCAGCCGCTAGATCAGATGGTCTCAGTCCCTATCGGCAAGGATAGTGAAACGAACCTCTTGGTAAGTAAGAAATTGAGCATCGAGGAAAATGCCCAACTGATCCGATTATTGAGAAAATGCAAAGGGGAGTTTGCGTGGAAGCCAGCGGACATGCCTGGGATCTCTCGGGAGATTGCGGAGCATCGGTTGAACGTCAGCCCTGGCACCAAGCCCATTCAACAAAAGCGGCGTGCTTTCTCATCAGAAAAAATAACGGCTATCGAGAAAGAACTGCTAAAGCTAACGGAGGCGGGGTTCATTCGAGAAGTTCAATACCCTACCTGGTTGGCTAACCCGGTGTTAGTCCCCAAGCCTAACGGTGATTGGCGCATGTGCATTGACTTCACTGACCTGAACAACGCTTGTCCCAAAGACTGCTACCCCCTTCCGCGGATAGATCAATTAGTCGATCAAACTGCTGGATATGCTTACTTGAGCTCCTTAGACGCCAACCCTGGATACCATCAAATCCCCATGGCCATAGAAGATGAAGAAAAAACTGCCTTTATCACTCCTAGGGCTACGTACTGCTATACTGCAATGCCGTTTGGGCTAAAGAATGCCGACGCAACATTCCAGCGAATGGCAAATAAAGTTTTTGAAAATCAAATCGGGAGAAACGTAGAAGCCTACGTGGATGACATTCTGATCAAAAGTCGGAGTTTCGAAGATCACCTCGTTGACTTGAATGAAGTCTTTAATGTAATGAGAGAGTACAAGATGAAGCTAAACCCGCGGAAGTGCATGTTCGCGTTCCAAACGGGAAAGTTCTTGGGCTATGTAGTCAACCAGAAGGGCATTCAACCCAACCCTTCAAAGATAAAAGCTATCCAGGATATGATACCCCCTCAGACTGTGAAAGAGATACAAAAATTAACTGGGCGCATCATTGCGTTGGGACGATTCATATCTAAGCAAGGCGAGAGATGTCTGCCTTTCTTTAAAGTCATCCGAAACAAAGCCCCTTTCGGATGGACAGAGGAATGTGAGAAAGCGTTTTCAGAGCTAAAAGCTTACCTGTCATCAGACTTAGTACTGACAAGGCCTGAGCCCGGAGACGAGCTGTACCTATATTTGGGAATAGCTGACGAGGTAGTCAGCGCAGTCCTTGTGCGAAATGAAGGACACATTCACCGCCCTGTATTCTTCGTCAGTCATATATTGAAAGATGCTGAGCTGCGACACGCTCATATCGAGAAGATAGCACTCGCTCTAATACAGGCAACGCGAAAGATGGACCGATACTTCCAAGCCCACCCCGTCACTGTGCTCACGGATCAGCCGCTGAGAAGAATCTTCAGGAAACCTGAGTCTTCAAGAAGAATGTTGATTTGGGCTATCGAGCTCGAACAGTATGGATTGCAGTACAAAGCCAGACCTGCTATTAAAGCCCAAGCGTTAGCTGACTTCATAGCGGAATGCACGTTCAGAAAGGACGCAAAGATAGAATTTACAGAGGAGGAAATAGAAAGCCCATGCCTATCGTCCCCGGAGACGTACGCAGACATATGGGTCATCCACGTCGATGGAGCGAAAAATCAAGAGCTAGCAGGCGCAGGAGTTTTCTTAGTTGGACCAAACGGCCTGGAAATGCGGTACGCTGTCAGAATCCTGCAGCCATTGTCCAACAATGCGGCTGAGTACGAAGCGCTGCTGGCAGGACTCAAAATTGGAAACGGTTTCTCCATCGAAGCCACTCCCGGTGCGGAGAAAAAGGGCGGAATATGCCTAAAGATCCGAGGAGATTCTAAGCTAATAATGGATCAGGTCCTGGGGAACTCCCAAGCTAGGGAACCCATCATGATTCAGTACTTGGCTAAAGTGAAACGTGAGCTGCTAGAGATACAGAGGAAAGGTACACTAGTCACCTTCGAGCACGTTCCGAGAGAAAATAATGAGGAGGCCGATAACCTCGCCAAGATGGCGGCCAATCCGGAAGCCTCCATACCCAGTGATGTGCACTATTGGGAACTGCCTACACCTTCTTTCATGGAAGAGCAAGCGTCGCTTTGCATGGAAGAGCTGGAGAGCGACTGGAGGACCCCAGTGATAGAATACTTGAAACATGACAAACTACCGAGAGACCTCACAGAGAAAAAGAAAGTCCTCAAACGGGCAGCTCGATGCACATATTATAACGGAGAGCTAATACGGAGATGTTTCTCCCATCCGGCCGCCAAATTCATAACGGAACAAGAAGGCTTACATGTGCTGCGTGAAATTCACGAAGGAATATGTGGCATGCATATCGCTAGCGATACGCTGGTGGCACAAGTCTTCCGGTCAAGATTTTATTGGCCCACCATTCGACGAGATTGTCACAGCTTCGTCAAAACCTGCCAGAAATGCCAAGAATATGCCAAAATTCCTCGAAAGCCAGCTGTGCCAATTTCCGAGATAGTCGCACCGTGCCCGTTTGCAAAATGGGGAATCGACATCCTGGGCCCGTTCCCAAAGGCCAGATCTCAGTTAAAGTTTGTGGTCGTAACGGTAGACTACTTCACAAAGTGGGCCGAAGCTGAGGCGCTAGCTACCATTACCACCGAAAAAGTATGGCGTTTCTTCAAACACCAGGTCATCATGCGATTTAGGGTACCACGAATACTGGTCAGTGACAATGGGACACAATTTATGAGCCAGTTCTTCAAGGATCAATGTGCGGAGTTTCAGATCGAGCAAAGATTCTCCTCCGTGGCACACCCCCAGACTAATGGTCAGGCAGAAGTAACAAACCGCAGCATCCTCAGCGGTATTAAAAGAAACTTGGAAGGATCCAAGAAGAAATGGCCAGACGAACTGCCATACGTACTATGGGCCTACCGCATGACTGTAAAGGCCAGCACGGGAGAGACACCGTTCGCGTTAGCCTTCGAAACCGAGGCTGTCACACCGATTGAAATTGGCATGATGAGCCTCTGGGTAGCTCACTTCAAAGAGGAAAACAACGAAGAAAGGTTACGAGCTAACCTCGATACCCTACCCGAAACACATGAGGAAGCCCTCCTGAAAACTCTACACTACAAGAGGAAAATGGCGCAATACCACAACCGGCAAGTGAGAGAGCGATTGCTCAAAACCGGAGACCTAGTGCTCAGAGATAAGCGGGCGGCAGGACAACGTATGGGAAAACTCAGCCCAAACTGGGATGGACCATATCGCGTCACCCGCGTTGTGGGAAAAGGAGCATACCATTTGGAAACGCTCGAGGGAACGCCCCTGCAGAACTCTTGGAACATCGCTCGGCTGAAGCTATATCACGCCAGGAGCTAATCGGGTAACATAAAAGTTATTGTAACAAGTAAATATTGAAACACTGACGGTGCGTTTGCTACTGGTAATATGCAGGTAGCGAAGAATGCCAGGGGTGAAAAGTCCTATCCTTGGTGACGGCTGGTCCTGATCAGACAGCTCACTAAGACGAGGCACACCCTGACATAACAAGACGTTTGGGAGTGAAAATCCTATCCTTGTGGTAACCGTGGTCACATAGGCGGCCTATTAAGACGATGGCATGACCCCTAACGGCTTCCCGGAGTGCAAATCCTATCCTTGCGGTAACCGTGCTCACACAGGCGGCCCGGTAAGATGAGGCACGCCCGGCATCCTTGGGAGTGAAATCCTATTCTTATGGTAACCCCATAAGAAAAGGCACGCCCCAAGGAGAGACTAACTCCGTCCTGGAAGTGAAAATCCTATCCTTGTGGTAACCGTGCTCACATAGGCGGCCCATTAAGACGAGGGCACGATTCCACGGACGCGAGGAACAACGCTTGGGGGTGAAAAGTCCTATCCTTGTGATAACTGGTCCTGATCAGACAGCTCACTAAGACGAGGCACTCCCCAAAGCCTACCTATGGCGAAAGGAAACAAAGGACGTCCCGACTAGTAGCCGCGCGGTCGATACCCGGTGAAGCGATGTTGGAGAGACGTCCGTGCAACAACAACAACGGTGAAAAATGAAATGCTTCCCCTAGGAACAAAGGGCGGTAAGAATATGAGTATGATAGATTATCAAACAACACTGACCCATTCTCGGTTGTGTTTTCGTGTGAATGCAGAGGACAAAAAGTAATGGGAAGATACAACGCGGAACGCAACTACTAAACGGATATATCTATGGAAACATGATGACAAACGCTCTACGCGGGCAAACAATCAAATGGTGTCATAAACAAAAGCGGATAAGGAATTTCTGTCCAAAAAAGAGCGGAACAACTAAGTCAGAGTCAACAGTGCTTTAAGTACAAAAGTAAGACGGGCACGTCAGCCCCACAAAACTCAAAACACATGAGTAAGGGATAAAAAGCCTAAGGACCGGGCGGCGCGCTAACTCCTCCTTGCTGAGTAGCCTTCCACCTATGGAAATTGTCGTCATTAACGGCGTGCGCTCTCTCCTCAAAAAACGTGGAGAGGTCTTCAATACGAAGCCCCTCGACTCCATAATAATGCATCACCGCATCCGACATGATCCCTGCACCCTGCTCCATGTACCATACGCTCTTCTCAGCATTTAGGGCGATATCAGCGGAAAGCTAGGCATTTCTCTGCCTCTCCAAGCGTAGGCTGTTCTCCTCCTGAGAAAGGCGTGCGGCCAGATCGGCACTCTTTCTTTTCTCTTCTTCCAGAGCCAACCTGCTGGTCTCTAGCTCTTGCTTTAGAGCGATAGCCTCTCCCTGGGCAGCCTCCAGACTTTCGTTAGCAGCATTGAGGGCATTCTCGAAACGCTGTCGATCTTCCGACAGCCTATTTATCTCACATTGACCGTCAGCCATAACTCTGGCATTTTCCCCATCCATGTAGTGAAGACCGCAGAATAGGGAAAACGCCTGAGAACGAAGAGAATTTATGCGCTCCTGTGCGCTCAATGACGCAAACGCATCTCTCTCCCTTGGAAGGGATGAAATCTCTGCCATCAGATAAGAGGTAATGGCAAGGACGACATCATGATTAGCATCCGCAGGAAACTGCAGAATGCTATCCCTGAAGGCGCGCAAGCTAACTCGGTGAGTCGGCAGAAGAGGAGGATCGTACTGAGAAAGGCCAGCCAACAAGGCGGGAGCAGGACCATCCCTCGTAATAATCGGAAGAGACATGGGAACAAAGCACAACTGGTCAGGAGAAGCAGGTTGACTGCTGGAACCGTCAACATTAGGGGTTAAGGCCTCACCTCCCCCAGGCGCCTCAAGATTAAGGGCATTGGAAGCATAACCCGTTGGAGTATGAGCAGAATGAGTCGGAGAGCCAGGAGGAACGTGGGGCTGACCGCCAAAATCAACATGTTCCGAGTGGTCACCGGACATGCCTTCGCCCTTAAGGACGTTCATAGAACGATCGGCGGCTGAAGAAGAAGGGCTATTGTGAAGCTCAAGGCGAGCCTTCTTCTGACGCTCGCGGAGGACGTCAGCAATACCCATATCTCCCAGGGAAGTCGAGGGGGCAGAAGCAGCAACGGTTTCCTAATTAACACAGAATGTGATAAGACAATCAAGTGAAAAAGAAAGAAAGTTCTGGAAAAGAAAAAGGCATACCTGAGCGGTCGAAGGAGCAAGGGGAATTCCAATAGGAATCGGATCAACCGTGGCCTCGGAAGAAACAACAGTTTGAGACGAAACGGTTGGGTCAGAGCGTGCTTTCTTAGATTTTCTCTTCCTCACAACCCGAACGACCGAAACGCTAGCGCTAGCTGTGGTTTCTCTCCCCTCAACGGTAGCAGCAGCAGCGGCAGCAGCCCTGGCTTCAGCTGCTGTTTTCTTCCTCGCTTCTTGTTTTCTCTTCCTTCGGAAGTACTCGGGCTCCCAACCGGGCGGAGGCACTGCGCAGTTACAAAATGTTAGCGTTAGTACTTCATGACAGAGCAAAAGGAAAAAATGGTCAAACGCTCACCCTTCTTGCACTCTTCCACGAGGATCCCGTTAGCCACCTTTCGGGCATCGACACTAAAATCAAATTGAAGCAGTGTCTTCAACCAGCCATCCTCCGGATCGGAAAGGGGTTTTCGGTGGCCCCAAGCTCCATCCTTAATCTTTTCATTAAAGCCAGCCCTCCACAACGGCTCGGGCAGATCGATAATAAAAAATTCCTCTTTCCAATGAGGAACGGAAGACTCAATGCCCATAAGTTTCCAGGTAAAAGGTTTCAGAGAACCATCTTCGTAACGAGGCGATATGGATATCACCCCTTTACGGGAATACAACTGGAAGATGTTGTGAAGCAACGCCAAAGTAGGAGACCCTATCCCCTTGAAACGGCACAGGGAGGCGAAAGCGCTAACAACGCAAATCGCGTTAGGACTTAACTGAGCCGGGGCTAAATCGGAATCAGCCAACAACAATTTTACAAGCGGGTCAAGAGGGAGACAGAACCCATGGTCAAAAAGTTTAGCATATAACATCCTACTATTTCCGGGCAAAATGCTGTTTAACCGAAGAGACTCGGAAGCAGGACGAACGGGACATTCCATGGAAAATCGCGCACTAAACCCAGCCAACCTACGATTAACTAAGGGCAGAGTATACAGGGAAGTGGGGGTAATATCGATCACTTCTTCCCCAGAAGACCTTTGGGGATCTCCCTCTTCGGAGGATCTTTTAGTTCTAGCCATGACTAACAAGGGAGAAGTAAAGAAGAAAGAAAAAAGGGCGTGTACCTTGTACCTTGGTGAAGAGAACGCGAGGGATCGAAAACCAGAGAGAGAGAGCGGCGCGACATAATGGCGTATAAGTGAAAAGATGGAAAAAGAAAAGGAAAAGAAGAAAAACAATATATATATAACCCTGAAGGGACGCGACCAGTCAGTAGCAGGCATGTGGCGAAGCAGCGCGTCAAAAGTAAGGCACGCGCCAGAAGGTGCCAATTTGAAATAAGGGCGAACGTTTCTTCATTCGTACCGCCCTAGGAGACGCTTACGCCAAGCGCCTCTCTGCGAAAGGACACGTGTCTCTTTTCATCATTACCTTTCAAGTCGCATTTAATGAAGGACTGCGGCATCGATTAAAAAACATAAAAAGCAGCGCTAGCCTTGGCAAACGGTGCAGTGATACCAAAAAGAAGAGAAAGGGGTAACGGTAGCATCATAATAAATCATACAAAGCGTCAGCATTGTTACAAGGGAAATAATGTTCGAATAGTTTCAAAGAAATAATAAAAATAAACAACGACAGGAAAAAGGGGAAATGACCAAATGCCATCACTAGCGTTAGGCCCTTTCTTTCTTTGGGCCAGAAGAATCGTTGTCGTTCTCGCCAACTTCACCCATCACGATAGACAGGTAATCAGCTACCTGGGCCGGACTTGAGGGGTCACCTTTGAAACGGGTCGCGAATCCAGAAACGAAGGCCTCTAGAACCTTCTTCCTCCATAATTCTTCCATCAGCGGTGCCCTGGCAGACTCCTTACCCCGGGCGAGCATATCTTCGCGAAGAAGGAGATTCTTCTTCTTTTCTAACGCCAATTCAGCCTCCAGAACCTCTACCTTTGCTTTCCCGACGGACTTTTCCCTGGTCAGTTCCGTTTGGGATGATTCATAGAGACGCGTTAGCAACCTGGAATGCTCCACTACCTTTTCAAGCTGCGCTTTCGCAGCACACGATGAGTTAGCAAAATCGCGTGACTCGCGATCATGAATTTCGAGTTGATAATTCAGACGGCGGAAGAGGTCTAGAGAATCATCCAAGATGCGGCGAAAGCGCGCAGAGGGAGGAGAGTGAAGAAATTCTTCTTTCTCTTTTTTGGAGCCAAACATCTCCCCTATCAACGGAGTAGTAAACTCGTCCCGAGAAAAAGGATGAGGAACCCTGACAGCACGAAGGGCGTCAAAGCAAAACCCTGCAAGATTCATACGGTAGGCAGGGACCCCGTCAGGACTACCACGGGCAAGATTGATTGACGAAGGAGGAGGAGAGCCTTGGGAAAAGGTACCCGTAATGGGAGTAAAAAACAGCTGTGGAATAACCCTAGGCGGTAGTTCAGTAGTCGAAGTCACAGCGGGAGGCGTGACTACAACGTCAGGAATGCAGTCTGCAATCGGAGAATCGGGAGCGTCTGCCATAGGAGGAGGACATCCCACTGGCGGGGCCTCCCCCTCAAGGGAACAAGCTTTTCCCAACACGACAGTAGCATCCGTTGGCTGTGTGACGCCTGCCTCTGAAGAGACAGCAGGTGTAGAAACAGCTGCCGTGACCGAAGGAGACGCCCCGATAGTTTGTTCACCAGTAACCCCTCGAAGTTTCTTCCGACGCTGAGAAGCAGCAAGCGAAGAAGCATGGCAAAGATCTGACTTGACAACCACATCCTCATCATCGCTAGCAGCCGACCTCGTTGAGGTCTGAGAAGGTTCCGCCCTCTTGCGGCGATCCGGTAGCCAATTCTCCACAAAGCGAGAAGCTCGCGCAGAGCTAACGGGTCTCCGCCCCCCTCGAGCAACCGTCTTGATCCTCCTCTTCGGGGGTCTAACGTCCTCCCGATTGGAGCCCTCGGCGGGGGGCGAAGCCGGCAAAGTTTGAAGTGGTGCAACGTTCAGGGGAGTACCAGCGTCACCTGGGAACCAACCGTTAGCTCCTTGCAGCAAACGAAACAGGCAGTAACAAAAACAAAGAAAGTACGGAAAGAAAAAGGCTCACCCATAATGCAGTCTTCCAGAGGTCTGAACAGAGCAAAAGCATGGATGCGGTAATGAGTGTCCTCGTCTAACAGAGCGTTAGCCTGGTCCAACTCAGTCCTGGACAAGATTACAGGATTCATCCAAATGGGACCTACCAGTTTCTGATTGAAATTAATACGCCACAAACGTGACGGTAGCTCCAGAACAAAGAAACTGCTTTTCCAATCGGCAACACCCTTCTTGAAGCCGTGGAAACGTTGCCAGAACGACTGCACGAAGGCGTCATCCCACCGGGGAGTAATCTCGATTAAGCAATTATGGCAAGACATGCTAAAGAATTTGCGAAACCGATTGACAGATGGGGTAAAAATGTTCTTCAACTCGCAAGCGCGAAGAAAAGCATAAACCGCACACCATGAAGAAGGAGTTATCTGGGCAGGATTAAGATCGAATTCTCGCAACAGCTCTAATACTGACTCATGAACCGGAAAGCGAAAACCATAAAGGAACATCTTAAAATAGAGAAGCCTACTGTGGCCCCACGCCGGATTATGAAGCCGCATATCACTTCCAGGGATAAAAGGCTCATATCCAGGAGGAAAGGTAATACCGTGTTCCTCCAATTCGGCTTTTAAAACCACGTCGCATGTAAAAATGCTCGGTGATTGGGCAACTTCTGGATCCATCGGCCTAAAAGTAACCACGGGAGGTCTATTCCTAGCCATAGCGAACCAACAAGAAAGGAAAGTTGAGAGGGATCGAGTGGGTACCTTAAGAGAGAAGAGTCGCAGAGAAATCAGCGGACAGCGGCGAGCGGCCGGAAAGGTATTTGGAGAAGAAGACGAAGGAAGACAAAAAGGGAAAAAATTTCGAAGCGAGGGCAAAAGTTTTGAGAAATTAGAAAACGGTCCTTCTTAAAGGACAAAAAATGCCACCGCATTAAGTAAGTCACTAATCAGGCGGAGACGCGTGTAAAAGAGGTTGGCCACGTGGGAACGCATTAAAGGAATTTGAAAAGAGAAGTTATTCGCCGAGAGGAACGACAGAGTCCACCTAGTCAGAACAACCATGAGACGGTTGCCTCGCCTAAAATAAACGTTAGCGTTAGCTATCGGCAAGACCGGCATGCAAACGAGAAAATAAGGACGAAAGACAAGACACGGAGGCATTAAAAGGCCAAACGGCATCTACAATAGGCATAGCAAAGAAAGCGTTAAGCCTCATCGGGCCAATAAATGCCGTGATGATAGACTCCGTCATCATCCAGGAAGGGCATCTTGCCCTCAGCGTTTGGGATGGGCTTCTCCGCTCCCGGCCCAGGAGAAGATCCTGACGGGCCGGTTCCATCTTTGTCACCAGGCCTTGCCATCACAGCGCTAGCATCAGAAGAGGGAGTTTTCTCCGCCGAACGGCCAAGGAAGCATTTGCCACCCCCTCGGGTGGGAGAACTGGAAGAATCAAATGACGCAGCAGACACTTTGCGAGCCTTCTCCTTTTATTTCCTACGGCCCCTTCGACGGACTGGAGGCCTCCACGGTGGCGACGGCGGAGGATTGTCTGAATCCGGCGAAGTGGGAGGAGTTGGCAAGGATTCACGGTCCTCCGTACTCAGAAAGTAAAAATCCGCCATATGACCTGCAAAAATAAGTCAGAGGAAGAAAGGGATGAAGATGAACAAGAAAAGAAAGAGCGACCTTCCTTATATAGCCGAGAAAGCACTCTGATTCTCGCGCAGACACCTGAAAATCAAATTAAAGACGCTTGGAAAGAGTAACCGTGGTTGAAGAATCTGATCCGCCATAAGCACACCTGCTCGTTGAACGCGCCAATCAAAGGGCACCAAATAACCAACCAATCACCTGTCACTGAAAAGACAGCCCTACAACAGTCAAGACAATCATTCATTATTCCCGGAACACGGCCTCTGAAAGTACAGCGTCCCGAGGAGGACCCATCTTCAGTTGGGCTCATGACAAATACTCCCAATCAATACAACAAGCAGCACAGCCAGAAAAGAGGAGATTTTTGGAAAAACAGAAACAACTATTTATTTATGGTCAGGCGACCTCAGCGTTCGAATACATACAAAACATAAGAAAAATAACCAGAGGAAGCAAAGACAACGGTCAGACATTCGACTCCGCATCATCCTCCCCTGGCACGACGGGAACCTCCCTCAAAGCGTCAGCAACGGAGATCAGTTCGGCAGAACAGGCTCTCATGCCCTTTAAGCAGCAGGACAACAGATCCTTCCTTTGCTGCAGCATCGAGGCCACCACGTCAAGGTGAGCAGTAGTGGCAGCCAGCTTCGCCAGACTCTCTAACAGACTGAAATCGTCCAGAGTTATTCCTAGCTGCCTGGATAAAACAGGGGTCATCACCCCGTGCAACTCCAAGACATCCTCGGAGGTCTTGGTGATCATCCTCTCCAGGAAGCCAATGTCACCTTCAGTGAGATTCTTCAAGGTCAGAGTTTTGGAGATCAGGAAATTACGGGTCAGTTCGTCCATGATGAAGTATGAAAAAGGAGACGTAAAAATACGGGAAAGAGGGCACAGAAAAAACCTCTAATTTATAAAGGACGACAAAAAACCGTCAGGGTCACCTTCCAGACGGTATCACCCGGTACAGAGAGGGGTTCTCCAACAAGAAAAGAGACGTTAACCCTTGGTAAACACTCGGGCTCATTTTCAGTTGGGCTTATGATAACAATCCCCCTAAAGGAAAGGGTATTTTTGTCCACTGTACGATGGGAAAGGACACAGCCACTGTTCCACACCTCCGTGGTAGAGGACAAGACCGCTGCCTTCCTCAGAGGCTAACGCTATAAAGGGCCAACGGGTCCCACAGGCTCCCTCCTCGGACCTAACGGGCGGCTCAAGAAGCTATCTCCCTCCCAAGGGAAACCACGCGTTAGGAGGAACGCTCCAGCCGTTATCCTATCGTGGTGATCCCTCCATATACTCACGCCTACGGTAGCATACCCCGATCAGGGTGAACCACTGACCCTAACGCTATCGATAGCTCCATACTCGTTTACACTAGCGGGAACACCCCCATCTTCTATAAATACCTCCTCCACAAAGGAGGCAGGTAAGCGGCATCTTGACTGGCCTAAGCCCTGTCTATTTCACCACTGATACTGACTTTGGCATCGGAGTGTTTCCGCCGGAGACCCCCTCCGGCGTATTGCAGGTACAATAGGGCGCTGCGGGAACAGTACTAGAAGGAACACTTTACCCCCATATCCTTTGGTAACAGACCAAATTGTTATCAACAAGGAAAATTAAATAAAAATCAGGGAATCCTAAAAGGTGCTGAGAAGATAAGGGAGAGAGAAAGGATTCAGACGGCATATCAAATGCCTCTACTGTGGCCCATTTACTCGTCGGGGCCTCGACGTGCTCTGATTCTCTAGGTCTGGACAGGTGGGACATCCACCATAGCCTCCTCAACAGTCGAGGGCTGGAAACCTTCATAAAAGGGTTTCAATCTCTGGCCACTGACTTTGAAAATGATTCCAGTGTCGGGGGCTTGAATTTCAACCGCCCCATGGGTGTAGATTTTCGTGACCACGAAAGGTCCTGACCACTTAGATTTCAACTTCCCAGCAAAGAGTCGCAAGCGTGAGTTGTATAACAACACCTGTTGTCCGACTGAGAACGTCTTGGGGCGAAGATGCCGATCGTGATAGGCTTTCGTCTTGCCCTTGTAGAGCAGGGCATTCTCGTAAGCATCATCCCTTAACTCCTCGAGCTCTTGAATTTGCAGGCGTCTGTGTTGGTCAGCGAGGCCTAGATCCGTGTTTACTTTTCTGATGGCCCAAAAAGCTTTGTGCTCTATCTCCACTGGGAGATGGCACGGTTTTCCATAAACAAGTCTGTATGGGGTCATCCCTATCGGGGTCTTGAAAGCTGTACGGTAGGCCCAGAGAGCATCACCCAGTCTTAAACTCCAATCCTTCCTAGACTGGTTAACAGTCTTCTCTAGGATGGATTTGATCTCACGATTCGAGACCTCGGCTTGACCGTTGGTCTGAGGGTGATAAGCAGTGGATGTTCGATGGTGGACTCCGTATTTTGCCAAGAGAGAGGTCACAACCCGGTTGCAAAAGTGGGTACCTCGATCACTGATCAGCGCTCTAGGGGTACCAAATCTGTTGAAGATGTTGGTGCGGAGGAAGTTCACAACTACTTTAGAGTCATCTGTTCGGGTGGCCTTTACCTCTACCCACTTGGAGACATAATCAACGGCCAATAGGATGTAGATGTTGCCATAGGAATTGGGAAAGGGGCCCATAAAATCTATGCCCCAGATGTCGAAGATCTCGCAAGCAATTATGTTCGTCAAGGGCATCTGATTTCTGGCCCCAATATTGCCAGTGGCCTGACATCGGGGGCATGAAGCGCAAAACATATAACTGTCCTTGAAAAGGGTGGGCCAGTATAGACCTGCTTCCAAGACCTTCAGGGCAGTTTTCTTGGCCGCGAAATGGCCTCCTTCCGAGTGGCAGAATTTAAGGATCGAGGGCACTTCATCCATGGTACACACCGACGGATGATCTGGTCCGCACAGTGTCTCCATAGATAGGGGTTGTCCCATATATAGTACTTGGCTTGTCTTCTTATTCGAGTGCATTCGGAGGGAGTGGCATCAGCTGGATAAGTGCCTGTAGCACAGAAGTTGGCAATGTCTGAGAACCACGGGGAATAAACAGCCTGAGCTAGGCACACTTGCTCGTCTGGAAAGGTGTCCCGTATCGGTTATTGCGAATTATCTTTTTGGGTTGGGAGTCTACTTAAGTGATCTGCCACCAGGTTCTCTCTCCCTGCCTTGTCCTTGATAGCGATGTCAAACTCTTGTAGGAGCAAGATCTATCGGATAAGCCGTGGTTTGGCGTTAGCCTTGGTCAGCAAACACCGAAGGGCGGAATGATCTGAGTAAACAAGGACATGAGTGCCGAGCAGATACTGTCTGAACTTATCTAGGGCATAGACAACTGCCAGAAGTTCTTTCTCCGTGGTGGTGTAATTCTGCTGGGTTGGATCTAGGAGCTTGGAGGCGTAATAGATGACATGGGTCTCGTTATCTTTTTTCTGGCCCAACACAGCGCCTAGGGCTTGATTGCTGGCATCACATATGACCTCGAAAGGTAGCTTCCAGTCAGGGGCACGGATAATCGGGGCCTAGATAAGCCTGGCTTTGAGGATCTCAAAAGCAGCTTTGCAAGCTTCGCTGAACTCAAAGGACACGTCCTTCTGAAGTAGGTGACACGGGCTGGGCAATCTTCAAAAAATCTTTAATGAACCTTCTGTAGAAACCAGTGTGGCCTAGAAAAGATCTTACGTCGCGGACGCAGGAGGGGTAGGGCAGGGATTCTATTACTTCTATCTTGGCCTTGTCGACCTCAATCCCTTTTGCCGAGATAACATGGCTAAGCACCAGGGCTCTATCCACCATAAAATGGCATTTCTCGAAGTTCAGGACAAGATTTGTCTCGATACATCGCTCTAGGCACTTTTGCAGGTTGCTCATGCATTCATCGAAAGAGTTCCCGTAGACTGTGAAATCATCCATGAAGACCTCAATTCCGTCTTCAACTAGTTCAGAAAAGATGCTGACCATGCAGCGCTGAAAAGTAGCAGGAGCGTTGCACAGGCCGAAGGGCATGCGCCTATATGCGAAGGTCCCGAAAGGACATGTAAATGTAGTCTTTTCCTGATCTTCAGGAGCAACTGGAATCTGATGGAACCCAGAGTATCCGTCAAGGCAGCAGTAATGAGTTTTACCGGCTAGGCGCTCCAGCATCTGGTCGATGAAGGGCAGAGGAAAATGATCTTTTCGTGTAGCAGAGTTCAGGCGGCGGTAGTCAATACACACCCGCCACCCATTCTGGATCCGTGTAGGAATGGATTCTCCGTCCTGTCCGATGGTGATGGTTATTCCTGTTTTCTTGGGCACGACCTGGATAGGGCTGACCCAAGGGCTATCTGAGATGGGGTAGATAACTCCCGCGTCTAGCAACTTGAGAATTTCTTTCTTCACCACGTCCATCATAGGTGGATTAAGTCATCTCTGGGGCTGGCGAATGGTCTTACTCGCGTCTTCCAGGTGGATATGATGAGTGCATAACGCTGGGGACAAACCCTTAATGTCCGCAATGGTCCATCCTATGGCCTGCCTGAAGTTCTTTAGTAAAGAAATGAGCTTAGACTCCTCGGGGTCTTCAAGCTTGTTAGAGATAATGACAGGCAGAGAGTTGTCGGGGCCTAGATAGGCATATTTCAGGTGGGTAGGCAGTGGCTTAAGATCTAGGGCTAGAGCCTGATCAATAGAAGGAGATAACTTGACACGACCTGGATGCTGAGGAGACTACTTTGGGGGTTCGGGCTGAGCAACATGACACTCTTCTAGGGCAACGACGACAGAATGTAACTCAAATGGGATAGGAAGTGTCGAGGCCACGACATCTAGAAGGGCTGGTGTCAGACTCCTGTCAAGAGCAAATTGCAAGGGGTCAGTAGAATATATATCATCAATTTCCCCGACAAGGGGATCCACAATATCAATATAATTGACACTAGAAAATTCAGAAGGGTAGCGCATGGCTTCTAGCATATTGAATTTGATGATCTCTCCATCAAATTCGAGGGAGATGGTAGCATCATGGACATCTATCTTTGCTCGGGCTGTGGCCAGAAAGGGACGGCCTAGCAAAACATCCGTGGATTTGGTGGAGTCTTCATTCTCCATTGCTATCACATAGAAATCAGCAGGGAACAAGAATTCGCCCACTTGGACCAAGGCATCCTTGATTATACCCTCGGGGTGAATGATAGACCTGTCAGCAAGCTGGATTGCGAGGTCTGTAGGCACGAGAGGTTCGAGGCCTAGACTGTTGTAGATTATCAAGGGCATGACATTGATTCCTGCTCCGAGGTCACACATGGCCTTGCCAATATCCACTGTGCCGATTCGACAAGGGATTATGAACATGCCTTGGTCTTTGCATTTCGGGGGAATCCGTCGTTGGATATGCGCAGAAGCGTTGGCTCCTACGCTGATCTTGTTAACTTCGACGAACTTGTTCTTGTTTGTGCACAATTGCTTCAAGAATTTGGCATATCGAGGGACATTCTTCACGGTCTGGAGAAGAGGAATGTTTACAACCACTTTACTGAACATTTCAAAGATGTCGCTATCCTCCTTATCTTTCTTGGTCTTGACCAATCTGTGAGGGAACGGAGGCTCGAGGATCTTATGAATGTACTCTTGAGTGAATTCCGGTGGGTTGGGGTCATTCCGTGGTGAACCTCTAGGGGAACGGATCCTGTCTTCTGTGACTTCCACGATTCTAGGGGCCTTGGGGAGCTTGGTTCTGGGTTTAGGCCGGATTTCGGCTTCTGGTAGATTTTCAACATCCTGGGCTGGAGGTTCAGGTGGGTTCAAGGTCGCTCCACTACGCAGGGTCACTGCACAGACATTGTGCTTTGGATTCGCTTCTGTTTGGGGTGGTAATCTGCAATGGTTGGTTAGCTCTTGTAATCTGGCAGTTACCGCACTCATTTGTTTCTTAAGCTCGTCTATTTCCTTCTGTTGCTCGGGATTTTTTTGCATTTCAACAGTCGGGGGCTGGACACAAGTCTGGTCTGGAGGATGGACAAAAGTCTGATCTTAGGTTGGCGTTGATATTGATTTTGATGGTATGTGGGACGGGGTCTGAAATTTGGCATGTTTGGAGGGGGGTTACCATATGGGTTTTGATGTGGTTGGTGGCTAGGTCCCGAAAGAGGATTGTTTGGGACTGTTAGGATCCTTCGGTGCTGATTGGAGTAAGGAACTAGTCTCGATTGTGGATGGTCCGTTTAATGAAGGATGAAGGTGTTTTTGACGATCTTGATGATGTTCGGAAATATGCGCAGCGGATAAAGTTGTAATGGAAATGTGTAGGAATTTTAGAGATGATTTTATGGAATTTTGTGACGAATTAATTCAAGATAAATGGTTCTTGAATCGAGGAAAGATGGAATTTTAAGTGAACAAGTATATTCGAGAAAACCCTCTCGTTAACGAAGAACGAGCAACCTTTCTATATTGAATAACTTGAAAGATCGAACTCAAACTTGCAATGAAAATGCTAGTTTGAACCCGAAAGGATTACAAGAATTTTAGGGAAATAAAACTAGAAATTACAAGAACTAGAAATTGACTTTAAGATTGAATAATCAATTGGTAATCAAAAAGTGTCTTCTAAAGGAAACAAAGGCTCCTATTTATACCTAAAATCCTTAAGGGTGATAATGGTCATTGCCTAATTAATTTTCCGTTGCAACGTCTAATTAATTTGGCTGGATGGGAATTGATTTGGTGGCCACGTGTTGGAGACAACGCCTGCGATTGCACCAGCTGTGCATGACTCGGTCATGCGGCAGCAGTTGCGGGCGAGTGGACGCTGTCGTGCGTTGCGTGCGGCGTGGCGTTGTCCGGTTCAGGCGGAGGCAGTTGCAGGCGTGAGCTGGGTGCGGGCGAGGGGCGCGGTCGTGCGCGTGGTGCGCGGACGGCAGGTGCGGCGTGGACCGAGTCCTGCGGGCGGTCAGGCGAGGATGAGGACGAGCTGGTGTGGGTGTGGCCCGAGTTTTGCGGACGGGTGGGCGTGGATGTGGCCCGGATCTGGCGGGTGATGGAGACGACTTGAAACGGCGTCGTTGTGCGACGCCATTTGGGCTAGGTTGGGCCTGGGCCAGCTGGGCTTGGGCTGGCCTAAGTTCTCATTTGGTCCTTTGATTTGCAAGCATGTCCTCCCTTGGTCCTTGAACTTTAAGTGCGCTTCTTCGTAGCGTAAATATCGGAGCATAAGCGTCACGAGATTTTGGCGTTGGCTTCGCGTACGTGATGCGATCGGTGCGATCGTATCATCTCCTCCCCCTTCGAGTGGATTCGACCTCGAATCCAAAGTTTGCATATCCTCAGTATCCTCGTCATCGGAATCGGCTACAAAATACGGAGATAGGTCAGTGATGTTAAAAGTGGTAGAGGAAACAGCAAAAGATGGAGGGATGTCCAAAACATAAGCATTATCGTTAATTTTATTAACAATAAGGAAAGGACCAGCCCCTTTTTGGCTCAATTTAGACTTCCTAAGGTGAGGGAATCGCTCTTTGCGAAGATGCAACCAAACCCAATCTCCAACGTCAAAGGACTTGACTCGTTTCCCGGCATTGCGCTTCTCCTCGAGTTTGGCGTTCATGTTTTCCATTCGTTGCTTCGCTTGAGTATGTAATTCCTTTACTTTGGCTGCTCGTTCTTCTCCATCTAAGCTGGATACATGAGAAACAGGTAACGGGAGCAAGTCTATGGGGGTGAGTGGATTGAACCCATAGACGAGCTCAAATGGAGAAGATAAAGTGACAGAATGCATGGCACGATTATATGAAAACTCAACAAAGGGAAGGCATTGATCCCAATTCTTAGAATATTTTGGTACCATGATTCGAAGCAAGTTACCAAGAGTCCGATTGACCACCTCTGTCTGGCCATCCGTTTGGGGGTGGTAGGATGTGGAAAACAGGAGTTTGGTCCCCAACTTGGCCCATAGGACACGCCAAAAATGACTCAAAAATTTTGAGTCACGATCACTTACAATGGTACGTGGCATGCCGTGGAGGCGGACAACCTCTCGGAAAAACAGATCAGCTACATGAGAAGCATCAGTAGTGGATTTACAAGGAATAAAATGTGCCATCTTAGAAAATCTATCAACGACAACAAAGATCGCATCTTTCCCGTTACTAGTTCTAGGCAATCCTAGTACAAAATCCATGGAAATATCGCACCAAGGGTGCGAAGCAACAGGTAATGGCATGTAACGACCTTGATCATGAGATGTAGACTTAGCACGATGACATTCAATGCATGCATTAACAATACGAGTTATCATAGGACGCATATGTGGCCAATAAAAATGTTCTTTTAAAGTACTCAAAGTTTTGTTAATACCGAAATGACTGCTAAGTCCCCCACCGTGAGCTTCTTTAATGAGAAGGTCACGCATGCTACATTTGGGCACACATAATCGACCTTTACAAAATAGAAATCCATCATGCAACGAATAATTTTCAAAAGGTCCACTCAAGCATGCATCATACGCAACATGAAAATCATTATCATTTTCATACAGTTCAATGATATGTGAAAATCCCAATAATTTAGATTGCAAAGAGGTGATGAGTGCATACCTTCGGGAAAGGGCGTCGGCGACCGTGTTCTCCTTTCCTTTCAGATACTTGATCACATATGGAAATCGCTCAATGAACTCCAACCAAACAGCATGGCGACGATTCAGTTTACCTTGTCCTTTGAGGTAGCGAAGGGACAGATGGTCGGTGTGAACAACGAACTCCTTCGGGACGAGGTAGTGCTCCCAAACAGTGAGGGTTCGAATTAAGGCGTACAGCTCCCGATCATACGTGCAGTAATTGAGCTGGGCGTCCTTCAATTTCTCACTGAAATAAGCGATCGGTCGCCCTCCTTGTAATAGCACTGCTCCAATCCCGATTCCACTTGCATCACATTGGACCTCGAATGTCTTGTCGAAGTCAGGAAGTGCGAGGACCGGGCTGGATACAAGGCGTTCCTTAAGGGTTTTGAAGGCCTCCTCTTGCTCGGGCCCCCATATGAATGGAGTGTCCTTCTTGGTGAGTGCGTTGAGGGGCGCAGCAATCGTTGAAAAGTCCTTCACGAAACGTCGATAGAAACTGGCCAAACCATGAAACGAGCGCACCTCGCTCACATTTTGCGGAGTGGGCCAATCCGCAATCGCCTTGATCTTGGCTTGATCAACCTTGAGTCCATCTGTTCCTACAAGAAAACCAAGAAAGTGGACTTCGTCCAAACAGAACTCGCACTTCGCGAGTTTAGCGTAAAGCTTATGCTCGCGAAGGGTTAGGAATACAAGTCTCAAATGCTCAAAATGGGAGTCATGTGAGGAGCTATATATCAAGATGTCATCGAAATAAACAACAACAAATTTTCCAATAAAGTCACGCAACACATGATTCATTAATCGCATAAATGTGCTAGGAGCATTTGTTAACCCAAAAGGCATAACTAACCATTCATAAAGACCAAATTTAGTTTTGAAAGCAGTTTTCCATTGGTCTCCTTCATGCATACGTATTTGATGATATCCACTAGCTAAATCAATTTTCGAAAATATGGTAGCTTGGCTAAGTTCATCTAGCATATCATCAAGACGAGGTATGGGGTGCGAGTATTTAATGGTTACCTTATTGACTGCTCGACAGTCCATGCACATACGCCATGATCCGTCTTTCTTTGGAACAAGGATCACCGGGACGGCACACGGGGAAAGGCTTTCTCGGACATAGCCTTTGGCGAGGAGGGCCTCGACTTGAGCCTCCAACTCTTTGGTTTCCATCGGGTTGCACCGGTAGGCAGGTCGGTTGGGCATAGGTGCGCCGGGAATCAAATCTATCTTGTGCTCGATTCCGCGGATGGGTGGTAGTCCTTCGGGCAACTCATCTGGAAACACGTCTTGGAAATCTGACATCAAAGACACAAAAGCAGGAGAAGAGGAATCGGGGTTAGTGTTAGATGTGTCCGCGCTCAAGGCACGAAAACGGAGAAAAACAATGGGTTTTTGTGCAAGAAGTGCACGCCTCACATCCCGAGATCTTCCCATGAGGCTTACTTTTTTCTCTTCCTCGTTCCCCTCGGAACCTCACTAGCTAGCTCATTTTTTTCTAGCCGTGTGTTTCCACTCTTTCCTTCCTTTTTCTCTTCTCTCTTCGCAAGCTCATTTTTTTCTTGCGGGTTGTTTTTAATGCTCTCACCGCTTATATTTTTCACTCCACTATTTCCCTCTTTTTTATTTAAAGCAATTGAAATATCGAAGACCGCACTTGCTTTTTCAAGCTTGATTTGGTCTTCGTATACCTGACTAGGTGCAAGTGGTGGAATCATGAACTTCCGGCCGGTGTGAGTGATGCGGTATGTGTTGCGGAATCCATCATGGATGGCGTGGCGATCAAATTGCCACGGACGACCAAGGAGAAGGTGGGTGGCTTGCATGGGGGCGACATCACAAACGCGCTCATCCTGGTACTCCCCAATCTGAAACTTGATCTGCACCTGTTTCACCACTTTGATGGTGCTGCCGTCATTGAACCAGTTCAGGACATAGGGGTGCGGATGCTTGGTGGTCGAGAGTCCAAGTGAGTGGACGAGTAAAGTGCTTGCCACATCTGCACAACTCCCACTATCAATGATGATCGAGAGGACCATCCCATCAGCTATTCCCCGGGTATGAAACAAGTTTTCCCTTTGTCCTAGAACCTCATCATCTGCTCGGGCTTGCATACTCAAGGTCCGTCTGATCACTAAACTGCGAGGAATCTCCAAAGGGGTATACTCTCCTTCTTCCTCACTTTCCGCATCATTTTCCCCAGTTTCTGACTCATCCTCAGAAACTATCTCTCCTCCTTCCCTGATTAGGATGATGCGGCGGTTTGGGCACTCTGCCCTCACGTGTCCCTTACCACCACATTTGAAACATTCAATGGTTCGGCTAGGTGTTCTTTGGGTTGTGTTTGGGATTGGTGTGTTGGAGGTGTTTTGGGCAGTGTATGGTTTAGGATCGGATGGTTTGGTTTCGGTTGGTTGAGTGTAGGGTGGCTTAGGTGTTTGGGTCGTGTTTGATTGCCAGGGTCTTTTGGTATTTGTCACAGAGTGTGGAGTAGAAGAAGAAGTAGTATTGACAAAGTTTTTGGTTTTGGAGCTTACTTGGCGTTCTAGCTTAAGAGCTAGATGGTACATTTCCTCGAGTGTGTTGTAAGGGAGGAAGTCCAATTGTTGGGAAATATCCTTGCGAAGTCCGCCCAGAAATCGGGCCATGGTTGCCTCACCACTCTCTCGTACATCCAATCGTGTCAGCATGGATAACATCTCATGGTAAAACTCTGTGACACTTTTACTGCCTTGATACAATCGTTGGAGTTTCTGATGCAAATCTCGGAGGTAGTAAACCGGCACAAATCGTGATCGCATCTCCTCCACAAGCTCAGCCCAAGTGGTGATTGGTGGTTCATGATCCAACCTTCGATTAACCAAGACTCGCTCCCACCACTGTATGGCTAAACCTGTAAATTCAACAACAGCCAAACGACACTTCTTTTCTTCTGAATAGTTATAACATGCAAATATCCTTTCCATCTTACTTTCCCATTCATAATACATATCAGGGTTCTCACGACCCTCAAAAGATGGAATAGTTAACTTGATGTTATTAAAGTTGTCATACCGTCCCTCGAGTGAAGGGTTCCTTCGAGCCTCTCGTAGAGGTTCGTGCCGTGTTGGATCATATTGCCGAGGAAGGGTCGGTTCGGTTGCGAATGGGTGGTTGGGTGGTGGTACATAGGAGTTGGCTTGGTGTAGTGGAATATCGGGACCCCGGTTCCGATTGTGTCTGATGGTAAGTGGATTTAGTGGTGGAGATATCGGAGTTGTATGGTGAGGTGGTCGGTTGCGGGAGTGGCGATCTTCCTCATTATCGCTACTATCGGAGCGAGCATAGACTCCTTCGGTGTTACCATAGAAGGAAAGACTTCGTGGGTCGGTGGGTCGGGTTCTTTTTTGAAAGTGGGGAAATGTAGGGGTCCTTTGTGGTAGTGGTGTTTGTAGTGGTGGGGGTGTTTGGGCTTGTCGAGTTTCGATGGCCTCGAGTCTAGCCATCATTTTCTCCAATATGGAGTTAATGTGGCTCATGTTTGGTTCGGGTGGTGGGGGTGGCACTTCCGAGTGTTCTTCGGTAATGGTAGGGTCGTTGGACATGATGTGTACCTGCACAAAGAAAAGAAACACAGAGGAAAAACTAAAAAGGTGTTTGTTAGTACTAGGGGTGGCAAATGGGTGGGTATGGGTGGGTATGGGTAATGATTAAATGGGTATGGGTGGGTATGGGTATCATACCCATTTATTACCCATATAATTTTTTAAATGGGTACCCATACCCATTTATACCCATTTAATCATACCCACCCATTTATACCCATTTACACCCATTTAAATTATACACACTTAATAAATATAATTTTTTATTAAGTAAAATTAAAAATACTATGTTTAACCATTTAGGCTCGGGTTTGACCATTTAGACTCAGGTTTGACCATTTAGGCTCGAGTTTAACCGTTTAACCTCGGGTTTGACCGTTTAGGCTCGGGTTTGACCATTTAGACTCGAGTTTTATCGTTTAGGCTTGAGTTTGACCGTTTAGGCTCGGGTTTGACCGTTTAGGCTCAAATTTTATTTTACTAAAATAAATAATTTAAAATTATATATATATATATAATAAATAGAATAAATATTAAATAATAATAAAAGTAAAATTTAATTATTTTATTTTTATTGTATAAATAAATTGATTGATTAAATTAACATAGTACTCCTAGTTATTAATTTATACATTATTTATGCTAGTTATTAATTTAAAACTTGTGTACAACACTAGATTAATCTAGTGTTGGCCACTGCATGCATACTCCAATCCATCCGTGTTGCCCACTGCATGCATACTCCACTGTTTCTTTTTACTTTTTTACTGTTGCAATAAATATATATATATATATATATATATATATATATATATATATCTAAATATAAATATAAAGCATACTCCACTGTTTTTTTACTGTTGCAAAATATATATACTGTTGCAAAAAAATATATATATATATATGCTGATTTTAATTTTATAAATTTTTTTGTATTTTATTAACTCATGAAGAATTAAGTTTGGTATTTCGGTATATTGAAATACCGTACCGAATTAAATTCGGTATTTCGGTACAGTACCGAAATTTAATTCGGTACGGTATGGTAATTATTTTTGGTCATTCGGTATACCGAATACCGAAATATTTCGGTCGGTATACCAAACTACCGACCGATGCCCACCCTTTACATAGATTAATATATAATTATGGCCATAATTATATGCATGTCATTTTAAATTAATTAAAGTACTACATTTCAATCCAGTACTTCTAATATTCCGATTAGAAATATGCATGCAGTGGAAAGAATATCTCATTATCATAATAATATCATAATCTTAAAAAAATAAAAAAAATAAAAAAAAATAGTAATAATAATAATAAAAAAAAAGCTTACTATTAGTTATAAGAATAGTTATGAAAATTTTAAATTAATTCAAAATATATTTAAATAATTTTAAATTATCCATGACTATAATTTTTTCATGCTTTTAAGTATAAAACCCATTTTTTAAAACTTAAAAAAAAATATGAAAAGTGGATATAGAATTACTCATCTTGAGATAGAGATTAAATTGTTATAGTTTTTAATTTATTTTGTTCATTATATAAATTAAGAAAATTGAATTTATTTAAAAAAGAAAAATAAAAAAGATGAGAGAGAGAGGAGAAGGGGAGGGATAGGGTTGGTTTTGGTTTAATTGGTACCCATTGGGTACCCATTACCCAACCCAATAAAACCCACATATTTTAGTTTAAATGGGTATATTACCCATTTCTACCCATTTAAAAATTGCACTAACCCATTTAACACCCATACCCATTTAAATTAGTTGGGTATGGGTACCCATTGGGTATGGGTACCCATTGGGTATGGGTAGATTTTTGCCACCCCTAGTTAGTACCCTCCCTCGCGTGTTTACACTCTTCCCTCTATTGTTCTCACCAAAATCACACAAAAATAAACAAGTAAACTTAAAGTCAATTTTAGTTTTTTTTTTTTTTTTTTTTTTTAAAATATGACTCAAAGAATGATGAGCACTTTGGTGACACAATGAAAACTGGGTACGCAAAGAAGGTATGGAAAAATTAAGGTAAATAACACGAACAAAATGAGATTGTGCAATTACCTTAATTTGGAATGGAAGAGATATGAGAAACAATAAAGAAAACTTACGAAGACACGAATGAAGAATGACGCAAAAGGATTTGTGTTTCGGAAGCTGAAAGAAAGCTTGACTCGTCCAATGATAGTCCACGTCAAGTGTCGAAAAGCTTACCTAGCGATCTTGTCCCTTGCTTTTGACTTGTGTCGATTTTTTTTTTTTTTTTTTTTTGTTTTTTTTTGTTATATATATATATACACCATATATATATATATATATATATATATATTTTTTGGTTTTTTTTTTTTTTTCACAAGTGAAGGGACGCTCGGATCGCAAATAGATAACAAAGAAAATAAAATTTATGTTAGTGGAAAAATTTATACAATGGACAAGACGAAGGAGTAACGAATTCAAAAAATGGAGAAAGGAATTGATTTGCGATTTTAACGTTTACCAACCTTCGAGACAGCCGGGCTCCGCTACCACGTGTTAGGATCCTTCGGTGCTGATTGGAGTAAGGAACTAGTCTCGATTGTGGATGGTCCGTTTAATGAAGGATGAAGGTGTTTTTGACGATCTTGATGATGTTCGGAAATATGCGTAGCGGATAAAGTTGTAATGGAAATGTGTAGGAATTTTAGAGATGATTTTATGGAATTTTGTGACGAATTAATTCAAGATAAATGGTTCTTGAATCGAGGATTTTAGAAGTGAAAGATGGAATTTTAAGTGAACAAGTATATTCGAGAAAACCCTCTCGTTAACGAAGAACGAGCAACCTTTCTATATTGAATAACTTGAAAGATCGAACTCAAACTTGCAATGAAAATGCTAGTTTGAACCCGAAAGGATTACAAGAATTTTAGGGAAATAAAACTAGAAATTACAAGAACTAGAAATTGACTTTAAGATTGAATAATCAATTGGTAATCAAAAAGTGTCTTCTAAAGGAAACAAAGGCTCCTATTTATACCTAAAATCCTTAAGGGTGATAATGGTCATTGCCTAATTAATTTTCCGTTGCAACGTCTAATTAATTTGGCTGGATGGGAATTGATTTGGTGGCTACGTGTTGGAGACAACGCCTGCGATTGCACCAGCTGTGCATGACTCGGTCATGCGGCAGCAGTTGCGGGCGAGTGGACGCTGTCGTGCGTTGCGTGCGGCGTGGCGTTGTCCGGTTCAGGCGGAGGCAGTTGCAGGCGTGAGCTGGGTGCGGGCGAGGGGCGCGGTCGTGCGCGTGGGGCGCGGACGGCAGGTGCGGCGTGGACCAAGTCCTGCGGGCGGTCAGGCGAGGATGAGGACGAGCTGGTGTGGGTGTGGCCCGGGTTTTGCGGACGGGTGGGCGTGGATGTGGCCCGGATCTGGCGGGTGATGGAGACGACTTGAAACGGCGTCGTCGGGAAGCTGCTGCCGTTGGCGTTGTGCGACGCCGTTTGGGCTAGGTTGGGCCTGGGCCAGCTGGGCTTGGGCTGGCCTAAGTTCTCATTTGGTCCTTTGATTTGCAAGCATGTCCTCCCTTGGTCCTTGAACTTTAAGTGCGCTTCTTCGTAGCGTAAATATCGGAGCATAAACGTCACGAGATTTTGGCGTTGGCTTCGCGTACGTGATGCGATCGGTGCGATCGTATCAGGGACCCATCCTGGATTTGGTTGTTTCCACCCCTGGTTATAGTTTTGAGCGTAAGAGACTGGGATAAATTGGCCTACAACATTCACTTGGATTTCCTCCGGGATGTGGGGACACGCATCAGTGGGGTGATCCACGAAATTACATATCTGGCAGGCTTTGACGGGTGAGGGCTGTGCTGTCATGAAATTCTAGAACATTCCTGTGAGGGATGAAATCTGGTTCTGAAGGGCTGCCACTTGGACATCCTGGCCTGGATTGCTGGCAAGGTCATCAGAGATATTCTTGGCCATGAGTTCGATTGTTGCTCGAGCTGCGGTTGGGGTTAGGGCAGTAAGAGATCCGCCGGCAGCTGCATTGAGTAACGCCTTATCATGGGCCTTAAAGCCTTCACAGAAATATTGAACCAGGGCATGTTCGGTAAGGTTGTGGGCTGGACAGCTAGACTGCATCTTCTGGAATCTTTCATAGTACTGGTCTAGAGTCTCTTCCTTCTTTTGGAATATAGAGACTAGTTGCTTGCACGTGGTGTTGGAAATGGAGGTTGGATAATACTTCTCAGTGAAGATCTTTGATAAATCTGCCCAAGAACGAATGGATCTCGCTGGCAGGTCATAATACCAATCAAGGGCATCATCTTTGAGAGACCACTGGAATGCGCGAAGCTTAGCTTGTTCAATACTGACATTAGCAGGTTTCATGGCCTCGCAAATGGAATGGAGTTGTTGCAGATGGCGAAGAGCATTTTCCTTAGCTACCCCCCGAAAAGTAGGCAGATGGTGAAGTACGGCTGACTTCAAAGTCCAGTCATGAGGGACGTTGGGCCAGTCAATGCAGCTACTGGCCATATCAGGGGTTGCATGGAAATTGTGTATGGTTTGTTGTTCTGGGGGTGGTGGTTGGTCTTCTCGGTTGTTATGGTTGTTACGGTTGTCATTATGAGCCAAATCTGCCATTGCTGGGAAAATAAAAGGATCCGGTACGGAGTTCTCGGGGTTACGATGGAGAAAGGTCAGGTCTACGAAAAGTTGGTGTTCCTGTGCAGCCAGACTAGAAGGGGAGATTTCGAGGGCAGGATGCGGGATCACTCTACGCTGCGCAGAGGTTCCTTGTGCTTGTCTACGAAGTCCTCTTTCGGTTCTGGTCAGTTCTAGGTCTAGGGGAAGTAGATCGGGCGCAGATCTCCTGGTCATACAAGAAAACAAAAACAAAATTAGTACCGTTCAATCCCCGGCAACGGCGCCAAAATTTGATCGTCACTCAAATATACTAATATTTTCCTGGTGCCTAGATGCACAAATTAATGTGTACAGAGCAAGACAGGGTCGAACCACAGAGATTGAAGGATTAACTTGCTAATGAGAATGTATGACAAGGTAATAAGCACTGATCTAGCCAAAGTAAGAACACTTGGGGGGGGGGGGGGGGGTTTATGTTGATTAATAAATTAATCAACGCAGAGTATGGGAGCTAAGAAAACAGAATTGTAAAGTATATATCTAGGGCACGAAAGTAAAATGCAATCCAGGGCACGAAATGTAAAAGATCAAGTAAACAGAAAATCAAGTGTAGGAAAGTAAAAGAGATATAAATCAGAGAGAGAGAGAATCTTAGCGAAAGGTGTTCTTTCGGGTTGTTTTCTAGGGCGGCCAGTCATTGGTGCAGAAGTTTTCTAGACTCATGTGCAGATCTGCTATAGGGACCGCGTTTCCACACCGCATCCCCTGCTTACCTTCTTAGATAAAAGTCACCCCCCGTTTCCACATATGAGGTGACCTTGACGTCCAGCCATCCTCCCAGCTACCTCCCTTGTCATCAAGAGGTAGCCTTGACCGTCCGGCCTATCCGGGCTCGAAGTAGAGAGGCTAAATTCTGAACGCCCATGAAGGAGAGGTAAGACAGATCTAGGGCGCGACAACTCGGTTTGTCAGACCCGTATCACTCCCTAGATTCCTGTTTACCCCTAGGTGAGGCCTCTCGCGCTGCCTCCCCTAGGTGTCTGCTCAAACTCCAGGGCTTCGCGTTAGTTATAACACTGGAATATGACGTTACTCATGCAGAAATACTAATAGATGATCAAGCTCTTAACATTTCTAGACAAGCATGGCATTAAATCGGTAAACAGTCATGTACTACAAGAGAATATATTAAGCATGCATTAGACCTCTTAGCCGCACCCTACAACCCTTAGAAACACCCTTCACCAAGAAATGGGTGTTTAGCTACTCATACTATAATATAAACAGTAGGTATATGAAATCATACAACAAATAAACAAGAAAAGTAAGAAGAGGATTAGAATAAACCGGTAGATTAATAATAATCGAAGAGGAAAGACAAAGGCTGTTCTTGATGGGAAGAAGGAGCTGATTCCCAGAAATTAAAATGCTAAAATTAATGTATGAAAATATCCTTTGGACAGCCGTCCTTACAAAAACCCTAAAACTATGCTTATATAGCCTAATGCTAACTAGGAGACAAAACAGCTAAGGGCAATGAGGAGATGACAGTACGCGTCCTTGCAAAAGGAATATTCTGGGATTCCTGACATGCCTGCTATCTTCTGGAACCGCTTAGGAATCTGGCGGATCTTTGAAGATGCTTTTTCTTGAAGAAGGCTCAGGGCTGCCGAGGCCTTGCAACTGCGCACTGGTCTGGTTCGCGTCGAGGTCTTGACATCGCTCGACCTTCTAGGCCCCGAAACTGGAAATCCTCAGAAATGCTCCCAAATCGCTTCTTTTCGGCATTTTCCCTCCTTTGATGCTATTCTGCAAATAAAGCTGAAATGAAGGTCAAATAGCAGCATCGAGCCCCCAAAAGGGCTAGAAAGGAGGGCAAAACAGAGAGTATGGAACATGCTATCAACTAGCCATGACTCCAGTTGTCGACATGACCAATTTTGAGGCCACGGTAACCCCCGCCCCAACTGCTACTGCTACTTCCTCGACCATCGAGGGCAAGACGCCCAATGATAACCCAACTCCGCAACCTGCCCAAGACACGGCTAAGACTAACACTCACCATGATAAGTTGCTCTCTTCTAAAACCTTTGATACTGGACAAAAGGTTTTACTTTACAATTCTTGTCTGAGGCTCTTTTCCAGAAAGTTGAAGCAAAAGTGGACCAACCCTTACCTTGTCAAGAAGACGAATGATCATGGTGTGGTTGCGATCCAGAATATGGACACGGGCCTCATTTCCAAAGTGAGTGACCATAGATTGGAGCTATTCCACGAAGGTTTCCACCCTCTGGTGGCAGACCCACCAGTCTTGCCCTAGACGCCTAAAATCGTCTGGGCCTGGACGAAAAAGATGGCCGATCAAGGAGGCATTTCATCGAGCCTCATTTATTTTATTTTTCGTATCCCTTTCTTTTAATAATTAATTATTTTAGTTATTCCTTTCTTTACTTAGTTTTTACTATTATTTCCTGTTTTATTTGGTTTATTTAGACATCCTTTTCCATTTTTCCTATTTTTATTTCCTTAATTCCCTCCCTTTGTTTTATTTTCGTTTTTATTATTAATTCCCTCATTTCCTTTTAATTTTTCCCTCCTCTCCCTCATCCTTTTCAAAATTTGACAAGGAAATTCCCTCTCCTTTTTTGCAGGTCAAACGCGTCTTCCACGCGGTCAAACGCGTCTTCCACGCATTCAAACGCGCCATCCAACCAGCGCTTGCCACGTGGCGGCGCCTTAACCGCAATCGGCTTCGTCCACTCACGTGGCGACACGCGTTGCGCAATCCACGAGGGTGAATCAGCGCGCGCCACGCGTCTTCAAGCATCATCCAGCCGCCAAAGCGTTATCCTCCCGCAACCCGCCTTGGCCAATGATACGTCGACACGTGTCGCGCAATCCGCCTCTCCAGCCAACCCGCGCCACGCGTCCTTCCCTTATCCACATCCGCAATCCGTGTCGTGCAATCATGGTGTGCCGCGTGTCGCGCAATCCGTTCCGAATCCCTCAGCGCCACATGTCCGCGTCATCCATATCCGGATTAGCCAACCACAACGCGCCACGCGTACCACGTCAGCCCATCAGCAATCCGCTCGCGCCAAATCATCTGGAATCTGCGTTCCACTTCGCGGACCTACCGCGTCGCGCCACGTGGCAAGGACGCCTCCTCTTCCTTCCTCTCACTTGAGTCATTTTTTTTCTCCATCTTTTTTTCTTTTCCTTTCTTTATTTTTTCCTTTTTTTTTTCCTTTCCTCCCCCACCTCCAACATTCATCCATGTCCCTTTCACCCTCACTCCATCTTCTTCCTTTGAAACTCTAGCCACACACTTAGACAAACACCATGTCCCCCAAAAGACCCACAAAAATTGAAATGGTAGCCCACAAAATCGGGACCACTAGCCGCCGATTCCGGCCACTCTCACTCCCACTCTCGCCACACCGACCTAGGGCCGGAAAATGAGAAAGCTACCGCCGCCGGTGAGCCCTCCAACTCCCAGCCGTCGTCCGATGAAAAGCTAAATGTCACCGGATCTAAGCCGGCGACCTCCACCATCACTAAATCTGACCGGTCGGCAATGCACCATCGCCCTAGGGCACTCCACAACATTCTCCTATCCCTTTCCCCTTCTCTTGAACTCCTTTTATGATCTGAACTCTCGTTTGTTTTGTGCGCCTCTCTCGCATTGAGGACAATGCGAAGCCTCAGTGTGGGGGAGGATTTGTGTGTTTGTGTGATATGTTAGTATATATGTTTGACTGCATGCTTTGTATATATTTGATTGCATGCTTTGTGCAAAAAATTTAAAATTTTTCGGATTTTCACTTTAAAGGATTTTGCTAACTTGTTAGCACTGCCCAGTTTTAAAACCCCCGAGTATGGACACACACTTCTGACTTGTGCACATGAAATGAGCTGCCTTTCATATTGGTCTTGCCCTAGATCTTGCATGCTTTGCCTGTTAGCTCTTATAACCTACATTTGCACTAAACATCAGCAATCATTTATAGCACTTTGTGAGCATTTGAACCTAAACAGTCTTATTTTTCATGTGTCATTCAATGCTTAGCTAGGAACTCAACTAAGTTTGCATGAGACCCCTGGGTATGGACACCATCAGTCTTAGGAAAGCAACAAAAAGACGGAAAAAAATGAAATTTGCATCTTTGTTTTCGTTTCTTTTTCTTTCTATCATTCCTCTCTTTTTCTTCATTTATCCCTCGACACCCTTTTTCGTTTAGCCCCCGACATCTCATTCCCTTATCATTTTTCTCTCTTCTTTATCCACTTGTTCTCACTTTCCTTAATCCCTTTTCCTTGGCAGGTGAGCGGTATTTGTCAGAGGTGGCGGGCTAGATGATCAGCAAAGCCTAAGTGTGGGGGAGACCGATAAGAAGGTGTAGATGCCGAAAAAGGTTTAGGGCAAAGTCATCAAGCCCTAGCCAAAGTTCCTTCATCAAGCCCTAGCCGAAGTAAGTTGGAAAAACTCGAGCTAACTCAATCTTCATCAGCCGAAGTTTGTCAAAATCGTTTTCATCTGTTTAAAAAAAAAAAAAAAAAGAGAAAGAAGGCAAAAGGCACGAACAAGAAAAATGAAGTATTGTCAGCATGGCTCCGAAGAGAAGAACTCCCCCCAGAAGAAGAATTTCGTCTAGCCCTCGACTGTCTGCCCTTGACGGATACTGCCTCACCACTTCATCTCCATCCGGTTTTTTTCGTTCTATTCTCCTTCTCTTTTCCTTCCTCTTTGTGCTCTTTGTATATAATCTATCCTTTTGCTTTTCCTATTTTCTTTCTTTCTTTCTTTCCCTTTTCTCTCCATATTCTTCATATTCTCTATACACCTTTCCTTTCAATCCTTTTTTATGGTGTAAAGTTCATTTCTGATTGTTGATTGCCTAAGCATGTGGATTTTAACTCGGGTTGATGTGCAAACTGTGTTGTGTCTTGTTAATTTTGCATATTTGAGTGATTACACACCGAGCCTAGTTGAGTGTGAGTGTAAACATTTACCCCGGTGAGGATTGCTGATGCCAAGTCTGATGTGGTAAAGTTTCTTCATTAGGGTCGTTATCCTAATGATTTGATGCAGAGTTATCTAGGCGGAGTATGTCTTGACATGGTTAGGGCTGATTGTTTGGTTTGTTAATTCTTGTGCTATGGTTGGTTGTGCTTGTCTTTGTCTTGGGGTGTGTTTTCCTTTTTGATTGCTCGAGGGCGAGCAATGGGTAGTGTGGGGGAATTTGATATGATGCCTTTTTATGCATATTTTTCCCTCTCTTTTAGGTCTAATTTCACACTTGATACTACTAATTTGGCTTGTTTTCCAACCACTTTGTAGATTTGGACTAAAGGGAGAAACTTGCTGAAAAGCGCGCCATTTGGATGCATTTTTGCTGATCTTTCATCGTCGAGCCCTAGATGCATTTTGTCATCGAGACCTACCGTCGGGGCCTAGACGAGATCTTATGTCTAGGCCTAAACGAAGCACGTGGATGTTTCTTTTCGGATGACGCTTGACCAAAGATGCTAAAAAGATTCTAGCGGGATTCCATGTGCAAATCATCCAGCTCATCAGAGAATATTCCTCTATACCATTTTGTCCCCAAGTGGGGTTGTTAGGCTATATATAGAACCTTAACTTTAGGTTAAAAGGAGGCTACTCTTTAGTATATTTTGCATCTTTTTAGGGTTTCAATCATTGTAGCCACCTCTCTAACATTTGGGATTTGTTCTTCCTTTATTTTTCCAGAAATTGGAGCCCCAAGCTCCAATTAGTTTTTAATCCAGATTTTCGTTTTCATCTGCACCTCTTCTCTGTTTATGTTGCTTTCTCCATCTATCTTTTGCATGATTTCCAGCATGAGTGGCTAAATCTCTTAGTCTTGGCAGGGGTGTTTTAAGGATTGCAAGAGGATAGTTGGGAGGTCAAAGTGTTCTTAAAACGTGTTCATTGTTGTATCCGCTTTCTTGCCATTTTATTGTCATTTCGTGTGAGATTTTGTTGGTAGTTTGATCACCTATTTGCATGTTTCTCATGAATATTGTCATTTCCATGGTAATAACTAACGTGAGGCCATGGAATAGAGTAGGCATCTGGTCCAGAGTCATCATGTCGTTTGGTCCAATCTAGCTAGGGCAAGAAATCGGTTAGGGCAGACTTCTCAGTGTCTAGCCCTAGACGTGTCTTCTCTCCACTTCACAGGCCTGTGTGTATGACCCATAAGCGTACCTTGGGCACAGTGTCACGGCCACTCCCATAAGCGTACCTTGGGAGTGACTTCTTTTAAGAAGAGAAGTAGGGAATCCACGTGAAAACAGGGTTCCTATAGCACGTCTATGGCGTGAACGCAGTCTATCCTTGCACCGATGACCGACTAGACCTCGACGCAATCCGCCGTCTACCCCTGCTAAGATTTCTCCTTTTATCTGATTTATTATCTTTACTTACTTTGTTATTATCTTTATTAATTGTTAGTCTTTACCATTTTTATTGATATTCTCTTGCTTTATTTTCGTTCCCTTTTATTTAATTATTTCGTTTGTCTATTATTACTTGTTATTTGCATTTTTATTCTCTGTCTCAACATCAACTGCCATCGTTGGCTAGATTCGTCTAGACCAACCAAACCCCCCCCCCCCCCCCCCCCCCCCCCCCCCTTGTGTTACTTTTATGTCTGTTGCATTTTCATCCTCATCATACATTTAGGGCAAGATTAAATTTAGTCCTTCATTTTCCCTATGGTTCGACCCTGACTTGCCGCTATATACATTAATTTGTGCATCTAGCCTATCGGGATTATATTTTATTACTTGTGACGCGCGTTTCGACGGCGCGTCAAGGTCAAAGTGTTCTTAAAACGTTTTCATTGTTGTATCCGCTTTCTTGCCATTTTATTGTCTTTTCGTGTGAGATTTGTTGGTAGCTTGATCATCTATTTGCATGTTTCTCATGAATATTGTCATTTCCATGGTAATAACTAACGTGAGGCCATGGAATAGAGTAGGCACCTAGCCCAGAGTCACCATGTCGTTTGGTCCAATCTGGCTAGGGCAAGAAACCGGTTAGGGTAGACTTCTCAGTGTCTACCTCTAGACGTGTCTTCTCTCCACTTCACGAACCTGCGTGTCTGACCCATAAGCGTACCTTGGGCGCAGTGTCACGGCCACTCCCATAAGCGTACCTTGGGATTAAAACTTTCATGCAACCTAATTAGTTTTCAATTAAGAGGTCCTTGTAATGATAGAGTACGTATTTTTAGGAGATTAATTGATTACCTTTCTTTCCTTCTTTTTAAACTAACATTATTTTAATTAAACTGAATCGAACTGAATTAAAACTATTGTTAGGGATTTAAATTTTTCCTTGTAATTCGGTTAAAGATAGAGAAAATGCTGAACTTGAAACTTGAAACCAAACCAAACCGGTCTTTTTCTTTTGTTTTGTTTTGTTTGAATGGAAATCCTCTGTACACAGTAGCGACAACTAACACAACTTAATTTATATACTCGACAACAGCCACATGACAATAATCATCTCTTGAAAGGTGATTGGTTTTTTTACTATACTACCATATAATATTCTTTTTAATTTTGGCTGAACACTGAAAAGTGAGTCTTGCGTGATTGAATGATTGTGATGGCCAGGTAGAGTTACCTAGGAGAAGAGTTCGCTTTGCGGTGCTGCCCGGTGAAGCGAACTCGACCTTTGGATAGAAGATTAGTGATTCCCCCATGATATGAGCTGGAGGGGGAGAATTGTTGGGGTTCAACTCATATTGGCTGAAGGAAAGATTTGTTATGGGCCTAGCCCAATTGGTGCCATATGTCATTGTTTGATTTAGGTTAAGAAAGAAAAGGAAAAAGAAAAAGAAAGAGAGTTAGAGGCGGTTTAGGTTTCCTACACCTAGTGCAATTAGGTTTGCAATTACAAACCATTATAAAAGGTGAGTAGTGGCACAGGTTGTGAGGCAAGAGAGACAAGAGAATTAATTAGGGTTGCTGTTGAGCATCCTGAGAGATTGTGAGAGGGTTGTTGTTGAGCATCCTGTGAGAGAGAAGAGAGAAAACAGATTTTCGCCAAACTCTATGCAGTTGCGGGAGAATCGTTTCTTTGCGGTGCGTTCACCGTTGGATCGGGGTGAAATTTGGACAGCAGGTGTGCAACCTCTGGTTCTTCAATCGGAACGGTTGGATCGGTAAGAAGTTATATGAGGTTGTAGAAATACTGTCCCAATTGAAGCAGTGAAAATCTGATTTTGGTTCTCTATTGTCATATCTCTTGTTTTTCTCGGATTGATTGATTAGATTGTTTGATTGGTACTATTGGTTATAGTGGTTTATGTCAGATAATTCCTATAGTTGAGATAAGAATTTTGCTTGGTTGTACACATTGATCATCATATAGTAGCTTGGTCCCGTGGTTTTTTACCTGTTGAGGTTTTCCACGTTAAAAATCTCTGTGTTATTTTTGATTACTTTTGATTGGTTTGATAGCTAGGGGTTATTGATTCTTGGGATAAGATTGTTTGCTGCGCAAAATTGATTAACCCTAACAAAAAATTCCTTATTTTTTTCTGAACGCGTACGTCCGAGAAAAAGTAAGGGGCAAAATTGTCTCAAATAGTGAGTCATCCGGCCTCTTCAATATGCGTGCCCAAATAGTAAAAGACAGTTAATAAAACAAGGAGGGAGTATCTCGATAAAAAAACCGTCCAGGTACGTGTCAGGACCAAAGAAATGCGTAGACAAATTTTCGCATAATCCATTAGCTAGTTTTGAAATTAGGATGAAATGAAACAAGGGTCCGAAATTTTAAATATTTTGAAATTGATTACTAAGAACCTAAATAGATTCCTGATAAAAGAAAACATTACCGGAGAAATTAATATTTTTAACTTTCAACTATAAGTATTTTCGAGCCCAATAAATCAATTACATAGAAGTGATAGCTAATAATCCTCGATGTGGAGTGAGAACTTCGAAGTAATTTGGACTGCCGACGTGGGCTCCTCAATGTTCACGTATCATCTGCAACACGCCGGAGAGAGCATCTATAAGTGTGTGAGAGAAATGGTTCTTTTGTTCTCTGCAAACTCTATAAATCGTTCTTATTTTGTTCTATGCAATCTCTACAAATCGTTTTTCTTATGTTATTTGCAAATAGGCTTCTTCTGTAATTAATTAATAAAAACAAAAATTAACGGTAGTTTGTAAGTCCACCGTTAGCCACATCAATAAAATCTCATTAATTATTTGGATTTTTAATCTCATCCATTTAATTTTATTAAATGATTAAATTTTTTTAATATGACTTGCCATATTACAAAGAAAATTGGAGGAGTAAATCTTAATTTATATACTCGATAGCAGCCCCAGGATAATCATCATCTCTTGAAAGGTGATTGATTTTTTTACTATAATACAACATAATATTCTTTTTAATTTTGGCTGAACACTGAAAAGTCAGTCTTGGTTGATTTTTTCCTTTTTTGCATAATAGATTATTCTCTATGGCTTTGTTTTATTGACATCACATATATACGCACGTGGAAAATAACCACAAACAAACTAGAAATCATGCCGTAAAATAAAACTATAGGGACCCTCGTAGTTTTTTAGTCTTGGTGGCGGGACCTCTTTGCAAACTTTTCCACAAAATTGATTTTTGTAATTATGACGGAGAATAAAAAAATACTACTAATACTAAAAAACAAGAAAAAATACAACATACTCACTCTGTCTTTTAATAATAAACGTTTTAGAATAATAGAAAATTGAAAATAATAATTTTTTTATCTTATTTTATTCCATATTGTTTCATTTTTTCTCCTAATTCCCACTCAAATTATCATATCATCATCGAATTTGGTTGATTTATTAAAAAAAAATATTTGCGCAAAATATATACCTTAAAATCGATAAAATAACGAATATTATGAACAATAAAAATTTATAAAAAAAAGATAATTATTAAAAAACAGGGGAAATAACTTTAAGAATATTCTACAGCATATGCATCTACTATTCATCAATTATTGTTCTCATCTTTCTTCTCTGCGGTTGTATCAACTTATCAAGTATGTTTGCCACTTGAAAATATTTATAATTATTGTAACCTGTGAGATTTTACTGTTGTTGAGAAAGTAATTTTTTTCGGTAGGAAGTAATTTCTTATGATTACACTTTTTTAGTGACAAGATTTAACTTCTCGTTTGTAATACGTCCACTGCCAACAGTAGCTATAATGTACGGGAAGGATAAGATGAAAATCCGTCCAGGTAGCCAAGACCAATGAAATGCGTAGGCAAATCTCCGCATATTTTTTAAGGGTAAATAAATTACATTAAAAAAATCCCTATAATTTATAAAATGGTTCACTTAACTCTCATAATTTAAAATTTCATATTTTTTACATTGTAGTTTCTTAAAAATTGCAATCTTAATTTTTATAATAGTCAAAAAATAAATAAAATAGTAAAAAATAGCATTTTTTTATGAAATTTGTAAAAAAAAGTAACAAAGTAGAACCTAGAACTAAGAAACAAAATTAAAAAAAAATTATTTACAACTTTTTTACATAAATATTTTTAAAAATATTTCTCATTTTTTTCCTAATATTTTCAGTGAAATTCACTCTCCCATATTTATTACATATTCACTCAAATTTGTATATATTTTTAATTTTTTTTTTACCATTTGTTTCATTTATTTTTAATTACTAGAAAAGTTAAAATTATAACTTTAAAAAACTATAGGGGTGATATTGAAAAAATTTAAATTATAGGGATTAAATGGAACATTTCGTAAATTATAATTTTTTTATGGGTTTATCCTTTTTGAAATTAGGATGAAATGCTCGAAAATTTTGAAATTCTTTGAATCCCAGAAAAATAATATAATTAATTTTTTAATTTTTTATTTTATTATCTAATTAATTTTTAAAAAATTCAGAAAATAATTTAAAAAATTTATAAAAAAATGTAATTAATTTAAAACTTCAGAAAATAAATATAATTAATTAAATAAACTCAAAAAAATAATGTAATTAATTTAAAAATTTAGAAAAATAGTATAATTAATTTTTTAATTTTTTATTTTATTATCTCTTATTTCCTTTATTTTCACTTCTCCTCCTCTTTTCAAAAATATCTCAAAAATAGTTTTATTAATTATTTCAAAAAATAACATAAATTAAGATTTCTTTTTGCAGCATAGGAGAGATGATGAAGAGAGGGCGACGGTGTTGGGTTTGGTTGGCGATCTGGGCAGTGGAGCGTGGCAGGCGAGATGAGTGGCCAAGTAAAGGTGGCTCATTTTTTTGTGTATGGACATGAAATAAAATTAATTACACTGTTTACATTATTTACATTTGACTAGGGAAAGAAAGAAAAAAAAAAGAAGAAATAAAAGAAAGAAATAAATAGAAAGAAGAAAAGAAAAAAGGAGGAGAAATGAAAATAAATGAAATAAGAGATAATAAAAGAAAAAAAATAATTATATTATTTTTCTGAATTTTTAAATTAATTACATTGCTTTTTATGAATTTGTTGATTAATTATATTTTTTTCTGAAATTTTAAATTAATTACATTACTTTTTATAAATTAATTATATATATTTTCTAAATTTTTTAATTAATTATATTTTTCTGAATTTTTAAATTAATTACATTATTTTTTATAAATTAATTACATTGTTTTCTGAATTTTTTAAAATAATTATATTATTTTCTGAAGTTTTAAAATGAATTAGAAATAAAACTGATTTTTTAAAAATTAATTAGATAATAAAATAAAAAATTAATTATATTATTTTTCAGAAATAAAAATAAAATAATGGTACTTAACGGTCGTCTAACGCCGTTAGGGTCGATTTAGACGGCGGGACCTAGGGTGGATAACGGAGCTAACGGTTAGGACCCAATTGAACCAAATTCGAAAAGTGGGACTGACTAAAATGAAAATAATAACGACAGGGACCCCGGGATGCCTTTTCCAATTGCAATGCTATCATCTTTTTCTACCCCACTTTTTTTTGTCTTTACATGAATGATATGATAGTAAATTCGATAAAAGGTCATGGATATTAGACCCTCCTTAATATGTGTGCCTACAGCTAGAATGACAGTTAAAAATTTCCAGAGGGAGTAACAAAGTACAACCTGAAACTATAAATATAGTGAGTCATTAGACCCTTCTTTTGTTTTGTTTTTGTTCGATTTGGTCCCACATGTTACCTCCGTTAGACCCGTGGAGTCCCTCCTCTGATAACGAGGCAAACGGCCGTTAGTTTTGATTTTTTTATTATTAAATCCTGACCGTGGGACCCACATGTCAGGAAAATTAATTTAAATTTTAAAAATATTAGAAAAAATGAAAAAATTAGAAAAATATTAGAAAAATACAGAAAAAATAGAAAAATTAAAATTAAAATAATATTATTAATTTTTAAAATACAGAATATTTAATTTTAAAATTCAAAAATAATTAATTAATTTTAAAATTCAAAAAAATAATTATTTAATTTTTTTCTTTTTTTCTCTTTCTTTCCTTATTATTTATATTTAAGAAAAAAGAGTAAGAAAGAAATAAATTAAGAAAAAAAAGGAAAGAAAGAGAAAAAAAGAAAGAAATTAAATAATTATTTTTTTGAATTTTAAAATTAATTAATTATTTTTTTGAATTTTAAAATTAGTTATATATTTTTTAATTTTTTAATTAAATATTCTTAATATTCTGCATTTTTAAATTAATAATATTATTTTTCTTTTAATTTTTCGAATTTTTCTATATTTTTCCAATATTTTTCTAATTTTTTCATATTTAAATTAATTTTCTAGGTCCCGCGGTCAGAGATTTAATAATAAAAAAAATCAAAATTAACGGCCGTTTGCCTCGTTATTGGAAGAGGGACTCCGCGAGTCTAACGAAAATAACGTGTGGGATCAAATCGAACAAAAACAAACATTAGGGACTGACTAAAATAAAAATAATAAGTGGAAGGACCCCTGGGTGCGCAATCCCAGCTATGATGTCCCTCCCGTACGGAAAGGATAAGATGGAAAATCCGTCCAAGACCAAAGAAATCCGACAGTAGGCAAATTTCCGCATAATCCTTAGCCATTTTTTAAGGGTAAATAAATTATATTAAAAAATTCCCTATAGTTTACAAAATGTTCAATTAACTCCCTACAATTTTAAAATTTGACATTTTTACCTTATAGTATTTTAAAAGTTCCGATCTTAACTTTTATAATAGTTAAAAAAATAAAAATAGTTAAAAGATAGCAATTTTTTATGAAATTTAGTAAAAAAATAGTAATAAATATAGTAGAGCCTAAAACTAAAAAAAAAATTATATACAAATTTATTTACAACTTTTTTATATTTTTTCTTTTTAAAAACATTTCTCATTTTTTTTCCTAATATTTTCAGTGAAGTTGACTCTCCATTACATATTCACTCAAATTTGCATATATTTTTTTATTATTTATTTGTTTTGAATTTTTTAATTACTAAAAAAGATTTAATTGTAACTTTAAAAAACTATAGGGGTGATATTGTAAACTTTTAAATTATAGAGGATTAAGTAAAATATTTTATAAATTATATAGAACTGAATCAACAATTCATAACTATCGTCTTCATGACTTATTACTCCCAATAATTCTAGTAAATATAGTCAATTACTCACTCCTATCCCATTATGTTTAGTAGACATTTTTGGCTTGAATCCTTGCGATATAGTAGTCGTGTTTGAAGTTCTAAGAAAGTTAGTTACAGTTTTTGATCAATCTTACTCGTATGCTATGAACATTAACTGTTCTTGTGTTTCCAATAATCTGAAAAGCAAAAGGTCCTTCTTCAATTTGGCTAAAAATAGAATGGTAGTAGTAATTAATTGGCTGATTTGAAGAGAATAATTATCACTACTAATTACTCCAATTAAGGACACATACGTTTAGTAGAACACTCCATCACACTAATTTAAGGGATAATTTAGAGATTAATTACACTATTAACTGCTGCTAATTATTATCTTGGTTTTAACAAATCTGATTAAAACATATAATAAAAAAATCGGAAGGAGTAACATTAATCTTTATTTTTTAATATATTGAAAATGACAATTATTCAAAGACAATAAAAAGTGATTTGAAAGTCATTTTATGAAGAATAAAGAAAGTAATGCCTATAAGATTTCGACCCGTCATCTTTTAAAAAATCTCCTTAATAGAGTTCTGCCTGACTCAAGGTTGAAATAATAATTATATTAATATAATGATTCGATATCAAATGATACTGATAGAAAAAATACTCAAGATGAATTTTTATCCCTAGATCAACTTGAGTGGTTAAATTTTTTTTAATAATTCGTCCATTGGAACTCAAGTACAGACTTAAGATAAGAGTGTCCCACACTGAAAAAGTTAATTGGAAACACGACATTGAGCCCAAAAAAGAAAACAGTCAATTATTGTGGAAATTATTTAGCAGAGGTCTACCATGAAATGGATTTATTTTAATTGCAAGTGTACCCGGTTTAGAAATAATTAAGAGATTTTTCTTTTTTATCGAAGAGATGGGGATTAACAAGACTTTTTGCACTTCGCTATTCCCCTCCAAGGTTTTCATAATCGGACCGGGGTCTATTTAAATATGATACTAAATTCAAATATGATATAAATAGGATCCTAAAATCAATAAATTTTATTTGATTTATAAAAAGAATACTTAATTATTGAAAAAAAATGACCATAGGTTCAAATAGTAAACTTAAATTCTAAGAAAATTGGAGTAAGAGTTAACAAATAACTAAGTTTGAAAAAAAATATTGACTGATTCAACCCAAAAAAATTCAGACCGGGTCAATTGGGTCGCCAGGTTTTGACCCGGATTGTTGGGTTTCAGCCGAATTTTTAGAAGGAGGTTTACCCCAAAATTTACCCAAAAATTTAATCGATCCTGATTCAACTAGGTTGAACTGGTCAGGTCGATCCGAATTTCAAAACTTTGTTTTTTCCTATAGTGGAAATTATTCTTCGATTATATAGCATTAATTAATTAGTAAATCTTGGTGTGCCAAACACGATTGTAAATGTCCGGTGACTGTTTCTCGTCCCGTGTAGTACATACAATCAAGCTACGAGTAAAGCCTAGGTACCCAACCGTGCCAACATTATTCTTATAGGTTCATGTGATAAACCCATGCTTTATTAGTAGCATATAAAATATATGAATTTTCACTTCAAGAATTATATAGTTGGGTTTGGATTTACAACTCTTCTTCCTTTTCCTCTAACGGCTAAGATAGAATTTGGCTAGTTTAGGGTTTTTTTTTTCTAATTCTCGATGTCCTTATTGAAATTAATTCCGTTCGAATTTAGGGTTACTTTAATCATATCAAGTCAATTTAGACTCAAAAATTTACTACACTAACCCTATTTGAGTAGTAAAAATAACAACTTGGAGTGAGAGTATTATAACCCTAAACTCAATTAGACTTTTAATTCAAAAGAGATTTCATTCAAATGGTACAAGTAGTTTGACCTTTTTACTTTTTAAATCAAACTATTACAAACATGATTAGTCACAAATGAAGTAACTATAGTTTAATTTTTAATTTAGAATTTATATTTAGAACTTATATTATACCAAAATCTTTTGACTAATTTGAATGCGGAAGCAACCAACACCAAATCCACAGGCCACAAAGAAACCAATATGTAAAATGTAGTATCAACTTACAAATCCTAACACTAATTGTACTGGCACAGCTAAGTGGTCTACTCCGTTCGACCAAACAGCCTGGAAGATTAACTGGAAAGTGGGGTTATATTGGGGCTATTCTTAGAAATTCCTCTGGTAGTGGGTGTTGCAGTTACATTTAGCACTCCTTGTTCTTCTCCTTTAGTTGCGGAGGCTTGGGGCTTATTGTACGCAACGGCGCCGGTGAAAGACTGGCCTGAAAAAGTGGCAGCGATTGAAAGCGATTGTAAAATCCTCATTAATCGGTGCAACAAGCAACAAGCATCGGCAGCATTAGAAATTTGTAACATGGTTTTTACTGATAAAATAAAATAAAAAACTCAAAAATCCTAACATTATCCTTTTTATTTAAAAATTCGTCAGTATATACCTCGTCAAGCAAATGTATAACCAAATCCAAACATCAACTTACTTACAGAAAGTGGACAAAACAATGCACGCAACAAACAAAAGAGAAGTCCACAACCCAATATATGAAAAGTTGTACGCATTTTAAATTTAATTTTCTGATAACTTTTCAACACCTAAAATGGTCTCACATCAGAAGGCCTGTCCTAAGAATATGGAACCCTGTCAGTATCGAGCAGCTCAGAAGCTGATGAGATCATCCTTCGAAGACTGCTGCTTCTTCGGGTCGTGTCCAGCCTCGGATGTACCCCCACCCTTCTTACCAAAGATCATTTCATCGAGATCATCCATCATTTCGTCGTTGCTCCCTGCATGGATCCCACCTCGAGAACTCGCTGGTTTCCGAACCAAGGCATCCTCTCTGGGGTGGACAGGAGAGTCATCAGCCTCAACAGCGACCGGTATCATAGCAGGTTCTGGTGCAGAGGGAACCACTGAAGGGTTCAACAACTCCTCATACTTTGTGAGAACTTTTTGGATTTCATCGTTCACGTTCAAAGCTTCAAAAAGAAGCGCCTCGTTGTCTCCTCCAGTCTCTATCATTCTTTGAATAGTTGCTTGTGACTGACGACAATGATGGACAAGTGTAGTTGTCAAGTCATCCTGCAAACGGAAACCCAAGCATCACATCCAGTATTATTAGCCAAGCTGGCCAAGATAGTATAGGAATAAAATAGACAAGGTTCCGATGTGTGATAAGAACCATCATTTACACCGACAAAAGAAAAGGCCAAAGTACATTGATAAAACAGTTCTGTTAGCATAGAATTCGAGTGGTTTGAGAAATGGTACACTTTTTTAGTTACAAGATTTAACTTGTCGTTTGTCGTTTGTCGTTTGTCGTTTGTAGTACGTCCACTGCCGACCGGAGCTATGGTATATTTTGGAGCCATTTTTTAAGGGTAAATAAATTACATTAAAAAATCCCTATAATTTATAAAATAGTTTATTTAACTCCTTATAATTTAAAAGTTTATATTTTTTATGTTGTAGTTTCTCAAAAATAGCAATCTTAATTTTTATAATAGTAAAAAAAAAACGTTAAAAATAGCATTTTTTATGAAATTTGTAAAAAAAAGTAACAAAGTAGAACCTAAAACTAAAAAAAAAACTATATAAAAAATTATTTACAACTTTTTATATTATATATTTTTAAAAAAAAATTAAATTTTGTTTTATTTTTTTTAATTATTAGAAAAGTTAAAATTATAACTTTAAAAACCTATAGGAGTGATATTGTAAAATTTTAAATTATAAGAGTTAAATAAAATATTTTATAAATTATAATTTTTCTATGGGTTTATCTTTTTTGAAATTAGGATGAAACGCTCGAAAATTTTAAAATTCTTGAAATCCCAATAAAAGAGTACATCACTTTTGACTAATATGTTTAGTTAAGATTTTCTCATATATGTGAACATGGTTATTAGAATTCTATCGAAAGTTAGCAAGGTAAATTACTAAGATTTGATCAGAATTATTAGAACTAGTGAAAATAGACTAATTGAGTGCACATATAATTAATTTTAACGGTATCAACCATAAATCAATGAGAATGATTTCAGAAAAAAAAATCAATGAGATCGGGAATGGAGTGAGAAATTGAAATAGGTTTTATATATGGATTTTCTTTCATTTTCATTATGCCCACTTCCCCATCCATCATAGATTTTGAGTTATAATTTTTTTCATTCCTACTATTGTTCCTAATGGATATACTAAATATACAATCAATAGTAAGAATGAAATTTGATTCTAATTCAACAATATACCAAAACTAGGGAGGATGTGGCGCATCGCATGTGCATCAACGAAGGACGCGCATCGCATGCGCATCTGGTGTCGGTGAAGTGAGTAGATTGCAAAAGCTGTTTGACGTGAAATTTGGAACAAAATGATATTTTTAGTTCCTCTATTTTACTATATTACCAAAACTACTCTTCTACTATGTTTAGTTCAAATTTCATTTTTCTATCTTCTTAAAATGTGTTAATCCCAATTCTACAAGCTGATTCTCTATATACTAACTAAATTTTGTCCTTTCACTTTATTTAACATAAAGTTCAACTCTATTTTTTATAGTATTATACTCCCTTCATCTTTTAATAACCGACGTTTTTCTACAGATTCTTACTGTTCATAATACTTATCATTTTATTTTTTCCGAATTTTTTTTTTTTAATAAGCAGAAGAAATTTTATAAAGAAGCCATAAGAAAATGGCAGCCAAATTTTTTTTAATTATATTATTTTTCTAATTTTTTATAAATTAATTACATTGTTTTTCTGAATTTTTTAATTAATTATATTTTTTTCTGAAATTTTAAATTAATTACATTGCTTTTTATAAATTAATTATATTTTTTTCTAATTTTTTTAATTAATTATATATTTTTCTGAATTTTTAAATTAATTACATTATTTTCTGAATTTTTTAAAATAATTATATTATTTTCTGAATTTTTAAAATTAATTAGATAATAAAACTGATTTTTTAAAAATTAATTAGATAATAAAAGAAAAAAAGAAAAAAATAATTATATTATATTTCTGAATTTTTAAATTAATTACATTGTTTTTAAATTATTTTTAATTAATTATATTTTTTTCTGAATTTTTTAATTAATTAAACAATAAACTGACACGTGTCAGAAATAATAATAAAATAATGGTAGTTAACGGTAAAAAGCGTCCGTTACCGTCGATTTAGACGGAAGGGACCTGTGGTAGATAACGGAGCTAACGGTTAGGACCCAATTGAACCAAATTCGAAAAGTAAGACTGACTAAAATGAAAATAATAACGATAGGGACCCCTGGGTGCCTTTTCCTGCAAAAGCTGTTTGACGTGAAATTTGGAGCAAACTGATATTTTTAGTCCCTCTATTTTACTATATTACCAAAACTACTCTTCTACTATGTTTAGTTCAAATTTCATTTTTCTATCTTCTTAAAATGTGTTAATCCCAATTTTACAAGCTGATTCTCTATATACTAACTAAATTTTGTCCTTTCACTTTATTTAACATAAAGTTCAACTCTATTTTTTATATTTTATATAGTATTATATTCCCTTCATCTTTTAATAACCGACGTTTTTCTACAGATTCTTACTGTTCATAATACTTATCATTTTATTTTTTCCAAAATATATATTTTGTGCAAATGACAATTTTTTTTATGCATCAACCCAATTTGATGATGGTGTGGTAATTTGAGTGAAAATTAGGAGTAAAAATGAAACAATGATGAATAAAATAAGATCAAAGATCACTGTTTTGAATTTTCTACTATTTCAAAACGTCGGTTATTAAAGGACGGAGGGAGTATAAATTTTGAAGGGATTGAATTTCCACAAGTTCATTTTTTCTTAATATACATAGCAACTTTATCTGTGGCACAATTTTCTATCTGTGGAATTTTGAAGCAATTAATTATCCTTGCAAATTGGATAGTGAAGCTATTTATTTCCGGGATATATTCCAGTTTCTGAATGACCCCAATCGCACTCCTCATTAACCAGTCCTTGTTATCCGCCGGGATGTCCAGACCTAACACTCCCAATGTAGGTTCTCCTTCCTCCCTACTCATTCTACTATCTTTGTTTTTCAAAACATGAGTGATAACAATTCACCTAAAAGAAAGGATATTTTCGTCTATCACCCGGTGGGAAGAGGCATAGCTACTGTTTCGCACCACCACGGTAGGGACAAGATTGCTACCTTCCCCAAAGGCTAACGCCACAAAGGCTAACGGGGCCCTACCGGCTCCTCTCATGGACCTCATGGATGGCTCAAGGAGTTATCTCATCCCCAGAGGAAACCACGCGTCAGGAGTAACGCTCCGGCCATTATCCTACCGTGGCAATATCTACCTACACACCTACCGCCAAGGTAGCGTATCATGATAAGGGCGAACCATAGACCCTAATGCGAGCGATAGCTCCGTACCCGTTTACTTGGGCGGGAACGCCCCCTTTCTTCTATAAATACCTCCCCCACAAAGGAGGCAGGTAAGCGGACTTGACTGGCCAAAACTCTGCCAATTTCAGTACACCTACTGACTTAAGCATCGGAGTGTTTCCGCCGGAGACCCCCTCCGGCGCATTGCAGGTACTGTGGACCGTCGCGCACACTAATCTGAGAAGAGCTGCTCCGCTATACATCCTTCGGCAGAAGACAAATTATTATCAAATTGGTGCTTTCGTTGAGAGTCTTGGTTCTATTAAGTGAGCATCCTTAATAACCAAGCTCCTCCTCCCCGAAGCTAGAAGGATTATGGCCTCAGAGTCAGATCTGGCGCTGTCCCGAACTTCCAACATCCCATACAACACCCGCAGACGCTTGTTTCCCTTCGCTACCTCTGATGCCCCCACCCCAGGGCAGGACGTCATTGCAGGAGAGTTAAATCTTCCTCGCGGGTCAAGTTCAGAAGAAGTTACATTCCAGATTTTCTCTCCCTTCTCCCATATAGCAGGAACCAGCCATCCTACCCCCCAGACGGGAAGATCTATGATAGGAGAAGCGGGCAACCCTTTCACGAATTCAATAGCAGCTCTCCAAGCTCAACTGGATCAACTGACAGAGATGGCTGCTGGATTTACTCCTCATGCCTCAAGACCTGGTGTGTCCTCCCAAGTAGTTTTCACCCCGTCCATTGTCAACGAACGACCCTTATCGCCCCAACAGTCTAGGGCACTCCCGTCCTCCTTACCTTTCCCTTTGGCCCCCATAAACGTCCCACCATTCACGCGCGAACCTGCCGACCATTCTGGACAATACAGGGGGGAATCTATATCCCCGAAGCAGTCCGCCAGCGTGACGAGTATAGAGAGCCCTGGGATGATCGACGGGGGGATATAGTGAGAGATCCATCTCCTAGATACAGTGAGAGATCTAGCAGCAGAAGTCGACGAGCTCGAACTCCAAGGAACCGTAGCCGCTCTCCTAGGAGACATCAGGAATATGACCCTCAAAACCCCAGATACGACGCTGAAATTCCACATCAGCATCCTCCTCGTAGGGTCCCCGACACTAACGCTGGTCACCCGTTCAGTTACCGTGTCAGGCACCACAGAGTCCATCGACATGTGAAACTCCCAGCAGAATCATATGATGGCACGAAAGATCCCATTTCTCACCTCAATAAGGTGAAGGATTTCGTGCAATTCCAAACGCGCAATGATGCAGCATTGTGTCAAATTTTCGTGATGACGCTGTCAGGAGTGGCACGTCTATGGTTCGAGGGGCTCCCCGCCGGGTCTATCGATAATTTTTCTCAGTTGGAAGAAAAATTCAAAAGTCAGTTTAGTACGGCTATTCCTATCAGAAAGTCAGCGGCTACGCTGTTCGATATCCATCGAAAACCACAGGAATCGTTGAACGACTTCTTAGGTCGATTTGATCTTGAAATGTCCCTAACGCCAGGGGTCACTATCGATTTTGCGATTGAGGCCCTGAAGTGCAATTGTCAATACAGTAAACTGAAAGATACGCTAACGGTGGACCCCCCAACGACCCTGGATGCATTGAGGCTAAAGGCGCATAACTATGCGAGAATGAAAGAGGAAGAAAATAGAGAATGGATCCGAGGCATGCCGACGGACCCATATGTGGCCCTTAACGTCCTGAACAACAATGCCCCTGACACAAAACTCACCGAGGATCAAGGGCAGCGGAAAGAACATAACACCAAAACCCCTGGCCGGCAGAGAGGCAACTTCTCGAAAGGAAGACCCGGAGGGTCCCCCACTCGGAAGCAAACGGACCCGCCAAAGGGCCGGATATACGATCCTGACCTCCCATCTCTCATACTCCCAAGGGCGGAGATCTTAGCAATAGTCCAACAGAGAAATTTGCCTATCCGTTACCCAGCTCCCGTGAAACCAGGAGTAATCATGGGAGGAAGAGAAAATGCATACTGCAAATTCCATAAGGTCAAGGGACATTCAACAGATGTATGCAGAGAGTTAAAATCAGCTATAGAGCGATTGGTCGAAGAGGGCTACCTTGGGGAGTTTGCCACAAAGGCAAGGGAGGAAGCCAGAAATAACCCAACTGGAAATACAACTGAGCAGAGGCAAGCGCCCTCGCACGCTACAGGGGCTAACGCAGTTCCCCTCGGGCCAAATAGAGAAGCGCTCGCTATCGATAGCGACCAAATGCCCATGATAAATATCATTGCGGGAGGAGCACCCTATTGCGAGGAAATTATGCCGCAAACGCCCAACCCTGGAGAAAAGCGCAAACGGGAGAGCGCGCAAACAAAAATTGAGGCGATAAGTGCCTTAGACAGAATGATATTGTCTTTCTCAAAGGAGGACGAAAAAGGCATTGTCTTCCCGCATAATGACGCGATGGTTGTAACGCCCGTCATTGGAAGTCATGGGGTAAGAAGGACCCTTGTTGATAACGGGAGTGTAGTGAATCTATTTTCATTGGAAGCGTACAACTTGATGAAACGACCTGACGGTGAGCTATCGTCTTGCACGAGGCCAATTATTGGGATTGATGGAGTACCGATTCCGGTAGCCGGAATAACATCCCTGCCGGTGTACTTCCGGGAAGACACATCCAAATGCTCCGAAGAGCTATTATTTCTGGTCGTAGACCTAACGTTACCGTATAATGCCATTTTGGGGCGACCATTCCTTAATCGTTTTGGAGTGGCCATATCCCAAAAACACCTGCGGATGAAATATCCCTCATGGGACGGCGTGGTCTCAATCAAAGGGGACCAAAAGCTGGCAGCCGAATGCTACTTACTTATGACTCAAAGGAGTTGTGACCGCTACATTTGCGTGGCAGATGACCCTTTCGATGAAAAAGAAGAAAAGCGCACTCAGCCGCTAGATCAGATGGTATCAATCCCTATCGGTAAGGATAGTGAAACGAATCTCTTAGCCAGCGAGAAATTAAGCCTTGAAGAGAACGCGCAATTAATCCGGCTGTTGAGGAAATGCAAGGGAGAGTTTGCGTGGAAACCAGCAGACATGCCCGGAATCTCTCGGGAGGTCGCAGAACACCGGCTGAACGTTAGTCCTGACGCTAAGCCTGTTCAACAAAGGCGACGTGCTTTTTCATCGGAAAAGATAACAGCCATCGAAAAGGAGTTGCTAAAGCTCACAGAGGCGGGGTTCATTCGAGAAGTCCAGTACCCGACCTGGCTAGCTAATCCTGTGTTAGTTCCAAAGCCTAACGGGGATTGGCGCATGTGCATCGACTTTACTGACCTAAATAATGCCTGTCCCAAGGACTGCTATCCCCTTCCGCGAATAGATCAGTTAGTCGATCAAACCGCTGGGTATGCTTATCTAAGCTCCCTAGATGCGAATTCTGGATATCACCAAATCCCTATGGCCGTAGAGGACGAAGAAAAAACTGCCTTCATCACTCCTAGGGCTACATACTGCTATACCGCAATGCCGTTTGGGCTAAAGAATGCCGGTGCAACATTCCAGCGTATGGCAAACAAAGTTTTTGAAAATCAAATCGGGAGAAATGTAGAGGCCTACGTAGACGACATCCTGATCAAAAGTCAGAGTTTCAGAGAACACCTCGCTGACTTGGAAGAAGTTTTCAATGTGATGAGAAAGCACAAGATGAAGTTAAACCCGCGGAAGTGCATGTTTGCGTTCCAAACGGGAAAATTCTTGGGCTATGTGGTCAGCCAGAAGGGCATCCAACCCAACCCGTCAAAGATAAAAGCCATCCAGGATATGATATCCCCGCGAACTGTCAAAGAAATACAAAAGTTAACCGGGCGCATCATTGCGTTGGGGCGATTCATATCTAAGCAAGGAGAGAGATGTTTGCCTTTCTTCAAAGTCATCAGCAACAAGGCTCCTTTCGGATGGACAGAGGAATGTGAGAAAGCGTTTGCAGGACTAAAAGCTTACCTATCATCAGATTTAGTGCTGACGAGGCCTGAGCCCGGCGATGAACTATATCTATATTTGGGAATAGCTGACGAAGTAGTCAGCGCCGTCCTTGTGCGAAGTGAAGGGCACGTGCATCGTCCTGTATTCTTCGTGAGTCACATATTGAAAGATGCCGAACTGCGATACGCTCCTATCGAGAAGATAGCACTCGCTCTAGTGCAAGCCACGCGAAAGATGGATCGATATTTCCAAGCCCACCCCGTCATTGTACTCACGGATCAGCCGTTGAGAAGAATCTTTAGAAAACCTGAATCTTCAGGAAGAATGCTAATTTGGGCTATCGAGCTCGAACAATACGGGCTGCAATACAAAGCTAGACCAGCCGTTAAGGCCCAAGCGTTAGCTGACTTCATAGCTGAGTGCACATTCGCAAGGGACACAAAGATAGATCTGTTGGAGGAAGAAGCAGAAAGTCCTTGCCTACCGTCTCCGGAGATATATACAGATACGTGGGTCATCCACGTAGATGGAGCAAAAAATCAAGAATTAGCTGGCGCAGGAGTTTTCTTAGTTGGACCAAACGGCCTGGAGATGCGATACGCCATCAGAATCCTGCAGCCATTGTCCAACAATGCGGCTGAATACGAAGCGCTGCTGGCAGGACTCAGAATTGGAAACAGTTTCTCTATCGGAGCCACTCCCGGTGTGGAGAAGGAAGACAAAACACGTTTAAAGATCCGAGGAGATTCCAAGCTAATAATGGATCAGGTTTTGGGGAACTCCCAAGCCAGAGAACCCATCATGGCCCAATACTTAGCCAAAGTGAAGCATGAGCTGTCAGAGATACAGGAAAAAGGCACCTTGGTCACCTTTGAGCACATTCCTAGAGAAAATAATGAAGAGGCTGATAGCCTCGCCAAGATGGCAGCCAATCCGGAAGCCCCAATACCCAGTGACGTGCGCTATGGAGAACTACCTACACCTTCTTTCATGGAAGAGCAGGCATCGCTCTGTGTGAAAGAAATGGAAAATGATTGGAGGATCCCAGTGATAGAATATCTGAAACATGATAAACTACCGGGGGACCAGACAGAGAGAAAGAAAATCCTAAAACGGGCAGCACGATGCACATATTATAACGGAGAGTTAATACGAAGATGTTTCTCCCATCCGGCCGCTAAATGCATAACGGAGCAAGAAGGCTTACATGTGTTACGTGAAATTCACGAAGGGATATGTGGCATGCACATTGCTAGCGGCACTCTGGCAGCCCAAGTCTTTCGGTCGGGATTTTACTGGCCCACCATTCGACGAGATTGTCATAACTTTGTGAAAACCTGTCAGAAATGCCAGGAATATGCTAAGATTCCTCGAAAACCTGCTGTGACAATTTTAGAAGTAGTCGCACCGTGCCCGTTTGCAAAATGGGGGATTGACATCCTGGGCCCGTTTCCAAAGGCCAAATCTCAGTTAAAATTTATGGTCATAGCGGTAGACTACTTCACAAAGTGGGCTGAAGCTGAGGCGTTAGCTGCCATCACCGCCGAAAAAATTTGGCGTTTCTTCAAACACCAAGTCATCATGCGATTTGGAGTACCACGCCTGCTAGTGAGCGACAACGGGACACAATTTACAAGCCAGTTCTTCAGGGATCAATGTGCAGAGTTCCAGATAGAGCAAAGATTCTCCTCTGTGACACATCCCCAAACCAACGGCCAGGCGGAAGTAACCAACCGCAGCATCCTCAGTGGCATCAAAAGAAACTTGGAAGGTTCCAAGAAGAAATGGCCAGACGAATTGCCATATGTACTATGGGCCTACCGCATGACTGTCAAGGCCAGCATGGGAGAGACCCCGTTCGTGTTAGCATTCAGAACTGAGGCTGTCACACCAGTCGAGATTGGCATGATGAGCCTTCGGGTGGCTCATTTCAAAGAAGAAAACAACGAAGAAAGGTTACGAGCTAACCTTGATACTCTACCAGAAACACACGAGGAAACCCTCCTAAAAACCCTGCACTACAAAAGGAAAATGGCACAATATCACAACCGGCAAGTGAGGGAGCGATTGCTCAAAACCGGAGATTTAGTGCTCAGAGACAGGCGGGCAGCAGGACAGCGTATGGGAAAACTCAGTCCAAACTGGGATGGACCGTATCGTGTCACCCGCATTGTGGGAAAAGGAGCATACCATCTGGAAACGCTCGAGGGAACGCCCCTGCAGAACTCTTGGAATATTGCTCGGCTGAGGTTATACCACGCCAGGAGCTAATCGGGTAACATCAAAGTTATTCTAATAAATGAATATTGAGATATTCACCTTGCGTTTGCTACTGGTATTATGCAGGTAGCGAAGAATGCCAGGAGTGAAAATCCTATCCTTGTGATGGCTGGTCCTGATCAGACAACTCACTAAGATGAGGCACGCCCTGGCATAACAAGGCGTTTGGGAGTGAAAATCCTATCCTTGTGGTAACCGTGCTCACATAGACGGCCCATTAAGACGAGGCACGACCCCAAACGACTTCCCGGAGTGAAAATCCTACCCTTTCGGCAACCGTGCTCACATAGACAACCCGTTAAGATGAGGCACGCCCCGGAATCCTTGGGAGTGAAATCCTATTCTTGTGGTAACCCCATAAGGAGAGGCACACCCCAAGGAGAGACCAACTCCATCCTGGAAGTGAAAATCCTATCCTTGTGGTAACCGTGCTCACATAGACGGCCCATTGAGACGAGGCACGATTCCACGGAAGTGAGGTACAACGCTTGGGGGTGAAAAGTCCTATCCTTGTGATGGCTGGTCCTGATCAGACAGCTCACTAAGATGAGGCACTCCCCAAAGCCTATCTGTGGCGAAAGGAAACAAAGAAATCCCAACTAGTAGCCGCGCGGTTGATACCCGGTGAAGCAATGTTGGAGCCTATCTATGGCGAAAGGAAACAAAGAAATCCTAACTAGTAGCCGCGCGGTTGATACCCGGTGAAGCGATGTTGGAGCCTATCTGTGACGAAAGGAAACAAAGACATCCCAACTAGTAGCCGCGCGGTTGATACCCGATGAAGCGATGTTGGAGCCTATCTGTGGCGAAAGGAAACAAAGAAATCCTAACTAGTAGCCGCGCGGTTGATACCCGGTGAAGCGATGTTGGAGCCTATCTTTGGCGAAAGGAAACAAAGAAATCCTAACTAGTAGCCGCGCGGTTGATACCCGGTGAAGCGATGTTGGAGCCTATCTGTGGCGAAAGGAAACAAAGAAATCCTAACTAGTAGCCGCGCGGTTGATACCCGGTGAAGCGATGTGAGAGCCTATCTGTGGTGAAAGGAAACAAAGACATCCCAACTAGTAGCCGCGCGGTTGATACCCGGTGAAGCGATGTGAGAGCCTATCTCTGGCGAAAGGAAACAAAAGAAATCCTAACTAGTAGCCGCGCGGTTGATACCCGGTGAAACGATGACGGAGAGACGTCCATACTACAACAACAACGTTGAGACAGACATAAAGCCCCCTCTGACAACAAGGGACGGCAGGAATATGAGTGCAGCAGATGCGGAAGCAACGCTGATTTACTCTCAGAAATGCTATCGGAGGATATAATGGTAATGCTACTCGAATGCAGCTGATAAAAAGCAAACGGGATACAACGCGAAGCTATGTGTCTATGGAAACCTAACGACAAACGTCCCATGCGGACAAGTGATTAAATGGCATTATGAAGAAAAGCAGATAAAGAACTTCTATCCAAAAAGAGTGGATTAGCCAAGTCAAGGCCGACATCGTTAAGGTACAAAATAAAGATGGGCCCGTCGGCCACAAAAATGTAAAGCATTTTAACAACAAAAAGTCTAAAGATTGGGCGGCGCGTTGACCCCTCCTTGCTGAGCAGCCTTCCACTGGTAGAAACCGCTATCAGTAATGGTTGAGGCTCTCTTGTCAAAATACGCAGAGAGATCGTCAATACGGAGCTCCTCAACTCCATAATGATGCATCACGGCTTCCGACATGATTCCCCCACCCTGCTCCAAGTACCAACGGTTCTTCTCAGCGTTAAGGGAGGAATCGGCAGATAGCTCAGCGTTTCTCTGTCTCTCCAGACGTAGGCTATTCTCCTCCTGAGAGAGGCGTATGGCCAGATCAGCACGTTGTCTCTTCTCCTCCTCCAAAGCCAACTTAGCGGCCTCCAACTCTTGTTTAACCGCGGTAGCCTCTCCCCGAGCAGTCTCCATACCTTCGTTGGCAGCAGCAAGGGCATTTTCAAGACGCTGTCGCTCTTCCAGCAGCCTGTTTATCTCTCCTCGCCCGTTAGCTACAGCTCTGGCATTCTCCTCATCCATATAGTGAAGATGGCAAAGTATAGAAAACGCCTGAGAGCGAAGGAAATTGATGCGCCCCTGCTCGCCCCGAGCCACAAAGGCATCCCTCTCCCTTGGAAGAGACAAAATCTCTGCCACCAGATAAGCGGTAGAGGAAATCACGGTCTCATGATCAGCATCGGCAGGAAACTCCCTAAAGGAGCGTAAGCTAACGTGATGAGTCGGCAGGAGAGGAGGCTCGTATGGAGAGATACCAGCCATTAAGGCAGGGGCGGGGCCACCCCTCGCAATAGTTGGATGAGGCATCGGAACAAAGAACAACGCACCAGGAGAAGCTGGCCGGCTAGTGGGGCCTTCCACGTTAGGCATTGGGACCTCATTACCTCCGGGCACCTCAGGATTAAGGGCATCAGAATCATAGCCCGTTGGGGTGTGCGCAGAATGGATCGGAGAACCAGGAGGCACATGGGGTTGACCGCCAAAATCAACAGGTTCAGATTGATCAGCAGACGCACCCTCGCCCCCAAGGACACTCGAACTATGATTGGCGGCTGAAGAAGAAGGGCTATTCTGAAGATCATAGCGAGCCTTCTTCTGACGCTCGTGAAGGACATCTGTGATACCCATATCTCCCTGGGAGGTAGAGGGGGCAGAAGCAGCAACAACTTCCTAAAATAACGCAGAATGTGATAAGGAAATTGTGCAAAAAGAAAGACAAAGTTTTAAAAATGAGAAAAATGCACACCTGAGTGGTGGAGGACACAAAAGGAATCCCAACAGGAATCGGATCAACCGTAGCCTCCGAAGAAACAACAGTCTGGGACGAAACGGGTGGGGCAGCACGTGCTTTCTTAGGCCTTTTCTGTCTTACAACCCGAGTGCCCGTAACGTTAGCGGTAACCTCCCCTTCCGCGGCGTTAGCAGCAGCAGCAGCCCTAGCTTCAGCGGCAGCTTTCTTTTTCGCCTCCTGTTTCCTCCTCCTTCGGAAATACTCGGGCTCCCAGCCAGGCGGAGGCACTGCACAGTCACAAAACGTTAGCGTTAGTATTTCTTGACAACGCAAAGGAAAAAGGTTAAACGCTCACCCTTCTTGCACTGTTCCACGGGCAACCCGTTGGCCACTTTTCGGGCATCAACACTAAAATCAAATTGAAGCAGCGTCTTCAACCAGCCATCCTCCGGGTCGGAAAGGGGTTTCCGGTGACCCCAAGCCCCATCTTTAATTGTTTCGTTGAAGCCAGCCCTCCACAACGGCTCAGGCAGATCAACAATAAAAAATTCCTCTTTCCAGTGAGGAATAGAGGACTCAATGCCCATAAGTTTCCAGGTAAAGGGCTTCAAAGAACCGTCTTCGTAACGAGGCGATATCGATATCACCCCTTTACGGGAATACAACTGAAAAATGTCATGGAGCAACGCCAAAGTGGGAGATTCTATTCCCTTGAAACGGCACAGCGCGGCAAAAGCACTAACAACGCAAATTGCGTTAGGACTCAATTGAGCCGGAGCCAAATCAGAATCAACCAACAACAATTTTACAAGCGGGTCAAGAGGGAGACGAAACCCATGATCGAAGAGCTTAGCATACAGCATTCTATTATTTCCGGGCAAAATGCTGTTCAGTCGAAGCGACTCAGAAGCAGGATGCACGGGATATTCCTTGGGAAATCGTGTAGAAAACCCAGCAAGTCTACGGTTAATCAAGGGCAGCGTGTACAGAGAAGTGGGAGTAGTATCAATTACTTCTTCCCCGGAGGACCTTTGAGGGTCTCCTTCTTCAGAGGATTTCTTAGTTCTAGCCATGGCTAACAAGGAAGAAACAAAGAGAAAAGAAAAAGGACGTGTACCTTGTACCTTCGTGAAAGAGAATGCGAGGAGTCTTGAACCAGAAAGAGAGAGCGGCGCAAAGTATTTATCCAAAGACACAATAGCGTATAAGGAAAAGATGGAAAAAGAAAAAGGGGTAGAAGAAACAATAGATATAACCTGAAAGGGCGACCAGTCAGCAGCAGACACGCGGCGAAGTAGCGCGTCATAAAGTAAGGCACGCGCCAGAAGGTGCAAATTTGAAATAAGAACGAAACGCTTCTGCATTCGCAACTCCCTAGGAGACGCCTGCTCCAAACGCCCCTCTGTGGAAGGACACGTGTCTCCTTTCATCATTACCCTTCAAGTCACATTAAATGAGGGACAGGGGGATTGATTAAAAAACATAAAAAGCAGTGCTGGCCTTGCCAAACGGCGTGATGATACAAAGAAGATAAAGAAGGAAGAAACGGTAATATCACGATGAATCACACAGTACGACAAAGGATACAAAGCGTTAGCATTATTACAAGAGAAACAATGTTCGAATGGTTTTCAAGAAATAACAAAAGAAGAGACAACAACAAGAAAAATAAGAAAAGGCCCAGGCACCATCGCTAGCGTTAGGTTGCCTCCCTCGAAGGGCCAGAAGGGCCAACGTCACCTTTGCTAATCTCACCCATCACGATAGAGATGTAATCAGCTACCTGGGCCGGATCCGAAGGGTTACCTTTGAAACGGGCTACAAATCCAGAAACGAAGGCCTCCAGAACCCTCTTCCTTCATAACTCTTCCTTTAATGGCGCCCTAGCAGACTCCTCATCTCGAGCAAGTGCCTCTTCGCGGAGAAAGAGATTTTTCTTCTTTTCTAGCGCCAATTCCGCCTCCAGAACTTCTATCTTGGCTTTCCCGATAGACTTCTCCCTGTTCAATTCTGTTTGGGACGATTCACAGAGACGCGTCAGCAACCTAGAGTGCTCCACCGCTTTTTCAACCTGCACCCTCGCAACACACAATGCGCTAGAAAAATTACGAGACTCGCGATCGTGAATTTCGAATTGATAATTCAGATGTCGGAAGAAGTCCAGAGAATCATTCAGAACATGGCGAAAGCGTGCCGAAGGAGGGAGTTGAAGAAATTCCTCTTTCTCTTTTTTGGAGCTCAGCATCTCCCCTATCAAGGGAGCAGTAAGCTCATCTCGAGAAAAAGGTCGGGGAACCCCGACAGCGCGAAGGGCATCAAAGCAAAACCCTGCAAGATTCATACGGTAGGCCGGGACCCCGTCAGGACCACCACAGGCAAGATTGATCGAGGGAGGAGGAGAAGAGCCCTGAGAAAAAGTACTCTTGAAAGGAGTAAAAAACAGCTGCGGAGTAGCCATAGGCGGTAGCTCAGCAGTCAAATCCGCCGCAGGAGGTGTGACCACTACGTCAGGAATACAATGAGCAATCGGAGAATCGGGAGCGTCAGATATGGGAGGAGGACACTCCATAGGTAGGCCCTCTCCCTCAGTAGAACAAGTTTTTTCCAACGCCTCAGCGGCTTCCGTTGGCTGAGAGGCGCCCGCCTCAGACGAAACAGCAGGCATAGAAACAGTCGCCACATCCACAGGAGATGTCCCGGTAGCTTGTCCACTAGTGGCCACTCGAAGTTTTTTCCGACACTGGGAAGCGGCAAGGGAAGAAGCGTGGCAAAGGTCTGACTTGGCATCCGCATCCTCATCATCGCTAGTAATTACCGTCGTTGCGACAGGCCTGGAGTCCGTTCCCTTGCGACGCTCCGGTAGCCAATTTTCCACAAAGCGAGAAGTTCGCACAGAGCTAACGGGCCTTCGCCCTCCCCGGGCAACCGTTTTAGTTCTCTTCCTCGAAGGAGGAACGCCACCCCGACTTGAGCCCTCGGCCGAAGGCAAGGCTGGTAAAGTTTGAAGCGCTGTTACGTTCAGAGGAGTACCAGTGTCACCTGGGAATCAACCGTTAGCTTCCTATAGCAAACAAAGCGTGCGAGGGCCAAAGTAAAGAGAATATGGAAAGAAATAGGCTCACCCATAACGCACTCTTCCAGAGGCTTGAACAGAGCAAAGGCACGAATACGGTAGTGGGTATTCTCGTCTAACAAGGCGTTCGCCTGGTCCAACTCAGTCCTGGACAAGATCGCGGGATTTGTCCAAACGGGGCCTGCCAGTTCCTGATTGAAATTGATACGCCACAAACGCGACGGTAGCTCCAGAACAAAGAAGCTGCTCTTCCAATCAGCTACACCCTTCTTGAAGCCATGAAAACGTTGCCAAAACGACTGCACGAGCGCATCATCCCACCGGGGAGTAATCTCGATTAAACAATTGTAGCAAATCATGCTAAAGAATTTGCGAAACAAATTGATAGATGGGGTAAAAATGTTCTTCAACTCGCAAGCGCGAAGAAAAGCATAAATCGCACACCAAGAGGAAGGAGTTATCTGGGCAGGATTAAGACTATACTCCCGCAGCAGAGTTAGTATCGACTCATGAACGGGAAAGCGGAAACCATAAAGGAACATTTTAAAATAAAGAAGCCTACTGTGGCCCCACCCTGGATTATGAAGCCGCATATCACTTCCGGGAATAGAAGGCTCATGCCCAGGAGGAAAGGTAATACCATGTTCCTCCAATTCGGCTTTCAGAACCACATCGCAGGTAAAAATGCTCGGTGATTGGGCGACATCGGGATCCATGGGCATAGAGATAATCTGGCGAGGTCTATTCCTAGCCATGGCAAACCAACAAAAAGGAAATCTGAGAAGGGGCGAATTGGTACCTTAAAGGAGAAGAATCCCAGAGAAATCGGCGGACAGTGACGAACGGTCGAAAAGGTATTCGGAGAAGAAGACGAAGGAAGACAAAAAGGAAAATTCGAAGTGAGGGCAAAAGTTTTGAGAAATTGGAGAATGGCCCTTCTTAAAGGATAAAAATGCCACCGCATTAATTGAGTCACCAATCGGGCGAAGACGCGTGTAAAAGAAGTTGGCCACGTGGAAGCGCATTAAAGAAATTTAAAAAAAAGAGAAGTTATTCATCGAGACTCCCCAAAAGGGCGAGACAGTATTGACCCGGTCAGAGTAACCGCGAAGCGATTGCCTCAGTCAGGCCAACCGCTTGCGTTAGCTATCACCAAGAACCAGCAGGCTAACGGAAATAACGACAAAATTGAAAAGGCAGAAAACATCATTTTATTCATAAAACGCCAATAGGCGGGTACAATGCAAAATGGCTAATCCTCATCAGGCCAGTAAATGCCATGGTGATAAACCCCATCATCATCAAGGAATGACATCTTCCCGTCAGCATTCGGGACAGGCTGGTCTGCCTCCCTTTCGGTGCAGGACCCTGACGGGCATGACTTTTCTTTGACACTCGAATCTGCCAACCCCGCACCAGTACCGGTCGGAAAAGCCTCATTCAGGGGAAGGAAAGCGTTTGCCTCCCTCTTGGACAGCAGAACCAGAAGAAGCCAAAGTCGCGAAGGGCGTCTTGGAGGTCCATTTCCCCTGCCTCTTACGACCCTTTCGGCGGACCGGAGGCCTCCATGGTGGCGAAGGAGGGGGATGATCTGAGTTCGGCGAAGTCGGGGGAGTCGGCAAGGAATCGCGATCCATGGAACTTAAGAAATAAAAATCTGCCATGTGACCTGCAAAAGCAAAAAAGAAGGAAAGGATGAAGATGAACAGGAAAGGGAAGCCAAACTCCCTTATATAGCCGAGTAAGCACTTCGATCCCTGAAAAATCAATTAAGACGCTTGGGAAAAATAACTGCAATTGCAGAATTCGGTCCGCCACAAGAACATCTGCTCGTTGAACGCACCAATCAAAGGGCACCAAAGAACTGCCCAACCACCTGCCACTGAAAAGACGGCCCTGTAACAGTCGAGACAGATCATTCATTGCTAATCCCCAGAACGCGACCACTGCAATACAATGTCCCGAGGAAGACCCATTTTCAGTTGGGCTCATGACAAATATTTCCAACCAATAAAGCAAGCAACCAAGCAAGAAAAAGGGAAGACTTTGGAAAAAGCAGAGACAGTTATTTATTTATGGCCAGGTGGCCTTAGCGTTCAAATATGTACAAGAAACATAAGAAAAACAACGAGAAGAAGCGAAGCCAGCGGTCAGATATTGGACCCCGCATCATCTTCCCCTGGCACAACGGGAACCTCCCTTAAAGTGTCAGCGACGGAGGTCAGTTCGGAAGAGCAAGCTCTCATGCCCTTTAGGCAGCAGGCCAGCAGATCTTTCCTCTGCTGCAGCATCGAGGCCACCACATCAAGGTGGGCACTGATAGTGGCCAGTTTCGCCAAACTCTCTAGGGGATTAAAATCCTCCAGAGTTATTCCCAGCTGTCTAGACAGAATAGGGGTTAGCACCCCCTGCAACTCCAGGACATCCTCGGAGGTCTTGGTGATCATCCTCTCCAGGAAGCCGATATCACCCTCAGTAAGATTCTTCAGGGTCAGAGTTTTAGAGATCAGAAAATTGCGAGTCAGTTCATCCATGGCGAAATATGAAAAGAAAGAACGTGAAAAATGCGAACAAATTGGCGCAGAGGAACCTCTGATTTATAGATCCTGACAAAAAACCATCAGGACCATCTTCTGAGGCAAAATCGCCCCGGTACTTAGAAGAACTCTCCGTAAGAGAAGGAACGTTAGCCCTTGGTAAACACTCAGGCTCATTTTCAGTTGGGCTTATGATAACAATTCACCTAAAAGAAAGGGTATTTTCGTCTATCACCCGGTGGGAAGAGGCATAGCTACTGTTTCGCACCACCACGGTAGGGACAAGATTGCTACCTTCCCCAAAGGCTAACGCCACAAAGGCTAACGGGGCCCTACCGGCTCCTCTCACGGACCTCATGGATGGCTCAAGGAGTTATCTCATCCCCAGAGGAAACCACGCGTCAGGAGTAACGCTCCGGCCATTATCCTACCGTGGCAATATCTACCTACACACCTACCGCCAAGGTAGCGTATCATGATAAGGGCGAACCACAGACCCTAACGCGAGCGATAGCTCCGTACCCGTTTACTTGGGCGGGAACGCCCCCTTTCTTCTATAAATACCTCCCCCACAAAGGAGGCAGGTAAGCGGACTTGACTGGCCAAAACTCTGCCAATTTTAGTACACCTACTGACTTAAGCATCAGAGTGTTTCCGCCGGAGACCCCCTCCGGCGCATTGCAGGTACTGTGGACCGTCGCGCACACTGATCTGAGAAGAGCTGCTCCGCCATACATCCTTCGGCAGAAGACAAATTATTATCAATGAGGTTGTTCTTTCACCACATCAGACATTGTTCGAGCCCCAGAGCCATTTCCTATCCCGTTAGCAGATGAATTAGCCTGTACACCAGTAACTGGTCTGGATGTATTCGGTGTTGGCCCGAATATGGTACGAAATGATTCTACGTATGCCTTTGACGTAACTGAGCAGTCCTCCCTGATTTCCTACTGCGTTGGCCCAAGCTACTTCTAATGGTCGATGCACCAATAAACTGCCTATCCAGCGCAATTTCCATATCTATTTTGTTAGCTACCCGATCAAAGCGAGCAAATCCAAACATCTTCCCTTCTCTACTCCTACGATTCGGAATGAACACATCGATCAAGGTCCCAAATTGAGGTAGTTTCCATCGACGTGTGATCAAATAGCGGAGAGCTCTTTGATCCACATGAGAAGGCAAGTTTTCTAAGTAATAAGTAATCTCATCAGGCCTATGATCCTCAATGGTTATGGCTGGTTTCACCCCGACCATAGTGGGTGTATCGGTGTTTGGTTTTGCTCCGGTGGCAGTGGGCCAGCCGGAGAGGCAATCCCTTTCCGTAGAGGCTAGGGTTTGCAAGGAGCGGAGGAGGAAAATTCTCCGTTATATTAGGGCTGCTTTATTATGATTACTCTATTGATAATTTTCATCCGTTTTAAATAAATCATGAGTTTTGTCTGTAATAATAATTAATAATATATGACCTAATCTATCGAAACAAACATAGTATCAGAACATTTATAGTCAAGCGCTTATAAGTCTGAATTCTACCACAGTATGTTTAATTAAACTTAATTTAGCAAACCTTTTTGAAAAAAATAATTAGCAAAAAATATGGTGTTGATAATCAGTTCGTCTCATTTCCGTGGCTTTGTTTTAATTGAACAATATTTAATTGTTTCTGCAGATCATAAGATAAGGGTACTGACATTTTCCGTAATGAAAAGATAAGAAAAGAAAAACAAATCCAGAGACCAGAAAAACACAAATTAATAATAAACTGGACTTTTATTTAATTAATTCAAAGTGGAACGAAGGGAACAACATAGAGGAGGCATGCTTAGACATATTCATACGCTATATGTATTTATGTAACAAGCATTTATAGCCTTCCTTAATTGACGACAACGACAACAAAATTAACCATAGTCCAGTACACTCACATCACACCTCAGTCTTCCATGTCAAGAGACTTTTTGTAGCAGATCTTATATTTGCCGCAAGAGCACCCTTTTGTGTAGCATTTTCCAAGGAGACAAGTTTCTCCGCAGATGGGAAGACCACCAAGGTTACCTTTCTTGGCGAACGCAACGAGTGCCTCTTCAAGAAGAGGATTTGCAGCTGCAGAATTGGTGTCCTCAAGAGATTTTGGCCTGCAGGCACGATATGCGTCGCAATAGCAGTTAGGCAGGCATCCTCCTGTAACGCATCTCCCTCTGCATGGATATTTGATGTTGGAGTAGGAGACGAGAGCCTCTTCAAGAAGAGGGTTCGAAATGACAGTTTTGGTCATTCCATCGGTAGAAGCCCCACTCTTGAGAAGCTCCTCGTAAGCTGTGAGAGTGATGACGTCTTGACGAGCACTTGCAGAAGCAGCTGGAAGAGCAAAGGCTGCAAAGAGCACAATGGCAACAAACATCTTCATCATCTTTTGAACTTTGATTTTTATAAGATGTAGCAGTGTGTATGTTTGTGTGTGACTTAGTGCCTCTCCCTTTGCCCCTATTTATACACCAGACCTGATCAATTAATAAATTAATTAATTGCTTTATTAACAATAATACTTCAAGTTTTTAACCAGCGGATTAATCAGTTTAGCCTATAAATAATTTGGTTTAACGTCGATTTTGGACGTTTGGATGATGATAAAACCATTTGTGGCTGTGGTGATTTTTAAATTCATATTCTTCATTTTTTCATATACTATAATTTATTTGGCACCTGTGATTCACGTGCGTATCTTATAGCTCCTCTTCTATTTGGCTTGCCAAAAACCTTTTTATAAATGTAATTAAACTAACACAATTTATTACAATATTCAATACCGAAACATAACTTTAAAATAAAAATGATATAATTAACCATTTAAACTACAACAGTAACTCAAATACTAAGTTAAAACAATTTATCCATGTCGAAGATTTTTTTTAAAAAAATATTTTCAAATTAGGGAAAAATCAAGGGAACTTTTAAAATAAAAATACTTCAAAACAAACAAAAAATTTGTCGATAAAATAAGATTTTTTTCTTAAAAATCTGACAAAAGATTAAAAGTTACATGATCTATACCTAGGTTAGCGCACCCGGGGATCCCTAAGGTTAGCATTTTTATTTTTGTTGATCTCTAACGGCGGCTTTTATTCGATCTGGTCCCTCACGTTACCTCTGTTAGTCATCCCAGGAACCTGATTCCCCAACGGCCGTTAAATTCGATTATTTTATTATTTTTCTGAAAAGTTGTCAGTTTATGGGACCCATCTTGTCAGATTTTCTCACGAATTTATTATATTTAAATATAAAAATATAAAATAATATTTATTTAACCCCCTCTCTCCTCTAAGCTTCGGTTTGGAGCCTCGTCGAACCAGTTCCTGTCTGCCTTGGCTCTCACCGCCCACATAGGTGGGAGCGGGAGACCGATTCGAGTTAGTAGCAAGTTGAAGCACTGCATTGAGGCGGGTGACGAGCCTCCAATCATCGCCGGAGTGATCCGGTCTACCTCCACGCGCCAAACAGTAGTTTTCTCTTTCCTCTGAACCTCTGTCCGAAGCTTCGCCGGACAAGTTCCGGGTTGTTTCTATCATCCCCGCCCATACAGAAGAGAGCGGGAGGCCAAGACGAGGCAGGAGCAGGTGGAAGCACGTCATTCAGGCGAACGACGCGCCGCCACTAGCCGCTGGAGCAGTCTGCCTTCCTCCACACGCGCCGACGCGTGCAACGACGTGGAGAAGTAAAGAAGGAAAAGAGAGTTTTTTAAATTGCAAATATTTTTTAAATTTGATTTTTTTTAATTTTTTAATTAGTTGTCTGAATATATGGGACCGGTGTGCTGATGATATGATGCCTTTTTATGCATATTTTCCCCTCTCTTTTAGGTCTAATTTCACACTTGATACTACTAATTTGGCTTGTTTTTCAACCACTTTGCAGATTTGGACTAAAGGGAGAAACTTGCTGAAAAGCGCGTCATTTGGATGCATTTCTGCTGATCTTACATCGTCGGGCCCTAGATGCAGTTTTGTGGTCGAGACCTACCGTCGAGACCTAGACGAGATTTTATGTCCAGGTCTAAACAATGCACGTGCATGTTTCTTTCCGGATGACGCTTGACCAAAGATGCTAAAAAGATTTTAGCGGGATTCCATGTGCAGATCATCCAGCTTAGCAGAGAATATTCCTCCCTGCCATTTTGTCCCCTAGTGGGGTTGTTAGGCTATATATAGAACCTTAACTTTAGGTTAAAGAGGCTTTTCTTTAGGATATTTTCCATCTTTTTAGGGTTTACAATCATTGTAGCCGCCTCTCTAACATTGGGATCTGTTCTTCCTTTATTTTTCCAGAAATTGGAGCCCCAAGCTCCAATTAGTTTTTAATCCAGATTTTCATTTTCATCTGCACCTCTTCTCTGTTTATGTTGCTTTCTCCATCCATCTTGTGCATGATTTCCAGCATGAGTGGCTAAATCTCTTAGTCTTGGCAGGGGTGTTTTAAGGATTGCAAGAGGATAGTTGGGAGGTCTGATATGATGCCTTTTTATGCATGTTTTTCCCTCTCTTTTAGGTCTAATTTCACACTTGATACTACTAATTTGGCTTGTTTTCCAACCACTTTGTAGATTTGGACTAAAGGGAGAAACTTGCTAAAAAGCGCGCCATTTGGATGCATTTTTGCTGATCTTTCATCGTCGAGCCCTAGATGCGTTTTGTCGTCGAGACCTACCGTCGGGGCCTAGACGAGATCTTATGTCTAGGCCTAAACGAAGCACGTGGATGTTTCTTTTCGGATGACGCTTGACCAAAGATGCTAAAAAGATTCTAGCAGGATTCCATGTGCAAATCATCCAACTCATCAGAGAATATTCCTCTATACCATTTTGTCCCCAAGTGGGGTTGTTAGGCTATATATAGAACCTTAACTTTAGGTTAAAAGGAGGCTACTCTTTAGTATATTTTGCATCTTTTTAGGGTTTCAATCATTGTAGCCACCTCTCTAACATTTGGGATTTGTTCTTCCTTTATTTTTCCAGAAATTGGAGCCCCAAGCTCCAATTAGTTTTTAATCCAGATTTTCGTTTTCATCTGCACCTCTTCTCTGTTTATGTTGCTTTCTCCATCTATCTTGTGCATGATTTCCAGCATGAGTGGCTAAATCTCTTAGTCTTGGCAGGGGTGTTTTAAGGATTGCAAGAGGATAGTTGGGAGGTCAAAGTGTTCTTAAAACGTGTTCATTGTTATATCCGCTTTCTTGCCATTTTATTGTCATTTCCTGTGAGATTTGTTGGTAGTTTGATCACCTATTTGCATGTTTCTCATGAATATTGTCATTTCCATGGTAATAACTAACGTGAGGCCATGGAATAGAGTAGGCACCTGGTCTAGAGTCATCATGTCGTTTGGTCCAATCTAGCTAGGGCAAGAAACCGGTTAGGGCAGACTTCTCAGTGTCTAGCCCTAGACGTGTCTTCTCTCCACTTCACGGGCCTGTGTGTATGACCCATAAGCGTACCTTGGGCACAGTGTCATGGCCACTCCCATAAGCGTACCTTGGGAGTGACTTCTTTTAAGAAGAGAAGTAGGGAATCCACGTGAAAACAGGGTTCCTATAGCACGTCTATGACGTGAACGCAGTCTATCCTTGCACCGATGACCGACTAGACCTCGACGCAATCCGTCGTCTACCCCTGCTAAGATTTCTCCTTTTATCTGATTTATTATCTTTACTTACTTTGTTATTATCTTTATTACACTTGTTAGTCTTTACCATTTTTATTGATATTCTCTTGCTTTATTTTCGTTCCCTTTTATTTAATTATTTCGTTTGTCTATTATTACTTGTTATTTGCATTTTTATTCTCTGTCTCAACATCAACTGCCATCGTTGGCTAGATTCGTCTAGACCAACCAAACCCCCCCTTGTGTTACTTTTATGTCTGTTGCATTTTCATCCTCATCATACATTTAGGGCAAGATTAAATTTAGTCCTTCATTTTCCCTGTGGTTCGACCCTGACTTGCCGCTATATACATTAATTTGTGCATCTAGCCTATCAGGATTATATTTTATTACTGCATGCCCTGCATAAAATGATAAAAATACAACTCAATGCTGGCTACTAAAAGGAATGTAGACAGTGGTGAGAGGATCGATCCATAGAGACAAGACTACTCCAATCTTTGTTGTTCCTGAAAATAACCAAGGTCAGTGCAAGGTCTTGGAAAGAGCTTGCAAATTAGGGAGTTAAACACTAGCATAAACACTAGCATAAACAGAAATATAGCAGGTAAAATAAGCATGCAAATAAACAGTGGTAAAATAGATAAAATCAGAGGAGAGAAACAATTCCGGGTAGAGATCATTATGAGATGGCAGCGGCAAGTTGTTGATCATTGACATAATATTTTCAAAATGGTTTTCATAGAAGAAGTTGTGGAAACCAATTTACACTAAGATTTCCCTAATCTCGCTTCAAAAGTGAATTAAAAGAAAACCTTCTATTTAAAACACCCTAATCCTCTAACCTTTTCCTAAGGCTCTAATCCGCCACTTTGCTTGGCCATGCGGGGCCTAAGCAAAGGAATTAGAAAACTCAGTGAAAAACTCAGGGGATTGATAAAATCAGTGAGATCCTTCCTCTAGACATCGGGAATAATTCATCATCCTAAGGTCATGGTCAAGTCTGGCAGCATACCCAGCTGTCACCGAGGTCGGCCCTTCTCAAGGCCTTGGGATGGGAAGGTAGTCTAATTCTATTCCTTCTATCAGCATAGACCAAGTAAATGCCCTTTTACCCTATTGATATGTTGTCTACTGGTGTTCTCTAAGAGTGATTTAATCACAGATTCAACAAGAGAACTGACAGTACTTATCCAAATTAAATTCAAGTTGATCAAGCTTAAAAATAATAAAGACAAGTTTAGCATTAACACAAGAAGGAAAGAAATACGAAATCCACTTCTATTAAGATCAACAAAGTCTCACAATCAACATAGCCAGCCAATCTCTCGATCCCTACCAGGAATCGAGTGTTTAGCTACAATACATAACAGAAATGCTAAATAAGTTCAAGTGTACAAAGCTGGAAAATACTGGAAAATAGAGTAAAGATGTGCAGCAGGTGCGGCTCCCTTCCTTGCGCTTGTCCTCTTCTGCTCTTGTCCTCTCCTTCTGTCCGTGTATGATGTAAGAAGAGATAGTAAAATGGCTGCTTCCTCTGTCCTTAAATGAGTCAAACGTGGTCAACCAAAATTCCTTGGCTTAGTCTTCAAAGTTCATGTCTACAAGTGAGAATATTCCTCACAAAATCAAGAGGAATGTTCTTTAATTCTCAAATGTGTTTGTAAGCCAATGAGAGGAACAAAGAGGGGTCCAAGGATTCTTGTGTCTGTGAAAAATGAGTTCCAAGAAGACAGGAAACACACTAAGGAATAAACAAACGCGACACGCGGATTCATGGTGAGTGCTGTTCCAGCTGGAATTCCGTCAGGCCTTGGGAAGAGCTGGAATCGGCAGTTTTGTGAAATGGCCTTGACATGAAGAGAAAATCTGCAGCAGGCAGCAAGCTCAAATAGAAACTCCATCACCGAGTGATTGATTTAAGCTCTGATCTTCAAGCTTTTCGTTCCTTTTCTTCATATTGATGCTCAAAAGGCTGTTCAAGGAGAAAGGAAGCAAAAGGGCTTAAAGTAGCATAATTATCATCTCAATTACTAAGAAAAGAGACAATAAAACATCCAAAATAAACCATCAATCATATTCCCCCACACTTAATCCATGCTTGCCCCCAAGCATGAACTAAGAACAAACACAGAAAACACGCAAAGAAAACACACCCCCCTGCACAGAAGATAAATCCCTAGACTTGACTCATGCAAACACTTCAAAAATCAGCTCTTTCAAGCAATACTCAAACACACCAAACATCACAAATGTGCATATATTCATATAGGTGTATGATAGCATGCTGTCAACCAGGAAATACATCCCTAGGATCTCTGCCTTCCCTTCCTTTGACTCTTTATCCAAACACTGCTGCTAACTCTCAAGCAAAGAATAATTAAAAACGCAAACAACAAGTAAAGGACATAATTAAAACATGAAGTGAGCCAAAGGCTTCTTTTATTCTCCTTCACTTTCTTTATTCTATTTTTTTTCTTTTTCACCTCTTCCTTTTTTTTTTCTTTTTCTGTTTTTCTCTTCTTCTTTTTTCTTTCCTTCTTTCCGCATTCCCATTTCTTTCATTCTTTTCAACTTTCCTCCATTCCACATTCCTATTTTTTTTTATTTTTTTTTAACCCAAACACATACACGTGCAGACTTGACTCTCACCATGGTGCTATGATCGGTCCAAACAGAAGGAGTTAGCACACAACCGACTGGAAGTTTTTCCAAAATGGGATGATGGTGCCGAACCACCAATATCGTGCAATCCGGAGGGCATGATGAGAAATCACACACAAGAAAATTAAAGGGGGGTACACAAGCAAGCAGAATTTAAGGACTGACAGCAGTGCAAAGGATAGGATCCTCATCCCAAGATGTAGGGAAGAAAAGATAGTTTAATCCTAGCAAAGTACTTCCTAGGACAGCAACACTAATCATACATCTATGTGAATAAATGCACAAATTGTAAGGTCAGAAGTGTTTAGCATTGCAAGATAGAGTTGATTGATCAAGTGTGTGCATAAGTCAGCTTTGGGATTTAAATTCCATACAAAGGGGGGGTGGAAAAACAACAACAAAAAGGAAAAACACAGCTCATGCAAAAATTAAAAATAAAACAAGTAGTTGCGCAAGCAATTAAATGAAATAAGCATGCAGAAACAAGGAGAAAAACAAACAGAAAAATCATGCATAAAAAACAAAAATAAAAACATGCATTAAACATACAAATCACAAAAATAAACACGAAAGTGTCTCCCCCACACTTATCGGACACATTGTCCTCAATGTGAAAGAGACAAAACAAAGATAAAGAAGCAAACAAACAATAAGCATGCAGAGAAGAAAAGAAAATAAAAGCAAAGGAAAAGGAAAAAGAAACGATCGGGGGGCATTAATCTCGAGGAGGGGCTGGTGGTAGTGGAAATGCGCAAGTCAGAACAGCAAGGATGTTATCCTGTGTGCGGTTGTTCTGGTGCTGATCACGGATAAGTTGGCGGAGCAGGGCATTCTGATTTCTGAGGAGGACTGTAATCTGGGAATTTGTTGAAGTTGAGGCAGGCTGAGGGTTTGGACCGCTCATGTCAAGGCCTTGGGATGGGCCGGCATGAGCTGCATCTTCAGGAACAGGGGCAGAGGTTTCAGCTGGGCTGTCTAGACATTTTAGCTTGAAGTTGCCCTGGTGCTTGGTCCCGAAGATGTGGTCTTCAACTGGAGTAAACCCTGTATTATAGCAAACATACCTATCCTTGTCTAGATGGAAAAATCCCATCTGATCAAGTGCCATCAAATTCAACAATTTAAGAGAAGCACAATTATAAAGCTTGGCAGACACAACATCAAGTTTCCTAGAAGAGACAGCAAGGTGTGTGATCAGAGATCCCATAAGCATTTTATCTCTAGCATTGGTCATTTGAGTTGCTACCCAAAATCCTAGATTGAGTTTATGTTCATTTTGCATGCACCATAAAATAAAAAGTTCTTGCTTGGATATAAGACCAGCAATGTGATCTTTTCCAGCGAAAGTGGTGGTCAAGCATCTATGAAGGATTCTAAGGGCAGGGTCCTTGATTTGGTGTGCTTTGGCTTTCTTATCATCAAATTTAAGCTCTAGTTTCCCAGTCAATTGCCGATAGGCATCATGCTTGTCAAAATTGCTAGGATAATCACATAAGGCATTCAAATACCAATCAACATGCAAATTAGCAGTTGTAACAAAACCTAGCATCACATTAAAGTCATTCAGGGTCAAATGTTCATACTTATTGCACAACCTGAAGTTAATGTCATTTGGTTTGGTAAACATCAAATCAGCTTTCCCTTTAGCAGAACTATACCAGAATGTTGTGTAAAATTCAAGACATAATTCTAAGTATGCATGATGTTCAAGGAAAAACAGTGGTTCCCATCCAATATTTTTCACAAAAGTGCGCAGCCTAGTTTCAATTCCAAAAATGTCATAAAGTTCAAAGTCTAATTGAGCACATGAAATAATTGATACTTATATTTTTCATTTAATTTCTGCAATTGGTTTATGTCATCAAAATGCAGCCAACCATGCAAAAGCTCAAGGTCAGGTCTCACCCGATTTTTGCTACTGCTTCCTCTTGGTCTGCTGGTGCTCCTCACACTTCCATGCTGCTCATTTGGAGTTGATACAGGCGCTGGAGTGACAGAGGGAACTGCAGGAATTTTTGTCTTGGCAGCAGGAGTTTTCTTTGGTTTGGTGGGCTGTGTTTTGCTCTTCTTTGGCCTAGGCATTTCTGGAGTCATCTCAACTGGATTCTCCTCTAGTTCTAGTACCTATGAGTCTGCTCTATCCTTAGGATCGTCATGGCCTGCATTGGGAGAGGCAGGGGTAGTAGGTGTTCTGAAATTTTACCCTTGCCCTTCCCAAGGCCTTGAGATGAAGCGACTTTGGATTTCTGGACAGGTTAAGCATCTTCACTTTGCAGCTCAATTGCAGGCGGTTCAGTGGCCTTGCGCTTCAGAGTTTTTGGTTGCTGAGAGGCCTGGGATTTCTTCTTTCGGATGAGCTCTGCTGCAGCTTTAATTGGAGGGACTTGGATTCCCTTTCGGCGGAGAGAACGTTGCTCTCTGTCAGTGGTCTGCTGCTTTGGGGTAGTCCTGATCATGACCCATAAGGGTCTCTCATCTAGGTCGGAATCAGAAGAGATGGCGATGTCTTGGGCTTTGGAGGTGAAGGTCGGGTCACTAGCGGTGTCAGAGTCGCCGAAATTTGATGATTTCGATTTTGGATTTGGGTGGGAAGAGGGTTCGGATTCCCTAAGCACAGCAGGTCCTCTTCTAGGCCTTGGGATTTGAATGGGAGGATTGGGAGATGCTGTGGTGGTGGTCTTTTTCTTTTGTGGGGTTTTTCTGGTGGGAATCGTGGCTGTCGGCACCGTGGGTGGTGGCGGGGTAGTGGTGGTGACAGGTTTTGGCGAAACTTAGGGTTCTGCCATGGTGGGTTGGGAAGAGGAAACGATGGGCTCCTCTTCTGCAGAATGGGTCTCTTCCTCAAATGGGTCTTAGGCGTCTGGTTGCATGTCGGCGTTGCTGCCGGTGGGATTGACGGCGGCGGAACCAGACGGCGGTGAGGATGGGGTAGAAGCCAGCTGGGCTTCAAATGGGTCCTGCAGAGGTGATTCTGGTTGGACAGGAGGAATGGTAGTACCCCTGCGAGCAACTGATTTCTTTCGTGGCATGGTTGCAGATTTGGTTGAAATTTGAGAGAAGGGATGGATTTTGGAGAAGATGAAGTGTTGGAGTGTAATGATGTTTGAGAGGAGAGAGTGGTTAAGGGAATGAGTGTTTACAACTTTATGAGAGGGAGAAGAGGTTGGGTCGAGGAAGGAAACTGAAGAGGTGATCGTGGGTGCAACGGTTATTTCATTTAATGGGTTGTGCTGATGTGGCAATTTTTGGTAAAAAGGTTGATTCATCCCAAGGCCTTGGGATGAACTGACCTTAGCTATACTGAAACTGTCTTGGCCACTCTTCATGCTGAATGAAACCGATTGAGTTTGGCATGGGTTGCCTCCCATGTAGCGTCCCTGTTTGCAGTCTTGGACTCGACTAGATGCCAATTGAGTTTGTATCATCATGGAGGAGATTCAAACGTGTGCTCTCCACGGTGTGGTTTTGGAATCCTTCATAAAAAGGCTTGAGGCGGTGGCCATTGACCTTGAAAATGCTCTGCTCCTCTTGGCTTTGAATATCAACAACACCATTGGGATACACATGTGTAATCACATAGGGACCAGTCCAGCGGCTCTTCAATTTTCCAGCTAGGAAGCAAAATCTTGAGCTGAAAAGTAGAACCTTCTGGCTAACTGTCAAGGCCTTGGGATGAATGGACCTGTCATGGTACACTTTGGCCTTGGCCTTGATGATGGCAGAATTTTCATAGGCATCATTTCTCAATTCTTCCAACTCCTGGACTTGTAATTTCCTGTGTGATCCAGCCTCTGTGATATTCATGTTGCATTGTTTGATAGCCCAATAGGCTCGGTGCTGAATTTCCACGGGTAAATGACATGATTTGTCATAGACCAATTTGTAAGGAGTTGTCCCGATAGAGGTTTTGTATGTTGTCCTATAAGCCCATAATGCATCATCAAGCCTCTGACTCCAATCTACTCAGTCTGTTCTGACTGTTTTGCTCAAGATTGATTTAACTTCTCTATTCGACAATTCCGCCAATCCATTTGTTTGAGGATGATAGGCAGTGGACACACGGTGTGTGATGTTGTACTTGGCGAAGAGAGATGACACAACTCTGTTACAGAAGTGGCTGCCTCTGTCACTGATGATCACTCGTGGCACTCCAAATCTATTGAGGACTTGGGATTTTAGGAATGAAACAACGGTCCTTGCATCATCAGCTCTTGTTGCTTTCGCCTCTACCCATTTAGATAGGTAGTCTACTGCCAAAATGATGTAAGAATTCCCTCATAAATTGGGGAATGGACCCATGAAGTCTATCCCCCATACATCAAAAATCTCACAAACAAAAATTGGGGTTAATGGCATTTGATTTTTTGAAGAAATATTGCCGGTCTTTTGGCAAGCTAAACAAATTTTACAAAAATCAAATGAGTCTTTAAATAAATTTGGCCAGAAGAAACCTGATTCGAGAACCTTATGTGTTGTTCTCTTGTATCTGAATTGTCCTCCACAAGCATGAGCATGGCAGAAATTTAGGATGGAAGGAACTTCACTTTCAAGCACACATTTACGGAGTATTTGATCTTTTCCTACATGCCATAGGTACGGATCGTCCCATATGTACTTCCTAGCGTCTCTCTTAATCTTTTCCCTCTCGTGTGCAAGGTAGTGACCATGAAATTTACCCGTTGCAAGGTAATTGGCAATGTCAGCATACCATGGTCTCATCCCAAGGCCTAGAAATAGGCGTTCATCTGGGAATTCCTCCTTGACTGGGTCTGTTTTGGCATCAATCAAAATTCTGCTCAAGTGATCAGCCACCACATTTTCTTTGCCCTTTTTTTCTTTGATCTCAAGATCAAATTCCTAGAGAAGAAGTATCCACCTAATGAGCCTTGGCTTTGCTTCTTTCTTCATCAAAAGATACTTCAAGGGTGCATGGTCAGAATAAATTATGACTTTAGTGCCAAGAAGATAAGAACGAAATTTATCTAAAGCAAAGACAATTGAAAACAATTCTTTTTCCGTGGTGGTGTAATTTCTCTGGGCTTGATATGATGCCTTTTTATGCATATTTTACCCTCTCTTTCAGGTCTAATTTCACACTTGATACTACTAATTTGGCTTGTTTTCCAACCATTTTGTAGATGTGGACTAAAGGGAGAAACTTGCTGAAAAGCGCGCCATTTGGATGCATTTTTGCTGATCTTTCATCGTCGAGCCCTAGATGCGTTTTGTCGTCGAGACCTACCGTCTAGGCCTAGACGAGATCTTATGTCTAGGCCTAGACGACGCACGTGGATGCTTCTTTTCGGATGATGCTTGACCAAAGATGCTAAAAAGATTCTAGCGGGATTCCATGTGCAAATCATCCAGCTCATCAGAGAATATTCCTCTATACCATTTTGTCCCCTAGTGGGGTTGTTAGGCTATATATAGAACCTTAACTTTAGGTTAAAAGGGGGAGGCTACTCTTTAGTATATTTTTCATCTTTTTAGGGTTTTCAATCATTGTAGCCACCTCTCTAACATTTGGGATTTGTTCTTCCTTTTTCCAGAAATTAGAGCCCCAAGCTCCAATTAGTTTTTAATCCAGATTTTCATTTTCATCTACACCTCTTATCTGTTTATGTTGCTTTATCCATCTATCTTGTGCATGATTTCCAGCATGAGTGGCTAAATCTCTTAGTCTTGGCAGGGGTGTTTTAAGGATTGCAAGAGGATAGTTGGGAGGTCAAAGTGTTCTTAAAACGTGTTCATTGTTGTATCCGCTTTCTTGCCATTTTATTGTCATTTCGTGTGAGATTTGTTGGTAGTTTGATCACCTATTTGCATGTTTCTCATGAATATTGTCATTTCCATGGTAATAACTAACGTGAGGCCATGGAATAGAGTAGGCACCTGGTCCAGAGTCACCATGTCGTTTGGTCCAATTTGGCTTCTCAGTGTCTAGCCCTAGACGTGTCTTCTCTCCACTTCACGGGCCTGTGTGTATGACCCATAAGCTTACCTTGGGCACAGTGTCACGGCCACTCCCATAAGCGTACCTTGGGAGTGACTTCTCTTAAGAAGAGAAGTAGGGAATCCACGTGAAAACAGGATTCCTATAGCACGTCTATGGCGTGAACGCAGTCTATCCTTGCACCGATGACCGACTAGACCTCGACGCAATCCGCCGTCTACCCCTGCTAAGATTTCTCCTTTTATCTGATCTATTATCTCTACTTACTTTGTTATTGTCTTTATTACACCTGTTAGTCTTTACCATTTTTATTGATATTCTCTTGCTTCATTTTCGTTCCCCTTTTATTTAATTATTTCGTTTGCCCTTTATTACTTGTTATTTACATTTTCATTATCTGTCCCAACATCAACTGCTATCGTTGGTTAGATTCTTGCAAGCTTCTTGGGGGACATGGTGTTTGGCTAAGTGTGTGGCTAGGGTTTCAAGGGAAGAAGATGGAGTGAGGGTGAAAGGGACATGGATGAATGTTGGAGGTGTGGAAAGAAAGGAAAAAAAAGAAAAAAGAAAGAAAGGAAAAGAAAATAGATGAGAAAAACGTTCTCAAAAAGACTCAAGTGAGAGGAAGGAAGCTCGGTGACACGTGGCGCAACATGAGTGGGCGGCGCGGTGGGACGCAGATTCCAGCTGACGTGGCGCGTTGTGAGTGGCGCTGCTCCGGATATGGATGACGCGGTGACACGTGGCTCGACGGGATTGAGCAAGGCGGATTGCGAGACACGCGGCACACCGTGATTGCATGACACGGATTGCGGATGAGGATAAGGGAAGGACGCGTGGCGCGCGTTGGCTGGAGATGCGGATTGCGCGACACGTGTCGACGCATCATTGGCCGGGGCGGATTGCGGGAGGATAACTCTTTGACGGCTGGATGATGCTTGAAGACGCGTGGCGCGCGCTGATTCGCCCTTGCAGATTGTGCAACGTGTGTCGCCGTGTGAGTGGACGAAGCCGATTGCGGATAAGACTCCGCCACGTGGCGCGACGCGGTTGGATGGCGCGTTTGAACGCGTGGAAGACGCGTTTGACCTGCAAAAAAAGGGGAGGGAATTTCCTTTTCAAATTTTGAAAAGGATGAGGGAGAGGAGGGAAAAATTAAAAGGAAATGAGGGAATTAATAATAAAAACGAAAATAAAACAAAGGGAGGGAATTAAGAAAATAAAAATAGGAAAAATGGAAAGGGATGTCTAAATAAACCAAATAAAATAGGAAATAATAGTAAAACTAAGTAAAGAAAGGAATAACGAAAATAATTAATTATTAAAAGAAAAGGTTACGAAAAAAAATAAATGAGGCTCGATGAAATGCCTCCTTGACCGGCCATCTTTTTCGTCCAGGCCCGGACGATTTTAGGCGTCTAGGGCAAGACTGGTGGGTCTGCCACCAGGGGGTGGAAACCTTCGTGGAATCGTTCCAATCTGTGGTCACGCACTTTGGAAATGAGGCCCGTGTCCATACTCTGAATCTCGACTACACCATGATCATACAACTTCGTGACACGGTAAGGGCCAATCCTCCTATGCTTCAACTTTCTGGAAAATAGCCTAAGACAAGAATTATAAAGTAAAACCTTTTGTCCAGTATCAAAGGTTTTAGAAGAGAGCAACTTATCGTGGTGAGTGTTAGTCTTAGCCGTGTCTTGGGCAGGTTGCGGAGTTGGGTTATCATTGGGCGTCTTGCCCTCGATGGTCAAGGAAGTAGCAGTAGCAGTTGAGGCGGGGGTTACCGTAGCCTCAAAAGTGGTCAAGACAGCTGGAGTCATGGCTGGTTGAGGAGTGCAAAGAGCTGGGTCAAGTGTCTTAACGTCGACAACCGTCCATCCAAGGGCCTCGTGGTATCCTTTGAGTGTCGACACCAGCTCGCGCTCCGCATCTGGATCAAGCTTGCTAGAGATGATCACCGGGAGTGTGTCATGTTCGCCAAGGTAGGCGTACTTGAGGTGCGAGGGCAAGCTCTTCAACTTCAACTTAGGGCCCTGCACAAAAGAAGGGACAGACGCTGAATTTATAGTGATGTTCCTATCGAGGGCAAGATGTGCAGAGTTGTCAGCGTTAAGATCAGAAACTTGTGTAACAATAGGGTCAACAATATCAACAATTGAGTGCTCTGAAGTCACAAGTGTCAAGACCAAAGGGTCCAGTGCGACGGGTGAAATAGTTCTGTCTAGGGCAAGCTGGATAGAGTCGTCCGCGTCAAGATTGGAAACTTGTGTAACAATAGGGTCTACAACGTCAACATTTGAATGCTCTTCTAACGCGGCAGCGACTTCATGTAATTCTGGTGGAGTCTTAATTGTCGAGGCCAAGACGTCCAATCTTGCTGGCGTGACGCTTCTGTCGAGGGCAGACTGAAAAGGTTCAATAGAATTCAAGTCAGTAACTTTATCAACCAAATGATCGATCGTATCAGCAAAATTAACACAAGCAAGATTAGAAGGATATTGCACGGCTTCCATCATGTTAAACTTAATGATTTCTCCATCAAACTCAAGAGATATAGATGCGTCATGAACGTCTATCTTGGCCCTGGCTGTAGCCAAAAACGGTCGCCCTAGAAGAACATCTGTGGCTTTAGCGGATTCTTCATTCTCCATGGCAATGACATAGAAGTCTGCGGGAAATAGGAAGTCGCCTACTTGGACCAAGACGTCCTTAATTACACCTTCGGGGTGAATTACGGAACGATCGGCCAATTGGATGACAAGCGGGGTTGGCTCGAGGGGTCCTAGGCCAAGACGGTTGAAAATCGTCAAGGGCATGACATTAATGCCAGCCCCTAGATCACACATGGCCTTGCCAATACTGACTGTCCCTATCGTGCAGGGGAGGACAAACATGCCTTGGTCTTCGCACTTTGGAGGGATCTTCTGTTGGATAATGGCAGAGAAATTCGCCCCCACACTTATCTTGTTTACCCCGGCCAAGTTGCGTTTGTTAGTGCAAAGCGTTTTCAGGAACTTGGCATAGCGAGGCACATTTTTGATGGCCTGGAGAAGTGGGATATTGACGAGGACTTTGCTGAACATATCAAGGATTTCTTGATACTCTTCCTTCTTCTTGGTCTTGACGAGCCTTTGAGGAAAGGGCGGCTCGAGGATCTTGTGTATATACTCTTGGGTAAATTCTTGTGGGCTTGTGTCACCTCGTGGAGCCATCCCTCGTGGAGATCTAATGCGGTCCTCCATCACTTCCGGGAGTTTAGGCCCAATGAACTTGGCCTTGGGTATTTTCTTGGGCAATATTTCAGATTCAGGAGACTTTTCGACGTCGAGGCCTAGATGCTCTGGAAAGGATTTATCGACGTCGAGGCCTGGATGCTCTGGACGGGGCAAAACGTAGCCACTGCGAAGAGTCATAGCACACACATTGTGCTTTGGGTTGGCCTCAGTCTGGGGCGGCAATCTGCCCTGGTTTTTCAATTCTTTCATGTCCGCGGCCATGATGCTCATTTGTTTTTGTAGATCAGACATGATGCTCATTTGTTTTTGTAGATCAGTGATGGCGTTCCTACAGTGAGCTACCTCATCAACCGGTGGGGCAGAAGAACTAGAGGTCTGGCCCTGATTGGGTTGATAGAAAGATTGTTGGTTGTTGGGAGGGGTAGATCTAGGCTTGAAGTTTTGGGCGTTGAAAGGTGGCTGGGCCTGATTCATGTACTGATTGTGCTGCATTGGTTGTCCTGGTCCAGACGCTTGTTGATGGCTGACCCAGCTGGAGTTTGGTGGTCTCCACACCTGATTGTAATTCTGTCCGTATGGGGCCTGATTGTAATTTCCAATAGCGTTGATGCTTTGAATCTCATCAGGGATATGGGGGCACGCATCTGTAGGATGATCAGGCATGTTGCAAATTTGACAGGTCTTGACCTGAACTGACTGTCCAGGGGTCATGTTCTGAAGCATGCCCATCATAGCGGTTAATTGGGTCTGCATCGCGGCCACTTGGGCATCTTGCCCTGGATGATTGCTTTCCTCGGGTATGCAATTCCTTGCCATTAACTCTATGGTGGCCTTCGCGGCGGCAGGGGTAAGTCTTGTGATAGCACCACCAGCAGCGGCATTGAGCAATGCCTTGTCACGAGCTTTGAGACCTTCACAAAAATATTGGATGAGGGCATGCTCGGTAAGGTTGTGTGAAGGGCACATAGCTTGCATCTTTTTGTAGCGCTCATGGTACTGACCAAAATCTTCTTCTTTCCTCTGGACTATAGACACCAATTGCTTGCGAGTTACATTAGCCATTTCTGATGGGTAATATTTTTCGGTGAAGGATTTTGACATTTCAGCCCAAGAATTGATGGAGTTTGGGGGTAGATCATAGAACCAGTCTAGGGCATCATCTTTCAGAGACCACATGAAGGCTCGGAGTTTAGCGTGCTCAATACTGACATTGGCCGGCTTCATGGCGTCGCAAATAGAGTGCAATTGCTGAAGATGGCGGTGAGGATTTTCCTTTGGAACACCACGGAAGAGGGGTAGATGGTGCATGACTGCAGACTTGAGCGTCTAATCATGAGGAACAGTGGGCCAAACGATACAAGTGTTTGGTGTTTCAGGGGCACCATTGAGGTCCTCAATGGTCTGCGGAGGATTGTCGATATTAGGACGGTCTGCCATATTGAGTATCTCGGGGTAGACAACTACTGGGTTGTCGAGGTCGGGATGAAGATGATTGTCGGGACCGGTCTGACTAGAGGTTTGACTGTCGAGGGCAGGACGGGGAATTACTCTTCTAGAGGTTGCTCCGGCCTGTCTCCGAAATTCTCTCTCTGTCTTCGTGAGTTCGTGGTCGAGGGGTAGAAGGTCTGGTGCAGATCTCCTGGTCATACAAGTAAAAGAAAGAAAATTAGTCCGTAAACACTATCCCCGGCAACGGCGCCAAAATTTGACGCGCCGTCGAAACTCGCGTCAAAAGTAATAAAATATTTCCTGATAGGCTAGATGCACAAATTAAGGTAAATAGCAGCAAGTCAGGGTCGAACCACAGGGAAAATGAAGGACTAAATTTAATCTTGCCCTAAATGTATGATGAGGATGAAAATGCAACAGACATAAAAGTAACACAAGGGGGGGGGGTTTGGTTGGTCTAGACGAATCTAACCAACGATGGCAGTTGATGTTGGGACAGATAATCAAAATGCAAATAACAAGTAATAAAGGGCAAACGAAATAATTAAATAAAAAGGGAACGAAAATAAAGCAAGAGAATATCAATAAAAATGGTAAAGACTAACAAGTGTAATAAAGATGATAGCAAAGTAAGTAAAGATAATAGATCAGATAAAAGGAGAAATCTTAGCAGGGGTAGACGGCGGATTGCGTCGAGATCTAGTCGGTCATCGGTGCAAGGATAGACTGCGTTCACGCCATAGACGTGCTATAGGAACCCTGTTTTCACGGAGATTCCCTACTTCTCTTCTTAAGAGAAGTCACTCCCAAGGTACGCTTATGGAAGTGGCCGTGACACTGTGCCCAAGGTACGCTTATGGGTCATACACACAGGCCCGTGAAGTGGAGAGAAGACACGTCTAGGGCTAGACACTGAGAAGTCTGCCCTAACCGGTTTCTTGCCCTAGCCAGATTGGACCAAACGACATGATGACTCTGGACCAGGTGCCTACTCTATTCCATGGCCTCACGTTAGTTATTACCATGGAAATGACAATATTCATGAGAAACATGCAAATAGGTGATCAAACTACCAACAAATCTCACACGAAATGACAATAAAATGGCAAGAAAGCGGATACAACAATGAACACGTTTTAAGAACACTTTGACCTCCCAACTATCCTCTTGCAATCCTTAAAACACCCCTGCCAAGACTAAGAGATTTAGCCACTCATGCTGGAAATCATGCACAAGATAGATGGAGAAAGCAACATAAACAGAGAACAGGTGCAGATGAAAACGAAAATCTGGATTAAAAACTAATTGGAGCTTGGGGCTCCAATTTCTGGAAAAATAAGGGAAGAACAAATCCCAATGTTAGAGAGGTGGCTACAATGATTGAAAACCCTAAAAAGATGAAAAATATACTAAAGAGTGACCCCCTTTAACCTAAAGTTAAGGTTCTATATATAGCCTAACAACCCCACTAGGGGACAAAATGGTATAGAGGAATATTCTCTGATGAGCTGGATGATTTGCACATGGAATCCCGCTAGAATCTTTTTAGCATCTTCGGCCAAGCGTCCTCCGAAAAGAAACATCCACGTGCTTCGTCTAGGCCTAGACATAAGATCTCGTCTAGGCCTAGACAGTAGGTCTCGACGACAAAATGCATCTAGGGCTCGACGATGAAAGATCAGCAAAAAATGCATCCAAATGTCGCGCTTTTCAGCAAGTTTCTCCCTTTAGTCCATATCTACAAAGTGGTTGGAAAACAAGCCAAATTAGTAGTATCAAGTGCGAAATTAGACCTAAAAGAGAGGGGAAAACATGCATAAAAAGACATCATAACAAATTCCCCCACACTGCCCATTGCTCGCCCTCGAGCAATCAAAAAGGAAAAAGCACCCCAAGACATAGGCAAGCACAACCAACCATAGCACAAGAATTGACAAACCAAACAATCAGCCCTAACCATGTCAAGACATACTCTGCCTAGATAACTCTGCATCAAATCATTAGGATAACGACCCTAATGAAGAAACTTTACCACATCAGACTTGGCATCAGCAATCCTCACCAGGGTAAGTGTTTGCAATCACACTCAACTAGGCACGGTGTGTAATCACTCAAATATGCAAATTAACAAAACACACAACATAGTTTGCACATCAACCCGAGTTAAAATCCACATGCTTAGGCAATCAACAATCAGAAATGAACTTTGCACCATAAAAAAAAGATTGAAAGGAAAGATGTATAGAGAATATGAAGAATATGGAGAGAAAAAGGAAAGAAAGAAAGAAAGAAGAAAGAGCAAGAAGAAAGATTATACATAAAGAGCAAAAGAGAAGAAAAAGAGAAAGAGAATAGAACGAAAAAACCGGATGGAGATGAAACGGTGAGGCAGTATCCGTCGAGGGCAGACAGTCGAGGGCTAGACGAAGTTCTTCGTCTGGGGGAGTTCTTCTCTTGGGAGCCATGCTGACAATACTTCATTTTTCTTGTTCGCACCTTTGCCTTTTTTTCGTTTTTCTTTCCTCTTTTTTTTTGAAACCAGATAAGACTTTCTTTTCTTTTGCTTTATTTCTGGTTTTGAATTTTTTTGATTGATTTTTTTTTTTTTTTTTTTTTTTTACGAAGATGAAAACAAATTCGACAAACTTCAGCTGATGAAGATTGAATTAGCTCAAGGATTTTTGCCAACTTACTTCGGCTAGGGCTTGATGACTTTGCCCTAGACCTTTTTCGGCATCTACACCTTCTTGTCAGTCTCCCCCACACTTAGACTTTGTTGATCATCTAGCCCACCACCTCTGACAAATACCGCTCACCTGTCAAGGAAAAGGGATTTAGGAAAGTGAGAACAAGTGGATAAAGAAGAGAGAAAAATGAGAAGGGAATGAGATGTCAGGGGCTAAACAAAAAAGGGTGTCGAGGGATAAATGAAGAAAAAGAGAGGAATGATAGAAAGAAAAAGAAACGAAAACAAAGATGCAAATTTCATTTTTTTCCGTCTTTTTGTTGCTTTCCTAAGACTGATGGTGTCCATACCCAGGGGTCTCATGCAAACTTAGTTGAGTGCCTAGCTAAGCATTGAATCACACATGAAAAATAAGACTGTTTAGGCTCAAATGCTCACAAAGTGCTATAGATGATTGCTGATGTTTAGTGCAGATGCAGGTTATAAGAGCTAATAGGCAAAGCATGCAAGATCTAGGGCAAGACCAACATGAAAGACAGTTTATTTCATGTGCACAAGTCAGAAGTGTGTCCATACAAAGGGGGGTTTTAAAACTGGGCAGTGCTAACAAGTTAGCAAAATCCTTTAAAGTGAAAATCCCAAAAATTTTAAATTTTTGCACAAAGCATGCAATCAAATATATACAAATCATGTCACACAAACACATAAATCCTCCCCCACACTGAAGCTTCGCATTGCCCTCAATGTGAGAGAGATGCACAAAACAGACAAGAGAGTTCAGATCATAAAAGGAGTTCAAGGGAAGGGGGAAGGGATAGGAGAATGTTGTGGAGTGCCCTAGGGCGATGGTGCATTGCCGACCGGTCGGATTTAGTGATGGTGGAGGTCGCCGGCTTAGATCCGGTGACGTCTAGGTCTTCATCGGACGACGGCTGAGAGTGAGAGGGCTCACCGGCGTCGATAGCTTTCTCATTTTCCGACCCTAGGTCGATGTGGCGAGAGTGGGAGTGGCCGGAATCGGGGGCTGACAGCGAGGGGATGACGAGCTGGTGGGTGATGAGTTTTTTTGTGGGCCACCATTTTAATTTTTGCAGGCTTCTTGGGGGACATGGTGTTTGGCTAAGTGTGTGGCTAGGGTTTCAAGGGAAGAAGATGGAGTGAGGGTGAAAGGGACATGGATGAATGTTGGAGGTGTGGAAAGAAAGGAAAAAAAAGAAAAAAGAAAGAAAGGAAAAGAAAATAGATGAGAAAAACGTTCTCAAAAAGACTCAAGTGAGAGGAAGGAAGCTCGGTGACACGTGGCGCAACATGAGTGGGCGGCGCGGTGGGACGCAGATTCCAGCTGACGTGGCGCGTTGTGAGTGGCGCTGCTCCGGATATGGATGACGCGGTGACACGTGGCTCGACGGGATTGAGCAAGGCGGATTGCGAGACACGCGGCACACCGTGATTGCATGACACGGATTGCGGATGAGGATAAGGGAAGGACGCGTGGCGCGCGTTGGCTGGAGATGCGGATTGCGCGACACGTGTCGACGCATCATTGGCCGGGGCGGATTGCGGGAGGATAACTCTTTGACGGCTGGATGATGCTTGAAGACGCGTGGCGCGCGCTGATTCGCCCTTGCAGATTGTGCAACGTGTGTCGCCGTGTGAGTGGACGAAGCCGATTGCGGATAAGACTCCGCCACGTGGCGCGACGCGGTTGGATGGCGCGTTTGAACGCGTGGAAGACGCGTTTGACCGCGTGGAAGACGCGTTTGACCTGCAAAAAAAGGGGAGGGAATTTCCTTTTCAAATTTTGAAAAGGATGAGGGAGAGGAGGGAAAAATTAAAAGGAAATGAGGGAATTAATAATAAAAACGAAAATAAAACAAAGGGAGGGAATTAAGAAAATAAAAATAGGAAAAATGGAAAGGGATGTCTAAATAAACCAAATAAAATAGGAAATAATAGTAAAACTAAGTAAAGAAAGGAATAACGAAAATAATTAATTATTAAAAGAAAAGGTTACGAAAAAAAATAAATGAGGCTCGATGAAATGCCTCCTTGACCGGCCATCTTTTTCGTCCAGGCCCGGACGATTTTAGGCGTCTAGGGCAAGACTGGTGGGTCTGCCACCAGGGGGTGGAAACCTTCGTGGAATCGTTCCAATCTGTGGTCACGCACTTTGGAAATGAGGCCCGTGTCCATACTCTGAATCTCGACTACACCATGATCATACAACTTCGTGACACGGTAAGGGCCAGTCCTCCTATGCTTCAACTTTCTGGAAAATAGCCTAAGACAAGAATTATAAAGTAAAACCTTTTGTCCAGTATCAAAGGTTTTAGAAGAGAGCAACTTATCGTGGTGAGTGTTAGTCTTAGCCGTGTCTTGGGCAGGTTGCGGAGTTGGGTTATCATTGGGCGTCTTGCCCTCGATGGTCAAGGAAGTAGCAGTAGCAGTTGAGGCGGGGGTTACCGTAGCCTCAAAAGTGGTCAAGACAGCTGGAGTCATGGCTGGTTGAGGAGTGCAAAGAGCTGGGTCAAGTGTCTTAACGTCGACAACCGTCCATCCAAGGGCCTCGTGGTATCCTTTGAGTGTCGACACCAGCTCGCGCTCCGCATCTGGATCAAGCTTGCTAGAGATGATCACCGGGAGTGTGTCATGTTCGCCAAGGTAGGCGTACTTGAGGTGCGAGGGCAAGCTCTTCAACTTCAACTTAGGGCCCTGCACAAAAGAAGGGACAGACGCTGAATTTATAGTGATGTTCCTATCGAGGGCAAGATGTGCAGAGTTGTCAGCGTTAAGATCAGAAACTTGTGTAACAATAGGGTCAACAATATCAACAATTGAGTGCTCTGAAGTCACAAGTGTCAAGACCAAAGGGTCCAGTGCGACGGGTGAAATAGTTCTGTCTAGGGCAAGCTGGATAGAGTCGTCCGCGTCAAGATTGGAAACTTGTGTAACAATAGGGTCTACAACGTCAACATTTGAATGCTCTTCTAACGCGGCAGCGACTTCATGTAATTCTGGTGGAGTCTTAATTGTCGAGGCCAAGACGTCCAATCTTGCTGGCGTGACGCTTCTGTCGAGGGCAGACTGAAAAGGTTCAATAGAATTCAAGTCAGTAACTTTATCAACCAAATGATCGATCGTATCAGCAAAATTAACACAAGCAAGATTAGAAGGATATTGCACGGCTTCCATCATGTTAAACTTAATGATTTCTCCATCAAACTCAAGAGATATAGATGCGTCATGAACGTCTATCTTGGCCCTGGCTGTAGCCAAAAACGGTCGCCCTAGAAGAACATCTGTGGCTTTAGCGGATTCTTCATTCTCCATGGCAATGACATAGAAGTCTGCGGGAAATAGGAAGTCGCCTACTTGGACCAAGACGTCCTTAATTACACCTTCGGGGTGAATTACGGAACGATCGGCCAATTGGATGACAAGCGGGGTTGGCTCGAGGGGTCCTAGGCCAAGACGGTTGAAAATCGTCAAGGGCATGACATTAATGCCAGCCCCTAGATCACACATGGCCTTGCCAATACTGACTGTCCCTATCGTGCAGGGGAGGACAAACATGCCTTGGTCTTCGCACTTTGGAGGGATCTTCTGTTGGATAATGGCAGAGAAATTCGCCCCCACACTTATCTTGTTTACCCCGGCCAAGTTGCGTTTGTTAGTGCAAAGCGTTTTCAGGAACTTGGCATAGCGAGGCACATTTTTGATGGCCTGGAGAAGTGGGATATTGACGAGGACTTTGCTGAACATATCAAGGATTTCTTGATACTCTTCCTTCTTCTTGGTCTTGACGAGCCTTTGAGGAAAGGGCGGCTCGAGGATCTTGTGTATATACTCTTGGGTAAATTCTTGTGGGCTTGTGTCACCTCGTGGAGCCATCCCTCGTGGAGATCTAATGCGGTCCTCCATCACTTCCGGGAGTTTAGGCCCAATGAACTTGGCCTTGGGTATTTTCTTGGGCAATATTTCAGATTCAGGAGACTTTTCGACGTCGAGGCCTAGATGCTCTGGAAAGGATTTATCGACGTCGAGGCCTGGATGCTCTGGACGGGGCAAAACGTAGCCACTGCGAAGAGTCATAGCACACACATTGTGCTTTGGGTTGGCCTCAGTCTGGGGCGGCAATCTGCCCTGGTTTTTCAATTCTTTCATGTCCGCGGCCATGATGCTCATTTGTTTTTGTAGATCAGACATGATGCTCATTTGTTTTTGTAGATCAGTGATGGCGTTCCTACAGTGAGCTACCTCATCAACCGGTGGGGCAGAAGAACTAGAGGTCTGGCCCTGATTGGGTTGATAGAAAGATTGTTGGTTGTTGGGAGGGGTAGATCTAGGCTTGAAGTTTTGGGCGTTGAAAGGTGGCTGGGCCTGATTCATGTACTGATTGTGCTGCATTGGTTGTCCTGGTCCAGACGCTTGTTGATGGCTGACCCAGCCGGAGTTTGGTGGTCTCCACACCTGATTGTAATTCTGTCCGTATGGGGCCTGATTGTAATTTCCAATAGCGTTGATGCTTTGAATCTCATCAGGGATATGGGGGCACGCATCTGTAGGATGATCAGGCATGTTGCAAATTTGACAGGTCTTGACCTGAACTGACTGTCCAGGGGTCATGTTCTGAAGCATGCCCATCATAGCGGTTAATTGGGTCTGCATCGCGGCCACTTGGGCATCTTGCCCTGGATGATTGCTTTCCTCGGGTATGCAATTCCTTGCCATTAACTCTATGGTGGCCTTCGCGGCGGCAGGGGTAAGTCTTGTGATAGCACCACCAGCAGCGGCATTGAGCAATGCCTTGTCACGAGCTTTGAGACCTTCACAAAAATATTGGATGAGGGCATGCTCGGTAAGGTTGTGTGAAGGGCACATAGCTTGCATCTTTTTGTAGCGCTCATGGTACTGACCAAAATCTTCTTCTTTCCTCTGGACTATAGACACCAATTGCTTGCGAGTTACATTAGCCATTTCTGATGGGTAATATTTTTCGGTGAAGGATTTTGACATTTCAGCCCAAGAATTGATGGAGTTTGGGGGTAGATCATAGAACCAGTCTAGGGCATCATCTTTCAGAGACCACATGAAGGCTCGGAGTTTAGCGTGCTCAATACTGACATTGGCCGGCTTCATGGCGTCGCAAATAGAGTGCAATTGCTGAAGATGGCGGTGAGGATTTTCCTTTGGAACACCACGGAAGAGGGGTAGATGGTGCATGACTGCAGACTTGAGCGTCCAATCATGAGGAACAGTGGGCCAAACGATACAAGTGTTTGGTGTTTCAGGGGCACCATTGAGGTCCTCAATGGTCTGCGGAGGATTGTCGATATTAGGACGGTCTGCCATATTGAGTATCTCGGGGTAGACAACTACTGGGTTGTCGAGGTCGGGATGAAGATGATTGTCGGGACCGGTCTGACTAGAGGTTTGACTGTCGAGGGCAGGACGGGGAATTACTCTTCTAGAGGTTGCTCCGGCCTGTCTCCGAAATTCTCTCTCTGTCTTCGTGAGTTCGTGGTCGAGGGGTAGAAGGTCTGGTGCAGATCTCCTGGTCATACAAGTAAAAGAAAGAAAATTAGTCCGTAAACACTATCCCCGGCAACGGCGCCAAACTCGCGTCAAAAGTAATAAAATATTTCCTGATAGGCTAGATGCACAAATTAAGGTAAATAGCAGCAAGTCAGGGTCGAACCACAGGGAAAATGAAGGACTAAATTTAATCTTGCCCTAAATGTATGATGAGGATGAAAATGCAACAGACATAAAAGTAACACAAGGGGGGGGGTTTGGTTGGTCTAGACGAATCTAACCAACGATGACAGTTGATGTTGGGACAGATAATCAAAATGCAAATAACAAGTAATAAAGGGCAAACGAAATAATTAAATAAAAAGGGAACGAAAATAAAGCAAGAGAATATCAATAAAAATGGTAAAGACTAACAAGTGTAATAAAGATGATAGCAAAGTAAGTAAAGATAATAGATCAGATAAAAGGAGAAATCTTAGCAGGGGTAGACGGCGGATTGCGTCGAGATCTAGTCGGTCATCGGTGCAAGGATAGACTGCGTTCACGCCATAGACGTGCTATAGGAACCCTGTTTTCACGGAGATTCCCTACTTCTCTTCTTAAGAGAAGTCACTCCCAAGGTACGCTTATGGAAGTGGCCGTGACACTGTGCCCAAGGTACGCTTATGGGTCATACACACAGGCCCGTGAAGTGGAGAGAAGACACGTCTAGGGCTAGACACTGAGAAGTCTGCCCTAACCGGTTTCTTGCCCTAGCCAGATTGGACCAAACGACATGATGACTCTGGACCAGGTGCCTACTCTATTCCATGGCCTCACGTTAGTTATTACCATGGAAATGACAATATTCATGAGAAACATGCAAATAGGTGATCAAACTACCAACAAATCTCACACGAAATGACAATAAAATGGCAAGAAAGCGGATACAACAATGAACACGTTTTAAGAACACTTTGACCTCCCAACTATCCTCTTGCAATCCTTAAAACACCCCTGCCAAGACTAAGAGATTTAGCCACTCATGCTGGAAATCATGCACAAGATAGATGGAGAAAGCAACATAAACAGAGAACAGGTGCAGATGAAAACGAAAATCTGGATTAAAAACTAATTGGAGCTTGGGGCTCCAATTTCTGGAAAAATAAGGGAAGAACAAATCCCAATGTTAGAGAGGTGGCTACAATGATTGAAAACCCTAAAAAGATGAAAAATATACTAAAGAGTGACCCCCTTTAACCTAAAGTTAAGGTTCTATATATAGCCTAACAACCCCACTAGGGGACAAAATGGTATAGAGGAATATTCTCTGATGAGCTGGATGATTTGCACATGGAATCCCGCTAGAATCTTTTTAGCATCTTCGGCCAAGCGTCCTCCGAAAAGAAACATCCACGTGCTTCGTCTAGGCCTAGACATAAGATCTCGTCTAGGCCTAGACAGTAGGTCTCGACGACAAAATGCATCTAGGGCTCGACGATGAAAGATCAGCAAAAAATGCATCCAAATGTCGCGCTTTTCAGCAAGTTTCTCCCTTTAGTCCATATCTACAAAGTGGTTGGAAAACAAGCCAAATTAGTAGTATCAAGTGCGAAATTAGACCTAAAAGAGAGGGGAAAACATGCATAAAAAGACATCATAACACCAGCCAATCTCTCGATCCCTACCAGGAATCGAGTGTTTAGCTACAATACATAACAGAAATGCTAAATAAGTTCAAGTGTACAAAGCTGGAAAATACTGGAAAATAGAGTAAAGATGTGCAGCAGGTGCGGCTCCCTTCCTTGCGCTTGTCCTCTTCTGCTCTTGTCCTCTCCTTCTGTCCGTGTATGATGTAAGAAGAGATAGTAAAATGGCTGCTTCCTCTGTCCTTAAATGAGTCAAACGTGGTCAACCAAAATTCCTTGGCTTAGTCTTCAAAGTTCATGTCTACAAGTGAGAATATTCCTCACAAAATCAAGAGGAATGTTCTTTAATTCTCAAATGTGTTTGTAAGCCAATGAGAGGAACAAAGAGGGGTCCAAGGATTCTTGTGTCTGTGAAAAATGAGTTCCAAGAAGACAGGAAACACACTAAGGAATAAACAAACGCGACACGCGGATTCATGGTGAGTGCTGTTCCAGCTGGAATTCCGTCAGGCCTTGGGAAGAGCTGGAATCGGCAGTTTTGTGAAATGGCCTTGACATGAAGAGAAAATCTGCAGCAGGCAGCAAGCTCAAATAGAAACTCCATCACCGAGTGATTGATTTAAGCTCTGATCTTCAAGCTTTTCGTTCCTTTTCTTCATATTGATGCTCAAAAGGCTGTTCAAGGAGAAAGGAAGCAAAAGGGCTTAAAGTAGCATAATTATCATCTCAATTACTAAGAAAAGAGACAATAAAACATCCAAAATAAACCATCAATCATATTCCCCCACACTTAATCCATGCTTGCCCCCAAGCATGAACTAAGAACAAACACAGAAAACACGCAAAGAAAACACACCCCCCTGCACAGAAGATAAATCCCTAGACTTGACTCATGCAAACACTTCAAAAATCAGCTCTTTCAAGCAATACTCAAACACACCAAACATCACAAATGTGCATATATTCATATAGGTGTATGATAGCATGCTGTCAACCAGGAAATACATCCCTAGGATCTCTGCCTTCCCTTCCTTTGACTCTTTATCCAAACACTGCTGCTAACTCTCAAGCAAAGAATAATTAAAAACGCAAACAACAAGTAAAGGACATAATTAAAACATGAAGTGAGCCAAAGGCTTCTTTTATTCTCCTTCACTTTCTTTATTCTATTTTTTTTCTTTTTCACCTCTTCCTTTTTTTTTTCTTTTTCTGTTTTTCTCTTCTTCTTTTTTCTTTCCTTCTTTCCGCATTCCCATTTCTTTCATTCTTTTCAACTTTCCTCCATTCCACATTCCTATTTTTTTTTATTTTTTTTTAACCCAAACACATACACGTGCAGACTTGACTCTCACCATGGTGCTATGATCGGTCCAAACAGAAGGAGTTAGCACACAACCGACTGGAAGTTTTTCCAAAATGGGATGATGGTGCCGAACCACCAATATCGTGCAATCCGGAGGGCATGATGAGAAATCACACACAAGAAAATTAAAGGGGGGTACACAAGCAAGCAGAATTTAAGGACTGACAGCAGTGCAAAGGATAGGATCCTCATCCCAAGATGTAGGGAAGAAAAGATAGTTTAATCCTAGCAAAGTACTTCCTAGGACAGCAACACTAATCATACATCTATGTGAATAAATGCACAAATTGTAAGGTCAGAAGTGTTTAGCATTGCAAGATAGAGTTGATTGATCAAGTGTGTGCATAAGTCAGCTTTGGGATTTAAATTCCATACAAAGGGGGGGTGGAAAAACAACAACAAAAAGGAAAAACACAGCTCATGCAAAAATTAAAAATAAAACAAGTAGTTGCGCAAGCAATTAAATGAAATAAGCATGCAGAAACAAGGAGAAAAACAAACAGAAAAATCATGCATAAAAAACAAAAATAAAAACATGCATTAAACATACAAATCACAAAAATAAACACGAAAGTGTCTCCCCCACACTTATCGGACACATTGTCCTCAATGTGAAAGAGACAAAACAAAGATAAAGAAGCAAACAAACAATAAGCATGCAGAGAAGAAAAGAAAATAAAAGCAAAGGAAAAGGAAAAAGAAACGATCGGGGGGCATTAATCTCGAGGAGGGGCTGGTGGTAGTGGAAATGCGCAAGTCAGAACAGCAAGGATGTTATCCTGTGTGCGGTTGTTCTGGTGCTGATCACGGATAAGTTGGCGGAGCAGGGCATTCTGATTTCTGAGGAGGACTGTAATCTGGGAATTTGTTGAAGTTGAGGCAGGCTGAGGGTTTGGACCGCTCATGTCAAGGCCTTGGGATGGGCCGGCATGAGCTGCATCTTCAGGAACAGGGGCAGAGGTTTCAGCTGGGCTGTCTAGACATTTTAGCTTGAAGTTGCCCTGGTGCTTGGTCCCGAAGATGTGGTCTTCAACTGGAGTAAACCCTGTATTATAGCAAACATACCTATCCTTGTCTAGATGGAAAAATCCCATCTGATCAAGTGCCATCAAATTCAACAATTTAAGAGAAGCACAATTATAAAGCTTGGCAGACACAACATCAAGTTTCCTAGAAGAGACAGCAAGGTGTGTGATCAGAGATCCCATAAGCATTTTATCTCTAGCATTGGTCATTTGAGTTGCTACCCAAAATCCTAGATTGAGTTTATGTTCATTTTGCATGCACCATAAAATAAAAAGTTCTTGCTTGGATATAAGACCAGCAATGTGATCTTTTCCAGCGAAAGTGGTGGTCAAGCATCTATGAAGGATTCTAAGGGCAGGGTCCTTGATTTGGTGTGCTTTGGCTTTCTTATCATCAAATTTAAGCTCTAGTTTCCCAGTCAATTGCCGATAGGCATCATGCTTGTCAAAATTGCTAGGATAATCACATAAGGCATTCAAATACCAATCAACATGCAAATTAGCAGTTGTAACAAAACCTAGCATCACATTAAAGTCATTCAGGGTCAAATGTTCATACTTATTGCACAACCTGAAGTTAATGTCATTTGGTTTGGTAAACATCAAATCAGCTTTCCCTTTAGCAGAACTATACCAGAATGTTGTGTAAAATTCAAGACATAATTCTAAGTATGCATGATGTTCAAGGAAAAACAGTGGTTCCCATCCAATATTTTTCACAAAAGTGCGCAGCCTAGTTTCAATTCCAAAAATGTCATAAAGTTCAAAGTCTAATTGAGCACATGAAATAATTGATACTTATATTTTTCATTTAATTTCTGCAATTGGTTTATGTCATCAAAATGCAGCCAACCATGCAAAAGCTCAAGGTCAGGTCTCACCCGATTTTTGCTACTGCTTCCTCTTGGTCTGCTGGTGCTCCTCACACTTCCATGCTGCTCATTTGGAGTTGATACAGGCGCTGGAGTGACAGAGGGAACTGCAGGAATTTTTGTCTTGGCAGCAGGAGTTTTCTTTGGTTTGGTGGGCTGTGTTTTGCTCTTCTTTGGCCTAGGCATTTCTGGAGTCATCTCAACTGGATTCTCCTCTAGTTCTAGTACCTATGAGTCTGCTCTATCCTTAGGATCGTCATGGCCTGCATTGGGAGAGGCAGGGGTAGTAGGTGTTCTGAAATTTTACCCTTGCCCTTCCCAAGGCCTTGAGATGAAGCGACTTTGGATTTCTGGACAGGTTAAGCATCTTCACTTTGCAGCTCAATTGCAGGCGGTTCAGTGGCCTTGCGCTTCAGAGTTTTTGGTTGCTGAGAGGCCTGGGATTTCTTCTTTCGGATGAGCTCTGCTGCAGCTTTAATTGGAGGGACTTGGATTCCCTTTCGGCGGAGAGAACGTTGCTCTCTGTCAGTGGTCTGCTGCTTTGGGGCAGTCCTGATCATGACCCATAAGGGTCTCTCATCTAGGTCGGAATCAGAAGAGATGGCGATGTCTTGGGCTTTGGAGGTGAAGGTCGGGTCACTAGCGGTGTCAGAGTCGCCGAAATTTGATGATTTCGATTTTGGATTTGGGTGGGAAGAGGGTTCGGATTCCCTAAGCACAGCAGGTCCTCTTCTAGGCCTTGGGATTTGAATGGGAGGATTGGGAGATGCTGTGGTGGTGGTCTTTTTCTTTTGTGGGGTTTTTCTGGTGGGAATCGTGGCTGTCGGCACCGTGGGTGGTGGCGGGGTAGTGGTGGTGACAGGTTTTGGCGAAACTTAGGGTTCTGCCATGGTGGGTTGGGAAGAGGAAACGATGGGCTCCTCTTCTGCAGAATGGGTCTCTTCCTCAAATGGGTCTTAGGCGTCTGGTTGCATGTCGGCGTTGCTGCCGGTGGGATTGACGGCGGCGGAACCAGACGGCGGTGAGGATGGGGTAGAAGCCAGCTGGGCTTCAAATGGGTCCTGCAGAGGTGATTCTGGTTGGACAGGAGGAATGGTAGTACCCCTGCGAGCAATTGATTTCTTTCGTGGCATGGTTGCAGATTTGGTTGAAATTTGAGAGAAGGGATGGATTTTGGAGAAGATGAAGTGTTGGAGTGTAATGATGTTTGAGAGGAGAGAGTGGTTAAGGGAATGAGTGTTTACAACTTTATGAGAGGGAGAAGAGGTTGGGTCGAGGAAGGAAACTGAAGAGGTGATCGTGGGTGCAACGGTTATTTCATTTAATGGGTTGTGCTGATGTGGCAATTTTTGGTAAAAAGGTTGATTCATCCCAAGGCCTTGGGATGAACTGACCTTAGCTATACTGAAACTGTCTTGGCCACTCTTCATGCTGAATGAAACCGATTGAGTTTGGCATGGGTTGCCTCCCATGTAGCGTCCCTGTTTGCAGTCTTGGACTCGACTAGATGCCAATTGAGTTTGTATCATCATGGAGGAGATTCAAACGTGTGCTCTCCACGGTGTGGTTTTGGAATCCTTCATAAAAAGGCTTGAGGCGGTGGCCATTGACCTTGAAAATGCTCTGCTCCTCTTGGCTTTGAATATCAACAACACCATTGGGATACACATGTGTAATCACATAGGGACCAGTCCAGCGGCTCTTCAATTTTCCAGCTAGGAAGCAAAATCTTGAGCTGAAAAGTAGAACCTTCTGGCTAACTGTCAAGGCCTTGGGATGAATGGACCTGTCATGGTACACTTTGGCCTTGGCCTTGATGATGGCAGAATTTTCATAGGCATCATTTCTCAATTCTTCCAACTCCTGGACTTGTAATTTCCTGTGTGATCCAGCCTCTGTGATATTCATGTTGCATTGTTTGATAGCCCAATAGGCTCGGTGCTGAATTTCCACGGGTAAATGACATGATTTGTCATAGACCAATTTGTAAGGAGTTGTCCCGATAGAGGTTTTGTATGTTGTCCTATAAGCCCATAATGCATCATCAAGCCTCTGACTCCAATCTACTCAGTCTGTTCTGACTGTTTTGCTCAAGATTGATTTAACTTCTCTATTCGACAATTCCGCCAATCCATTTGTTTGAGGATGATAGGCAGTGGACACACGGTGTGTGATGTTGTACTTGGCGAAGAGAGATGACACAACTCTGTTACAGAAGTGGCTGCCTCTGTCACTGATGATCACTCGTGGCACTCCAAATCTATTGAGGACTTGGGATTTTAGGAATGAAACAACGGTCCTTGCATCATCAGCTCTTGTTGCTTTCGCCTCTACCCATTTAGATAGGTAGTCTACTGCCAAAATGATGTAAGAATTCCCTCATAAATTGGGGAATGGACCCATGAAGTCTATCCCCCATACATCAAAAATCTCACAAACAAAAATTGGGGTTAATGGCATTTGATTTTTTGAAGAAATATTGCCGGTCTTTTGGCAAGCTAAACAAATTTTACAAAAATCAAATGAGTCTTTAAATAAATTTGGCCAGAAGAAACCTGATTCGAGAACCTTATGTGTTGTTCTCTTGTATCTGAATTGTCCTCTACAAGCATGAGCATGGCAGAAATTTAGGATGGAAGGAACTTCACTTTCAAGCACACATTTACGGAGTATTTGATCTTTTCCTACATGCCATAGGTACGGATCGTCCCATATGTACTTCCTAGCGTCTCTCTTAATCTTTTCCCTCTCGTGTGCAAGGTAGTGACCATGAAATTTACCCGTTGCAAGGTAATTGGCAATGTCAGCATACCATGGTCTCATCCCAAGGCCTAGAAATAGGCGTTCATCTGGGAATTCCTCCTTGACTGGGTCTGTTTTGGCATCAATCAAAATTCTGCTCAAGTGATCAGCCACCACATTTTCTTTGCCCTTTTTTTCTTTGATCTCAAGATCAAATTCCTAGAGAAGAAGTATCCACCTAATGAGCCTTGGCTTTGCTTCTTTCTTCATCAAAAGATACTTCAAGGGTGCATGGTCAGAATAAATTATGACTTTAGTGCCAAGAAGATAAGAACGAAATTTATCTAAAGCAAAGACAATTGAAAACAATTCTTTTTCCGTGGTGGTGTAATTTCTCTGGGCTTGATATGATGCCTTTTTATGCATATTTTACCCTCTCTTTCAGGTCTAATTTCACACTTGATACTACTAATTTGGCTTGTTTTCCAACCATTTTGTAGATGTGGACTAAAGGGAGAAACTTGCTGAAAAGCGCGCCATTTGGATGCATTTTTGCTGATCTTTCATCGTCGAGCCCTAGATGCGTTTTGTCGTCGAGACCTACCGTCTAGGCCTAGACGAGATCTTATGTCTAGGCCTAGACGACGCACGTGGATGCTTCTTTTCGGATGATGCTTGACCAAAGATGCTAAAAAGATTCTAGCGGGATTCCATGTGCAAATCATCCAGCTCATCAGAGAATATTCCTCTATACCATTTTGTCCCCTAGTGGGGTTGTTAGGCTATATATAGAACCTTAACTTTAGGTTAAAAGGGGGAGGCTACTCTTTAGTATATTTTTCATCTTTTTAGGGTTTTCAATCATTGTAGCCACCTCTCTAACATTTGGGATTTGTTCTTCCTTTTTCCAGAAATTAGAGCCCCAAGCTCCAATTAGTTTTTAATCCAGATTTTCATTTTCATCTACACCTCTTATCTGTTTATGTTGCTTTATCCATCTATCTTGTGCATGATTTCCAGCATGAGTGGCTAAATCTCTTAGTCTTGGCAGGGGTGTTTTAAGGATTGCAAGAGGATAGTTGGGAGGTCAAAGTGTTCTTAAAACGTGTTCATTGTTGTATCCGCTTTCTTGCCATTTTATTGTCATTTCGTGTGAGATTTGTTGGTAGTTTGATCACCTATTTGCATGTTTCTCATGAATATTGTCATTTCCATGGTAATAACTAACGTGAGGCCATGGAATAGAGTAGGCACCTGGTCCAGAGTCACCATGTCGTTTGGTCCAATTTGGCTTCTCAGTGTCTAGCCCTAGACGTGTCTTCTCTCCACTTCACGGGCCTGTGTGTATGACCCATAAGCTTACCTTGGGCACAGTGTCACGGCCACTCCCATAAGCGTACCTTGGGAGTGACTTCTCTTAAGAAGAGAAGTAGGGAATCCACGTGAAAACAGGATTCCTATAGCACGTCTATGGCGTGAACGCAGTCTATCCTTGCACCGATGACCGACTAGACCTCGACGCAATCCGCCGTCTACCCCTGCTAAGATTTCTCCTTTTATCTGATCTATTATCTCTACTTACTTTGTTATTGTCTTTATTACACCTGTTAGTCTTTACCATTTTTATTGATATTCTCTTGCTTCATTTTCGTTCCCCTTTTATTTAATTATTTCGTTTGCCCTTTATTACTTGTTATTTACATTTTCATTATCTGTCCCAACATCAACTGCCATCGTTGGTTAGATTCGTCTACACCAACCAAACCCCCCCCCCTTGTGTTACTTTTATGTCTGTTGCATTTTCATCCTCATCATACATTTAGGGCAAGATTAAATTTAGTCCTTCATTTTCCCTGTGGTTCGACCCTGACTTGCCGCTATATACATTAATTTGTACATCTAGCCTATCAGGAATATAAATATTACTTTTGATGCGTGTTTCGACGGCGCGTCAAATTTTGGCGCCGTTGCCGGGGAATAGTGTTTACGGACTAATTTCTTTCTTTTACTTGTATGACCAGGAGATCTGCACCTGACCTTCTACCCCTCGACCACGAACTCACGAAGACAGAGAGAGAATTTCAGAGACAGGCCGGAGCAACCTCTAGAAGAGTAATTCCCCGTCCTGCCAATGACACTCAAACCTCTAGTCAGACCGGTCTCGACAATCATCTTCATCCCGACCTCGACAACCCAGCAGTTGTCTACCCCGAGATATTCATTATGGCAGACCGTCCCAATATCGACAACCCTCCGCAAACCATTGAGGACCTCAATGGTGCCCCTGAAACACCCAACACTTGCATCGTTTGGCCCACTGTTCCTCATGATTGGACGCTCAAGTCCGCAGTCATGCACCATCTACCCCTCTTCCGTGGCGTTCCAAAGGAAAACCCTCATCGCCATCTTCAGCAATTGCACTCTATTTGCGACATCATGAAGCCAGCCAATGTCAGTATTGAGCACGCCAAACTTCGAGCCTTCATGTGGTCTCTGAAAGATGATGCCCTAGACTGGTTCTATGATCTACCCCCAAACTCCATCAATTCTTGGGCCGAAATGTCCAAATGCTTCACCGAAAAATATTACCCATCAGAAATGGCTAATGTAACTCGCAAGCAGTTGGTGTCTATAGTCCAAAGGAAAGATGAAGATTTTGGCCAGTACTATGAACGCTATAAAAAGATGCAAGCTATGTGCCCCTCACATAACCTTACCGAGCATGCCCTCATCCAATATTTTTGTGAAGGTCTCAAAGCTCGTGACAAGGCATTGCTCAACGCCGCTGCTGGTGGTGCTATCACAAGACTCACCCCTATAGCCGCGAAGGCCACCATAGAGTTAATGGCAAGAAATTGCATACCCGAGGAAAGTAATCATCCAGGGCAAGATGCCCAAGTGGCCGCGATGCAGACCCAATTGACCGCTATGATGGGCATGCTTCAGAACATGGCCCCTGGACAGTCAGTTCAGGTCAAGACCTGTCAAATTTGCAACATGCCTGATCATCCTACAGATGCGTGCCCCCATATCCCTGATGAGATCCAAAGCATCAACGCCATTGGAAATTACAATCAGGCCCCATACGGACAAAATTACAATCAGGTGTGGAGACCACCAAACTCCGGTTGGGTCAGCCATCAACAAGCGTCTAGCCCTGGACAACCTCCACAGCATAATCAGTACATGAATCAGGCCCAGCCATCTTTCAACGTCCAAAACTTCCAGCCTAGACCTACCCATCCCAACAACCAACAACCTTTCTATCAGACCGATCAGGGCCAGACCTCTACTTCGTCTACCCCACCGGTAGATGAGGTAGCTCACTATAGGAACGTCATCACTGATCTACAAAAGCAAATGAGCATCATGGCAGCGGACATGAAGGAATTGAAAAACAAGGGCAGATTGCCGCCCCAGACTGAGGCCAACCCAAAGCACAATGTGTGTGCTATGACTCTTCGCAGTGGCTACGTCTTACCCCCTCAAGAGCATCTAGGCCTCGACGTTGACAAATCCTTTCCAGAGCATCTAGGCCTCGACGTCAAAAAGTCTCCTGAATCCGAAATCTTGCCCAAGAAAATACCCAAAGCCAAGTTCATTGGGCCTAAACTCCTAGAAGTAATGGAGGATCGCATTAGATCCCCACGAGGGATGGCTCCACGAGGTGACACGAGCCCACAAGAATTTACCCAAGAGTATATACACAAGATCCTCGAGCCGCCCTTTCCTCAAAGGCTCGTCAAGACCAAGAAGAAGGAAGAGCATCAAGAAATCCTTGATATGTTCAGCAAAGTCCTCGTCAATATCCCACTTCTCCAGGCCATCAAAAATGTGCCCCGCTATGCCAAGTTTCTGAAAACGCTTTGCACTAACAAATGCAACTTGGCCGGGGTAAACAAGATAAGTGTGGGGGCGAATTTCTCTGCCATTATCCAACAAAAGATCCCTCCAAAGTGCGAAGACCAGGGCATGTTTGTCCTCCCCTGCACGATAGGGACAGTCAGTATTGGCAAGGTCATGTGTGATCTAGGGGCTGGCATTAATGTCATGCCCTTGAAGATTTTCAACCGTCTTGGCCTAGGACCCCTCGAGCCAACCCCGCTTGTCATCCAATTGGCCGATCGTTTCGTAATTCACCCCGAAGGTGTAATTAAGGACGTCTTGGTCCAAGTAGGCGACTTCCTATTTCCCGCAGACTTCTATGTCATTGCTATGGAGAATGAAGAATCCGCTAAAGCCACAGATGTTCTTCTAGGGCGACCGTTTTTGGCTACAGCTAGGGCCAAGATAGACGTTCATGACGCATCTATCTCTCTTGAGTTTGATGGAAAAATCATTAAGTTCAACATGATGGAAGCCGTTCAATATCCTTCTAATCTTGCTTGTGTAAATTTTGCTGATACGATTGATCCTTTGGTTGATAAAGTTACTGACTTGAATTCTATTGAACCTTTTCAGTCTGCCCTCGACAGAAGCGTCACGCCAGCAAGATTGGACGTCTTGGCCTCGACAATTAAGACTCCACCAGAATTACATGAAGTCGCTGCCGCGTTAAGCATTCAAATGTTGACGTTGTAGACCTTATTGTTACACAAGTTTCCAATCTTGATGCGGACGACTCTATCCAGCTTGCCCTAGACAGAACTATTTCACCCGTCGCACTAGACCCTTTGGTCTTGACACTTGTGACTTCAGAGCACGCAATTGTTGATATTGTTGACCCTATTGTTATACAAGTTTCTGATCTTAACGCTGACAACTTTTCCCATCTTGCCCTCGACAAGAACATCACTACAAATTCAATGTCTGCCCCTTCTTTTCTACAGGACCCTAAGTTGGAATTGAAGAGCTTGCCCTCGCACCTCAAGTACGCCTATCTTGGCGAAAATGACACACTCCCGGTGATCATCTCTAGTAAGCTTGATCCAGATGCGGAGCGCGAGCTTGTGTCGACACTCAAAGGATATCGCGAGGCCCTTGGATGGACGGTCGTCGATGTCAAGACACTTGACCCAGCTCTTTGCACTCCTCAACCAGCCATGACTCCAGCTGTCGTCATGACCACTTTTAAGGCTACGGTAACCCCCGCCTCAACTGCTACTGCTACTTCCTTGACCATCGAGGGCAAGACGCCCAATGATAACCCAACTCCGCAACCTGCCCAAGACATAGCCAAGACCAACACTCACCACGATAAGTTGCTCTCTTCTAAAACCTTCGATACTGGACAAAAGGTTTTACTTTACAATTCTTGTCTGAGGCTCTTTTCCAGAAAGTTGAAGCAAAAGTGGACCGGCCCTTACCTTGTCAAGAAGGGGAATGATCATGGTGTGGTTGCGATCCAGAATATGGACACGGGCCTCATTTCCAAAGTGCGTGACCACAGATTGGAGCTATTCCACGAAGGTTTCCACCCCCTGGTGGCTGACCCACCAGTCTTGCCCTAGACGTCTACCATCGTCCGGGCCTGGACGAAAAAGATGGCCGGTCAAGGAGGTATTTCATCGAGCCTCATTTATTTATTTTCGTAAACCTTTCTTTTAATAATTAATTATTTTCGTTATTCCTTTCTTTACTTAGTTTTTATTATAATTTCCTGTTTTATTTGGTTTATTTAGGCATCTCTTTCCATTTTTTCTATTTTTATTTCCTTAATTCCCTCCCTTTGTTTTATTTTCGATTCCCCCCTTTTGTTTTATTTTTCCCTCCTCTCTGTATCCTTTTCAAATTTTGAAAGGATGCTCCTTTCTTTTTGCAGATGGGAATCCGCGTCAGCGTGTCATCCACAGGCGACCAACCACGGCGCGCCACGCGCATCACGCAATCCTAGCGCGCCCTCTCCTAGCGCGCCACGTGGCAGCGCCTTATCCGCAATCCGCCTCGTCCTCTCATGCGGCGACACGCGTCTCACAATCCGCGAAGCCCAATCCGCCCTCGCCACGCGTCTTCAACGCCTCATCCAGCCAGTCAACGCGTTATCCTCTCGCAATCCGCCTCGGGCAATGATGTGTTGACACGTGCCGCGCAATCCGCCTCTCCAGCCAGCGCGCGACACGCGTCCTTTCCTATCCTCATCCGCAATCCGTGTCCCCCAATCACGGTGTGCCACGTGTCGCGTAATCCGCTCTCCGAATCCCTCAGCGCCACGTGTCCCGAGTCATCCATACCGAACAGCCAACCACAATGCGCCACGTCACGCACGATCCGCGCCTCACTGGACCGACGTATCGCGTCGCGCCACGTGGCAAGGACGCCTACTCTTCCTTCCTCTCACTTGAGTCATTTTTTCTCTATCTTTTTTCTTTTCCTTTCTTTCTTTTTTCTTTTTTTCCCTTTCCTCCCCGACCTCCAACATTCATCCATGTCCCTTTCACCCTCCCTCCATCTTCCCTTGAAACCCTAGCCACACACTCACCATGTCTCCCAAGAGGCCCAAAAAAAAATTAAAATGGCGGCTCACAAGATTGGGTCCACCAGCCGCCGCCCAACTCCGACCAAAAAAAAAAACCCAACCCCCACCAGCTCATTGTCCGCATCGCCGTCAGCCGCCGATTCCGGCCACACCCACTCTCGCCACACCGACTTAGGGCCGGAAAATGAGAAAGCTACCGACGCCGGTGAGCCCTCCAATTCTCAGCCGCCGTCCGATGGAAACCTATAAGTCCCCGGATCTAAGTCGACGACCTCCACCATCACTAGATCCGGCCGGTCGGCAATGCACCATCGCCCTAGGGCACTCCACAACATTCTCCTATCCCTTCCCCCTTCCCTTGAACTCCTTTTATGATCTGAACTCTCTTGTCTGTTTTGTGCATCTCTCTCACATTGAGGGCAATGCGAAGCTTCAGTGTGGGGGAGGATTTATGTGTTTGTGTGACATGCTTTGTATATATTTGATTGCATGCTTTGTGCAAAAATTTAAAATTTTTCAGATTTTTACTTTAAAGGATTTTGCTAACTGGTTAGCACTGCCTAGTTTTAAAACCCCCAAGTATAGACACACACTTCTGACTTGTGCACATGAAATAAATTGCCTTTCATGATGGTCTTGCCCTAGATCTTGCATGCTTTGTCTGTTAGCTCTTATAACCTGCATCTGCACTAAACATCAGCAATCATCTATAGCACCTTGTGAGCATTTGAGACTAAACAGTTATATTTTTCATGTGGGATTCAATGCTTAGCTAGTCATTAAACTAAGTTTGCATGAGACCCCTGGGTATGGGCACCATCAGTCTTGGGAAAGCAGCGAAAAGACGAGAAAAATGAACTTTGCATCTTTGTTTTCTTTTCCTTTGCTTTTTATCCCTTCTCTCTTTCTTCATTTTGCCCCCGACGTTCTTTTTCATCTTGCCCCCGACATCTTCTCATTTCTCTCTTCTTTAAACACTTGTTCTAACTTTTCTTGATCCTTTTTTTTTCTTCCAGGTGAGTAGTATTTGTCAGAGGTAGCGGGCTAGATGTTCAGCAAAGCCTAAGTGTGGGGGAGACCGACAAGAAGGTGCAGATGCTGAAAAAGGTTTAGGGCAAAGTCATCAAGCCCTAGCCAAAGTTCCTTCATCAAGCCCTAGCCGAAGTATGTTGGCAAAACTCGAGCTAACTCAATCTTCATCAGCCGAAGTTTGTCAAAATCGTTTTCAAAAAAAAAAAAAAAAATTCAAAACCAGAAACAAAGCAAAGAAAAGAAAGTCTTATCTGGTTTCAAAAAAAAAAAACGAAAAAAGGCAAAGGTGCGAACAAGAAAAATGAAGTATTGTCAGCATGGCTCCCAAGAGAAGAACTCCCCCAGACGAAGAACTTCGTCTAGCCCTCGACTGTCTGCCCTTGACGGATACTGCCTCACCGCTTCATCTCCATTCGGTTTTTTTTCATTCTATTCTCCTCTTTTCCTTCCTCTTTGTGCTCTTTGTATATAATCTATCCTTTTGCTTTTCCTAATTTCTTTCTTTCTTTCTCTCCCTTTTCTCTCCATATTCTTCATATTCTCTATACACCTTTCCTTTCAATCCTTTTTTATGGTTCAAAGTTCATTTCTGATTGTTGATTGCCCAAGCATGTGGATTTTAACTCGGGTTGATGTGCAAACTGTGTTGTGTGTCTTGTTAATTTTTCATATTTGAGTGATTACACACCGAGCCCAGTTGAGTGTGAGTGCAAACACTTACCCTGGTGAGGATTGCTGATACCAAGTCTGATGTGGTAAAGTTTCTTCATTAGGGTCGTTATCCTAATGATTTGATGTAGAGTTATCTAGGCGGAGTATGTCTTGACATGGTTAGGGCTGATTGTTTGGTTTGTGAATTCTTGTGCTATGGTTGGTTGTGCTTGTCTGTGTCTTGGGGTGTGTTTTCCTTTTTGATTGCTCGAGAGCGAGCAATGGGCAGTGTGGGGGAATTTGATATGATGCCTTTTTATGCATATTTTTCCCTCTCTTTCAGGTCTAATTTCACACTTGATACTACTAATTTGGCTTGTTTTCCAACCATTTTGTAGATGTGGACTAAAGGGAGAAACTTGCTGAAAAGCGCGCCATTTGGATGCATTTTTGCTGATCTTTCATCGTCGAGCCCTAGACCGTCTAGGCCTAGACGAGATCTTATGTCTAGGCCTAGACGACGCACGTGGATGCTTCTTTTCGGATGATGCTTGACCAAAGATGCTAAAAAGATTCTAGCGGGATTCCATGTGCAAATCATCCAGCTCATCAGAGAATATTCCTCTATACCATTTTGTCCCCTAGTGGGGTTGTTAGGCTATATATAGAACCTTAACTTTAGGTTAAAAGGGGGAGGCTACTCTTTAGTATATTTTTCATCTTTTTAGGGTTTTCAATCATTGTAGCCACCTCTCTAACATTTGGGATTTGTTCTTCCTTTATTTTTCCAGAAATTGGAGCCCCAAGCTCCAATTAGTTTTTAATCCAGATTTTCGTTTTCATCTGCACCTCTTATCTGTTTATGTTGCTTTATCCATCTATCTTGTGCATGATTTCCAGCATGAGTGGCTAAATCTCTTAGTCTTGGCAGGGGTGTTTTAAGGATTGCAAGAGGATATAAAACGTGTTCATTGTTGTATCCGCTTTCTTGCCATTTTATTGTCATTTCGTGTGAGATTTGTTGGTAGTTTGATCACCTATTTGCATGTTTCTCATGAATATTGTCATTTCCATGGTAATAACTAACGTGAGGCCATGGAATAGAGTAGGCACCTGGTCCAGAGTCACCATGTCGTTTGGTCCAATTTGGCTAGGGCAAGAAACCGGTTAGGGCAGACTTCTTAGTGTCTAGCCCTAGACGTGTCTTCTCTCCACTTCACGGGCCTGTGTGTATGACCCATAAGCGTACCTTGGGCACAGTGTCACGGCCACTCCCATAAGCGTACCTTGGGAGTGACTTCTCTTAAGAAGAGAAGTAGGGAATCCACGTGAAAACAGGATTCCTATAGCACGTCTATGGCGTGAACGCAGTCTATCCTTGCACCGATGACCGACTAGACCTCGACGCAATCCGCCGTCTACCCCTGCTAAGATTTCTCCTTTTATCTGATCTATTATCTCTACTTACTTTGTTATTGTCTTTATTACACCTGTTAGTCTTTACCATTTTTATTGATATTCTCTTGCTTCATTTTCGTTCCCCTTTTATTTAATTATTTCGTTTGCCCTTTTATTACTTGTTATTTACATTTTCATTATCTGTCCCAACATCAACTGCCATCGTTGGTTAGATTCGTCTACACCAACCAAACCCCCCCCCCTTGTGTTACTTTTATGTCTGTTGCATTTTCATCCTCATCATACATTTAGGGCAAGATTAAATTTAGTCCTTCATTTTCCCTGTGGTTCGACCCTGACTTGCCGCTATATACATTAATTTGTACATCTAGCCTATCAGGAATATAAATATTACTTTTGATGCGTGTTTCGACGGCGCGTCAGGGCTTCATCAAGCATCCTTGAGGCATAATAAATCACATGCGGGTCTTTGTCAATTTTCTGCCCAAGAACAGCCCCTACGGCTGCATCACTTGCATCACACATGAGTTCAAATGGCCTGGTCCAGTCGGGTGCTTGAATCACTGGTGCTGTCACTAGCTTCTCTTTCAAGAGGTCAAACGCCCTCTTGCATTCCTCATTAAAATCGAATTTTGCATCTTTTTGCAGCAGCCTACACATAGGCTCTGCAACCTTTTAAAAAACTTTGATGAAACGTCTATAGAATCCTACAAGGCCTAGAAATTAACGAACATCTCGTACACAAGATGGGTAAGGTAGCGAGTCAATAACATCAATTTTTACCTTGTCCACCTCTATGTCTTTCTTTGAAATAATATGGCCTAGAACTAATCCTTGATTTACCATAAAATGGCATTTCTCATAGTTCAAAACCAAATTAGTTTCAATGCATCTAATCAAGATTTTTCTCAAATTTTCCAAACATTCATCAAATAAATTTCCATAAACGGTGAAATCATCCATGAAAACTTCAATTCCTTTTTCTACAAAATCTGAAAATATACTCACCACGCACAGCTGAAAAGCAGCGGGTGCATTACACAAACCAAAGGGCATCCTTTTGTATGCAAACGTGCCAAAGGGGCAAGTAAAGGTTGTTTTCTGATAAGAGTTCGAGATTCTCCGGAGGGCATTGGCCCCGAGATGGACTGTACAGGGGCACTGTTCCGGCGGTCCGGGGTCTTCTGGTACCTGCAAGGCGCCGGAGGGGGTCTCCGGCGTAAACACTCCGATGCCAAAGTCAGTGCGAGTCGTGAAAATGGTAGAGGTTCAGCAAGCTATCTTAGGCTTACCCGTAACTCCTTACTAGAAGGGGTATTTATAGGAAAATAGGATGCCTACCGATAGGGTAGGCGGCATCTCTGGTAGGTGTCGCTGGAGTGATGTAAGCTGGCGTCAGGCGGGTGACGTCAGGCGAAGTGACGTCATGCATGACCTGGGATGGGGTAACGTTGTTGCGGATGTCGCGTGAGAGCCCCCCCGCTGATGTCGACCATCCCAGTCAGTGTCGCTTGGTGCGGGCCGGCATGAACAGTACTATGGACCGCCGGGTAGCCGAGGTGACGCGGCTTTGCTGCCATGTCTGGGCGGCGACACCCTTGATGTCGCGTCAATAGTTATCATAAGCCCAACTGAAAACGAGCCCGAGTGTTTACCAAGGGCTAGCGCCGCGTCCTCGGTCTTGTCGCTTCAGTGATATCAGTGTTACTGAGGGCTAGAAATCCAAAAATCACGTCTTTTTAGGACGTCTTCTGCCTGGGTCTATAAATAGGCCTTTCTTCTAACTTGTTTTCCACACTTAACTTCTCAACTTCCTCCCCCTTTTATTTGCTGTGATGGACGAAGGCACTAAAAACTTCTTGCTCACCAAGGCTCAAACCTTGAAAAATCTGACCCAGGCTGATATTGATTTTCTGGGGTCGATGAACACCAAGACCTCTGAAGATATCCTGGAACTCCAGGGGATGCTTACTCCCCTGCAAGCGAAGCAGAATATTCTCTCCATGGAGGATTTCAGCCCCTTGGAGTGATAAACGGCCTAGAGGGGGGGTGAATAGGCAAATAAAATTCTAACACAAAATATAAGGAATTATGAGTGCGGAAATAGAATGTAAAAACACAAGGATATATAGTGGTTCCAATTCCTCAATGAATTGTACTCCACTACCTAAGAGCTTCACCCTTAGGATTTTGAACAACGACCATTTCGTTATTACCTTGAGTTTTTACGGGTTCAACTCAAACCTTACACCTTGGTTTTTGCGGGCTCAACCAATAAACCTATCACCTTGGTTTTTGCGGGCTCAACCAATAAACCTTACACTTTGGTTTTCAAGGGTTCACCAACAACCTTACAATGTAATTTTTCCGGGCTCAATCACAACCTATCACAATCAATATAACTTGACAAAAGATTGATTAAATGGCAACACAAATTGGTGTACAAATAAATTATGTATGATTCAATAATCAACACCAATAAATGAACAAGAATACCTCAAAATAAAGCTTAAAACTTACTTGAAATATAGACGCAAGAATGAGTGAAATCCGTTTAGAGAAGCTTGCGTTATTGAAGTTTGAATATGTAAGCTTTTGCAAAAATCTAGATTTTTGGCTTTGAAAATGGATGAGAGCTTTCTAAATCTTTCTTGTGTGTTTGATGTATTCTAGTTTTTTTCTAACTCATCTACGATGAGTATTTATAGATATGAAAGAGTGGAGGTTCGGACATGGGAGTATGGAGTCAAAACTAGCCGTTTTTAGTGGAGAAAATAGCTGTTGGAGCTTGTCCCCTGGGCTCTGGCGGCATGCCGCCAGAAAGGACATGGCTGGGGCGGCATGCCGCGTCGTTCGCTACAGAAAGAAATAATCTTGCCGAGTCTTGCGGCATGCCGCCAGACACAAGCCATTCTTGGCGGCATGCCGCCAGGAACAAATTGTTCCTTATCTCGAGTTTTAAAAAACGTTTTCGCACAAAACCTTTTTGAAAACTTTCCTTGAGGTATCTTGAACATAAATCAAGTGCTAATTAGAATCATATTTACATGATAAAAGTCCTAATGTACACTTGATCTTCTATCTTGAGATATCTTGATTCGTTGCCTCTTATGCGTTCGATCGCAAACTACACACACTTTAACTTCAAATTGCATTAGTAATATTAATTAGTTTGTGTGTCTAAAATCATCAAAACAAGAGTAAGTTGCCCTTGGGCTAACAATCTCCCCCTTTTTGATGATGACAACTACAAACTAATATCAAAACATATTTGAACTAGCAATTGATATTAAAGTTAAAAGGAGTAAACTTACATCTCCTATCTTTGCCAAATAAATGTTCCCCCTACATAAAGCATTAGTGCACATAGAGCATAGCAAAGATTTAAAGTTTTGCTCCCCCTTAAACTTACCTTTCTCCCCATTTTATAAACTTCTCCCCCTTAATTCATTCTCCCCCTTTGTCATTAGCAAAAAGGGTAAATAAAGTAAGAAAGGTCAATTAAGATCATATAAGGAGTAAATAAAGGAGCAACAAAGATCAAATCCAAAAGGTCAAACAATTATCCAATCCAAAGATAAATATCAAGATAAAATAAAGAGAGGATAATCGAATGTTGGATTAAATGAGATGATCATTAAAAGATTAAAAAAAATGAAATCATTTAATGCATTTCTCTAATGATCAAACAAATCAACAAATGTAGCAATACATAATACCAAAACAATTTAAGACAAGTATTGCATAGTCAATATAAGCACAATTTTTGGCAAAATAAAACATATAAGATTATAGATTTTAATTACTAACACAATCATTTAAATCAAGTATTGCATCAACAATTAATCTCATAAGCATAATTTAAAAGGAAGAGTTTTTAGGAAAATCGGTTGCTATTACTCAATATATAGCAAATGTCATTTCGCGAAAATGACTTCCATATTTGCAACCGAGGCAATCATCAAAATCAAAGCCTACTTGTCGGTTTTCCCTTGGGCTACCAAACAAGTAAAATTCCTACAAAACAATTCTTTCTAAACAAATTCATGAGATAACTATTAACTCAATAATTAATCATGATCAATATTAGAAATTTAAATCAATCAAGCCAAAAACTAAATCATGAAGGAAGGATAAAAGATAAAAGAGTAAACACATAAACATTACTCCATAAAGAAATATTCAACAAATATCCAACCAATGTCAACCAAGATTATCCAACACAAATACACAAAAGTTCTTAAAAAAACAACTAAGGATAATCTAAACATGCAATAAGATGAGACAATGTGATCATTGAGGAGGAGGATGATAGGGAAGACGACTCAAAATCACTTGGAACATATCTCGATTGTAGGCTTCCAAGCTGTCCATACGAGAATTGAAGTCAGCTCGCATTTGGTCTTCCAAACGGTCTATCCGAGAATGAACCGAAACTCGAAGATCAGTCCTTTGAGCACTCAAGTGACCGGGATCCGCAAAATCAGAATCTTCATCTTCATTCTCATCAAGATCTTCCTCACTCAACAATTCTTCATCCACAAAAGCAGCATCTTCATCTACATCTTCATCACCAAGACCCACACTAGCATGAATTTTACCATCTCCATGAGAATATCTAAGTGATAACAATTTGTCTTCTGTCGAAGGATGTATGGCGGAATGGCTTCTCTCAGATCAGTGCCTGCGACGGTCCGCGGTACCTGCAATACGCCGGAGGGGGTCTCCGGCGGAAACACTCCGATGCTTAAGTCAGTACGTGTACTGAATTTGGCAGAGCTTGGGCCAGTAAATTATGCTTACCTGCCTCCTTGGAGGGGGAGGTATGTATATAAGAAATGGAGCATTTTCGTGTATGGGGACGGATAGAGAGCTATCGCTAGCGTTAGGGATCGTGGTCCCCACCCCCTTGATAATATGCTATCGTGGAGATAGCCATGTGATGGCTACTACGATAGGGTAGCAACTGAATGGTCCTCATGACGCGGGGTATTCTTCAGGATGAGACAGCTCCTCGAGCCATCTGGAAGGTTCATTTGGGGAACCTCTCGAATGCCGTTTAACCCTCTTAGCGTCAGCCTCTGGGGGAGGCAGTGGCTCCTTCCCTACCGCGGCGGTGGGAACAGTGATCTCTCCTTTCTGCTCAGGGCGGTAGACGAAAATACCCTTTTCCTCAAGTGGATTGTTATCATAAGCCCAACTGAAAATGAGCCCGAGTGTTTACCAAGGGCTAACGTCCCCTCTCCATGAGGTATTAGAGCGTTTCCTTGTCAGAGGATGGTTTAGATGATTTATGCCAGGGCCTATAAATTGAAGTTTTCTTCTGCGCAAGTTTCCTCGCACTTGCACGTCCCTTTCTTTTTCATATTTCGCCATGGATGAGCTGACCCGAAAATTCCTGATCTCCAAAACTTTGACCTTGAAAAACCTTACTGAAGGTGACATCGGCTTCCTGGAGAGGATGATCACCAAGACCTCGGAGGATGTCCTGGAGCTGCAGGGGGTCTTGACCCCTATTCTGTCCAAACAGCTGGGGATATCTTTGGAGGACTTCAGTCCTCTGGAGAGCTTGGAGAAGCTTGCCACTACTACTGCCCACCTTGACGTGGTTGCCTCGATGCTGCAGCAGAGGAAGGACTTGCTGGCCTGCTGCTTGAAGGGGATGAGGGTCTGCTCTGCTGAGCTGACCTCCGTTGCTGACGCTCTGAGGGATATCCCGGTTGTGCCAGGGGAGGATGATGCCGGGTCCAACGCCTGACCGCTGCTTTTGTTTCCTCTTGCTGCCTTTCTCTTATGCTTTATGTATATATCTGGACGTTGAGGCCGCTCTGGCCATAAATAAATGGTTGTTTCTGCTTTTTTCCCAGTCTTCTTTTTCCTTGTTTATTTCTTGCTGCATTGGTTGAGTGTGTTGGTGGCAAGCCCACCTGAAAATGAGTCTTCTTCAGTACGTACCCTTCCAGTGGCTGCGTTCCGTGAATGAGCAATGAATGCTTTGACTCAACTGTTTCCAAAGCCGACGTTCCAAGGGTGGGTAATTGGGTAGTTATTTGGCGCCTTTTGATTGGCGCATTTAACGAGCAGGTATACTGGCGCCGGATCAGTTTCTGCTATTGCGGTTATTTTTCCCAGACATCTTAATTGATTTTTCAGGGTCTGCGCGAGGATCGGAATGCTTCCTCGGCTATTTAAGGGGAATGCTTTTCCTTTTCCCTGTTCATCTTCACCCTTTTTCTTCTCTTTGCTTTTTTGCAGGTCGAATGGCAGATTTTTATTTCTTGAGTTCCATGGATCGCGACTCCTTGCTGACTCCTCCAACCTCACCGGACTCAGATCATCCCCCTCCGTCACCACCATGGAGGCCTCCGGTCCGCCGAAAAGGTTGCAAGAAGCAAGGGAAACGAACTTCCAAGGCGTCCACCGTAACTTTGGCTTCTTCTGGCTCTACCACCCAAGAGGGTGGCAAACGCTTTCCTTCCCCTGATTGTTCGCTGAAGGCGGCTTTTCCTACCGGTGCTGGTGCGGGGTTGGTAGAATCGAGTGCCAAGGGAAGGTCAGGCTCGTCAGGGCCCTGCTCAGAAAGGGAGGCAGACAAACCTGTCCCGAATGCTGACGGGAAAATGCCATTCTTGGATGATGACGGGGTTTACCATCATGGTATTTACTGGCCTGATGAGGATTAACACCTTCGTGTTGTACTTGCCTGTTGACGTTTTATGAATAAAATGATGTTTTCTGTCTTTTTCTTTTGTCGTTATTTCCGTTAGCCCGCTGATCCTTGGTGATAGCCAACGCAAGCGGTTGGCTTAGCCGAGGCAACTGTTTCGCAGTTACTTTGACTGGGTCAACTCTGTCACCCTTTTGGGGAATCACGACGAATAACTTCTCTTTTTTGAATTTCTTTAATGCGCTTCCACGTGGCCAACCTCTTTTTCGATTGGCGGCTCAATTAATGCGGTGGCATTTTAATCCTTTAAGAGGGGCTATTTTTCTTTTTTCAGAACTTTCGCCTTCGCTTCGAATTTTTCCTCTTATCTTCCTTCGTCTTCTTCCCGAATATCTTACAGGCCGTCCGTCGCCGTCCGCCGATTCCTCTGTAACTCTCCCCTTTCAAGGTACCAATTCAATCCTTCTCAGATTTCCTTTTTGCTGGTTTGTTATGGCTAGAAATAGACCTCGCCAGGTTATCTGGAAACCCATGGATCCAGAGGTCGCGCAATCACCCAGTATTTTTACATGTGATGTGGTTCTGAAAGCTGAACTGGAGGAACACGGTATTATCTTTCCTCCTAGGTATGAGCCCTCTGTCCCTGGAAGTGATATGCGGCTCCATGATCCGGCGTGGGGCTACAGTAGGCTTTTTTACCTTAAGATGTTCCTTTACGGTTTCCGCTTTCCTGTTCATGAATCGATACTAACGCTGCTGCGGGAGTATAATCTTAATCCTGCCCAGATAACTCCCTCTTCCTGGTGTGCGGTTTATTCTTTTCTTCGCGCTTGCGAGTTGAAGAACATTTCTACCCCATCTCTTAATTTATTTCGCAAATTCTTTAGTATGAATTGCCATAATTGTTTAATCAAAATTACTCCCCGGTGGAATGACGCGTTCGTGCAATCGTTCTGGCAGCGTTTTCACAGCTTTAAGAAGGGTGTGGCTGATTGGAAGAGCAGTTTCTTTGTTCTGGAGCTACCGTCGCGTTTGTGGCGTATTAATTTCAACCAGGAGCTGGTAGACCCCATTTGGTCGAATCCTTCGATATTGACCAGGGCTGAATTGGAGCGAGCTAATGCACTGGTAGACGAAGGTACTCACTACCGCATCCGTAGCTTTGCCTTGCTCAAACCCCTGGAGGAGTGCGCTATGGGTGAGTCTGCCTCTTTTCGCACTTTCTTTGCTTTTGTCTTTGCGCGTTTCTTATGTTATGGGATGCTAACGGTTGATTCCCAGGTGACGCTGACGCTCCGTTAAATGTAACGCCACTTCAAACCTTACCAGCTTCCCCCCCGGCCAATGGCTCTAATCAGGGTGGCGTTCGTCCTCCGGGGAGGAGAACCAAGATGGTTGCTCGGGGAGGGCGAAGGCCTGTCAGCTCCGCCCAAGTTTCTCGCTTTGTGGAAAATTGGCTACCGGAGCGTCGCAAGAGGACGGACTCCAGCCCAGTCGCAACGACGGTGATTACTAGCGATGATGAGGATGTGGATGTCAAGTCGGACCTTTGCCATGCCTCTTCTTTGCGTCGGAAAAAACTTCGATTTGCCTCGGGTGAGCAGCCCACCGGGACTTCTTCTGTAGATACTGCAACTGTTCCTACCTCTGACGTTTCGCATGGGGCGAGTTCTTCCCAACCGGTGGAAGTTACTGAGGCACCGGCTGCTACGTGCTCTGCCGAGGCGGAGGTTCTATCGACAACGTGTCCTCTTCCAACAGTTGATGCTCTCGATTCTTCAATTTCTCATTGCATTCCTGACGTAGTCGTCACGCCTTCCGCTGCGGATTCAACTGCTGGGCTACCGCCTAAAGTCCTTCCACAACTGTTCTTTTCTCCTATCACGGATGTTTTTACCGAGAGTTCTTCTCCCGCTCCCTCCATCAATCTTTCTTATGGTAGTCCTAACGAGATCCCTTTCTACCGCATGGGCTTGAAAGGATTCTGCTTTGATGCCCTCCGTGCTGTCGGGGTTCCCCAACCTTTTTCTAGAGATGAATTTACTGCGCCTTTGATAGGGGAGATGCTGGGCTCCCAGAAGGAGAAAGAGAAGTTTCTTCAGGTTCCTCCATCGGATCGTCTTCGCCATATGATGAATGATTCTCTAGATTTCTTCCGTCACTTGAACTATCTGTTCGAGATTCATGATCGCGAGTCACGCAATTCCTCCAACGCACTGTGCGTGAAGGAAGTGCAGCTTGAGAAAGCAGTGGAGCAAATGGGGTTGCTAACGTGTCTCTGTGATGAGTCGCAAAAGGAATTAAACAGAGAGAGGTCTGTCGGGAAAGCAAAGATGGAGGTTCTAGAGGCAGAGTTAGCGCTGGAGAGGAAGAAAAATCTCCTTCTTCGCGAAGAGATGTCAGCTCGAGATGAGGAGTCCGTTAGGGCGTCATTGAAGGAGGAGTGGTGGAAGAAGAAAATCTTGGAAGTCTTCATTTCTGGATTCACAACCCGTTTCAAGGGTGACTCTTCTGACCCTGCCCAAGTTGCTGACTATATTTCTACCGTGATGGATGAGGTTAGCAAAGGCGGGATTGGTTCTTCCACCTCGAAAAAGGGAAGGGGCTAACGCCAACGGCGAGGCGCCACTTGCTTCTCGAGAAATGCCGCAACGGGTTTCCAGGCCCTCACTTTTTTATTTTTATTGCTGTCTGCTTCCTCTTATTTTTTCCAAGAACCATTTGTCATTATTCTTCTTGTAATAATGCTAACGCTCTGTAACTTTTATCACATTCATGTGAATCATTTTTATGCTATAGTTATTTCTTCCTTATCTCCCTTGTGCCGTCGCGCCGTTTGGCTAAGCCAGCGCTGCTTTTTAGGTCATTAAATGCCGCAGTCCTTCCATTTAATGCGATCTGAAAAGCAATGATGGAAAAGGACACGTGTCTTCTTCTGGGAAGGCGTTTGAAATAAGCGTCTTCTGGGGGGACGTGAACGCTGAAGCGTTTCATCATTGTTGTTTAAACTTGTACCTTCTCGCGCGTGCCTTTTTTCCCGACGCGCTGCTTTGCCATGTGTCCGTTGCTGATTTGGTCGCGCCCTTTCAGGGTTATATAATGTTTTCCCTTCCTCCTTTTTCTTTTTTTAATCACCTCTCTCACACGCTGCTGCTTTCTGGACAACAACTCGCGCCGCTCTCTTCTTTTTGGTCTGAGACTCCTGGTGTTCTCTTTGCGAAGGTACACGCCCTTTCTTTCCTCGTCACTTCTCCTTTATTGGTCATGGCTAAGACTAAGAGATCTTCCGATGAAGGGGATCCTCAAGAGTCCGCCGGAGAAGAAAAAATTAACATTACCCCCACCTCTCTTTATACTCTGCCCTTAGTTAATCGTAGGCTTATTGTGTGTAATACGCGATTTCCCCGAGAATATCCCGTGCACGCTGCTTCCGAATCTCTTCGCCTGAACAGCGTTCTACCCGGTAATTGTAGGATATTATACGCTAAGTTATTTGACCATGGGTTTTGTCTCCCTTTTGACCCACTTGTCAAGTTGTTATTGGCTGATTCTGATTTGGCTCCGGCTCAGTTGAGCCCTAACGCGATTTGCGTTGTCAGTGCCTTTGCCGCACTGTGTCATTTCAAGGGGATCGAGTCTCCTACTCTGGCCCTGACATTTTCCAGTTATACTCTCGTAAGGGGGTGATATCGATATCCCCCCGTTATGAAGATGGCTCACTGAAGCCTTTTACCTGGAAACTTATGGGTATCGAGTCTTCTGTTCCTCATTGGAAAGAAGAGTTTTTCCTTATTGATCTGCCCGAGCCGTTGTGGAGGGCCGGCTTCAATGAGAAAATTAAGGACGGGGCTTGGGGCCACCGGAAACCCCTTTCTGATCCGGAAGATGGCTGGTTGAAGACGCTACTTCAACTAGATTTCAGCGTTGATGCCTGGAAAGTGGCTAACGGTCTGGAAATGGAACAGTGCAAAAAGGGTGAGCGTTTGCCCCTTTTTTCTTTTTGCGTTGCCAAGGATTACTAACGCTAACGCTTATTTAACTGTGCAGTGCCTCCGCCTGGTTGGGAGCCCGAGTACTTCCGGAGGAAGAGGAAGCAGGAACAAAGGAAGAAAGCTGCCGCCGCTGCCAAGGCTGCTGCTGCTGCCGCTGCGGAAGAGGAAGGCATTGCTACCGCTATGGGTACTACCTCATCGGCACCTCCCCGCACCCTTGTGGCAAGGAAGAAAAGAGTGAAGAAAGCACGTGCCACACAACCCGTTTCTTCTCACACTGTTGTTTCTTCGGAGGCAACAGTTGATCCCATTCCTACCGCGATACCTCTGGTTTCCACAGTCACCCAAGTATGCGTTTATTTCTTTCTAAGGTTTTCTTTTCTTCCGTATAATCTTCTTATCATATGCGTATGCGTGCATTGCCTTTTCTAGGAGGCTCCCACTGTTTCTGTCCAATCAACCTCTCCAAGCGATATGTCTGTCGCTGAGGTTCTTCGAGAGCGTCAGAAGAAGGCTCGCTATGAGCTTCAGTACAGCCCTACCTCTTCTGCTGTGAATCCTTCTCTGAACGCCCCTGAGGGCGGTGGTATTTCTGTCGAGTAATCGCAGGGTATTGATTTTGGTGGCAGTCCTCAGGTTTTAGGTGAATGCTCCACCGCAACGGGCTATAACTCAAGTGCCCTTAACCTTGAAGCACTTAGCGGAGATGGGTCCTCTGCGCCTAACGTGGGAGGTTCCGGCAGTCGCCCCTCTTCTCCTGCCGCTCTGCTCTTTTTTCCGATGTCTCCTCCAGCTGTCGCTAGAGGTGGCCCTGCTCCTGCTTTGATTGCCGGTGCCTCTACTTATAATCCTCCCCTCATGCCCACTCATCATATTGGTTTGCGTTCCTTCCGGGATAACATTTTGCAATTTCCTGCCGGGACTGATCATGATTTCATCCTCGCTTCTACCTCTTACCTGGTAGCCGAGATTATGTCTCTTCCGAGGGAGAGGGATGCCTTTGCGGCTAGGAGTGAGCAGGAGCGTATAAACTTTCTTCGCTCCCAAGCGCTTTCTTTTTTCTGCCACCTCCATTATATGGATGAAGAGAATGCTAGGATTACCGCTAACGGGCAAGGGGAGATAACCCGGTTGCAGAACGAGCGCCAGAGTTTTGTGGATGCGCTCAACATTGCCAACCAAGAGACGTAGTCTGCCCGGGATGAGGTGACGACTGTCAAACGGGAGCTGGAGGCTGTCAAGCTCGCTTTGGAGGAGGAGAAGCGGAAGGGTGCCGATCTGACCGAACGCCTTTCCCGTGAGGAGAATGAGCTGCGCCTGGAGAGGCAGAGGAATACCGAACTGTCTGCTGATCTGGCTCTGAACGTTGAGAAGAATCAGTGGTATTTGAAGGAAGGCGCGGGGCTCATGTCGGAGGCGTTGATGCATTATCATGGGGTAGAAAAACTCCGTATTGATGATCTGGCCGCCTATTTTGATATGAGAGTCTCCATTATTACTAATGACGGCTTCTATCTGTGGAAGTCGAAACGGCAAGGAGGAGTCAACGCACCGCCCGCTCCTTAGTTTTTTGAACTTAGATATATTCTGACTTTGTGGCCGCCGGGCCCTTCTTTGTTTTGTAATATTAACTGATAACACTTTTTGCCTTGGTTGGGCTACCCCTTTTGAAAGGAACTTGTCTGTCTTTTTTGTTTCATAATACTGCTTGCGCCATTATTCGTCCATGGCGTTTGCTGCCGCGCCTTTATAGATATGCCATCTTTGTTCTTCGCAAGACCTTCCTACTAGTGCTCCGACTGACTTCCCGATGGCCTTATTATTGCCTTCCAATAGCATTTCCAAGAACGACTCGGCGTTGCTCAGATTCAAATCACCGTTAGGCCCGCTGCCTTCCGATAGCATTTCCAAGAATGACTCGGCGTTGCTCAGATTCAAATCACCGTTAGGCCCGTTGCCTTCCGATAGCATTTCCAAGAACGACTCGGCGTTGCTCAGATTCAAATCACCGTTAGGCCTGCTGCCTTCCGATAGCATTTCCAAGAACGACTCAGCGTTGCTCAGATTCAAAGTGCAGATGTCCTTCCAGCCTTACTTCGCCGGGTATTAACCGCTTAATTTCTAGCCGGAGTGTCCTCCTTCCTTTCGCCGAAGATTGGCTTTGGGAGTGCCTCATCTTAGCGAGCTGTCTGATCAGGACCAGCCATCGCAAGGATAGGATTTTCACCCCTAAGCGTTGAAACCTCTCGTCTCTGGAACGTGCCTCGTCTCAGTGGGCCGTCTATGTGAGCACGGTTGCCACAAGGATAGGATTTTCACTTCCAGGACGGAGTTGGTCTCTCCTTGGGGTCGTGTCTCGTCTTAATGGGCCATCTGTGTGAGCACGGTTGCCACAAGGATAGGATTTGCACTCCCAAGGATACCGGGGCGTGCCTCGTCTTAATGGGCCGTCTATGTGAGCACGGTTACCACAAGGATAGGATTTGCACTCCGGGGAGCGTTTGGGGTCGTGCCTCGTCTTAATGGGTCGTCTGTGTGAGCACGGTTGCCATAAGGATAGGATTTTCACTCCCAAAGCTCAGTCATGCCAGGGCGTGCCTCGTCTTAGTGAGCTGTCTGATCAGGACCAGCCATCACAAGGATATGATTTTCACCCCTAAGCATGCTTCACTTATCTGCATTTCATCAACAACAAACGCACAGAGAAATATATCTTGTTAGAATAGTATTGATGTTACCAGATAGGGCGAGCTAGTTCCTGGCGTGGTATAGCTTCAGCCGAGCTATGTTCCACGAGTTCTGTAGAGGCACTCCATCGAGCATTTCCAAGTGGTAGGCTCCTCTTCCCACAATACGAGTGACGCGATACGGTCCATCCCAGTTTGGGCTGAGTTTGCCCATGCGCTGCCCTGCCGCTCGTCTATCTCTGAGCACTAAGTCCCCAGCTTTGAGCAATCGCTCTCTCACTTGCCGGTTGTGGTACTGCGCCATTTTCCTCTTGTAGTGCAGAGTTTTCAGTAGTGTTTCCTCATGTGTTTCTGGTAGGGCGTCAAGGTTAGCGCGTAACCTTTCCTCGTTATTTTCTTCTCTGAAATGAGCTACCCGAAGGCTCATCATTCCGATCTCAACTGGTGTGACAGCTTCAGTTCCGAATGCTAATGCAAAAGGGGTCTCTCCAGTGCCGATCTTGACAGTCATGCGATAGGCCCATAGTACATATGGTAGTTCATCCGGCCATTTCTTTTTGGAGCCTTCCAGGTTTCTTTTGATGCCACTAAGGATGCTGCGGTTGGTCACCTCTGCCTGGCCATTGGTTTGGGGGTGCGCCACGGAAGAGAACCTTTGTTCGATCTGGAATTCCGCGCACTGATCCCTGAAGAATTGGCTAGTGAACTGTGTTCCATTATCGCTAACCAGTACACGCGGAACCCCGAATCGCATGATGACTTGGTGTTTGAAAAAATGCCAAATTTTTTCAGTGGTGATGGTGGCTAACGCCTCGGCTTCGGCCCATTTTGTGAAGTAGTCTACCGCCACGACCACGAATTTCAACTAAGATCTAGCCATTGGAAACGGGCCTAAAATGTCAATGCCCCATTTGGCAAACGGGCATGGAGCGATTATTTCTGAAATCGGCACGGCCGGTTTTCGAGGAATCTTAGCGTATTCCTGACATTTCTGACAGGTTTTCACGAAGTTATGGCAATCTCGTCGTATGGTAGGCCAGTAGAATCCCGACCGAAAGACTTAGGCTGCTAGGGTATCGCTCGCGATATGCATGCCGCATATTCCTTCGTGGATTTCTCTCAGCACGTGCAGGCCTTCTCGTTCTGTTATGCATTTAGCGGCTGGATGGGAGAAACATCTCCGTATTAACTCTTCATTGTAATATGTACATCGCGCCACCTGTTTCAGTATTTTCCTTCTCTCCGTGATTTCTTCCGGTAGCCTATCATGCTTCAGATATTCTACCACGGGGATCCTCCAGTCACTTTCTATTTCTTCCACATAGAGCGATGTTTGCTCCTCCATGAAATAGGGTATAGATAACTCCCCGTAATGTACTCCGTTGGGTATGGAGGGTTCTACGTTGGCTGCCATCTTGGCGAGCCTATCGGCCTCTTCGTTATTTTCTTTGGGGATGTGCTCGAAGGTGACCCAAGTGCCTTTTTTCTGCATCTCCAACAGCTCACGCTTCACTTTGGCCAAGTATTGAATCATGACGGGTTCTCGGGCTTGGGAGTTTCCCAGAACTTGATCCATTATCAGTTTAGAGTCTCCTCGTATCTTTAGGCACGAGCCGTATTGCTCCTCCACAACGGTAGGGGCTTCGACAGAGAAGGCGTTTGCAATTCTGAGTCCTGCCAGCAGCGCTTCATATTCAGCGGCGTTGTTAGATAACGGCTGCAGGATTCTGATGGCGTATCGCATTTCCATGCCATTTGGCCCCACCAGGAAAACGCCTGCCCCTGCCAGCTCTTGATTTTTTGCACCGTCCACATAAATAACCCATGAGTCTGCGTGCGTTTCTGGGAACGGTAGGCATGAGTTTTCTGGTTCTTCCTCTGACGGGTTTTCCAACACCTCCTTGATGAATGTGCACTCTGCTATGAAGTCGGCTAACGCCTGGGCTTTTATTGCTGGCCTGGCTTTATATTGCAGCCCATATTGTTCGAGCTCGATTGCCCAGATATTCATATCTCAGATTGGCCATGTTTGAAGGATCTCAGGCTGCGCAACTGTCCCAAAACTGATATGAAACAAGATGGAACATTTGCAAAGGTATGTACATTTCGCTTTTTTGTTGCCAAAATATTTATTTTAATCTCTCTATACTTTTTTTGATTTTTGTACATCTGTTTGTCAGATTACATCTGTTTAATAACTAACAGCCAAAAAAAGAATCAAAGTGTTATATATTTGGTTTAATAATAAACCAAAAGAGTTAAAAATACTTCATAATTGGTTTAAACTCAATAATTTTCTGCCAAATAAACTCAATAATTACTTCATAATTACCTTTTCTTAATCAAAGTTTCCATAATTCATAATTTAGGAAAGTAATGTAACAAAATATTATACAATTACAATGAAAAAATTCAAAAGTCCAACGGATTGAGAAAAAAAACATTACCTGCTGCTGTCGGTTTTGTTGTATCAAGTACAAGTATTTTTTTTTTCTCAAGAAATTTTAAAAGATAACGAAGAAAATAAAAATAAAAATATACATATTAGTTTGCATAATTTTATTTATTTAAATAAAAAATAAAAATATACAATGCACGCACGCCATCTCCCACAATCTCCGCCACGAGTTTAGCCTCCCTATTCGTAGATCTACCCACCCAATCCCTTAAAATTAGTACTTAATAGTTTAACTAAAACCGCCAGCTGTGCTCTTACACTTACTATTGGTTGCCAATTTCACCTAAAAACTTGCAAAAATGCATTAATATATAGAGTAAAATAAACAATTGATGTAGAAAAAGTTTGAAATGTTGTTATACAAATAAATTTAAAATCATAATAAACCGCCACCAAATCATACTCCCTCCATCCCACAAAGGATGTCTTCTTCGCATCCCAATATTCAGTAGAGAACGCATATCGAGGAGGCCGGATGAGTCACTATTTGACCCCAAAAAATTCCGTACTTTTTTTCGAATGTACGTTAATCCTTAACGTACTTCCGAGAAAAAATTCGGGGCAAAATTGTCTCAAATAGTGACTATTCCGGCTGTTTTAAGATACGTTCCGAAACAGTAAAAGTAAATGTTAAAACGACATCCTTTTGAGGACGGAGGGAGTACTTTTTTCCAAAGAAAGAGAATTAAATTATCATATCTTAATAAATTAATAATGTAGTGAAGTTCCTAATCATATTTTCAATAAGGATGGTTAATTGTAGGGCGAAGACGAAATTTGGTCCCTGCAGTCTAATTGATTGACTTATATCAGCCCTCTCTTTTCAAAAAGTAGTATTTCATCCTTCCACACAAAGCATATAATTTTTTTAATCCCTCACCCTAACACCATCCATTTTTTCCGTCTGTTTGCTGACGTGTCGTGCCACGTGTTGTGCCACGTCACTAACGGCTGACGTGTCATGCCACGTAACCGGTCACTTGCCATGTCACTTTTCTTTTTTCCTTTTCTTTCTTTTTTTTTCTTTTTTTTTTCTTTTTTTTTCTTTCTTTTCCTTCCTTTTTCTCTTCTTCTTTCCCTTTTCTTTATTTCTTCACTTCCCTCCGTTTGTTTTATTTATTTCCAGCCACTACCCAAATCAAGTTATCATTCCAATTCTGAAAATTTAAGCACCGATTCATCACTACAGCTCCAATCCGACATGACCCATCTCTCATTTCCGCCGGCTTCCCGACCACCAAATCACCCATCACAAATCCAAATCACCCAACAAAACAGACCCAATCATCACCACCGACAACTCCAGTCATCACTACCGATCATCTTCTCCAATCACCAGCGGTTTCCTCACTCTCCAGACACCTAGTTAGTCACCACTGTTGTCCGTTTCCGATCTGCCGCACCAAGACACATCTCCGGTCACCATTCCCAACCAGCCAGAGCAGATCCGGCGACAACCCTTCTCTCCGATTCTCTTGTAATGTGTGTGCGCGATTGTTGGAAAATAAAAAGAAATGAAAAAAAGAGGAAGAGATTTGATTGTTGCTGCTGTTGTGTAAAGAAAGAATAGGGTAAAGAAAGAAAAGGGAAGGGGAGAGAAAAGAAATCGGAAGAAGAAATGGGCTGTGGTGGATTTGGAAATGAGAGTGATTGAAATTGTGTATGTTTTGATTAATTGCAATGGTATTTAAATTTGGTAGAGGTGATTCCAATTTAATTTGGTAGAGGTTGGTAGAGGTGATGATTGATTAAAGGAGAGGGTGAAATGAGGTCGGAGGAAAGTTAAGACATAAAGAAAAGGGAAAGAAGAAAAGAAAAAGGAAGGAAAAGAAAGAAAAGAAAAGAAAAGGAAAGGAAAGAAAAGAAAAAAAAGAAAGAAAAGGAAAAAAGAAAAGTGACGTGGCAAGTGACCGGTTACGTGGCATGACACGTCAGTCGTCGGTGACGTGGCACAACACGTGGCACGACACGTCAGCAAACAGACGGAAAAAATGGATGGTGTTAGGGTGAGGGATTAAAAAAATTATATGCTTTGTGTGGAAGGATGAAATACTACTTTTTGAAAAGAGAGGGCTGATATAAGTCAATCAATTAGACTGCAGGGATCAAATTTCGTCTTCGCCCTTAATTGTACATCTCTTGTTGATTGATTTCCAGATTATTCCCATCCTGGACGACTACGATTTTGAAAGAAGAGATGGCTTGATCGTGCTGTACCAAAACTCAGATGGAGGATTAGAGTCATTAGACATTGGGTGCCCTAAGTCAGATGGAGAATTATACATTGAATACCCTGAATTATTTGGTGGCGGTTCCCATGTTTTCCCAGTTGCTCTCCTTCAAGGATTCCAGCAACATGTAAAGAAGCTTGAAGTTGCAGCTTCTAATTTAGAACAAGTATTATTCCTTTCTGATCTTCAACTAATTAATTCCGGTGATGATGAGGATACAGTAGCAAAGATTCTTGCACGGATACAAAGCTTAGAACTGGCTGGCTTGCATAAGATGACATATATTTGGAGTGAGGATTCCCCATTGGATCAGATCCTTCATAATCTTAAAATTTTATATGTGAAGGAGTGTGACAGTTTGATCAGTTTAGCACCCTCCACTGCACTGTTCCAAAATCTAAGACATTTGAATCTGTATTGGTGCCAGAAATTGAAGAAGTTATTAACCTCCTCTACTGCAAGAAGCCTTATCAATCTCATCGAGATGACAGTAAGAAAATGCAGGTCATTGACGGAGATTGTCTGGAATACTGATATTAAAGATGAAGATAGAAGATGCAATAGAGGACAATGATATTGTGTTTGGCAACTTGAAACGGCTAAGGCTAGTAGCTTTAACAAGCCTCACCAGCTTCTGCTCCGCACATAATTACAGCTTCAAATTCCCATCGTTGGATTCCGTGATTGTGGAACAGTGTCCTAATATGGTGTTTTTCTCCCCGGGAATCTTGACTGCACCAAAGCTAACGAGGGTCATGGAAGAAGAAGAGCTTTGGCGTTGGGAGGGTGACCTTAATTCCACCATACGCAAGGACGGATCTAGGAATTATTTCCAGGGGGGCGTTTTTTTGGAGTATTTTAAAGGGAAGGCAAACGAGCTGAACGAAAAATTAGAAAAATGCTTAAAAGTATTTGTATCCGTCACTAAATAACATTTGATGATATCGATGGTGCTTCACTTCGACTTTTTCGACTTTTTCGCAAGTCATTCTTCACTTTCATTTGAACCAACATTTGATGATATCGATGGTGCTTGAGTAGATAGTTTAATCAAATATTTGTTCATATAAAAAAAAAATTAATACAGTTAGCATATTAATTTAATGAATTTAGTTTTCTATAAATCTCTGCTTCCCTCTTGCTACTGTTTTGCATCTACTTCACAAATTCATTCCAAAAAAAAACTAAAATGATCCAAAATAATCTCTATAAACTAATTATTACCAAATATGTCCAACATTAAATGCAATGAATAAAGATTGCATAATCTCTACGAGTTTAAAGATCATGGCCATGATTCATGAAGAGAGGGATTTGGGCTGGGCTACGTACTAAAAAAAATTGTTCCATTAGCCCAGGGTGGGCATCAGCCTACCTTGGCCCCCCCTAGATCCGTGCCTGACCATACGATAGTGGCACAGCGAACTAATGGTTTAAGACTATACATCTTTGGTTTCCTCTTTTTATTTTCTCCTTTTTTTGAAATCCTTTCTTGCGCTAACTATCTCTTCCTTTCTCTCTTATGCCTCTCAGATGAACCAAGACACAAAAGAGTTACATAGTACAAACATGGAAGAAGATTATCTGCAGCAACAGTAGTGAAGAATTTTGAACTTTGAACTTTAAATAGAATTGCTCTATACGTTCATTTGTTGATTCACATGCCTTTGCGATTGTTGTAGTACTTTCTTTTTATTAGAAAGGAAAAGGAAAAAAACATAGTTAATTTGAATCTTTAATAGATTCACGGTTTCTTTAAACATACAACCATTTCTTTCTTTTTTTTGGTCAAAAATCATTTCATAAATAAAATTCAGATAATTCAGAAAAAAATGAAAGGTTGTTTATGAATGATTTCTTGAGTATCTGCTTCAAGATTAAAAAAAATTGATAATTTTGTAGAAATGAAGTTTTTTTTTGGGTGACTCCATTGACTTTTTTCTTCAAGCCATGACCTTATGAAACCCATATTTAAATTACTTAGCAAATCGAAGGTGAGTAATATATGAAATCCCAGCTGCATACTATAGGTGCCTGATCGCGCGTCGAACACGTCAAATATAAGTGTATAATAGATATGAAAAAGGGGTAGAAATACAACTTATCACTTGTCCACAAGGAACTTGTAGATGGTGGTAAGAGGATCATCCACAGAGACTTCGGGGGATTTGTAGTTCTTGGTTGACTTCCTCGTCACTGAGTTTGGTTGGTTGATTCTGAAAATTAAAACAAAAGCAAAAGCAATTAAATAGTTCAAAACAGTCTTGGTCAAAGGTTTGGCCAAGACAGGGGTCAAGATTGAAAACAGTAAAAAGAAGGTTCCCGGTAAGAGCATGAACAGGCTATGTTCTTATGATTCGATCACTGATTCAATGGTGTTCATCTCGATATCTGCAGTGCTGCTATGGATAAGACAATACCCAACTCAAGTTTACCCTTGAAGGTGGAAGGTTAGGATAAACTTTTGGTGGTTCATGGCTGTTATAAATATCAGTATTTGGTTCAAAAAATTCAAGATCAGAAACAATGTCTTGCAAACCATCATTAGCCACAAATTCTTCTTCCTTCAACTTTTCATCCGAATTTCTCCTACTAAGAACACAATTAAAAGGGTTAGTTGCATTTGATTCATAACTCTTATCAGTATCATGTCCAAGGCTGTCCACAAAGTTGTCACTATGCATTTTATTAGGATTTTTGTTGGCATCATGCATGTCAAACTTTATTGTTGTACCACAATATTCTAAGGTAATACGTCCATGATACACATCAATTTTGGCTCTTGCTGTTCTTAGGAATGACCTTCCTAACAACACATCCGTCAAGTTGGAAGGTAGGTTAGTGTTCATCTCCACAATATAAAAGTCTCCAGGATAAATAAAATCATTCACCTGCACCAATACATTTTTCACTATTCCTTTAGGGAGTATAACAGATCCGTCAACAAGTTGAATTACTACCTTAGTTTCTTTCATGATACCAATGTTCAATTTTTTAAATTCAGAAAAAGACATCACATTGATACCTGCTCCCAAGTCGCATAAAGCTTTTTCCACTTGTTGGTTACCTATTTTGCATGGAATTGTAAAAGTGTCTTGATCCTCACATTTTTCTGGAAGTTTTGCCTGTAGGATTGCAGATACATTCTGAGTCACGTTTATTCTCCCATCTCTTGCAAGTTTCTTCCTGCTGCTGCACAATTTCTTAAGATATTTAGCATAGCTAGGAACTTTAGCAATTAAATCAAGCATAGGAATATTGACAGCAATTTTTCCAAAAATGTTCATAAATTCCTGTTGCATTTTCTCCCTTTTAGTCTTTGTAGGCCTAGGAGGGAAAAGAGGTGGAATTTCTATCTCTTCTTCTTGAGATACAACCTTCTTACCTGGCTTGGACATGGGCTTGGACAAGACTGGTTCTTCCTTTGCTGTTTTTTCTGGAATGTTGAACTTGGCCATGGGCTTGGCCAAGATCGGTTCTGTTTGGATTTCCTCATCCTCCTCATCTTCTTCCTCATCGTTGAGCTGCTTTATCACACTTCCACTTCTGAGATGCATAGCACTCACATTGTGCATGGACAATCTGCCTTGGTCAGGCTGCTGTTTTTGTGACAATTGAGCGATCTGTTTCTGCATCTCTACTAGGTTGGATTGAGTTGCCATCATGAAATTTTGGAGAGTCTCTCCCATAAATGGACCAGAAATCTGTAGAGGTTGAGGAGTATGCGGTAACTGCGGCACAGGAGCTTGACCAGGAGCTTGGCCTAGACGTAGGCCAAGATTCTGTTGTGGAGGATGCGGCATAAAATGTTGGGAATTAATGGAGAATTGTTGCCCCTGATTATATCCGTATGCTGTATTGACCTGGACTGGATCACCTGGATGTTGTACCATGTAGCAATTGTGGGTTGGGTGATCCTGCTGTTGGCATATTCCACAAACCATGGCTACCTGTTCTGGAACTCCTGTTGGCTTTGTACCTATAATGTTAACAGAAATATTTTTAACCATGTTAGTTAATTCATTCAATCTCTGTTCAACATTAATAGCATCAAGAGTGGAAGGAATAGAATTTTTTCTGAAACAAGATTATTTTGGCAATTATCTGTCGTAGTTTGAAGTAACAGTATGGCTCTTGTAATAGTCAGGTCTTGCAACGCTCCACCAGCTGCTGCATCTACTTTTTCTTTGCTGCTCAGGAGCATCTCATCATAAAAATACTGGATCATCATTTGATCTGCAACTCCGTGGGTGGGAAAAACCTCTTGCAACTCACGAAACCTTTGATGATATTCACTGAAACTCTCATTGCTTCTTTGCTGGATAGCAGCCATATTCTTCCTGGCTGTCCCTGCCTTTGTCGTATTCCAAAATTTGTTGAGGAACATGTTAGACATCTCAGCCCACGTGTTGATGGTGTTGTGGGGCAAACTATAAAACCAATTTTGGGCTGCCCTTCAAGAGAACATGGAAAGGCCTTCAATTTTGCTCTTTGTATGTTCACTGCAGTAGGTTTTATGATATCACATTGAACGTGTAAATTCCTTAGATGCTTGAACGGATTTTCATTCGAATGGCCACAGAACTTAGGGAGATTGGTCACCATATTAGTCTTTATAGACCAATCATTTGCTACATCTGGTAAGTTGATACAGAAAAAAGTTTCCTATTCTGCTGTCCTATTTAATTCCCTCATGGTTGGCTCTTGTTGATTTTCTGCCATGTTTGGATCCTGTGGTTCAGTCTTGGCCTGCGGCTTGGCCAAGCTCGTGGCCAAGACTGCAAAATTAAAAAATTAAAACACAAAAACAAAAACAAAAACTACAAAACCGTTAGAAGTCCCCGGCAACGACGCCAAAATTTGATCGCGCATCGAACACGTCAAATATAAGTGTATAATAGATATGAAAAAGGGGTAGAAATACAGCTTATCACTTGTCCACAAGGAACTTGTAGATGGTGGTAAGAGGATCGTCCACAGAGACTTCGGGGGATTTGTAGTTCTTGGTTGACTTCCTCGTCACTGAGTTTGGTTGGTTGATTCTAAAAATTAAAACAAAAGCAAAAGTAATTAAATAGTTCAAAACAGTCTTGGTCAAAGGTTTGGCCAAGACAGGGGTCAAGATTGAAAACAGTAAAAAGAAGGTTCCTAGTAAGAGCATGAATAGGCTATGTTCTTATGATTCGATCACTGATTCAATGGTGTTCATCTCGATATCTGCAGTGCTGCTATGGATAAGACAATACCCAACTCAAGTTTACCCTTGGTTGTCAGTCGAGGCCCACGGTTGTCAATCGGGTCTGAGTTGTATTATTCGTTTAACTGGGTCTCCCAAGATAAAATCTGAATTGTTAGTTCTAAACTTAAACAAGGAAGTAAAGAAACCAGAAAATAAATAATTACAAAAATAGAGATTATAAAGAGTAATTAGATCTCATGAAATATAAGAAACATAACCCTCAAGCTCTTACCAAGAATGGTGATTAGCTAGATGTACTCATGAATGAATTATAAAAATACTTGATTGCATAAATAAATTAAATCCGTGGATTCAAAGAATTAAATCCAGGAGCAAAGAAATTGTTTCTGTAAAAGTCGAAGAAGAAGAGCGTAGAGAAGGAAGGAAACAAGCTTTGCTAAATAAGCTCAAACTCCCTTTCCTCTTCTAACTCAAACTCCTAAAATATCTCTAAAGATAAATATCCTGATTTGTTTTGAATAAAAATAGGAATTTAAAATATACAAAGATAGAAGGAGATCCTTGATAGGATTCTTAAATAAATATCTTCTTGATCCTTCTCTTTATCACTGGACAGCTGTGATTTGCCAGCTCGCAAGGCCCAACGCTGCTGCTCATGATTGCTCTTCCGCAACTAAGTCTTAGCCGCAGTCTTGGCCAAGACGATCTGGTGCGCGATACTTTGAATGCGGAGGAGTCTAGGCCAAAAGCTAGGCCAAGACTCTGAAAATCAGCTTCAGCTCTTCAAAAATCAGATTCTTCAAATAATTACCTCCATACCAGAACTGGTAAAAGCATGGGAAATTAAAGAGAAATCAGTAGTTTTACTGCCCAAATAACAAGTAGATGGATAGTAAAAATATAATGAAATGCAATGTAATCAGTGCCAATTTTAGAAGTCAAAACTATGCTAAATGATTTTATTTCTCGATCGGGGGTTGCAGGATTTGCTTCCGAAGGGTTTGTTGAAGTCTATGTATGTTTCCTTCCTTATCGGATGCTTTCGTTTCGAGTACCTTAATAACAATAGAATCCATCACTCATCCTCTTAACAACTACTACTAATTATCTCCTCTTTAAGTCAATTAATAATGGAGATACTGCTCCTCAAGTTCTGACCAATCTTGTTGGAAACTCAGCTTGGAGAGCCTCAATGTTCCATCCAAACTAAAAATCTTCAGTTTGGAGAGCCTCAGCGATTTCGTGCAGACTATCGACTTCACCTCGATCGTGAAGGATCTGTAAATCTAGAAACGACAAGCTCTTTAATACTAATAAAGATTGGGTCAAACAAGCTTTGAGATTGTGGATGCAACAATGAAGCAGAAAGATGAATATGCACTCAGTCAGGACTTTCATCGAACACCTGCTGATCCTAACCTCAATGCACTGTGAAAATAAAATCGGATGCATCTTAATGGGTCGCAGTGATGGGTGCCGAAACCAACAAAAATAAATACTACAATTAACCATGCAACAATTAAATTTTATTGTAGCAAGTGGTAAAAAGAGATCATTCCGTAGAGATTTCACGTCTAATTTAATTTACGTTTAATAACCAAAATTGTAACGTAACAGTGGTAAATACCAATATTGGGAGTTTTGTATCGCAATTAATTTAACAATTAAAAGAAACAAGACAGTAACAGGTAGAGATTGATTAAAATCAAGTGACAAGCAATTCCCGGTAAAGACTCTAATTAAACCATAATTCATTCAGTTGATCATCGACGCAAATATTTTCAAAACCAATTTTCATAGAAAGGCTATAGAAATCAGAGACTCTCTAGATTTCCTGCTTTCCACCTATTCAAAATTAATAAAGAGACTCTCTATTGAAAATTCCTAATCGCCCTAACAATTCTAAGAGACTCTCTATAGAATTTAATTAAGTGATTGACGAACACACAGGGAGAGACCTTTCACAAACCTAGGAGAGAGACACTCTACTCCTATAAGTAAGATTCTGTTCTTTTTCTAATCAAATCGCAAATCAATTAGTTGCCTTCAGATTCATGATAACATGGACTCCATAATTACCAAGAAAGACCGTAACTAAACATACTTAATTCTAAATTGATCAAGTTTAAAACAAACACGAATGGTCTGACCGTAAATCAAAAAGAGTAGAAATACGAAAATCGAAATTTAATAAGCACAGATTTGATCTCACAAGAGAAGAATCATGGCTCAAATAGTCTTTACCAGGAATCTAATAATTTAGCTACTACACGACATAATTAATTCAAACAAATAATATGCATGAATTAATTAATTGAGAAAGAAGAAGAGAATAATGTATTGAATAAATCCAATCCCAAAACAGTAGCAGCAAACGTTTTCAGCAGAAGAGAAGACGGTTCTCCCTCTGCTGTCCAAAAAGGTTATATCCTAAACCTATTCCAACTACTATCCTATAAAAAAGGATTTTCTAATTTGAAATTGTATTAAATATCCTAGTCAAGGAATTCTAATGTATCTTCACTTTAATTACAATGGTTGAAGCTGCAGGTGGCAGCGGCTCAAAGCAGCAACATGGTGTGTCCATCTTTAATGGGCCCAAGCCTATTTCAGCAAGTCCCAGCAGCAGCAACAAATGCAAGACAGTTAAGCATTTTTCTTTTCATGTAAAAGAAGCAGCAACATGGTATTAAATTGACTCAGGAAAGCAATTGGCTGGCTTTCTTCGTTTCTTTGCTTCACATCGTCATTGCCATGTCCTTTTCTTCCAAATGATTTCAGCATCCGTGATATGCAAAAATGGGACAAAAGTATCACTAGCAGTAGCAATAATCATCCAAATAAGCTAGATTGAACGCATAAAATTGGACTAAGTGGCATCTGATTTTTTGAAGAAATATTACCAGTACGTTGACAATTAGAACACTTCATGCAGTACATATGACTATCCTTAAATAGTGTAGGCCAGTAAAAACCCGATTCTAATACCTTCAATGCAGTTCGTTTTGGACCAAAGTGTCCTCCACATGCTTGAGAATGGCAAAAATCAAGAATATATTCTATCTCATGCTCAAGAACACATCTTCTAATAATCTGATCCTTACCAATGTTCCACATATAAGGATCGTCCCATATGTAATGTTTAGAGTCTCTTCTGATTTTTTCCTTCTCATGGTAAGATAACTAACCTTCCATCTTACCTGTTGCTAAGTAGTTAGCAATGTCAGCATACCACGCTACCTTTTGAATTTGGAAAAGTCCCTCATCAGGAAATTCCTCGTTGACAGCATGTGAGTCTCGATCCACGAGGATTCTACTCAAGTGATCAGCTACTAAGTTTTCCTTACCCCTCTTGTCTTTGATCTTAAGATCAAATTTCTGCAAGAGGAGAATCCACCAAATCAGTCTCGGTTTAGCTTCCTTCTTCACCAACAAGTATCGCAATGCTGCATGATCAGAATACACAATCACTTTAGTACAAAGGAGATATGCTCGAAATTTATCTAAAGCAAAAACAATAGCAAATAGCTCATTTTCCATCGTAGTGTAATTCTTCTGTGCGTCATCCAACATTCGGGACGCATAGTAAATGACATGTGAGTCTCGCCCTTCCTTCTGCCCAAGGACAGCACCTACAGAGTTGTTAGAAGCGTCACACATAATCTCAAAAGGCAAATTCCATTTAGGAGCTTTGATCACAGGTGTCGTAGTCAGTTTTTTCTTGAGCGTGTCAAATGCCTTTTCGCAATCAGCTCCAAACTGAAATTCGATATCCTTTTGTAGCAATCGGCAAAGGGGGGCAGCAACCTTCGAAAAGTCTTTTATGAATCTCCTGTAAAACCCTGCATGTCCTAAGAAAGAACGCACTTCACGAACATTAGTAGGGTAAGGCAAAGAATCAATAACATCAATTTTCGCCTTATCTACTTCAATTCCTTTTTCAGAAACTATGTGTCCTAGAATTAAACCTTGAGTGACCATAAAGTGACATTTTTCATAGTTCAAAACTAGATTAGTTTCCAAACAGCGTTTAAGAACTTTCTCTTGATTTTCTAAACATTCATCAAAGGAACTACCATATACAGTAAAATCATCCATGAATACTTCAATTCCTTTTTCAATAAAATTAGAAATTATACTCATCATGCATCTTTGAAAAGTAGCAGGATCATTACATAATCCAAAAGGCATGCGTTTGTATACAAAAGTCCCGAATGGGCATGTAAAAGTAGTTTTGTCCTGATCCTCAATTGCGACGGGTATTTAGTGAAAACCAGAATACCCATCAAGACAGCAGTAGTGAGACTTACCTGAGAGTCTCTCAAGCATAGGGATGACAATTTCGCCCGTGGATATGGATATCCGCCCAATACCCGCAATTGTGGGTGGATATTACCCGCACATTGTGGGTATTTTGCGGGTATGGATATACCCGCACCCGCAAAGTGCGGGTATGGATGTGGGTATGGATAGTGCTTACCCGCTCCAATACCCGCACTAAATATCCGAAATAAATAAATAAATAAATAAATAATATTTTAATATATAATTAATTCAATATATAATATATAAGGCACTTGTTGTAGAACCTAGAAGAAGCTAGTTTCATAATTCATTTCACGGCGAGGGCTTTCTAATAATGAAACATTATATAACCATTTTTTTAATAAAAAAATAAAATTTAAGGTTAATTTTCTTTTCTACCAATTCTAATCCACATGATGATCCTTCCTTAAAATAACACTATAGTATTTATTTATGTTTGAAAAAAGAGCATTGCTTTGTACTTTTTTAAATTTATGAAACGGCTCTAAACTCATGAGTCTTATTATTTTTTATTAATTATTTTACAATTTGAATATACTTTCTTTTTGGGCTTTTAAAATAAAAACAAATGGCCAAGTTTTTATTTTCTCTAAAATCAGGTTTTTGTTTATTTAATAATTGTTAGATCTGCAGGCAAACGAAAAATGAAAAATCATGTTGGATTAATGTGTCGTATTATTGTGTGGTATTGTTATTAAATTAGATTAATTTTTTTATATATTAATTTGATTGAAATTTGAAATTCAACTAAATTTGCGGGTATCCACGGATATTCGCGGGTTATCCGCGGGTATAATTACTCTTCCTTTACCCGCTCCATATGGATGTGAGTGCGGGTATGGATTACCCGCAAATTTGCGGGTGCGGATATGGATAGTGCTTACCCGCTCCATACCCGCCCAATTGTCATCCCTACTCAAGCATCTGGTCAATAAAAGGAAGGGGAAAATGGTCCTTACGAGTTGCCGAATTGAGTCTTCGGTAATCAATACATACCCTCCATCCATTTTGCACTCTCGTAGGGACTAGCTGTCGTTCATTGTTCTCCACCACTGTGATCCCTGTCTTCTTGGGAACTACCTGTACTGGACTCACCCACGAACTGTCAGAAATAGGGTATATCACTCCTGCATCTAAGAGTTTTAATACCTCTTTTTTTACGACATCTATCATAGGAGGGTTGAGTCTCCTTTGTGGCTGCCTCACAGTCTTACAATCCTCTTCTAGGTGAATCTTGTGCGTACAGATTGCGAGGCTGATTCCTTTAATGTCAGCTATTGTCCAGCCTATTGCTCCTTTATTCTCCCTCAATACTCTCAAGAGTCGCTCCTCTTCCACTCTTGTCAGGCTGTTTGAAATGATCACTGGAAGACTCTCTCCTAAGCCTAGGAAGGAGTATTTCAAATGTCCTGGCAGCTTCTTCAGTTCCAGATCTGGAGCTTTCAAAACAGATGGAACAAGAACATTATTAGTTCATGGTAAATCAAGCATTTTAAGGGGAATTTCCTGCTGTTTGGCTATATTGAGCTCAAGCTCCATTACAACTTCCACAATTTCTTCTCTAACTTCCACCTTCTTTTCCAACTCATCCAACTCAATGAGATCCACACTCCTGGTTAGCACATACTCCAAAGGATCTGCATTATCAAGCTTAAAAACATCTATCTCATCCAAATCAATAATGTTAATAAAATTGACACTATTTAAATCCTCAGGAAACCGTATGGCATCATACATGTTAAAAGTTATTATCTCGCCCATAAATTCCAGAGTTAAACATCCACCAAAAACATCAATTTTTGCTTTAGCAGTCCTAAGAAAAGGTCTACCCAACAAAATTTCAGTCGACTTAGTAGTGTACTCATTCTCCATATCTATTACATAAAAATCAGCGGGAAAGATAAAGTCATTAACTTGAACCAAAACGTCCCTAATTACTCCAGCCGGATAAATTATAGAACGATCAGCCAATTGAATGACCATTCTAGTTTCCTGCAATTCACCAATGTTCAAACTCTTGAAAAGTGTCAAAGACAACACATTTATACCAGCACCTAAGTCACAGAGTGCCTTATCAATGGTCTTTTCACCTATCTTGCAAGGAATCACAAATGTTCCTCCATCCTTGCACTTGTTTGGCAACTTCTTCTGAAAAATAGCTGAGACATTCTCATTCAGATTAATCCTGTCTACTTCTGTATGACGCTTCCTGTTAGTGCACAAATCTTTTAAAAATTTAGCGTACTTAGGAATTTGAGAAATCATATCAAGAAGCGAAACATTAATAGCTACTTTACGAAATAAGTCTAGGATAGCTTTCTCTTCCTTTACCTTCTTGGACTTTGCAGACCTTTCAGGGAAAGGAAGAGGGATTACCTACTGATTCTTTTTGGGCATTTCTGGTTCTGGAGTAGGACTTACTTGAACTAATTTTTCAGTAGTTACCTCTGCTTCCGGTTCGTACTGGTCTGGAATAAGAACTTCTGATGGTTTGGAAAGGGTTGTTCCGGATGGAAATTCAGCTCCACTCCTCAATGTCATCGCGCACGCATCATGGTTCGGATTGTTCAAAATAGTTGACGGTAACTTCCCTTGCTCTTGCTTGTTGCTTTTCAGCTCCGCCACTTCTCTTTGTATGGCTGATATGCTAGCTTGTGTGGTTTGCATAAATTGCTTGATCATATCCTCCATCAATGGGCCAGTGAGCATTAGGGGCTGTTGTGGTGCAGGTAACTGTGGAACAGTAGGTCTGGGTATGAAATTTTGGAGATTTACTGGTGGTGTTTGGTTTGTTTGAGCTTGGTGTTGGTTGTTGGATGAGTATTGGTTTGGTAGTGGGACTATGACATTGGAGTTTATGTTTTCTTTCCAACCAGGGTTGGTGTTGTACTGATTTTGGTACTGACTTTGGTTATTTTGATTGAATCTGGGTCTGTGAGGTGGGTATTTTCCATATTCCTGCCGGTACTGCATTACTAAGTTGACCTCTTCGGTTGTTCCATTGTTCAATATGCAGTCATCTGTATGGTGTCCTAGCTGGCCGCATGTACCACACATGTTGGTAGGTTGTACTTGCTGTACTTGTACCTGCGAGTGTCCTGCTGTTGGCGTATCTCTTTCGCTTGACTCATTGTGGAAGCTATTTTCAGCCAAGGTTTCAATCAAATTGTTAGCTCTTGTGAGAGTACAATCTTGTAGTGCTCCTCCAGCAGCTCCATCAACTACTAACTTGTCTCTCACGCACAAACCGTCATAGAAATATTGCACTGCATTCTAATCAGAAACTCCATGGTTTGGGCAGATTTCCTGTAGGTCTCTGAACCTTTGGTAGTACTCCCCAAAACTCTCAATAGGGTTCTGTTTGATGGACACAATATCCTTCCTAGCACTTCCAGCTTTGCCAGAGGACCAATATTTGTTGAGAAAAGTACTCAACATTTGCTGTCATGTGTTTATGGAGTTGTGAGGAAGGCTAAGGAACCAATTCCTAGCCTTATCCTCTAAGGTCCATGGAAAAGCTCGGAGTTTCGCTCGGTTGATATCCACTCGAGGGGGTTTGTGAGTGTCACATTCCTAATGGAAGTACTGCAAGTATTTGTATGGGTTCTCCTTAGGCAAACCGTAGAATTTCTTGAGGTTATGGATCATGTTTGGTTTTAGATTCCAATCATGTTCCACGGGCGGATACTGGATGCAAAAGTGTGTGTCTGGTGGTGGTCCCTCATTGTTTCTCTATCTAAAGGTCTGTTCTGGAGGAGGAGGTGGTGGCTGGTCATCCATTGCTGGTTCAAAAAGTGGGTTATCACGGACTGCGGCAGAGGAGCTCTCTCCCAGGTCTGGGAAAGAGTCGGGTTGTGGTGTCTGGAAAGAGTTGTCCTCCAATTCTGACTCTGCAGAAACAACTCTCTGTCTTTCTGCCTGCTGTTTTCTATATTGTGTTTCTGTCCTTGTCAACTCTGGGTTGTATGGAAGTAATGGCAATTTGGAGGTCCTGGTCATAAAACAAATAAATCAAATTAGTACCGAATGAAATCCCCGGCAACGACGCCAAAATTTGATGGGTGCCGAAACCAACAAAAATAAATACTACAATTAACCATGCAACAATTAAATTTTATTGTAGCAAGTGGTAAAAAGAGATCGTTCCGCAGAGATTTCACGTCTAATTTAATTCACGTTTAATAACCAAAATTGTAACGTAACAGTGGTAAATACCAATATTGGGAGTTTTGTATCGCAATTAATTTAACAATTAAAAGAAACAAGACAGTAACAGGTAGAGATTGATTAAAATCAAGTGACAAGCAATTCCCGGTAAAGACTCTAATTAAACCATAATTCATTCAGTTGATCATCGACGCAAATATTTTCAAAACCAATTTTCATAGAAAGACTATAGAAATCAGAGACTCTCTAGATTTCCTGCTTTTCACCTATTCAAAATTAACAAAGAGACTCTATTGAAAATTCCTAATCGCCCTAACAATTCTAAGAGACTCTCTATAGAATTTAATTAAGTGATTGACGAACACACAGGGAGAGACCTTTCACAAACCTAGGAGAGAGACACTCTACTCCTATAAATAAGATTCTATTCTTTTTCTAATCAACTCACAAATCAATTAGTTGCCTTCAGATTCATGATAACATGGACTCCATAATTACCAAGAAAGACCGTAACTAAACATGCTTAATTCTAAATTGATCAAGTTTAAAACAAACACGAATCGTCTGACCGTAAATCAAAAAGAGTAGAAATACGAAAATCGGAATTTAATAAGCACAGATTTGATCTCACAAGAGAAGAATCATGGCTCAAATAGTCTTTACCAGGAATCTAATAATTTAGCTACTACACGACATAATTAATTCAAACAAATAATATGCATGAATTAATTAATTGAGAAAAGAAGAAGAGAATAATGTATTGAATAAATCCAATCCCAAAACAGTAGCAGCAAACGTTTTTAGCAGAAGAGAAGATGGTTCTCCCTCTGCTGTCCAAAAAGGTTATATCCTAAACCTATTCCAACTACTATCTTATAAAAAAGTTTTTCTAATTTGAAATTGTATTAAATATCCTAGTCAAGGAATTCTAATGTATCTTCACTTTAATTACAATGGTTGAAGTTGCAGGTGGCAGCGGCTCAAAGCAGCAACATGGTGTGTCTATCTCTAATAGGCCCAAGCCCATTTCAGCAAGTCCCAGCAGCAGCAACAAATGCAAGACAGTTAAGCATTTTTCTTTTCATGTAAAAGCAGCAGCAACATGGTATCAAATTGACTCAGGAAAGCAATTGGCTGGCTTTCTTCGTTTCTTTGCTTCACATCGTCACTGCCATGTCCTTTTCTTCCAAATGATTTCAGCATCCGTGATATGCAAAAATGGGACAAAAGTATCACTAGCAATAGTAATAATCATCCAAATAAACTGGATTGAACGCATAAAAATCAGCATGAATGTATTCAATCACGCAACTTGAAATCACTTGGGATCGGATCAATTATAACAGAAAAATCAAGGAGCGGACCAGACTGATTGTAGTTTACTGTAAATCCTTGAAGTAATCTTTTCGGTTTTGTGAGAGTGAGACTGACCAAAGTACACTCTCTTGGATTGGAGAAATTTTTGAGTGTACCATCTCATACGTCACTTGTCATACCCCTTTAAAATATTTTTAACTCAAAATATTTTTTTATTTCAAAGTATAAAACAATTTTAAAAAGAGTAATATTACACGTACTAACAAATTCTACTAAATTTTCATACTAACTGATGTTGAAAATTTTGAGTGAGATATTTTACGTCATTTAGATTTCGTTACATCGGTTAGTACGAAAAAAATTATAAGATTTTTTAGTACATGAAATAATGGTCTACCGATAACTTTTTTAGAAGGTTGGTTATTTTTTAAACGTTTCAAATTTTAATTTTTTTATATTTTATAGATTTTGTTTATAAATTCACACATCCAAGAGATTCAAATTTTTACATTTCAGTAAAAAAAAATCAATAAATAGCAACGTCGTGGCTAGGGAACTTCGATAGTAACCCACTCAATTTTATTGTAGAACTTTTTGGCATTTTCCTAAGATAAAATCTATGATACAATAAACCCAAAAATTATAAATTAGGAAAAATTAAAATAAAATATTTTTTATCATTTAAATTTAACTAATGTGTATCATATGATTTATAAAATCTTCCAATTCGGACCTAAGTGTCAAGCGGACTATCTTCTGGCAAGAAGGCAATCGGAGATTACAGGCTTGCGAGGGGTCAATATTGTTTATTTTTGTGTTTGAAAAATCGATCTCAACAAATAAGATACCAATAAGCTTGTACGTAGTTAATTCGGTGACCTTTTTTAAAATTACGCAAATGATAAGATCTTGACAAAATGACCAGGTTATGGACAGATTTGCAAAACAAGCTTATATATGGACAAACCAAAATAATAACTAAGGAAATGAAAGGGAAATGAAAACGTGCAAGTGTTCATACCTTAATTAGATCGAATTCTCTTTATGGCTGTCTTAGCGATGATAACGAGCACTAATGATGCGCAAAATTAATTAACGTGTGATTAATTTAGCGATTAGTTTAGTTTAATGATGATGGAAGCAATGCAATATGCTGTTTAGTAGATGGTAAAAATACCAATTGGGGGACAGGGCAAGGCAAGGCAAGCATCACTTCCTATACCAAGGGCGAAGAATAAATTTGTGTAATTTAAATTTCTCTTTACAAAAAGACCAAGAATAAAAACCCTGAAAGTAAATACTTTAAAAACTAATCTTTTCCAAAAGCTATTAATTTCATCTTATTATATGGTCTAGTGAAACTTAATTAGATGCCCACAGCAATATTCCAAAGGCTGATGGCTATCGTATGTACTCTTTTTATTAATATTCCTATCATATTGTACTAATTTATGTTAAGCAGACAAATTTTATATTAAGAAAAACATAAAATTGGCTTTGTTAGATGCTCATTAATTATATATATATATATATATATATAATACCGAAATACAAGTCGAGATCAATATTTTTACCCAAATCTACACTAAAAAAAATGGCTGAGGAAAATATCCTGGCTCTTTTAAGGCTTCCGCATGCGGCGTGACTGTCTAATTACTTAGGGCGAGGAATCAAAATTTTGCCTCGGGTATAACAACTTTTTTACCGAGGAGATTATTATTTTCATTCTCTTGAACCACAAACTAAATGGAAATGCTTATTAGAATGAGATTGACAATTACCTTGACGCATATATACCTCCTAACACTAAAACCTTTCGTGTATGCATATATTTAACGATAATTGACTAGCAATACCAATTATATCTTTTTATTTTTATTTTTTATAATTTATTCAGTTTCCTTCATTGTGTTGACTGATCCGAACCTTCATCGTATTAGAATTTTTGGAATGATTTAAGTGGTACCATATATAAAACAACTGTGTTAATGAAATGAATTAGCTTTAATCAATACATACATACGTAGCACCGAGGACGGAGGCAGATTTTTTTAATTTTTTTAATGGGCGCAAAATTAAAAAATACTCCGTTCGTTTTTTTTTACTTGACACTTTAGAATAGTATAAAGCTGTAAGTCGTTGATTTACGAACTTCTTTTATTCCTCGTTGTTTCATTTTTTTTTCTAATTTCCACTTAAATTATCACACCATCATCAAATTGGGTTGATTCAAGAAAAAAAATTATCATTTGCACAAAATATATGCTTCGAAAAAAATAAAATGACAAATACTCCAAATAGTAACAATCCGCAGCAAAGTGACAAGTAAAAAAGACCGGAGGGAGTATTTATTATTTATTAATATTAGGAAGAAGAGGAACCTTGGCTTGCTATAAAATGGGGGATAAACTTAAGGGAAGAGGCACTAATTAGCAAGCTAACACACATCTTATTAGCAAATCTAAGTTAATCAGTAGCCAATATGGATTCCAAGATTGTGTTTGTAGCCCTTGTCCTGATTGCCTCCTTTGCCCTTCCAACCCTTGCAACCTTTGAGAAAGATTTCATCACCACTGAAGCTGTTAGGGCTATCCTCAAGAAAACCAACGCCAATGTCATGCCATCTGAGGATGCCATTAATGCCCTCAGCCGCAAGACCGTGATCTCGAACGTTGTTCTGGAGGAGGCACTCCTCAAGAACCTCGACAACGGTCTTAATGGCATCCCTTGCGGTGAAAGTTGTCTGGATCCCATGCCTCACCTCCGCGATCGGGTGTTCTTGCAAGAGCAAAGTTTGCTACAGAAACTCTCTTGACATGTAAGATGATGTTCCGAGATCTACTAGCACTTACAGAGAGATGCATGCTCTCTGTCAATGATCGACGATCCAATCATCAATCTCATCTTCTATCCAGTCTGTTGTTTTTAATTAAGAAGCTATAAATGCTGCTTTTGTGTCAAGTGTCAAGTATATACTTGGTTTCCTGTCTCCATTGGCTTAAAATCTTATCAAGTTAAAGAAACTTAAGAGACGAAAAAAGAACAAATATTGAAGATGATTTCAATTTCAGCAGCAAATGATGGAATGATCTTGTAACTCTTACCAATGAATTGGAAGTGACGAGACTCACTAAATGATGTTAAGTACTAGTTTGAAAAACATGATCTATGTAATATGATATAAAGTGGCATCAGGAATTTTCATTGGTGAATAAAATCAAACAGTTGGAGTACTACTGTAGTGGAAGCAACCAAAACATAATTTCAACTCCTACAATCAAACCCAAACTAGCTAGTTTCCTTTGTGCATTTACAATCCTTTAGGAAAGTAACTTATCTAAAAAAAAATATTAAGGGTGTTTGCTTCCATGACTTCAAGTTAATGTAAGCAAGGCGTGGTTCCGTCCGGTTCTTTTTTCCCTTAAAATTCCTTATATGGGAACTAAAGTGTAGGAAGTAAAAAAGGGAAAGTTTAGCTAGGGAAAGGAAAGGAAAGAAGAGGAAGGGAACTTGTAAAAAAATTCTCTTATATGGCTGCATTTTTTATACACAAGGAAAAAGGACGAAAATTCCCTTTAAACCCCATGACTCAAACCCAAGCTCATGGTTTTCTTTTCTAATTTAAGCTCAGTCTCTAATTTCCTTCCTTTTCCTCCCGCTTTTAGATGTGATCACGGCCCCCTTCGAATTAGAACAACTTGACACCTTGCTAAGAGGATCGGTCACGGGCAGTCGAGCCTTGCAAATGCGCGTAAATCATGCCCAAGGTCGAAGATCGAGTGCTAAATCTTCGCAATCCCTAGGCCTAGACACGCGAAATTCCCAAGATGGCCGAGCAAGCCATGAAGTCGAGGCACGTCTAGCCTTAGAAAGTCCCAAGGACACGCGCACCACCCCAAGACCTCCCGCAAAGCCGGACTTCCTCAACTCGCAACAAGGCTCGTCGACAAATGCTCCATCCAAGAGGACCAATCATCATGAGCATATGGACAAGCAAATGGTGTCCGATTTGAGAGATAAGAGGTTTGATGGAAATTTCAAGATGTTAGCTTTCATTTGGGACAAGTTTCAGGCCAATCGGACGGGTGGATCAAAAGTTATGCTAGTCGACATTCTGGCGCGCAGGAAGAAAAACGCTAGCGTGATCACGGTTAACCCTAAACGTGAATCACGTTAGCCACCGGAGTAATTTCAATTTTGGCTCAATCCTTGGCGTGATCACGTTAAGGTGTTAACGTGAATCACGTTAAGGAAATTTTGGCTAACGTGGTCACGTTAAGCCCTTAACGTGAATCACGTTAGCTGCTGTTTTGAGTACGAATTTGGGCTTTTCAAGCCCAATTTGCATACCAACTATATGTAACTCTTTTGTATCATTGTTTAGGGGAGCTTAGACATTTGGTTGATGTTTGTAAAGTGAGATTACTCATTTCTCTTGTCAACTAAGCCATGGGCTCAATCCTTTAATTCCTTGAGAGGGATCGCTCGAGTTTGAGATTACTCCTCTCGATCTCTCTCCGGGAAATCAAAGCTTGTATTGGTTTGCTGATTTTGTGAATGAAACATATGTGTTTATTGGTTGATCATCCATAGAAACGAGTCCCAACTTGGCCCTCGGATTATATCTTGATCAAACAATCGTTCGTGTGATTCTCGCTACTTAGTGTGTGCTCACCTCCGTCCCTTCCATCCATCTTCTAATTCCCGGGTAATTTCGTTCCTTTCCATCACTCTTTTGTGTCTCTTTCTCCGCTGCACCTCCATATCTTGTTATTTTCCTCTTGGTGGTCATGTGTGTGATAGTAGATTCGCTTGGCTAGATCCTCCATAAGCTCCATATGTAATCCGGCTTACTAACCCTAGGCAGGATCGCATCAAGTGGTAGCGGAGCTTTTGGCCGCCTAGCGAATTTTTTCTAGTTTTCATTACAAGTGTTAGATCCTTTCTTTCTTGAAAATCTTGAGTTTTAGGTGACTTTTTCCAAAACTATTTCAAGTGGGCAATTGTGTGATTGTGGTGATCATTTTTGCTAGGTCAAAAGATCAAAATTTTACGAAAATCATTTGGGTGTGTTCTTGAAGTTCATATTGTGTTCTTGATGTTCTTGATGTTCTTGGTATTTTGGGTGTTTTGATCCAAAATCATTTTACAAGAGTTAATCCAAGTGTTTCAATTAAAATATATATATATATATATATATATATATATATAAAAAGAAAAAAAGAAAAGAAAGAATTGGAACACTTGGCCGGCCAACATCCAAGCAAGGATCAAGCCTCATCCCTTGCATTTAATGCAATAGCCACCTCACCCTCATCTTTTGACATTTTGACCCAAAGAAACCAATTTTCCTAACTAAATTGCCCATTTCCAACCAAATAAACCCACTTTTTTCCAAATACCTAGCCGTCTCCTTCCTTCCCTTGGGGTCCAGCTTCCCTCTTCATTTTATTTGAGTCTTAAACAAGTCCTAAACTCATTAAATCCTAACTTGAGTTTTAAACCTTTTGGAGTCCTAAACTTAAGTTTTCTTAGGTCCTAAACTTCCAAGTCCTTTTCTTTAAATTTCTAAAATTTTCCTTGAGTCTTTTACTCATTTAAACCACCTTCTTTTAGTCTTCCTTCCCTCCAACGGAAATTCAAAGTTTTTCCCCACAAATTAAAATTTTAAATTTTCATTGGAATTCTGAAATTTTTCAGCTTTCTCTTAAGTCTTTGTAGTCCTTCTTGAGTCTTTGTATAATCTTTCCTACTCTTGTTCTAATCTCTTGAGCACTTGCGAAGGTAGTTGTTGATGAATTACTTGATTCGAATCACAAGTTTGTTTGCGGCAAGGAGTTGTGTGGTGAGCAAGCTTTGTGTGTGGAAGTATTGAGCTATTTGTGAGGATATCTTTTGCGAGAGACTAAACATGAGTGTTAAACACGTGAGGGAGAGATTTATTTTCTAACCCTTGTTTAAGTGTGCAGGTACACAGAGAACGTGAAGTTGAGTGTTTGCGAGCACGTATTTTTCGAGTGACCTAAACACCTAAACACGAGTGTTTAAACACGTGAGGGAGAGATTATTTACTAACGCCTATATATATAGTTTGTTCAATTTTTCAGGCACAATGTCACAAGATAGTGATTGTGAGTCTTGTGACCAAGGAGAGTACTATGATGATGATACTTCTCAATGCAATGACGATAGTGGTTATGAATCATACGGTGATGCTAGTTGTCACTCCAATGATGATGAGGATTTTGAACCGTGTGATGAAAGGGGTGATGAGTATAGCATTGATAGTGAGGATGAGTACCAAGATGAATGTGAAGTAACTTGTAGCGAGAATGGAGACACCGAAGACCCTCCAAGTCCTCATGTCTTTAGTCGTGGCTCAAGTTCAATTTGTAATGAGGATGAAGACCACGAAGAGACTTCAAGTCCTCGTATCTTAATCCGTGGTTCAACTTCAAGTTATAGTGAAGATGATGACGACGAAGACTCCCCAAGTCTTCAAGTCTCAATCTATGGCCTCGGTTCCATTGCACACCAAAGCCTTGGCCATGGCCCCGAACCAAGACACTTCCTATCCTCAAGTGTACAAGTCCGCACTAAACCCGAGGAAATGCCAAGCCGAGCACCTCCTCATCTTCCTCCTCTAAGGATTCGACCTCACCAAGGCCGAGTGCCTCCTCCTCATCCTCTCCAAGAATTTCAGCAAGACCTCTGTACCACATCCTTGCCTTCCACTTCTTCCAAACAAGCAAACGGAGTATTTTGCACTACATGTACAGGAAAAGGCCCCTTGTGTGACCTTTGCCCCAATAATAGAGTGAGTGAAGTGAGTGCAAAATCCAAGCAACATGAAGAGAATGATCAAGCCAAGAAAGGAGAGAGTGGAAAGAAAAAGAAGAATGATGAATTGCCGAGTGGTGTTAGGAATGATGCTTGGTGGGAAAATTTATCCGGATTAGTGAAGAATATTGCAAGGCCTAAACGTGACAAGATTTTTTCTCCTTCACTTCCCTTGAAGCAAGACAGCAGCTCCTCCCAAGCTCGACCAGGTCAACAAAAGTCTCAGTCCACTGTGGCATTCGAGTCCAAGTCGGAAGTGGTGCAACCTACACAAGTCACTCCACGACAACAACCCACACCATTTCAATCTCTTGAACTACCTTGTGAACCGATTGAAAGGGATGTGGCCGAGCTCCAAGCTATGGTAGCTAAGAAGAGTGAAAAATGTGAGGTTATGAATGAGAGAAAAGAGTGTGGAGAGAAGAAAGTAAGTGATGAGAAAAATACACGGCATGAAAAAAGTAAGCATGCCAATGAGAGTGAGTGCAACCGCACCCGCGAGAATGAGTTGAGTGAGCTCAATGAGTTAGACCAATTTCAAGTTTATGACAACCTTTTGTTTGAATTATATTATGAAAATCCGTTGTTTGAGCTTGAAATTGAGGAAAAAGAAAGTGAGCAAAACAGCCCCCATGAAAAAAGTGAGCATGGGTCGAGAGATCGTGAGCAAAATAGCCCGCATGAAAAGAACGAGCATGCGAGAGAGAAACACACACATGAGAAGAGTGAGCAATTAGAAAAATTGAGAGAAGAAAGTGAGGAAAAGAAGCAAACGGAAATTCTGGAAGCTATTGATCCAATGAGCGTGCCTTTGTGCAATGAGGATCAATTAGCACATTCTAACCTTGACACTTCTTTTCCTACTGTTAGTGTGCCTTTCTTGCAGGAGAATCCTCGGGCTTTTCAGGACAACACCCGTCCGAATACTCCAATGAGCAAAGATGGTTCTAAACCATCAATCCTAGGAGGCATTGGAAGTGTAATTGCTCAACATTGGTGCACCCAATGGCAAGGCCTTGAGGTAAACCATTCCCACCTTCCCGCTTTACCCAAAAGGTGCGTGCCAAATCCCTCTTTGAATGCTCAATTATTTAAGGTTGCTACTGTGACTCATCTTTATTCACATGATGATAAATCTTATGACTAACATTTACCGTGTGATAAAGAATCATTCTTGCATTTCATTGAGCATGATCCCTTTGTTCGTGTATTTGAAAACCACTTGGGTACGAATTCTATGGCCTGCACCAACATCCTTTCTGTACCCTTCGTCAAGCATAGTTCTTCTTGGTTTGAGCATGAAAACTACTTGGATGAAAACTTTGTGTTATGTATTAAAACTCCTAAGTTACATTTCATCAAGTATGACCCTTTCTTGCTCAAACGTGCTAATTTTTATAATTTTACGGATAGTATGTATAATTTATATACATGTTGTTTTCATTTGGAATCTATGATTAATTTGCATGAAGCATGGAAATAATTCTTTTGCTTCAACTTGTCGAAATTTTCGTGGTCAAAATGTTGCAATGAATTGTTTTTCCCTTTGTGCCAATTGTCTATGATTCCGATGTGTGGTATGCGGGCGTGTGAAGCCCAATTCTCGTGGCTAATTATCATTAGCCGAATTGACAAGGAAAACCCATCCTTGTTCCGACATGAAAATTTGTGCTTCTTTGAGTATAGCCTACCTGAAGTGCTTATGTGTGATATGTCTTGGAATACCATGAATATATTGTATGTTGAGAGACAATAAATTTTTGAACTAGATTTGCCGAGGACTAATTGGTTCAATTCTTATGAACATTTGTGTTATCTCTTGCTAAACTTGTTTGGTATTTCCAAGTGTATTGTGCCTTCTCGTAGTGCACAATTTTCTTGGCCTAGTTGTCGCGAGGAATTGTATTCCTTTTTGTGTCGATTATTAGGCATTCCACAATATTTTGTGCATGGGCGTGTGGCCCAATTTTCTTGGCTAATCCTTATAAGCCGCTTTGAGAAAATGAACCACCATCTATGTTGTTTAATAATCTGTGATTCTGTGTGCATCCTTAATATTGTCTTGGAGATCAATGTGCAAAAAGATGAAATGGATGTGCATGTTTTTGAATTGGATGAATTATTTCTTGCCAATTGTAGCCTACATGAATTATTTGTGGATGATGTGCACTTAAATACCATGGATATGTTGTGTGTTAAGGGAACACAAATTTTTGGATCGAATTTGTCAAGAATTAATTGGTTAAATTCTTATGAAAATTTGTGTTTTCTCTTTGGAGATTTGTTTGGTAATTCCAAGTGCATTGTGCTTATGTGTAGTGCTCAATTCTCTTGGCTTGTCATTGAGAGCCGAATAGAGAAGAATATTCATCCTGTCGGTTGTTCTACGATTTGTGATGTCATCCGTATTTTGCATGACATTTGTCGAAACGATGTGCATCAATGTGCAACTACTGTTGTTGATTCTTCCTTGGACCCCCCTAAGCATAAGCATGCGCAGTTGCGCCTCTTGGGTTTCTCACCTTTGTTTTCAAGTGTTTTTAAGTGTGTAGGTTAGAATATTGAAGTAAGGGATTTGAGGACGAATCCTTTTGAAGAGGGAGACGTTGATGTGATCACGGCCCCCTTCGAATTAGAACAACTTGACACCTTTCCAAGAGGATCGGTCACGGGCAGCCGAGCCTTGCAAATGCGCGTAAATCATGCCCAAGGTCGAAGATCGAGTGCTAAATCTTCGCAATCCCTAGGCCTAGACACGCGAAACTCCCAAGATGGCCGAGCAAGCCATGAAGTCGAGGTACGTCTAGCCTTAGAAAGTCCCAAGGACACGCGCCCCACCCCAAGACCTCCCGCAAAGCCGGACTTCCTCAACTCGCAACAAGGCTCGTCGACAAATGCTCCATGCAAGAGGACCAATCATCATGAGCATATGGACAAGCAAATGGTGTCCGATTTGAGAGATAAGAGGCTTGATGGAAATTTCAAGATGTTAGCTTTCATTTGGGATAAGTTTCAGGCCAATCGGACGGGTGGATCAAAAGTTATGCTAGTCGACATTCTGGCGCGCAGGAAGAAAAACGGGTTAACCCTAAACGTGAATCACGTTAGCCACTGGAGTAATTTCAATTTTGGCTCAATCATTGGCGTGATCATGTTAAGGTGTTAACGTGAATCACGTTAAGGAAATTTTGGCTAACGTGATCACGTTAAGCCCTTAACATGAATCACGTTAGCTGCTGTTTTGAATACGAATTTGGGCTTTTCAAGCCCAATTTGCATACCAACTATATGTAACTCTTTTGTATCATTGTTTAGGGGAGCTTAGACATTTGGTTGATGTTTGTAAAGTGAGATTACTCCTTTCTCTTGTCAACTAAGCCATTGGCTCAATCCTTTAATTCCTTGAGAGGGATCGCTCGAGTTTGAGATTACTCCTCTCGATCTCTCTCCGGGAAATCAAAGCTTGTATTGGTTTGCTGATTTTGTGAATGAAACATATGTGTTTATTGGTTGATCATCCATAGAAACGAGTCCCAACTTGGCCCTCGGATTATATCTTGATCAAACAATCATTCGTGTGATTCTCGCTACTTCGTGTGTGCTCACCTCCGTCCCTTCCATCCATCTTCTAATTCCCGGGTAATTTCGTTCCTTTCCATCACTCTTTTGTGTCTCTTTCTCCGCTGCACCTCCATATCTTGTTATTTTCCTCTTGGTGGTCATGTGTGTGATAGTGGATTCGCTTGGCTAGATCCTCCATAAGCTCCATATGTAATCCGGCTTACTAACCCTAGGCAGGATCGCATCACTTTTAGGGGGAATTTTTTGTGAACCAGGGAGGAAATTTTTACAATTTATTTACTCCTTATTCCTTGCATTTCTCTTTGATTCCCTTGAGCAATTTTTTCCCATAAGGGAAAGTTTAAAAATTTCCTCTCCCTTCTTTTCCTTCCCCTCCTAATCCTTAATCCCATACAGAGGCTCCCATACAGAGGCTAAGTATACCATTAAATAAGTGACGACACATCACATTAAGAGAATCCAATTAAAATTTAAAGAATGGGTATCCAAATCTAATGAACCCATTATCCAACTGGATATTCAAAGGGCATCCAACTAATAAACTTTAAAATTCAAGTTTTATCATTTCAACTAATTTTTTTTTCTATTTAAATGAAATTTGTCCATCGAAAAAAAAATATTAAAATTTTACCATATAAATAATTCGATTTTGACCATTTTATCCCGATTTTGACTACTATTTTGTTCAAGTTTGACCTATATGATTATTTTTCACCATATGAACTCGATTTCCCTCCGGTTCTGATTTAACTTTTCAAACTCGATTTTGGTTGTTTAATGTCGGTGTGACCCTTTAGAATCATTTTCACCATATGAGCTCATTTTTTACCATTTGATCTCTATTTTGACTATCGGACCAACGATCAAAACTTTACTTTTATAGTCAAAATTGGGTTCATGAATTATTTTAATACGAACCTAAACGGTTAAAACTAGGAAAAAAATGATAAACATCAAGCCTTAAAGATAAAAATTGGGTCAATTTGTAAAAACCGGACCTAAATGGTAAAAACCAATTCTAAATGGTGAGACATAGACTCATCAGTCAAAAACGTGTCAAATGGTCAAAACCGGGCCAAACGGTCAAAACCGGGTTTAAATAGGTAAAATCAAAAAATATTTGGTAAAAAACGGGTCAGAAAAATTGAGTCTAAACGAACAAAATGGGTGGAACGGTTAAAATCGGGCCAAATAGTAAAAATCAGACATATTTGATCAAAATCATGCCTAAATGGTCAACACCAAGACTAGTTAGTCAAAAAAGGTCAAATTGTCAAAATTAAATCAAACAATCAAAATTAGACTATGGTAAAACAATGTGTTTATTTGGTGAATTTCATGTTCAAACGGACTTTTAGGGTCACTAAAAATGAGACTCTTTAGTCAAAATTGGACCTTTATATCGAACAAGAGTTTATTTGGTCAACGTCGGATAGTTAAGGTCAAAATTTAGCCTAAATGGTCAAAATTGAACCTAATTAGTAAAAAAAGAACCAAACGGTCCAAATCGGGTTAGACAATAAGAATCCAACATATTTGGTCAAAATCAAACTTAAATAGTTAAAAATGAGTCTATTCGGACAAAAACTAATCAGACGGTCAAAACTGGATTAAACCGTCAAAATCAAACCGTTAAGGTAAAAATCAAGTCAAAGTGTCACAACTAGATTTTCATGGTCATAATCAGGTGTAATTGGTCAAAAGTGAACCTAAATGATTAAAATCGGGTCAATAATTTAAATGAAATTTTTTTGGTCAAATTGTGTTTACTTAGACAAATGAGAGAGAATTTGTCTAATTCTGGATGAAAATGATAATTATTCTAAGAAAAAAATTGATAGTGTAAGAAAAATCATATTGAATACTAATTTATAATAAGGTTTTGGGATTCGGCTTGTTTAGGTAGCTGGGAGAGGCTGGTTGTCTTATGGTCCAAACAGGTTTTTTTGATAAAATTAGTGAGGTATAGTGTTACTGGGTCTTGTTCGGGTGTTTTTCTGTAAGCTTTAGATTTTGCCTCCGCTCGCACAACATGTGTGGTTTCTAATAAAAAAAAATATCAACTTATAAAAAAATTTGAGAAATCCTGTAGGATTTATTTGGATCTTTCCTACTGAATTGGGTTTAAGTTTGAGTTTGAGTTCGAATTTAAGTTTGAATTTAAGTTTTTATTGCCATCCCTGGTATACATGCTACTCCCTATTGCAGTCCCGATCCAATCGCACGACTATTATTATTATTATTTTGTCTCCTGTGTTTTATTTGCATTTTTCATACACAAACATAGTCGCCGTGCTGTAACAATAAGGAACCATTTTTCTAGTGTTCGACCATAATCACTGGGACCATTATTTCGACTGGAGTAGCATGTGGCTAGTCTGGTGAATACATGTGAGATATGTATGGAGATCCGAATGAATGCTTACTTATATATCTAGTTGATCATTATATACCATTTGTTTTGTTTTGTTTTATACACATATTTTAGTATAGAAGGAAAGAATCAACATATTTATATATAGAAATAAACACCATTTGTTTTAAGCTATTGAATCTTTACAATTGGTTCAACCATCCACATCAAAGCACGCTACGCATGCTCAATCAAACTATCGACTTCGTTACTATTTATTAAAGAAATAAAACTTCACAAGTATCTTTTAATGAAATAATCTAATTTGTAAAAACTGTATCGGCTCAAACTCAAAGTGAATAATATAACTCCATTAAAAAATAAATTACATTATAGATTCTTTTATATGACTATTTAGACACATTTAATTTTCTAATTATGTCTTGAACACATTAAATACCTTTGTCTACTTTTAGGGACACAAGTTTCTTGTTAATCGACCATTATAACCAACACCATTACTGCGACGATTACTTCAACTGTGTAGATGGCAACTGTGTACCATTTCAGAATTTCACTGGCGCATCTTCAACTCTATATCATCCAAGTTATTAAAATTAATAAAGTTACATGACGGTACAGCCAATTACTTATGTCCATTTTCGAGCTATTAGACCAAGTGTGCGTATATATATATATATATGAAGCCAAATTATAAGTATCAATTAATGTTTTGTCATCGATGAACAAGTATATCTAAACTTATAAATAAATGATATTTTTTTCTCTCAATTTGGCAATATTTTTTTATTTGCATTTTTTCATATAAAAACAAACAATACCCAATTAATTATATTTTTCTTTTTCAATCAATGTTTCGTTATATAAGGGGATAATATATATCAATCAATGTTTCCTTGTTGAAAAAAAAAACAAGTTGTGCCAATTAGACTATCTAACTATTATCAAAATAACCATGTTACTCCCTGGATCCCAAGAATTGTATTCATGCCCTACTGCATTACTTTGTATGGGATATAATTACTAGTACTGCATACCCTTGCCATGACAATTGCCATCTCCATATTGAGAGATTGCTTAACAAACAGCTCGTAATTGCACGGCTTGTAAAAGAAACTTGACAGCCATGTTTCATTCTAAACTCTAAGGTTGACAATTGCCATCTTCAATAGTGATAGGGAAGAGTGACAGTAGAGGAAACTAAGGAAATTAATCCATCTCTACCCACCCTGAACTCTAAAGCTGACCTACACTTGGAAAATGCTATGGGCTTAACATCAAAATCATCAGCTATCATTCAACCATAGCATTGAAGAAGATTAACTAACCTTTTAGCTTGTTGCTCCTCTAGCTCTGTTGTTCTATAAATAAGCTTTACCCCCTGAGCAAGCAAGAAAGTCCATTTAAACTTCTCTCGACTGCAAATACTCCATAAAGGCCAAGTGGCGAATTCTCTAACATAAGCTTATAACAAGAACTAGATCAGTAACCAGAAAAGGTTGCCTAACTCACAGGAATAGACTCGAGCACTTTAGCTACTTCAGGAGATGCCGCCTTTCCTTCCACAAAAAGGAAAAAGGTTGTCACCCCAATAACCTTATGATAAAACATCCATGGTAGGATCTGATTAGATCAGCTGATGTACTTGTTGTAATGCATATCTGCAAATAAAGTGATGGTAGACAATGTCAGAGAAGATTTTTTCTGACTTCTTCGAATCAAATAAGCAGATCCCTGGTAATTGGACGTACTAAGTGACCAAGGAATTCAAATCAAGCCAAAATCAACAAGAACTGAATAAGCAAAGATCAGAGAAGCCAAAATTAATCAATACAGTCACACAAAAAAACTCAAAATAAGAGATACCTAACAAAAGAATGCAACTTGAAAATACAAAATTCATAAATTAATCAACCCCACAACCCAAAATTCAGTTAATAAACAACTAAAAAATTCCAAAACTGAGGAATACCTATCAATGCTGCTAGAATACAACAATTAAAACAATCTAAAACTAACTTTTTTTAAAAAGCATACCTTGGGCTTGATTTTGGTTTCATAATTAAATTTCGAGTCGTGATATACAGTAGGAAATAACAAGAGGAATAGACAAGAGGAATGACGTGGCACTGCCACGTTATTCTGCCACTGTCATCGCATAATTTTAAAATTGCCACTGCCGGTAAAGTTACGAAATTGGCCCCGCGTCTTCATACCCTCTCTTCCATTTAAACTTCTCTCGATTGCAAATACTCCATAAAGGCCAAGTGGCAAATTTGAATTTCAAAAAAATAATTTGCAAAAATCAATCACTAATCTGTTGTTAAATAAATAATTTGAATTAATCACTAATCTGTTGTTAAATAAATAATTTGAATTTCAACTCCAGATTAATTACAGAAATTCAACTATGCGAACCAATTATTCGATTGATCAACGCACATAATTTAATTTAAAAAATACGGCAATTTAATTAATTAATTTAAAACTAAAAATTCGGACAATCCATTTATAGATTCACGAAATTGAAAGCATGTAATTAATCTAGAGAACAAATTCAAATTATTTAACAACAGATTAATCAACAATTAACTAAGAAATGCAAGTAATTTGATTTACCAAAATATGAACCTACAAAACACAAGTCAATAATATATGACAAATTGGTGAAGGAACACGGGGCCAGCAGCATGGAAAATTTACTAAGGGCCTGTTTGGCGTTGTTGCTACCTAAATTTTGACTTTTCGTCACCACATTTTCGTATTTTTATGTTTACCGCATTTAATAACTCGTCTAGGTCAAATTTCTATCGATTCTTGGTCCTAGGCTAGTTTGTTTAATATTCCGTGTCATTTCGTGCCTTCTCATTTTTTTTGTACTTTCGATTGTCTTTACGCGAACTTCTACCGGTCCCGAGTAAGTTTCCTGGGACTAGTGGTAAGTATTCCCGCCTGTCACGCGGGTGACCCGGGTTCGATCCCCGGCAACGGCGCCAAAATTTGACGCGCCGTCGAAACGCGCGTCAAAAGTAATAAAATAGTTCCTGATAGGCTAGATGCACAAATTAATGTATATAGCGGCAAGTCAGGGTCGAACCACAGGGAAAATGAAGGACTAAATTTAATCTTGCCCTAAATGTATGATGAAGATGAAAATGCAGCAGACATAAAAGTAACACAAAAAGGGGGGGTTTTGGTTGGTCTAGACGAATCTAGCCAACGATGGCAGTTGATGTTGGGACAGATAATCAAGATGCAAATAACAAGTAATAAAGGGCAAACGAAATAATTAAATAAAAAGGGAACGAAAATGAAGTAAGAGAATATCAATAGAAATGGTAAAGACTAACAGGTGTAATAAAGACAATAACAAAGTAAGTAGAGATAGTAGATCAAATAAAAGGAGAAATCTTAGCAGGGGGTAGACGGCGGATTGCGTCGAGGTCTAGTCGGTCATCGGTGCAAGGATAGACTGCGTTCACGCCATAGACGTGCTATAGGAACCCTGTTTTCACGTGGATTCCCTACTTCTCTTCTTAAGAGAAGTCACTCCCAAGGTACGCTTATGGGAGTGGCCGTGACACTGTGCCCAAGGTACGCTTATGGGTCATACACACAGGCCCGTGAAGTGGAGAGAAGACACGTCTAGGGGTAGACACTGAGAAGTCTGCCCTAACCGGTTTCTTGCCCTAGCCAGATTGGACCAAACGACATGATGACTCTAGACCAGGTGCCTACTCTATTCCATGGCCTCACGTTAGTTATTACCATGGAAATGACAATATTCATGAGAAACATGCAAATAGGTGATCAAACTACCAACAAATCTCACACGAAATGACAATAAAATGGCAAGAAAGCGGATACAACAATGAACACATTTTAAGAACACTTTGACCTCCCAACTATCCTCTTGCAATCCTTAAAACACCCCTGCCAAGACTAAGAGATGGAGCCACTCATGCTGGAAATCATGCACAAGATAGATGGAGAAAGCAACATAAACAGAGAAGAGGTGCAGACGAAAACGAAAATATGGATTAAAAACTAATCGGAGCTTGGGGCTCCAATTTCTGGAAAAATAAAGGAAGAACAAATCCCAATGTTAGAGAGGTGGCTACAATGATTGGAAACCCTAAAAAGATGAAAAATATACTAAGGAGTAGCCCCCTTTTTTAACCTAAAGTTAAGGTTCTATATATAGCCTAATAACTCCACTAGAGGACAAAATGGTATAGAGGAATATTCTCTGATGAGCTGGATGATTTGCACATGGAATCCCGCTAGAATCTTTTTAGCATCTTCGGTCAAGCGTCATTCGGAAAGAAACACGCACGTGCTTCGTCTAGGCCTAGACGTAAGATCTCATCTAGGCCCCGACGGTAGGTCTCGACGACAAAATGCATCTAGGGCTCGACGATGAAAGATCAGCAAAAAAGCATCCAAATGGCGCGCTTTTCAGCAAGTTTCTCCCTTTAGCCCAAATCTACAAAGTGGTTGGAAAACAAGCCAAATTAGTAGTATCAAGTGTGAAATTAGACCTAAAAGAGAGGGAAAAACATGCATAAAAAGGCATCATATCAGACGCGTAATTTCTTTAATTGATAATTACGTGCTATTTTTCTCTTTTATGCCACCTCGTTCAGTTTCGTTCAATTTTTATCGTAAGGACACTTATTTTGCGTTCGAACGTTTTGACATTTCCGAGAGGGTAAATAAATACGTTAAACTGAACTTTCTATTTATTCGTTGTATGCCATTTATTTCGTCTTATTTTTCTGCACCTTGTAGTCCTTTAAGTTCGAATTCATTTTTATTTCAAGCGAGACCGTAACTCGAACCGAAAATATCCCGTTCGTGCCACAATTAATATGCATTAATGCATAAAATGACAGCCCTCATCTCAGCCGCTTGCTCAAACCTTATGACTTATTTTTAAGCCAAATCAACGGCTCACCCTTTTTCAAACCATCACCTTTATTTTTCATCATCATTTTTCTCCTTAACCGCAAGCATTCAATGCCAAAGCTAAAAGATTTGCACATACCCATCCTTTCCTTTCCCGTCAACAGAAGGTTCCATTTCTTCCCAGCCACAGAATGCAAGACCATCTCACCATTCTCACCACTTGCCGTTGAAACCCGGGCCGAAGCCGACGCGCACTTGTTTCACCACATATCACTCTCGGCTCTTGCCTATAAATAGCAAGCTGTTCACCACAATTCGCGGACGGGTTGTCACACCTACTCATCATCAACTTCAAACCAGAGCAAAGGAAAGCGTTTAAGGTAAGTGTTCGAAGCTTTCTCTCTCTAACCTCTCTCTTGATAATTTGCGTTTATGCATGTATGAACTGAATTGATGGCTTAAACTTGTCTTAAATGTTTGATTGTCAAGTTATATGGTCTGTTCTTGCTCCAATTTAAACATCTTTTGCTCGAACTAATTAATTACGAATTATTGACATTAATGCATATTATTTTGCCATGATGAAATTACCTACGGTTCATGGACGGTTTGAGCTAGTTCTTGATAGGTTTTGTTCGTATGATAGTCCTTCTACATCCCTGCACGGTAGGAGTCAGTTTTGTGTCGAATAGTTGTTTGTTATTGCCCACGGTTGCTTCGGTTTTCCGAAGAAGAACGCATGCTTTTTTCTTCTGTTTTGCTTGATGTTTGGCTACTGTTTCATATGGTTTTACTGCTGGTATGGTATGTGTTGGTTTGGGTCTGGTTGGGGTAGTATTGGAGGCGGTTTGGTAGCTTGAGTCGACGGCCATGGTGGCCGGCGACGTGAAGAAGAAGAACAGCCAAACATGGCTGTTCTTGCGTGAGGAAGAAGAAGGTGACGGGCTTCAGCCCGTCCCTTCTTTGTTTTAATATCTGATGGGCTCGGCTTGGCCAAGCCCATATGTCCATTTTATTTAATTTGTTCCAATTTCAAGCTTTCGTATGGTTTCGTCCATTTTATTTTAATTGCTCGTATGTTTTTGACATGCTTAATTTGATGAAATTAATTGCTACATGTGTGCTGTTTTATTTATCTTTATGCTATGTATGAGGTTATTTAATTTATACCATGTATTTTACCATGAATTTAAAATTACATGTTTTACATGATGTTTTATTTGCTATGTGTTTTGCCAATTTGAGGTAAAAATTGTGAAATGCCCACATGATATATTTATTTATTTTCATGACTGTTTGTATGAAATAAATGGTGTATGTGCTTTTATTATTTATTATCATTAAAGTTCGTACTAACAACCTCATTTTGTAGGTATAATTTTGGATCACCAATCAAAAAGTACGTTTTTACTTTCTGTTACTTAATTTGAATGTTTTCTATAAGAATTTTGCATGCATGATGTCCAAAAAATTAGAAAACCAAGTATGGGCCTAACCCGGCCCATTAAAATTAAAAACATCATTTTCACGCATTCGTATATGATAATTAATCGTCAATGATTTTAAATCGCATGTTTGGAACAATAATTAATTGCTAAACTTGTTGTAACAATTAATTGCTTATTTTCACTTGTTGTAATAGGTAATTACTCTTTATCAACTTGTTGTAATTAATTAGATATTTCAATTGTTGTAATAATTATGTAGATAATTATGTAGATAATTATTCCGACCTCCAAGTTGTAATAATTAGGTAAGTAGTTTTATTATGAATTATGGGTTGTAATCATTAGTTAAGTAGTTAAAAATCGTGTATGTTTGTTTATATCTATGTAATTATGTCAATTGTCATTTAACATCGGTTTCGAAGAGATGGATCGATCGGGGATAGTCCAAAAGGTAAGATTACCTTAAAACATTTCCTTGTATGATCACACAAAGGCCCAAAGCCTTAACCTTCTCCTAAGCATGATCACTTAGGAAGCAATAGAACCACCCTACGCGTATGCATGACATAGAACTGCTATCAAATAAAATTAATCTCACATGCTTACGTGTTTATATCACTCGCGTTTAAATGCCATGAAATAAAATGCTTTTCTTGTTAAGTGATATGCGTGATGGCTCCAAAGGCCATGCCAACCTACGTGCATTCATAAAAATGTACCTTGTTAGTTTCAACCATGATAGATCGCGTAGTAACTAAGTCATGCATGGCCCAGTGAAAAAGGTGAGCGTCCGCTCTAGCATCGAGACAAAATGGTAACCCCATCCCTCGAACCCAAACGGAAATAGCATGGCCCAAGTGCTAAGATGTATCGTCACCTTATAGGGCCAAATTACATGTTTAATTATTTTCAAAACACCTCGCATACCGGTAACCTTTTTAGGATGTGACTTGGGTGCCTAACACCTTCCCAAGTCCATAAAAACGACCTCGAACCATCGTTCTTTGGTTTAGACCATTGTGCCTTAGTTTGTTTATTTTTATGCCATCGATTAGGTTCCCTAAACCTTAGAAAATTAGGGTGGCGACTTCATTTTGCATGATGTTAAGATGAGTCCAACGCTCTTCTATCATTGTGGCCCGTCCCGAACCTTAAACTCGTTTTCAACGAAAAAGGGGGTGCGACAGTTTGGCGACTTCACTGGGGACTAGTAGGGTCGAAGCCGGTTTTATGGTGTTTGTTTTTTTATTTATTTGTTTTGAATAAATTGTTTTCATGTGTTGGCTTTAATAAGTTGTTCATATGCACCTCATGCATAAAATGCCTATCGCCGGCCATAACACCAAATAGGATTAGGACTGGTAGTAGTGAAGTCCTGGGGCCCACGCCTTGGTAAGCTTTCATGAACCCTAACTCGAATGTTGAACCCTTAAATGGATTGAGCGCACAGAATCCTTGTCATGATTCGGTCAACGCTCTCGTATCCGTTTATAGGGGACCCCTTTTAGGGTAACATTCGGGAACTTTTTCAGCCAGTTAGAAATAGTTGGAGTCACCCCAGCATATGCATCATGTTTTTGCATTTATCTCATATGTATGTATTACGGTTTTATTTGTATTTTCCTCACATGGTTTTTCCGCTAACACAATAAACTTTCTTTTCTTTTCTTGTAAAACAGCCCCACCTTACTTGTTCACTCAAATGGCGACACCAACGATGCTTTCGCTTAATGCTTAATGCTTTCGGGATTTCAAGCTACAACGATCAGTCAGAATAGGGTGACATGTTGGAATCTGATTTTATTCCCGATATTACAACCAAGATTGGGATGGAAGAAGTGGAGAGTCAAAAAGGGGAGATTGCGTCGATGGAATGAAATGAAAACACAGAGAAATTTAGACCAAATGACGATAAACGCGAAGATGACTGCTTCTTCTCGGTTTCAGCCGCACACTCTTTTGTTATGGCTGATATAGACACAATTGGCTAGGAATTCCCACTTGGACGAAACACAAAAAACGTTCATAACACATAAGAATCAACCCTTACCAAATTTCATAATTTTCGGAAAAGCATATCTCTCACGAAAAAATTCGAAGCGCAAGGACAGCTGCTACTCGACCCCAGCTGCGCGATCTTTTGTCTTGGCCAAAACGGAGATGATTGGCTCGGAGTTTCCACTCAGACAAAACATGAAAGATGTTTACAACATGTTGAAGTTTAACCCTGAAAAATTTCATGAAGTTCTGGGCGACCAATCTTTCACAAAAAAAAATTCAAAGCGCAAGGACAGTCGCTCCTTCTCGGTCCTAGCTGCGCGATCTTTTGTTTTGGTCAATATCAACGTAATTTACTCGGAATTTCCACTTGGACAAAACATGAAAGATGTTCCCAACATATTTAAGTTCACCCATGCCAAATTTCAGAAAGTTCTGAGCGGCCAATCTCTTGAAAACAATTCTAAACTCGAGGATAGCTACTCTACTCGGCCCAGCTGCGCGTTCTTTTGTTTTGGCTAATATCAATACGATGGAATCGGAACTTCCACTTGGAAAAAACACCAAATATGTTCATAACACATTGAAGATTTCCCACACAAAAAATGGGATTTTTCCGAGTAGCACACCGCCCGAAGATAATTTGGACGTAAGGATGACAGTTTTCTCGGTCTCAGCCGCGCGATCTTCTACCTGGGCCAATATGGATACGATGAATTCAGAATTTTAGCTCGGCCAAAACACAAAAGTTATCGATAACAGATTGAAGTATGCTCATGCCAAAAATCAGCTTTTTTGGGCGATGGATTTAGAGATTTTCCGAGCATGATAACATTAGCTACTCGCTTCATTTTGCTTCAAGGGTTTCCATTGGTAGCATCCAAGATCGCGTCGCGTCGTTGGAATGAATAAAAGCTTCCTTTATATCTTCACCAAAGTATCATCTTCTCGTCCATCCTCAAAGTATCAAGTGAAAGTGTGGCCGGAAGAGTGAATAAGCAGCGTGGAGGCCTCGGGATCGCATCACCGATACTAACCTTTTTATTGCCCTTGTTCCGTTTTTTCAGGTTAACGATAGCTCCTCGAAGAAAAAATACTCCCCCTAGGCTCCCCGTGACTAGACTTCAAGCGCGAAAAATGGCTGAACAAGCGAAGACATAAGAGAGATTGGCTGCTAGAATAGCGGAGTTAGAAGAGCAGGTCAGGGTTACTACAGAGAGGGCCGCTCAGGCCGAAAAAGAGCGTGATGAAGCCACCTCAGAGTTCCTACCTGGTTTTGATCCTACTCAGATGATGGGACCTTCTTCATCCACCATAGCTGGACCTTCGGTACCCCAGTCATTCTTAGGGCCCACGGGTCAATGGCAGTGGAATAGTCCGTTCGTCGGACCTATCACCACAAATCCTGTAGTCAACACAGGTGAAGAAGCTACTGCAGCTCTGCAACATTCCTTAGTCAACCTCACCTTAGACCCTGGTAAAACTCAGATTCATCAGGGATCCCAAGGCCTTCGCCCTCCTCAAGGCCACTATACTCAAGGCATGATCCTCGATCCTACGGGAGTTTGTCCTCCTTTCGTCAATCCGACGCAACCACCATTTACATCAGAACCCCTACTACCCCTTGGTCCTAGCATGGTTGTCATGGAAAGGCCAAACATGGATAGATTGAGCCTGTTAGAAGAAAGACTCAGAGTTATTGAAGGAACTGACCCCTTCGACCCTACGGGTCCCGCCGACATGTGCATGGTCCCAGGGATCGTAATGCCTCTGAAGTTCAAAATCCCAGAATTTGAGAAGTATACTGGAATTGAATGCCCCAAGACTCATCTCAAGATCTACTGTAACAAGATGTCTGAGATGATACATAATGAGCCTCTTCTGATCCATCTGTTCAGAGAGAGTTTGGCCAAGCATGCTTTGACTTGGTACATGGGTTTAGACCGAGCTAGGATCAAGACTTGGAGAGATTTATCTGACGCTTTCTTTAAACGATATAAGTTCAACTTGGAAGTAGCACCGGACCGTTCTGATCTGCAGGATCTAGAGAAGAGGGCCGACGAATCTGTGAAAACTTATGCTCAAAGATGGAGAGAACTAGCGGCCAGAATTTCCCCTCCGCTAAGTGACAAAGAGCTCTTGTCAATTTTCGTGAACACTTTTAAGGCTCCCTACTACACCTTCCTCATCTCCAACCCATCCAGTAGCTTCTCTGACATGGTCCTAGTAGCCGAAGGAGTTGAGCAAGGAATTAAGTCCGGAAGGATCGTCGTTTCCACGCCAGAGATAACACCTCCGAGAGCACCCCATTTTAAGGAAGATGTTAGCTTGGGCTCACACCAACCTGGTCACAAACAACCTTTCGCACCACCAGGCAACCCACCAAATAAACCAAGTGATCAAAATGAACGCAGTGACCATAGGGACCAAGGGCCGCAACCATTCTTTCCCGTCCCTGCAAGGGAGGTTTACGAGCATCTCTTAGCGGCTAGGCAAATTACGCCCATCCCCACTCCACCAGCACAACCTCCTTACCCGAAGTGGTACGATCCTAGTGTTACATGCGAGCACCATACAGGAGCTCAGGGACACACTCTAGAAGACTGTTTGGCATTTAAAGGAAAGGTTAGGCAATTGATCAAATGCGGACGGTTTGCTTTTGAAGAGCTAGCCAAAGGATCTAGCACGACCGCCGACTCTACTCCTACCGGCTCTTGAAATGATCATCCTCCCACAAGGGACCCGTCCTGCTTACTCATCTAGTGGCGATGCCTACAATACTTTTGTATATAGTCGAGCCTTTGACTATAAACAAGGGTGCTTCGTGGGAGGCAACCCACGTGTTCTTTTCAATATTTCTGTTTCTTCATTAAATTCAACATCATAGAATATCTTTTTCCTGTGAGTTTACTATTTAAATTCCCTCTTGATTTCAAGTGCAACGAGACTTGTAAACTTGGGGGCAAGCAAGTGAAGTTACGACCAGAAGATGTCGAAAAATGTCAAAACTCATTTTTCAAGGAAGTGCAACGAAGACTTGTAAACTTGGGGGCAAGCAAGTGAAGTTACGACCAGAAGATGTCGAAAAATGTCAAAACTCATTTTTCAAGGAAGTGCAACGAAGACTTGTAAACTTGGGGGCAAGCGGACGAAGTGACGACCAAAAGAAGGTGTCAAAAAATATCCGAGCTCATTTTTCAGGGGAGTTGTCCTTTACATTTATAATTTCCCCTTTCGCAATTTACGTTTCTGTAATTTATATTGTCTCAATTTACATTTCTGTAAATGTACATTTCAGGTGCAACGAGACTTGTAAACTTGGGGGCAAGCAGGGGAAGTGACGACCAAAAGAAGGTGTCAAAAAAATGTCCAAGCTCATTTTTCAGGGAAGTTATCCTTTTACATTTTTGCAATTTCCGTTTCCGCAATTTACGTTTCCGTAATTTATGTTTTCGTAATTTACATTTCCGCAATTCATATTGTTCGTAATTATAGAAATTTCTACGATTGGCATTGTTACAAATATGCGCGTGTAACGCATAGGTTTCTCAAAAAAATAATTCTCTTAGTACATGTACTACTTGGGATAAAAAGAAGGAAAACAAAACATCCCACATTTTTTGAACGTTTTAAGTCAACGCATTCATCATTTTGCGTTCATTGGAAATTATATAAGCATACATGATCTTGTCTGTTAGCTCTTATATCCATGACATGTTTAGATGTAAGCAGTCACAAAATATATCCCTGTGAGTACTTTGGGCCTTCACGCCTTATTTCTTTCCTGAGTGTAAATGCTAAACTAGTTGCTAGTTAGATTTGCATAATATCCAGGGTACATGAACAATCAGACATGGGATAACGGTAAGATGACATTGGACTTTGCTTTTGCTCTTCTTCCACATTTTCATTTTGAACCTTTTTCCCTCAAACACATATCTTGTACACCATGTACAAACTCTACCAAACACCCAAAATTCTTTCAACCAAGTGAGTTAGTGCTCGACTAGGATCGCTAAGTTGGAGTTACACATCAAGCAAGGGAATGACAAGGAAGCCCTTGGAGGATGGCTGACAAAACAGCGTCAGAAGAAGGCCAAAATAAACCAAGACTTGGAGGCTTCTGCCAAAGACCGAGAGAATGATAGACCAAACAAGAGATTGTACTTGCTTTGTTTGCAAAACACCAAAAAAAAAAAAAAAAAAAAAGGAAAGGAAAGAGAACAAAAAGAAAAAAAAAAGAGATCAAAAGAATCAAAATAAAAAAGAGAGTGTTCAAGGAACACAAAACAACAGAAGAAGCAAGCATATACCAAAAGAATCTATCAAACATCAACAGCAAAATGATCTCAAAAGGAAAGAAGATCATTCCTTGCAAATATCACAGAACTTGGGCACAGTGCCCTCAAAACAATCAAAAAAGAAACATCTCCAGCAAAGATTCAAGGATTTGTGCACTTTGCTCTCACCACGATCAAATCGTCGAGCATCGTTCACCACAATTTGACTTCATCACAATCAGTCGTCGAGCACGAACCTTTTGCAAAAAGAGACTACAAACACAACACCTCTCTCTTCTTCTACAAATTCCTTTTTTTTTCTCTCTCCCTCGCAAAGTCCTTTTGATTATTAGCAGGCCCATGCATGTGCATTTTCATTTGAAGTCTATTCACTCGGATTGACATTGAAAATTTAATTTCTGTGCTACGTTTATTGCATTTTTTGGAGTGCAAACACATAGCCCTGTTTTCTGAGCGTGAGCGCAAACACTAATTATCTAGTGAGGATTGCTTATGTTTACAGTCATGGGAAAGTCTTGTTCTTGAGGTTGTTATTTCCTGAACAAGACGTAGACGTTATCTAGACTTGTATCAATCATGTTTGTATAAATGAAAATTGAACGCATCTTTTCAAAAATGTATACTTGAGTTTATTTCCTCTTAAACAAAGAGGTCATTTTCATTACAAAACAAAAACTTGGGGGCAAGCCATGAGTTGAATATAAGAATATTTGATGTTTCTCACATTATCATTTGCTCTCTTTGTTTCCCTCTGTTGCTGCTTCGTGTTTGTTTCCTTCCTATTTGCAGGACACAGATGCACTTCATTGGAATCATTGTAAAACCCTCATCATGGATTTTCATCAAAATCCAATCAAACATCCTACCAGATCAACTTTCCTCATTATCAGAGAAGATTATCAACAACCGATTTCACTATCAGAGATCATCAACGATTTCACTATCAGAGAAGATCATCTCCTCATTATCAGAGAAGATCATCAACGTCCTCATTATCAGAGACAACCGATTTGATTATCAGACATCATCAACGTCCTCAATATCAGAGACATCTCCTCAATATCAGAGAAGATCAACTTTCCTCATTATCAGAGAAGATCAGACAACCATCCTCACTATCAGAGACGACCGATTTCACTATCAGAGATCATCCATCTCCTCACTATCAGAGAAGACCAATTCCTCATTATCAGAGAAGATCATCAACGTCCTCATTATCAGAGACAACCGATTTCGCTATCAGAGATTATCCATCTCCTCAATATCAGAGAAGATCATCAACGTCCTCATTATCAGAGAAGACCATCTCCTCACTATCAGAGAAGATCGTCACCATCCTCACTATCAGAGACAACCGATTTCACTATCAGAGAAGATCATCAACAACCGATTTCGCTATCAGAGATCATTCATCTCCTCAATATCAGAGAAGACCATCTCCTCACTATCAGAGAAGATCATCAATGACCTCATTATCAGAGACATCTCCTCACTATCAGAGAAGACCAACTCCTCATTATCAGAGAAGATCATCAGACAACCATCCTCATTATCAGAGACAACCGATTTCATTATCAGAGATCATCAACTTCCTCAATATCAGAGACAACCATCCTCATTATTCGAGAAAACCATCTTCCTCACTATCAGAGACATTTCCCTCAAAGGTACGTTACTATCAACCAACATCAGACCGAAGGTACGTTCTAATTTTCATTTACCATTCTGCAATTTACTTTTTTCCTCACTATCAGAGAAGTTGTCATTTACATTTCTGCATTTCTGCATTCTCCCTCAATATCAGAGTAGTCTGCATTTATTTTCCCGCAATTGGCATTGTTTCTGAAATTCTCAACTACATTCTACTTTTCTGCATATCTAAAATACTCCTCCTTGAGCGACTACTTTCCTATCTTACATTCCTGTCTATCTAAAATACTCCTCCTTGAGCGACTACTTTCCTCCATACTATATCTAAAATACTCCTCCTTGAGCGACTACTTTCCTGCATACTATATCTAAAATACTCCTCCTTGAGCGACTACTTTTCCGCATATTATATCTAAACTACTCCTCCTTGAGCGACTACTTTTCTGCATAATTATTACTCGTCCCTGAGCGACTATACCTTTCAATCCATGCATAATCCCACACTTCAACTAGTTAGGATGTAATCAAAACATGGTAAAGACTTGGGGCAACCGTCTTTACTGCTTATCAAAAATTTCAGTTACACTGTATTTTTGATCAGACAGTAAAGAGGGGGCAACTGTTGCTACCTAAATTTTGACTTTTCGTCAACACATTTTCGTATTTTTATGTTTACCGCATTTAATAGCTCGTCTAGGTCAAATTTCTATCGATTCTTGGTCCTAGGCTAGTTTTTTTAATATTCCGTGTCATTTCGTGCCTTCTCTTTTTTTTTGTACTTTCGACTGTCTTTACGCGAACTTCTACAGGTCCCGAGTAAGTTTCCCGGGACCGTGGGTCGGACGCGTAATTTCTTTAATTGATAATTACGTGCTATTTTTCTCTTTTATGCCACCTCGTTCAGTTTCGTTCAATTTTTATCGTAAGGACATTTATTTTGCGTTCGAACATTTTGACATTTCCGAGAGGGTAAATAAATACGTTAAACCGAACTTTCTATTTATTCGTTGTATGCCATTTATTTCGTCTTATTTTTCTGCACCTTGTAGTCCTTTCAGTTCGAATTCATTTTTATTTCAAGCGAGACCGTAACTCGAACCGAAAATATCCCGTTCGTGCCACAATTAATATGCATTAATGCATAAAATGACAGCCCTCATCTCAGCCGCTTGCTCAAACCTTATGACTTATTTTTAAGCCAAATCAACGGCTCACCCTTTTTCAAACCATCACCTTTATTTTTCCTCATCATTTTTCTCCTAAACCGCAAGCATTCAATGCCAAAGCTAAAAGATTTGCACATACCCATCCTTTCCTTTCCCGTCAACAGAAGGTTCCATTTCTTCCCAGCCACAGAATGCAAGACCAGCTCACCATTCTCACCACTTGCCGTTGAAACCCGGGCCGAAGCCGACGCGCACTTGTTTCACCACATATCACTCTCGGCTCTTGCCTATAAATAGCAAGCTGTTCACAACAATTCGCGGACGGGTTGTCACACCTACTCATCATCAACTTCAAACCAGAGCAAAGGAAAGCGTTTAAGGTAAGTGTTCGAAGCTTTCTCTCTCTAACCTCTCTCTTGATAATTTGCGTTTATGCATGTATGAACTGAATTGATGGCTTAAACTTGTCTTAAATGTTTGATTGTCAAGTTATATGGTCTGTTCTTGCTCCAATTTAAACATCTTTTGCTCGAATTAATTAATTATGAATTATTGACATTAATGCATATTATTTTGCCATGATGAAATTACCTACGGTTCATGGACGGTTTGAGCTAGTTCTTGATAGGTTTTGTTCGTATGATAGTCCTTCTACATCCCTGCATGGTAGGATTCAGTTTTGTGTCGAATAGTTGTTTGTTATTGCCCACGGTTGCTTCGGTTTTCCGAAGAAGAACGCATGCTTTTTTCTTCTGTTTTGCTTGATGTTTGGCTACTATTTTCGTATGGTTTTACTGCTGGTATGGTATGTGTTGGTTTGGGTCTGGTTGGGGTAGTATTGGAGGCGGTTTGGTAGCTTGAGTCGCCGGTCATGGTGGCCGGCGACGTGAAGAAGAAGAACAGCCAAACATGGCTGTTCTTGCGTGAGGAAGAAGAAGGTGACGGGCTTCAGCCCGTCCCTTCTTTGTTTTAATATCTGATGGGCTCGGCTTGGCCAAGCCCATATGTCCATTTTATTTAATTTGTTCCAATTTCAAGCTTTCGTATGGTTTCGTCCATTTTATTTTAATTGCTCGTATGTTTTTGACATGCTTAATTTGATGAAATTAATTGCTACATGTGTGCTGTTTTATTTATCTTTATGCTATGTATGAGGTTATTTAATTTATACCATGTATTTTACCATGAATTTAAAATTACATGTTTTACATGATGTTTTATTTGCTGTGTTTTGCCAATTTGAGGTAAAAATTGTGAAATGCCCACATGATATATTTATTTATTTTCATGACTGTTTGTATGAAATAAATGGTGTATGTGCTTTTATTATTTATTATCATTAAAGTTCGTACTAACAACCTCATTTTGTAGGTATAATTTTGGATCACCAATCAAAAAGTACGTTTTTACTTTCTGTTACTTAATTTGAATGTTTTCTATAAGAATTTTGCATGCATGATGTCCAAAAAATTAGAAAACCAAGTATGGGCCTAACCCGGCCCATTAAAATTAAAAACATCATTTTCACGCATTCGTATATGATAATTAATCGTCAATGATTTTAAATCGCATGTTTGGAACAATAATTAATTGCTAAACTTGTTGTAACAATTAATTGCTTATTTTCACTTGTTGTAATAGGTAATTACTCTTTATCAACTTGTTGTAATTAATTAGATATTTCAATTGTTGTAATAATTATGTAGATAATTATGTAGATAATTATTCCAACCTCCAAGTTGTAATAATTAGGTAAGTAGTTTTATTATGAATTATGGGTTGTAATCATTAGTTAAGTAGTTAAAAATCGTGTATGTTTGTTTATATCTATGTAATTATGTCAATTGTCATTTAACATCGGTTTCGAAGAGATGGATCGATCGGGGATCGTCCAAAAGGTAAGATTACCTTAAAACATTTCCTTGTATGATCACACAAAGGCCTAAAGCCTTAACCTTCTCCTAAGCATGATCACTTAGGAAGCAATAGAACCACCCTACGCGTATGCATGACATAGAACTGCTATCAAATAAAATCAATCTCACATGCTTACGTGTTTATATCACTCGCGTTTAAATGCCATGAAATAAAATGCTTTTCTTGTTAAGTGATATGCGTGATGGCTCCAAAGGCCATGCCAACCTACGTGCATTCATAAAAATGTACCTTGTTAGTTTCAACCATGATAGATCGCGTAGTAACTAAGTCATGCATGGCCCAGTGAAAAAGGTGAGCGTCCGCTCTAGCATCGAGACAAAATGGTAACCCCATCCCTCGAACCCAAACGGAAATAGCATGGCCCAAGTGCTAAGATGTATCGTCACCTTATAGGGCCAAATTACATGTTTAATTATTTTCAAAACACCTCGCATACCGGTAACCTTTTTAGGATGTGACTTGGGTGCCTAACACCTTCCCAAGTCCATAAAAACGACCTCGAACCATCGTTCTTTGGTTTAGACCATTGTGCCTTAGTTTGTTTATTTTTATGCCATCGATTAGGTTCCCTAAACCTTAGAAAATTAGGGTGGCGACTTCATTTTGCATGATGTTAAGACGAGTCCAACGCTCGTCTATCATTGTGGCCCGTCCCGAACCTTAAACTCATTTTCAACGAAAAAGGGGGTGCGACAGCGTTCCGGTTCTGGTCCGAAACTTGCTGTGGATAAAAGTGTTGTGGGAAAAATACTTTTGCGCAAAGCAGTGTGCTGTTTGGTAAACATTTCTTAAAAGTGCTGTGGGAAACGAGAAGTTGTTTTTGATGTTTGGTAAACACTGCTTTTAGAACTATAGTTTGAGTGTAAAATGACTATAAAGGGCATCAGTCATTTTTTGTGTTATTTTTTACATTAAATGATATAATTGGTATTTCTATTTTAGATTTATCAAAATGTACAATATTTTTGAAATATGTAATGACACATAATAAATAAAAAACTTGGTAAATAATCACATTTTTTTAGTGAATTTGTTACATTTTTTTGTGATAAATCGTCAATTTATAAATATTTTAATTAACAAAAAAATTAATGGTAACCTAAAGAAAATGTAAAGAATTGTTTATTAAATAATATATATATATATATATATATATATATATATATATATATATATATATATATATATATATTTATGTAAAACCTTAATTTTTCTTGGTTAGGTAGGAAACCATATAGGCATATATTCATCTCTTTTCTAGGAAGAAGGACAAGTATAGTTTTGTAGTATTGATTTCTCCCTTTGTAAGCGATGCTTGATTATATCATTACAACTTCATAATTGCCTGGAAGGCCTCAAGGCCATATTAAACGTTTAAGCAAATGAAAAAAGTAGCGAACAAAAAATCTGAGCTCTGAAATACACCAGTCTGTTGCCGAAAAGGAAAATCCAAAATCTAACTTTGGTGACCAGTTGAAGTTACAGTGTCTGGATGCTTTACAGCGCACATCAGACAGGATCAAGAGAGAGCGAGAGATGCTTGATCACAGTTGTGAGATCCGCTATCCAAAATATGTCACGAAGAGGCAACAACTGCATACAGGGGTGGGATAAAATAAGTTTGAGACAGGTCAGATCAATAATAGGGAACGGAAAATGTAATGACCTCCGTTTTGCTTCATGTTGAGTTTTCGATGAGGACTCTTACCAGAAGGAGAGCTTCGAGTGTGGAAAAATTGATGGTTAAACAGGAACAACATGTCAGCAAGTGGTGTTATGAATGCCTATTCTTTCTTGGAAGAAAAATGTTTCTCTTCAAGCTCTAATAATGCATGATCTAACCTCTGTCTGTCTTGGTCTGTTCTGTCCAATTCAGGGAGAAGGTTTCTGTTTGCAGGAGTCTTGGAATGAATGTAAGGCTTGAGAGAGTAGAATTCAGATCACCTAAATTCACCACTGCAATTAACCAATAACTGTAATGGTCCTTAACTGAGAGTAAGCCTGCACATATCAACAGTAGAAAAGGAAATCCTAATTTTAGCCATCTTTCTTTTCCATGAATAATGACCAACACTAAGCACACCTCAGCGGAGTTCTGTCAACTTTCTTTCCAAATATTGCAAAATTTTGGAAATAGAAATGAATGCCATGAAATCAATATGAAAATTACTAAACTAAACATATATGCTCTTATCTTAATCTCATAATAATCAGCATATTATGGTCTAAAAAGAAGAAACACTTAGCAATGTAACATCAACATGGCATTTATGAAACATTACTTTTCTGGATCCATTTAAAAAAAGTTGGTAGTTGAGGATCTAATTTAGATGATTAAAAGCAGGAAGAACTAATTTCGTGATTAATGAAAAGGTCATGAAGCTCATGACGAGCATCCAAGCTGGCAACAACCAACCCAGAAAAGAGAACAAACGCAGCACAGCTGCTGCCCAGCAACAAACACGACACGCTAACACCCAAACTGGCACTCAACCAGCCCAGAAAAAGAAACAAACGCAGCACAACTGCTGCACACCAGCAACCACAACTCGCTAGCAACCAAACTGGCACTCAGCCAGCCCAGAAAAAGAAACAAACGCAGCAGTTGAGATTCTCTAAGATGCTAGGTTTAATATAAAGTTCTTAAAATTCTCTACGTACTAATTATCCTACATTTTCAATCTAAAAACCTAAACGTCAATAATATACCTAATCAATTAACTTACTTGAGATTGATTTTAAGGAAAATTAGTGGTGCGACATCAGCAATTTGAGTCAATTTTAAATCCAAATTTCACGATGCAATGATGTTGAAGACATTCATTACAGCCTGACTGGGCATTCTTGCCAATTTTATTAAGGCAGTTTGCGCCAGAAATATCACTCCTCTGTCTACCATTTGTCAATGGCTAAGTTTGAACAAAGAAACCACCTGTATTGGCCATTACACCAATTATGATCATTGCTCCATATAGCACCCTCACGAAAAAAAATCATGTATGAGAACAATGTCCCCATCTGACAACTTCTACCTCTTGATCTTCAAGAGCAAACAAAGTTTCCTCCAACTCCTTTTAATCTTCATATTTCCCTAACGACCCATAAGAAATTCTAGTACCATTTCTGCAATTTAGGTATTATCGTACTTCACTAAAATTCAGATTGTTATAGTCCTAACAAATACCAAAAATTGTCTAGATCTATATACATTGCGGAAAATTACCATGCATGAACTTTATAGATCTGCAAACGTTTGATGGTAAAATTACGATATTTAACATGTCAGAACTCACCTAAAAGGAGTCCTGCGCTTGAGGACGAAGAGAGAGGAGGATGACGCCGCTGGTGGTGGAGGACGGCGGTGCGTTTGAGGACGAAGAGAGAGGATGAGGACGCCGCTGGTGGTGGAGGACGGCGGTGCGCTTGAGGACGCCGCTGGTGGTGTGAGGGTGAGGGTTCTGCTAAAAGTTAGGACGCGGCTGGTGGTGTGGGTGTGAGGATTGAAAGCAGAGGAGAGATGAGGTTGACCTAGGTTTCGTCCGGAGAAGAGGAGAGCGATGTGAGTGAGGAGAGGCGATGTGAGTGAGGGATTTGTTGGAGAGTTAAAGGGTATTTATACCTGGCAATTTGGTAAATATGAAAAAAAGAGCCTGAGTTTTTTGTCCACTTTAGTTAAATGACAGCTTCCCGTGCTACTATTCAACCCAAGGTTTGGCCACTGCTCTAATTTTGAGCAGTGGCAAAAGCAAGGAAAAACAAAAGGACACAACTTCCCGTCAACACCAGCTTTCTAAGAAGCTTGGTTTTGAAGGTGTTTACCAAACACCTTCCTTAGCTTCTTGGTTCAAAAAAGCTGGGTTGGCCACCCAAACCTTAATGCCAAACAGGCACTAAGTATGGTAGGAAGAGGTAGCGCAGCGGCAATGGCAGGAAGAGGAAGTTAAAACCGTAAAAATTGGAAAAGTCACACGGGGCAGTATGGTAAATTCACTCACATGGCAAACTTGTAATTAAGGAATGATGTGGCACTGCCACGTCATTCCTCTTGTCTATTCCTCTTGTTATTTCCTATCATTTAGCATTATTCTTAAATTTCCAGTCATGAAAGTAAGGAAAAGAAGGGGACCCACTACGAACAAGACTAGAGCAATCAGATGAGGAAGAAAGGTGGGGTTTTGGAGAGAGGACGGAGGATTCCATGCCAGGGAAGATCTCATGAGAGTGGTGGAGAGAGCCTTGTGGGGCGCCGCGACTTGTGGAGTCGGGGAGTAGGAAGAAGTTGTTGTTGCCTTTCCATTGGAGAGTGAAAGCTAAGATGGCTAGTGAGAGGGAGGAGAGTGAGGAGGAGGATTAACTTTGAAGAAAATGAGTGGGAGGAGGAAGGGACGGCGGAGGAAGGGCGGAGTGGGGCGTGGAGGTCGTGATTGGGCATTAAGGATTTACCGATTTGGGATTTAATTGAAAGGATTTGGGTGTGGGTTGGTTCATAAGATTTGGGCTGGGCTTTGGGTTGGGCATATTTTTTTATTGGGCCGGGGGGACAGTAGCCCATTCTGGCCATGGACTGGATCCGTCCTTGCTCCCTAGCATCGGGGGTACTATACAAACCTTCACCGAAAGGAAACTGTTAACTCTTCATTTATTTATATCTCTCGATTTTTTTGTCAATTGAAACTATTCCCACTATCAAAGTAATGTTTTGAATGAACGGTTATAATAACTCGTTAGCTAAGTTGCTACTCTTACCTCGTCAATTCTATAATATCGAACCTATTAATTTGACCCTATTAATGAATAATGATCATATATTCGATTATAATAATAATTAAGTATTTGATAAAAAAATAAAAATAAAAATAATTAAGTACTATTAATATGATGAATGCAGCTGTTGAAGAAAGGGAAATGGGGTGGAGTCCACCACACGCAAAACATCTCTCATACATTTTTTTAGAACAAATAGTTTATCATACATGAACAAATAAAAAATTCTTTTAGTTTATTTTATTATATTTTGGGAGATTTGAGTTGATAAATTCATTTATGTTATTTTTTTAAAAATCTTCTTGAAAATGATACAGAAACTTTCAATTTTTTTTTAGGAAAAAAATCTTACATTCTATTTTTCTCTAAGTAAAATCACATTATATATATATTTAAAAATAAAAAATAAATATCATACGTGAAAAAAATGAATTATTTTGTTGCGATTTATATTTCCGATTCAAATTATATTAATCTATAGAACGAACCTAGTTGAAGTCATAACCTATAGTTTATTGTGTTGTTTTTGGAGTAGCTAAACGAAAATAGGGAAAGAAACAATAATTGTGGTAACGTGACAACCTGACAAATGACAATGCCCTTATATATGGAGTAATAATGTAGTAGACAGTTGGTAAGCTTAAGAGTTTAAATGACTTATTATAATATTAATATTTACACAGTTGATAAGATCGAGATATTAAAATGGTAGTAGCAGTATTTGTCTAGGGAAATTCATAACATTAAAGACGGACGGCGACTTTAAAAAGTCGTTGATACTCTTTCCCAATTTTTTATAACTGTTAATTTAATTAAAATTTTAAATATCAAAATAATTATTATTTTTAATTAAAAGTATTAAAAAAATAGAAAATATTATTAGACGATATTTATTAAAAAAAATGAAAAATATAATTAGATTATATTTATTGAAAAATATAAAAGAGAGTAAAGTGATTAACTAACCTCATGGAAATTTTAAAATGAATAACTAAAAAACATTAATTATTCTTTTTTTTTAAGTAAACAAAATACTCCCAATCCACTTTTCTTTATTCTTAAATAATTGTAATTTTTATTATTTTTAATACGTTTACTAGAATTATTGGAAGTAATACGCTAGCATATATATCAAAAATAAGATTTATTTTTTTTAAATTTTCGTAAAAATGGCTTGAGTCTTTTTTATTTTAGGACATGAGTATTCTTTTAAGTTTTAACCCAAATTGGACCCAAAAAAACCGGGAAGGAGTATGAGGTTGGCATGACAATCAGATCCATTATATATATTAGTACATTATTTTCATTTATTTTTCTAAACAAAGATGGTTGACTGAGAGCTAATTATTGTCAATATAATCAATCAACCTTTTGCTCGATTTCTGAATCCTTAATTATTACTGAAAAGCAAAAGAGATGAGTGAGCTTTGTTTTGCTGCTTCTGCTAATTAAGCATTCTTAATTCTGTTCCTGTCTGTCCGTCTGCAATTGTTATTTGACGGTCTCGTCTCTCCTAAATTAAAATTGTTTCTTGGTTGTTACTGTTATTACCATAATTTCTTTTCTCATTCCCAATTTCTATCTCTATTTCTTTTTCTCTTTGTATTGTTCACTCGCCTTTCCAGTTTAGTTTCCAAAAAAGAAGAAAAAGAGATGGTTCTATGCTCGATTATTGATGTTGTTAAGGAAATGGCAGACAAATGCGTTGACCCCATTGTTGGGTATGTTACAAAAGAGGTTGGTTATCTGATCAACTACAAGGCTAACATTGAGAATCTGAGACACGAAGTTGAGAATCTGAATGATGCAACAAAATCTTTGAAGGATCGAATCGAAGATGCTCGAAACAGATCAGGGGCAACACAAGTGGATGCTGTTGCTCAGAGGTGGTTGGAAAGGATGACCGCTCTCAACGAGGAAGCATCCCGAATCATCCGGGACGAAGAGCGAGAAACCGAGAGGTGTCTCATGGGTTTTCGCCCCAATCTCTGGGCCTGCTACCTGGCAAGCAAATCGGCCAGGAAAGTGATGGACGATGCTGAGGAGCTGAAGAAAGATGGAGCCAAAACCGATATGGTTGCCCACATTGATTACTCCCATTGCTTGGGAGTCGCGACCAATCCTGATTTTGCCGAACTAGAATCAAGAAAAAAAGTATCAGATCAGATTGTGAAGCACCTGAAAGATCCTGACGTGAAGATAGTAGGGATGTACGGGATGGGTGGTGCGGGGAAGACCACTCTTGCGGAAAAGATTGGCGTGCAGCTCTATGAAGACGGGACGTTCAAATACGTGGTGCTGTCAGTTGTATCCAATCAACAAAAACAAGATCCGATTTACGTTATTCAGAAACAGATCGCTGATCTGCTCAAGATCAAATTGCAAGAGACAGACGGCCTCAAGGCTCGAGCGAAACAGCTGCGCGAGCAACTGGTGCGAAAAGACAAATTGCTAATCATTCTGGATGATATTTGGCACCGATTGGAGCTGAGGGATGTGGGAATTCCAGTCGATAGCAGCTCTCCTCAGGAATTAAAAGTTTTGATCACGTCCAGACACTTAAAAGTGATGAACGACATGAATTCGAAACACAACGTCCCTCTCGACATCTTAACCACTGATGACGCCTGGAAATTGTTCGACAGAATGGCGGATGGTGTTGCTCAAGAAGATTCTGTCCTCCGTTCTACTGCTAAGGATGTGGTCAAGCAATGTGGAGGTATCTATCGTAACTCCCTTTCTATCTTTGCTTTTGCATTATTTAGAAAAAAAAATGCTAAAATTCAACTTCAATTTGCTTTCAACTACTCCATCCGTCTTGGAAAAAAAAAGGAACTTTTTGATCATTTTTCTTGTCCTTAAAAAAAAATTATTTTTATCATTTCTAATATACTGATAATTAAAATTAATATTGATTGAGCAGATATTATATATATTATAAGAATTCATATTCTCGTTAACGTTGTCCAACCCCAACATCAATCAATTGTTCTTGAGCTTTAACTTTAAAAGACATCTAGTTTAAATGTATATTGATTAAAATAATTTTGTTTTTATTACACCCAAGTGAAGTCTAGCACATGAAGTTAGTCATTGCATTATGAGGCGGATCATAAGTTCAATTTTTAATATTGTAAAAAAAGTCACATCAAAATACACAAATCATAGCTCAACTCGTAAATGCATTCCTCATTTCGTAACAAAAAGGGAAAAAAAATCACATTGAATTAGTAAAATAATGCAAAAATTAAACTGGTGTATGCATAAATTTATTTTGATAAAAATATTTACAAAAAATGTTAATACATTTTTTTTTTTTTGGATTAATGTATGCTTTAGGCATTCCTGTTCTGCTTGTGACAATTGCAAGAGCATTGAGAGATAAAGGTTTGGAGACTTGGAAGGAAGCCTTGCTCCAGCTGGAAAGGTTTGACGGGGACGAGTTTGTCGAAGAAGGATACAAGAGGTTGGAGGTGAGTTATAAGTTTTTGCCAAACGATGAGATCAAGTCATTGTTCTTACTTTGCGCACAATTGGTTCATCACTCAATTCCAATCCAAGACTTGTTGAGATATACAATGGGGCTGGGTTTTTTTAAACGGCGCAAGAAATTAAAAGAGGTAAGTCCCAGGCTACACACGCACCTCGATGCCCTCAAAGGCTATTGCTTGTTGCAAGATGGCAAGACGGAGGGAACAGTGAGAATGCATGATGTTGTCTACAAATTTGCTGTCTTTGTTGCGTCCAGAGACCATCATATGTTCATTGTCGCAAATAAATTTGAAGAATGGCCTCTTAAAGGTCAACTTGAGCAGCTCACTGCAATCTCCTTGCCCTATTGTCATCTCCCTCTTCTTGATGATCATCAAATTCCTGCTGTACTGTTTGATACCCCAAACCTTGAGTCGTTTCTAATCTATCAAGAAGAATTTGATGATCATCAAGAAATGGATCAGCTCGAACTAAGAATCCCTGACAACTTTTTTAAACAAATGACGAGACTCAAACTTTTGGTTTCAAGGAGAATGTGTCTTTCACGGCTGCCTACGTCACTTAAGGATCTCGTAGAGCTTCAAACATTGTGTCTTGATTACTGTAAGTTGGATGATATAGCTATGATTGGAGAGTTGCTAATGTTACAAGTTCTCAGCCTCAAGGGTTCCAACGTTGCTCATCTCCCTACGGAAATAGGGAACTTGGCTAGGTTGAAAGTTCTTGATTTAAGTGAATGCCACCATCTGGAGGTGATTGCGCGGGGTGTATTGTCCAAGTTGACCTTATTGGAGGACTTGCGTATTGAAAACAACAATAATAATAATGTATGGGAGCAAGAAGGTTGCAGCAGCAATGGGACGGAGACAGCTAGCCTTGAGGAACTTCGGAAGCTGCAGAACTTGAGCAGCCTACATATTAATATTGATGATGGAAAGATGTATCCCAAAGACTTGATATTTGTAAATTTAGAGACATTCCGAATAGGAATTAAATGTCGTGCGCCTCATACTTTTAGATCTTCAAAAAGCTTAGGACTTGATCTTGGCAATGCAAGGGTTTATCAGTTGGACCAAGGAATTAAAGTGTTGATGGCAAGCGCTGAGAGTCTTTCCTTGGAAAATATGAAGGGGTTTACAATCCTCTGTGAACTGATCAATTTGGAATCCTTTCCTCACTTGAAGCATCTCATTGTTGCTGGTATAGCTGAAATTCCATACATTGCACAACAGAGTTCTGATGTTGTTTTCCCAAGGTTGGAGTCTTTGGTCCTTAATCATTTGGAAAAGTTGGAGAGGATATGTGTTGCTCAGCCTTTTAAAAACTTGAGCATACTAAGGGTTGATAGTTGTGATCGGTTGAAGGATCTCTTCTCATCTCACTTGGAAAGAGGCTTCATGTGCTTAACAGAACTTAGCGTTATCAGCTGTAATGACATGCAAACCATTGTTTCTAGAGAGTGTGAAAATAGATCAGTTGACGACCAAGACCAAGATGACAAAGATGAGGAGATCAACATTGAATTCACTCAACTTCGAGCACTGACACTAAATGACCTACCTAGTTTGACAAGTTTCTACTCCAATCTTGAGCCAACAGTAGAGAAGAATTATGAGCGTACAACTCCCGCTTTCCTCCTCAATAAAAAGGTACTCTACTTTTTATGATTCTAGTAGCTGAAAATCAGAGTTGAAAAATATTCGGAACTCTTATAATGACCTGTGGTATGGTTTTTTTTTTTTATACTTGGCATGTATCATTTTTTATTAAATGACATGCCACATCAACATTAAAAAAATACAAAAATTGAAAAATTAGGAGAAAAATCTTTAAAAAATTTTAAAAAATTAGAAAAAAATATTTTTAAAAAAATTATAAATATTTTTTTATAAAAAAATCCAGAAAATATAAAAAATTAATAAAAAATGACACATCATTTTTTTACATTATTTTCCTATTATTCTTTTCGTATTTTTGAACAATATTCCTTTTTATTCCTATTATTTTTATCTTCTTAAAAACTTTTCTCACTTTCATAAATTATTTTTTCTATAATTATTTAATAAATTTTATACTTTTCTAATTTTTAAATTGTTTTCTAGACTTTTATAGTTTTTTTTAGATTTATTTTTATTTTTTAAAAAAATATTTATGTGGCATGTCATGTTAACCAAAATAATAATAATAATAATTAGATAACGACCAAATGTTAATTATTTATCACCGTTAGTTAAAATTGAGTAGCACGGTGACAACATTATGTAACGGTGAAAATGTGGATGGTAAATTTTTCTTAGGGAGAAATTTTGAGTGCCAAATTGGCTAATTTCAAAAGTGAGAGGTTAAATTATTTTTTCTAATAAATGTTTTTTTTAGTTTAGGGTAATTATTTTCTTTTAGCATTTGACTATGAAATCATTTTGAGAATTAAGGTTTTGGCGTGCAGATTATGTTTCCAAGATTGGAAGAGCTGTCATTGTCATCGATGAGAGCTGACAAGATATGGGAGGGCCAACTTGCAGCAGAAAGCTTTCAAAGCTTAACAAGCTTGGAAGTGAGTAGTTGCCATCAATTGAGCTATCTGTTTAGTTCCTTAATGGTTGAGAATCTTAGACAACTTAAAGGGCTTATTGTAATGGCTTGCGATTCCGTTGAAGAGATAGTTGCTGTAGGAGGAGAAGAAATGACAAAAGAGAAGTTATTATTGTTCCCTAAGTTAGAAGTGTTATACCTGTTTGGACTTAAAAAACTCAAAAAATTCTGTCATGCCAAGTTACTCCAATGCCCTTCTTTGAAACAATTGGCGGTATCAAGATGTAAGGAGCTAATGACATTTATTACTAATGATGCAAATAACACTGGTGATTTAGAAACATTTAACTCGTCAGTTATTTTTGATGAAAAGGTTAGTTGCCTTTCTTAATTTTCTCCTTTTTTGTTTTATTAATCTTTTTTATATATAAAAGTATATATCCTTATTAATCTCTTCACGTGTTTATATTTTTGGTTTTACACATGCTTGCAGGTTGTATTCCCTAACTTGGAGGAACTGACACTTGAAAAGGTAGATCAATTAAAGATGATATGGGGAAATGAACTCCATCCAGATTCTTTGTCCAAGTTGACGCGCTTGAAGATTCGTAGTTGCGCCTCGTTGGAAAGTGTTTTCCCAGCATATCTTTCTTTGGCTCTTCAACAATTTGAAAGGCTTGAAGTATATCGTTGTGAAAGGATGCGGGGAATTGTTTCATGGAAAGAGGCAGAAGCAATAGATTGCTCCCCTGGATTTGTGTTTTCTAAATTAAAGTATCTCAACCTAAGGGATTTACCACGACTAGAGAAATTTTACCTTGGACCTGATATTCATATCTCAGATTGGCCATGTTTGAAGCATCTCACCCTGGTGGACTGTCCCAAAACTGATATGCAACAAGATGGAACATTTGCAAAGGTATGGCCCCACATGTATTTATTTTAATCTCTCTATACTTTTTTTGATTTGTTTACATCCGTTTAATAACTAACAGCAGAAAACTTTCTTAACTTTTAACCTTTTATTGTTATTTTTGCCACAAAAAAAAGAATCACACTTTGCCAAAATATTTATTTTAATCTCTGTAAAGTTTAGGGAAAATAGTCGTAGATCTACCCATCTCCCACGATAAACGCACGCCATCTCCCACAATCTCCGCTACGAGTTTAGTCTTCCTTTTCGTAGATCTACCCATCCAATCCCTAGAGCTACCCATAACTACACCGAAACCATCTCTCACTCGTGTCCCCACGTCTTCTCCGCCATTTATTTTTCTCATCACTGCGCTTGGGGGCGCGTACAATGCACGCACGCCATCTCCCACAATCTATGCCACGAGTTTAGCCTCCCTATTCGTAGATCTACCCACCCAATCCCTTAAGCTACCCATCCAATCCCTTAAAATTAGTACTTAATAGTTTAACTAAAACCGCCAGCTGTGCTCTTACATTTACTATTGGTTGCCAATTTCACCTAAAAACTTGCAAAAATGCATTAATATATAAAGTAAAATAAACAATTTTTGAAATGTTGTTATACAACAAATAAATTTCAAATCATAATAATACTTTTTTCCAAAGAAAGAGAATTAAATTATCATATCTTAATAAATTAATAATGTAGTGAAGTTGGTAATCATATTTTCAATAAGGATGGTTAATTGTACATCTCTTGTTGATTGATTTCCAGATTATTCCCATCTACTACGATTTTGAAAGAGATGACTTGAGCGTGACGTACCGAAACTCAAATGGAGAATTACGCATTCATTGCCTTGAATTATTTGGTGGCGGTTCCCAAGTTTTCCCAGTTGCTCTCCTTCAAGGATTCCAGCATTTAAAGAAGCTTGTAGTTACAGGTTCTAATTTAGAACAAGTATTATTCCGTTCTGATCTTCAACTAATTAATCCGGGTGATGATGAGGATACAGTAGCAAAGATTCTTGCACGGATACAAAGCTTAGAACTAGCTGGCTTGCATAAGATGACATATATTTGGAGTGAGGATTCCCCATTGGATCAGATCCTTCATAATCTTAAAAGTTTATATGTGGCATACTGTGACAGTTTGATCAGTTTAGCACCCTCCACTGCATTGTTCCAAAATCTAAGACATCTGGATGTACATGCGTGCGGGCAATTGAAGAAGTTATTAACCTCCTCTACTGCAAGAAGCCTTATCAATCTCATCGAGATGACAGTAAGAGCATGCAGGCCATTGACGGAGATCGTCGAGCATATCATAGATGAAGATGAAGATGCAATAGAGGACAATGATATTGTGTTTGGCAACTTGAAAGAGCTAAAGCTAGTAGCTTTAACAAGCCTCACCAGCTTCTGCTCCGCACATAATTGCAGCTTCAAATTCCCATCGTTGAATTCCGTGACTGTGCAACAGTGTCCTAATATGGTGTTTTTCTCATCGGGAATCTTGACTGCACCAAAGCTAACGAGGGTCATGGAAGAAGAAGAGTTTTGGCGTTGGGAGGGTGACCTTAATTCCACCATACGACAGTGGCACAGCGAACTAATGGTTTAAGACTATACATCTTTGGTTTCCTCTTTTTATTTTCTCCGTTTTTTTGAAATGCGCTAACTATCTCTTCCTTTCTCTCTTATGCCTCTAAGATGAACCAAGACACAAAAGAGTTACACAGTAGAAACATGGAAGAAGACTGCAGCAGCAGTAGTGAAGAATTTTAAATTTTGAACTTTAAATAGAATTGCTATATACGTTCATTTGTTGATATCAACCATGACCTTTCTATCGATCACATGTCTTTGCGATTGTTGTAGCACTTTCTTTTTATTAGAAAGGAAAAGGAAAAAACATAGTTAATTTGAATCTTTAATAGATTCACGGTTTCTTTAAACATACAACCATTTCTTTCTTTTTTTTGGTCAAAAATCATTTCATAAATAAAATTCAGATAATTCAGAAAAAAATGAAGGGTTGTTTATGAATGATTTCTTGAGTATCTGCTTCAAGATTAAAAAAAAAATGATAATTTTGTAGAAATGAAGTTTTTTTTTTGGGTGACTCCATGACTTTTTTCTTCAAGCCATGCCCCTAACTATGAAACCCATATTTTGATTACTTCGCAAATCGAAGGTGAGTAATATATGAAATCCCAGCTGTATACTATAGGTGCCAATTTTAGAAGTCAAAACTATGCTAAATGATTTTATTTCTGGATCGGGGGTTGCAGGATTTGCTTCCGAAGGGTTTGTTGAAGTCTATGTATGTTTCCTTCCTTACCGGATGCTTTCCGTTCTGCTGGGTTTGGTTTCGAGTACCTTAATAACCCTGAATCCTGAATCCATCACTCATCCTCTTAACAACTACTACTAATTATCTCCTCTTTAAGTCAATTAATAATGGAGATACTGCTCCTCAAGTTCTGACCAATCTTGTTGGAAACTCAGCTTGGAGAGCCTCAATGTTCCATCCAAACTCAAAATCTTCAGTTTGGAGAGCCTCAGCGATTTCGTGCAGACTATCGACTTCACCTCGATCGTGAAGGATCTGTAAATCTAGAAACGACAAGCTCTTTAATACTAATAAAGAGTGGGTCAAACAAGCTTTGAGATTGTGGATGCAGCAATGAAGCAGAAAGATGAATATGCACTCAGTCAGGACTTTCATCGAACACCTGCTGATCCTAACCTCAATGCACTGTGAAAATAAAATCGGATGCATCTTAATGGGTCGCAGCTTGAAATCACTTGGGATCGGATCAATTATAACAGAAAAATCAAGGAGCGGACCAGACTGATTGTAGTTTACTGTAAATCCTTGAAGTAATCTTTTCGGTTTTGTGAGAGTGAGACTGACCAAAGTACACTCTCTTGGATTGGAGAAATTTTTGGGTGTACCATCTCACATGTTACTTGTCATACCCCTTTAAAATATTTTTAACTCAAAATATTTTTTTATTTCAAAGTATAAAACAACTTTAAAAAGAGTAATATTATACGTAAATCCTACTAAATTTTCATACTAACTGATGTGGAAAATTTTAAATGAGATACTTTACATCATTTAGATTTCGTTATATGGGTTAGTATGAAAAGAAATTGTAAGATTTTTTAGTACGTGAAATAATGGTCTACCGACAATTTTTTTTAGAAGGTTGGTTATTTTTTAAACGCTTCAAAAAATTTATTTTTTTATATTTTATACATTTTGTAAGAGATTCAAATTTTTACATTTTAGTAAGGAAAAACTAAAATAAAATATTTTTATCATTTAAATTTAACTAATGTGTATCATATGATTTATAAAATCTTCCAATTCGGACCTAAGTGTCAAGCGGACAATCTTCTGGCAAGAAGGCAATCGGAGATTACAGGCTTGCGAGGGGTCAATAATGTTTATTTTTGTGTTTGAAAAATCGATCTCAACAAATAAGATACCAATAAGCTTGTACGTAGTCAATTCGGTGACCATTTTTAAAATTACGCAAATGATAAGATCTCAACAATAAGATACCATTAATTAACGTGATTAATTTAGTGTTTAGTTTAGTTTAATGAGGATGGAAGCAATGCAATATGCTGTTTAGTTGATGGTAAAAATACCAATTGGCAGGGCAGGGCAAGGCAAGCATCACTTCCTATACCAAAGCAATCCATTTTTATCAACGCAAACGAAAGTAATTAGTCTCCTACCAAAAGGTAGAAAAGATGCCTAGATAGATCGAAAAAGGAATAAAAATATCCAAGCAGTCACTTTGATCCTTTTACTGGAATCCGGGTCCTCTACTTTTTCTTTGAACATGATCAGTCATGTTAGAGGAATCTGAACCGTTTAATAAAATTGGACGGATGAAATTAAAAATTCAAATCATTAATGAGTTGACCAGTCAATAAAATTCAACAAGTGGTCAACTCATTAATTACTTGAATTTTTAATCTTATCCGTCCAATTTTATTGAACGGTTTAGATTTCTCTAACATAGCTGGTCATGTTCATGAGAAAATTAGAGGAGCTCAATCCGCTACGGCTGCTGCTGCCATCCACGTCGTGTTGTCCCTACACTAGAAGAAGTCACAATTACATAAACTAATGTTCTCAAATTGTCAGTAAACCTAACACTAGTGAAGGTTGTTCGCAGACGGCATAAACAGGTGAACAGGTGGGGCGTAAAGCGAAAGAAGAGCTCGAAACTAAAGACGAAAGAAAAAAACATTACGGCTTTCACTATGAAGTTGCTATCTACGTGGATCTCAATGTGTTGTTTCTTTCATCTCCTCCTGATCTGCAGCATTTACTGGAGATCCCAATCACTAACTTTTTATGAAAGCCTCCGCTACCAATAGATTAACCTTCTTCATCGTAATCTTCCTCATCCTCATCTAATCTCTTGCTAAGTTGAGCAAGCTTAAGAGGGTCAATTGCCATCCTATCCATGTCGGACAATGACCAACCGGGATATTCTTCATGATTACTTTCAGTAGTTGGCCCTGCGGAGGATTGAGGGGCAGCTGCTACCTCCATTGAAGTTGAAGTTGATGCTGTAGCTGCAGCTGCAGCTGCTGCAGCCTTTGTGTCTTCATTTTCATTCACTTCAACATTCAAATCAAAGTTTCTTTCAGTTGCATTGGCCCCATCATTCGCTATGATATTTTCTTTCAAACAATCCTTTTGACTCTAAATCATTTTCAACAACTGCTACAGTGGCAGAGGTATCTTTTAATCTCTGCTGACCGGTTGGGCAGGATTCAGGTTCAATCTCACGATGGGAGGATTCCTTTTCCACATTTCGAGCACGGCCACGGCCCTGTCCTCGACCGCGGCCTCTCCCTTTGCCACTGCTGCCTGAATGGCTCATCTCATGCTAAGGGGAAAAAAAGAAATATAACTCATCAACAAGTTGTATTCTGAACGAAGGAGAAAGAAAACACGCACACATATATAAAGTAATCCTTGAGCAATCTGTCTTATTATCGTTGTAGGTGTGCCATATCCAGTTATTTACCTTACAATGACGGGTGAAAGCTAGGGGTATATGGGACTACATCATGAGCTGGCTGGGAGTTAAGTGGTGTCAGCCTCGGAACCTGGCGGACCTGTGGAGATCGTGGGGGAGGTATCTGCCAAGCCACAACAAAGATATCGGGCAGATCTGGATCATCTTATTTTATGCTGTCATTTGGACAATATGGAAGATTCGTAATGCGGTGATTTTTTGCCACATGGAATATAATGGTTCGCGGTGTATGAACATGATCTATTCCCTTTGGCATTGGTGGCTGAAAAGCAAGAATCTGTCCTTTGCTTATAGCATGTCTGATATGCTGCTGACTTCGTCGTGGCTGCTTTCTCGTCGTGCAGTGATCTCTTGATCTGTGGAGCAGGCTGTTGGAGAATTTTATGCTAGCTAGCTGTCGTTTGTTTTCCCTTTTCCTTGCGGTCTGATGTTGAATTTTTGATTGTCTGTGCTGCTGTTTCTGTAGCAGCGTTTTTCTGCTGTTTTTGGGTCATGTTCTTCATGACAATTCTTTAATAAAATCCTCTGCCTATTAAAAAAAAATGACATGTGCTAATGCCATGCTACAAGTAGCCTACAGAAGTGCAACGTAAAGCAAGTATTCATGGACATAACAAACCAAATGGTCTGTGAAATTATTTTCAGAGAAGAATATTACCATCTTGCTTCTCTTGAGCTCTTCATCACTGTCATTGGCTTCATCTCCAGCGGGCTTTCTGGCAGAAGAAAAAAAAAGGATGAATATCTAAATCCAATTACTTAATCCAATTTTGTATTCAAAGCAATGAAACATCTAACCACCTTTTTTTAAGGTCTCTGTGGTCTGCACCAGTGTCAGAATGGCCGCCATGACCATGACCATAGTCAGGAACCTTGGTGACAATGTCTTTCAAAAAATCAAACACATTATAGCTCTGCACACAGTGCTTTCTGCAATTCAAAGAAGGCATTCAATTAGATCATGCCAATAGAACAACTAAAACAATAGGAATTAAATGTCGTGCGCCTTATAATTTTAGTTCTTCAAAAAGCTTAGGACTTGATCCTAACAATGCAAGGGTTGATCAGTTGGACCAAGGAATTAAAGCGTTGATGGAAAGAGCTGAGAATCTTTCCTTGGAAAATATAGCTGAGGGGTTTACAAGCCTCTGTGAACTGATCAATTTGGAATCCCTTCCTCACTTGAAGTTGAAGCATCTCAATGTTGCTGGTATAGCTGAAATTCCATACATTGCACAACAGAGTTATGAGCGTACAACTCCCGCTTTCCTCCTCAATAAAAAGGTACTCTACTTTTTATAAAAACGCAGCTAGCTTATACTTTGCATTCAGAATGGTTTCCTTTTATGATTCTAGTAGCTGATAATCAGAGTTGAAAAATATTCGGAATTTTTATAATGACTCAAGCCTATATGTGTCAGTTTAGGTGGTATGGTTGATTGGAGCGTTAAATGTCTATTTTATCATCGTCTTTTACGTCTATATTAGGATAATGATACTGCTAATTCTCGGGTTTTTCACTTCTTTATTGCAGAGAACGCTGTTGGACAACATTTCATTCCTTAGGAGCTGAAACCGTTGGTAATAGAGCAATTTTGTGGCTGCTGTTTATTCTAGAAGATTTTGTCCTGCGGTCTCCTGTTGGAACGAGAGTCCTGCTGCCGCTGAATGTCTCCTACACTTCTGTTAGGATTGTGAACAAATATTATTAGACATTATCCTACTTTTAAATTTTGAAATAGACAATTAATTAGTTATTATTTAAAGGAGGTTGCGCCTCTGTACAGAACTACTACATCTTTTACATAACAAATTTCTTTCTTCTTGGCAGAGAACAATTCGATTGCAATAGCTTGAACGCTAGTTGCTTATTCCCTTTCTTTAATTAATTCAATTACTTTTTATGCTTACCTCTTATTTATTTATTTAATTCATATGATGATAGGCTAAATCTATCTATTTCTTGTGAGGATTAACAGCCATGTTTAATTGATTGTGAGATCTAAACGAAATTATTAAATCCCATCTTACATCTTTAATTGTTTTAATTGATTGTCAAATTATGCATACTTCTTTTGAAGCTTGATCAACTACACTAGAATTTGTATGATTACTGTCTTCTCTCGATACTTTGGAGTCTACATTGTAGAAAGTGATACGAAGGCAACCAGCTGATCGACGGATCAGATTGGAAAACAATTAAGGTCGAATTTACAGGAATAGACACTTCTCTCTCTTGAACTCGGGAAGGTCTCTTACGGTAGAGTTATTTGATTATCTTATTAGACCTAATAGAATAACTTCTTTAGGCCATAAGATATATCAAGGACCTTAATAGGTGAGAACCTTTAAGTGTCTCGAATAGATAGAGAGTAGGAGATCTAGGTGAGAACCTGATCTCTATAGCCGCCTGCAAGTCTGGTTTTGAAAATATTTGAATCAATGATCAATTAATTAAATACATAAGCTCATCGGAATCCTCACTGGGAATTTGTCACCTCTGAACACACACAACTCTTTATTCGCTACTGTTTTATGCTATTCTATTTCTTAAGCAATTGCAAACACAACAAATCAATATTGGTATTTACCATTTGTTACTTTCCGAATCATTTATAAAGAATTTTAATTGCCACCGAATCCCTGAGGATGAACCTTTTACCACTTGCTACTGTTTTAAAACTACATGTGCATGGTAGATTGTATTTATTTTATTTTTGACGGTTTCGGCAACCATCAAATTTTGGCGCCATTGCCGGGGATTCATCGGTACTAATTGATTTTCTTTGTGTATGACCAGAACCTCTAATTCAGAATTGATCCCGTACAACCCAGAAATTACAAGAAATTACCAGCAGACGCAGCATCAACATCAACAACAAAGGGACTCTCTTCCAAACCTGGGAGAGAGCACATCTGCACCTAGATGGCCGGCGCAACAGAGGTAAGGTTAAGCTCCATAGATAATAAAATCAATGCAGTAATTTTTCGTCTCGCTTCTATTGCAGAGCAGATGAAACAATCCACATATGGATATGGAGCGCCCGATTTCCAATCACATCCTTGGGCGAATGCACACAGCTACAATCAAGGATGGGAGCAGCCCCCAAACTTTAACTGGGCTCCACAATATCAACAACATCAGCTCCACCCACCAGATACCATGCCCATACCTCCTGTTCAGCAGCAGTTGTTTGAACCAACTCAACCGAACCAAACACCACCACAACAGTCGCAACAACCACTACCCATGAACCTCCAAAACTATGTACCCAGACCTAGTGCTCCACATTTACCAGCCCCACAACAGTCCCTGCAGATCACTAGTGTTCCGATGGAAGATATGCTCAAACAGTGTATGCAAGCTACTCAAGCTAGCATATCAGCCATGCAGAAAGAAATAGCAGAGCTGAAAAATAACATACCAGAGCAAGGAAGGTTGCCATCAACAACTGCGGACAACGCGATATATAATGTCAGTTCAATGACATTGAGGAGTGGAACTGAAATTCCAGACAGAACGGTCCTTGCCCCAGGCCTAGGAAAGAGCCCGTCAGAAGTACTTATCCCAGACCAGTTCGAACCAGAGACAGAGGTAACTTCTGAAAAATCAGCTAAGGTAAATCCTACTCCACCACCAGTACTGCCCAAGAAGGAACAGCAGGTAATCCCTCTTCCCTTCCCTTACAAGTCTGAAAAGATCAAGAAGGTAAGGGAAGAAAAAGCTATTTTAGATATTTTTCGTAAAGTTGCTATTAATATTCCTCTTCTTGATATGATTGCACAAGTTCCTAAATATGCTAAATTTTTAAAAGAATTGTGCACTAACAAGAAAAAGCTTGCAGGAGTAGAGAGAATCAATTTGAACAAAAACGTTTCCACCGTTTTTCAGAATAAATTGCCCAACAAATGCAAGGATGGAGGGACTTTTGTGATTCCTTGCAAAATCGGTGATCATACCGTTGAGAAGGCATTATGTGATTTGGGTGCAGGGATAAATGTTTTGTCATTGACCTTGTTTAAAAGTTTAAAAATTGGGGAATTGAAAGACACTAGAGTTGTTATTACATTAGCCGATAGGTCTATTATTTATCCTGTTGGAGTCATTGAAAATGTGCTAGTGCAAGTTAACAATTTTGTCTTCCCTGCTGATTTTTATGTGATTGATATGGACAATGAACACTCTACTAAGTCCACAAAAAATTTGCTAGGCAGACCTTTCTTAAGGACAGCCAGAGCGAAAATTGATGTTTTTGGAGGGTGCTTGACTTTGGAATTCAGTGGCGAGATTATTACTTTTAATATGTATGATGCCATACGATTTCCTGATGACATGCATAGTGTTAGTTGCATAGATATTATTGATCGTGATGCTGATAATATTCATGAATTAATTACTACTGATCACCTGAATTGTGTTCTTAGCAGAGACATTGGTAAGCCAAAAATACTTGAGATGGAGGAAACTTTTGAAATCAGAGGAGAAATTAAAGAAATTGTTTTTGAGCTTGATCATTCTGATTTTCTTTCTGATATCAATATTCCTAAGATTCAGGATTTACCAATCACTAATAACACACCTCTCCCTTCAGTTTTGCAGGCACCTAAGATTGAGCTGAGAACCTTGCAAGGAGAATCGAAAGAAGAAAGGCTTGCGAGGGTACTAAAGGAGTACGAAGAGGCTGTTGAATGGAGGATAGCCGACATTAAGAGGACTTCTCCTTCCATCTGTGGGGCAATGCGTAGCCCACAAACCACTTGAAACAAACAAGAAAAATGTCTAGTCCAAAGACAATAAATCGGAACGCTTCATGGAGGCAAACCATGTGTTTAAAAATAAAAATAGAAATTTTAGAAAAAATAAAAAATAAAAAATAAAATATTTCATTTTTTATTTTTATTTTTGTTTTCTTTTGCTTCCCTGTCAAGGAACTCTCTCGTTTTTGATGTTATGTTGATTTCAGTTTTGCAGGAGAAAATGAGCAGGAATTGGCCTATTTTTAGGCCTGGGATGAGAAGAAATTCGTTTAAATGAAGGTTGAGCTTTAAAAATGGAGTTTAGCCCAAGGAGCATTGATGGGCTTAAGTGACTAAGCCCATTTTCTTTTTACTCCCACTTAGCCGTCCTTCTCATCCCTCCTTTAATCAAAAATACCAAAATACCAAAAAATCATCATCTTCTTCCTTTCTATCAAAACCCTAGCCGCCGCCCCTCCTCAAGCCTAAACTCCAAATTCGACCAGCCACCAGCCATGGTGCTCACAAGAGCCGCCAGCAAAGGACGATGATACTGCTAATTCTTGGGTTTTTCACTCTTTTATTGCAGAGAACGCTGTTGGACAACATTTTATTCTTTAGGAGCTGAAACCGTTGGTAACAGAGCAATTTTGTGGTTGCTGTTTATTCTAGAAGATTTTGTCCTGCGGTCTCCTGTTGGAACGAGAGTCCTGCTGCCGCTGAATGTCTCCTACACTTCTGTTAGGATTGTGAACAAATATTATTAGACATTATCCTACTTTTGAATTTTGAAATAGACAATTAAATAGTTATTATTTAAAGGAGGTTGCGCCTCTGTACAGAACTACTTCATCTTTTACATAATAAATTTCTTTCTTCTTGGCATAGAACAATTCGATTGCAATAGCTTGAACGCTAGTTGCTTATTCCCTTTCTTTAATTAATTCAATTACTTTTTATGCTTACCTCTTATTTATTTATTTAATTCATATGATGATAGGCTAAATCTATCTATTCCTTGTGAGGATTAACAGCCATGTTTAATTGATTGTGAGATCTAAACGAAATTATTAAATCTCATCTTACATCTTTAATTGTTTTAATTGATTGTCAAATTATGCATACTTCTTTTGAAGCTTGATCAACTACACTAGAATTTGTATGATTACTGTCTTCTCTCGATACTTTGGAGTCTACATTGTAGAAAGTGATACGAAGGCAACCAACTGATCGACGGATCAGATTGGAAAATAATTAAGGTCGAGTTTACAGAAGTAGACACTTCTAGGTGAGAACCTGATCTCTATAGCCGCCTGCAAGTCTGGTTTTGAAAATATTTGAATCAATGATCAATTAATTAAATACATGAGCTCATCGGAATCCTCACTGGGAATTTGTCACCTCTGAACACACACAACTCTTTATTCGCTACTGTTTTATGCTATTTCTATTTCTTAAGCAATTGCAAACACAACAAATCAATATTGGTATTTACCACTTGTTACTTTCCGAATCATATATAAAGAATTTTAATTGTCACCGAATCCCTGAGGACGAACCTTTTACCACTTGTTACTGTTTTAAAACTACATGTGCATGGTAGATTGTATTTATTTTATTTTTGACGGTTTCGGCAACCATCAATGGTTTCTTTTTTTGTATACTGCGCAAGTTTCTTCTTTTGCGATTGATCAATTTGGAACCAAGTTTTATTTGTTTGACAAATTTGCTACCTATGTTAAATAATTAATACGTGACCGTTATCTAATGATGTATCATTTTTTATTGAATGATATGCCACATCAATATTTTAAAAAATACAAAAAATGAAAAAATAGGGGGGAAATCTTTAAAACTTTTTAAAAAATCAAAAAAATATAAATAAATTTCAAAAAAATCCAAAAAATATAAAATAATAATAAAAAATGACACATCATTTTTTTACATTTTTTTCCTGGATTTTTATAGTTTTTTTAGATTTATTTTCATTTAAAAAAAATGTTTATGTGGCTTGTCATGTTAACCAAAATAATAATAATAACTACCACATCTTTAGATAACAACCAAGTGTCAATTATTTAACATCGTTAGTCAAAATTGAGTGGCACGATGACAATATTGTCTAACGGTGAAAATATAAGTGGTAAATTTTTCTAACGAAGAAATCTTGAGTACCAAATTGGTCAATTTTAAAAGTGGGTGGTTAAATTATCTTTTCTAATAAATGTTGAGTGTCAAACTGTTTTTTTTCCTACTTATTATATAACTTACCAAATTGGTATGATGTTCTTTTTAGTTTAGAGTAATTATTTTCTTGTAGCATTAGACTATAAAATATTTGATTCATTTTGAGAATAAGGTTTTGCAGTGCAGATTATGTTTCCAAGATTGGAAGAGCTGTATTTGTTCTCGATGAGATTGGAACATGTCACTAGTCATCATCCCCATTTTTTACATTTTTTTTAGCATTTTAATCGGTTTAATACACTTTCCAGTCTCCATTCTTTGCCAAAATATTTATTTTAATCTCTATACTTTTTTTGATTTTTTGTCCCCAACATTACATTTGTTTGTCAGATTAAGCTCAGGAGCAAACTTCGCTAACTTTTAACTTTTTATTGTTATTTTTGCCAAATAAACTCAATTTTGTGGCATAATTTTCTGCCGTATAAACTCAATAATTAACCAAAAAGCTCAATGATTAAAAAAATACTATATGACCACTTCCTAACCTATATTTTTTAAGCAAGCTATCCTTTCTGTTAATTTAATGCCGCTAGACTAACGGACACACGTTGTCGGTTTTGTTTTATCAACTACAACTAATTATTTTTTCTCAAGAAATTTTAAAAGATAACGAAGAAAATAAAAGAAAAGCATACAATAATAAAAATAAATGTGAAAAAATTACAAGTAAACAGACTGGCGCACTAAAAAATTATAGTGCTAGAGATACGAATATTTTTATAAACTTTTATATAAAAAATACACGTATTATTTTTTTTTGAAGGACACATATTATTTTCAAATTCACTTAATAATTATTTATTTATTTAAATAAAAATAAAAATATACCCAAAGAATCAACATATGTTAGTTCGCACTATTTTATTTATATAATAATTACTATTACAAACATTTTTAAAAGAAAAATAGCAAACATCTTTGAAAGGTTTTTTTTAAAGAAGAAAATTGAAATAAAAATTAATAAAAAAGAAACATATTGCTTCGAACCTGTCATCTTCCTCATTTTCAAAACCACCATGGGTATCATAAGCTGTGCTGGCCAGCATAGATAGTCTTGTCTTCGCCGCTAACTCTCGTCAATAATCTCCTACTCATCTCGATCTAAAAGAAACAGAGACCCAAAGCTACCCAAGTCCTTTTGAGTGATCCAAAATTATTTTCTCATCACTGCGCTTGGCGGCGCGTACGATAAACGCACGCCATCTCCCACAATCTCCGCTACGAGTTTAGTCTCCCTTTTCGTAGATCTACCCATCCAATTCCTAGAGCTACCCATAACTACACCGAAACCATCTCTCACTCGTGTCCCCACGCCTTCTCCGCCATTTATTTTTCTCATCACTGCGCTTGGCGGCGCGTACGATGCACGCCATCTCCCACAATCTCCGCCACGAGTTTAGCCTCCCTATTCGTAGATCTACCCATCCAATCCCTAAAGCTACCCATAACTACACTGAAACCATCTCTCACCCATGTCCCCTCGTCTTCTCCGCCATTTATTACCCTCACAAAAGTCACATGCTAAAAAGGTTGAGCAGTTTGCCTGATCAGTTTGCCTGACTGACGTGGCAACTGCATAAATAATTACAAAATTGCCACTGATTTTCACTCTCCTTTTTACTCATTTACACATCCCTCCTTCTTCAGATGAACGACACACTCCTTCACTCCTTCATAAAAAAATTTAAAAAAAATGTATAAATTCAAAAACGAATTCATAAAACGTAATAATTCCAAAAAAATGTACAAATTCCAAAAATAATTTAATTAATCTAAAAATTCAGAAAAAATATAAAAATTTTAAAAAAATGTAATAATTTTAAAAAATAATTTAATTAATCTAAAAATTCAGAAAAATGTAAATTTTTTTAAAAAAAATGTAATAATTCCATAAAACATGTACAAATTCCAAAAAAAAAATTAAAAATTCATAAAACGAAAAAACACAAAAAAAAATTAATCTAAAAATTCAGAAAAAATGTACAAATTCCAAAAAAAAAAATTAAAATTCATAAAACGAAAAAATCCAAAAAAATGTAAAAATTATAAAAATTTTGAAATAATGTAATTAATCTAAAAATTCAGAAAAAACGTAAAAAATTTCAAAAAAATTTGTAAAAATACTAAAAATGTGTAAAGATTCACAAAAAATGTAAATTCCAAAAAAATGTACAAATTCCCACAAAATGTACAAATTCTAAAAAAAAATTAAACTAAAAATAAGAAAATGTAAAAATTATAAAAATTTGACGATGTTTTTTTTGGAATTTTTTAGAACTTTTATCTTTTTCTGAATTTTTACATTTTTTAGAATTTTTTATTTTTTTTTGAATTTTTACGCTTTTTTTGGTATTTTTACATTTTTTGGAATTATTACATTTTTTTGGAATTTTTACATTTTTTTTAGAATTTTACATTTTTTTTGGAAATTTTACAATGTTTTTAGAATTTTTAGAATTTTTTTAGAATTTTTTTTTTAATTATTTTGGGATTTTAATATATTTTCAGAATTTTTACATTTTTTTTAGAATTTTTTACATTTTTTTGGGAATTTTTATATTTTTTCTGAATTTTTACATTTTTTTTTGAATTTTTATAATTTTTTTCGAATTTCAACATTTTTTTTGGAATTTTTACAATTTTTTTTGGAATCTTTACATTTTTTTTAGAAATTTTACGATGTTTTTAGAATTTTTATATTTTTTTCTCAATTTTTTCATTTTTTTAGAATTTTTGCATTTTTTATAGAATTTTTACATTTTTTTAATAATTTTTACATTCTTTTTTGGAATTTTTACGATAATGGCAATTTTGTAATTTTGTGTAATGACGTGGCAAATGCCACGTCAGTCAGGCAAACTGATCAGGCAAACTGCTCAACCCTATTAGCAGCTCTCATTTTCCACACTATGTTTCTCAACCTTAGGATGACGACACATCACCCCATGAAAGCAAACAAGAGTCATTTCATTCTTTTGTTTCTCAAGGAGTAGATTCAAGACATTTTTAAAAAAAAATAAAATATTTCTCCTTCAACCCTCTCAATCCAAAGATGAGGATCTTGATTCGCTAGTCGATGATGATAGAGGAGGTGGAAATGATTTTTCTATGGAAGATTAATAGATTTAAGTGATTAGTCGTTTCTATAGATTGGTAGTTTCTTTTCAATTTAATTAACTGGGGAGGTAAATATAGATTATGGGTAGTATAACAGCATAAAATGGACGGAAAGGATAACATACTTAAAAAATATAGATTAGGTGAGGTAAATATGCATTTTTTATATGGTGTTTGTTTTTTTTCGTAAGGTTATAAAATTTGAACCCGTCGGAAACTCGGTTTAGAGAAAAAATCAAAGACTAAGAGGGTCAATCTGAAGAAATCCGGATTGATTCAAAATTTATTAAATTAATAAATAAAATTTAATATTTATATAAAGTGTAAATTAATGAAATATCTAAAATATTAATATATAAAAAATATTATAATATATATAATAATCTTCAATTAATTAATGAAATATCTAATAATTATGCATGTATATTAATATTTTTTATATAAAAATGAAAGAAATAACAAATCAACTACACTAATGCGATTCTTAATAATAAAATACTCGTATGACTATTAAAATAAAAATTAAATTTTAATTTGATCTAAATATTGAAACTTTTACTTTTCTAAAAATCTAATTGTACCAAATAAGTATATATACTAAATATAGTAATATTTTTTATTAGTAAAAGTATAACTTTTAAAGATATATACTAATATTTTCTTACTATTTTGAATCTCTTAATTAACTCTCATTACTAATTAATTAACTATTAATAAAATACAAAAAAAAATTAATATACATATAAAATATTGGTCAGGGGTTGGGCGGGATTGAGCCCCCTAGCCCACCCCTGGCTCCGCTGGTGAATATAGCAACATGAAGGTTTAGTAATTCTCAAATCTGGCGAATTACTGATTTGCATATAAAAAAAGAGTGAAAAAAAGAAAAGAAACTGTTTCAAGCTTACAATATTTTTGATTTTTTCAGATATCATTTTTGCTCTTTCAGAACAATATAATAATTCCATTCCAACATAATTAAATTCAAAAGTAGTTGACTCGGGAATTAATGTTTACGAGCTTCGAATGTTATGTCTATGTCTAACTCTAAGTCTAAGTCTAAACACAAATTTCAGATCTGAATGGACAACGATAAACTACTACAATGATCAGATCAGTGATAGAAACGGAATTAAATTAGGGGATTTGATTGAGTAGTTCTTACCTGTAAGCAGCAAAAACTCCTCGAGAGATCCGACCCCAGTTGTTTTGACAATTGCAGAGATCGATGGAAAAGAGAAATGAAGAGCAGGATATGAATTGGATATGGCTTTTTGATTCAATCGACCAAAGTTGAGCAATATAAGATGTAAAGTGGGTGGAGATAATGGAGCGCAATCTATAAATTAAGAGGAAGTAGGAAATTTCCTCCTCTTCGTGGTGGTCTGCGTCAACTAAAAATATATATATTTCCTAAACCAAAGATCTGTTTGTTTTTGTTTGTCAGTTTGCTTTTGGTTTCCAGCTCCACCAAATAATTCCTTTTTATCGTGTATCTCACGATATTAACCCAAACTAAGTAAATTTACTTCTGCCCCTGATTAATGAGTATCTCTCGTTTTTTTTTTTTTTTACAACCCAAGGACTTCTGCCCCTGATTAATGAGCTCTTTATCCCTTCTATGGATGAATTGATGATTTACTTCTATATAAATGCGTGCGCACGCGAGCTTTTGCGTTTTCAACATAATTCGTTTCATTTCTCAAACTCGAGAGTTAATAAGAATGAATGCAAATGGCAGTTACATTTCTATGATGTTAGTTTACTCAACCCTCGTGTTTCTAGTAGTAGTAACCATAAATAGGTCAACAGAAGTTCACAACAGCAGCACTTTGTCAAACTACATCAATTGAAACTCATAAATCAGTGCTGCATTTAGCTGCAGAGATTGCGTTACAGAGCGACGCTGATGGTTTCAATCCTGACTCGATCATCTTGTCTAGCAAGACTTCCGCCTCTTGCCACTTTCCATCCTTACGCAGAACACCAGTGACATAGCTATAGCTAGCGACATTTGGAACCAACCCTTTATCATGCATTTCTTTAAGCAGACTCAAGGCTCTAGATGAGCTACCCTCTTTGCAATAGGCACGAATCATCATGTTGAACATCACGTTGCTAGGTTCCAACTGCATTTCACCCATCGAACGAAACAGCTTTGATGCTGTTTTCATGTTACCTTCAACGCACAACCCGTGTAGTAGCGATCCGTAGGTATAGACATCAGGAACCCGACCAGCCTTCTTCATGTTGGAATAGAGTTGAAATGCTTTCTCCATGTTCTCTGACCGAACATAAGCATTGATTAGAATCGTGTATGTCACGGTCGAAGGAGAAAGACCTCTCCCCTCCATCTCCCTCACCAACTGAGCAACTCCTGCCAGATTCTCAGCTTTAGAATATCCTTCAATGAGAACATTATAAGTTACCAACGATAGAGATTGACCGCTGGACTTCAACTGATCAAACAAACTCAATGCCATATCCAACTTCCCCACATTACAAAACCCACCTATTAAGGTATTGAAGGTGACTAAATTGGGAACAATACCAGCCATCTTCATTTCCCCCATCACCTTCTCTGCCTCGCAAACCTTCATCTCTTTACACAACCCACCAATCAAAGTATTATATGTAACAACATTTGGTGACCCACATCTCTCACGCATTTCATCGAACAGTTCATATCCTTTATACACTTTCCCTTCATTACAATACTCATTAATCAAACAATTATAAGTATAAAATTAGGTAACACCCCACAAACCTGCATCTTCTCATACAGCTAAAAACCATCTCTTTTAAGCCCTTTTCTGAACAATCCATTGATCAAAACAGTGTAAGTATACTGATTAGCAACCAAACCCACCTCGCCCATCTTACCGAACAACAATTTTGCTCTTTCAATGTCGCCATTCTTACAGCACCCATCAATCAAAATAGTGTATATAACAACATTAGGAAGCAAACCCCTCTCTTCTAATTCACCCAAAAGCTCAAAACTTTTATCCAAATCACCAGCATCACAACAACCTTTAATCATAATTCCAAAACTATAAGCATCAAACTTAACTTTCCCTTTTGATTCATTGAACAAAACACACGATTTCTCAAATTGACCACATCTAAGAAGAGAACCCAGAAGATTATTGAAGACGTTTGATCCAAATTCAACGCCTTTAAGAAGCATTTGATTGAAGAAAAACAGAGCCTGTTCTAGCAACTGAGACTGGATATGGGCATTGATTATCAATTCATAAAGAAGAGGAGTTATGGTTGTCGGGCTCTGTCTTAAGTAGTGGAAAAGAGACGGGACGGTGAATAATGGAGAGGAGATCTGATTGGAGAGAATTCGGAGGAGGAGCGATTGGGCGTGAGAACGTATGTGGGAGTTGAGGAGATGGTGGTGAATGAAGGATATGGACTGGTGAGTGTGGTGAATTCCTTCGAGAATTGATGTGTTGAAGAGCGAGAGAGCTTTGAGCGGAGGAGTTTTCGCCAATTTTGGAATCAAAACGAGTACTCGGTGACATTGTATGTGCAGTGTTCAAGATGAGGGAGCAGGGTTGGAGGAAGACGGGCGTTATGCGGCGATGGTAGAGGGGAACGGCGGCGTGCGGTGGCTCCTAGTAAACGAAGGTTTTTGCTGTTCTGGGATGAAATAACGATTTATTTGTACCCAGTAATACAATTTATCAAAATTTTGTTAAAAGATCCTCAATTTTTAATAATTAGCAATTGTAGTCTCCAAATTATTCATTGTTATTCAATCTTGTCCCGGTATATCCGTTGGCGAACGAAGGAGCCATTAACTCACAAAATTTTCAGTTCTTACATAATAGTCCTCAAAGTTTTAGTCTATTTTTTCACTCTTTTCATTTAGCCCTCTAAAAGTTATCATCTTATTTGGCCCTCAAAATTTTAAAAATTGAGCCAATATGTAGAACAATCTGGGATTCTTTTTCTGTACCATTACTATTTTACTAATTTAACAGCTTTATTTGGAAACCATTCTAACATGAAATTGATAAAAAGAACACCAAAATCAAGGCTATTTTCTTTTCAAATGATATTTGTATATGTGTAAGAAATTTCAAAAGAATAAAACGCTAGTAATAAAAAAAATGAGTAATTGGATTGTATCATCCTGTACCAAATAAATGGAGGAACTGTCAAAGTTTAACCGTAAATTTTGAATCATGATGATGAGCACTCATTTGTAAGCTTGGGCTGATCATGACTTCTGTCGCGTTCAGGCAACGAAATGTCAAGCCCTATCCGAATGAGATCTTCGCGCAGCTTGTTTGCATTCTTAAAAAGAAGACCAACAATGCCAACTTCAATGGCAGCTTCTATATTCCCAAGCCTGCAGTTATACCGATGCAATTGATAAGAAGGTCAAGCTTGGAAATGTTCTAAAGCAGTGGATAAGAGTAGTGGATATAGCATTAGGACAATTCGATGCAGAAGAAAATTCCAAGAAAAAAAAAGTCTACGCAATTCTGATACTCACATCTGAGTTCAAGCAACATAGGTGAGCACAAACAATATGACAGTACAATGCAGTGGGAAACCTAAGAGAATTTTACAAAGAGGAAAACTCGGACATGCATGTCCCGACTACTTGTGTCCCACTGCAAGGAACACAGGTAAGACTAAGAACTATTCGAAAAACTTAAATATGAAATCATGACACATTCATAATTCATCACACAAGACAAATATTGAAGGGAGAAGGAGAATGAGAAGCACCTGTCATCAATAAAAATACAGCTCGCTGGATCAACGTTAAGATGTCTCGAAACTTCCAAGTAGAAATCAGGATCAGGCTTCCTCTTCCCTGCAAGAAAATAACGCCATCCTTGAATCTCCATACATCATTTATAAGCTTGCATCAATGAACTTACAGAAACCCATCATTTTAAATACACTGAGAGAGACAGAGACAGAGACAGAGACAGAGACAGAGAGAGGACATACCAGAGAAGCATGAACAAAATGTCCATGATAAGTATTTTGAGAGATGTAATTTCTCTTCAATCATGTTGAACCTGTGAAACAATTTCCTTTTTTCAATAGAAAATAATACATAAAATGATAATGTGCAGCTACATTTGAGAAGAAAACAAGTTCACCTCATTTTAACTTACCAGATTGGATTATTTGTAAGGGCATGCATCTCATAGTATTTTCTCTTAAAGCATAAAGTAGATCTTCAACACCATCTAAGTAGGCATATCCTCTCCTCATGCAATCTTTGAGGCCTGAAGAGATAGTAAATAAAGATTACTACTACGACTTGACACTCAACCAGAAACGCAATGAACAGGCAAAAGATAATAATGCATGAACAAGGTAAAATAAATTGAAATGAAGAACCACCATTTTTCAAATTATACTGAATCAAAATAGGTTGAAGAAGTTCAAAAGTACATTGCGCCATCAGCATGAGAATTAATAGAAGGAACAACATCATACTAACTCCAAATGGAAAATGCATACCAGAAATGTGAAAACGTTCAAACTCTTGGAACCAATACAGTACAATTGATTAGTGCACAGCAGGTAAACTTAAATTGGAAATCACACATGTTTGAAGTTTTACATCCATGCCAAAGACCTCAAACAATATTCCCAAAAAAAGAGCCATTCTTCAATCCTAGCCAATACTTGTATGCATAATTGTGAAGAAGAAGAATTAGGAGAGGTTGAATAGAGAGTAACAAAAACTACACAAGAGTTTTCATTGACCACTCCCATATTTACCAAGTCCAAGTATCAAGTTAACACTATAATACTGTCAAGAACAGTTAGATGGCTGGCATCGACTAATCAACAGTAGCAAGAACAACAAAAAATTGCCTTCTAAAATCAAATTCTCAGCAACCTTCCCAATCTACAGGTCTTCCATCTTTGAAGAATTTTTTTGCCAACTCTGACTGGGAAAAAAAACAACAAAACTCTTGTTACGTAAATGATGAAATAAATTAAAAATGATGCTCCATCTTTAATAATAGAGTGAGATTGACCTCAAGTGCCATAAGGAACAACAACAGTAAAATCCCAGCTCCAGATGTACTTCAAAAGGATTGGAGCTAGAAAAGGAGCTCGAAAAAAAAAATTACAAATTGGACCGCCTTCCAAATTTCTTATGGTGCAGGATGCCTCAAAGTCAATCAATGGGCTCTTGAACATTATTAATCCCTTTACAGTTTGATCTATGGTTAATCTACTTAGATTGTCTCTCTGTATCATCAAAGCAACACCCTACCACATTCCTCCTAGTGTTGAGATTTCAATGGCAGGAGGGTTGGCTTACAAGGGGGCACAGACTGAGGAAGTGGATAAAAGTGAAAGACTTTGTACTAAAATTTGAAGATATGAATGGATAGAAAGAGAGTTGTTTTCAATGTCCTAAAAAGCTGAGGCATACATAAAGGTTATCCAAAGTAAGAGAAGTAACTAAATCCAAACAGTCTTGCATACTATTTCAAGAACTTAAACATAATTATTGCATACTTTTGGCAGTTTGCTTTAAACAATTTATTATGTATAACCTCATACTTGAACCTGGATCCTTGCAATCTATTAGTTGCTTGAAAGGCATCCTGAGGATAAAACCTTGATTTAATCATCTGATAACGTCTAAGGAGTTTGCGAAATTAAATTCATAAACAGAAAACAAAAAGCACTTGATAACACAGAACTCAATTTGTTAAGCTGAAATTAAATTCATGCAGTGTGTTCTTCCTCACCCCAAAGGACTGAATATCTGTCTATGGTCGTAACAAAAATCAAACAGCAAGAACAAAACCCATTTGAGCCATTTCATCAGAGAACAACAAAAGAAAGCAAAGAAGTACCTGAAGAAAGGAGGGACGTCGTCGCGAACAATAGTGTCCATGATGTCGAAAAGCAGTATGGGAAGCTTCCGATTCCCTTGTGTGGGGTGATTGTCTGTGCTAGCGCTGACGGAGGAGGAGAAGTGGAGCTTGGGTTTTGGATTGAGAGCCATGTTCATGATTGTGGAGCTTGGGTTTTGGCCCCTCTTTTTTTAAAAAAAAATATTAATATTGTGATTTTGATAAATCCGAATTGATGAATTAAAGAAAAGAAACTAAAAATAAAATACTTACACTACGATTGGTTTTATATAGTTTAATGAAATATTTATTACTACTACTACCTATCCAATCCAGGGATTGGTTTTTAATTTTTTTATTAATTTTTTTATAAAAGGAAAAAGGCGGATGAGATCCGTATTTGCGATCGGGAACAAAAAGCAACTACAAGAAATATATTTCAATTTTTGTTAGATGAGAGCTAACGGAAATAAGTGTGAAATCATTAAAAAATAATAAAGATTGGAAAACATTGTTTTTTTTTTTACTAAAAGAAATAATAAAGATTAGACAACTTAATTTACTACTCCCTCTGTTCTTTTTTATTTGTCACTTTGCTGCGGATTGTTACTATTTGGAGTATTCATCATTTTATCTTTTTCGAAGCATATATTTTGTGCAAATGATAAATTTTTTTTTTTGAATCAACCTAATTTGATGATGGTGTGGTAATTTAAGTGAAAATTAGAAGAAAAAATGAAACAATGAGAAATAAAATAAGTCCGTAAATTAACGGCTTACGATTTTATACTATTTTAAAGTGACAAGTAAAAAAGAACGGAGGAAGTAAAACAAATTACTAGTAAAAGGAGATGCACATCAACATATTCAAAATACGGCTACCTTACAGAGTAGTCTTTCTTATAGGTACTCGATGTCGATGGTGGGGATGTGTTGCACCTTTGATTTCCAATTCTTGATTCCTTCTTCATAACTGTCTTTCAATCTTTTAGGAACTTCCAACTCCAACTTTTGAAGGTTTGTCAAGTGTTCAATACCTTCAGGCAATTCTTCTAGATTCCAGCAATTACTAATCCTCAAACTCTCCATGTGTGGCATCGCCCCCTTCTCAAAAATAACTTTTTTCGAATTGTTTAAAAAATACAAAGATAATTGCTTCAACTTTGCAAAACCACCACAAAAGTGCAGTACTTCTTCATCAAAACTGGAGTGGAGTTGAAGGCTAACCAAATTTTCAAGTGCTGCAATCCGAGTGAGTTGATCTCCACTTACAGTGCAATTGTTCAAGGTCATACGTTGGATATTGTGAAGTGAGTCAAACCAACGTGACTGAAATCTCACTGGCACTGGCACTTCCAAATGAATTTTCTTAAGGTTGAGAGGTAGGATGATCAAATTCTCAACGTCTCCTTTGTCTACCCATGACTGTAGATAAAAGCGCTGCAGGAGTTTCAACTGACTTAACGCCTCCCAATTCTTCCGTCTCTCCTCCAAATCTCCACCGTCATGACACACAATTATATCAAGTCTTGTGAGTTGGGTCAAGGTCCCGAGTTGTCTCAGTGTCTCACCTTTATCAATGCGGACCCTAATTAGGACTTGCAACTTATTTAGCTTACTAATATCAAATGCTATTGGGATCCCATCCTCAATGCCTATCAACAGATGACGCAAGTTTCGCAACTTGCTTACTCCTTTAGGGAGTTCAAATATATCTGTGCAAGAGATGTCCAACGTCTGAAGGTTAAGAAATCTCCCAATGGAACTTGGAAGGCTCTTTGCGAAATATTCTTCCAACCTCAAATACCTTAAGTTAAAAAAATTCCCTACTTCATGTGGCAAGTAACCTTCCAGATCTAACAACCTCAGCATCTTAAATTTGAGGAGATGTTCTCTCGAAAAATGTGGATCCCCAAACACGCTAAGGGATCGAACTCGAGTCATATCACTACCCGGTAATTTTAATTCCTCGTCACCATTTGGGCGAAATTGAATAGACCAGCGGTAAGCTTCAAATTCATTTATTGCTTCCCTCCCATCACAAACACCACAAAACTTCTCCTTCTTTGCTATTTCTAGAGCAAAATCACGCATCACGTCATGCATCTTAATTTCTTTTGGCCTTCCACTCACATTTCTCGTCTCAACAAGAAGCATGCTCCGAAAAACCAACTCCGAAAGCCACAAGTCTGCCTCCTCTTCAGGGGTCTTTTTGTCACCACCTTCCACAAACCCCTCTGCTATCCACCGTCTAATAAGTCTTTTTCGCTTGATGGGATAGTCCTCCGGGAAAAGACAGCAGTACAAGAAACAATGCTTCAGCGAATAAGGTAAGTCGCTGTAACTCAGCCTCAGAATGCTCTTCACAACATTCATGTTTGAAGTTTCGAAAAAATTATTGCGGACATCAATCCACTCTTTTTTCTGCTTTTTGGAAGACATATGACCTCCCAAAGTCACCAACGCTAGAGGTAGGCCTCTGCACTTATCCACCAGTTCCCGAGCCAACGAATCCAACTCTTGTGGGCAGGTTTTGATTGGATGATCTGCGAAAGCTTTCATGGAAAACAGGTCCCATGGCTCACTCCCTTGCAGCTGTCCAATAGGGAGCTTATAGGATTGAACATCAGAAGAAGGAGCATGCCTTTCATCTCGAGTCGTGACTAAGATCCTGCTCCCAACTCCATCTTCAGGAAGTGCAACTTTCATTTGCTCCCAAAGATTTGTATCCCACACATCATCCAATACAATTAGGTACCTTTTCCCCTTCAAACAATCCAGGAGCGTCTCAACCAATTCTCCGTAGCTCTCGTTTTCCCCTTTATTTATGTTGGCAATTTTTTTGATTAAGTTTCTAAGTAACTCGGTGATGGAATAAGTCTGGGAGATTGTAACCCATGCTGACAAGTCAAACCCTCCTCTTTCAGTCTTATAAATGTTGGCAGCAAGTGTGGTTTTACCAGCCCCGCCCATCCCATACATTGAAATGGCAACTCGGAGTGGTTCAGTATCCGTCCGCAGCCATTGCTTCACTTCCTCAGTTTCTTTGTAGAAACCAATAATGGATTTTTCTTCAATGAAGCGTGCTCTCTCCCTCAAGTTTTTCACCAGCTCCTCATGTTGACAATATTTTCTTGTACGCGTCCTCCCAGCAGCATCATGCGCAGATCCCCCTGATTTATATCTTGTATGCCTCTCTGCAATGTCTGTGATACTTTTCTTTATCTTCTGCAATTTATGAGCAGTCTGATGCCTCACTCGAAGAGTTTTCGGCGCATCGACGAGTAGATGGAGAAACCTAGAAAAACAACCTTGTTTTTTAGTCATGTGATAGGTGAACTCATCGATGATGTCCTCAGCCTCATATGCTTTGTCCCTAATGTCTGCCAACCATTTCATCTCCACTCCTTCAGCAAATTGCGCCTGCATTTCACCTTGATCGGCATGATCTATTAGGAAGAGTCGCATGTTGTCCAGCTCCTCCATGAGATCTTTAACACCATCAGGAGCACCCCATATCAATGATGCTTCATTTGCAAGAACTTCACCTAGTTTTCCAATCAACTCTCCAACTCCAGGTATGTCCATCCTGCCCTTCTTTAATTTCTGCACGTATTTGCAACTTCATTAATATTACAGAGCTCACACATGTGTAAGTTCTCTCCAGCAATACATAATTTCTCATATTTATTACTGTTATATACATAAATTGACAAAAAGATACACTTATGTTAATTTTCAATTTAATTAACTTATTGCATTAAAAGTGGGGGGAACTGTCTTTGCTGATGTTATTAGGGGAGCTAAAATAAATATATCAAATTAATTAAATAATTATTTCTCACACACTATCTTTTTATAGTAAAAAGGAATTGATTAGTATTACAACATTCAATATTTGTTGGGCTCTGTAAGACACTTGTCCACCTTTTTTGTCCCTACAATTGCTATTTCTTCTCAATTAAGTTCTCAGGTCTAAGTCAGTCTAAACCCAAATTTAAGATCTTATTGTTTAACCATAACTACTAAAATGATCGGATCAGGGCTAGAAATGGAATTAAATTAGGGGATTTGATTGAGTAGTTCTTACATGAAAGCAGCAAAAACTCCTCGAGAGATACAGACCCAGTTGCTTTGACAATGCAGCGATTGATAGAAAAGAGGAAGAGGAGAAGGATCTGAGTTCGATATGCCTAACAAAAAAGTTCAGCAAAGATAAAGACCACCATCCCAACTTTTATAACCCAATATCATTTTTAAATATTTAGAGTAAGCTATATTAAAAAATAATAATTTTGTTAAAATCTTTTACTTTACTCCATGTAGTCTTAAAAATTTACAAGATCTAATTTTGATAAGTCCTTAAAAATTGCAATTTTGATTTTTTATACTAGCTAAAAAAATTAAAATATATAAATATATAAAAAATGAAGAAAAATGCCAATTTACTATTAATAGCGGAATTAATAATGGTGATGATCTAGATATAAAAAATGATAGACGACAGACGAGAGGATGATGGAGCCTTGAATAGATTTTTGCAACCAACCACAAGTGATAAATCCGTATAACTTTGCCTAAAATGGTATTGATAATAAAAATTATAGGCATAGATTTGTCTAACTTGAAAAGTATATAATATTCATAAAAAAAGCACGAATTAGATTTTGCAATAGATATGTTATATGATAAGTTGGTGGAATAATGAATTAAAAAGTAATAATTACCTTATATAATATTAGATTGGAATGTTTCCGGTATAGATCTCTGGTAAGCTTTCTTCTTCTATCTTGAGTTTGCTAATCCTAACCAGAAAAGAAACAACTGTTGTGAGTGAGAAACCATATACACATATTTTGCTGATCAGTCAACTTTGAAGAAACACGTAGAAAATAAAATGTCGAGACTGGTAGAAAAATAAATGTAAAAGAGAAATCATTTACACATTTTCCATTTCTTTTTTCTTTCTTGACTTCTGGGATTCTTGGTTGATGATTTAGGTGTAAGCTGTAGAGAGAGGGAGAGAAAGAGAGGAGGCAGAGGCAAAGCTCTGATAATTGATGATAATGGACTGATGCCTGATGGTCTATATAAGCTCTGTTATTCTTACAAAAATGTACAGAAAGGAATAATATAAGCTCATACCTATACGGCTAACTTTGCACTTAGCTTGTGTTGGTAGGAAGGAATATGAAAAACACGTAAAGATCCAGCAAAGCTAAAAGAAGAAGAAATTGAAGCATCAAGAAACACATCTTAGATAATTGATCCATAAGAAAAGAAAACAAAGACTTTTACCAAAACATGGACTGATGCTCCCGCAAATGCAATTATGCAAAGGCATTTTGTTTCTCACTTGTAGAAGTGAAAAATGATTTGACCGGAGATAAAAATGAAAAGGACATAACTACCTTTAGATTTTCTGAAATATTTCATCGACCCTACTGTACATTTTGAGTTGACAAAAATAGTGACGACGTGAAATGAAACTTATAAATTTCAAGGATGAAGGAAAAGAGGGAAAAAAGATGCAGAAATCTTATAAATTTTGCATACACTTGATTGATTACATAGAGCTAGGAAGTACGACCATTTTAAAAGGCAGGGCCTGCATTTCATTGACCTTTAGTTCAGGAACCCCCTTTTGAATTTTTTTAGTTCAGGAAGGTGTCTTGTTTTTCGCGATAGTTCAGGGGTCAAAACACTATTGACCCTTTTAAAAATAGTTTTGTGTTTATATTGGGTAAGTGTCTGTGTCTGAAACGCGATGACATTTATAAAAAAAAATCGAACACTTTTTAAATATTTGAAGACACTCTATAAATATAAGTAGACACTTTCACAATGAGGAAAACTTTTAAATAAATCAAGTTAGAATTTTGAGGAAAAAAAATTATGATAAAAAAATCACATTTTTTTAGAGATCCGATAAATTTGAATCGTATTATCCAATAAAATTATATATATATATATATATATGAGATTTATTTTTCGTAAATAGTTCCATAGATAAAATATTATTACCCAAAAAAAAGTCATAGATAGAAGTTATAACCACTTGAGAAAACTAAGATCGCAAAGTTACAAAATGCAATAAACAAAATAATTTAGAAAGATTTAACCCATTTATTTTTAAGGGGCGGCGCGTTCTGTACACGTTCAATTGCTCACACTTGGCAGTTGCTTAGTTGATGGCAGATCTTATCAGGATAGCAACACCTGTCCTCCTCGTTTCCTAGCTCTACAGAGTTAGTAATTATTAATAATACTAATATTATTTATAATCCAGTGATACGGAAAAATTATCTAGTTTGAAAACAAATCATTTAAAAAGTTAGTATTATACGAGTATTTTTAAAAATTATAATGCTCAGAATAAAATTAATCTAATTTTATAACAAAATCTGAAAGATAACCGGGGAGACTGAAAACTAATTAATTAACTAATGCAAATAACGAAAGTAGCAATAAATAAATTAAAACTCTCTTTATTCTATTCTCCATGTTTTAAGTAGAGCAGAGGACTGCTCCCTCCATATCCTCGAATCACAGATCACTCGCTGCTCCCTGCTTCCACTTTCCCCGGACCCAATTTCAGGTAATTTCCAGCCGTGGGATCATTATCATATCCTCCACATCTCTTTTTCTGTTCCTTTTCAATTATCTATTTTTGGGTAATAACGCTTCTATCCAGCTTCAAAATCCATGACCCACATCTTAATTTCTCCAAAATGTTGAATTTTGTATGTTTTACTGGATTTGTTGATCTGGTCTGCTATTAATCTCATCTAGTTTGGATCCGAAACTAACTGTCAGAAATCTGTACGGGTGTGTTTATTTATTTAGTTTTCTTGTATGAAAGGTTAATGAAATGATTTGAGTACCATGAGATAGGGTTTATAGATTTCGATTGTTGTTGATTATTTGTTTATTTAAGTTATTAGATAAATGAGCAACATGGGTTGTCTGTTTAATTTTGTGCTACATGGGAAAGCAACTTTTTTTCTTGTCATTTTTGAATCGAAGATCATAGTTTTATTGGCTGAATATGGCTTGAATACAAATTTGGATCTGTATGTTGTTGTTGGTCTAATCAATTTGAGGGTTTTGTATCATGAAGGTAATTGGAACAGATGGCACTAGTTACTACTGCTGAAGTTTGTGATGCAAATCCACAGTTGACTGTGAGTGGAGAGCTTCGGGCACTTCAGCCGATCTTCCAGATTTATGGTCGACGACAAGTTTTCTGTGGCCCTGTGGTGACCCTTAAGGTGTTTGAAGACAATGTTTTGGTTCGTGAGTTCCTTGAGGAGAAAGGTAATGGTAGGGTCCTTGTCGTGGATGGTGGTGGCAGCTTGCGCTGTGCGATTCTGGGAGGGAACCCTGTCGTGCAAGCGCAGAATAATGGATGGGCTGGTATTGTGGTGAATGGTTGCATTAGAGATGTTGATGAGATTAATGGTTGTGACATTGGGGTGAGAGCTTTGGCTTCTCACCCGATGAAGGCCAACAAGAAAGGAATGGGAGAGAAACATGTTCCGATACACATTGCTGGAACGAGAATTTCAGATGGAGAATGGCTTTATGCAGACACTGATGGGATCCTGGTCTCTCGAACAGAACTATCCGTCTGAGGTGATTACTTACTTTTATAATCAAAGATAGTACTCTGAAATGCTATGTTAGAAAAGAAAGTTTCATTACACTGCCTTGTGATTGTGAACATGTCTTCTTGAGTTCATGTTCCCACTTTAGATGACTCTGCAATGTGCATGAGGTAATGCAAGTTTCTCCTGATTTGTGATTTCCAGATTTTAAAGTGAATGTGTTGTTTATGAATTTTTGGTACTAGGGAGGGTTATTATCATTGTTGGCAAGAATTATGTTGGAAAATGTCATATTAATACATTTTGTTTCTTCGCAATGAATGTCTCTCTGGAATCCATTGTTTTGTGCAACCTACCACTTTTCTTTAGTTCTTCTTCACCCCGTTAACTTATTTCTCCGCAAAGAAGTCATTGTTTTCTCTTCAAAGATGAAGAGAAAGGTTCAGATAAAGCATTATGAAGTTATCGCGATTAGGTTTACTCGACCATACTTACGATAGGAAAAGTTTCCAATCCTCTGGCTTGGGTCAACCTAGTTACTATTCATCGTTAGGATTTTTTAAATTTAGTTATGTACGACTTCCTAGAGAATGGAAAACTGCAATTGGCCTGGACATCTGGGACCAGAGTATGTAAGTTCTTGTTACGGGTTCACAGAAGTTTCTGGTATTTGCAGTGGTAACTTGTGCAAATAGGAATTTTCTGTTCATATCCTGTTCTTGTCAAAAGACAAAACTAGTAGATGGAAGTGGCTTGTCTTTGTTTCTTGATAGATGTTTTTGATGGCTGTCCATGTCCAGTGGATGATGAAGGATAGCCAACTGAGAATTTTGGTTTTAAAGTTACAAAATCTGTTATATGTTTGAGTATACTTGAGCTAAAAACTCGTTCGAATTTTTTTGTCAAGATCATCCGATAATTCGGTCATTATATTGGGTGTCGATTATTTCAGATTCGAACCCGATAGAACCGTAAAGGATGGTAAAACTCTTCCTTATAAATTTTAACACAACTTTATATTCAGAGGTCGAACTTGAGATCCCTGTTAAAGTAGAAAAATCTCGTTATTATTTTATAATTAAATAAGATAGAAATACATTAAAAAGAAGGTGTAAACGACAAAGACATGCATGAATTTTTTTTTTCCCTGTTAGGAGAGTACTAAGTCGGATAGGACTAGGATTTAGTAAACGTAATCGTTCAAGGATTTGTCAAGCACCACTATATATATTCTTTGGTTCCCATATTGCGCAAAAACAATTAGAAAGAAGGAAAAAGCAATGACGAGAGGCAAGAAGCCAAGCAAGAAAGCTGCTGCCGATCTGCCTAAGGAATTCAAGGACAAGATTGCAGTATTGGGAGGCGCCGACATCGGACTAGTAGCACAGAAGAAACTCCACAGATTAGACTTACAACACTCATTCTCCATCCTAACTTCTGAAATCAGAGCTGAATTCCTTACACAACCAGAAAAAGCCCTACTCGACGATAAGAAAGTTATCGATGCTTCGCTCATCGATCCATCGCTCAACGTTTCCTGTTTGTCGGTTTCCATGTGGCAGCACTGGAAGAGCAAGAAGACGTTCTACTCCTTGACCACCAACTGGAGTTCAGTCCTGAAAAGCAATGGTGGTGTGCTCAAAGAAGGTGTTCTGGTTCAACTCTGGTCTTTTCGCCGCGGTGGAGCGCTTTGGCTTGCTCTGGTCAATGTTGATGAGAAAAAAAGGGACAATGGTTCTCGCTCGTGCGGGCAGCCATTGACGACGAGTACTTTGTCTCCTACTACTAGCCCAGCAGATGATTATGTGCCGGATGACCGAAAATTAGCTACTATGATGCGAGCCGGTTACCTGGCTTACATGTATATGATGAATGGGTTCGTCCCATCTGGCATTTGATCATAAACCAAACTTTTCTAGTCAATTTAGCTGTGAATTGTTGTTTATTTCTGTTATTAATTGGCCATATTTTATCTTGAACCCTGTTTGTTACTTATATTGGATCTGACATTAGAAATTTTGTTTCTAATATCCACAATCATCCGCAAAGTTATGATTCTAATTCTTGTAGAAATTCCAAAATAATTACCTGCTAGGAGCACTTAGCCACGGAACAATTACATGCTAGGAGCACTTAACTGGCAGTCCGCTGCAAACATTCAATGAAGAAAAACAGTGCCTGTACAACTTATTACTATTGGAAACATCTCCACTTTGGTTTTTCCACAGGCAGTATGTTTTCTCCCCACTCTGTCCTCAAGTTGGAGGCAGGCATCAACAACAGGCCCCACATTATGAATGCAGAGGAGGGCCGAGATACAAACCCTGCCTGCCGGCGACATGCACACTTCCACGCTACAATTCTAACAGCTATTCACCTAAACATACTAATTCTGAATCCCCAACATTCTCTTCTGCACCCACGCTACTCACGTCTTCCCTCAAAAAGGTCATGCTCGATGCTGTAGAAGAGGCGAATACTGTTTCTGTCATCTCTTCACGCAGAATGACTGCTTTCCTCTTCCTTCTTTGCTGCCACTCTCTCAACACCACTCGAATTTCCCTCCCACCCATTGCTGGTCCTTGATGTTTCGACTCTTCACTGCTAAAGTCATTGCCATTGCCATCAAGGCGGTGATCAATGAAATCCCCTGCTGTCATGGGAAAAAGAAGAGGTCTGCGTAGACAGATGAGCATTATAACCAAGAAAATGTAAATATATATCGATGCCCACACACGAAATGTCCACTTCCAGTTGTGGACTATTTGTTTCATCCACGGTAGCTGAGATTTAAGGATGATCTCAGCTTCATATATCTGTGGAAGATACCTAGTTAATGCCCTCGGAACCATCATTATTCTGATGGCTTTGGTTCTTGGGTAGCCTTCCTTGTGCTTTAACAAGTCAACAGTCATCTTCTGAGTTTCTTCAGAGATACCAAGTATTAGGGGTAAGCCCATGATAAAGGTTCTTAGGAGCCGAACTGGGAGGCTTCTATATCGCAATGCACGTGGCTGGCTTGATTTCGCCATCATCTTCCCATTTGCTGATAAAACCTCTGCAGTCAACTGGCATAGCAGGTAACAAGAATGTCACATTACCAATCAAAAGAAATATCAATTAGTACCACTCCTAATTCATCTCTTCCTCCCTCTACATGTTTCATTGGTTAAATTAGGCTCCCATTGTAGGAAATTTCTCAATGTATCATGAAAATTAGTCGATTTTGTTCACCATAAACAACACATTCATTTATCAACAACCATCAACCAGAGATGATATTCATCTAATCAAAATCGAAGCTTAGTGATACTTTCTACAAAGTTGGTTAGGTCTCAATTTCGAGTATCCTGACTTGCAATCTCTATTCAGGACATTCTATGCACAATAATTATGAAAACAGCACATACCGAGAATTTCTGTATTATGAAATTTACTGGATATTGTTTGCTATAAACAACACATTCATTTATCAACAGCTATAAACTAGAGATGACATTCATCTAATCAAAACTGAAGCTTAGAAGCTGGTCCCAATTTCGAGCATCCTAACTCGCAATCTCTATGCAGAACATTATATACCAGGAATTTGAAATCAAGAAACTAAATGGAATTAAACATACCTGAAAAACTCCAACCTCTCTATTGTAATCAGATTCAGGCATCAAAAGCACTAAAGAAACATGAAAAGTATGGCCAACAGGAATCCCCATTTGCTGTTTACCATCACCAAAACCAAAGACAGCAGTAGGGCTCATATCAGTGTAGTCAAAAAACACTCCTTCCCTAAAAAACACCGGCTCCTCAACCCACATCTGCACCAACCCAAACCCTAAAAACCCTGACAATAACATCACCATTATCAAAACTATACCCATCTGCACAGCCCCAAAAATCCCAGCCCCAACTTTCCTCAGCAGCAGAGCAGAGAACTGGGAAATGCTAACGGGGAGACTGAGAATCACAGACTCCACCATCGACGACTCCTCCTCGGCACGGCGGTAGGATTCGGTGGCGGTGGAGAAAATGGCCTTGAAAGGTGAGAAGATTGTCACCAGGCAGTTGTAGATGATGTCTGCTTGTAAAGAGAGTATTTTGGTGAACAAGTCTGGTTTTTGTTTGCTCTCCATGGCTTAAAGTGGTGGCGCCTCGGCCGCGACGGTGACGGTGCATCAGTGGTGGTAGAGATGGAGAGAAAATTGTAGAGTTATAAGCGCCGATTTCTTGCATGTCATCCATGCGGAGATGAAACGTGGAGGCAAGGAAGGGCTAATGCTTGACGCCTGTCTCTACTATAAAGTCTGCAACTTTTCACCCTTTTCTGTTCTAAAATAAAATATTTCGATCTCTTTTGGTCAATTTTTTTTTAAGTAAAAAAACTCACAGTAAACCCTTAAAAAAAACACTTTTACGGAACATCTTTTCTATTGAGACTAATCTCGTTTAAGCATTATCGAGACGGGTAACTAATACTGATTTTCAAAATTGCTCATACAATTTTTTTTGTGCTTATAAAAAATAAAAAATTTCTAAAATTGTGCAGTCAACAATCAATATATATATTCCAAATTTGTTTAGGAACAGGACAAAAAAACCAGTATGTATTTACCTTATATTTCTCAGTCAACTCTTATTAAATATTTCCAATTTTGTACAAAATATATATTTTATAAAACATTTTTTTCTTGTATTTTTACATATGGTCAAGGCTATAAGGCAAAGTTATCCTAGTTTTATCATTATCTCTAATGTATTTGAAATAGTATTCTCATGTATTATGTACATTATTTGATTGGTTAAACTCATAAAAATAATCGTAAATTAATACAAATTCAATTTTATAAAAGTAAAATTATTTTAACCAATCATGAATATAACTTAATTAAATTTAACTAACAATTAACTAATAAGCTAAACTCATTTCAAGTTCATACAAAAGTTTCCGAGTGATAATTTTTTTTATATATATAATGTGGTGTTTCAGATTCATTTTCGAAATTAATTCTTTATTTTATTTTATTCAGTTCGCGCGCACGCTGTATATAAAAAAATACATTTTATATAGAATTGTAACGGTTGTATATAAGCACTACACTATCACAAAACCTTTCACAAAATCCTTTTGTTTTTTGGTTAGATACAAGAAAAAAACCCTCTTGTCTACCCAAAAAGATGCAAAACAATAAAGGGATTACTAGAAAAAGTATTGCAGAAAGGAGAGCAGAGAAATGTGGATTTAAAGCTGAGAAGCTTAACGTAGCTCGTTTCCGCACTGTTAGCCCATTAACTTCTCCTCAATATCACATCACTGTACCAGAAGGAATTATTAGCCCATCTGCACTTCTTGATTCCCCGGTTATGCTTTCCAATCCGCAGGTAAATAAATACTTTCTTCGGATTTTTTTACCCGTCCAGTTTGAGTTAATTTTTTTAGATGTCTATTTAAAGTTCCGATGAAATTAGTTAATCTCATTTTTATTCTTTTTATATTTTTTAATAAATATCACTTGATGAGTTATATGTTTTCTAACATTTTTAAATTGGAATACTTTTTCCGTCTTTCTCACTACTCTCAATTAAAAATAACCATAATTTTGGTATTTGAAATTTCGGTTTAATAGTCCGTTGTAAAATGCTATCTTTTTTAATTAATAATCTATTTAGAAGGATTATATTTATATTTAAATTATTCAAATATTTTTATGAATATAATATTTGAGTATTTGAATATTTTTATTTATTTGAAAGAATACCTTTTCATTTCTTTAAGTATATTTGGAAAACATCAAAACACTTTAGAATTATAAAATTTTAAGAAATTAAATATAAAACCATTCCTTAACAAGTACCATTTGAACAGGTGTTCCTTATCATTACTTTTGAATTTTTACATCTATATTTGGTATTATATACCATTTAATTGACACTCATGTTTTTATATCCTCATCGTAAAATATATATATTTTTCAATAAATAATTTTTACGAGTTGATTTTATACCATTACCAACTACTCGGTAGATTTTAAACTTTAGATAAAATATAACTACTATAATTTAATGAACAAAAAACATGTAGCATAGATTAATAAATGTAAAAAGTAACCATTAATTTCATAGCTATATGCTCGGCGATTTCAAATTCCCTTAATAATATTTTTGACACTTCTATTTGATTTTTTATATTGATTTGGTACTTTATTATATTTTATTTTTATTGGATTTGACCTCTTCACTCACATTTTCATATTAATTTGGCCTATCAAAATAATGTCGTACATAGTCAGACGTTAAGTATGATGACGTGCCATTAGTTAATATTATTTAGTTGACGTGACAATCCACGTCAGATGTCACATCATTTTTTAATAAAAAATAGATTTTAAACCTATTATTATTATTATTTGTATTAATTCTTGACTTACAATGCAAAAATATTGTTTAATCTTTTATTTTATTTTATTTATTTAGGTACAAGAGTCTCCCACAACAGGAGCATTCTCATTGCCTGCACCTCAGCTTGAAAGTCCAACCTTGAACACAGTATTATCGTCTATTGACAAGGACATGGTCGAATGGGATCCTGATTGGCTGCAAGATTTTTACAATTTAGAAAATCAGGTATATATTTTACCTATTAGTTACTTTAATTAGTGAAATAGTTAATTAATTTAGTACTAATTACTATTGATTAGAGTATATTAATTCTTATTTTGTTTTGCAGTTAAATAGTAATGATCTTCAAATACTTGCTTCAACATTGGAGTTACCTCCAAAAGATTGTGAATCTTATGAGAGATTACCAATGGAACCAGTTATGGAAGATAGATGCGCTGATGATTTGCTTGGAAATGGAAACAATACTGATGGTTCTGTTCAAATGTTTAACCTTGATGCAACTTGGAACATGAATGGACATAACGAAGTTACGGGTACTCATAATTACTCCCTCCGAACTTTTTAATAATCGTTTTAACCATTTTTTTAAATACTAATACAATTATTATGAACGGTTGAACACAATATTCAATAAATTTCTATGATCCATAAAAAAATGTTATAGCTAACCTTAAAAATCTACTACACATTGAATGTTATATTTCATAGGAATGGTGGAATCATCCACAACAATGCCTGAGGTTTCTTTCGCGCTTGCTAGTGATGACAATGGTGGAGTAATCCAAGGAAATGAGTTTTGTGATGTCAATGCCAACGATGAGTCTGACTCAAAAAGAAGGTACTCTTTTCGGATTTTTTTAGTTATGAGTTTAACCATTTTCTTCTTCTTCTTTTTAGATGATAATTTTTCATTTTCAATACTGTTAGTTGATATTTTTTAATTATATTTTTATTTTTCTTATAAATTATAAAATATAATCTAATCAATTATCATTCATTGTTATGGAAACACAATATAATATATAATTTGCAACTTACTTTTCCTAATTTTTTAAAGAAAAATTGATGGTTGTAAAGTGGAAGCAAATCCAACATTAGAATCGGTTCGTGAGGAAAGAATCATAATCCAAACAGAGAGTGAAGAAGATGTACTAGATGATGGTTATCGTTGGAGAAAATATGGCCAAAAGATCGTCAAAGGCAATTCCAATCCAAGGTAAATTCATTCATTATTGTCCTTAAGTTTTAAAAAATAAATTAAATCGTCGTAATGAGTTAGATCGCCTAATAAAATAATGTTTATATACATGATTTTGTACCAAATCATTAATTGTGAGGTATAAAGAGATCCTCCCAATCATAATTCTATATCTCATCATTAAAACGAGATATTGATAAAATTATACTTCCTCCGTCTCAAATTAACAACTTTTTTTGTTATTTTTATTTAACAGGAACTATTACAAGTGCACGAATGCTGGATGTGTAGTGAAAAAGCATGTGGAAAGAGCCCCTCGCGATAACAAATATGTAATCACAACATATGATGGCAAGCACAATCATGGAGTTCCTTCAACTAATAAAACCAACATTAGCCATGGAAGCTCTGGTAGTAGTAATCTCCCATCCGTTACTCCTGCTGCTGCGTTTGACATGAACACTATCAACTGGGCAGCTGGATCTTATCTTCAAGACCCTGTCACTTTTGGTTTTTACAACAATTACTTGAGCTCCAACATTCTTGGAACATCTTCCAAGAAGTTTCCTGCACTACCCTCCACCTTGCTTTACGATCAGTACTCTTTTGGATTGAACTCAAATCATCATCGTCCTCCTCCATTCCCTACTTCTTTGCCACCATCATCGAGTTTGCAGTCATTTTCGAATATTTCTGACCAGCCTGACAATGCAATTCTAATTGGCAGTGAAGTTCAATCTTTCCTTCCAATGCAGCAAATGATTGGACTTGAAGAAGATTAAGGGTGTTTGAATCTGTGTTATGGCTAGTGATTCAACTCAATTCTTGAATTTTTTTGGTCATGTAATGACTTAGATTTCCTGTTAACTTTTATTTGTAATATTTTATTGGATGTTTTTCTTTGTCTATCTCGTTAAATTTTCTCAAATAGTTAAAAAAATGTATATTTAGTTGGTAGCGTATCAAGGGTGTTGATAAGTAAGGAAATTAGATATGGTACCATATTTCAAAATATTGTAGATTTATAATACAACTATACAAGCAAGCAAGAGAACGGGCCCGTTTCGTTGTGGGCCGGGTTGGTTAAAAAGAACATAGTAAGTAGCCCACCTTTGCTCACAAAGAGAAGCTGAAAGACTGATTTCTACTGTTCTCACCAAACCGGAAACCCCAGTGAGTTGCGACAATGGCCGACGATGCCAACCGAGCTGTAAGAACAAGCCTTTTCCTTTTATCCCTTCTTAGGTCATGGTTTTCTTTTGTTTTGATTTTGATTTGATCTCCATTTAGGCATTTCTGGAGCTCCAAAGTCGCATGATTGAGACCACTGCGAAATTCAAACAGGTTTCTATCTTTCAATTTCTCTGCTTAAAGTTCAAGCATTTTTATGTTTTTCTTTGTGGGTTTTTTTCAGATTCCTAGGTCATATTATCAATCTGCCCAAGTTAATAAGAATTAGACCCTTTACTAATCTGCTCTCTAAATGGGTATCCATGTGGTTTTCAGTTGCAGAACCAGATACGAACCAAGGAGAGCGAAAAGAAGCGTGCTTTCCTAACTTTGGAAGAGCTCCGCCAGCTGCAAGATGATGCTAATACTTACAAATCTATCGGTATGTTCAAGTTGCAAATGTTAGGGCTTCATGAATATGTAGTTAGTGTTTGTAAATCCACGATGGGCTTAGTGTTTGTTGCCATTTTGGCTTGCTGGAAAATGAGTTACAACATTAAAGGTTGTTTTCATTGTCGCTTTGCAGGGAGAACGTGAGTGGTGCTTAACCTAAATGGATTCAGCTACATCTTCTTATGGGATGTTTGAACTTTGGATTAGATGACAGATTCTTACGGGGCTTATTGTTTTGTCTCTTTCGTTTTGTGGTCAGGTTTGTTTTGGAGCCAAAGCCAACTTTGATGAGCGAACAAGAGCAGAAGCACAAGGATGCTGAGGGTGCAATATCCTCACTGCAGGTGCATCTCCCTCTCTTGCTCCCTTTCTTGTAGAAGTCTCTCTTCCTTGTATGGATATGTGTATGCAAATAAGCTACTTTATCCTTCTTCTCCACGGGTTGTCTTCTGTTTTCCCTTAAGCTGTTATACTTCAAATAGCATTCTTACATTTCTCATCAAAATTATTGTGGTTAGACTTGCTTGTCTGTTTACCTTAGCAATAAGTTTATAGGTGGAGTCACTCCTTTGACCTAATATATGATAGGAGAAGCAGACCACATTGTAATCTTTAATCACTATGTCATTATCATGAATGTTCATTGCAGAGTTTGTTTGTTCACTATGGCATTATTCACGACTATTCCGTTCATTTTCTGTTGACCATCTTAAAAAAAATTATCATGGTTGAACGGACTGCTTGTAGTTCTTGAATTTTTTTCTGCCTGCCTCGCATATTCTCCATATTCATGCGTTTTGCACATGAGTTTCAGTACCTTGTTGGGAAATTGTAAACTGGGGTTCCTTAGGGTATGGCTTTAAGAAAAACTTGAGGAAGGTTGAATTAGATAGTTCTGTGCAAATTTTTGATTGCAAAGTTATACTCAAAAATATGCCAACTTTACTTTCGGCGAGGAACCGAAGTGTACAATTTTGGAAAAGTCATAAATTTCATGTCAGACGAGAGATTGGTTATTGTCATGGAAATCAGTGATTGTTAAAGTTGCTATGTCTAGTCTTGTTGCCTGCTTGTTTGGCATCCATCGTTTGCTGGTCCCTTTAAATCTCTCGCAGGAATGTTTGGAAGCTCTACCTTCATTTCTTTGCTGTGGTTTTAGCAAAATTGACATTTCCCCACACAAGTTTTATAGAATAAGCTAACCTGGTATGCTTTGGACAGACATCGAAAGAATACTTGGAAAAGCAAATGGGAGAGGTGGAGAACAACTTGAGGGAGCTTTTGCAACAGGATCCCAGTCTTGCTCGTCAGATAATGTCCATGAGTGTAATGTGATCTTGTTGGGTTTCGGGAATCGACTTAGTTCATGTTTAGTTTACTGAGTGAGGGATTGATAGAAATTTGGAACAAATGATGTAGTAAGTTTCGGGTTTCTTGTAATGTTCAAAAGATTTGTTGTGCTACATGGCACATTGGAAAAATCCTACTTTTCGTCAGTTAAATATGCAGATTATGGTGCATACTGTAATTTGTGGCTTGATAAATTGAAATGAGAAAAATTAAGTAATCCTAATAATTTAAACCCTAAATTATTTCATGTACAAGATTTTCTGCTACCTATCGTGTTAAACATTATCATACATTGTCTTCTAATTAGACGAGGTCTTGCAAAATTCTTTCACCAACTTGGAGAAAGCAGAATAACTGTCCCTTAATAGTTGAGCTGGAGCTGAGCATTCTATGGCATTTCCTGCATTTTACCACAACACATCAATTTTAGGTATCAAGAAATTTTTTTGGAGCAAGAAACCGATTATTAGCTTCATTATTGTTGTTGAAGTCTCTAATTTCGTTCGTTCTTACCATCATCAAGAACAAGAACTAGATCACTGTCGAGAATCGTTGTTATCCGATGAGCAACTGTAATGACTGTGCACTTTTCTGTTTCGCTCCTGACAGCTTTCTGGATGATGTTGTCAGTTGCTGTATCGATCGAAGCAGTGGCCTCATCTAGAACAAGAATTTTCCTCTTGTGAAGCAAAATTCTTGCAAGGCAAACCAGCTGTCTTAGGCCTAGACTCCAGTTTTGTCCCTCTTCTGAAACTGCAAGAAGATCCAGGTTTTGAAGGTTGGAACTAAGAAATAATATATACTTTCTATTTAGATTTGAGACTCGAGTATTGATCGGTTTACCTGGTGCATCCAGAAGTCTTTGATCTTGCTTCACCATGTCAGCCAAATGGCACTTCCTTAGAACCTGAAAAAACATGGAATTTTGATGAGAAACATGTGGTATTTTTAGGTCATTCTCCTCGGGAAACATAAGATTCGAACTTTTACCTCCCAAATTTCGTGATCATTATGTTGTTGGAGAGGATCGAGGTTGTTCCTGACAGTTCCTTGGAACAAAGTAGGGTCTTGTGGTATTATACTTAGCTTGGACCTTAAATCCTGCAACCCAATTTTGCTTATATCGACTCCATCGATGATAATCTGTCCTTGTGCAGGTTCTACTAATCGGAAGATGGCTTGAATCAAGGTGGATTTTCCACTTCCCGTTCTTCCCACAATTCCGATTCTTTTCTCACCGGGGAAGGTGCAGCTTATTCCTTTCAGAACCAATGGAAAAGTTGCACTATATCGAACTTGCAGGTTTTGAAACTCTATGGATCCTGTCTCGGGCCATTCAGGTCTAGGACGGTGATCTTCAATCACCGATGATGCCTCGCTTGGAACATGACTAAATTGAAGTATTCTTTCAACAGAAATCATCTTGCTCTCTACATTGCACACATTCCAAATGACCCAAGCTTGGAGAGCATTGATGTTCAGACCATACGTGACTGCAAGTCCTGCGAGATCTGCGATAAAACCAACAAGAGGAAGCATTTTAAGACTGGACTTTTAAATGAGCTATAATGTCACCCTTATGGTAATAATGCTTACTCGGGTTTGAGGCTGAGCCTGGTATGCTGACCATGACTATAAGAACAACAAAGAATCCCAGATTGAAGAGAAAGTTGATTCGGATGCAAAGCCATTCCATTGCTGCACAGTTATAGAAGGAAATGCGCGAAAAACTATCGATCAAATGAAGATTGGTAGAGTGGAACCACGCTTCTTTACTGAAACAGCGAATGGTTACAATTCCAGAAATTGATTCTGAGGAATGGTGGAGAAGTGGAGCCTTTTGAATTCCGACCATCTTAGCAAGTTCTCTTGCTGTATGCAAGTAGTATACCTGAAAAATAATTTCGGATACTTCAGTAAAAGTAGAAATGTCGATGGTATGAATAGAATGACTGCATTGTGATCCTAGTCATTAGGTTACTGGTTTTCAAGATTGTGATGAATTTCCATCAAAACCAGTTTTAAAGCAATAGGAAACTTGAAAACCGGGTTCGTTCCTTACCTGATACCACGCACTGATTACAAAAATGGCAAGGAATAGGAGGCAAACCGGCCACGCTACAGTTGACATAAGGATAGTGACAGTGATCAGCTGAATAAGTGCAAATACTAATCCAGCTATTCTGTATGTTATATCAGAATCAACAGTAGCTTGGTCTGTAGATGACTGCAATGCAAACACAACAGGGAACAAAAGAAAAGCATTAGACTTTACGGGTTCAAAGGAACGAAATCTTCAGCTAGAAAAAACTAACTAAACAGGAAGGTTACGAAGACTAACCCTATCGAGGATTTGGCTCGAAGAAGTGGTGTCGAAGAATGACATAGGAGCTTTGAAAATTGCTTTTATCATTGAAACAAAGAGACATTGGGAAGTCTTGACTGTGATTGCAGTTAGCAAGAGTGCTCTTGCCAGTACAAAGATCGAGCTTGCTCCGGAAATTAGAGCGAATACTCCTATCAGTTGTTTCTTGCTGACCCTATTCCCTTTCTCTACTGCCCATGAAATCCAATAATTGCTTCCCATTTGCAGTCCTTGGAAGAGTAAATGGCAGATGAAGATCACTGGGATAAGAGCTCCTTTGTATGCTGTCATAATAAAGGCGCGGTAAGCTTTCCAGCCAACTCTTCCACTATCCATCTTCTCATTTTTCTGCAATAATACTTGTCCATTATTGGTTGGTTCTTCTTCATGTCGAGCTTGTACTTCGGGTGATTCGATAGTGGCGTGCTCTTCAGACAAACTTATTTGGCTCAGAGACTCGTGGTGCGCGGCCACTAGTCTACTTAGTTCTGCTTCTGCATCTGCATCATCAAGCAGGTCTTTATATGCTCCAGATTGAACTATTCTACCTTCTCTCATTACCTACGTGGTACGAGATTATAGTACATGACGATTTCAAATCAGAAATAACAATTCCTGACAGAAGAATATCAGAAACATTCTATAGAGTATAGACTTACCAAAACAATATCTGCTGAAGCCAAAAATTCCATTTGATGGGTGACATACATAACAGTCTTATCAGCCAAGAGTCCCATTAGGCAGTGCTGCAAAAAACATTCCGAGTCGGTAGTCTCGTTTTCTTACATTACATATGGAAACTACAACCGAGAAGCAACAAATCCACAAAAGTTAAAGATAAACCAATTTCTTACCTTGAACAGGTGAGCTTTTGTGTGTGCATCAACTGCGCTGAACGGATCATCCAAGAAATAAACATCTGCATCACTGTAAATTGCCCTGGCCAATTGAATCCTCTGCTTTTGGCCTCCACTTAGTGTTATTCCTCGTTCCCCGACAATAGTTAAGTCCTTATGCATCAGCCTATCGATATCCTCCGTTAGAGCACATGCTTTGATGACCTTTTCGTACAATGGCTCCTCCATTTTCTTTCCAAACAATATGTTGTCTCGGATTGTTCCGGATTGAAGCCAAGGTGTCTGTGGCACATAAGCTCTGGTACCGAAAACCTGGATGCCAACTCCAGAAATCTTAGGGATTTCTCTCAGGATGGTGCAAATCAAACTAGACTTCCCGGATCCAACTGATCCACAAATAGCAACCTTTTTGCCTCTCATAATCATCAAATCATCAGCTATCGTAATCGTTGGCTGCGAAAATTCTTTACTTTCTATCCCCCAAGCATATTCTCCTTTTGTTATATGAACCGCAAAATCATATATCGGTTCTGAATGCTTCACTGGCGAGTCTGATTGCTCTTGGCGATCTTCTCTCAAGAATTCCTGAAGCCTTTTCAGCGAAATCTTGGCATGAACAATGACCGAAATAAGCTCCGGCATGTTATAGATCGGCTCATGTAGGATCTGCAGAGTTGCTAAAGCTGAGAAGATAGAACCTGAACTAAGGTTTTTTTGCAGCATTGCACAAACACCAAAGGTTATTACAGAGATGAAAATTGGTGAAGCCCAATACAGGAACACAACTACTGCCTTTGTGTACAGGAATTTCACCAGCCAAACCCTCTCGGCTTCTCGAAGCCGAAATAGCTTCGCTAGAAAGGTAGGTTCCCAAGCATGGAACTTCAAGACCTTAATGCTTTTCAAAGTCTCTGATGTATACTTGATTCTTGAATCTTTGGCTTGCATGATCTTGCCCTGCAGCCTTTTCTGCAACTTCGCTAGAGGCGTGTTGCTGACCATGATCGAAACAGCAACAAGAACAGCGAGAATCGCAGGAATCCAACCGAGATTCCTTGCGAGAATGAACAAAGCAAGGATGACTTGGAAGGGAAGCAACCAAATTTGATGAAACTGTTTGATGAGTTCCACAACTTTTTCAATGTCGGTGTTGATGAAATTCACCATCCTCCCGTTTGTCGCTCCGTCGCTCTTGACTGAGAGCAGTTTCTCGTACAGCAAAGCCAGCAGCGAAGCGCGAACCCTAATCCCAATTTGAGAGGCACCAAAGTACCATTGCCTCTCAGCAACAGACTCCATTGTCTTAGCAAGAAAAAAGATGGATGAAAGAACTATACCATAAGAGCTCATGACATCACCATTGTTCTTGGAAGTCAACAGATGGATGAAATCAGCTATGAACAATGGCCCCGCGAACGAAGCAACCGCGAAAATCCCTGAAGCAAGCAGGTATTCAGTAAGCATTAAGACCCCACTCGGAAAAAACAAAACAAAACAAAATCATAGCAAAGAGTAAAAGTATATACCAGCAAGGATCGCGTTTAGGCGCAAAGGTTTCGAAACGGATCGAAGAATGGCCTTCACTAACGAGGGGTTGTTGGGATTGTCAGTTTCCAATGCTTGTTTCAGCAGGAAAGAAGCATCGTCTGCTGATTCTTGTTGAGGTAAAGATGGGATGTCAGCTAAATCCAGTTTTTGCTGGTACCCTTTTGAAAACAATGGATTTAGCCATCTTAAGGACAATTTGCTCCAAAAACTGGAATTAGAAAATCCATCTTTAGGTTTGATGATCAGTAGAGCAGCATTATCAGCAAAATCACTCAACAGATGGCGCTCAAGTTCTTTCCTCTCCATACTGTAAAAAATCTAGCTAGCTACTCTTCTGTCTCTACCTGCAAAATTAAAATAAAAAGACAAAACAAACTAACAATCAATTTTGTACAAACTACAAACAGGTCTATACAAGAATTAAGAAAGAAGAGAAAAAGACAAACTTTTTCCGGTTTCTTCGAGTGTCCTGTCGGCTATTTCAGGTTGGAGACGAAACCAAAAACTCGTTTAAGAAAAGAAGTTTATGAAATGAAAGAAACCTTAGGAACAACAAAAAGTAACCAACCTCGTACAAAAACTTTAACCTCGTAGTAGAGCATTGGGTATATATACAGGCAAAGAGTGCTTGTTACAATCCAACATGCATACGGACTACACTGTGGAAATCCTTTTAGAGCTAGCGGACTAGGTATAAACTTTTTAGTGAAATTATTATTTTATTACTTGATACTTATGAAGCGTAAACATGTAATAACACGGTGCTTTTATATATAGAACAAATGGAAAAGAAAAGGGAGCTCAAACGGTGACTTTGTTCTGTTCTTGATTTCTTTTTTTAGTCACTTAATTAATAAAAGGAAACAAAAGACTTCTATTTTTGAAAATATTAATTAATTGAAAGAATGTAATACAATAATTGCATAGTTTCAAAACTATATATAAAGTTAATTTATAAGGATTTTTTTTTCTTTTTGGTATACTGAAGGAAGGAAGGAATTGAGAGCGGCAGTTCCTAAAATCAAGATTAATCAAAGCAGTGCAGGATAGATATTGGGTTTGTTTTTTCCACAAAACAATAACACTAATTGTAAGTACTTGCGAGCGGCATTTGAGAGCGTAATTAAGGACTTGAGAGCGGCACTGGAGAGCGTAATTAAGGACTTGAGAGCGGCATTTGAGAGCGATAAGACAAACCCTGTAAAATACTTTCTATGTAGAATATTCTGCACTGCTCTGATTAATCTTGATATTAAGAACAAACAGTCTTATCGCTATCAAATCCCGCTCTCAAGTCCTTAATTAGTGTTCTTGTTTTGTGGAAAAAACAAACCCAGTAAAATACTTTCTATGTAGAGTATTCTGCACTGCAGCTGCTTTGGTTAATCTTGATTTTAGGAACTGCCGCTCTCAAGTGGATTCTTCATATGGATTTTTTCCTTTCAACGTGAGAAGCCAAAGTTCATGGGAGCTTATTAGTGTTTGACGAAATGCCTAAACAAAGACAATAATTTTTGTTTCCATTAAAGTAATTCAAGTTTTAATCAAGATTTAATGAAATGGGTTCTCTGACATAAACTTGCTGCAAACTTTTCAGGATTCTCTTTTGATTCCGGTTTCAAAGGTCTGTCTGCGTATGCATGCAGGTAGGAACATGCGTGCATAAGGCAGAAGCAGAGGCTATACTATTCTTGGAAATAAAGGTAAAAACTTATTCCTCTGTTCTGCCTCTTGAAAAATGACCTTGGATCATAATGGTGGGACTTCATTTGCTAGAGTTTAGCTTTTGGATTTTAGCATTACCACTTGTGTTTGTGTGAACTAAAAAAAAAGGTGGATGAAGTTTCCAACTGTGGTAATCTAACTATTAGAGGCCAATAATCCAAAAGGGCAGCTTTTGGTATGCTTGTTATGCTTTCTTTGGCAATCCTATATTGTCAACAAATGTACATGTATTGCTGTTAGAATCTATGATTAGCACTTGCATATTTTCTTAAGCCATTTTCAGTACTTTATAATCTATTGACATGTTTGTTTTTACCAAAAAAGGATTCATTCGTCGCTGTTTATGATAACTAAGGGTCTCATAGAAGCTAGCCCGCATGATATGGCCTGAAATTTTGTTTGAAACTCAGGGAGGCTTAATAATTCTTTCAGGAGGTGTTTTTCCTTTTCAGTTCAGCTTGTTCATTTCTAAAAAAATCATTAAACCACCTTTCATATGTCTTGCAAGCGTGTTGGTTTACTGTTGTTAATTTAACCATTGTGGAACTGGACTGCAAAAAAATGGTTTTGGTTTTCTTTTTCCAATGAATAGATCTGTGGTCATGTGATGATGCATTAGAAACTTAGTAGACTATCCTAGCAGTTGTTTATCACTTGTGCTGTCGTTTTCACGTATGCACTGCTGGTATTTACTGCATATATGCATTGATGTTCGTTCCTTCAACCATTATAATGCAACTATGTGGTCCAACAACTTACTATAAACGAGATTCTTGTTCTTACTTGTTTATTGGTCCAACAAAACTCATAAAAGCTTGTTCAAATACTGGAAAAAAAAACATAATCTAATTGCAAAGAATAGCATAAGTAGTATAGAATAATCGGTTGACTCCGACTTCTAGCTTTCTAAGTTGTAGTCTTGCCTCTCTAAGTTTCTTTGATATCTACCACGTGAGGTACCCACCTCTGCGTAACATGTCTTTAGGTGAAGCAAAGCTTGGAACAAGGGTTATTGCATCAAAACTTAACAGCAGTAGAGCTTTGTGTGTTCGTGTTCTTTGGTCATAAGAGAGCAGGTGGGTGTCACCACAGAGCATTATGATTTGTCCTTTTGGTGTAACTTTGATGAGTTGAAGATGGCGTCTTGGAGACCACCACTCCACTACTGGATTTTTTATCTCAAACATTTGAATATGTTTGAACCCAAGACTCCTGTTGTCCATAACCCTTCATCACCCATATTTCAATAGGAGGATTAAACATAACAGCATGGGACGCGCAAATATAGAGGCAATTTTCAAGAACACCAACGTTAGACCATGCATAGCGTTTCTTTGTTTCGTCCACGGTAGCTGAGATTTAATGATGATCTCAGCTTCATATATCTGTGGAAGATGCCTAGTTAATGCCCTCGGAACCATCATTATTCTGATGGCTTTGGTTCTTGGGTAGCCTTCCTTGTGCTTTAACAAGTCAACAGTCATCTTCTGAGTTTCTTCAGAGATACCAAGTATTAGGGGGTAAGCCCATGATAAAGGTTCTTAGGAGCCGAACTGGGAGGCTTCTATATCGCAATGCACGTGGCTGGCTTGATTTCGCCATCATCTTCCCATTTGCTGATAAACCTCTGCAGTCAACTGGCATAGCAGGTAACAAGAATGTCACATTACCAATCAAAAGAAATATCAATTAGTACCACTCCTAATTCATCTCTTCCCCCCTGCATGTTTCATTGGTTAAATTAGGCTCCCATTGTAGGAAATTTCTCAATGTATCTTGAAAATTAGTCGATATTGTTCGCCATAAACAACACATTCATTTATCAACAACTATCAACCAGAGATGACATTCGTCTAATCAAAATCGAAGCTTAATGATACTTTCTACAAAGTTGGTTAGCTCTCAATTTCGAGTATCCTGACTTGCAATCTCTATTCAGGACATTCTATGCACAATAATTATGAAAACAGCACATACCGAGAATTTCTGTATTATGAAATTTACTGGATATTGTTTGCTATAAACAACACATTCATATATCAACAGCTATAAACTAGAGATAACATTCATCTAATCAAAACTGAAGCTTAGAAGCTGGTCCCAATTTCGAGCATCCTAACTCGCAATCTCTATCCAGAACATTATATACCAGGAATTTGAAATCAAGAAACTAAATGGACAATTAAACATACCTGAAAAACTCCAACCTCTCTATTGTAATCGGACTCAGGCATCAAAAGCACTAAAGAAACATGAAAAGTATGGCCAACAGGAATTCCCATTTGCTGTTTACTATCACCAAAACCAAAGACAGCAGTAGGGCTCACATCAGTGTAGTCAAAAAACACTCTTTCCCTACAAAACACCGGCTCCTCAACCCACATCTACACCAACCCAAACCCTAAAAACCCTGACAATAACATCACCATTATCAAAACTATACCCATCTGCACAGCCCCAAAAATCCCCGACCCAACTTTCCTCAGCAGCAGAGCAGAGAACTGGGAAATGTTAACGGGGAGACTGAGAATCACAGACTCCACCATCGCCGTCTCCTCCTCGGCGCGGCGTTAGGATTCGGTGGCGGTGGAGAAAATGGCCTTGAAAGGGGAGAAGATTGTCACCAGGCAGTTGTAGATGATGTCTGCTTGTAAAGAGAGTATTTTGGTGAACAAGTCTGGTTTTTGTTTGCTCTCCATGGCTTAAAGTGGTGGCGCCGCGGCCGCGACGGTGACGGTGGAGATGGAGAGAAATTGTAGAGTTATAAGCGCCGATTTCTTGCATGTCATCCATGCGGAGATGAAACGTGGAGGCGAGGAAGGGCTAATGCTTGACGCCTGTCTCTACTATAAAGTCTGCAACTTTTCACCCTTTTCTGTTCTAAAATAAAATATTTCGATATCTTTTGATCAATTTTTTTTTAAGTAAAAAAACTCACAATAAACACTTTTACGGAACGTCTTTTCTATTGAGATTAATCTCGTTTAAGCATTATCGAGACGGGTAATTAATGCTGATTTTTAAAATTATCCATAAAATGATACTCCCTCCTGCTTTTAATAGATGTCGTTACACTGTTCACGCACGTATTTCGAGGTCATCGAATGGCCCACTATTTAACCCCAAAAAATTCCGTACTTTTTTGTGAACGTACGTAATTACATACGTTCACAAAAAAGTACGGAATTTTTTGGGGTCAAATAGTGGGTCATTCGATGACCTCGAAATGCGTGCGTGAACAGTGTAACGACATCTATTGGATGCAGGAGGGAGTACTCCCTTCCTTTCAAATTTTGTTATTTTTATTTAACAGGAACTATTATAAGTGCACGAATATGTATAGTGAAAAAGCATGTAGAAAGAGCCCCTCGCGATAACAAATATGTAATCACAACATATGATGGCAAGCACAATCATGGAGTTCCTTCAACTAATAACACCATCTTTTGGTTTTACAACAATTACTTGAGCTCCAACATTTTTGGAGCATCTTCCAAGAAGTTTCCTGCACTACCCTCCACCTTGCTTTACGATCAGTACTCTTTTGGATTGAACTCAAATCATCATCGTCCTCCTCCATTCCCTACTTCTTTGCCACCATCATCAAGTTTGCAGTCATTTTTTTAATATTACTGGCCAGCCTGACAATGCAATTCTAATTGGCAGTCAAGTTCAATCTTTCCTTCCAATGCAGCAAATGATTGGACTTGAAGAAGATTAAGGGTGTTTGAATCTGTGTTATGGCTAGTGATTCAACTCAATTCTTGAATATTTTTGGTCATGTAATGACTTAGATTTCCTGTTAACTTTTATTTGTAATATTTTATTGGATGTTTTTCTTTGTCTATCTCGTTAAATTTTCCCAAATAATTAAAAAAATATATATTTAGTTGGTAGCGTATCAAGGGTGTTGATAAGTAAGGAAATTAGATATCGTACCATATTTCAAAATATTATACAGTAGGTTTATAATACAACTATACAAGCAAGCAAGAGAACGGGCCCGTTTCGTTTTGGGCCGGGTTGGTTAAAAAGAACATAGTAGCCCACCTTTGCTCACAAAGAGAAGCTGAAAGACTGATTTCTACTGTTCTCACCAAACCGGAAACCCCAGTGAGTTGCGACAATGGCCGACGATGCCAACCGAGCTGTAAGAACAAGCCTTTTCCTTTTATCCCTTCTTAGGTCATGGTTTTCTTTTGTTTTGGTTTTGATTTTGATTTTGATTTTGATTTGATCTCCATTTAGGCATTTCAGGAGCTCCAAAGTCGCATGATTGAGACCACTGCGAAATTCACACAGGTTTCTATTTTACTCTTTTTCAATTTCTCTGCTTAAAGTTCAAGCATTTTTATGTTTTTCTTTGTGGGTTTTTTTTCAGATTCCTAGGTCATATTATCAATCTGCCCAAGTTAATGAGAATTAGACCCTTTACTAATCTGCTCTCTAAATGGGTATCCGTGTGATTTTCGGGTTGCAGAACCAGATACGAACCAAGGAGAGCGAAAAGAACGTGCTTTCCTAACTTTGGAAGAGCTCCGCCAGCTGCAAGATGATACTAATACTTACAAATCTATCGGTATGTTCAAATCTATCGGTATGTTCAAGTTGCAAATGTTAGGGCTTCATGAATATGTAGTTAGTGTTTGTAAATCCATGATGGGCTTAGTGTTTGTTGCCATTTTGGCTTGCTGGAAAATGAGTTACAACATTAAAGGTTGTTTTCTTTGTCGCTTTGCAGGGAGAACGTGAGTGGTGCTTAACCTAAATGGATTCAGCTACATCTTCTTATAGGATGTTTGAACTTTGGATTAGATGACAGATTCTTGGGGGCTTATTGTTTTGTCTCTTTCGTTTTGTGGTCAGGTTTGTTTTGGAGCCAAAGCCAACTTTGATGAGCGAACAAGAGCAGAAGCACAAGGATGCTGAGGGTGCAATATCCTCACTGCAGGTGCATCTCCCTCTCTTGCTCTCTTTCTTGTAGAAGTCTCTCTTCCTTGTATGGATATGTGTATGCAAATAAGCTACTTTATCCCTCTTCTCCACGGTTGTCTTCTGTTTTCCCTTAACCTGTTATACCTCAAATACCATTCTTACATTTCTCATCAAAATTATTGTTGTTAGACTCGCTTGTCTGTTTACCTTAGCAATAGGTGTATAGGTGGAATCACTCCTTTGACCTAATATACGAGAACAGACCACATTGTAGTCCTTAATCACTGTCATTATCATGAATGTTCATTGCAGAGTTTGTTTGTTCACTATGGCATTATTCACGACTATTCCGTTCATTTTCTGTTGACCATTTAAAAAAAATGTTATCATGGTTGAATGGACTGGTTGTAGTTCTTGAATTTTTGTCTCCCTGCCTCGCATATTCTCCATATTCATGTGTTTTGCACATGAGTTTCAGTACCTTGTTGGGAAATTGTAAACTGGGGTACTGAAACTTTGCACAGTACCTTCAGACGAGAGATTGGTTATTGTCATGGAAATCAGTGATTGTTAAAGTTGCTATGTCTAGTCTTGTTGCCTGCTTGTTTGGCATCCATCGTTTGCTGGTCTCTTTAAATCTCTCACAGGAATGTTTGGAAGCTCTACCTTCATTTCTTTGCTGCGGTTTTAGCAAAATTGACATTTCCCCACACAAGTTTGATAGAATAAGCTAACCTGGTATGCTTTGGACAGACATCTAAAGAATACTTGGAAAAGCAAATGGGAGAGGTGGAGAACAACTTGAGGGAGCTTTTGCAACAGGATCCCGGTCTTGCTCGTCAGATAATGTCCATGAGTGTAATGTGATCTTGTTGGGTTTCGGGAATCGACTTAGTTCATGTTTAGTTTACCGAGTGAGGGATTGATAGAAATTTGGAACAAATGATGTAGTAAGTTTTGGATTTCTTGCAATGTTCAAAAGATTTGTTGTGCTACATGGCACATTGGAAAAATCCTACTTTTCGTCAGTTAAATATGCGGATTATGGTGCATACTGTAATTTGTGGCTTGATAAATTGAAATGAGAAAAATTAAGTAATCCTAATTATCTAAACCCTAAATTATTTCATGTACAAGATTTTCTGCTACCTATCCTGTTAAACATTATCATACATTGTCTTCTAATTAGATGAGGTATTGCAAAATTCTTTCACCAACTTGGAGAAAGCATTTTATGGCATTTCCTGCATATCACCACACATCAATTTTAGGTATCAAGAATTTTTTTGGAGAAAGAAACAGATTATTAGTTTCATTATTGTTGTTGTTGAAGTCTCTAATTTCGTTCGTTCTTACCATCATCAAGAAGAAGAACAAGATCACTGTCGAGAATTGTCGTTATCCGATGAGCAACTGTAATGACTGTGCACTTTTCTGTTTCGCTCCTGACAGCTTTCTGAATGCTGTTGTCAGTTGCTGTATCCATCGAAGCAGTGACCTCGTCTAGAACAAGAATTTTCCTTCTTTTGAAGAAAAATTCTTGAAAGGCAAATCTGTCTTTGGCCTAGACTCCAGTTTTGTCCCTCTTCTGAAACTGCAAGAAAATCCAGGTTTCGAAGGTTGGAACTAAGAATTAATATATACTTTCTATTTAGATTTGAGACTCGAGTATTGATCGGTTTACCTGGTGCATCCAGAAGTCTTTGATCTTGCTTCACCATGTCAACCAAATGACACTTCCTTAGAACCTGAAAAAACATCATGGAATTTTGATAAGAAACGTGTGGTATTTTTAGGTCATTCTCCTCGGGAAACATAAGATTCGAATTTTTACCTCCCAGATTTCATGATCATTATGTTGTTGCAGAGAATCGAGGTTGTTCCTGACTGTTCCTTGGAACAAAGTAGGGTCTTGTGGTATTATACTCAGCTTGGACCTTAAATCCTGCAACCCAATTTTGCTTATATCGACTCCATCGATGATAATCTGTCCTTGTGCGGGTTCTACTAACCGGAAGATGGCTTGAATCAAGGTGGATTTTCCACTTCCAGCTCTTGAACAATCTGTGGTACAGAAAACTCACTAATTCTTGAACCCTCCATTTTGTAGATTATAAATTCGGTACTTGCCATCGAGTACGCTTTCTTGAACCCTTTTATTTATTCGACACTTTTTGTATATATTTTTACATGTATGACTATTTAAAATTGCTAAAATTTGAATTAATCTATTTGCGTGAGAATTAATTTAGATTAATAACTCCATTTAATTTCACTCAAATCGACCCTTTGCCTGAACGAATTAGGATTAGTAATTACTCAACTTTGATTTTTATTAAATGCATGAAATAAAATAGGATTAGTAATTAAACATCACATTTTAATTTAATTTAATTGCATGATTATTAATTACTAAAATCATCAAATCTTCAATAAATCCATAAAAATCAAAATGAATAAAACCAATTCAAAGAAAACCAAACAAAGTAGTAATCAAAATATAAGATTTAAATCTTTTCCAATAACTTAGGTTCACCCGAAAATTATTGGATAGTAAATCACCAAAGAAAATAATCATTTGAAAGCGAAAAGATAGTAAATGGGCCTTAAGCCCAACTCATAGAAAATACCTCCATATTTTTAATCCCTCTTATCATTAGAGATCCCCTCAAAAAAATGCGATTTAATCCTTAATGTTGTATGATCATTTGAATTTAGTAATTACTTACTGATTATTTTATGCTTGTTTCGTGTGCGGCTTCGTCCCCACGAATTAATTTTAATTTATGCTTACCTTGATGAATGTGTTTCGTGTGCGGCTTCGTCCCCACGAACTTACTTTAATTTATGCTTATCTTGATGAATGTGTATCGTGTGCGGCATCGACCCTACGAATGTATTTTAATTAATGTTATCTTGACGAATGTGTTATGTGCGCGGCTTCGACTCCACTCCCCGGTTTTTCTCTTTTCAATGTGTTTTTCGCATTCACTCAAAACGGTACTTTGTTAGTCTATGCATACTTAGAACCACCTAGTAAATAGGATTAATCACGTGCATTGGCCCGGTGATGAAACTGGCGTCGCTTTGGTAAAGATTAATAAAACGATAGTAATCTCACCAATTCTGCATGTAATCGGACTAATTTTAAACTCGACTAAATTTAACCGGAATAGGTATACAACCGACCTTCTTTATCTTTTAGAGGATAAAAAATGTTATTTTCTGTTAAACAACTCGACAATAATTAGGATAAAATCAATCAAACCGACTTCAGATCTAAAGTGACGATACCCCCTCTGAGGGCCCAATTACTTGTTTTCAACATGATTTTTAAACACCTCTTTTTAGAACCGGTAACCTTCTTAAGGATGAGACTTGGGTGCCTAACACCTTCCCGAGTCCATAAAACGACCCCGAACCGTTGTTCTCGGGTTTAGACCATTTTCATTTGTGCCTTAGTTTTATTTTATTTTCTTCTTTTTACGGACTTTTTAGGTTTCCCTAAATCTTAGAAAATTAGGGTGGCGACTTCATTGTTATGTGTGATATCATTTCACATTGCGTCCCAAATTTCGCTCGCGACGGTGCGACACTAAGACAATGGAGTCTGTTGCTGGGAGGCAATGGTACTTACTTCGGTGCCTCTCAAATTGGGATTAGGGTTCGTGCTTCGCTACTGGCTTTGCTGTACGAGAAACTGCTCTCAGTCAAGAGCGATGGAGCGAGAAATGGGAGGACGGTGAAATTCATCAACACCGACATTGAAAAAGTTGTGGAACTAATCAAACAGTTTCACCAAATTTGGTTGCTTCCCTTCCAACTCATCCTTGCTTTGTTCATTCTTGCAAGGAATCTCGGTTGGATTCCTGCTATTCTCGCTGTTCTTGTTGCTATTTTGATCATGGTCAGCAACACGCCTCTGGTGAAGTTGCAGAAAAGGCTGCAGGGCAAGATCATACAAGCCAAAGATTCAAGAATCAAGTATACATCAGAGACTTTGAAGAGCATTAAGGTCTTGAAGTTCCATGTTTGGGAACCTACCTTTCTAGCTAAGCTATTTCTGCTTAGAGAAGCCGAGAGGGTCTGGCTGGTGAAATTCCTGTACACAAAGGCAGTAGTTGTGTTCCTGTATTGGGCTTCACCAATTTTTATCTCCGTAATAACATTTGGTGTTTGTGCAATGCTGCAAAAAAACCTTAGTTCAGGTTCTATCTTCTCAGCTTTAGCAACTCTGCAGATCCTACACGAGCCGATCTATAACATGCCGGAGCTTATTTCGGTAATTTTTCATGCCAAGATTTCGCTGAACAGGCTTTAGGAATTCTTGAGAGAAGATCGCCAAGAGCAATCAGACTCGGCAGTGAAGCATTTAGAACAGATATTTGATTCTACAGTTCAAATAACAAAAGGAGAATATGCTTAGGGGTTAGAAAGTGAAGGATTTTCGCAGCCAACGATTACAATAGTTGATGATTTGATGATTATGAGAGGCAAAAAGGTTGCTATTTGTGGATCAGTTGGATACGGGAAGTCTAGTTTGATTTTCACCATCCTGAGAGAGATCCCTAAGATTTCTGGAGTTGGCATCTAGGTTTTCGGTACTAGAGCTTATGTGGCTTCAATCCGGAACAATCCGGGACAACATATTGTTTGGAAAGAAAATGGAGAAGCCATTGTACAGAAAGGTCATCGAAGCATGTGCTCTAACAGAGGATATCGATAGGCTGATCCATAAGGACTTAACTATTGTCGGGGAATGAGGAATAACACTAAGTGGAGGCCAAAAGCAGAGGATTCAATTGGCCAGGGCAATCTACAGTGATGCAGACGTTTATTTCTTGGATGATTCGTTCAGCGCTGTTGATGCACACACAAAAGCTCACCTGTTCAAGGTAAGAAATTGGTTTATCCTTTACTTTTGTGGATTTGTTGCTTCTAGGTTGTAGTTTCCATATGTAATGTACCGACTCGGAATGTTTTTTGCAGCACTACCTAATGGGACTTTTAGCTGATAAGACTATTATGTATGTCACCCATCAATTGGAATTTTTGGCTTCAGCAGATATTGTTTTGGAAAGTCTCTGATATTCTTCTGTCAAGAATTGTTATTTTTGATTTGAAATCGCCATGCACTATAATCTCGTACCATGCAGGTTATGAGAGAAGGTAGAATAGTTCAATCTGGAGCATATAAAGACATGCTTGATGATGTAGAAGCAGAACTAAGTAGATTAGTGGCCGCACACAACGAGTCTCTGAGCCAAATAAGTTCGTATGAACAGCACGCCACTATCGAATCACCCGAAATACAAGCTCAACATGAAGAAGAACCAACGAATAATGGACAAGTATTATTGCTAGAAAATGAGAAGATGGATAGTGGAAGTGTTGGCTGGAAAGCTTACCGCGCCTTTATTATGACAGCATACAGAGGAGCTCTTATCCCAGTGATCTTCATCTGCCATTTACTCTTCCAAGGACTGCAAATGGGAAGCAATTATTGGATTTTATGGGCAGTAGAGAATGGGGATAAAGGTGCGGTAAGCTTTCCAGCCAACACTTCTACTATCCATGTTCTCATTTTCTAGCAATAATACTTGTCCATTATTGGTTGGTTCTTCTTCATGTTGAGCTTGTATTTCGAGTGATTCGATAGTGGCGTGCTCTTCATACGAACTTATTTGGCTCAGAGACTCGTAGTGCGCGACCATTAATCTACTTAGTTCTGCTTCTACATCATCAAGCAGGTCTTTATATGCTCCAGATTGAACTATTCTACCTTCTCTCATAACCTGCATGGTACGAGATTATAGTGCATGACGATTTCAAATCAGAAATAACAATTCTTGATAGAAGAATATCAGAGACTTTCCAAAACAATATCTGCTGAAGCCAAAAATTTCATTTGATGGGTGACATACATAACAGTCTTATCAGCTAAGAGTCTCATTAGGCAGTGCTGCAAAAAACATTCCGAGTCGGTACATTACATATGGAAACTACAACCTAGAAGCAACAAATCCACAAAGTAAAGGATAAACCAATTTCTTACCTTGAACATGTGAGCTTTTGTGTGTGCATCAACAACGCTGAACGGATCATCCAAGAAATAAACGTCTGCATCACTGTAGATTCCAATGGCCAATTGAGTCCTCTGCTTTTGGCCTCCACTTAGTGTTATTCCTCGTTCCCCGACAATAGATAAGTCCTTATGGATCAGCCTATCAATATCCTCTGTTAGAGCACATGCTTCGATGACCTTTCTGTACAATGGCTTCTCCATTTTCTTTCCAAACAATATGTTGTCCCGGATTGTTCCGGATTGAAGCCAAGGTGTCTGTGGCACATAAGCTCTAGTACCGAAAACCTGGATGCCAACTCCAGAAATCTTAGGGATCTCTCTCAGGATGGTGAAAATCAAACTAGACTTCCCGGATCCAACTGATCCACAAATAGCAACCTTTTTGCCTCTCATAATCATCAAATCATCAACTATTGTAATCGTTGGCTGCGAAAATCCTTCACTTTCTAACCCCCAAGCATATTCTCCTTTTGTTATTTGAACTGTAGAATCAAATATCTGTTCTAAATGCTTCACTGCCGAGTCTGATTGCTCTTGGCGATCTTCTCTCAAGAATTCCTGAAGCCTGTTCAGCGAAATTTTGGCATGAACAATGACCGAAATAAGCTCCGACATGTTATAGATCGGCTCGTGTAGGATCTGCAGAGTTACTAATGCTGAGAAGATCGAACCTGAACTAAGGTTTTTTTGCAGCATTGCACAAACACCAAATGTTATTACGGAGATGAAAATTGGTAAAGCCCAATACAGGAACACAACTACTGCCTTTGTGTACATGAATTTCACCAGCCAGACTCTCTCAGCTTCTCGAAGCAGAAATAGCTTAGCTAGAAAGGTAGGTTCCCAAGCATGGAACTTCAAGACCTTAATGCTCTTCAAAGTCTCTGATGTATACTTGATTCTTGAATCTTTGGCTTGTATGATCTTGCCCTGCAGCCTTTTCTGCAACTTCGCCAGAGGCGTGTTTCTGACCATGATCAAAACAGCAACAAGAACAGCGAGAATAGCAGGAATCCAACCAAGATTCCTTGCAAGAATGAACAAAGCAAGGATGAGTTGGAAGGGAAGCAACCAAATTTGGTGAAACTGTTTGATGAGTTCCACAACTTTTTCAATGTTGGTGTTGATGAAATTCACCATCCTCTCATTTCTCGCTCCATCGCTCTTGACTGAGAGCAGTTTCTCGTACAGCAAAGCCAGCAGCGAAGCACGAACCCTAATCCCAATTTGAGAGTGACCGCGCGTCGAACACGTCAAATATAAGAGTGAAATAAGTATGGAATTGGGGGTAGAAATACAACTTATCACTGTCTACAATGGTTTGTAGATGATGGTAAGAGGATCGTCCACAGAGACCTCTAGGAGATGTAATTCTTGAGTTGACTTCCTCATCACTGAGTTTTGGTTGGGTGTTTCCTGAAACTAAAGACAAAACAGAAAATAATCAAAACAGTTTAAAATATAAAATAGTATTGGCCGAAGTCTAGGCCAAGACTGCGGGCTAGATTGGGAATAAGTCTAGTGATACAGAATTCCAGGTAAGGGCGATGGGTGAGCTTGCGTTCTTATGCATCGATCATGGACTGAAATATGTTCATCTCTTCTTCATAGTACTGCTATAGAGGGGAGGAACTCCTTTTCCCTCCTATCTTCCCTCCTCTTCAAACTACCTGGCGGGTACTCCCTCTCCTGATAATCCTAGCCAAGGGACACCTTGCTGGTTAAAGGGTTTATCCGTTTGACTGCTGTCTTGAATGGTTGCTCACCTCTTCAATGGCGCAGGGGAAGACAGTACCTAGGCTAAGTTCCTAGGTTGTCAATCTGGTCTCCACCTATTTTACCTATTCTTCTAGTCTGCTCGAGACTAGTCACCTACTCCGTCTAGCCGGCGGGTACTCCCTCTCCTTCTAGACTGGTTACAACTCTTCTCTCCTAGAGAACAAGGATGATCAAGCCTTGGCTCTAGTGAGTAAGCGATAGATTAAGTTCAAGAATAAATAAATACGAAGAAAGAGATTATGAAGAACGGTTTGTGTCTCACGATTGCATTGAGAACTTCAGCTCATCACCCTTACCAAGAATGGGGTTTTAGTTACTCATACTCATGGATAAAAGATGAAGGAATTAATTTGCATAAATATCTTAAATCCGAAAATAAATTCGGAGCAAGGTTTTTGACAATCGTAAACTAAGGAAAAGGAAATTGCGTTCTAACTTTCAGAGATTGGATGCGGACAGAGGTGAATAATGTTCAGCTAAAATAGCCATAAGAACCTCTGTCCCAATCCAACTCAAACTCCTAAAAATATCCTAAAAGATTATTACAATTTAATTGTTCATAAATGGAAACTAAATCGCAATAATAAAAGAGGGAGATCCCTTGCGGGATTCTACATCAGATAGTCTTCCTATCCCTCTAAAGTTGCTGAACAGCTGCTACGTGCCAGCTGTGAGAGTTCATCTTCAAGAGTACTTCAATCGCTCCAAGCTGCAGTCTGATCGCAAAGGAGTCTTGGCCGAAGTCTAGGCCAAGACGATTCTGGTAAGCGCACTGCGTCAGATACGATCTTGTCTAGGCCAAGATCCAGGCCTAGACTCGAATAAACAGCTTCAGCTCTGAACTTCATGAATTCTTCTCATTCAGCCTCCAAACCAGACCTGATCAAATGTGGGAAATAAAAGGGAATATCAATAGAATTACTGTCCAAAATAACTAGAAAATGGACAACAAAACATGATGAAATATAATGCAATCAAACTCCCCACACTTAAACAATGCTTGCCCCCAAGCATACCGACTCAAAGACTCAACAAAAAGCAAAAACACATCAAAACAAAACAGACATCCTGAACCCCCCGGACTTTCTCGTTTTCAGATTGCTCACCCCTCCACTGGGACTGCCAAGACACGTTACAAGAGTACCCAATGCAAGACTAACAAGGAATGATCAATACCCCGAACGTACACCTTCCATATGGTATCAAGACACCATACTAGACTAGATGGATAAGGTATAGGGCAACAAGGTTCACCAAGGATTCAAGTCCCACCAAGTGTCATCTATCCAAAAGTGCCTAAAGACTGGTGTCATTTAAATCACTTTGACAGAAATATATTTTTTTTTCTTCTTCTTTTTCTATGTCTTAGCAAAATTTTTTTTTTTTTTTTTTTTTTTGACGAATAATGTGTCTTTTCTATGATATATTTTTCTGTTTTAAAGACACTGCATCACATAGACAGAGCTTGTCCTTTTCAGCAGGGACTTCCACCTTTGCTATGTCTGCCCTATGACACTCCAACACCTTATTTGTCTCGCACTATAAACAAATAGATCGACACTCTCAAATCCGGGCTGCAACCCTCATCACCCTAATAGAAATAAAGGTCCTAGCTAGGTGTCCTTACGACCATATGGATGACTAACGTTCCGGGAAACATCAGATTAAATGCCCCCTTAGGCATTGATCATTTACGCTCATGTGCATCCCTGTTACTAAAGCATTGTATTCCCTAGCAAGTGTCTACGTGCAATCCCACCAAAAGACTAAACAATCTAAGCAAGAAAACAGGGATTCGGATGTCACAACAAAACAGACTCAAAACATGCATAGAAATACAAATAAAAATCATGCAGTGACTGACTCTATACTGGACATATTGACATAAAAATTAAAAATTAAAACACACTAATTTGACTGACAAAAACAGACATTAAACACACAAACAAACATTCAATATTCAAAAACACAAGACATATTTAACACCCTCCCCACACTTAGAAGACACAATGTCCTCATTGTGTGGAGAGAAACAAAAGAAAAAACAAAACAGAAAAGTTAAAGGAAGGAAAGGTACGACCTGGGGGCAGAAGCAACTCAAGTTGCTGGGGTCTGGGGATCTTGGCCAGAGGCTTGGCCTAGATCAGGGGCAGGAGAGTCCTTCGGCTTTGGATCTCTCGGAGCTGGAGGGCGCATTGAAAGGTTCTGCGGTCTTGCGGGCTGTGGATCTGGTACATCCTCCTCATCAGATGACTCGGAGTCACTCTCGGAACTCAGATTGTCGTGGAGATCCTTGAGGATTTTGTAGTGGACTTGGAGGTGCTGGTACACATGGAGGACGTTTGTCCTCGTGAGCTTCATCTGCTCAAGGAGAACATCCTGCCTGTCATTGAGACATTTGGCCCACTGAGGCACCACGTCAGCACTGCTGGACGCGGGCTGGTCTTGACTCTTGTCTTGGCCTAGACGCTCCAGGATTATCTTCTGCTGCTCAAGAATGAGCAGCTGGCGTGCTTGAAATTCCCTGGCCCATGCTGGAGGCTCACTGGTGTTACTGGCAGGAGGATCTTGGCTCGTGTCTTGGCCTAGATCGGCTGCAGCAGCAGGAATGGAAGTGTCTTGGCCAGCGTCTTGGCCTAGATCCTGGGCAAGATTGCCCTCTGCTTCTTCTCCTGGAATGATAATGGGTCGTAGCTTGTATTTCCCTCCATTCTTCTTCGAGAATATGTGCTCCGAAACCGGTGTAAATCCTGTATTACAAGCAACAAACTCTCCTTCCAAATGGAAATGTCCCATTTGGTCGAAGGATCTAAAACCAAGGATTTTCGGGGAACAAGATAAGTGCAAATCAGAAGCAGCAGGATCTAAACTAGCAGTTTGCATAGCAAGCCAAGTAATCAAAGAACCAAAAATCATTTTTGTTTTGGAATCACGGGCATGCAACACTTGAACCAAATACAAGCCTAAGTTGACCTTTTTCTTGTGCAAAATGCACCACAACAGAAACAATTCAGACTTGGCTAAATTTCCAGAGACTTTTGTCTTCCCCGAGAGGTTGATAGACAAGACTCTATGGAGCATTCTAAGCGCAGGGTTTTGTATGGCATGTGCCTTAGAATTCCTATCAAATTTTGCATTTTCATCTCCAGTGATCTCCCTAAAGGCAACATTATTATCCCAATCTTGGGGATAATCAAAAATGGCTTCATTAGCAAAGGCAAATCCTAGCAAAGCATTGAAGGCATCAACAGACAAGTGATTCCACTTATTACACAACCTAAAATTAATCACATCAGGAGCGGCAAAATCTGGTTTGTCTCTACCCCTAGCATACAAGGTGTCCTCATCAAACCAGAAGGTTGTGTGAAATTCAAGACACAATTCAGCAAAAGCATCACACTCAAGAGTCATAAAAGGGACCCAACCAATCGCATACACATATTCCCTAATTTTATCCCCTAATGCCATTTCATTCAAAAAATCAAACTCCAAACGAGCATAAGCAGGAATAGAACAGGTATGCATATCAAGCAATTTGGCTTTAAGGTCTGGCGTATCAAATTTCAACCAGCCTCTTAGTGTGTGCAGTGGAGGAAGGGAACGTACCTTAGGAGTCTTGGCCGCAGTCTTGGCCAAGACTAACTCGTCTTCAGTTTCTTCATCAGATTCCTCCACGGTCACCTTCTGCTTCCCTTTGCTTTTGCCTGAGGAAGGGGCGACAGTGACCTTACTCTGCTTAGGGTTTGGTGGTGGTGATGCAATTGGGGCTTTTGCCGGCTTCTTGGGCGGCGCTGTTATTTTGTGTGCCACCTGCTTATATCGCCCGGACTTCTTGGGCGGCGCAGTGGCTGATGTTTTCTTCGCCGGAGGTGGCGGAGGTGGTGTGGTGACAGTGTCATCAACGGCGGCAGCGGCGGCGGTGTTCTTTTTGGTCGCAGCGGTGGTCGGAGTTGGGTTTGAGGCTCCGGCAGCTGCTGCTTTTGTCGCATGCCTGCTGGCTCGACGGGCCTCTCTGTCCTTCGTTGTCGTCGGAGCAGAGGTCTTCATCCTCTTCGCCAGAGGAACCTCATCGGAGTCCTCATCAGAGACAACCACGGCTCGGTCGGCTCCTTGCACACTCTCCTCTGACTCTTCAGGGAGTTCATCCTCGGAGGACATGGAGTCCTCTTCTTCCAGCGCTTCCAGCAGACGACGCACAGCGGCGGTGGAGTTGGTCGGCATTCCAGTCGGCGCGGCTCCACGGAGGTCGTCGCTCTCCTCAGGGACGGTTGAAGGTGAAGGACGGCTTGGTGCAGTCATTGTCGCGAGATGGAGAAGAAGATTGAAAGGATTTTGGGATATTTGGGTGCTTTGCGTATTGTGTGATTTTTGATTGGGGAAGAAGAAGGAGAAAGGTTTTATGCTTTTAGCTCAGGTGGGAGAGGTTTAATTTGTATTGGACGTGAGAAGATCGTGTCAGAGTGGGAGAGAATATGCAGAGGTGGTGGTTTTAATTCCCACGCTGCCTAATTAATTCAATTTAATTGCTTTTTGGAGCTGTCCGTTCCAAAAACAATTAAATGATTTAATTTTGGCAGAGCTGACACGTGTCCCACTAGTTAAAAGAGGCTCTCTACACACTAAGCAGTCTAGCTCTCAGTCTTGGCCAAGACCTCGGCCAAGACTACTTCAATTTCCCCACACTTAATTTCCTGCACAAAAACGAAAAGTACCCAGAAATTAAATGTGACAAAAACAAACATTTACATCCTAAAATTTTAAAAGACACAAGGGTTGCCTCCCTTGCAGCGCCCTTATTTTAAGTCCTAGGCTTGACTCTCAATTTTCTTCAGTTGGTTTGAGGTGGCTCGTCCACCTTTTCAGAGACTTTTTCTTCCTGAAAATTCTCAAAGAACGGCTTTAATCTCTGCCCGTTCACCTTGAGCTCGGCACCTGTTTTCTCATTCCTAATATCTACTGCACCATGTGGGTAAATGTTAGTAATAACAAAAGGGCCTTCCCAACGAGTTTGTAATTTTCCAGGGAATAATTTAAATCGGGAATTATAAAGAAGAACTTTCTCCCCTAAGTGGAGAGGTTTTCCAATAATTCTCCTGTCGTGGTAAGCTTTCATTCTGACCTTGACAATCAGCTGATTGTCATAGGCTAGGTCCCTCAACTCCTCTAGCTCGTGGAGTTGTAATTTTCTTTCTTGGCCAGCCTCGTCATAACTTAGGTTGCATTTTCGTATTGCCCAATACGCTTTGTGTTGCAATCCTACTGGCAAGTGACATGTCTTCCCGTAAACTAGCTTGTACGGTGTCATCCCGATTGGTCCTTTGTAAGCCGTTCTACAGGCCCACAATGCGTCATCTAACCGCTGGCTCCAATCGCGTCTGTCTAGGCCTACTGTCTTGGCCAAGACTGACTTCACCTCTCTATTTGACACTTCGGCTTGGCCGTTTGTTTGAGGGTGATAGGCTGTGGATACCCTATGTGTTATGCCATATTTCCTGAAAAGAGAAGATAAAATCTTGTTGCAGAAGTGAGATCCTCGATCACTGATGATCCCTCGAGGAATCCCAAATCTGTTTAAGATATTAGATTTGATAAAGGAAATAACAGTCCTAGCATCATCATTTCTTGTGGCTTTCGCCTCTATCCATTTTGATACATAATCCACTGCTAAAATGATATATTTGTTGCCAAAAGAAGTAGGAAAAGGTCCCATAAAATCTATGCCCCAAATATCAAATATTTCACAAGAAAGAATAAAATTCATAGGCATTTCATTTCGAGAACTAATATTTCCCACTTTTTGACATGCCGAACAAGTTTTACAAAATAGAGCACTATCCCGAAAAATTGTTGGCCAATAAAAACCAGCATCTAAGATTTTTAGGGCTGTTCTACGCGCGCCAAAGTGGCCTCCACATGCTTGGGAATGACAGAATTCAAGTATGGATTTTGTTTCGCTGTGAGGTATACACCTCCTTAGCAATTGATCGGACCCTATCTTCCATAAATATGGATCATCCCAAACATAATACTTACTGTCATGTTTGACTTTAACCTTCTCATAGGTGGTCATGTCACCATAGTATTTACCTGTTGCTAGGTAATTCGCTATTTCAGCGTACCATGGTCGCGGGTTGGGCTGGAGTCTAGGCCTAGACTCCGGGCTAGACAGTGCGACAGAAAACAGCTTCTCGTCTGGAAATTCTGCTTTGATCTCGTTTGTGTCTCCCTTTGCTAGGCAACGGCTTAGATGATCTGCTACAAGATTTTCCCTTCCACTTTTGTCCTTAATTTCCAGATTGTGCTCCTGCATAAGGAGAATCCAACGGATTAATCTTGGTTTAGCATCATGCTTAACCAAAAGATATTTCAATGCGGAGTGATCTGAAAATACAATAATTTTTGTGCCCAACAAATAAGATCTAAATTTTTCCAGGGCAAAAACTATTGCAAAGAGTTCTTTTTCAGTCGTGGTATAATTCCGTTGGGCATCATCTAGCATCTTTGATGCATAGTAGATGACGTGGGGGTCTTTCCCTTTCTTTTGGCCAAGAACCGCGCCAACAGCAGCATCACTTGCGTCGCACATCAGCTCGAACGGCAAGCTCCAATCTGGTGGTTGGATGATCGGTGCTGTGGTCAGTCGTTCCTTAAGCTCTTCGAAGGACTTCTTGCATGCTTCATTGAAGTCGAACTCCACCTCCTTTTGTAGTAACTTGCACATAGGTTCAGCCACCTTTGAGAAGTCCTTAATGAACCTACGGTAGAAACCTGCATGTCCAAGAAAGCTACGAACCTCACGCAAGCATGAGGGGTAAGGCAAGTTCTTGATAGTGTCAATTTTGGCTTGATCAACCTCAATGCCTTTCTTAGAGACTACATGTCCAAGGACAATCCCTTGGTCTACCATAAAATGGCATTTTTCAAAGTTCAAGACTAAACATGTATCTACACATCTCTTTAAAATATTTTCCAAGTTATGTAAACATTGATTGAAATTATTACCATACACGGTAAAATCATCCATAAACACCTCGATACTCTTCTCTACATACTCAGAAAATATGCTTACCATGCACCTTTGAAAGGTGGCTGGCGCATTACAAAGCCCAAACGGCATGCGCCTATAGGCAAACGTTCCAAATGGACAAGTGAACGTTGTCTTTTGTTGATCTTCAGGAGCGACGGGGATTTGATGAAACCCCGAGTATCCATCTAGGAAACAGTAGTGAGACTTTCCAGTAAGTCTCTCTACCATTTGATCGATGAAAGGTAGCGGGAAGTGGTCCTTCCGAGTGACTTGATTCAGCCTTCGGTAGTCAATACATACCCTCCATCCGTTTTGAATTCTGGCTGTCCTTTGCGCGCCATCTTCTCCTTCTATTACTGTTGTTCCAGTCTTCTTAGGGACTACCTGCACAGGAGATACCCAATTACTATCCGAAATAGGATAAATAACACCCGAATCTAATAACTTAATTATTTCTTTCTTGACAACTTCCATCATAGGAGGGTTTAATCTCCTCTGGGGTTGCCGAATGGGTTTCTTATCCTCTTCCACATTTATTTTGTGGGTACAGATATTGGATGATATCCCCTTGATGTCTGCCATAGTCCAGCCAATCGCTTCCTTGTATTTTTTTAAGACAGCTACCAATTTATCTTCTTCCTCTCTTGATAGCTTGGCTGAAATTATGACGGGTAGGGCGTCATCTAGGCCTAGATAGACGTACTTCAAGTGATCTGGTAGGGACTTCAACTCTAACTGTGGTGCCTGCACAACAGAAGGTAGAATTTTAGGACTCGTTGATTGTACATATTGACAATTAACTACTTTTCTTCTCTTGTTGGCAGTCTTGGCCGGTGTCTCGGCCAAGATCGAGGCCAAGACTAAGTCTTCTTCTTCTTGTTCGGCCAAACAGTCCACCATTTGTTGGAGTTCCCTCTGATCTCCAGTGCGTTCTTCTAGCTCTGGCAGTGTTTGAGTGGAAATTCCCCTGGTCAAAACATACTCAAGGGGATCGTTATGATAAATGTCAGCTATTTCTTCCGTGATTGGATCCAAAACATCCAAAAAACTGACACAATGCAAGTCGTTTGGGTGTTTTAAAGCATCTGAAATGCTGAACTTAATTGTTCTCCCACAAAATTCCAGAATTATGCTTCCTTCGAAGCAATCTATCTTCGCTTTTGAGGTCCTTAGGAAAGGTCTTCCTAATAAAATGTCAGTAGTACAAGATGGCAATTGAACATTCATCTCAACTATATAAAAGTCAACTGGATAGATAAAATCGTTTACCATTACCAGGACATCAGTCACTACACCTTTGGGTCGGATGATTGTTCGATCAGCTAGTTGTATCACCAAGTCAGTCTCCTTCATGGTTCCAATCTTCAAGGTTTCGAATTCACTTAGAGACATTACATTGATGCCAGCCCCTAAGTCGCAAAGGGCTTTCTCAATGATTTTATTCCCTATTTGGCATGGAATCGTGAAGGTTCCTTGATCCTTGCACTTCTCTGGAAGTTGTTGTACTGCAGAGACATTGTTAGATAAATTTATCCTCTCTATACCTGCAATTTTCTTTTTATTAGTACAGAGTTCTTTAAGGAATTTAGCATAGGAGGGGACTTTTGCAATTAAATCCAACATTGGAATATTCACGGCTATTTTTCCAAAAACAGCCATGAAGTCTCTCGCTTCATCTTGTCTCTTTTCTTTGGAAGATCTTGGTGGGAAGGGTGGAATGATTTCTATAACCTCCTCCTTATGGTCTGTCTTGACCTGAGTCTTGGCCAAGACTGGCTCTTTTTTCTCTGGTTCTGCGGTCTCGGCAGTCTTGGCCTGAGTCTTGGTCAAGACTACCTCCGCTTCAGCTTCTTCTTCCTCATCTTCGTCCACATCTTCCGAAAGGATTTTCTTTATTTCCCCATCTGTCTTTGCCCCTTCCCTTTCCGGCAACACCACTCCACTCCTCAAACTAATAGCACTCACATTATGGGCTGGATTATTTACCGTAGTCGGAGGCAATTTTCCTTGGTTTGCTATTTGAGTGATTTGCTTTTGTAGCTCCGCCAAGCTGGTCTGTGTGGACTGCATATGATTCTTCTGCAGCTCCATCATTTGCTTAAGCGTATCCTCCACTGTAGGGCCAGTAAGCTGCAAAGGTCTAGGGGCAGGTGGTAGTTGAGGTAAAGGAGGTTGGCTTGGCGCTTGGCCTAGATTCGGGCCAAGATTCTGATTTGGAGGTCGCGGTACGAAGTGTTGGAAATTGATAGGAGGCTGCTGCTGCTGTTGAGGTACACCTTGATTCTGATTCTGATTTGGAGGGATTGGATCTCTCCATCTGAAGTTTGGATGTGCCCTCCACGCATACTGGTTACTTCCTTGAGGAAAGTTTTGCATGCTCCCTTGGTTTTGTGGGTATGCTGCGTTAACCTGGCTCACATCATCTGGATGCTGCACCATATAGCAATTGTTGGTTTGGTGGTCTTGCTGCTGGCATATCCCACAAACAGATGCTACTGGATCTTGGTTCTGACTTCCTGAAGGCATTGAACCTGAAATATTAACAGAAATGGCTTTAATCATATCGGTTAAATCATTTAATTTTTGTTCAACATTAATTGAATTTAGGGAAGAAGGAGAAGCATTTCTATCCGAAATGGTATTATTTTGGCAGTTGTCTGCCAATGTTTGGAGCAACATCTTTGCTCTTGTGACTGTTAAATCTTGCAATGCTCCACTTGCGGCTGAATCTACTTTTTCCTTGCAACTTGGGAGCATCCCATCATAGAAATACTGTATCATAGTGTTGTCTGCTACTCCATGAGTGGGGCAGACTTCTTGCAAATCTCTGAACCTCTGATGGTACTCAGAGAAGCTTTCTCCGCTTCTTTGTTGTATAGCGGCCATATCTTTCCTAGCTATGCCAGCCTTCGTGGCATTCCAATACTTGTTGAGGAACATTGTGGACATCTCCGCCCATGTGTTGATTGTATTATGAGGCAGACTGTAAAACCAGTTCTGAGCTCCCCCTTCTAGAGAGCTTGGAAAGGCCTTCAGCTTCGCCCTCTCCATGCTTACCGTAGTGGGTTTCATGATGTCGCACTGAACATGTAAGTTTCTCAAGTGCTTGAATGGATTTTCGTTGGAATGGCCGTAAAACTTGGGAAGGTTCGCCACCATGTTGGTCTTTATGGACCAATCATTGGCTACTGGAGGGAGATTGATGCAGGAAAAGGTCTCCTGCTCAGCTGTTTTATTCAGCTCCCTCATCGTCGGTTCTGGTCTATCTTCTGCCATGTCTTGATCTGAGTCTAGGCCAAGACCGTGGTCTAGACTATATTCTGATTCGGAGTTGGAACTTTCCGATTCACTCTCTGCTTGGGCTGCTCTTGATCGAGCTTGCTTCCTTAGCTGTGCTTCGGTCCTAGCGAGATTGGGATTGATGGGTAACAAATCCTGTTCTCTAGTTGAGGACCTGGTCATCAACTGTCATAAAAAAAATAAAACAAAAACTACAAATACCGTTAGAGGTCCCCGGCAACGGCGCCAAAATTTGACCGCGCGTCGAACACGTCAAATATAAGAGTGAAATAAGTATGGAATTGGGGGTAGAAATACAACTTATCACTGTCTACAATGGTTTGTAGATGATGGTAAGAGGATCGTCCACAGAGACCTCTAGGAGATGTAATTCTTGAGTTGACTTCCTCGTCACTGAGTTTTGGTTGGGTGTTTCCTGAAACTAAAGACAAAACAGAAAATAATCAAAATAGTTTAAAATATAAAATAGTATTGGCCGAAGTCTAGGCCAAGACTGCGGGCTAGATTGGGAATAAGTCTAGTGATACAGAATTCCAGGTAAGGGCGATGGGTGAGCTTGCGTTCTTATGCATCGATCATGGACTGAAATATGTTCATCTCTTCTTCATAGTACTGCTATAGAGGGGAGGAACTCCTTTTCCCTCCTATCTTCCCTCCTCTTCAAACTACCTGGCGGGTACTCCCTCTCCTGATAATCCTAGCCAAGGGACACCTTGCTGGTTAAAGGGTTTATCCGTTTGACTGCTGTCTTGAATGGTTGCTCACCTCTTCAATGGCGCAGGGGAAGACAGTACCTAGGCTAAGTTCCTAGGTTGTCAATCTGGTCTCCACCTATTTTACCTATTCTTCTAGTCTGCTCGAGACTAGTCACCTACTCCGTCTAGCCGGCGGGTACTCCCTCTCCTTCTAGACTGGTTACAACTCTTCTCTCCTAGAGAACAAGGATGATCAAGCCTTGGCTATAGTGAGTAAGCGATAGATTAAGTTCAAGAATAAATAAATACGAAGAAAGAGATTGTGAAGAACGGTTTGTGTCTCACGATTGCATTGAGAACTTCAGCTCATCACCCTTACCAAGAATGGGGTTTTAGTTACTCATACTCATGGATAAAAGATGAAGGAATTAATTTGCATAAATATCTTAAATCCGAAAATAAATTCGGAGCAAGGTTTTTGACAATCGTAAACTAAGGAAAAGGAAATTGCGTTCTAACTTTCAGAGATTGGATGCGGACAGAGGTGAATAATGTTCAGCTAAAATAGCCATAAGAACCTCTGTCCCAATCCAACTCAAACTCCTAAAAATATCCTAAAAGATTATTACAATTTAATTGTTCATAAATGGAAACTAAATCGCAATAATAAAAGAGGGAGATCCCTTGCGGGATTCTACATCAGATAGTCTTCCTATCCCTCTAAAGTTGCTGAACAGCTGCTACGTGCCAGCTGTGAGAGTTCATCTTCAAGAGTACTTCAATCGCTCCAAGCTGCAGTCTGATCGCAAAGGAGTCTTGGCCGAAGTCTAGGCCAAGACGATTCTGGTAAGCGCACTGCGTCAGATACGATCTTGTCTAGGCCAAGATCCAGGCCTAGACTCGAATAAACAGCTTCAGCTCTGAACTTCATGAATTCTTCTCATTCAGCCTCCAAACCAGACCTGATCAAATGTGGGAAATAAAAGGGAATATCAATAGAATTACTGTCCAAAATAACTAGAAAATGGACAACAAAACATGATGAAATATAATACAATCAGAGAGGCACTGAAGTACCATTGCCTCCCAGCAACAGACTCCATTGCCTTAGTGTCGCACCGTCGCGAGCGAAATTTGGGACGCAATGTGAAATGATATCACACATAACAATGAAGTCGCCACCCTAATTTTCTAAGGTTTAGGGAAACCTAAAAAGTCCGTTAAAAGAAGAAAATAAAATAAAACTAAGGCACAAATGAAAATGGTCTAAACCCGAGAACAACGATTCGGGGTCGTTTTATGGACTCGGGAAGGTGTTAGGCACCCGAGTCTCATCCTTAAGAAGGTTACCAGTTCTAAAAAGAGGTGTTTAAAAATCATGTTGAAAATAAGTAATTGGGCCCTTAGAGGGGGTATCCTCACTTTAGTTCTTAAGTCGGTTTGATTGATTTTATCCTAATTATTGTCGAGTTGTTTAACAGAAAATAACATTTTTTATCCTCTAAAAGATAAAGAAGGTCGGTTGTATACCTATTTCGGTTAAATTTAGTCGAGTTTAAAATTAGTCCGATTACATGCAGAATTGGTGAGATTACTATCGTTTTATTAATCTTTACCAAAGCGACGCCAGTTTCATCACCGGGCCAATGCACGTGATTAATCCTATTTACTAGGTGGTTCTAAGCATGCATAGACTAACAAAGTACCGTTTTGAGTGAATGCGAAAAACACATTGAAAAGAGAAAAACCGGGGAGTGGAGTCGAAGCCGCGCACATAACACATTCGTCAAGATAACATTAATTAAAATACATTCGTGGGGTCGATGCCGCACACGATACACATTCATCAAGATAAGCATAAATTAAAGTAAGTTCGTGGGGACGAAGCCGCACACGAAACACATTCATCAAGGTAAGCATAAATTAAAATTAATTCGTGGGGACGAAGCCGCACACGAAATAAGCATAAAATAATCAGTAAGTAATTACTAAATTCAAATGATCATACAACATTAAGGATTAAATCGCATTTTTTTGAGGGGATCTCTAATGATAAGAGGGATTAAAAATATGGAGGTATTTTCTATGAGTTGGGCTTAAGGCCCATTTACTATCTTTTCGCTTTCAAATGATTATTTTCTTTGGTGATTTACTATCCAATAATTTTCGGGTGAACCTAAGTTATTGGAAAAGATTTAAATCTTATATTTTGATTACTACTTTGTTTGGTTTTCTTTGAATTGGTTTTATTCATTTTAATTTTTATGGATTTATTGAAGATTTGATGATTTTAGTAATTAATAATCACGCAATTAAATTAAAATGTGATGTTTAATTATTAATCCTATTTTATTTCATGCATTTAATAAAAATCAAAGTTGAGTAATTACTAATCCTAATTCGTTCAGGCCAAGGGCCGATTTTAGTGAAATTATTAAAAGGAGTTATTAATCTAAATTAATTTTCATGCAAACAGATTAATTCAAATTCTAATAATTTTAAATAGTCATACATGCAAAAATATATACAAAAAGTGTCGAATAAATAAAAGGGTTCAAGAAAGCGTACTCGATGGCGAATACCGAATTTATAATCTACAAAATGGATGTTAGTAGCACAAACAATAATTATTAATTAATAATTCAAATAAATGAGGAGTGAGCTCTGAAGATATCAAATTTGGCGAAGCATTCAATCAACAGTAATCGCGGATTGATACCTAAAAAAACAATGAAAGGAGTTAGTACAATTTTAATTAAAAGGGCTTGGGCCGCAGCCTATTTCTTTTATTTTTTCACTCATGGGCCGCAGCCCATTTTTACTCCTCTCACTCTTTGGCCGGCCCACTCTCTCCTTTAACTCTTTTTATTATTCCCTTTCCTTTCTATTTTATTTCAACGACATCTTTTCTCCTTTTTTTCTCTTTCCCTTTCCTTTTCTTTCTTTTATTCATCCCTTTTCTTTTTCATTTGGCCACGAACCAGCCTCACTCTCCTCTCCTTTTTCTTTCTTATTTACTCAACAACAAACAACAAACAACAAACAACAAATCAAACTCCTCTTTTTTCTTTCTCTCCTATTTTCCTCTTCTACTCTTTATCTCTTCTGCTCTTGTTGTGCCTCGATGGAGACAGAGGGTGATGCAGCAGCAGTGGGTGATTTGGGCAGCGGCTGTGGCGGAGATGCTGGTGGCTGCGGCGGCGGCGATTTGCAGCGACGGTGGCGGCGGCGATAGGTTGGGATTTTTGTGATGGGTGAGTGTGATTTTGTATTTGTTTCGGGTTTGAGGAGGGGGTTTGGAATTGGAATTGGAATTAATTTGGGAGGGGATTTGGAATTGGAATTAATTTGGGTTTGGGCAATGGCTGGATTTGTTTCGGGTTTGGTTGAGGATAGGATTAATTTGGTAGAGATTAGATTTCGGGATTTGATTGGTAGGGGCTGGATTAATTTGGCAGCGATTGGATTTAGTAATTGAGGAGAGGGATTAGAAATTGAGAGGGTCCAAAATTGAATTCGGGAGAGGGAGATGGTGAGCCTCTGTCCGGGTGAAATGTAGGAGAAGAAGGTGTCTTTAAAGAAATGGTAATGTATCCGTTGGTGTGGGGCGTGGGTTTTTGGAATGGCTCGAGGAGGAGCGTGGGTTGGTACCTATAACATTTAAGGACTTTTTTTAGATCTAGATGAGAGATACCTATAACATTTATTGGCTGTCTATTCACTAAAATACCTAAACGTCAAGCCTGCAAATAATTACTTCAAAAAAACAATCTGCATGGTTAACTTCTTTTTTGCAAAAAATGTTTAGAGAGAGATACCGAAACGTCAAGATCTTTGTCACAATCTTCATTTATATTGACACAAATACTATTTAATGGTCTATATTCTATAATGAAAATGCGGTTTTTTTTTATGAAAAACAATTATAATTAATGAAATAATACACAAAATATATAAAATATTAAAATATATATTGTTTTGTTTTATATTCTGTATCATTTGGTCACAAGATAAAATAGTTTTTTTATGGGATTAAATAATTTAAAATTACTAACATAAAAAAATCAATCTAACATAAAATAATTAAAAAAATTCGTCAAAGAAAGAAAGAAAGAATTAATTAAATGAGAATTACTAGTAATTAATAAAGCCCAGAAAAAGGTAAAATACTAAGTCCAGGCCCGATAAGTACAAACACAAAAGAGATTTATAAATAAATAAATAAGACAGACATTTTAAGCAGAGGAGAGCAGGGCACACCTTTCGTTGCCTGAGAGCTGTGTGATAAAATGTATCCCCTTCTCACCAGTGCTGGTTTTTCTGGTTTGCGAAGAGAAGAGGAGAGGAGAGAGAAGGGGATTGGATTTTGGAGAAGTTAACGGGTAGGAAGGAAGGAAGGAAAGAAGGAAGCGATTAATGGTGCTAAGGAACTCAAGGTGAGTGTGTTTTTAATGGCTTCTGCAACGTATATGGCCATATGGTGGCATTAAATTGGTCAATTAGTGTTCTTCTTTTGGGCTAAAAACAAACCCAGTAAAATACTTTCTATGCAGAGTTTTCTGCGCTGCAGCTGCTTTGATTAATCTTGATTTTAGGAACTGCCGCTCTCATGTGGAGTCTTGCAAAATAAAGGAATTTTTTTTTTCCTCTGCTCTGCCTCTTGAAAAATGACCTTGCACCATAATGGTGGGACTTCATTTGCTAGAGTTTAGCTAGTGTTTGTGTGAAATAAAAAAAAAGTGGATGAAGTTTCCAACTGTGGTAATCTAACTATTACATCAGGAATTAGAGGCCAATAATCCAAAAGGGCAGCTTTTGGTATGCTTGTTATGCTTTCTTTGGCAATCGTATATTGTCAACAAATGTACATGTATTGCTGTTAGAATCTATGATTAGCACTTGAATATTTTCTTAAGCCATTTTCAGTACTTTATAATCTATTGACATTTTTGTTTTCACCAAAAAAGGATTCATTCGTCGCTGTTTATGATAACTAAGGGTCTCATAGAAGCTAGGCCGCATGATATGGCCTGAAATTTTGTTTGAAACTCAGGGAGGCTTAACAATTCTTTCAGGAGGTGTTTTTCCTTTTCAGTTCAGCTTGTTCATTTCTAAAAAATCATTAAACCACCTTTCATATGTCCTGCAAGCCTGTTGGTTTACTGTTGTTAATTTAACCATTGTGGAACTGAACTGCAAAAAAATGGTTTTGGTTTTCTTTTTCCAATGAATAGATCTGTGGTCAGGTGATGCATTAGTAACTTAGTAAACTATCCTCGCAGTTGTTTTGTGCTGTGTCGTATGCATATATGCATTGATGTTCCGTCAACCATTATAATGCAAATATGTGGTCCAACAACTTACTATAAACGAGATTCTTGTTCTTACTTGTTTATTGGTCCAACAAAACTCATAAAAGCTTGTTCAAATACTCGTATACCGGGAAAAACAAAAAAAAACAAAAAAAAACATAATCTAACTGCAAAGACTAGCATAAGTAGTATAGAATAATCGGTTGATACTTCTAGCTTTCTAAGTTGTAGTCTTGCATCTCTAAGTTTCTTTGATATCTACCATGTGAGATACCCACCTCTGCGTAACATGTCCTTAGGTGAAGCAAAGCTTGGAACAAGGCTATTGCATCGAAACTTAACCGCAGTATTGCTGGAGAAGTTAATGGGTAGGTAGGAAGGAAGGAAGGAAGCGATTAATGGTGCTAAGGAAGTCAATGTGAGTGTGTTGTTAATGGCTTTTGCAACGTATATGGCCATATGGTGGCATTAAATTGGTCAATTAGTTTTCTTGTTTTGGGGTAAAAACAAACCCAGTAAAATACTTTCTATGTAGAGTATTCTGCACTGCAGCTGCTTTGATTAATCTTGATTTTAGGAACTGCCGCTCTCAAGTGGATTCTTTATATGGGTTTTTTCCTTTCAACCTGAGAAGACAAAGTTCATGGGAGCTTATTAGTGTTTAACGAAATGCCTAAACAAAGACAATAATTTTTGTTTCCATTAAAGTAATTCAAGTTATAATCAAGATTTAATGAAATGGGTTCTCTGATATAAACTCGCTGCAAACTTTTCAGGATTTTCTTTTGGTTCCGGTTTCAAAGGTCTGTCTGCGTATGCATGCAGGTAGGAACATGCGTGCATAAGCCAGATGCAGTGGCTATACTATTCTTGGGAATAAAGGTAAAAACTTATCCTCTGCTCTGCCTCTTGAAAAATGACCGTGGACCATAATGGTGGGACTTCATTTGCTAGAGTTTTGCTTTTGGATTTTAGCATTACCACTTGTGTTTGTGTGAAATAAAAAGAAAAGTGGATGAAGTTTCCAACTGTGGTAATCTAACTATTACATCAGGAATTAGAGGCCAATAATCCAAAAGGGCAGCTTTTGGTATGCTTGTTATGCTTTCTTTGGCAATCTTATACTGTCAACAAATGTACATGTATTGCTGTTAGAATCTATGATTAGCACTTGAATATTTTCTTAAGCCGTTTTCAGTACTTTATAATCTATTGACATGTTTGTTTTTACCAAAAAAGGATTCATTCGTCGCTGTTTATGATAACTAGGGGTCTCATAGAAGCTAGCCCGCATGATATGGCCTGAAATTTTGTTTGAAACTCAGGGAGGCTTAATAATTCTTTCAGGAGGTGTTTTTCCTTTTCAGTTCAGCTTGTTCATTTCTAAAAAAATCATTAAACCACCTTTCATATGTCTTGCAAGCGTGTTGGTTTACTGTTGTTAATTTAACCATTGTGGAACTGAACTGCAAAAAAATGGTTTTGGTTTTCTTTTTCCAATGAATAGATCTGTGGTCATGTGATGATGCATTAGAAACTTAGTAGACTATCCTGGCAGTTGTTTATCACTTGTGCTGTCGTTTTCACGTATGCACTGCTGGTATTTACTGCATATATGCATTGATGTTCGTTCCTTCAACCATTATAATGCAACTATGTGGTCCAACAACTTACTATACACGAGATTCTTGTTTTTACTTGTTTATTGGTCCAACAAAACTCATAAAAGCTTGTTCAAATACTGAAGAAAAAAAACATAATCTAACTGCAAAGAATAGCATAAGTAGTATAGAATAATCGGTTGACACCGACTTCTAGCTTTCTAAGTTGTAGTCTTGCCTCTCTAAGTTTCTTTGATATCTACCATGTGAGGTACCTACCTCTGCGTAACATGTCTTTAGGTGAAGAAAAGCTTGGAACAATGGCTATTGCATCGAAACTTGACAGCAGTAGAGCTTTGTGTGTTCGTGTTCTTTGGTCATAAGAGAGCAGGTGGGTGTCACCACAGAGCATTATGATTTGTCCTTTTGGTGTAACTTTGATGAGTTGAAGATGGCGTCTTGGAGACCACCACTCCACTACTGGATTTTTGATCTCAAACATTTGAACCCAAGACTTCTGTTGTCCATAACCCTTCATCACCCATATTTCAATAGGAGGATTAAACATAACAGCATGGGACGCGCAAATATAGAGGCAATTTTCAAGAACACCAACGTTAGACCATGTATAGCGTTTCTTTTTCCATGGATGCATCTCATGGTTTATTTGTGTGTAGAAAGCAGGTGGTGGTGGAAGCAACCGGAACTTCTCGGTGGCAAGATCAAAACAGCATATCAACTCGGATACATGATCATCCACAATCCAATGAATAGCCCCATTTAAGTAAGCACCGATAAAATTCAGATTCAACAAGTAAGGCACTTCTCCAATATCCCTCACAAATAATTACTCAGATTGAGTATTTCGGCTTGAAGCCTATCGGTTCCAGTTCTCTTATACATCCAAATCACCTTCTTCACGCCTCAGTTTGAGCCTCAGTCCTATCCGAATCCACTTCTTGGTGTCTTGGATTGGATTCCATATGCAAACACAGTCCCCGTCGAATAAGGAGATTAAACCATTGCAGGAGTTCCCGATGGTAAGATGATACCTGGTAAGAGGACACCTACCACAACCCCAGTGCTGATCAAACCTGAGTTTTTTTTTGGCAATGCCGGAGGAGTCATGGAGTTGTACGACGTCTAGACTTGTTGCTTGACTAATCCAGGGTCCTCTGAGTGGGATCAAGATGATTGTTGGGGTTAGAACACGGTACATGTGATAAAAATAGGGTTCTGACATCAAACTGTACCAGAGTTTGCAGACTAGGCGGCAGCTGACGCGGTTCTCCACCGGTAGCCGAGCTAAGATGTTGATTATGACAGTGCCTGGAAGGTCAGCGATTGCAGATGATCTTGCGGCATTACCTTCATCCAATTCCATGCTTATACGATTTCTTTTGTTTTGAAACCAGACGCTTTGTACGTTTATATACAACAACAGTAAGAAGACTAATCCTTTTAGGACTGTGTCTCTCTCTAATCTATTGTGGCGCCCGAAAGTTATGAAATCTTTCATTTTAGTCCTCAAATTTCTATGTTTTTCCTATTAATCCTAGGTGTGTTTATCTAAATTCTCTCTTTATTTTACATGGCCTCCCAACAAATAGTTGAATCAATAAGAAATTAATTGGAAAAGTTTTTATATTTATTTATCATAACAGAAAATAAGTAAAGAAATCATTGATAAATTATTTGTTTCCTCGATAATTAGTTTGAAAAAGTTTAATATATTAATTATTAAAGTTAGATAAATATTTAGTTTTCATGTTAAAAAATTTAAAAGAGATATATATAAAGCTTTTATTCTATAAATATCGAATCCTAATTCGATTCTGATTAAATTTCTCTTAAACCTTAAGATTTTGAATTTCTACTTTCACCGGTTTGAACTCCAGTCCGTTTATGAAAGCATAGAGATTTATACAAATATCTATCCGGCTGTACTCGAACAAGACTAGCTTCGTATTATTTGAAACTAGAAATGCAATAAATACAATAAAATTATCGTATTGGTCTCTTTCGCTTACGTACAAAGAAAGAGGAGCTCAAAGCGACTGTAGAGCACAGAAATATTGTTATTTTCATTTCATATTTTCTTATTTTGAGAGAGGAATTTGGGGTTTATATAAGAAAAATATTGCGTAATTTAACTGGAAGAGCAATCCTTGTGATGTGATGATCGCCACTGGTGTCTCATGGCATCCGCCGCTGCCGGTGCGCCTCATCAACAGGCGACGAGCTCCTCATTTTCGTGTTCAAGCCTTCCGCCGGAGCGACGTGGACAGGTTCGCGAAGGATGCGTGGCGTAGCGCCAACGAGGGGTTTGAGCAGCTGGTATATGAGGCTAAGAAGACCGCCGAACGGATTGACCGGACGTACTCCGTATCTCGGCGGCTCTCTGACGTGGCTCAATCTGCGGCTGAGCGCGCTCGCGAGTTGGATAGGGAGTATGAGATTGGGATTCGCTGGCGCACCTTATCCATGGATTTTGCTAGAAATTGGCCTAGGGTTTGTTCTCTGTCACTTCTCTGTCTCTCGTCATTACTATTTTGATATTTTGTTTGAATTTGAATCATGTCTTCATCTGTTTTGCAGTACAGGAAGCAAATTAGTGATTTTTTGAATACCCCAGTAGGAAGAAGCTTTGCTGTAAGTACCTACATGCTTCTATAAACAGTAGTAGTGATGTCATTGTTTCTGCAACTCATCATTTCTGATAGATACCAAGCCCAATTTTTAAGCTAGGTTGCTATATTTCGTACAGAACAGTTACTCTTTGCTTATTATATGAGAACTTGGGTTCCTATGAAGTATTTGGGATACATCTTTAGATTCTCTTGCTTCAGTCTCTAAATAGCCAACAACAGAGGGGATTGTGTGAGCTGCATGTACCAAATTGGCACCGCAGCTAGAATGGAGTGAATACTGGACGACTTTGAAACCCAAATGGTTTACGGAACTCTAAACAAGTTTAGTTGTGGGACTGAGCAACTATCAGCTCAGTCTTCTAAGAAGCTGGAGAGAATCCTAGCGCTCAAGTTGTCAGTAAGTTCAGTCATCTTGTCCTTGTTGCCGCCGCTGCTTGGTATTTAGGGTATCCAGTTGTCTCTCATGGTGTTAGACCCTTTTACTACTTATCAACTCCATACGTGTTCATGAAACTCCTACCTGCATCCCCTTGTGTTGGCTATTGTAAGTGAACCAAGAGAAAGGTCCGGGTTACATACTCCTCAGACAGTTGCATAAAAGTTGGAAATATCTTAGTTACTGTAACTCATTGATAAATATTGTTTCATCATTTTATTTGTCCTTTAGCTGACCATCAATTCATGTATTTTAATCATTATTATTTTTTCTGTGGTTGTAGACTATATTTTTCCTTTGGTTCGCCTTATCTGGGTGGTTGTTTCGATGCTTGATCTTTGCTACATGGATTTTACCGTTTGCTGGACCTCTTCTCATTGGGACTCTGGCAAATAATCTTGTCATTAAGGTATGTGTGGTTATTAGTATTGTTCAATTACCAGTTTTCTTGTGTTGCCTTTTTGTTAAAAACCAATTTATAGCTGCTAGCAAGTGTAAGTGCATAGGGCTTAAGGTTGAAGTGTTGGATTCAAATTTCTTAAGTTCTTGATGAATAGACTGTAAGTCCCTCAAGGGAATAATTTAAGACAAACAAAACAAACAAATGGACAAGATCCAAAATTACAGTTCATATTTCAGACCCTGGTAGTTTGATGTAGGGAAAGTATAGTGGATATGGAGGATGTAGCATAATAGTCCTGAATCCCTCCATCTGGTGGATTGGATATTCCGTGCCTTGCAATAGCTCTGGATTCCTGCCGAGCCATGAAATGCCGCACATGCTAGATAGCATAATCTGAAAGTATTACTTTGATGATTAGTTGATTGGATGGTCTAACATTTGTGGATTTCTTAGTTCACCAGACAGTCTAGCAACATGCTGAAGTTAATGCATTACCTTCTGCTCATCTCTATTAGTTGTCAAACTATAGCAGCTAACTGTCCTTCTGTTCATCTCTATTAGTTGTCAAACTGTAGCGGCTAACTGTCCTTTTGAAATAAATTTGAACAGGGGGCTTGTCCGGCTTGTAAGAGGCAATTTGTTGGCTATAAGAACCAAGTAATCCGATGCGGTGGATGTGGTAACATTGTTTGGCAGCCGCAAGGGGACTTCTTTTCAAGAGGTGGTGGAGGCAAGAATTCCTCAAAGTCTAGTCCTGATATTATTGATGTTGACTTCGAGGAGAAATGATCAGAGATGCTTGGTACGGTAACAATCTCCCAACAATAACAATACAAAAACCTCAGATCAAGCCGCAACTGAAAGTTAAAATATTCCACCAGCATTGCACACAAAGGGTGAAAAAAGAAAATTGAAAAGAGATCACAGAAATGGTATATTGAGTAGTTGTGATGTTTAATCCTTGTAACTCCGCCGAAACCTCTTCTAGGAATCGCATAGTAGTTGCCATTTGTATAATTTACTAGTCACTTCTTTACAGCATGTTTTTGTTGGTATCAGTAATCTTTCTTTACTGCAAGCTCCTGTCTCATTTATCTATCTGAAGAAGAGAAACAGTTCCAGTAAGCCTACTGGATGCATAAAATGAACGATTGCGTACTTTTCGTTTTGAAGGAGCATTGATTGACAAAAACCAATTTAAAAACTTGGTTATAAGGCTAAACTCATCCAAACATTACAGGCAGTAAGCTGATTTAGAGGCAAATCTATTTATTCTAGTTTCGAAGCGATCTATAATCTGATTTCAAGTTTAATTGTATGACAGATTAAAACATGTTCCCTGAAAATTCCTAGACGTTACAAATTTGTTACATGGATATGCCATGCACTAAACAGTGAGTTTCAGAATTCCACAGGACCATGAACAGTTTACTCGGATGAAAGGTTGCGACGCAAAAGTTCGGTCTCCATAGGTTCAATCTCTACATGGACCCTGACAAGTGACCATTCCCTCATGATCTCACTCTAACTGAACTGTAGACTTCAATGTACTTCCCAGCTGTGTTGTTCCAACTGTTGTCGATTTTGATAACCTTCCGCACCATGTCATTCCACTCGTCCCGTTCTGAGCAGAGATGATATTCAATTAGAAACAAAATGGCAAATGCAGTTACTATAAACTTTTCAAACTGGTTTTGTTTTCCTTTTTGTTCATCATCGAAACTTGTGTGAAGCTTAATACCACACACCCAACAAGTTATTCTGGTATCTGAACAAAGTACCAACGGAAACAAGGATGAAAGCGTTAAAATTGGCGAAACTTACTGTCCCTATAGTAAGTGAATGCACGATCCAGAGCCCAATTAAAGGATTCTTCATCAATTCCTTCAAAAACAAACCTGAACAAAGAAAGCAGAATATAAAGATGTAAGTCAAGCAGTAAGTGAAAAGAAACTGGTAATCTAAGCCTATATAAAGATGTCGTCTTCTCTCAAATTCTGTAAAACACAATCAGTTCAAAAAGAAAAACGGTTAAAAATATATCACATGGATTTATCTATAACAAACAAAAAGAGATCTTTGAAATTGTGGTCGTCTCAGTTCATATAGCTGCTGATGGTGGTGATGAGAGCCAAGATTTGATTGCAGAGGTCAGTCGCAAAATGTTAAAATGAGAAGATATTGATGGACAAGGGGCGAAGATAAGTTTTTGAGGTGGATGCACGAATCCATGTAGTTTACGCACACTGTCATGTATGAAGGATCATAACCAAGAAGTGCTTAACAGGTTTTTGCTTCGATTCTGGCATCGATAAGTGTTATGCTCTCAAGAAAGTAAACTAAGACCAAGCAGCAAAGAAGAGGCATAGTGGATTGGCTTGGTTGGAACCTTAACTGAAACGAGATTATAAGTGCAGGATCTTTTTCTCATTTAAAATGACATGTATTGTAAGAAATTAAAACATACCCATTAGCCAGCTCATGGTTTGACTGGTCATCCACGTCGAAGACCGTGTCTGCAAGGCCACCAGTCTTTCTCACGACAGGAACCTAAAGAAGAGAAAAATATAAGATGACACCTTGACTTTGTTTTCTTGTTTCATAAAACTCATAAGATACATGCATTTTTATGAGTATATATGTACTTAGCAATCATATAGCACGCATAAATGAGAGGTTTAGCAGCTAGACTCTAGTTAACATGTAACTTTAAGAGCCTTGCTATGATTTACATAATGCAAAGCAGCACGATTAAGACTACAGATGATTATATACATTTTTATCCAGGCAACATAAGATTATCGTATAGAGCAGTGACTTAAGGAGATTTCAGCAACTCTACTTAAAATATCTGTATAGAAAGTGATATCAAATAATTGTAGAAAGAAAGCTACACACCGCACCATAACGCATTCCAATCATTTGGGAGAGTCCGCAAGGCTCGTATATGGAAGGAACTAAAACCATGTCCGCCGCAGCATAAAGCATATGAGATAATTCTTCACTGCATAAAGAAAGATAAATGTATTGCTGGAGAAGATACAGACACAATAATGAACAGCTAAAGCTGCAAAGTAAAAAATTATTGAAGTCTTTCAGGAAAAAGTCAGTCTTTCCTACCAAACCAATTAATGTATTGATGGAGAAGATACAAAAACAATTCAAATGGTAAAATTTCGGGAAATAGAAATGGAGTTGTACATCTTTTGAGATTCACCTGTACATCAAAAGGATGCGGATAGAGGAGCCTTGATTATGCTAGAAAACAAAACCAAAATAACAAAGTAAGAAAAGAATGGAAAAAGAAAGAAGCAATTAAGAAACTTTGGTACAACACTTAGTCATGAATCAAACAAATGATGGATGGAAAAATAAGTTAACACAAAATAAACGCAACAAAATGTATGAGCATGGAACTCAGTGGAATGGATATGCTTGCAAGTTATGACCATGGACTTAATTCAAGAACACCGGCTATCAAGGACACAAGCAACAGAATGGCCAACCAGAGGGAGAATCACAAAGCCGATTTCAAGTAAACACCAAAGCAACAGTAATAAAAGGCATATCAATCTCACTTGCAACAACTGAAAAGGAAACTTGAAATGTTTTAATGCTGAATCACCAAAATCCATGAGGCATCAACCTCAAATCCCTTACCAAATCTGCAAGGTGTTTGAATTCTTCTTCAACGCGACCATCGGAAGCTTTTCCAAGGACAATCATTTGTCCACCCTAAATTGACTCAATCAACAGAGTCAACAGAAGAAAGAAAAAGAGGTGAAAACAAAGCAAATGTAAAATTCCATTTAAGGACTAAAAAGAAAGCATAGTCACACAGACTACCAAATTGTAACTTGCATAGAATATGTGGTACAGAAAACTCACTAATTCTTGAACACGCTTGATCGCCTGGGTTATCAAATGAAGTCCCTTTTGAGCAACTAGTCTAGTAATACAGACAACCAATGGGACCTCAAGTGCAATATCTGAGACACTGACGCTATCCACAATGCTTTCTGAAGCCAAGCCAAGCCCCCTTTGCATATAGTACTTGCACAACTTCTTGCCCTCAATATTCTGAGCTGGAAAAATGAAACAGAAAGAAGAACTACACGTTTAATTTACATACTAGCCGCAGTTCATAGGCCAATCACAACAGATCCAACAAAGTAAGCTACTGAAACATCAACATCCAGATATGCAAGATCTGCCTGAGATATCAAAAAGAGATTTTCAGACTATTGAAGCATGACCATCTGGATTCTTGTTGTTTGCATTCATGACTACAAAAGTATCACGCACAAACTGACAAGCCGTTCATAGCATTGCAAATTTATGATTTACTCACTCTAGATAATAGAAACATAAATTACAAATGAACTACTCTCACAACAGTTATGCTGAATTACAAGCATCAAACCGTGTCAAGAAAAGTATAACTAGTAAACAGTACACAGACAACTAAGTTTTATTCACACAAGACAGAATTGTATCAGGCAAAGAACATTAGAAATCTAAGTTGATCAACTTTAGGAGAGTGGCCAAACAGCTACCATGGAAATTAGCAGGCAAGAAGCAATCAGTAGCAGGGTTCCACGTTGCGTTGTCTATGCCATTTAGAATGCCAAAGTACCTGCAATAGAGTTTTCATACAGGTTAGTCAACTGTTAAAGCTTCAAAGCACCAGGTACCAAGTTGAGAGGTTTGTCAAAGAAATTGATGCACCAGACCCCACAACACTTGCACGACACTTGAACAAGGAAACCAGATTATAATGAGATGCCAAACTAGACTTTGGATTTTGGCTGAGACTCCAAGAGAACATAAGTAGATCTGCTATTAGCATTAATTCCTACTCTTATCCATAGCCTTCTACTTTTATTGTACTATTGTTTCTTCAATTTAGGTCTAACTCTTCTGAACTTTTCCTAGAAGTCAATAATCACAACTTGCAACCCGGACTTCACATTCAGATGTTCTAAGCGATCAGAAACGTGTGAGGAAGAAAAACTATTGAAAAGCTAATGTTTGTTTGCACCCAAGAACAAAAAGGAAAAGAAGAAAACCAAGAAAGCTAATGGAAATTAACATACTTGTCACGATGAGTTATCAAAGTGCTTGCCAACCAGCCAGAGCAGAGTGTCTCCTTCAGATAAGTTGGAGAGACTGTACTGAAAAAGAACACAGAATCAGTTCCTAGACCATAAAGTAAAAATAGTTGGCATGTCAGATCATGCCATTTTTAAAAACAGTTGGCATGTCAGGTCATGCCATTTTCTACATGTATTACACAATTGGTAAGTATGCTAAGCTTGCATCAACGATGGGTGTCGTTGAGATGATCTCACATCCATAATCTTAACTGCCAGACACTCATGCACACTGGCATGCAACGACTAGAGTAGCATTGAATGATTTGAGTAAAAATTCTATGTTGCCAGCCTCTTGTTGTTCACATACACATGGGAACCCATCTGCTTAAGTTATTTCCCATGCTGGAAGTAACAACCTTCCATCAACAATCAGAAAAGGTTCTTCTTCCCACGTATTAGCTTTGGAAAATAATGATTTCTGTTTCTACTTGAAGTTGAAAGTTCTAGGCCTCAATTGAAACCACATGTCAAACAAGACCAAGTGTAATTTCAGACATTTAATCTTGGTAATTAATGCCTGCCTCTAAAGGCAGAAATCATGAATTGTTTATAAACTCTGTTTGAGTGGCAAGTAAAATAAGGAGAGAATAGGCAGAAAACCACAAAATAGGTAATTTTTACTTACACTATGGCGTTGCTGTACACTATTCCTCCTTTCAATAAGCTTAGCCTCTCAGGATTATGCCCAATGGTTCGATCATCAACAGCCTGACATGCCAAGAAAGTGTAGTATTGTGGTCTAATACGCAGAATTTGACATGGATTATTTTGAAATTCAACAAAAAAAATGTACCTTTAGTGAGGTCTGTCTATGCTATTTAGTATTTACACAACACCTCCCCAGACATGAGTGCAACAGGTGATAAACTAAGGCAGCAGGAAATCCACGAAATCCACATAATAAAACACTAACCTTCTCCAGAGTTCCATATAGAGACCCATCAAGACCAGATTTGCTCAGTTGCTCTTTACTGCCAATGCAAACAACAAAATTACTTGGCACGCGCCGAGTACTATGACAGGATGTACAAAAGTTGTTACAGTCCAAAAAATAGCACGCTTTCAGAATCACAAAGGGGAAAGAAACCAAAAGGTCCATATCTTAGTAACTATAATGTTGCATGGGTCATGCAGAAGCTCCACTCAGAAAGGTCAATAGGCAGAACTAATATCATTAAAGTATCATACTATCTATGAACAGTGTATTGTTCCTTCGTCCCATTTGCATGGCTAGTATAACTGAAATTTAAAACGGTCACCAATTAAAAAGCATGGAGGATATTGTGAACCAAAAAGTTTCTAGGAAGCTGGCTTTTTGGCTCAATAAGCACTAAAACGATGCACATAGTATGTTCAGATACTACAAATATTGGCTTACTTGAGCACGCCACCCTTAAAGCTCCCCTAAATAAAACTTCAATTATTCCACTAAACCTAGAAAGAAGCTGAGTTCACAGGTAAACAGTAAACAATTGTTCCAATAAAATGGAAATACAAAATTAAAACATACATTATTCTTCAAAGGCCAGAAAAGATAAAATACTTACTGACATTCTCCATAATGCTCCATGTTGTGTATAGTCAATACTATTCGTGGTTTCTAGCAAGTGGAAATTATGATCCAATAATTAAGAGAACTTTGTAAGTAAGTTGAAGTGGTAAATGCAGCATGGTGACACCAAAAAAATGTACCTTTAGCGAGAGATGGTGGTACATGTCCCAATAAAGCAAGGGCAAACCACCTGTTTGCCATTCATGGACATGAATAATGTCAGGCTGAGATCCTGTAACCTGGAATAATACAGTATCTATGAGAAACTCCATAAAATGTGTAAGTAATTGTGGTATAACTCAAACCCATACAACTTAACAAATCTGATCCAGTTCGGCAAGTCGAGTTGAAATTTTTAAGTCAAGTAATTTGGAAGTTCAAACCGTACAGGTCTTCAAATGTGGACTTGGAAATAACTTGAAACCAGGAAACAAAAGGATTGCATTGAAAAACCAACAAACCTGCATCCATTCAAGGCAGGCACGGCTGAAAAACAAATAAGCCTCTAGCTCATTATAAGAACCTCCATATACTTGTTGCCCCTTGAAGAAATGATTTGATGGTTCAATAAATATCACCGGAATGCCAGATACAACTCCACGATATGCATTAGTTGGAATCCAATTCCCATCATGATACGAGTTGTATGTTGTGATTAATGCCAACTCACTGATTAGCTGCTTCTGAATGCACTCGTAGAAAGGAAGCATTATATCCACTGTATGGCCACACAATAGACATGCACGAGCAAGTCCAGTCACAACGTCACCAAGGCCACCAACTTTTGCAATTGGTGCCATCTCAGCTGTAACATGAATTACGTGCATAAGATCTGAATCTCTCACATTGTCAGCTGGATTGTCAGAGCTGGCATCCCAAGAAGGGAAGTCCTTCTTCCAAAATGGGATTTCATCATTAGGAGAAGGCCAAACAATCTGTTTAGAAACAACCTCGATACAACTTGCTTGCTTTTCAGTAGCCTCCTGCAAATAGATGAGGTGGTTAGCTGCAGTGAGTGACATTGAAACATAGAAAGGTCTACAACAAAACTTTACCATTGCATTTTTTGTATAGTTTCCGTTCAACTAGACATAATGCAATTCTCAAAGATTCACAAAAGAGAGGTTCTCATCAACTTTAAACTGCCCAGTTGGTACTACTATTATTAACAACAAATCACCAATTCTGCCCTGAAATTTTGAGAGAAGTTTGGCTTTATATTCATCAGCGCGAATCGATGATAAATATCAAAATTGGTGCTTACGCCAAGCCCTAAAAACGCTAAACTCCAAAAAGGAGGAGTCCGTTTACGATACAAATTTCATTATTGACAGACAATTCTTTCAAATTCTGTTCTAAGAATGAACATGAATAAGATCAATAAGATACAAAAAGATCAAAAAATACCTCCAAGGCCAAATGGGTGTTAGAAACAAATGCTGGAGTGCTGAATTTTGAAGGATAATGACTATGGGTACGGTGGATGTCCATTCCCTTCCTTTTCTGCGTCACCCTTTTGTCTGAACTGAACAGCCATGGATTACACAACTTGCCCACTAAAGCACTATCCATTGTCGTCATCCTTGTCAAGTGTTGATAGCTCAACTCTTGCATGAATCTGTAACACAGTCACATAACAACAGATTCTTATGAACATGAAAGAATGAAAAATCTCGGGTGATCAGGTGAAGATAATAGTATAAATTACTAACCAGAGCATTTATCTGGGGAATGGAGAAGCAGGCGATAATGACAGAAGGTAGTGTAGACCACAAACAAAGTATACCCAGAAATGATAAACTCCCATCCCGCCATTGTCGGTCGTTGGAATATCCCCAAATCCGTAGAGCTAGATTACAAAATGGAAAAGTAGTTTTCATTTTTTTGATTTCAGAATCGCACAGTGGGATTTAATTTTTTTAACAGTATCACTTTAAGTGCCGAATGTTACAGATTCAAATCGAACATAATCTGAAAACCGTAAAACTTGTTTTTCTATAGGCAGTGACAGAGAGTAGTTCGCAAACTGAATTATATGGTGAAAGAATCATATTTGAGTGAATAATTGAATTTATTCACACTTTGAATCATTATATATTTAGTCATTTAATTTCTTTTTTTTCTTCTTCTAAAGCTTCAGGAGTTTAAATGAAAGTTTCAGTAGGAATTTAAATGAACATGTTTTTATATTTATTTGATGGTTTTGTTTTAAATTAATTAATAATAAAATCAAAACTACAGATATGTATTACGAGTTAGTATAAATATATATATATATATATATATATATAACACAACTGATAAATATATTTTAATTTTTTTATGGTTAAACACAATTGATAAATGCGTACTTTATTTTATGAGATAAAAGACGTGTGCAATGAGTTCGATTCTATTTATAATGAAGTGAACAATAAAACTTGCAATACTAATAACTAATATAATCTTTTTTTTTAATAAAAGAAATAGTAAACTACAGTGTCTTCTAATTTTTAATTTTTACTATCATCAGAGTATTAATTAATTTCTGACGGGCCCTCGGCCTTACTGGTGTGTCAGTAATTGGGTTTTTCAATTTAGTCGAGTCTGCTGAGCTTTGGGCTTGAATTTCAGCCCATTTAGCAAAGTTTTAAAAACATTTGCGAAAGATTGGGTTTTTCAATTTAGTCGAGTCTGTTTTCTTCTCTTTTTTTCCGGTAGTGAAAGAAAAACTAGAAGATTGGAAATCTGATGAATGATATGATCAGCATTTGCGAATATGAAGCTTCTTATATTTATAGTTTGCTTGAAACAAACAATTAACTGAAACGCGAAACGTCGGTAGTTTTGTTACAAAATCAAATACAATCACATCAACATTCACTTGAATTCACACTCAATCCACCAGTGCAATAGAATTATCAAATGTTTTCTGCAGTTCAATGCAAACCCCACAGGCCACAGCAGGACATTTCATATGTCATACTATGTATTACGATACAGGAACACCTAGGTTTCTCTGAGAGGAGAGAATCAACTACTCATTGAAGTCAGAAAGAACATCAGAGGTCGGTTCCGTTTCGCAAAATATGACACCAGTAGATACAAAATCCAAAACTAGACCAGAAGTTAGAGAAATGCTTACTAATTGTAGGTGCCTGAAAGATCTGCATTCTTGATTATCCAAGGGTACTCCAAAATCTTCTCAAGTGCGAGTCTCCTTGATGAGTCCTTTACCAGAAGCTGCAAAAAGTTCCAGATTTCAGAATAAGGAAGGTGATTAAACGCTGCAGTACGCATAGATTTCTACCTCAAAACAATAATTTGACCCGATAGTCGAGATAAGATTTTACCTTGGTGGTTAGATCTTTGGCTTCTGCAGAGACGGTACGATTTGAAGGGAAGCTGATATCAACTTTCACGATCCTGCATCACACAAACCATTTTAAGCTGCTAAGAATACAATCTCCGATGTACAAAAACACAAAAACCTAATCAAGTCGAAGCAAAGCATGTACTAATATCCTTCGTTTACCTCCTGAAAGTATCATGTTGGTTATCTGATTCAAATGGAGAAGTACCATAGAGGAACTCGTAACAAAGTACACCCAAGGTCTAGTTATCAACTGCATAATCATGAGCTTTATTCTCCACCATTTCTGGTGCAAGATAATCCAAAGTTCCACACATGGTGTGATAAATCAATAAATGGCCTAGAGGGGGGTGAATAGGCTCTTCAAATTTTCTGCACAAGATAAGAGAAGAATAGTAAACACAATATGTATAGTGGTTCCAATTCACAACTGAATTGTACTCCACTACCTAAGAGTCCTCCTCTTAGGATTTTCGAATGCAAACCTTGCTATTCACTTGAGCTTTTACGGGTTCAGCTCACAACCTTACAATTGGTTTTACCGGGCTCACCAACAACCTTACAAGTAGTTTTCCAAGGCTCAACTACAACCTATGGTTTTTCAAGGGCTCAACCACAAACCTAAGTTCTCTTTCAATGGGATGAGAACACTACCCTTTACCCAAAAGTGTTAGGTACATTTTTCAAACCTTCACAATTAAATCAATGTAATTGCAACAAACAAATTGGTGTACACAAATAGATAAGTATATGATTGCAAATCAACACCAATAAATGTTCAAAGTTACCTCAAGAAGAAAGCCAAAGAAACCCAGAAATATATGCAAGAATATTTGAAATCCTTGAAGAGAAGCTTGCATAAATGAGAATGCTGAATTTGTGGGTTTGTAAATGTGATTTTGTGTTTAGAAGTTTGTAAGAGCTTTCTTGTTATGTTTAAACTCATATGGGATGAGTATTTATAGGTAGGAATGAGTAGGAGCTCGGACAAGGGTGTATGGGTTCAAAAATAGCCGTTAGAAGTGGAGAAAATAGCTGTTGGCGCGTCTCTCCTGGGCTGGGGCGACATGCCGCCAGACACCAAAGGGCTGGGGCGGCATGCCGCTAACTTCGCTTGGGAAATTAATTTTTCCCTCATGTCTGGCGGCATGCCGCCAGACACACACCCTTCTTAAAAATCCACTTAAAATCGAATCTTAAAAATCGTTAGGAGGTTTCTCCGGTTTCTCCCCCATAACTCGAATCTTAAAAATCGTTTTCGCACAAAACCTTTTGACACACTTTTCTTGAGGTATTTTGAACATAGATCAAGTGTTAGAATGTATCATACTTACAAGAATTAAGTCCAAAAATACTTGATCTTCACGTTCGCGATTTATCGAACTGTTGCTCTTATAAAGTCTTGATCGCAAACTGAAATTACATTTTCACTTAAAATTGAATTAGCAAACTAATTAATTTATGTGTCTTTACATCATCAAAATAGGTTCGAGGTACCCCTTGGGCTAACATGGTGTGCCTCTTACTCTTAGATTGCACAGACCACCCAAAATCAGCAATCTTCAAACGACCCTACATACACAATAACACAAACACATTGAACGCACATACCAGAGGGCTAAATTAACACAATTCACATCAAAATTAAAAAGAAAAAGAGAAAGCCAACAACAATCCATCAATATACCTCATGATCAAGCAACAAATTTTCAGGCTTTATATCCCTGTGAATCACATCCTTCTTGTGACAATAGGCCAACGCATTTGTAAGGCTCGCAATGTACTGGAAACCCATTTTCACTTACTCATTAATTTCCTCAAAATTGAAACAATTAAACTGAAAATTGAGGAAAAAAGAAATGAAGTGGGGCGAACCGTGGCGGACTGTGGCTCAGTGAGAAATCCGTCTTTCTTCGCCGTGAGCGAATTCAATGATGAAGAAGATGCGATCGGCGTCGTGAAACCAGCCGTAGAGGCGCAAGATGTTTGGGTGGTGCAGATTGGTCTGAATCAGCACCTCACGAATGAGTTGATGGTGGATGTTGTACTTCTCGATCTGCTCCTTGAAGATGACTTTCAATGCGACGATGTAACCGGAATTCACTCGCCCGAATTTTCCCTTACCCAATGGCCTCGCGATCTCGAAGTCCTTAAGCGACCATTCTTTTCTGGGATTCTTCTTTTCCTTCTCGTCTTGTTCGCTCATTTCTCCGTTCCGGTGGGGATTTTCCATGGTCTGGTGAGTTATTTTTAATAGGCTTTTGAAATTCAAATTTTGCTGAATTTGTTTTTGGGCTCCAGTGGTCAGGTGCAATGCACGTGATTTCCTTGCCTTTTTATTTACTTTTAATCTCTAAAATTATTCTTCTTTTTAATATCAAAAATCTATTATTGTACTTACTTTACTCCACAAAAAACACAACATTATTTCAGCCAAATCAAGGAACCTTAGCAGGCCTAAAATCACTGAGCCCACTTACCACAATTACATTCTCCCGATTCCCTCTACCTCTTTATTCCAAAAATAAAAAACCGAGCTTTCTTCTTCCTCTCAAAACCCTAACCAGCTCCCTAAATCCAAACCTCCAAAATCAAGCCATGGTACTCACAAGAGGAGCAAGCACCGGCTCCAAACACACCACAAAACCCAAAAAAATTCCCAAGCAAAAGACAGTCACACCGCCGCCCTCGTTGCCAATTCAAGTGAATGACGATGACATCGAGTACTACCTCGACCAGTACGGGAACTACACCCTGGACAGACCAACCCACCCGACGCCACCGTCCTCTCCTCCGCGGGCCACGACGAGAAACACTAGGGTTCTAGCTCCTCCACCATCACCGTCGCGCACCGTCACGCCAGCGCCAACGGAATCCAGTCGGCGACCTTTGCCCCCACGGGTTCCTCACACCATCTCCACGAGCCCCGGCGATGGCACGGTCTCCGACCCTACTTTCAAGGAAGTCTCACCGGAGGAAGAGGAGGAATCCTTATGTCGCTTGCGGCATATGAAATTGAAAGGGAAAGTGGGTGAGAAGAGGAAGCAGGGCCCTTCTCCCAGACCTGAAGCAGAACTTGAGACAGAACCAGATGCATCAGCTGATTCCGAGCCGAGAAAGGTCAAGAAGAGAGCAGGACGGTACACCCTTCCTCGTACATCTATGACCCCATCGAATTCCGATGACATGTGTAGTAGTACAGAATTTACACCATGCGCTTACCATATTTTTGGAGTAAACAGCAATGAGGAAGAGGATGCTCCCACTGCACGACACCAGACAAATGACATTTCCCCAGGTCCAGCTCCAGCTAAGGAGGACTTTCCCAGGCCTGGGGCAGAGGAGGTTACGCTCTCCGGTTTGATGAGAAAGCTGGAAGAACAGTCCAACCTCTTCGAGGCTCAGAATGAGATGCTGCGTAAACTTCTGGAAGAGCAGCAACACACTAATGCACTCAATCTAGCGCTGATCAATAAGCTTTTTGACGTGCCACCACCCCCACCGCGACCTTGAGCACCAGGTTCCATCCTTCCTTTAAATGTGGGGAAGGAATTTTGTTGGAATTGTTGTGATATTTGCTGCTTGGATATGAGGTGATGATGATGATGAGATGTGATTTTCTGCAAAAAAAATTCTTTAGTACTTTAGAAGTCAGTTGCATGATTTTATCTTTGATTTTTTTTTTGTGTTTTTTGTAAATTTTCATGAGTTGGTTGCTCTATAAAAATTGAAAAACATCTTGTTTGCTAAACATCCATCCAATCACATAGAAATCAAAGGCATTTGATTAAGCAACTACATGTTTTATTACCAAGGTAGTGTAATTGGTTTAACATTTCCAAGACTTGTAAGATACATCTTCCTGGTAATCTTTAAACTTGATTTATTTGTATAGTGTCATGATACTTGTGCTTTATAAGTGAACTCTGCAAGAGGAACATACAAAATTAGCATTCCTTACCTTTTAAAACTCTGATACACAAAGCTGCCTAGCTGAACCCCTCTAATTGTTATATAATTGTTTGCTGCCTTGGTATTCTTGCCTCAGCAAGCAAGAATATCCAAGGAACTAATACAATCGGCTCAAAAGAAAACACAACATTATTTCAGCCAATGACTTTTCTTACATATTTCGTAATTTTTTTAATAAATAAAATATTATGCAAAAAAAAGTTACAAAATATATAAAAAAAGAATGATGTTATTCTTACCCACAAAATTATTATTCTCACACCTTTAGAGTACATGAGTAGCACTACTCGTAAAAAAAAAATTACTCCCTGTCTTTCAATATTTGTCTTCCTCGCATCCCAATATTCAGTAGGGAACGCATATCGAGGAGGCCGGATGAGGCACTATTTGACCCCAAAAAAATCCGAATTTTTTTTTTAGCGTACGTTAATCCTTAACGTACTTCCTAGAAAAAATTAGGGGCAAAATTGTCTCAAATAGGTCGTCTGCCGGCCGTTTTAAGATACGTGCCGAAACAGTAAAAGCAAAAGCTAAAACGACATTCATTGAAGGACGGAGGGAGTACAAAATTAAGAGAGATTTGATTAGGGGTGTTCACGGGTCAAGTACCCTACTCATTTGTGCTCTCGGTTCCGGTACCCAGCTTGACAAGTTCGGTTCAGATCGTTGACTTTTTTACCCAATTAGATCGGGTATTCGTTTGACTGGGTACCCAATTGCATCAAATCGGTTCGGTTCAGTAAATCGGTTAATGTCAAATATGCGTTTCAGTTTGAAGTTTTGGATTTTCACAATCAGATCGATTTAATCAATCGAGTTATTCTTGTAAATGGAAATCGGGTATTCATTTGACTGGGTACCCAATTGCATCAAATCGGTTTGGTTCGATAAATCGGTTAATGTCAAATATGCGTTTCAGTTTGAAGTTTTGGATTTTCACAATCAGATCGATTTAATCAATCGAGTTATTCTTGTAAATGGAGATCGGTTTTACTAGTTGGTTGTTTTTTATGAATGTTTTTGTAATTCATTATTTAGTATAAAATTTAAAAATAATGTGTAGTTTTCTAGTATATTTATTTATAGAAAATATGTAATTCAATCACATAACGTATGAGTTTTAAACTAGTAAATAATTAAATAATACTCCCTCCGTCTTTTAATAACTATCGGTTTTTACGGATTCTTACTATTAATAATACTTTTCATTTTATCTTTTTCGAGGTATATATTTCGTGTAAATGACTAAAAAAAATTATGCACCAACCCAATTTGATGATGGTATAGTAATTCGAGTAAAAATTAGAAAAAAAAATGAAACAATGTGGAAGAAAATAAGATCAAAAATCATTGTTTTTAATTTTCTACTATTCTAAAACGTCTGTTATTAAATAGTAGAAGGAGTATATTGATAAATTATAATATATTTTAGACATTCATTAGTTATTAATGATGAAACTTGATCAGTCAATTATAAATAAATTTAATATGTATAATAAAACTAAATAAATATATGTATTTCAACTTTAGTTATTTTAATCAAATATATGAATAATTATTATATAGTTTTCATGTATGTTACTCCCTCTGGTCTTAAATACTTGTGGTTTGACTTTGTGGCACGCATATTAAGAAAGTCGGATGACTTACTATTTGATCTCAAAAAATTTCGTACTTTTTTTCGAACGTACGTTAAAATAACATGTTCGAAAAAAAGTACAGAATTTTTTAGAGTTTTTAACGTACGTTAAAAAAAATACGGAATTTTTTGGGGTCAAATAATAAGTCATCCAGCTTTTTTAATATGCGTGCCACAAAGTCAAACGACAAGTATTTAAGACCGGAGGGAGTACTAGTTTAAGCATAAATAAATAAAATTCATTAAAAAATAAATATAACCAGTTTATAATTAATACAAGCCCAAAAAAATTAGTAGAATGCAATGCTTAAGTTAAGTATCAATATTGATAGTATGTGTATATAAATTATTTATTAAAATTATTTATTTACTCTCTTTATTATAATAAAATTGGATCAATTTGGGTTGAGTTCTTTTTATATTAGTTTTTTTTTGATCGATTTAAATTGATTTGCGTTCGGTTATTCGAATGTCTAATTATTTTCAGATTAAATACCTAATACTTAAACAAAAATTCAGTTCGGTTTCCAATCAGGTTTCTTTTACCCTCTTTTAGTTTAGGTATTTTTTTTTGGTTTAGGTAGGTACTTAAATTTTCAGTTTAATTCTCGACAGATTTGGTTCGAATTTTTTTAGCTGCCCTATATTTTGATAACTTAACCCGTAATTGCACGGAAACTAGTTTTTTTACATTCAAACTTAATACGGCACCATAGAAGACTTTTTATTAAACAAATAGGACTTCAAAGGCAAACCTCATTTAGTCATAAGTCAACTCAGTCAAAAAGCAGGACAAAGATATGGGTTTTATTTTTCATGAAGCAGCAGAGTACCCCCACGGCCTTTTTACCTTAACAAGCTTATCTTCCACAGTCCAGAAATGTCTGTGGTCGGACAAGCTGTTCTGTCTGCGTTTCTTCAGGTGTTGTTTGCTAGGTTGGCTTCTCCAGAAGTGCTCAAGTTGGCGAAAAGGGAGCATCTTTTTTCTGATCTAAAGAAATGGGAGAAATTGCTTGTCAAAATGCACGCAGTTCTTGATGACGCAGAGGAGAAGCAGCTCACGAATCAGTCTGTCAAGATTTGGTTAGCTGAGGTCAGGGATTTGGCTTATGATGTGGAGGACATTCTTGATGAATTTACCACTAAATCATTGCAAACTCAACAATTACTGCTCATCAAACCCACACTAGGGTTCACCGGCAGCAGTAATAAGGTAAAAAAACTTGCCCATTCTTGTACTGGTTTCTTGATTCCAAGTAATGCCATGTTTAATTATAGAATTGGGTCCAAAGTGAAAGGGGTTACTGCTAGATTGCAAGAAATTTCAAGTCAAAGAAGTGATCTTGATTTGAGGGAATGTGTGGGAGGGAGAGGGATTAGGAGCAAGAAGAAGGGAGAAAGACTGCCCACCACTTGTTTGGTAAATGAAGCTCGGGTTTTCGGGAGGGAGAAAGATAGAGATGTTGTTGTGGATTTGTTGCTGAGGGACTCTGATTGTGAGGGCAAAGTCTGTGTGATTGCCCTAATCGGTATGGGTGGTATTGGCAAGACGACTCTAGCACAAGTTATCTACAACGACTACAAGATAAATGACTGTTTTGATGTAAAAATGTGGGTTTCTGTGTCTGATGATTTTGATGTTTTGAAGGTGACAAGAACTATTCTTGAGTCCATCAGTCATGAGAGTGTTGGCTCTGATCTGAATTTGCTTCAAGCCAAAGTAAAAATTTTACTTCTAGAGAAGAAGTTTCTGCTTGTACTCGATGATGTTTGGAATGAGAACTACCAGAATTGGGAAACCCTTTACAGCCCTCTCAGGTTTGGAGCTCCGGGGAGTAAAATAGTTGTCACAACTCGCAATGAAGGTGTTGCGTCGATCATGGGTTCTTTTGCATCTTACCACCTAAAGGAGTTATCATACGAAAGCTGTCTGCCTTTGTTCACTCAATACTCGTTGGGAGCTAACAACTTTGATTCCCATGAAAAATTGAGAGCAATTGGTGAGGGGATAGTGGAGAAATGTAAAGGATTACCTTTGGCAGCAAAGACGCTTGGAAGCCTTTTGCACACGAAACTTAGGCAGGATGAATGGGAGGAAATATTGTACAGCAAAATATGGGATTTACCAGAGGAGAAAAGTGACATCATTCCGGCTTTAAGATTGAGCTACCACTACCTTCCTTCTCATTTGAAGCAGTGCTTTGCTTACTGCTCAATTTTCCCAAAGGATTATGCATTCGACAAGGATGAGTTGATTCTTTTATGGATGGCAGAAGGTTTCTTGCAGTGGCGAATTGGAACAAAGCGGATGGAAAATTTAGGAGAGAAGTATTTTGATGATCTACTATCGAGATCACTGTTTCAACAATCAAGCAGCAATGGATCCTTATATGTAATGCATGACCTCATTAATGATCTAGCTCAATATGTTGCTGGAGAAGTATGCTTCAGGTTGGAGGATCGACTGGAAAGAATTCATCATAGAGTACTTGCAAAAGCTCGCCATGTTTCTTACATCCGCCATCGATATGAAGGGTTCAAAAAATTTGAGGTACTTAAATCTGCTCAAAGCTTGCGGACTTTATTACCATTTCCAGTTAAAGGGGAAATGAGTTGGCGCAATTTTTACATGACAAGTAAAGTACTGTATGATTTGATGCCAAAGTTAAAATGCTTGCGGGTGCTTTCCTTTAGCGGTTATTGCATAAGTGATCTTCCAGATACAATTGGCAAGTTGAAGCATTTGCGTTACCTTAATGTATCTCACACTTCAATCAGAACATTACCGGAGTCTGTGAGTGCTCTCTGCAACTTACAAACACTGCTCTTACATAGTTGTAATGCTTTCTCAAAGTTGCCTGCAGGTATTGTAAACCTAATTAATCTGCGTCATCTTGATCTTATGAATACACGGAAACTGAAAGAGATGCCTTTACACATGGGTAAACTGACAAATTTGCGAACATTGTCCAAGTTTACTGTGAAGGATTGTTCTGGATTGAGAATAACAGAGTTGAAGGATATGTCGCGGCTCCGGGGAACACTAGTAATCACGGGCTTGCATAGCGTGGCAAACGTCTCTGATGCAGCCGAAGCAAACTTACGGTATAAGAAAGACCTGCGAGAATTAGTGTTGGATTGGAGTGACAGTGTCGAACCCCGAAGTGGAAGGGATGATGGCCTGGAAATGGATCTACTTGAAATGCTAGAACCACACAAAAACTTGGAAATACTAAAAATTGAATCCTATTTAGGCACAGCTTTTCCAAGTTGGGTTGGGGATCCTTCTTTTTCCCAGCTTGTAAGCTTAACTGTCAAAAGCTGTACGAAGTGCACAACATTACCGTCACTCGGAAAATTGCCTCTTCTTGAAGACTTGTGCATTACTGGCCTACAAGGAGTGAAAAGTGTTGGTCTTGAGTTCTATGGGGATGTGTCCTCCTCATTGAGACATTTTCCATCCATGAAGAAATTGACATTCAGTGACATGGCCGAGTGGGACGACTGGTCTTCTATTTCCATGGACGAAGCTTTCAATTCTGGATTTCCCTGCCTCCAGGAACTTAACATCAGCAATTGTCCCAAATTGATACGGAGCTTGCCGAAACACCTGCCCTCACTGTCAAAACTCAACATATGCAAGTGCCCATTATTGGAAGTTCAGCTCTCGAGCCTCCCATCTCTGAGTGAATTGAATTTAGAAGATTGTAATGAGGTGGTACTAAGAAGTATTGTCCATCTCACTTTGCTTGGTAACTTGCGAATTTGTAGCTTTTCAAATGTAACCCAAATGCCTGAAAAGCTAATGCAATGTGCTCTATCGCTTCACGTGACCAATTGCAGTGAACTGACCACCTTGAAGCTTACTGGAGGTCAGATGTTTTCTTGCAGACTAGAATATTTGGAACTATATAATTGCAACAGCTTGCGAGAGCTGCCTGATGGTTTGTTTAGCTTCAAATTTCTCACAAGTTTGAAGATCAAGCGGTGCCCAAAACTCACTTGTTTCCCTGAGCAGGAGTTTCTGTCTACCCTCAGGTACCTAACGATTGATGAATGCGAGGCTCTAGAATGCCTACCTGCCGGAATGATGAATAATTCCGATGAAAGCAGCAGCAGCAGCAGCAGTATCATCATCAAAGTTTCCCATCTTGAGAACCTGGAAATCTTCAAATGCCCATCCCTCACATCCTTTCCGGGTGGTAAGTTCCCGACATGCCTTAAGATGCTTAAGATTTGGGATTGTGCACAGCTGGAGCCACTCCCAGAAATGATTCTCCAAAACACCTTGTCGCTTGAGTGTCTGAGTTTTCGGAAGTATATAAATCTGAAAGCCTTACCAGAATCCTTGGATCACCTCACTCACCTTACCGAACTGCATATAAGCTATTGTGCGGATTTAGAGTCATTCCCTGTTAGAGGTCTTCCCACACCAAGCCTGAGAAGATTATACATCTTCAATTGCACAATTCTGCAGTCCCTGCCTTCTAACATGAAAGTTCTCACATCGCTCGAGCATCTTGGATTATCCAGCTGTCCTGGCCTTGTTTCTTTTCCTGAAGGTGGCCTTCCCTCCAACCTAGCATCTCTTAGGGTCAGTAATTGTGAGAATCTACCATGGCTATCTGAGTGGGGCATGCGCAGGCTTGTGTCCCTCAAGGACTTCAGCATTTCTGGTGGATGCCAAAAGATGGTCACTTTTGCACACGATTTTCGGCTTCCCGCAACTCTAACCTGCCTTCGAATTGGAAAACTCCTGGATCTAGAGTCCTTCTCCATGGTGCTACAAAACCTCACTGCGCTTGAAGTAATGGAAATAGCAGACTGTCCAAAGCTTCGGTCTCTGCCAATGGAACAGTTGCCTTCATCTCTTCTAGTCCTAGAAATTTCTGACTGTCCTACTCTCAAAAAATGGTGTTTAAAGGAGAGAGGAAAACACCAGTCCATGATAGCGCGTCTTCCCCACGTAGAGATAGATTAAGATCAGCCATGAGAACAAGCATGACAGCAGAGGTGATCTGGTAAGAACTTGTGATTCACTGGAGAGCATACTCACTTCTAGTTTTTTTTGTTTTGTACTTGTAAATAACAATTTTGTGCTTAGATCATTTCTAATAATGGGGGCCTTATTGCTTCAGAGAAAGCAGATTCCGCTGTGATTTTTTCCACTTCCTGTTCCTAGTTTCCCCTAATGTTTGGCACCAATTTTTGCATGGTTACAGAGCAACTGATACATGTTATGCAGTTCATACCGGTGAAATGTATGAGGTATAGGTTTCACAGGTATCTTTTGATTCCTCAAGATACATCAAATTATAAAACTCGAAAACAAGTTACGAATCGAGAAAGATGGAATCTGGAACCTGCTACTTGAGCTATCCTATGCAGAAAGAGTTTAAAATGTTTAAGAACCATAGAACTGTAATAGTCAATAAGAGAGTATCATCTTTGAGCATTTCCGTTTGGCTAGATCAGTTTACAGAACTTGAAATGGTAACGAAAGCAAATCTAAGATGTTAGTTTGGAGTTGGTAGCAGATCTTGCGACATGCTTTTGGCCACCAGCAGCAGGTTTCTTACTCTTAGTGCCCTTTCCAGCTGTTTCTTTCTTATTCTCCTTCCTTTCGCTTCGAGGAATATGAAACCTTCGCGATAGAGGTTTTGGAAAACCTGTTTTCCGGTCAATCGCTCTTACACAAACATAACCTGCCAATTCAATATATGTACAAAAAATGATCTCAGAATTGTTTCAATCAATTATAAGAATGAAACGAATGTTGCACGCGATATATTTCAAAGGAAAAAATAAGTTGCTATCAATCTCATATCCGTACCTTGCCAAAAGCTTTCACTGATCTTTTCTATTTCTAAATCTGGAAAAATAATAAAGAAACCTAATAATCAGTCATTTGTATCTCTGTATATTATTCCTTCATAATTTCATTTACTTACCTCTGTAAATTGATGTTGTTGATGTCCCAAAATATAGAGTCTGTGTCGGTAAATTCCAGAGTGTTGCCCTGCGAACTTTTATCGGCTGGTAACTTGATTCGTGGTCTGCAAATACCTGTTTGATTGGATGGAATGATGTCATTGTAAGAATTACATTACCGTACTCTTACTTTCTTAATATATCATGCATTTGAGAAATGTTTTCTCACCTCATTCACTTGAAAGTATGTACCGTTGAGAGGGAATCGTTGTCTTGTTGCTGTTCGGCATGGAATCTGTTGTTATCAATGTATAATCATGTTAGCTCAGGTTATCAGATGCACGCGGCGATGTACAATGCAACAAGTACTATAAATATTACTCACCATAACCGTGCCAAGAACTGTTTCCTCATTTTGTTCACCAATACCTTCAGAATTAGAGCATCCCTCATCATTGCAACCTTCTGATCCTTCTGTTTTCTCAGGTTTCTTGCAAGAATTCGGTACTTCACCTAGAAGCATTGTCCGTGTACATTTAGAACGAATCGAGAAACCAGAAGTGGAGTGGATATTAAGACTCTTACCTGGTGCCCATACAGCAAGGAGATATGGTAAACTCCCAGATTCTATTTTGTTGAACTGCAAGATTTAATCAGAATACAATTATTAAATGGTTAAATCAATTTGCTTAATTATATGAAGAGAATAATAGTCATGAACTTACGTTTCTTAGAATCTCATGCGCATCTGGTAGTTCATAGCTGCATACATTGGCCGAGCAGATGTCAATTAATATGTATAACCAAGCATGCTGTTACAATACCAGAAAGGTTACAATATACTCACACTTGGTATTCTGTTCGCATTCTTTCCTCGTTCCTCAGTTTAGGGGCTGGTCTTGCAGAATTTTCCGCTTGACTTGGGACTAATTCTTTTGAACTTGTATCAGTTGCGTCATTTAATGATCCGCTGCTAAGTCTGAAAATTGTGATTTCTTCCTCCTCATCATAGCAAGTATCTTCCATGCAAAAATCTTCAATGTCTTGTTCATGCACCGGTGTTTTGGGTTCTTCAATTATCGGCTCACAGTTCAGAGTTGTCATCGATCTAACTTGCGAAGATTCATTATTACTTCTTATGACCATAGGTTGAACAGCATTCGCATCATTTGTGTCAAGTATGCTAGGAATCTCTGATCTCAGCTCTCCTTTTGCATTCTTGTGAGGTGCTGGTAAAGACGCTTGCCTGATAAATTTATTTGAAAGAAACGATAATACAAATTTTAGATTTCGACAGCAACATGTATAAACTTTGGTATAATTTGCAATGAATGTACAAACCTTGCTCTATCTTTACTAGCATAATATAAGCAATTCCCTTTCAATGGACAAGGACCGCAATTTGGAATTCTTTTAGTGCAAAACACCTACATAGATTACAATTTAACAATTTATAAACTCTTAAGATCATTGCTAGGATGCGAGTTCATATGGAGTGAGATCGAATTTGTTTACCTTTCCAAAAGTTATCATTTGATAGTGTAGCTCATAACTGCATTACAAAACATATGAAGCATCAATCTCTAAGAAGAGTAAACTTGTCAGAGAAGTAACCTTTTCAAGTAGAGAGGTTAGGGTTACAGTGTCTGTTGATCAAGTCCGCATAACCGCGGCCATAGGTACTTCTGGATGGAATCCATCATCGGATACCTAAGCAACAAATAGATTGGATTTGAAATATCAGTTATGAAAAAACAATCATGCTGCTTAACAATGCTGCTGAGGATAGTTGATGCTTACTCTTGTAGGAGGTGAAACTGAACATCTCCCGGGAGTGGCTCCAAAGGAACCCATCCTAAACGCACCGCTATTCGGCCAACATTAGTATCAACCTTATTGAAGGAAGAAATTATAAGTATCAGCTTATAGATGAAGAAACAAAACTGATGTATTGAATTTTAAAACTTACAGGAAAGGCAGTATGACGAAGCGACAAAAGGCGTACACATTCCACACTTTTCAAACCCAGCCCTGGAATCTCTAACAAGTACTGTCTGCATTAAAGAGTTGATAGGAATATGTAAAAAGTTATAATTACAGAAAAATCAGATGGAATGGAGATGTTAGATTAGATATAAAACTTACTTCACATCCTCAGGAGGAGCATGTCGCAGCCATTCCAGATCAATACTTTTATGCATCTCAACGGTTCGATTTAGAAAGTCCTGAAAATGTAAGGATTATTATTAGCACTAAAGTTTATTAGCAGAAAGTGGAGTTATTTGATGTCTTTGTTTTCACACCTTGATTCGTCCTCCAAGAATAACATGCTGGCCACGTTTTATTATAGTATCAGCAATCTTTCTTGGGTCGGCATGTCTAACCTTTTCCCAATCCACGGAATCTGTTTCAGATTTCGGTATAGGCCGCGAGTAGACTCTTCTCAACTCGTCCCAATCTCTCTTCTCTAGAGGAACCTTCTTCTTCCCTTTCGGCTTTTGCGTCGTTGCAGAAGCGTTGCCAAGGGAGCAGCCGCTCTCTTTGTTCGACTGTAGGTCTTTCACTACTTCACTCTTACTTGGTTCTGATCTTTCATGACTTTGCTCAGATTCTTGCGACAAGGGTGTTTTTTCGAAACTTTCTTTATTCGACTGAAGATCTTTCACCACCTCACTCTTACTTGGTTCTGATCTTTCATGGCTTTGGGATTCCTGTGACATGGGTTCATTCGACTGCAACTGTTTCTCTAATTTGTTCGAGTGTAGGTCTTTCTCAGATTCTTGCGTCAAGGATGTCTTTTCAGAACTTTCTTTATTCGACTGAAGACCTTTCACTACTTCACTCTTACTTGGTTCTGATCTTCCATGGCTTTGGGATTCCTGTGACATGGGTTTCTCTAATTCGAATTCACTTCTGCTATGAATGTAAGCTGGTTTAGTGACAACAGGACTTTCCCTTGTATCAACCAAACTTGACTCAAATTCATCCAGGCTTATATCTTGCTCCGGTTCCACAACATAATATTTGTTCCCTTTTAAATCATATTCCGGATTACTGGCAACAGACTCCTCACTATTCACAATCTCTTCGTCCTCCTCGTCTTCAGGTAATTTTTCCAGAGGAAACTTTGCAGAGAGTGATAAGTATGCAGAACTACAATTCATAGCAGTAAATCAGGAAAAAATAATTCTGAAAACTTCATTAAACACTTGAATCAGTAAAAGTATATTACCTTGAAAGATGATCTGACACATTTTGTGTTAGAAACACTCCAACAATTGAATCTACGACCGAACCTTTCCATGCCTTGAATCTTCGATCGCCTGGGAAAAAAAAAACATGTTTGAGCTAAAATTTTCTAGAAAATAATTCCATTTTATATATTTAGAAGAGTAACATAAAATTACCTAGTAGTTGACGCACTATCTTTGTGAAAAAATGTATTCGCTCTCCAAAAATCATTCTTTCTTTTCCCCATTTTTCCCTCTCTTTTTCCTTTTCATCATTGCTCATCTCTTCTGGTTGTTCTATCTTCATCAGTTGATTCCACATTCCCATTGATACTTCGTCTAGAAAAACTTTCAAAGGGTGTTTGTAGGGAACAATAGCACCTTTTTCAGTAACCTTTTTCTTGTTTTTTCCTTTCTTGGGGTTGAAATTTAACTTCTTGAATCGGCTGACCAAGAGATTAAGTTCCTTGGCCTTCAGTTTTACATCATCTGGTTCTAGTTCTGCTTTGTTTCTACCTGGCCAAAAAATAGTTTTTTTTAAATAGAAAAAAAGAACAGCCTGTTAAGAATCATTTCCCAAAAAAAATACCTCTAGTTGATTTTGATTTCACTTTCAGCGTCTCCTTGTCATCCGCTTGCTGAGCTTTTACTTTCCATCTCCCTTTCAGTTCCGATTGCTGAGCTTTTGCTGCAACTTGGTCGGCATGAGCTTTCTGCTGATCGGTGTTCTCAGAATGATCAGCTTTGTGTTCTACACTGTTGGATCCTGCTGAAGTATCAGGAAAGCTGACCAAACGCAAAGATAAAACATCCCTTCTCTTCTTCCTCTTGAATCTCTTACTCTTAGGGACTTTGAATCCAACTCTTCTAATACTGGTAAGACAAGAATTAACCTTCCAGTTTCTTTGGTAACCATAAAAAGAATTGTAATGACATCCAATTCTGTTTGTTTCATCCGGTCTCCAACAATACTCCCCTCTCGACCTTGTGCCATAATTGCACCATTTCATGGTTAACCTTGCACCTAATCCACCACCCAACAACAACGTTAGTGCACGAGTATCGCTCTTGGATTGACTTCTTGATTTCGTGATGTTTCTCTCGATATCCTGGCTTCCCGTATCTCCTTTTTCTATGTTGTTGCCATTGGTTACTTGGCTAACTTCCATAGTAACATGGTCTGCCATTTGTTGGTCTCCTCCGGCTGAGCATTCTCTGTTCTTCCTTCCTTTCGTGGACTTTGGAGGCTTCGGCTTTTGGGATGCAACTCGTGGTTTCTTGATTGGCTTCTCTTTTCGAACCTTTTTCGGTTTCCCTTCTATAAATATCTTTGGCCTGTGTTTCTTTCTTTTGGGCAGTTTCCGTGGTCTTTTATTAAGATCTATACCACCACCATTTGGTCTTTTTCGTTTAGGCGAGGGAGTTAGCGGCTCAAAATCATGGTTGGAGAGTTTTTCTGTACTACCTGCAAATTTAGCATAAAACTAATCAAATTACAAGTTATTGTTGTGATGTTCTTTACTTTAAAGGACAAAAGCTTACTTGGATTTGAATCACCTGCTGAAACTTGAGATGTGGGACTAGGTTTCAATTCAACACGATCTTCTGTTTTAGCATGAGAAGTGCCAGAATCCAAAGGCCTACTGAAATCAGAACCTGAAGTGTCTCCCCAACTCAGAACCCTTTTGGCTGAAATTCGAGAACCGTGAGCAACAATGTCTGCAAATTCTACTGCTTCTTCTTGTTTAGGAGGCAGTGCAGCTTCAGTCAAGCTAGAATTCAAAGAACTTTCAAGACTGAAAGTACTGTCAGGGCCAACATTTATGTCTACCGAACCGGTAGAGTTCAAAGAAGTGCCAAGACCAACATCAATTTCTGTCAAACCATCAGAATTCGAGGGAGAAACGACTTCTGCCAAACCAGAACCACAAACATCAACATCAATATCTACCAAACCTGAACAATCCATCGCAGTAAAGTTACGCTCAGAAATCTCGTTGGTAGACTCACCTGCTGAAATCCTTTTGGTAAAAGAGACATGTCCAGCAGCGGCAGAATCCAAAATCAGTTCTTGAGTCAAAACCCCAACATCAATATCTACCAGACTAACAGAATCCTGACGCTCCTCTGCTGAAACTCTAGACAGACATCTCGTGCTTGCATTCGATTGCCTTCTCTGATAAACCTTGGTAGGAGTAATTGGAGCCAAAGTCGGCACTACTGCCTCCTCTATCTTTCTTGTTTTGTCAATTTCCATGACAGTGATTTTGTTTCTTCTCTGGTAGACATTGTTGAATGTCGACATAGCTTCTTCCTCTTATATAATCTAAGATCCTAAAATCCAATCAGTTGCATAACTAACCAATCGTTAATCTCGGCATTAAACTAAAGGAGAAACCATAAAAGCTTGCGCCTAATACATGAAGAAAAAAGAGTAGTAATTTTACCTGATAAAGATTGTGGCATAATTACAGAGAAATAGCAGAATAGGTCAGTGGCGTTGAGCAGAAAAGAGATGTAAAATCGCTTGGAGAGTGGAGATTACAATAACAGAAATCTATGTGTAATTAGTTAGTTTGATCATAGAAGGACTTTTTATTTTATATAATATAATATATAATTAAAGAAGCAAAGCTAAAAAGGAAGTCTGTTCCTTTTCTACCTCTCCTACCTTTCTTATTGGTCGGTTACTCTGTTTTTTTCCTTTTTTACCAAAATAAAAAAATAAAAAGCAATAAACAAATTCCAAGAATTGTTAATTTATGTATTAGGGTTTCTAATATTTCAGTTGTAGCTGCTTTCCTAGGGTAAAATACAATAGAAATATAAAACAACGCCGATTCTAGCAATTTGTAGACAGACACTCTGCCACTGCTAACTTCTGATAAACATCAAAGTACGTCACAATCTCAGTTTAATTAAACGTCGTTTTAATTTTAAGCACGCATATTAAAAAAATCGGATGATTCACTATTTGAGACAATTTTACGTTGAAAATGCTCGTACCTTCGGAAAAAAATAAGGGGCAAAATTATCTCAAACAGTAAGTCATCCGGCCTCCTTAATATGCATATTCAAAGTCAAAGCGAGAGTTAATAAAATTAGGAGGGAGTAGTTAGCACTAACAGAGTGTTTGTATGTTATGTAACGAAAAAAATGATCATATAGTTTATTAGTAGAAAAAACTGAGATTGAAGATCAAATCTTAATGTAATGGAAAAAGAAATAGCCACTCTGAAAACAACTTTGCTCCGTTGGTGGTTGATACAGACTCTGCTAATTGCTACCGCCATCGGAAGAACATGGTTTTGATAGTTCACATTTTGTTACTTCCATAGAGATATCAATGGGCGATAACAAAAACACATATTTCTCGGATTATTGCGATTCTTTCCTAGAAAAACTTTCAAAATTAATTCAAATTGATTAGATAATCAGCAAAATGATACTGGCATATTCAGTTACAATCATACCAATGGCTTCTTTCATTTGACAAACTAATCTCGTCTGAAAGGTAGAATAGAGCAATATTTTGATTATTGGATAATTTTTTAATTAATATTAATTTTATTTTTAAAGTTATTAAAATTCTATCTATAAGATATTGATCGGTGCTTCCCGTAGATAATTATAAATGTTTTTTTTTTCATTTATTGTAAAAATGGGGTCTTAAAAATTAATTTAATTGAAAAAAAGTTAATTTTATTTTTATAATTATAATTTCTGAATTTTTATTTTTATATTTAGGTGGAATTGATTATTTCTTGACTCAATTTGCCATATTATCATTTTGTGACGGACCCGTTTCCATCGCAAATTTTTTTAATAATTTGCGACATAAATTTTTATCGTAAAGATTTTTGATTGGAAATTCTGTTGTAAACTTTATGTTAACTTAATCGCTACCTTTATAAATTATTATTTGTAAATCTTAAAATTGTGATTTAAGTGATTTATAATTTATGGTGTTTCTTTAATGAGATTTTTTTTGGTACATGAAAAATGGCTATCGCTAAAAGGAACCAAAAAACGCGCCTACCGTTAATGGGATACTCCCACAACATCATTCGCAAGCCAACTCCAATGCACGCTGGGTCATGGTCGAGCACATGAATGCCTAGAACGAAGGAGTAAGTGAGGTGAGGTAAGAAATCCGCCCGAAACACATGTACGAGCGAATAGGTCTATTTAGTTTCATGTGGTAAAAAAACACTATTAAAATGGTTGAAACATTATATGAAAAGAATGAATAGAAAAGAAAAAAGACGAAGAAGAGATTTTCTAGAAAGAAATGAAATTGTAGAATGATTCACTAGGCTATTTTTCGGAGAGAAATGATAGGCGCGCCTGATAGATCTAATAAAAAACTCGAAACAATGTCCTCCATAGCTGAATTCATGCATAGTTGAGATAATCCCTCATCTGTTTGAAGACCTAATGTATTAGTGATATCTCCACGACTCCTTTAAAATCATGAACAGACAAAGCAAGTATCCAGCCAGATTCATCAACAACAATCCAACACTATATTATGCAAAAAATGGACACTGTGCACGTAACAAACACCTTGAACAAAAACGAGATTGAATAGCATGATCATTAATCAAGATTCAAGTCAACGTCAACAGTCAGCGAACTTGGAATCTATACTAAGATTTCTCAACATCAACTCCCACACTTTCTTCCTGACAGCCATCATTCCCTAACATCCTCAACTGAACATGTACTCCTTCATATCCATCCACACATTCTATATAAAAAGCAAATAGTTACAAGCACAGCCAATTCCATAGAAGCATTCTTCCCTATCAGCAATTAATCCGGACTCTCTAAATCTCTTTACACACTATTAGTTTATGGAATTAAAACTGTAAGAGACAACATTTTCAGATCAGCCGTTCCCAACAAACACAAAACACAATAGATCACAGATAAAACCTTTGAATCAAAGCCAGCAAAGACCACAAAAATAGATCAACATACTTGTTCATGATACCAACAGTACTAGCACCAACGAAAGGAGGTGCACGAATGGGAATCAATACATATTCCCTGCTGAATCACAACATCAAAAAGACCAAACAACTGAGATGATCAAATAAATCCAAGAAGAAGAAAAAATTAGCCATAACCACTTCATAATCATCATCATTCTTATAACCAGAAAACCACATCTAATATACAATCCATAATTAAACATAACAAACACCGTGTCTTCTCCATTCTTACCTTCTTACCTTCCTAAATATAATTTAAGAAGGAGGTAACTGATAACAACAAACAACCACATATAACTCAGAAACCCAGAATAAAAAAACAGAACATTAGAACATAGGTTATTATTTTATCATATAAATTCTTCCCTTTAATCCTTGAAAATCACTTCTTGAGGCTTCCTCTAACACCAGGCTTGGGGCCATTGGGATCAACGGGAGCGGTAGCATGAAGATTGACGAGCTTTTCCTCTTCGAACGGCATCTTAGGGTGGCGTGCATCGTGATGGATCTGCATAGATTTGAGGTCAGGAGCGGTGACCTTGCAGTGAGGACACTCGTACTTGGCATGGCCGCCTTTGACTTTGCCTGTCCGGTCCGCCACGCCGGCTTTGCCTCCGCCTCTGTTTGTAAGGGCTGCATCGGCCTTAGATGCGATCTCCTTCGCCGTGTGCTTCTTCGGCTTCGCCTTGCCGGTCATCTTGGTTGGTCGGTGCTCGGTGGTCGGAGGTCGGATTGGAAACCTTAGGGTAACTCGAAAACCCTAATTAATTAATTAAAAAAAAAAGTCACTAGATAATTGATTTGAGGAAGGAGCCAAGGACTCTGCTTTATTTGTGTTCGTGCATATATATATATAAGCCTTATCTGTTGTTGTTGCGTGGTGGGTTAGATTGGCTCGGGCGTTTTTTTGGGTTGGGCTAAGGTTCATGTACATTGCTCTGTTTTCCTCGTATTTCCCAATTGGTAGGTCTCGGATTAGAATTAATTATTACTCGTATCAAATTAACTCGCTAAAAGGTTAAAAAAAAAATCTTATTAGAAACAGCTAAAAGGTAAATTACTTTTAGTTCGAATATGTAATTTCTTTGTAAATAAAGATTTTAACTCATTTCTTTTTTTAACAGAACTAATTTTCTTTAATACTTACTAGCAAGAGGTTAATGGCTCTGTTTTTACCCGTTACTAGACCAATTTGATGCCCTAATCAAAGAAATTATACATTACTCTAGAAATGGGGAGAGTGATTGAGGTTATTATTTCTACACCATATAATAAGAATGGTGATAAACTCATTATTAGTGAATCTCACTCATTACATGATTGTGACATGGCATTACTGTATGAACACTTTTTCGTAAGGAAATAAGGCGATAATAAAACTTAAAGCAGAACATGACTTGAGGAGAAAAAATAGATTTCTATTGCATGGACGGTTCTCCAAGTGTGGGAAAACCGATCTGAATAGTAAGTAATGACAGTAGAAATGGATATCATAACTTTGAACAAAAGAGCCTTTTGTATGTGTAATTTGGCAAACCTAAAACACTTTCTGAGTGCAGTATGAAGTAAGAACTATGGCGACTATGATCGAGAACCACTAAAAATTACAGATCCTCATCAGCTCGTTAACTTGACCTTATCTTGGGCTTCTGTACGTTGTCTTCTTTGTAAGGTAACCTCCTCATTTTACTATGACACTGGTAAATAATGCTGTAAAGGCATTGCCTCAGGGGGGTCACGTTGAAGGACTCTATAAACCTCAAATCGTTCGCCCGCCATTTCACACCAGCAAAGCGCTTGTATTCTTCAAACACAGAGTATAAGCACCAATTTTGCACTTTCCTAAAGCAACCCACGAGACAACCTGTTCGATGCTGCGATAGCGGAAAAAGAAGAGGGTTAGAAACGCCAAGTGGGCAAAAAGTCAAGAATTTATGAGCATCCATCTGTGTTGAGGAGCTTATCAAAACCTAAACGACTCAAGTTATTGTAGGTCGATTAAAAATGTAGGCCACAATGTCTTTGATTATTTGTGTCGTATAACACAAACAGAAGCAACTACAACATTTCTGAGGATGATCAGATAGGGATTTAGCCCAGCTCAGCGTTACAGGATTAAGTACCCACAGATGGAATTTTTTTTTTCCCTCCTTTATACAGAAAAGGGCATGAATCATCATAGATTGTAAAAGAGAAGCAGAACAAACCTTTCCACGATTGCAGTGAATCAAAACTGGATGATTCCTCACATCTGGAAACACCACATAAGACATTTAGAAAAAGAAACAAAAGTATTGAAAGAAACAACAAGGAGGCGTATATTTAGAAATAGAGCTAAAATATGAATAGAAGTGGTCACATCATTTAGTACCAATTAAGACTTTAAGAGCTTCCATGATAGTGCTGTTGGGGATGGATGAAGTTTCCTGGAGATACCACAGATTAAAATGTTAGTAGCAGCAGCAAAGTGGAAATAAGTTACTGACCAGACCAGCCAAGAAATAGAATGCAATGTAAAATTAGTAGTGGTTGCACAGCAAGGTTATCATCATGCATGGTAAAAAACTACGAGTTACAAACAAAAAAGCAAAAAGCACCCATGAATAAACCCCTTCCCCACCCCCCTTTTGTATGACTTTTCGAAGATGGTATATTTTGCATGTTTAATCAGTAGAGACACCTTCTTCAAAAAAAGGTTTTTGCATATTTAAACCTAGAAGCTGTATACAATACCAACAACTTATAACTGCTTGTTTTTAGACAAATATACACATTAATAGTTTTGAGCAAACCACGACGATATAATAATCGCTTAAAAGCCTTTCTAAAAAAATTCCTTACACCAAGATATGAATGCCTTTAAGATTGATATTGAAGAAGACTCGCTTATAGTACATAAGATGGGAAAATTTACAAGAACTCCTGACAAAAATCATAATAACATATTCCTAGCAACAAGGATAATCCAAACAATCAATGCTCATGAAATTAGTGTTCTAATTGTAATCTTTTCCAGTGCTAAACTTGTTAATCTTAATTTTCCACCCACAAAAGCACAACCCATCTTTTATAGTGAATTAACATGAACAAACAGTCAAATAAACAATCGAACAAACAGTCAAATAAACAGAGAGAACATTACCGTCTTGCCTTCAATTCCAAATTGGAAAAGCTTAATATTATGAGCATTAAGGAATTCCATATTCTCTTTCGGATACGGCTCTGGACACAAGTATCTGCACTCGTAATTAACACATCAAAGATTCAGTCACTAAAACGGAAAAATCAAGAAAACAAAGGATAAAGAAAAAAATTAAAAATTAAAAAGTGGCACTGACATGATTGATCGGAGATTTAGGGATAGGAGGAAGAGGAAATTGGCAGGTTGAGGGAAGCCAGATCTGAAAACGCCATCATCGACCACGGAGAAATTGGTTGGTGCAACGAAAACGTTGCCGCTCTTCTGCTCTAGTTCTTCTTGTTCTATATCTCTCCTTTTTTGTTGGGCTAAAGCGTCGCCCATCTCTTCTTTCCTTCCTTCTTTCGAATTATTGCTTATTAGCACAACAATGCAAGAGAAGCGAAGGAAAGAAGAGAGCGAAGAGAATGGCAGGTTTCGTAAAAAATAAAATAAAAAAATACAGAGGAGAAGGAGGAAGATGAAAGAGGAGAGAGAAAAGGCCAAAAAGAAGGGAAACGACGTCGTTGCCAGTTGGGATATACTGATTCCGATTCTAACTCTGCTGCTTCGGTTTCATCCTTTTTTGGGATTCCACTCTCAGTGGAGGGAAAGGATTTTATAAGGACTGTTTTTTTCTTTTTTGGATAAAATTACACTCTTACGTAATAAATTAAAATAAAAATATACAATTTTTGACTTGTAGGGCTGCGGAAGTTCTAAAACATGGATCGGGTTTTAAAAGGCCAATTTTTTTCCCGATAAATTAATAATTAATTAACTAATTTTTCTTGTAAAATCTCGTTAACTTGTCCTAAACAATGTGAAAAAATATACACTACCGGTTAGGACGTATGAGGTTGAGAAGGTTCTAATTAAAACACGGTTTAGTTTAACCAAAAACAAAAAATTATTATTTTTCATTTTAAATCTTGAGAATTGCCTGAATAATGAAAAAAACCGCAAAGAAAATATTATATTTTTGAATATAACAATTTTTAAATTGAAATTAGTCTAATGATAGATAATAGGTAGGAAATTAATTATTCGCTGTCGATTAGTGATTAATAATTGTATTTTTATTTAATCTCGACTAATTATTATATTAAATATGACTACATCTTAACTGTTAAATTAAAGAAAATATACAAAATTATTCAGTAGTATATATTTTTATTATAAGAGTGCAAGTGACAGTATAAGAGTCAAAGACATTGGGAAAAAGTTATTATTATTAAATCCTATTTATATTTCGATATGGATTCGGATTTGAATTCGAATTCGGATTCGAGCCGACGCCGGACGGAGGTCGTGTTTTACTTCTGTACCTTCCTCGGAATCAACCAGGAATGTTCTTCTGTTTTTTTTTGTTGGGTGCAATGCAATGTTTCTTCTGTTTTTTCTGTTTTTGGTTGTTTTTAAGAGCTTGGTGCCTCTCGTTTTGAAATCCGGACTAGGCCAAACTCATTAAAAATATGCAACACTCTCAAGAGTATTATTTATAGTACCTTTATATTTATTTTCATCAATTAATATTTTCTCAATTTCTTTTATACAACAATTTAATCATTTTAAATTAGAAAATTGTAAAAAACATTAAATGAAATCAATGTTTAAAAAAAAAATTATACTAGTACCTTTATACCGTGACTGGTTCTAAATTCTTAATGTTTATGCTAATGTTTTGACCATTAAATTAATTTTTTTATAATCTATTGAGAAATTATCCCAAATAGAATCTTAAGTCGTTAATTTATCTACTAATTATGAAGTACTTTAAAACTAATATATATATATACTAATCTAAATAATAAATTTAGGAATGAATTTGATTTTGGAAAGAAAAAAAAGATAAGAAAGAGTGTGTTTTTATTTACTTATAATTTTTTGAATCCTAACAAATATTGAGAGCTTCTGGAAGAAAAATAAATAAATTGCACAGCTAAGTGGAAGCTTTTCCTTAATATCCTCACTGTCTTGTTAGCTATCCTAACGGCGTTTGTCGTCACTTGTTACTTTTTTTGATAATCGAGAGCAGTCAAAATCGGCGTTCTCGATTTAAATTTAGAGTGTTTGGTTGGCAGAATTAAGAAAAAAAATAATTTGAGAATTTAAAATTTCAAACTTTATTGTATTTGATTATAATAATAAATTATTCTTCCCTGGAATCTAACTTTTTTTTGACCGTTTTGAGTCTTTTGACTTTCCAAAAAATGAGGAAAAGTGATTCTTAGCTAGGCAGTGAGGAAAGTGATTCCCTCTACATAAAAAATTAAATTTTTTTATTAAATGATATATTTATCCAAAACTAATTATAAAAAATAACTTAATAAAGCGTCTTCTTCCTTCTCTGTTTCTAAAACTTCATTCGCTGCTCATCGTCTTCTTCTTCTTTATTCCTAAAACATTAAGGGTAATAGTATTTTACACCCCTGTACTATCGCCGAAAAACATTAGGGGTAATAAAATAGTCATTTTTTTTTACTTTACTTTACTTAAGGATTCCTATATATAAAACAAACACAATAATGTTACTTTCCCGGGAATCTTAAATTCCAACCAAACACAAAAAACTAACATTCCCCTCAATCACTCTCCCAAGAGATCCGGGAGAGTGATTCTAAGGGGGGAAGTAATATTCTGTAAACCAAACGCTACCTTAATCAAAAAACCCATTTCTTTTAACCGGCTCATTTAGCTATCTAATTAATTAATTATTAAAAATATGTGCTAATTATTTATTTATTTATTTTTACTAATTGTATCAACTACAATTTTACAACTACCTTAACAATTTGATGATAATTATTTAGAAGTCTAAATTCATGGAATCAAACAGTTGATCATGTTTAAAAGGATCATCACTTTAAAATCCAACGATACTCAAATAAAATCAGTTTCGTATTCACGAAAAAATATCTAAAACTAAAAAGCCTTGGAAAAATAGGGAAAAAAATGTATTGACACTAAAAAAAATGCTCAACGTGAAATGTTTATTTTTGAATGGGTTATACACATTGACCTTAATTATTTATTCAATATTTTTTTAGTATTAACTCGTTCCTTAATGCAATATTACCACATTAATTACCAACCTAATCCCTCTTAAAGTTGTTCAACAATGCCTTGCCAGTTGCCATAGAAAAATCAAAGATAAAAAAGTAGATTGTGAATGATTAATTAATTCATTCAAATGCTACCTGCTTAATTCGTATTCCCTCCGGATTTTTTTAGTTATTTATTTAACTATAATCACACGTATCAAAGTAATCATTAATTTTAGTTATAAATACACTTCAATATTTACTCCACTTTAAATTAACATGCTTTAAAATTTAAAATTGATTGGGTTAAACTTTGCAATTTATAAAAAAGATAAAAAAAAACAATTAAAAAATACCAATTAACAGCATTGGAAATAAAAATAAACAACTAAAAATAAAATGAAAAAAATGAAAAAAATGGACAAGTAATATTTGACAAATGATTAAGAGACTTTTATTATAATTTATTTAAATCAGTAGAGTTTGTTATAAATAAGTTATTGAGATGGACCGGGTTGGGCTTGTAATTGTTCTCAGTTTTAATCCTCCTATTGGGCCGCAACTTTTCTTAGTTTGAAGTCCAAATATTATATTGGATTTTCATTTAGATATTAAATCTCTTTATTTACATTTTTATCTACTAAACAAAAAATGGAATTTAATTAAACATTACTCTGATGATTTGTTCATTCCAACCATACGCAATGTGTTGAAATACCGAAATCACTTTACATAATTACAACTATATTATTAACTTTATTAATCTTGATTGATCATTATATTAAATATGATTACATCTTAGCTGTTAAATTAAAGAAAACATACAAAATTCTTTGGTGAATAAAATCAGCAGTATATATTTTTATTATAAGAGAGCAAGTGACAGTATAAGAGTCAAAGACATTGGGAAAAAAATATTATTATTAAATCCTATTTATATTTGGATTTGGATTTGGTTCGACGCCCGACGGAGGTCGTGTTTTACTTCTGTACCTTTCTAGGAATCAACCAGGAATGTTCTTCTGTTTTTTTCTTTCTGTTGGGGGCAAATGCAATGTTTCTTCTCTTTTTGGTTATTTCTTCCAACTTTTCTCAGACATATCCTTTTCTCTTTTTAATTTCTTTTCATCCACGTTTTTCTATTTTGGACTATGTTCTTTTTCTTAGGAGAACAATGATTGAAAAACTGCTGTAAGCAAGAAAATAGATAAGTGATAGTGACTGTGGCGGCAAAAATACTAATAGTACCTTCCTTTATAAAAAAACGTCAAAACTTATTATTAATCGGGCAGTTCAACCGCCCGGTATGGATTAGTGGTTGTTTTTAAGAGCTTGGTGTCTCTCATTTTGAAATCCGGACTAACCCAAACTCATTAAAAATATGTAACACTCTCAAAATTATTATTTATATTACCTTTATATTTATTTTCACCAGCTAATCTTTTCTCAATTTCTTTTATACAATTTAATCATTTTAAAGTAGAAAATCGTAAAAAACATTAAATAAAATCAATGTTTTAAAAAAGTTTATAGTACCTTTATACTGTGACTGGTTCTAAATTCTTAATGTTTATGATAAAAGATGTTTTGACCATTAAATCATTTTTTTAGAATCTATTGAGAAATTATCCCAAATAGAACCTTAAATCGTTAATTCATCTGCTAATTATGAAATAATTAGTTGTTGAATATACTTTAATTATCGTACTCAATGTAAATAAAACTAATATATATATATATATACTAATCTAAATAATAAATTTAGGAATGAATGTGATTTTGGAAAGAAAAAAAAGATAAGAAAGAGTGTGTTTTTATTTATTTATAATTTTTTGAATCTTAACAAATATTGAGAGCTTCTGAAAGAAAAATAAATAAATTGCACAGCTAAGTGGAAACTTTTCCTTAATATCCTCACCGTCTTGTTTGCTTATCCTAACGGCGTTTGTCGTCACTTGTTACTTTTTTGATAGTCGAGGGCAGTCAAAACCGGCGTTCTCAATCTGTAAGTTTTGCATTTGTACCGTATGTAATGATAAACCACTATATTTGTAATTGAGTCAAATAAATTATTGCATTTATATCATATATCAAGATAATTTACTATATTTGTAATTGAGCCAAATAAATTATTGCATTTTTTCAATTGATCTACATTAGTCACTTTCTAAAAATAGTTATACTTTGTTTGACATCTAAAAAATAACGATTATGCTGATTTAAAAATTAAATTTAAAAATAAAAATATAAAAAATCTACGTGTTAGAAAAACTAAATAAATAAATAAAATTAAGTGCACAAAAATGTGGTTTATTATTTTGATCTTACTCGATGTTTTATCGCTCGAAAAGGGAATATTATTTTGATCTCGCTCGATTTTTTATTTTTGAATATTTTGATTCAACTTTTTATTTTTCAATTGAAAAAAATGAGTGTTGAGCATAGTTTTTATGCCATGTCATTTAAAAAAAAAATACTCCCTCTGTTTTTTTTTAAAAAATTTAAATGACTTTTTGAAACAGTAACATTCAGTAAACACAAACATTAAAAAGTTAAATAAAGTGTACAGTAACATTGAGTAGGAAAATGACAATTAAAAGGAAACGGAGGGAGTACCATGTAAGCATAGTCTTATGATATATCTAAATAAGGTATAATTATTTTTAGGAATGAGTGGTTAATATAGATCAAATTGATAAATGCAGTGGCTTATTTGGCTCAATTATAAATGTAGTGGCTTATCCTAATATATGATACAAATGCAGTGGTTTATCCTGACATATGATACAAATACAGTAGTTTATCCTGACATATAATACAAACGCAGTAGCTTATTTGGCTCAATTATAAATAAATGGGGCGTTAAAGGAAATGGGCCTTTTGATTAAATTTAGATGGAAAGGGTAAAATTGACCCCATTTAGCTATCTAATTAATTATTTATTAAAAATATGTTCTAATTATTTATTTATTTATTTTTACTAATCGTATCAACTACAATTTTACAACTACCTTAACAATTTGATGATAATTATTTAGATGTAATTAAGGTTTCAAGTCCAAATTCATGGAACCAAATAGTTGATCATGTTTAAAAGAATCATCACTTTAAAATTCAACGATATTCAAACAAAATCAGTTTCGTATTCGCGAAAAAATATCTAAAACTAAAAGGCCTTAGAAAAAAAGGGGAAAAAAATGCTCAACGTGAAAATGTTTATTTTTGAATGGGTTATATACATTATCCTTAATTATTCATTCAATATTTTTTTACTATTAACTCGTTCCTTAATGCAATATTACCACATTAATTACCAACCCAATCCCTCTTAAAGTTGTTCAACAATGCCTTGCCAGTTGCCATAGAAAATATTATATTTTTGAATATAACAATGTTTAAATTGAAATTAGTCTAATGATAGATAATAGGTAGGAAATTAATTATTCGCTGTCGATTAGTGATTAATAATTGTATTTTTATTTAATCTTGATTAATCATTATATTAAATATGACTACATCTTAACTGTTAAATTAAAGAAAATATACAAATTTCTTGTGGTGAATAAAATCAGTAGTATATATTTTTATTATAAGAGTACAAGTGACAGTATAAGAGTCAAAGACATTGGGAAAAAAGTTATTATTATTATTATTAAATCCTATTTATATTTGGATTTGGATTCGGATTCGGGTGGACGCCCGACAGAGGTCGTGTTTTACTTCTGTACCTTTCTAGGAATCAACCAGGAATGTTCTTCTGTTTTTTTTCTCTGTTGGGTGCAATGTTTCTTCTGTTTTTGGTTATTTCTTCCAACTTTTCTCAGACATATCCTTTTCTTCTTCTTTTTCTTTTTAATTTCTTTTCATCCACGTTTTTCTATTTTGGACTATGTTCTTTTTCTTAGGAGACCAATGATTGAAAAACTGCTGTAAGCAAGAAAATAGATAAGTGATAGTGACTGTGGCGGCAAAAATACTAGTAGTAAAATAATTTATATTCAAATTTTACCTTCGTTTATAAAAAAAAAGGTCAAAATTTATTATTAATCAAGCAGTTCAACAACCCGGTATGGATTAGTGGTTGTTTTTAAGAGCTTGGTGCCTCTCATTTTGAAATCCTGACTAGCCCAAACTCATAAAAAATATGTAACACTCTCAAAAATTTATAGTACCTTTACACCGTGACTAGTTTTAAATTCTTAATGCTTATGCTAAAAGATGTTTTGACCATTAAATGAATTTTTTTAGAATCTATTGAGAAATTATCCTAAATACAGTAGAAACTCTATAAAATAATACACTTGGGACGACCAAAATTTATTAATTAAAAGAGTTATTAATTAATCGATAAATTAATAATTATTAATTTATATATTAATTAATATTTTATTAATTTATAGTAAAATACTTAGTTTACAAATACCTTTCGAGCTTCCACTTAATTTCAGCATGGACTATGGATGTTCGTGCAAATACAATTGCGAACTGCTTTCGTCATTGTAAACTTCGATCAACAGATAACGTGACTTTTGAGAACTCAGATGAAGGTGGTGAAAGCACTCAAGAACTCCAGAATTTTATCAAAGAGTTGGGTTATCGCAATGCAATGGATGTCGAAGATGTTCTGACTCACCCAGAAGAAAATGTAGTTGCACAGTTGTTGACTGATGAAGAAATTATTGAAAGCGTTATTGGAATTAATAAAGATGATATCGATGAAGAAGATGATGAAAGTTCTACAATGGAGCCCCCTTCGCGAAACGAAGCTATTAAAGCGGCAATCACATTGAACAATTTCTTGTTGAGCTATGAGAAAACAACACCAGAAGTTCTTACCATGCTAAGGAAAATTAGAGACGACATTCAAGGGGAAATTGATTTCAACAAAAAACAAAAGACAATTGAGTCATTTTTCAAGAAACCTTCATAAATCATTCATGTAATATGCTATATATAAGGAATTATTAATTTATATTTTATATGGGGTCTAAAGAAATTATCAAAAATGTATTATCTTATAATTTTAGCGAATTATTAATTTAGCACCCTATCCCCGAGTCGGGACCGGCCAAAAATATTATCTTAGAGAGTTTATTAAATAATCGAGTATTAATTTATCGAGTTTCTACTGTAGAACCTTAAGTCGTTAATTTATCTGCTGATTATGAAGTAATTAGTTGTTGAATATACTTTAATTATCGTACTTAATGTAAATAAAACTAATATATATATATATATACTAATCTAAATAATAAATTTAGGAATGAATTTGATTTAGGAAAAAAAAGAAGAAGATAAGAAAGAGTGTGTTTTTATTTATTTATAATCTTTTGAATCCTAACAAATGTTGCGAGCTTCTGGAAGAAAAATAAATAAATTCCACAGTGGAAGCTTCACTTTTATTTTTTCCACAAAACGACTAAAATTACATGATTTATTTTTCCTTAATATCCTCACTGTCTTTTGGGTGTATTAGCTATCCTAACGGCGTTTGTCGTCACTTGTTACTTTTTTCGAGAGCAGTCAAAATCGGCGTTCTCAAGGGAAATTGCAAAAATTAATACCTGTCAAACAATTGATTGACTGATTTGGTACCTCCCCTTATTTCTGCGTTTAAAAGGTACCTCTAAACAAGCAAAACGTCCCATTTGGTACCTCCGTCCAACTCCGTCCACTTTCCACCGTTAAGTGGCCTACGTGGCATGCCACGTCGGATGCCACGTCAGCATCGAGTGACGTGGCATGCCACGTAGGTCATTACTGACCCGGTTACGATTACACGGGTCGGGTAAGTGGATTGAAACGACGTCGTTTCAATCCTTTTAACCTTAATTCATTCACAATTCCACACGAACGAAGCAATTTCATCTTTCATCTTTCAATTCATCTCATCCATCTCAGTTACCACCACCAATCTCAAACCCATCGTTCTCTCTCACCACCGCATCATTCCATTACAACCACTGCCAAAATACACAAAACCCATCTTCTCCCTCTCAATCGTGATCGTTCCTCTATCTTACTCTTTCTTCTTCCCCTTTTTTCCTTGTTTTGGCCGTTGGTCTGGTGACGGGTTGAGGCTGGTGGATCTATTGGTCGGTCGGGTTTTGCCGGTTGTGGCGTCGGTAGTGGCTGCCGGCTGTTGGTTTCTTGGCCGCGACTGGTTGGTGGCCGACAATAGGTGCCGACGATGACTTGAGGAAGAAGAAGAATCTGCCGCTGGTTAATCGTTGGTTTAATTGAAATGCTGGATTTGATTAATTATTGGGTTAATCTATTTGTTGTTTGGTTAATTGCTGGATCAATTTAAACTGCTGGGTTTATTTGTTGATGGATTTGTCTAAATCACTGCTTGTTGCTGCTGGGTTTATTCAATTGAAGGTTGTTTGATTTTGGAGTTTAAAGAATTGCTGGGTTGATTATGGGTTAATTAAATTGTTGGTTTGATTATGTTTAATTAATTTTTGGTTTGATTATGAAGTTTAATTAATTATTGGTTGGTTTTATGGCCCAAATTGAAGGTGGGCTGGTTTGATGGCGGTGACAGCGGAGGTTGTAGTTAGGATCGGCCGCTGTCGGCGTTGGATGGCTGGCCGGTTTATGTCATGGTCGGTGCGGCTAAAGCTGGATGAAGAAGAAGAGGGTTGATGGGTTGCAGTGGAGGGTTTATGTCGTGGTCGGTGCCACCACAAACCCATTACTCTGCCTCTCTCAGATTGGTAGGGTATGTGGTCGCGGCAGTGCTAGGATAGAGTTAGAAGATGAAGTAGTTTGGGGGTTCAGGTCTGATTTGGAGTTGGCTGGCATTGGCCGCCGGGCTTGGTGTGGTAGAGGTCAGCGATAGTAGGTGAGGTTGGAGGTAGAAGATGAGGGATTGAGGGCTACTGGGTTTTATTTATGTTGGGTTTGCGTTTCATGAAAAAAAACTTGTTATTGTTATTACTGTTTACGTTTAAGCAATCCGGGTCGGGAAAATCCACTTACCCGACCCGTGTAATCGTAACCGGGTCAGTAATGACCTACGTGGCGTGCCACGTCACTCGATGCTGACGTGGCATCCGACGTGGCATGCCATGTAGGCCACTTAACGGTGGAAAGTGGACGGAGTTGGACGGAGGTACCAAATGTGACGTTTTGCTTGTTTAGAGGTACCTTTTAAACGCAGAAATAAGAGGAGGTACCAAATCAGTCAATCAATTGTTTGACAGGTACTAATTTTTGCAATTTCCCTTCTCAATTAGGGTTTATTTGGTTGGTAGAATCAGGAAGAAAAGTGATTCGAGAATCTGAAATTCTGAGCTTTATTGCGTTTGGTTACGATAATAAATTATTCTCCCTCGGAATCTAACTTTTTTTGACCGTCCTGACCTTCCAAAAAATGGGGAGAGTGATTCTTAGCTAGGGAGTGAGAAGAATGATTCCCCTACATGGAAAGTTAATTTTTTTTATTAAATGATATACTTATCCAAAATTAATAATAAAAATAATCTAATAAAGCGTCTTCTTTTTTTTCTGCTTCTAAAACTTCATGCTCATCTTCTTCTTCTTTATTCCTAAAACATTGTCATTTAACAAAAAAATAAAAAAATAAAAAAAATAAAAGAATAAAAGACACCTAACAAGATAACAAAGATATAAATATAGAAAATGATAAAGTAGTCATTTTTTTACTTTATTTGAGGATCCCCAAGTACAAAATAAATACAATATTGTTACTTCCCCAAGAATCTTAAATTTCAACCAAACACAAAAAACTAACATTCCCTTCAATCACTCTCGCGAGAGATTGATTCTAAAAGAAAAAGTAGCATTCTGTAAACCAAACGCTACCTTAATCAAAATGCCCATTTCTTTTAATCACCCTATTTAGCTATCTAATTAATTAATTATTAAGATATGTGCTAATTATTCATTTATTTATTTTTACTAATTGTATCAACTACAATTTTACAACTACCTTAACAATTTAATGATAATTATTTAGATGTAATTAAGGTTTCAAGTCCAAATTCATAGAATCAAACCCTTGATCATGTTTAAAAGAATCATCACTTCAAAATCTGACGACGCTCAAATAAAATCACTTTCGTATTCACGAAAAAATATCTAAAACTAAAAGCCCTTGGAACACTTAAAAAAAAATGATCAAAGTGAAATGTTTATTTTTGAATGGGTTATATACATTATGCTTAATTATTTATTCAATATTTTTTTACTATTAACTCGTTCCTTAATGCAATATTACCACATTAATTACCAACCTAATCCCTCTTAAAGTTGTTCAACAATGCCTTGCCAGTTGCCATAGAATAATCAAAGATAAAAAAGTAGATTGTGAATGATTAATTAATTCATTCAAATGCTACCAATTATTTAGGACATTATGCTTAATTGTTATTCCCTCCGGATTCTTTTAATTGCTCATTTAACTATAATCATACGTATTAAGGTAATTATTGATTTCGGTTACAAATACACTTCAATAATTACTCCACTTTAAATTAACCAATTTAAAATTAATATGTTTTAAATTAATTGGATTGAATTTTGAAATTTATAGAAAAGATAAAAAAAAAAAAAAAAAATACCAATTAACATCATTGAAAAAAAAAATGGACAACTAAAAAAATTATAAAAGTGGACAACTAACAAAATCCGGAGGGAGTAGTAATATTTGACAAATGATTAAGGGAGTTTTATTGTAATTTATTTAAATAAGTAGAGTTTGTTATAAATAAGTTATTGAGATGGGCCGGGTTGGGCTTGTAATTGTTCTCAGTTTTAATCCTTCTATTGGGCCGCAACTTTTCTTAGTTGAAGTCCAAATATTATATTGGATTTTCATTTAGATATTCTCTTTATTTACATTTTTATCTACTAAACAAAAAATGGAATTTAATTAAATATTACTCTACTGATTTGTTCATTCCAACCATGCGCAATGTGTTGAAATACCGAAATCACTTTACATAATTACAATTATATCATTAACTCTATTACTCTTGTGACCGAAATATAAAGTAAGTGCGAGTTAACATTTCAGAAAAGTAAATATGGAGTAATTTCTACAATTACTATTAGAAGGAGGAAGCCTTAAGTAGTGAAGACTTGGGTTGATTAACAGTAGTAGTAGATTGATCAAGAGAGATTAACTTATGATTAGGATGATCAGAAGAGATATTGGTCATGAAATTGTCCACTAATCCTTCTTGAAAAGGATTGGTATTGATGGTGGTGGTGGTGGTGGTAATGGCATCTTCTGCTAATCCATCCCATCCTATGTGTGTCACATGCTTCACATCTGTTGGAAGACCAATCTCCATCTCCATTTTCACTTCTTCCATCTCTTTGTACGCTGCAAAAGAAAAAGAAAAAAAACATAAAGGTTAGTTATTGGCGCTAGTTCATGATTTCTCTATTTTATATATATAAAAAAGAGTTTTATGGATTGAAATGTAACAAAATTAAATAAGCATAAATGTTAAATGATACTAATTAAACTTTAGAGTTAATTAAGATGATTTTAATTTAATTATAAGCTCACCAAACAATTGAGAGAAGGTCTTGAAGGTTTTGTAAATCCGATGAAAGCCAGTGGATATGTTAGGTTTTGAGATGGCAAGAAGCTTGAGTGAATTCTTCATGCTTTCATTACTCGACCAACTTTCCTCGTCCTCTTCTTTTCTCCCTTCTCATCAAGAACAAATAATCAATAGAAACAAATTAAAGTCAATTACTAAAAATAGAAAAACAAAACAAAACAAAGAATGAAAAGAAAGAAAAATTGTAAAAATTATGAACAAGAATCTAAGAGTTTTCTTTTCGTGTTCTTGCAAATTGGTGCAATGTTTTTGCTTTACAACTTTCTCTTGTATCAATTATTTTCATTAATCAAAAGAAGAAGAAGAAGAAGAAGAAACTAAATAATCAAGAGGAGAGAAAGATCAGAGACTTATTGGGAAAGATGTGTTTGATCTCGTAGGTTGGAGTTCTTGTGCATGGCCAGGACTAGGAGTTGCTACAGCTACACTTGATTCAGAGACACAACCAATGGAGAAAGGAAGAAGAACAAGTCTTTCCATTCTATCTTTCATTTGTACATCAGTGGAACCAAACACCCAACAATTTTTATAGGATTTTGAGTAATTAAGAAGTTGGGTTTATTTATTTATTAGATTTTGGATCAAAAAATTTAATAAAAAATATGAAATGTTTGGTTGAGAGAAGTGGATAGTGTGAATTCATGAGTTTGGTGTATAGATTATAATGGAGGAAGGTCTGGCTTTGCAATCAAGTTACTATAATTTGTCTACGTTTGTTTGTTAAATTGTAATTAAGTCAATCTACAAATCATACACTCTTGGTTTGGACCGTTTGGTGTAGAGAGACGTTGATGGTTCATGGCTGCAGTTGGGTGAGGTGATGGGTATTAATTATTTGATGCCTACTCGTATCGGCTGCAGTCGAGTGGTAAGAATTTTTTTCTATTCGTAACTAAAGTTTATGAGTTCAAAGACAGAGATTAGAGCAAACGATATAATGTCATTCGAGAAACCAATGATGTTTGAATGAAATTAATTTCCTGGGCGGAAGGGGGAGATATAATTTGATATGATGTGCTAATAAATGAACTATAGTTTGAATCATTATACTATAAAATGCAATAACTCAATCCTAACAAAAATGGAGTTTGATATTTTTTTTAAGGCTTTTTGTTTAAGTTCTCTACAGGGGTCTCCTCCACCCTTACTTGCCACTCTTATAGAATAAGGCATTGCTGGTGATTTTCCTATATTTATTTATTCCTTTTTTTTTCTTTTTTCTTTTTCCATTTCTTCCTTTTGTTCTGGTTTACTTAATTTAGACTCATATGTATACCAAACTTCAAATAGTACATCAAAAGCAATCCTTTCTTGATTTCAAAGAAGAAAAAACATGATTGATAGTTAGAATTTAGGATATACAGCATACCAAAATTTTAATTTAGACAAATGAGACCCATGCAATCACTGAGTTATTATCATGAAAAACATTTCTTTTGCTGTCTGCAATGACATATCCCAGTACAAGAATTGACAAAAAGAGCAAATATTCCTTTGCTATTAGCTAAGAAGCAATGACAGAGTACGAACAAAACTTAGATCTTTATTTCTTGATGGAAAAACAATTCCTTTCTTTATGGAATCATTTTCATCTCCACAGTCACAGTCATGCATCTATACCAGAAAATTGTACATTCACTTCACAACAAACTTGATTGTAATGACTATGTATCTGTCATCAGAAGTTAATAACTCACAATATAGTGTTGTAAAATCTCTTACATACCAAGAATTACTCACCCTATCTCAACGTACAGCCGTGGTTTTCTTTAGCATGATTGACAGGACGGAGAGCAACTTGGAGGTTGACTCATGGAAGTCAGGCAACGTGCAGAGGTTCTTCGATAAAGCATCAGTCTGTTGAAGATGTTGAGAACGTGATGCGAACTATAAACAATCACAATGTTTCTCATTTTCAGTCGAGAAGTTGTTCGCCTTGTTCTTCTTCTACATCTTGCATCGCTGAATCTAATTCAGAAGGATACTCGATTTCCTTCAATCTTCCGATAAGCATCTCCAAATTTGAATATATATATCTGCACTTCTCATTTTCAGTTGAGATGTTCACCTTGTTCTTCAACATCTCGCATCACTGAATCTAAATCGGAAGGGTACCAATTTCCTTCAATCTTCCGACCAGTATCACCGAGTTTGACTATGTCTCTCTTGCTTGTGGGTGGGACCTGTCTCTCATGACAAAAATGTGAACCTGATTGTTCAGCTGGATCCAAGACTGACCAGGGACTCTGTTAACCTTTCTTTGCTGCATTAAACTCCTCAATTTAGCTGCCTCTTCCCAACTATGATCATTAGCATGAATGTCTGATAGTGAAATGTAAGAAGCCGCATCGTATGGTTCAAGATGAATGAGTTTTTCACACACCCATTTCCCCATCTCAACATTTTTGTGAAGCCTGCAAGAGGATAGAAATGACTTCGAGACTGCAGTCAAATGGGAGATACCATTTTTACGAATGAATTCTTTTGTCGCATCCAAGTGACCTGCCCGTCCATAGAGATCCACCATACATGTGTAGTGTTCAACCCCAGGCTGGACGCCATAGACTTTCTGCATCATGTCAAAGTACTTGCACCCTTCTCCAACCAAGCCTGCATGACTACATGCGGTTAAGACACCTATAAATGTTATCTCATTTGGCACAATTCCCTCATTCCTCATCTGTTCAAATAGTCGAACCGCATCCCTCCCTTGCCCGTGCAAAGCAAACGCAGATATCATTGAAGTCCACGTCACAACATTCAGCTCATTAGCATGTATGAAAATCATCTGAGCATTGCGCAGGCTTCCACATTTGGCATACATGTCGATTAATGATGAACACATGTGAGCATCAACTCTGTGCCCAATTTTCTGGATGTAGGAATGGATTTGCCTGCCATGTTCCGGGATCCCAGCATTTGCAAAGGCAGAAATAACACTTGTTAGTGTACATATGTCCACCTTAATATTTGTGCGAACCATAGAGCCAAACATTTGTAAAGCACTTTCATACTCACCATTCCGAACATAACCAGCAACCATTGAACTCCATGAAATAGTTTCTGCCATTGAATCATAATAAGAAATTTCTGTATGCCTCTTCTGGAAAATCATGAATGCTTTCTTCGTTTTGCCACATTTGCAATACATATCTAAGAGGGAATTCCTGATGAAACCATTACCGTGCATTGATTTTCTCAGAACCCGGCCATGAATCTGTTGACCAAGTTCCAAATCTGCTAAGCAAGAGGCCAATTTCAAAGCTGTAGTAAAAGTAGTTGCATTGAACAGAGCTCCACTTTCCACCATCTTATAAAGGAGCCAAATGCAACTCTTTCATAGCCATTTCTCATTAGCCCATCTATGGTCGTATTCCAGCTTGAAACATCCTTAAAGCTCAAACTTTGAAACAATTCCAGTGACTTGTCTACCTTTCCTATATGCAAAAAGCCACCATCCGCCCATGAATCCCTTTCCCATTCCTAACCTCATATAAGCAAGAACAGCACTTGATAATGCTAGACAAGTTGAATTGATTAGGAAAAATACCATCTATTAGCATTCTTCTAAATAATTCCAACCCTTTTCTGTACAATCCATTTTGGGCAAAACCCGAAATTAGGATAGTCCAAGTGCGGACGTCTCTCTTGGGAATTTCATCGAACAGCTTCTGTGCAAGACTCAAACCTTGACAATTTTTCACATAAAGGCTCAAAAAGTAGTTACTTGCGCTTAGATTGTGAAGAGAGCCACTCTTGGTAGTGTAGGCATGAAGGGTATCCACTTTCGTCCTGTTTGCAGAGGGGTCACTGGAAAAACTGCAAATTTGTTGAGAGCATGGGAGATGGTTAATGGTAATGAAATCGATGATGGTAATAGCAAATGGAGAGAAGAAAGAGGATGGGTTGAGCTTCAAATTCAATTTCTGTAATGGGTATAGGTTAAAACAGCATCTCATCAAATGTTATAGCTTCTATGCCAATAGCTATCGCATCAAATTGTCACGCCCCAAGCTAAGAGAGCGCGACAAGGTGCCAAGGGGGCACGGGGATGGCTCGGATAGACTGGCCACTGTGCGAACATGCGGGACGAAGGGAACTTGGGCGACGAAAGAGGTTATGCGGGAGTGCTCATGGAGGGACTCATGGGTTAGTCGGCCAAGGCATGAACAGAAGGGCCCAAGTGTTTTCCAACATACCGGAAAGTTTCAGAAGGATCAAAAGAGGTCAAACCATTGTGGAGAATGGTGTAGAACCTTCCAGAAAGGTTCTAGAGGGAGCTTAGAAGGAGGAGGCTCTAGAAGGGTTCTATAAGCCTTAGTCTCTACCGTTAGATCAAATGTATCTTATGGACTTGTATAAATAAGCTTTAGGATTCATTTGTACATTCAGCCAAGAAGTAGCAAGTCTTGTAAGGTCAAGCTCTTGTATACTCTTGTGTGCAATTGTGAATACAAGCATTCTTCTCCGAAGCCATAGTGTGCTTTCCTTTTTAAGTTCTTAAGGCTTACTTGTGCTAACATCTTCTAAGCTTTGATCTTTGGTGGTTTAGGCTGACTTAGCAGGCCAACAGATGAACTAATTAGGTACCGCACGGGTCAAATCGTTGTGCAAAATACTCATCCCGTGATAAAATGTTAGTGAAAATGTAAAAATGGTTGTAGTATTCTCATTTCTCAACGTTGTTTGTGCAAAGCCCTGCCGCATAGAATGATAGATTAATCCAATTATATTATGACACGTATTTAAAAAATTAACACATCATTATAAATCGGTAATTCATTATTTTTTATAATTAAAATAGAGAATAAATCTCAGATAATTAATTATAGAAAGATAGTAAAATCAAGTTCCTTAAAAATATATCCTTTATCATTAAATTATTTAATTTATTCATTGCCAAAATATTGATAAACGAAAACCGCTATTGCACAAGGCCAAAGGCAGACATGTAACCTTGGAGAGGTAAGGTGCTTTGGTTTATAAAAAAAGAAGCAACCATGGAGATCTCCAATTTTACATTTGTTTTGCCAACATCTTTAGTGTTTTATATTCTTTTATCTAATTTTGTTCATCAACAACGTGGAGTGATCTCGTGCTCAGCGTTCGGTTTGTTTGGTTGTAGTCTGGTTTAGTTGTTCTCCCCGGATCTGATTAGCGGCAGCAGCAGCAGCTAGGTTTGGTCGGGACGGGAACACCGGCGGAGGCGCATCAGAGGAGACGGCTAGGTGGGGTTTTCTCTTAGGGTCAAGGTTGGCTGCTACCATTTTTAGGATGTCCTAAATTCTAATGAAAAAATTAGAAACATAATGTTTGAATTAATTTTAAGAGGAAAAAAAATCATATGCTATTAATAAACTAAATTAACAAAATTCCTCAAAGCAATTATGATTGATCAAGAATGTTCATAAAACTAGATAGAACAATAAAATCTAACTAAGCGAACCTAAAGTAGTCGAACACAGGTGGAATCCAAATTGGCTGCGCTGGATTAGGATCTTCAAGCTCATCACATAGACTACTATAGACATGGAGACGACGAGGAGGGACCTCATGATCACCACCAATAAAATCTAACTAAGCGAACCTAAAGTAGTCGAACACAGGTGGAATCCAAATTGGCTGCGCTGGATTAGGATCTTCAAGCTCATCACATAGACTACTATAGACATGGAGACGACGAGGAGGGACCTCATGATCACCACCAATAAAATCTAACTAAGCGAACCTAAAGTAGTCGAACACAGGTGGAATCCAAATTGGCTGCGCTGGATTAGGATCTTCAAGCTCATCACATAGACTACTATAGACATGGAGACGACGAGGAGGGACCTCATGATCACCACCAATAAAATCTAACTAAGCGAACCTAAAGTAGTCGAACACAGGTGGAATCCAAATTGGCTGCGCTGGATTAGGATCTTCAAGCTCATCACATAGACTACTATAGACATGGAGACGACGAGGAGGGACCTCATGATCACCACGCCGCCTTCTGTAATAATAGCTGTTACCAAGAACACGGGCGTGGTCAAGACCAACTCTGTAAGAATAGTGGTTGTAATCCTGAGCATCAAATACATTAACGGTATTAGCCATCTCTCTTGCTTTCCCTACCGCTGGTATGCAAAAGGATGAATGATCAGCGCCAAAAAGCACAGCTATGTTCTCCAATCCTGTGGAGTCCTCCACCCAATTCATTCGCGAGAAATCAAATCTTGCAACCGCATACTTTCTATCATCCTCCATGTACACGCAGAGTAGTTTCCCATTGGACTCCACCAAACCAGCCCTTTGATCGGGTAACTTCTTGTTCCATGATAACCTTTCATTGGAATCGACGATCGTTCGGAGTAGACGCCATTCTCTCGTAGCAACATCGAACGATCTCAAATTTCCACACATGAAAAGACAATAAAAAGTTCCATCCAAGCAGACCAAACCACGCGTACAAGCCCATATGCTCTCGACAACCGCCGTTTCGTTCCAAGTTTGATCTGCGACGAGACACGAGCTGATAATAATCTTTATGCCATTAGAATCTGTAGATCCGCGCAGTGCAAGGAACACGCAATCTGAGGAAGTTGGGCTTGAGGAGAAAGACGTCGTTGTCCCGTACTGGTTATTTTCCTTTCGTGATAATAACTCCGGTAGCCGCACAAATCGACCTGAAAACGGGTGGTAAATCACGAAATCGATCGATAAAGGCATAGCGCTACGGCTACCATACAGGAGACGTCTCCTCGATGCTTGAAAAATCACCCATCCATTCTTGCAACCGCAAATCCTCATCATATCAATCCTTCTCCTTTCTTGCCTGGTGAATATTTTTTTAGTAAGATCCTGATCTATTGTATACATCTTTTGGTCGGTCGGGTTGAATAGACGGCAGATACTGGCATTGTGATGCGGTTTCCACCCGAACAACATCAGCCATGGAAACGCATAATTCGCCCCAGAAAACTTTTGTATGAGTCCACTCCAATTCTTGCAAACCGCATGACACTGGATCTTATCGATCAGGGAAGTTCTTGACGCAATTGCTGCCATGAGATTTTCATTAATGTCAGCCCAAGAACTATAAGAAGAATCGCTCATTGCGGCTGACGGCCACACAATTAGGTTTTGGCGGCTCCCGTTCTATTGAAGATTGTTAATTTGTGACTAATCAGTTAGGGTTACGTGTTTAATAGTCTGATCAATAATTATTTATGTATATATTTGAAAAAACACGAGTAGTTTATAAAATCTAGTTTAAAATCCAATTACTAAAAATGAGTAGTTAAAAATCTATTTAAAATATCAATCAAAATCCAATAACAATTTAGTTACATTTTTTTCTTCATCAAAGTCGGACGTAACCAATATTAGTTTTATTTAAAATTTAAAGTTCTGAGTTTTAGAAAAAGGAGGAAACTATATTGGAATAGTCACCTCTGTTTGGGGCTCTTTGAGAGGGTATTTGAAGGGGGAAAAAAATTGCTAAATATTAGTATTGTATATCAAAAATATAATTAGTAAAAACCCTCCAACCAAATAAGTCCAAAATATTTGTGAAATAGACACTTAATATAAATGGACATGTAGCTAATTGGTTCACTTGTTGATCGTAAAAGTATCAATAAAAACACGAACTCATATTATTCAAATCTCACTCACATTTAAAAAAAAAGCTAATTATTAAACATTCATAAAAGAAGATGAATATATATACACAGAGGAGTTGCCCGACAGACTCCACCGACGAGCGCAGGCATGAAGAGTAGGCGCCATTGTTGCGTAGCAACATTAAACCCACCCAAAGTTCCACGAAAAGACAATAAAGAGTTTCAACCAAATAGGCTATGCCGCCAGAACTCATATCTGAAGTGTGATTTTTTTTGTAGTGTTACTGTTTTCCAAGCACGACACATGATAAAATAACATAACTTGCTTGAGCAAAGTGGTAAGGCAAAGTAAAATTTTCTTGAATCAAAATAAAAACAAAAAATCCAGATGGTAGCATTCTTGCTTTTAACACTTATCAATTACGTGCCCGAGGATGTGGAAGACATGCACATTTACATATAATAATATGCTAAAATATCAGGAAAGAATAACCAGAGCTATCTGATCAGTATCAACCACTTTCAACAACATAAAAGGGTAAAAAAGAAAAGAAAAAAAAGAGAAACTAATGGGGGCCTAAAATAAGGTGTGGAACATTTTGAGAATTTTAGGTTAGCCTAAGGATGTCACACTTATTGTCAAATTGAAAAGAAGGAAAGAAATGTCCCGGGCAAAAACCAATTTCAGTACCTGCAGTCTAATTGATTGATTTATTTCATCCTTCCACCCCTATTTTTATGTTGGATTTCAGCCCTCATCCTAACACCATCCAATTTTTCCTTTCTGTCGTGCCACTTCAAGAGACACGTCACTGGATGCTGACGTGTCTTGCCACGTGGCAGTAATCCGGGTCGAGCTCGGATCCGGGTCGCAAAATGGAGCTGCCCCATTTTGCGTTACCACTTGGGAGCGTAAGCTTCGTTGTTTGGACCGCGTGACACGTTGTTTTGAGCGTAAATTAATTTTAAAATTTACAAAAATAATGTAATTAATTTTAAAAATTTAGAAATATAATTTACTTAATTTGAAAATTCTAAAAATAATGTAATTAATTTGAAAAATATAGAAAAATAATGTAATTAAATTTAAAAATTCAGAAAAATAATGTAATTAGTTTTAAAGATCAGGAAAAAAAATTAAAAACAAGTCCACCTTGCACAAGTGCATCCGCCAAAATGATATTTCAATTTGGGAATTAGGGTTTGGATGTGAATAAAACCGTTGGTGCCTCTCCGTTTCTTTTTAGTTTAAATCTTCTAATTTAATATATTTTCTTAAAAATTTAGAACTTAAAAATTGTTATTTTCTTTTTTTTTCCTTTTCACCACTAAATGATATTAATAGGGGTAGCAGAGAGTGGATGAACAACACATCCAACATTATCCAACCAAGTGAGAAATCATGTTGTCAACTTCAAATAAGAAAATCATAATCTAACATAATAAGAATCAAGATTATAAGACATAAAAGGGCTGTGAAACTTGGCTTGACAAGTCCACTAATCATCAACAACAACTGAGATAGTTATGTGCCTAGTCACCTTCATTTACTATAGGCATATAGGATAAAAAAATACAGATTAAGTTGATCATTAAACCAGAGCACTTGATATTGCACTTGATATAACACTGAAAATAGCCTGTTACAATAACAGCTTATAATCAGCCATCATCACAAGCCCAAATCAGAACAAGTCCCCTAAAACCCTAAAACCCAATTTATCTAATCTAATCTTGGTTGCTACTTGAAATTGAAGTTTAGAATTTAGAAAACTTACCAAGAGGAGTGAGAGGAGGAAGCGCTGCTGTCATCGCCGGCTGTCGTCGTCGGAGGCGTGTCGAAGCAGCGCGGTGAGGGAGAGAGAGAGGAGAAGGTACCGTCGGAGGGTACCGTCGTCGTCGTCGGAGGGTTTGGAGGGTGAGAGGAGTGGCCGCTGCTGTCTCGTCGCCTGCTTCGTTCGATTTGGGAGAGCTGTCGTCGTCATCGGAGGAGCGTTTGGAGGGTGAGGGAGTTGGGTTTGTCGAATGGGTGAGGGTGAGGGAGTTGCTTCGATCGATTGGGTAAGGAGAAGGAGAAGAATTATTTTAGTTTTTTTTTATGAAGCTGCCACGTAAAGTGAGCCAAATGAGTGTGCTATTTGGGTGAGCCAAATAGCATTACTCCCGCTGGTATATAAATCTCTGGAGGCGAATTGTCATCGGCCGTACTCAAACTCATTTTAGCCACTTTGATTTGAAACCAATCACCCAATTAATCAAACCCTTCTACCCTATCTACTCTGCTAGTAGTGACATGTAGCTTAAACTCAACAAATTATCCACTAGAGTAACAAAAGCTCAAAACTTAAGAGAAAATGGAAATGAAATAGTGACAGTAAGACCACCCACAACAATGTATCATTGTGGGTGTCAAGTGGGTGTCAAGTGCCACAGCAGGGGATCAAGTGGGTGTCAAGCGTCTACGAGGAAAGAGAGGGTATCATCTCATGATACCCAAACCATTCTGGCAGTGGGACCCCCACTGTCAGCTTCTTTTTATTAAAAAAAAAAAAACAATCGACCAATGGCAGCGCGCGCGTGGCGCGCTGCCATTGGTTGATTGTTTTTTTTTTATTCCCTCCCCCTCATTTTATAACCCCTTTTTTTTATAATAAATACTGAAAATAATTTTATAAAAAATATATCATTATTTTTAATTTGAGATCTATAAATAGAGACTAGGTTTGTATTATTTGGACACTAAAAAAATTTCGAGTTTTTTACATTTTTTTTCATTTTTAAATGCTTCTTTTCATAATAATTACTCAAAATAATTTTATAAAAAATATACCATTATTTTTAATTTTTTTAGATCTATAAATTGAGACTAGGTTTGTATTATTTGGACACTAAAAAAAATTCGAGTTTTTTACATTTTTTTTTCTTTTTTTTTCATTTTTAAATATTTCTTTTCATAATAATTACTCAAAATAATTTTATAAAAAACATACCATTATTTTTAATTTTTTGAGATCTATAAATTGAGACTAAGTTTGTATTAACGGCTAGTTTTGGCTCTAACAAGCCATAACGGCTAGTTTTTCAAAAAGTATAACGGCTAGTTTTACTTGATCGAGCAGATATTCGACTCAAAAAGTATAACGGCTAGTTTTAAGATATTCGACTTAAAAGTATAACGGCTAGTTTTACTTGATCGAGCAGATATTCGACTCAAAAAGTATAACTGCTTGTTTTACTTGATCGAGCAGATATTTGACTCAAAAAGTATAACGACTAGTTTTAAGATATTCGACTTAAAAGTATAACGGCTAGTTTTTACTTGAGATCTATAAATAGAGATTGTGTTTGTGTCATTTGGACACCAAAAAAAAATCTAAGCTTGTTACAATCTTCAAGCTCTTTCATGGATCCTTCACAAAATTATCCTTTTTTTCCAAATTACAACTTCCCTAACCAAGCTCAAAATCCAAATATGCAACCTCCGAACCCAAACATTCAACGCCCAGAAAATCCTCAGAATACGGGGATGCATCCTAATTTTGGATCGCAGTATGCGATGCCCCCAAATTTTGGCATGCAATACCCGTATAATCATCCTTATATGCCTTATGGCTATCAACCTGTTCCTGGAAACAGCTATGTTCCCGCTCCTATGAACTATCCAAACAGTGGACCAACCCATCAGCCAAACACACCCCGTTTCAGTAGTGGATCAAGTGATTTCCCAGAATTTTCCACACAAATATCTATGGGAAATGTTGATGGGGATACCCCTCTCAGTTTTCTTGCTCCAACCAAACAATCAACCAAGAGATCATCAGGTTACGACTTTTGGAGCACAGAAGAGAACAAATCTTTATTAACTAGTTATTTCCACGTTAGTAATGATAGTGAATTGGGGATGAATCAAAAAGGTGATACTTTCTGGGGTAAAGTTGCAGAGTATACGAATGAAAACATCCAAGGTGGAAAACAGAGGTCTGGGATACAATACAAAAGTCATTTTCGTACGATCAATAAAAAGATAGGTAGTTTTGTTGGTTATTACAGTAAAGCATGTAGAGTGAAGTGTAGTGGTTGGTCCGATGATAACTACATAGCCAAGGGTCTAGAGTTGTATCAAGAGAGCGAAGGTCATAGGTTTTCCTTGCTGGAAGAGTGGAAGTTGGTTCAAGACCAACCCAGATATATGTCAGGAGCAAATGAATCTACAAGTAGTGGATCGAAGAGAAAGAGTGGTGGCGATGACGTTGAATCCTCAGCTCCTTCCATTGTACGTCTAGAAGGTAGGGATGCAACAAAGAAGAAAGCTAGAGCTTCATCGAGCAGATATTCGACTTCTAGAAAATCAAATGTTGATATTGAGGAGGAGTTATCTAATTTAGCCCGTGCTCGTGAAAACATTGAACAATCCAAGGCTAGTACTGCATCAGCTATGTTGGAGTATGCACGTGTTAAGAAGATGGAGATGTTGATGTCCTTGAAGGCCAAAGAAAATCGTGATGTTGTAGATGAAAATATGTATAAGATGCTACTAAAGGAGTTGTTTGACAACTAGTTTGTTATTGTGTGTTTTACTTTCAAATTGTGTGTTTTATTTTCGAATTATATGTTATTTTGAATAATTTGTGGGTTGTGAAAGTGTATGTTAATTTCAATAATTCTGTTTGAATAAAAGAGTTTAATCTCAAGTTTACCAATATTTAGTGTGTATTTTCTTGTTCGTTTGCAACAATCTATATATGTTTAATTTACTGAGTGATAAATAATATCGTATGTTTTTTCTAAAAAATATCATAGTATTATTTATTGTATTAAAAAAATATAGATTTTTTGGGAACTTAAATTTTTTTATGAAATTTAATTAATTTATATTAAAAATATATTATTTATTATTTATTATATTATAAAAAATAAATTATAGTAATTATAAATGTTAATAAGAAAAAGAAATGAAAGTTAGTGGAAAGCTGATGTGGAAGGGAGAGAAAGTGAATGACACCCTGAAAAGTACACTACTGTGGATGATGGGTGTTAAGTGATGATTTTGTTGGGTGTTAAGCTGATGTGGCGGGTGTTAAGTATGACGCTTGACACCCACTGCTGTGGATGGTCTAACTGAAGCAAGAAAAAAAGAGGTTAAAGTTAGTAACTTTCTTAGTTGGGTTCCTCTTTTTTCCTTCTACGGAGCCAGATTTGAGACCTGACGTGGATCACCATACAAAACAGGTCACAATAAAGAAAACCCAAATCAGTCCTGATGCTAATTCTTACCAGAGAAGCAAAGAACACAACACCCCCATCTTCAAAACCTTGACAATTTCATCTCTGGCGAAAATATCAACACTAACAGTAAAAAAGAACCCAACTAAGAAAAGGGTGGTCGGGCGTGGTGATGGACTGATGGTGTGGAGAGAAGAAGGAAGATGAAAAGTGGTGTGGCGGCGGCAAGGGAGGAGGAGGAGGAGAGAAGAAGGAAATAGTGTTAGGGTTAATGATGTTGGTGGCGTGGAAGAGAGGAGAATGAGATGAAAAATGAAATTGGGAGAAAGAGGTAGTATTTATACCTAGGGTTAGGGTTAATAATGGGTCGGGTCGGTTTCGCGACTCGGATTCTTGTTCGACCCGGTTGATTTCTGCCACGTGGCGTGACACGTCAGCAATCAGTGATGTGTCGCTTGACATGGCACGACACGTACACAAACTGACAGAAAAATTAGATGGTGTTAGGGTGAGGGCTGAAACTCAACATAAAAATAGAGTGGAAGGATGAAATACTATTTTTTTTAAAAAGAGATGAAATAAATCAATTAATTTGACTGCCGTTACCAAAATTGGTTTTTGCCCAATTCTAATTGATTGACTATGTGCAATTGTGCAGGAAAAGAAAAGCTGGAGGAAAGTTGTCCAAATTGGAAAAGAAAAGGTAGCAAATTTGGACTTATGGAAAAAAGGAGCCAAGTTGGACTCATGATCACACGTGTGATCATGTTGACTGTTTTTCCTCTCTTTTTCCTTTCTTTGTTGACACTGCCTATAAATAGGCATGGCAGGAAATGGATCAAATGTAAACAATTGTATTTATTTTTCTAAATTGTGTTTCTCGATCTAAACATGAGATTGAGTAGAGAGAGAATATGAGAGTGTGATTATAAACCTAATAATTTATTATTAATAAAAAATTGTTCAGAGTTGATCCCGTAATTTTTCCTCATTTGAAGTTTTTCACATAAATTATTGGTGTCGTGTATTTACTGTTTTTGATTGTTCGATTCTGAGCGGTAGATTTTTTTTCGCCAACAGAAGCAGGGAGCAGCGAGTGATGCAGCGAGTGATCTCTGTGATTCGAGGATATGGAGGGAGCAGTCCTCTGCTCTACTTAAAACTTGGAGAATAGAATAAAGAGAGTTTTAATTTATTTATTGCTACCTTCGTTATTTGCATTAGTTAATTAATTAGTTTTTTTTTAGTCTCCCAGTTATCCTCCGTTTTCCATATATATTAATTTTATTCAAATATTATAATTTTTAAAATTATACTAACTCTTTAAATGATTTGTTTTTGAACTCGAAAATTTAATTATCGGTACACTGGATTATAAACAATTAACTCTGTGGAGTTCGGAAACGAGGAGGACAGGTGTTGCTATCTTGATAAGATCTGCCATCAACTAAGCAACTGCCAAGTGTGAGCAATTGAACGTGTACAGAACGCGCCGCCCCATTAAAAATAAATGTGTTAAATCTTTCCAAATTATTTTGTTTATTGCATTTTGTAACTTTGCGATCTTAGTTTTCTCAAGTGGTTATAACTTCTATCTATGACTTTTTTTTGGGTAATAATATTTTATTTAACGAACCATTTACGAATTTTTTTTTGGATAAAATTTTATTGGATAATACGATTTGTCGGATCTTTAAAAAAAAGTGATTCTTTTATTATATTTTTTTTCATTCTCAAAATTAGAACTTAAGAGCTTAATTAAAAGTGTCCCTCATTATGAAAGTATCTACTTATATTTACAGAGTGTCTTCAAGTATTTAAAAAGTGTTCAATTTTCTTTTATAAATATCATCGCACGTGTCGAGAAATATCAGTGTCCGACACTTACCCAATATAAACACACAATTATTTTTAAAATATTGGTAATTCATCACTCTATGTAATCAAGTGTGTGCAAGATTTCTGCAATTTTCCCCCCTCTTTTCCTTCATCCTTAAATGATCTTAGATTGAGAAATTGTACATTACTCCTAGAGTTTCATTTCACGTCACTATTTTCGTCAACTCAAGTGTACAGCAGGGTCAATGAAATATTTCAAAAAATCTAAGGGTAGTCGTGTCCTTTTCACTTTTATCTCCGGCCAAATCCTTTTTTACATAATTGCATTTGCGGGACCATCAGTTCATTATCATCAATTATTATCATGCTTTTGTAAGCCTTTCTTTTCTTTTCTTATGGATCATTTATCTAAGATGTGTTTCTTTCGAGAAATTCTTGGGTGTTTCGGGGATGCCAACTTAAAAGTAAAAGTTGGCATACCCACCCAATAATTAATAAACATGTGTTTACTTTTTTAACACATTAGATAAAAAATTTACTCAGATAAAAATTAAAATTAATTAATATACCAATTAGAATTTCAATTATTTGGGATTTTAACAATTCTACCAAAACCTTAACCCTAACCTCCTTCCTCCCGCAACTCCCTTGTATGAACTAGCCGCCGCCGCCATCCGCCATCCGCCATCTACGGCTTCGTTGCGCGAGAAACGGTGATTCTAGCCGATGGTAACTATACGACTCTCTGTATTTTTTGAAGTCTTTCATCAAGAGTCAAGACTCAAGACGAAACGGTACTAAACAGACACAAACCTGCATCGACATCGACAAAGACCAGAACTTTACCGACCAACCTCCATTGTTGCCCTCCCAACCCGTTCTGGCTAGAATCGTTGTCTCGCACTCGCGTGAGGGATTGATTGTAGTTGGTGGCTGCGCTTTTGATTATGTTTCGTGTTCCTTGTTTCTTTTTATTTTCCTGTTTTTGTTGTTTTTGTTTTTCTTCGTCTTGAATTAGCTGCTGCTGCAGTTGCTCCTGTTGCCTTGTCATACCCCCCATGACTGCTTCATCTTTATAAAATTTGTCTGCTTATTTAAAAAAAAAAATCCGTTCTGCCTGTTCTTTGTAAGTCACTACGCAAAGTCTTCGGTTTGGCTCTCTTTTGAATATTTATTTTCTATGTTCGTGTTTTTATTTCTTACACTAAACGCTATTTTTCTTTTGCTGATACATAGGAAATGAATTTAATTCTCTATGTTTCTGGAATTTTTAGTTACTCTCAAGCTTTGGGATTTCTAAATTAAAGTCATCATCATTGCTTTGCTAGCTAGCTGGTCCTTTGCATAGCGCAGTAGCAGTAGCAGCAGTAGTTGCCACAAATAGGCACATCTGTGAGTGTATAGTATTAGTATCAACCAATGTTTTGTACTTGCACTATAATTTGTGATTTATGGAGTTTCAGCTGTTTAATTATCTTTGAATCTACTTTTTTTTAAATCACTGTTTTGTTTTCTGCAGCGTGGAAGAAGATAAAATATGCAGTGGAAAAAAGTGTGTTCTACAATTTTGTTAATTCAGCATATTTCCTTTGAGGTGTGCTAATAGTCAATTTTGTAGTATCAGTTAGTTATTTTAGGAAAGACATTTTTTTGATGATTCAGATTTAATTTACAGTGCAAGTCTGTAAATTACAGTGCAAACAAGGATTCTAGTGCGATAAATAAATTCATGTTCTGGGTTTTAATTTAATGGTATACAAACTATTCTTGTTCATGTGTATGATTGTACTCATTTTATCTTTATATATATTTTCGAAAGTTATATAACCAGGAAAAAACGACATGAACTTTTGGTTTGTTCTTTTAACAATCACGATCACTATCCAACACAAAGTGTTGGTAGCAATATGATAAATGAATGAGCTTTGCTCTATTGTCTTTAACTTCATGTTCATATTTCAACCCAAAGAAATGCACATTATATAAACACAGTTCAAGAATTCCTCTTTTATTTATAAATTAGCCAATGAATGTATTATCGATCCCTGGCAAGGAAGTACAATAGATAAAAATTGTACAAGAACTACAAACTCTTATAAATCTTGGCTTTTCTGCAATTTCTTTATTCGTTTCCAGTACTCTATGATGACTTGTTCTTTTACACAAGGAAAAGCCTCATCTTCCAACAATTGCAGTAGTGTCTTCCAGATAATTTTGGCATTGAACCTTCATCAAAATGGTCATCACCAACGCATATCACAAGCCAGAGGAAATTTCCTTTCCTTGCATTGTTAAGGCATTTTGACAGCAAGCCATTTTTATTTTGCCTGGATAGATGTAAGGCTAGTTAGCATCCATAAGAAAAATAACAAAATGAAACCAGAACTTTTAAACTTTTGCCCAGATTTCTATTTGTTGCAAATGCAAAACTAACTCAGAGAAACAAAACAAAAAGTTCAGAACAATTGAACTCAGTTATCGTTTCAAGATGCACTCTTTTTCAAAGGCTAAAATATGAAAGAGTCACAAACCACTTATACCTCAAGTCTCAACCACTAATTCTGGACTTCTGGTCTGGTGCAGTTCCTCTTGTATTAGTTCCTTTATTGAATAAATTCATCCTACTATAAAAAAAAACTAAAATTAATGACATGGCCCCAATTCTCAACCAGGCTCATCATTGTACATGTCTTGATAGACAACAAATCATTCATAAGCCATGCTCTACTGATCAGAAAACCTTTAAAGATACACCCAAAATAAGTACTAACAAAAAAATAAACACGCATATACAGACACATGGGAGGCGGCCCAGATATTACAGTTCTAGGCGGAGTACCTCTGATTCAATCCGGTGAGGGCGTAGTAGGCTCTATTCCTCACTTTCCTCAAAGTCCACCAGATTCAGGGGCTGGGCGAGTGGAACAGTTTCATAGTGTTGGACACTCAAACTCAAAATGGTGGATGACAACCAAAAAATCGTAACAGGTATGACAATTGGTATCAGATACCGTCCGATTCAACCCAAAATTAGTGGGATGAGTTTTGCTGCTGAGGGGCCGCTGCAAACAAAGGAAAATAAGTTTGGTTGGTTTCTATGAGGAAGAAAGTGATGGCTAGGATCGAATTATGATAAAACAAGATGAATGGAATTGCAAGGTATGAAAACTGCTAAGCAAGAAATAGAAATCTTATATTGTTATTCTTTATTTAGAATCTGGAAAGCAACAAGAAATAAGAAGGAGGTTGATTGAGGTTAGGGTTTTTGGTTCTTGATTTCTAGAAAAGGGACGTTGATTTTGATTTTTAAAACGCAAAAGAGAAGTCAAATTACCATCGGCTAGAATCACCGTTCCTCGCGCAACGAAGCCGTAGATAGATGGCGGATGGCGGATGGCGGATGGCGGATGGCGGCAGCGGCTAGGTCATACAAGGGAGTTACCGGAGGAAGGAGGTTAGGGTTAAGGTTTTGGTAGAATTATTAAAGTGACAAATAATTGAAATTCCAATTGGTATATTAATTAGGAGAATTTTTTTATCTGATGTGTAAAAAAAAGTAAACATATGTTTATTAATTATTGGATGAGTATGCCAATTTTTACTTTTGAGTTGGCATCTCTGAAACATCCAAGAATTTCTCGTTTCTTGATGCTTCAATTTCTTCTTCTTTTTATTCCTTTTTTTTGCTTTTAGCTTTGCTTCATCTTTAAGTGTTTTTCATATTCCTTCCTACCAATTTATAAGATTTCTGCATCTTTTTTTCCTCCCTCTTTTCCTTCATCCTTGAAATAATCTTAGATTGGGAAATTGTACATTACTCCTCGAGTTTCATTTCATGTCACTATTTTCGTCATCTCAAGTGTACAGTAGGGTCAATGAAATATTTCAAAAAATCTAAGGGTAGTCATGTCCTTTTTACTTTTATCTCCGGCCAAATCCTTTTTTACTTCTACAAGTGGGAAACAAAAGGGCTTTGCATAATTGCATTTGCGGGACCATCAGTCCACTATCATCAATTATCATGCTTCTTTTCTTACGGATCATTTATCTAAGATGTGTTTCTTGATGCTTCAATTTCTTCTTTTTTGTATTCCTTTTTTTGTAAGAATAACAGGATATCCGTATATATCCCTCCTCTCCTCTCTCTCCCTCTCTCTGCAGCTTCCCAAGTTCTTCACTTCAATTTTTCTTCTTTTGTTTCTCACACCTAAATCATCAACCAAGAAGCCCAGAAGTCTGGAAAATGTATAAATGATTTCCTATTTCTTCTTCTGTTTTACATTTTATTTTCTTCGTGTTTCTTCAAAGTTGATTGATCAGCAAAATATGTATATATGGTTTCTCACTCACAACAGTTGTTTCTTTTCTGGTCAGGATTAGCAAACTCAAGATAGAAGAGAAGAAGCTTACCAGATCTATACCAGAAACGTTCCAATCTAATACTATATAAAGGTACTTATTGTTTTTTAATTCATTATTCCACCATCTTATCATATAACATATCTATTGCAAAATCTAATTCGTACTTTTTTTATGAATATTATATACTTTTCGAGTTAGACAAAGATATGCGGAACCATTTTAGGCAAAGTTATACGGATTTATCACTTGTGGTTGGTTGCAAAAATCTATTCAAAACTCCATCATCCTCTCGTCTGTCGTCTATCATTTTTTGTATCTAGATCATCGCCATTATTAATTCCGCTATTAATAGTAAATTGGCATTTTTCTTAATTTTTTTAGCTAGTATAAAAAATCAAAATTGCAATTTTTAAGGAGTTATCAAAATTAGATCTTGTAAATTTTTAAGACTACATGGAGTAAAGTAAAAGATTTTAACAAAATTAATTTTTTTTAATATAGCTTACTCTAAATATTTAAAAATGATATTGGGTTATAAGGGGGTGTTTGATATCAAATCATGCTAGAGCTCAATTCATTTCATTAATAGAGTTCATTTAGAATTCAATTGAATTGAATTAATAAATGAACTTGATGTAGCAATATAAAATTGAAAGAATTCAATTGAATTGAAATGAACACATTGTTTGGTATAGCTAAGAAATGATTTTATTTTACTTATTTGACCATTATACCCCTAAATTAAAATTTACTCATAAAATAAAAGAAAAAAAAATTATAAATTTTGAACCGCTTCTAAGCACTATCACATCCCTAGGATCGGATGACTATTCTTAATTATATAGTACTGTATCTCATATACATGGGGACCAGGACATAGTTATTTTTCTTGAAAATACAACACTGCAACTTAAAAAAGAATTCTGCAATTTTTCCTTCCAAGAAATGAGTAGAGTCAAGACAATTTTTAGCCAATTTAATAGGATAGTAATGCAGATCTGTTCTTCATGTATTGTGCTCCATACGCACCAGTTGAAGCCACTGTCGTGCCAGCCACCAACCAACTATAACAATTTTAGGCAAAGAATAATAGGTCAATTACTTCATAATCAATTGGATAAGTTGGAAAACTTGACGGGTAAATAGAATACCTCAAGTACGTTATGTACAATTGAGTTTCATCAGTCCCAAACTCTGGTTGAAGGAGAGGTGCAGCAACTAAAAGCAGCTGGAAAACTGTATTTACCTGTCAATAGTCCTTGTTAAGAAACTGAAAAACTCCAACTTGTTTGGAAAACAATCACAAGCTACTAATTTCCTAAAAATATCAGTGACAGCAAGAACAAGATAGTTGAAGGTTACTCAATACTCAAAACTCTCTTGACTTGTTTCTCAAAGTCAAGGTGACTTAGTAGGAGCTGAATCTAACCAAGTCTGTCATACATCAATAAATTGCAGTAATAGATGACAAACAAGAAAGTGTAAAAGTTAGATGGAAAAGATTCCGTTGTGCTGCTGATATTTTAATATTTCACTATTACATTACTTTACAGTAGAAAAGATCTCTCACATTCAAACTGTTACACTATCTGCACCCCTCAAGAGGGAAAAACGTAAGTTGCAATTTACAAAGAGACATCAATAAGGTGTAAATAAGTACAAAGGAAAATGCATTTCTAGCGAATAGATAGGCAGTGTGAAGTATTTAGGTGAATCTTGCTAGCATAACAGCTATCTTGTCATACTAAAAAAAAAAAACAACGATAGAGCCAACAGACAATGAATAACAGTTACACAAAGGCACATGGAGTGCAGTGGCAGATAAGAATCCCCACAACCCAAAAACCAATTTTCAGCCCTCAAAGTCTCTAAAGGCTACATATTTCTTTAGATCTAGGCTGTCCTGCATCAATTTTGGTAGTGGAGCACAGGGTTCTACGCAAGCTAAGGATTTCACAGAATAGAGGAATTTTGAAACAAACAGCATGTTGAGGTGATATGCAAGCTTCAGCCAAACTTCAGCTTCAACTACTAGGTCTAGGTGTCAATCAAGCTGAGGAGAGTTTAAACGAAATAAAATTCTTATATAGAGACTCAAACTAATCCTAATGGGACTAGAATTAGGACTCCTAATACAAAATTAACAAAGACTTCAAACCTGGACCCTTTATTAAGGGTCCACTAGTCCTAAAAGACATCATAAGCTCCTGACCTTGACCCTTTAAAATTTAAAGACTCGACTAAAACTAGGGTCCTGTTCCTCATCACTAAGATGAAACAAATAATTAGCTAGGGATAACAAAATTGAAGAGCAAATGTTAAATATCCATGAACAGAATAGCTTAAGCTTTTCAACTAAATGTGGTACTCACTCTACGTGTAAACCACCTATGCAGGCCTAACCATTTTCATGGTGCTCTTCTTCCAACAGACTGAAAATCGTGAACATTGCAATTTAAATGGCAACAACAAGCAACTGAAAGTATTATCTACTTTGAAGAAAAGTGAGAAAACTGGAGTAACATTTGCCAAAAAGATAGAGTCTGTCATACAGTCAATCTTTCAATCCAAACAAAATAAGCAATCAAACCAAAATATATATGGACAATACCTAGATAAAAACAATAAAAATTACTTACAGGTTTGATGAAACCTAAGTCATTCTAGAAAATGATTATATGAACAATACCTATATAAGAAAATTCATGTTTTTGATAATAAACCCTAGAACTAGAAATCAACACTATTCCGCAAAAGAAAGTTAACAAAATCGACGAAATGGTACTCACCTTTGGGTCTCCAGGCCAGCCGGACTACAGTTTGGCGAAGGGATTTGATATGGAGGGAACTGGAGATGAAGAAAATGGAAGGAGATTGGAGAATCGTGAAGGCGGAGATGGTGAAGATTTTGAAAAATCGAGAAGCAAGGAGGAAAAACAAAAGAGGGGATACGGGGATATGTTTTAAACGAGGGTATTTAAGTAATAGTCTAATTAATTATAAAAGAGTCAAATGAATGAATTCCACCACAATCGCACCTTTTTATTGGAGAATTCTACTCTTCATTAAAATTTGCAGTTCAATTCTTACCGGAATTGAACTCTCACATGTTTTACTATACCAAACGACTGATTTGGTACAAATGATTTTAAATGAAATGAACTCTCACATTTTAAGTGAAATGAATCCATACCAAACGGCCTCTAAAAGTTGGATGGTGGTCTAGTATAGCGCCTCATTCTTTATCTTTGCTGAACTTTTTTGTTAGGCATATCGAATTCAGATCCTTCTCCTCTTCCTCTTTTCTATCAATAGCTGCAATTGTCAAAGCAACTGGGTCTGTATCTCTCGAGGAGTTTTTGCTGCTTTCATGTAAGAACTACTCAATCAAATCCCCTAATTTAATTCCATTTCTAGCCCTGATCTGATCATTTTAGTAGTTATGGTTCAACATTACGATCTTAAATTTGTGTTTAGACCTAGACTTAGACATGACATTTGAAGCCCGTAACATTTTAGTAGTAAGGGGTTTGTGGGGAATAAAAAACGTCACATTAGAAAAGTCAACTACTTTTAACATTAATTATATTCGAATAAAATTAGTATCATATCCGAAAACGACAGAAAAAAATATTTGAAAAAATCGAAAAGGTTTGGCTTTTCTTATTTTCACTTTCTTTTTTTTTCTTTTTTTTATGTGGGACTTCGTATAGGCAAATACAGTAATTAGCCAAGATTCAAGACTGATGGTTGAGTGGTTCCGTGGAGAAGACTGGGCGGGCATTCGGGTATTTCGGAAATACCCGAATGAAAAATTTCAGAAATCGAGATTCCGAAATCCCAAAAAAATTTCCCGAACCCGAACCCGAATTTTCACTACCCGAATTTTTCAATCCCGAATTTGAATTTCGGAAATTCGGGTATATCCAAATTTCCCGAAATTCAAACCCATTCGATCACAACCCCAATTAATCCAATCCCAAATCAAATCGCAACCAACAAATTAACTCAGGGCAACACACATATCTCATCCAATAATTAATTAATGTTTCAATTACATTTATCAATTTCAATAACCAGAGATGATAATGCTCTGTAATTAGTCAATTTCAGTTAAATATTGAAAACTTACTCTTTTGGAATCAATTGTGATGCCAAAAGAGGCATCGAGGTGATGTAACCCACACTGTTTCGGTCGATGCGGAGGCGAGCGGAGCAGATCTGGAACCGGGAGGTCCGGGACAGTCGACAAAGGAGGCGAGCGGAGTAGATCTGGAATCGGGAGGTCCGGTACAGTCGACAGAGGAGGCGAGCGGAGCAGGGAAGTGATGGGTGGACAGCGAGGAGAGAGAATTAAATCGGTGGTTGTGGTTAGGGACTGGAGATCGGTGGCTGACTAGTTGTGGTTTCAATCGAGAGAGAAGAGAGTGAGATGAGATGGTCGTGGTGCGTTGTGTGGCTGTGATTTTGGCTGAAGATGGATACTGGACTAGAGAGAGAGAGAAAGGTTGTGAAGAGTGAAGATGGAGAGAGAGAGGTCGTGTGCGGTGTGCCTTTGTGTGTTTGAAAGTTGGAATAACCCCTAAACTAATAAAGCATGGGAAATTCGGAAAATTCGGGTACTCGAATTTCCCAACATCCATTTCGTACCCGAACCCGAAATTATTTCGGGTAGTACATATCCGAACCCGAAATTTCCAAATTCCGAAATACCCGAAATTTGATTTGGAAATTTCAGAATTCGGAAATTTCGGAAAATGCCCACCCCTAGAGAAGAGTAGAGAAGGAGAAACAAGAAGGGACATATCAATAAATAAAAGGTTAGATAATTACTTCTCTCCTTCTTTTTCCTTTTCTTGTCAAAAATTTCTCGGCGAAGTCCCTGGGTCATTTTCCCTCCTAAATTTCTTATTTTCCAAACCTAGAAAAATATAATAATAATAAATAAATATTATTTAATGCACATATGGACTCATCTCATTCATGACTATTTAATATCGGGCCATACGGCCAAGTGTTCACGTAAATTTTATTTTAAGTCCAATCGATAATGTAGAGTTGTCAAAACGGGTCTGGGACCCGTGGACCCGACCCGGTCTCGGCAATTCGGGTCGGGTCCTGACCCAGGAAATCCCGGGTCCATTCGGGCCAGACCTGTCGGGTCTGGATTTTGCTAACTTTTGCTAAAGAGAATTTTGCTAAAGAGAATTTTGCTAACCTAATTTTTTCTTTCACCTCTTCGTTCTTTCTGCATATTTAACAAATTGCATGTAATAAATTAACTCAACAAAAGCATATACATTTGAACAAATTGCCTTTCTAATTTGAATTTCAGCTTTGCTTATGTAAAGAAAATAAAAACTAATAGAAACTCGTCGTTCATATAGGCAATTACAATAATTGAGGAAGCAAAGAAACTAATTAATCCTCAAATAATTAAGGTAACATTGTCAACTAATTTCTAATTTACCGTAAATGCTACGGAATTTACGTTTTGACAATAAGCCATCTTAAATTAATTCCTTTAATTTTGGGATAAAATCTCTCATTCTTTTTTCACAAGAAATAAATTGTTTAGCCTTCTCTAATTTGTATAGGTTCTAGATTATTAATTGTATATTTAAAAAATTAATTAATTTACAAAAAAAAAAAACAAAAAAAAAATTCGGGTCCAGGTCTGGTCTCGGACGCGGAAGATTTAGCAAGGCCGGGACCGGGACCAGAAATTGGTCCCGTTTTTATACGGGACCGGTCGGGTCCAGGCCCGGATTTTCTGGGTCTGTCCGGGTCCGGTCCCGCGGACCCGAATTGACAGCCCTACGATAATGTGACATTTATGGATTCGTGCGGTCATTAAATAATATTTATTTATTATCCACGTTTAAATAAAATAACATGTCTAATATTACTTTAATTTTTTCTATGTTTAGAAAATAAGAAATTTTAGAAAAAAATAAGTAGGCACCTAAATAAGATATTTTAAGAAACGTAAACATTAATTAGCTAGAGATCTTCTAAACCTGAGGACTTAATTGAGGAAAAATAGCAATTGTAGGGACAAAAAAGGGTGTTTAAACTAAAATTATATAGACATAACTGAAAATTATATAAATTATTATTATTTAAGAATGTATTGTTTTTCTTACTTTCCTATAAAATTTTCGAGTACAAAACAAACACAAAAATGATTTTTTTAAGAATCTTAAATGATATCCAAACACAATAATTTAACTTTCTTTTCAATCACGGGAATCACTTTCATGAGAAAATGATTATAGTGAGAAATTAACATTATATCCATGAATGTTGAATGTTGTAACACTAATCAATTCCTTAAAAATTAATTCCTTTTTACTATAAAAAGATAGTGTGTGAGAAAAAATGATTATTTAATTAATTTGGTATATTTATTTGAGCTCCCCTAATAACACATCTGCAAAGACAGTTCCCCTCTTTTAATGCAATATGTTAATTAAATTGAAAATTAACATAAGTGTATTTTTTTGTCAATTTATGTATATAACAGTCATAAATATGAGAAATTATGTATTGCTGGAGAGCTCTGTAATATTAATGAAGTTGCAAATACGTGTAGAAATTAAAGAAGGGCAGCATGGACATACCTGGAGTTGGAGAGTTGATTGGAAAACTAGGTGAAGTTCTTGCAAATGAAGCATCATTGATATGGGGTGCTCCTGATGGTGTTAAAGATCTCATGAAGGAGCTGAAAAGCATGCAAGCCTTCCTAAAAGATCATGCCGATCAAGGTGAAATGCTGGCGCAATTTGCTGAAGAAGTAGAGAAGCAATGGGTGGCAGACATAAGGGACAAAGCACATGAGGCTGAGGACATCATCGATGAGTTCACATATCGCATGACTAAACAACAACGAGATATCAATGATGATATTTCTTGTTTATCTAGGTTCCTCCATCTGCTCGTCGATGCGCCGAAAACTCTTAAGGTGAGGCATCAGACTGCTCACAAGTTGCAGAAGATAAAGAAAAGTATCACAGACATTGCAGAGGGGCATACAAGATATAGAGCAGGGGTATCTGCACCTGATGCTGCTGGAAAGACGCGTACAAGATATCTCGAACAGCAGCAAGCGGTCAGAAATTTGAGGGATAGATCGTATTTCACTGAAGAAAAATCCATTATTGGTTTCCGCGAGGAAACTGACAAATTGGTCCAACTGCTGCTGCCAGATTCTGAACCACTCCGAGTTGTCATTTCGGTGATTGGAATGGGCGGGTCTGGTAAAACCACACTTGTCTCCAAGATTTATAAAAATCAAAATAATCTCGGTGGGTTTGTCTTCTCTGCTTGGATTACCGTCTCCCAAACTTATACAGTCATTGTGTTACTCAAAAACTTAATCAGAAAGTTGTATGAGGTTGAAAAGAAAGAGACTCCCACAGACTTGGACAAAAAAGAGTACATAGAATTGGTTGAGTTGGTCAAGGCTTGCTTAAAGGGGAAACGGTACCTACTTGTATTGGATGACGTGTGGGATACAAATGTTTGGAAGGACATTGAAGTTGCATTCCCTGAAGATGAAGTTGGGAGTAGGATCTTGGTCACGACTCGAGATGAAAGGCATGCTCCTTCTCCTTCTGATATTAAATCCCACAAGCTCCATATTGGACAGCTGCAAGGGAGTGAGCCATGGGACCTGTTCTCCATGAAAGCTTTCGCAGATCATCCAAACAAAACCTGTCCAGAAAAGTTGCGTTCTTTGGCTGAAAAACTGGTGGATAAGTGCAGCGGCCTACCTCTAGCGTTAGTGACTCTAGGAGGTCATATGTATTCCAGAAGGGAAGAACACGAGTGGACTAATGTCCACGACAATTTGTTCAAACCTTCAAACATGGATGACGTGAACAGGATTCTGAGGCTGAGTTACAATGACATGCCTTATTCGCTGAAGCATTGTTTCTTGTACTGCTGTCTTTTCCCGGAGGACTATCCCATCAAACGGAAAAGGCTTATTAGACGGTGGATAGCAGAGGGGTTTGTGAGAGGTGGTGACAAAAAGACCCCTGAAGAGGAGGCAGACTTGTGGCTTTCGGAGTTGATTTTTCGGAGCATGCTTCTTGTTGAGACGAGAAATGTGAGTGGAAGGCCAAAAGTAATTAAGATGCACGACGTGATGCGTGATTTTGCTCTAGAAATAGCAAAGAAGGAGAAGTTTTGTGGTGTTTGTGATGGGAGGGAAGCAATCAATGAATTTGAAGCTTACCGTTGGTCTATTCAATGCTGCCGTGGTGAGGAATTAAAATTACCGGGCAGTGATATGAGTCGAGTCCGCTCCCTTAGCGTGTTTGGGAATCTATCTTTTTCGAGAGAACATCTCCTCAAATTTAAGATGCTGAGGTTGTTAGATCTGGAAGCTAAATATAAGTGTGAATTGCCACATGAAGTAGGGAATCTTTTTAACTTAAGGTATTTGAGGTTACGCGGATTTAGCATAGAGAAGCATCCAAGTTTCATTGGGAGACTTCTTAACCTTCAGACCTTGGACATCTCAGTGATTGAACTCCCTGAAGGAGTAGGCAAGTTGCGAAACTTGCGTCATCTGATCCTGCGGCAAGTGATCCCAATAACATTTGATATTAGTAAGCTAAATAAGTTGCAAGTCCTAATTGGGGTCTGCATTGATAAAGGTGAGACGTTGAGACAAATCGGGACGTTGACGCAACTAACAAGGCTTGATATAATTGTGGATCATGACGGTGGAGATTTGGAGGAGAGACGGAAGAATTGGGAGGCGTTAGGTCAATTGAAACTCCTAGAGGACTTTTTTCTACATGTAGGATTGGTCGGCATTCCGGATTTGATCATCTTGGAAGACATGGAAGACATTGAGGGTTTGAGCATCTTGGAAGGCATTGAGAATTTGATCATCCTACCTCCCAACCTTAAGAAAATTCATTTGGACGTGGCAGTGAGATTTCAGTCACGTTGGTTTGACTCACTTCACAATATCCAACGTATGTCCTTGAGCTACTGTGAGGTAGGTGGAGATCAACTCACTCAGATTGCAGCACTTGAAAATTTGGTTAGCCTTGAACTCAGAAATCGTCCGAGCAGTGAAGTACTGCACTTTTGTGGTGGCTTTGCAAAGTTGAAGCAATTATATTTGTTTGAGTTGGGCAATTTGAAAAAAGTTATTTTTGAGAAGGGGGCGATGCCACACATGGAGAGTTTGAGCATTGGTCATTGTTATGTGCCTGAAGGTATTGAATACTTGACAAACCTTCAAAAGTTGGAGTTTTGGGGAGTTCATGAAAGATTGAAAGACAGTTATGATGAAGAAGGAATCAAGAATTGGTTCCAATCAAAGGTGCAACACATCCCCACCATCGACATCAAGTACTTCCACGATTGACTTATGTTAATTGGCCTAAGGTGGTTTCAGTAATTGGTTATTTTACGAAATGAAATGAATTGTGTGATGATTTAGATTTGCGGGATTTCCGTATTTTGAATATGTTGCTGTGCATCTCCTTTTACTACTAATTTCTTTTAGTAAATTAAGTTGTAAGCTCCAAAAGCTCATCTAAAGAATGATTTTTTACTATTATTTCTTTTAGTATAAAAAAACAATTTCCGTTAGCTCTCATCTAACAAGAATTGAAATATATTAAGGAAATGGGATAAATGTGTATTTTTGTTTACAATCTTTCAAATATATTAATGATACTTCAGTTATATATGGATCTCATCCGCCTTTATAAAAAAATTAATAAAAAAATTAAAAATCAATCCTTGGAGAAAGAAACTTCAGTTATATAGATATGGATACAACCAATAGAGAGTAATAAATATTTCATTAAACTATATAAAACCAATCGTAGTGTAAGTATTTTATTTTTAGTTTTTTTCTTTAATTCATCAATTCGGATTTATCAAAATCACAATATTAATTTTTTTTATAAAAAAAGAGCCATTTTTCTTGTAAAATAAATAAAAAAGTATATTAAATAAATCACCAAAGTAAACCCAAGCTCCATGAACATGGCTCTCAATCCAAAACCCAAGCTCCACTTCTCCTCCTCCGTCACCGCTAGCACAGACAATCACCCCACACAAGGAAATCGGAAGCTTCCCATACTGCTTTTCGACATCATGGACACTATTGTTCGCGACGACGTCCCTCCTTTCTTCAGGTACTTTCTTTTCTTTCTTTTCTTCTCTGATGAAATGGGTCAAATGGGTTTTGTTCTTGCTGTTTGACTTTTGTTACGACCATAGACAGATATTCAGTCCTTTGGGGTGAGGAAGAACAGCTTAAAATTCAACTGTAATTAAGAAGAAGTAGATTGAACCTACTGCATGGATTTAATTTCAGCTTAACAAATTGAGTTCTGTGTTATCAAGTGCTTTTTGTTTTCTGTTTATGAATTTAATTTCGCAAACTCTTTAGACGTTATCAGATGATTAAATCAAGGTTTTATCCTCAGGATGCCTTTCAAGCAACTAATAGATTGCAAGGATCCAGGTTCAAGTATGAGGTTATACATAATAAATTGTTTAAAGCAAACTGCCAAAAGTATGCAATAATTATGTTTAAGTTCTTGAAATAGTATGCAAGACTGTTTGGATTTAGTTACTTCTCTTACTTTGGATAACCTTTATGTATGCCTCAGCTTTTTAGGACATTGAAAACAACCCTCTTTCTATCCATTCATAGCTTCAAATTTTAGTACAAAGTCTTTCACTTTTATCCACTTGCTCAGTCTGTGCCCCTTTGTAAGCCAACCCTCCCACCATTGAAACCTCAACACTAGGAGGAATGTGGTAGGGTGTTGCTTTGATGATATAGTGAGACAATCTAAGTAGATTAACCATGGATCAAACTTTAAAGGGCTTAATAATGTTCAAGAGCCAATTGATTGACTTTGAGGCATCCTGCACCATAAGAAATTTGGAAGGCGGTCCAATTTGTCATTTTTTTATATTTCGAGCTCCTTTTCTAGCTCCAATCCTTTTGTAGTACATCTGGAGCTGGGATTTTACTGTTGTTGTTCCTTATGGCACTTGAGCTCAATCTCACTCTATTATTAAAGATGGAGCATCATTTTTAATTTATTTCATCATTTAAGTAACAAAAGTTTTGCTGTTTTTTTTCCGTCAGAGTCGGCAAAAAAATTCTTCAAAGATGGAAGACCTGTAGATTTGGAAGGTTGCTGAAAATTTGATTTTAGAAGGAAATTTTTTGTCGTTCTTGCTATCTAACTGTTCTTGACAGTATTATAGTGTTAACTTGATACTTGGACTTGGTAAATATGGGAGTGGTCATTGAAAACTCTTGTGTAGTTTTTGTTACTCTCTATTCAACCTCTCCTAATTCTTCTTCTCCACAATTATGCACACAAGTGTTGGCTAGGATTGAAGAATGGCTCCTTTTTTGGGAATATTGTTTGAGGTCTTTGGCATGGATGTAAAACTTCAAACATGTGTGATTTCCAATTTAAGTTTACCTGCTGTGCACTAATCAATTGTACTGTATTGGTTCCAAAAGTTTGAAGGTTTTCACGTTTCTGGTATGCATTTTCCATTTGGAGTTAGTATGATGTTTCTCCTTCTATTAATTCTCATGCTGATGGCGCAATGTACTTTTGAACTTCTTCAACCTATTTTGATTCAGTATAATTTGAAAAGTGGTGGTTCTCCATTTCAATTTAGTTTACCTTGTTCATGCATTATTATCTTTTTCTTGTTCATTGCTTTTCTGGTTGAGTGTCATGTCGTAGTAGTAATCTTTATTTACTATCTCTTCAGGCCTCAAAGATTGCATGAGGAGAGGATATGCCTACTTAGATGGTGTTGAAGATCTGTATGCTTTAATAGAAAATAACTATGAGATGCATGCTTTTACAAATTATCCAATCTGGTAAGTTAACATGAGGTGAACTTGTTTTCTTCTCAAATGTAGCTGCACATTATCATTTTATGTATTATTTTCTATTGAAAAAAGGAAATTGTTTCACAGGTTCAACATGATTGAAGAGAAATTACATCTCTCAAAATACTTATCATGGACATTTTGTTCATGCTTCTCTGGTATGTCCTCTCTCTGTCTGTCTCTGTCTCTCTCAGTGTATTTAAAATGATGGGTTTCTGTAAGTTCATTGATGCAAGCTTATAAACGATGTATGGAGATTCAAGGATGGTGTTCTTTTCTTGCAGGGAAGAGGAAGCCTGATCCTGATTTCTACTTGGAAGTTTCGCGACATCTTAACGTTGATCCAGCGAGCTGTATTTTTATTGATGACAGGTGCTTCTCATTCTCCTTCTCCCTTCAATATTTGTCTCAAATGTAGCTGCACATTATCATTTTATGTATCATTTTGTTCTTGCTGTTTCGACATCATACCCCTTTCATTATTCCACCATCTTATCATATAACATATCTATTGCAAAATCTAATTCGTACTTTTTTTATGAATATTATATACTTTTCGAGTTAGAAATTTGGTTAGCCTTGAACTCAGAAATCGTCCGAGCAGTGAAGTACTGCACTTTTGTGGTGGCTTTGCAAAGTTGAAGCAATTATATTTGTTTGAGTTGGGCAATTTGAAAAAAGTTATTTTTGAGAAGGGGGCGATGCCACACATGGAGAGTTTGAGCTTCTGGTGTTGCGACTCTCTGCAAGAATTGCCTGAAGGTATTGAACACTTGACAAACCTTCAGTTGTTGGTACTTCCTAAAATATGGAAAGACATTTATGAAGAAGGAATCAAGAATTGGAAATCAAAGGTGCAACACATCCCCACCATCGACATCAAGTACTTCGACTATTGACTTATGTTAATTGGCCTAAGGTGGTTTCAGTAATTGGTTATTTAAGAAATGAAATGAATTGTGTGATGATTTGCGGGATATCCGTTAGCTCTCATCTAAGAAAGACTATTTTGAATATGTTGATGTGCATCTCCTTTTACTACTAATTTCTTTTAGTAAATTAAGTTGTAACCTCCAAAACCTCATCTAAATTATTATTTTTTACTTTTATTTCTTTTAGTAAAAAAAAAACAATTTCCGTTAGCTCTCATCTAACAAAAATTGAAATATATTAAGGAAATCGCAAATATGGATCTCATCCGCCTTTTTCCTTTTATTATAAAATTAATAAAAAAATTAAAAACCAATCCTTGGATAGATAGTAATAAATATTTCATTAAACTATATAAAATCATAAAGTTTATAATATGTCACCTTCACTTCTATAATCTTTCATTTTAAACTTTTTAGCTTTTTTAAAAATTGTAATAGATAAAAAAAAAATATAACAAATATGATACGGACTAAATTTTTTAAAAAAACCATATCCAATTCAGATCCTTCTCTTCATTTCTCTTCATTTTTTCAATCCAAATAGGCTATGCCGCCAGTACTCATATCTGAAGTGTGATTTTTTTGTAGTGTTACTGTTTTCCGAGCGCGACACATAATAAAATAGCATAACTTGCTTGAGCAAAGTGTTAAGGCAAAGTAAATTTTTTTTGAATCAAAATCAAAACAAAAAATCCAGATGGTAGCATTCGTGCTTTTAACACTTATCAATTACGTGCCCAAGGATGTGGAAGACATACACATTTATATATAATACTATGCTAAAATATCAGGAAAGAATAACCAGAGCTATCTGATCAATATCAACCACTTTCAACAACATAAAAGGGTAAAAAAGAAAAGAAAAGAAAAAGAAACTAATGGGGCCTAAAATAAGGTGTGGAACATTTTGAGAATTTTAGGTTAGCCTAAGGATGTCACACTTATAAAGGAGGGTAGATATAAGACGCAACAGAAAAGCCGAGGAAAAGCAAGCCACCGACTATAGCAACTGTCCCTTGCGAGATCTTAGATGCTAGCATGCTGCCCCCCACAACTGCCACCGATGTACAGATGGTGTGCCCTAAGGTTGCCCCTACAGCTACACCAACAGCATTTTTGTGCGTCGCTAGCTGCAAGAAACGAAAATTCAGAATGAATGTACTGTTATGAGGTTATATGAAGCTTTAGTCTCTGATAACAGTCGACCAATCCTTCCTAATTCACATCTTGACTCAATCTAGAACAACAAAGCAAACTTGACATCTTGATTATGGGAATCTCCTCATAACTTCAACCTGAAAAAAAGTACTCTAGGCCAAAAGATCTAAATGCACCAGAAAACACCAAATCCAAGAGATCACAACTAAATAGACAACCTATGTAACCATGTGATATATGTAGTTTATTGAAGAACGAACTAAAGCCGCAAGGGCCTACTAGTGCACAAAATTACCAACATGGGCACCTCTGTAACAGTCAGGTAGGCAAGTTATGGAGATGAAATCCCAAAGATCAATCAAAAAGGGGCAAAGATGTAGACACAACAATTTTTTATTGAATGCAATTCTAATTAAAAAAGATGCGAAACATCCAGAAGTTAAAGAAGACTCAAACTTTAGAAATAAGCAAAACAACCAAAATAAATGAGAAATGAAGAAGCATGCATCAAAGGGTAGAAATCTAATCATGCAGCTACAATCTAAAATTTTAAATAACAATAGTGAATAAAAAAAAACAGGACTTACAGCAATTGTTGCAATTTGACTGCGATCCCCCCTCAGCCCAGACTCAAGTTTTTCTTCTACCTGAAGACACGATACGCAACTTCTGGATAAAGATAATACCAACTCTGGCAAGGTCAATACAAAGAGGGGGACATCAAAATCTTAAGTTTCAAAAGCCCCCATAAAGTTACCAGCTATCGAGTACTGCAGAGCTCAAATTAATATGGTAATTTGAACCATCATAGGTCAAACGAAACAAAGGACGAACAATTCAGGGCCATGAGTTACAAAGACAACCAATGCCTGACATCATAATCAATTAAGTGCACAGTGTAAGGAAAGTGTCCATAACAAAATAGCAATAAAACCCAAAACTGCAATTCCAACTATTCCTTTATGTTTTTGGTACTTAGTCCACATAGACATCAAAATCTTCAAATGGGAACCTGATTTCAACGAAGTCATTATATACTTGAACAATCATTCACAACCAACAAACACCTTTTAGTTCTCTGCTAGTTCATTAGCAGATTGAGCAACAAACGTAAAATGTACAGCAACAGAAGTAACATGACTTTTTTGCATCAAAAAGTGCGCAAATATATAATAGGCAGCAGTAGAAGCAAACTTGCAGTTTTGCTGTTATTGTGCACATGATAACTGAATAAGACAAGATAAAGAGTATCAGCTAAACATACTTCTTCAATTTCTTTTTTCTGTGATGCTTTTGAATCTGATCTCCAAGCAATATAAAGCAGCCGCAGACCAGAAAATGCATAAAGAACTGTGGAATGGACAGAAAAACTGTTAGAATGTGTTAAAATGATGCAAACAATGGCAATTATCGTGCAGATAGTAGAATAATAGAGAAATGTAGGTTAATTTCTTCAGATTCTTTGATGCAGAGAAGAATCACCAAAAGCTATTAAAATCATGGAAATCCAACATATAGACAGGCAAGGAACATGTTTGAACCAAATGCTACTCCAATACCAGTAAGCTAAATATAATCATGGCCGTTAACGTTGGAGATAACACAGTAACACAAATCAGAAAAACAAAGAATGGGCTGCCAACCGTGAACTGGGGTAAACACTGATCCATTAAAACCAAAGATGGCTTGCTATGGTCTCTCAACTCTCAAGGGAGTTTCTCCCACTGTCAATCATGCTTAGAACTTATAGAGGAACTTCACTCAAATTCAAACTTATTTACTTTTAGCATGCAGACATTAATCGCAATTGCTTTGAGCCATTTACCCCCTACTCTTAATAACAAAATGTCGCAGGAAAAAAATAAACTAAAGATAAAAGAGTGTTCAGAATCATTACATTGGAAATAAAAGTAATATCATAAAACATACTGAATGACACATTTCTAAAGGTACAAACAAGCCTATGTTACAAAATAGATATACAAAGCAAATATATGAGTAAACTTGAATATAGGAATTGCAGATTGACAAAACTATGTACGCAGAACAGAGAGGACAAGAAAAGGAAGCCTGATAGCTGCGCAACAAAGAAAAGGTGTAGTCATATTCCAGATACCTGTAGCTGCATTATTTGTATGCTTTCTGGATATCAGACTTGGAACTATCCTGCCTATTCCAGTAGAAAGTACCTAATTGGCATGGCCAAGAGTAGAAAGAAAGCATCTGCACAATTTTTGAAGCTAAAAAGATGGTTTATAGTTACTGGAGCCAACAGTAAACATGTTGGCAAAGTCAGAACAAATTCAAATAAGTGGAAACTCAGTCATGACAACCAAGGCGCTGAGGGCACCCGATAAAACAATTGACTTGGGGTGGCGCATTGCCATAAAAGCAGCTATTATAAAAGTTTCATCTCCAATCTGCAAGCATCGTAATTAAGAAATATATATATATATAAGAACATCAAAGAGCACCAAAGAACAAAATGATTTTAGGCTCTGAAACAGTGCACATACCTCGCTGACCATAATCATTGATAAGCTGGCAAAGAAGGCATCAAAAACTCCAAGACCAGTGCCCAAATTGAGCCCACGCCAAACAGGATCAGCCACATCAACACGGTTAGAGGCAACCTGCACAAAAACAAAATCAAAATCCAATGTCAATTCATATTACATAAAATCCAAGAACCATAAACATCAATGGGTATGCGGGCCTTCGAAAGGAAGTGACTCTTTTATTATAGTTTTTTTCATTCCAAGAGCTTGGTTAAAAGTGTCCCTTATTGTGGAAGTATCTGCTTATATTTACAAAGTGTCTCCAAATGTTTAAAAAATATTTAATTTTTTAATTTTTTAATTTTTTATAAGTGTTCTTGTATTTGAGACACGTGTCAGGAAAGTGTTGGTGACCGACACTTACCCAATATAAATACACAATTATTTTTAAAATGTTCGTACTTCGTAGCTCTATGTAATCAGTCAAGTGTTTAACAAAATTATTGATCACATTTCTTATATACTCTGTCCTTTAATAACTGTCGTTTTTTTTACGGATTTTTACTATTTATAATACTTATCATTTTATCTTTTTCGAGATATATATTTTGTATAAATGACAATTATTTTTTTATGCATCAACTCAATTTGATGATGGTGTGGTAATTTGAGTGAAAATTATGAGAGAAAAAAAAACAATGTAGAATAAAATTAAATTAAAAATCATTATTTTTAATTTTTTATTATTCTAAAATGTATATTATTAAAGGACAGATGGAGTATAATTTTTTAAAACACAAATCATAATAAATATGGCCTTTAAAAAAATGTTTATGATTTTTCTAATATTATCTTGAATTCTATATATTTTCTCACTTTTATTTTTAAGAATTGATTATTATTTTATTTTGGTAAAGAAAGAGAGTTAGCACAAACTCATACGAGACACCAATATTATGGTGAGAAAGTGAAGGCATATAATTAAATGGTTATATTTGTGTCCTACTTCTGCATGTAAAAAAAAATAGGTCCAGTAATTAATTATTCAAGGTGCAATTATGCAAAGGACATAACTACCCTTCGACTTTTCGAAATATTTCATTGACCCTATGGTAATTTAACATTATTATCTTTATTGATTTTGTTTTTTTTTATTTAAAGAATTTTTTAAATATTTTTTAATATATATGTATATTTAGATGGATAATGATGGGGATTCAAGGTATTCGCTTAATTACCTATTAATCAAGTTGACTGATAAGGTATCAACTAATTACATAATACACTTTTTTAAAGAAAATTATTAAAATGATGACTTACAGCTGCAAAGATGAAATGAGGTAACACGATAACGTGCGTGATTCATCTTATTAGTAAACGACGACTTTTAATTTTTAAATGAATGTTGATCTGGTGTGGTGGGAATATGTGTACTCGGATGCTGGAGAATGCAATTTTCACTTCTTTTTTATGGAATTTAAACTTGGACGTGAGTTTTTGTTAAGGATAAACTTGGGTGATTTTCAGAATCAACTAATTCTAAATTATGTGTTTAATAAATATAGTTTAATTTTTAAAAAATTACACTAAATAATATGAACGATTTATATTTGTATAAAAGAAAAAATTTACTATTCCCTCCGTTCTTTTTTACTTGTCACTTTAGAATAGTATAAAACTGTAAGTCGTTGATTTACGGACTTATTTTATTCTTCATTGTTTCATTTTTTTTTTCTAATCTCCGCTTAAATTATCACACCATCATCAAATTGGGTTGATTCAAAAAAAATAAATTATCATTTGCACAAAATATATACTTCGAAAAAGATAAAATGACAAATACTCCAAATAGTAACAATCCGCAGCAAAGTGACAAGTAAAAAAGAACAGAGGGAGTATGTTGCAAGTAAAATTTTATTTTTCTAATATAATTATTATACTCATTTTATATTATTGTCTAGAAAATATAGTAAAAGAACTTAAAATTTACGCAAAACGTACAACATAATTATACAAACATAATTCTTTTATATTATTTAGTATAACCTTAGAAAATATAAATTACCCAAACATGTAGAAATCTAGAGTCGGCTAAATATAGTCTTTTTTTTTACCACTAGTAAAATAACCGATAAACTACTTAACAGGTTTTTTGGTATAAAAAAATTTGGAATTATACGGATTTATCACTTGTGGTTGGTTGCGAAAAATCTATTCAAAACTCCGTCATCCTCTGGTCGTCGTCATCATTTTTTATATCTAGATCATCACCATTATTAATTCCGCTATTAGTAGTAAATTGACGTGCCAACTAATGGTGTTTTGAATATTATTTAAGCTAATCGGCGAAACCAACTACTCTCTCCATCTCCACCCACTTTACATCTTACATATTGCTCAACTTTGTTTAAAAACATCCAATTTATATCCTTCTCTTCGTTTATCTTTTCCATCGATCGCTGCAATTTTCAAAGCAACCGGGCCTGGATCGTTTCATAACTTCTTTCGTTAAGTTCATGAAAGAACTTTAAGATGATACTTTTAAGAGTTATATAACATTGTAATTTTATAAAATTAATATTAATGTCATTATCACCATTACCTTCTGAACTACTATCATTTTCCGACAAATAGATTTAACAATTTTTTGTTGGATTCGACTATTTTAACTATTTTTTCGTTGTAAAGAAACTACTCTTCTAATTTTTACATCCAAAATTCCAACATATTTGCTTTGATTATATTTTTTTAATCCAAAAAAATTACACTCCAAAATAAAATTAAAAAAATATTTTTAATTTAGTAATTATGAAATACGTATGAACATAACAAATTTTTTTTAAAAATAATTTCATATTTTGAACATTTTTATTTTTTTATAACTTTTTAAAATATTTATAACTTTTAAATTTAATTCTTGATTCTTTTTCTGTTTTTTGTTTTTTTTTTCAATTTTAAAAGGTATTTTCCTATTTTTTCCATTTAAAAAAATAAAAGAGAATAAAAAATATGGTCAAAGTAAATCTGTTAAGATTTTGGATGGAAAATTTAACAAATGAGTCTCTTTGCAACGAAAAAATAGTTAAGGAAATTGAATCTAACAAAAAATTATTAAAGGACCTATTTGTTGAATGATGGTATAGTTCAAAAAATAGTAGTGGAAATGACCCATATTAATTTTAATTGTTAGTATTGATTTTAATTTCATCCTCCATCCACTTGTCTATGTTTGTGCCTTATATGACAAATATAATATAAATAAGATAATTTTTTAATTTTTTTTAATTTTTTTATATTTTATGCAACTATTAAATTTTATTTTTTAATTTATTAAAATTACAGATCAATCTCAATTTTTCCGGATTGACCCCATTTATCCAAATCATACTCAATCTAGATAGAAATAAAGAGAAAAGTTTACTTTTATTTTAATTCCTTTAAATCTCAATATCTTTTTTTTTTTTTATAAATAGTGGTAAGATTCGAATCTAAATTCAAATTTTTATAAATATTTTTTTCACCAAACATACAACCAAATAGAGTGATGTTCACTTTGAAAAAATTATCTAATTAATCAATACACCATTTTTAAGCAAATTATTAACAATGACTTACAACTTGTAAATGGCGACTTTTAATTTTTAAATGACAACTTGTAAATTATTAACAATGACTTACAACTTGTAAATGACGACTTTTAATTTTTAAACTATAACTTGTAAATTATTAACAATGACTTACGACTTTTAATTTTTAAATGACCACTTGTAAATTATTAATAATTTTGATAAGTGGATCAAATCTCTACAATTTTTATAGATGAAGGTAAAATTTAAATCTGAGTCTCGATTAATATTATTGCTACTTTGACATCAATACACAACCAATGAGCAATGAAATGACTAGGAATTTTGATCAACCCGCATATATAACCCGCTCAACCTTACGCCTATCAACACAAAACTAACCCTATATCCATTGAATGGAAAATAGGGTCGAGTTTAATTAATAAAAAAAATGATCCGCGTTAGCAAATGTAGGGTATTCATATTTAACATCGATAAAAAACCGAACTGACCTGCGTAAGCTTGCAAAAATTATCTCAAACTTATTTTTTAATTCAGAATATGGTATAAAAAAAGATATTGCTTATGTTTTTTTTTGAAAGTTGATATTGCTTGTTACTTTGTATTACTTCAAAATTTTCAATTAAAATTTATTTTTTAAAGTACTAAAATTGTAATAATTAATATCCACTCAATCCGCATAAATTGAATTAATAAAAGGGTGGGTGGCGCCTTACTAAAAAAAAATTAAGTGGATCAAATCTCTACAATCATTGGGATATCGCTCAGCAAAGAAATGCCACAGTGTAATTAATTAATCTTTGTAAAACACATAGTGTAATTAATTAATCTTTAAGCCGAAAAAGAAAACTATACAGCTGGAATATTTAAAAGTGAAATTGGATTATAAAAGTAGGGATAGTGGTCTGGGATGAGACTCTACTCTGGGCCAGAGCACCTCATTCCTTATCCTTCTCTTCATTCATCTTTTCCATCGATCGCTGCAATTTTCGAAGCAAGTGGGCCTGGATCTCTCCAGGAGTTTTTGCTGCTTACAGGTAAGAACTACTCAATCAAATCCCCTAATTTAATTTAATTTCTACCCCTGATCTGATCATTGTAGTAGTTTATGGTATCGGCATAGACTACATGTAATTCGCCAAGATTTGAGACTATGACTGAGTGGTGATGGCGGATTGATTTGTGGAGCAAGCAGATCAGTAGAGAAGGAGAAACAAAAAAGGACACATAAAAAATAAAAGGTTACATAATTACTTCTCTCATTCTTTTTCTTTTTGCTATAAACTTCTTTGGATAATAGATAAATTCTATGGATAATAGATTCTTTTGTCATCTCTAGTAACAAAACATCAAATCTTTACTTTTTAAAATTAAGATCTAATTGTGTCCTTTCTATTTGAGATTAATTTGGTTTGGGAGTTGATTTTTTCGGTATAGTTTTTCTTCATTTATAAGATTTAAACTCGAAACATTAGTTAAGGTAACGTTTTGTAGACGAATGGGGGAAATTGACCTGAAAATGTGAAATTCTTAGCTTTTTCCCTTTAAAATTCTATAATCATGATTATCTTTAAAAAAAGAATAGAAAAATGATTATCTTTAAAAAAAGAATAGAAAAAAGAAGGAAAGGAAAATAGAAAATAATTCGTAAATATTTGTTAATTCGTAATTTTTTTAATTAATTTTTTTTTGTTTAAACCAAAAATATTTTTGACAATTGACTAAAATGAAAATACCAAAAATACTTTTGAGATGGACTAAAATGAAAATAATAACCTTTACCGATGGTTGGTCATCAGATTATTTATAATATTGAACAAATAATAGAGACTGGTTGACTAATCTAGAACATCATCCTCTCGTCGTCGTCATTTTTCATGTCTACATCATCACCATTATAAATTTACGTTTGTCCTTACTTCCATTCTATTCCCAATTCATTCTCGTCTCCTTCATCCTTACCTCATTCCTTATCCTTGCTCAACTTTTGTTAGGCAACCGTAATCGATCGTATCAAAAGAACCATATCCAATTCATATCCTTCATTTCTCTTTTCCATCGACGGTGTTAAAGCAACTGGCGCTGGATCTCTTTAGGAGTTCTTTTTTCTGCTTCCATGTAAGAACTACTCAATCAAATCCCCTAATTTAATTCCATTTTTCTACCCCTGATCTGATCATTGTAGTAGTTTATGGTTGTCCATTGAGATCTTAAATTTGTGTTTAGACCTAGACATAAAATTTGAAGCCCGTAAACAGTTGGGTTCATGAAATTAGTGTCATGTCCGAAAAAAGACAAAATATCTGAAAAAATCGAAAAGATTTAAAGTTTGAAATAGTTTATTTTCTTATTTTCACTTTTCTTTTTCTTTTTTTTATATGCAAACCAGTAATTCGCCAAGATTTGAGATTGATGGTTGAGTGGTGATGGCGGATTGGTTCTGTGGAGAAGAGTAGAGAAGGAGAAACAAGAAAGGGCAGATCAAAAATAAAAAGGTTAGATAATTACTTCTCTCCTTCTTTTTCTTTTTGCTATAAACTTCTTTTAAATTAACATGCAATATGTTAATTAAATACTCCCTAGAAAATTAACATAAGTGTGTTTTTTGTTAATTAATGTATATAAGTAGTACGTGAAATTATAGTTCAACTGGTTAATATATACCGATTTTATGTTATAAGTCAAGCGTTCGATCTTTGATATAATGTAATAATAATTAATAATATAAACATTTAAAATATATATATATATATAAGGAGTAAATATGAGAAATTATGTATTGCTAGAGTGAACTTACACATGTGTGCCTCTTTAATATTAATGCAGTTGCAAATACGTGTAGAAATTAAACAAGGGCAGCAGCACATACCTGGAGTTGATAAGTTGATTGGAAAACTAGGTGAAGTTCTTGCAAATGAAGCAGAATTGATATGGCGCATTCCTGGTGAAGTTAAGGATTTTAAGGCAGAGCTGGAAAACATGCAAGCATTCCTAATAGATCATGCCGATCAAGGTGAAATGCAATTTGCTGAAGAAGTAGAGAAGAAATGGGTGGCAGACATTAGGGACAAAGCATATGAGGCTGAGGACATCATCGATGAGTTCACTTATCACATGAATAAACACCATCATGATGATATTTCTTGTTTATCTTGGTTCCTCCATCTGCTCGTCGATGCGCCGACAACTCTTTGGGTGATGCATCAGACTGCTCACAAGTTGCAGAAGATAAGGAAAAGTATCAAAGACAATGCAGAGAGGCATACAAATTATAAAGCATGGGGGGTTTCTACGCATGATGCTGCTGGGAGGAGGCATACAAGAAAATATCGTCAACATGAGGAGTTGGTGAAAAACTTTAGGGAGAGCGCGTGTTTCATCGAAGAAAAATCCATTATTGGTTTCCACAGAGAAATTGAGACAGTGAAGCAATGGCTGCTGATGGATACCGAACCTCTTAGAGCTGCCATTTCGGTGTTTGGAATGGGCGGGGCAGGTAAAACCACACTTATTTCCAGGATTTATGAGAATCAAAAAGGTGGTTTTGAGTTTTCTGAATGGATTACCGTTTCCCTAACTTATACAGTCACGGAGTTACTCAAATACTTGATTGGAAAGTTTGGCAACGTAAATAAAGGGGAAAATGAGAGCTACAGAGAATTGGTTAAGACGCTCCAAAAGAATCCCAGATTGTTCTGCATATTGGCTCAATTTTTAAAATTTTGAGGGCCAAATAAGATGATAACTTTTTGGAGAGGGCTAAATGAAAAGTGAAAAAATAGACTAAAACTTTGAGGACTACGTAAGAACTGAAAATTTTGTGAGTTCATGGCTCTTTCGTTCGCCAACGCATAACCGGAACAAGATTGAATAACAATGAATAATTTGGAGACTACAATTGCTAATTATTAAAAATTGAGGATTTTTTAACAAAATTTTGATAAATTGTATTACTGGATACAAATAAATCGTTATTTCATCCCAGAACAGCAAAAACCTTAAGGTGCTTTCAGTAATTGGTTATTTAAGAAATGAAAAGAATTGTGTGATGATTTAGATTTGCGGGATTTCCATTAGCTCACATCTAAGAAATACTACTCGTAGTGTTTTCCAATTTTTATTATTTTTTAATGATTTCACACTTATTTGACTTTAAAGTTTCAGATATGAATTGGTTCTCTTGTTGATCGTAAAAGTATTAATAAAAATACGAACTCAGATTATTCAAATTTCACTCACATCTATAAAAAAAAAAAAAAAGTTAATTGTTAAACATTCATAAAAGAAGAAGAATATATACACAGAGGAGTTGCCCGTCAGACTCCACCGACGAGCACAGAAGCCATGAAGAGTAGGCGCGCGCGATTGTTGCGTAGCAACATTAAACCCACCCAAAGTTCCACAAATGAAAAGACAATAAAGAGTTCCAACCAAATACGCTATGCCGCCAGTACTCATATCTGAAGTGTAATTTTTTTGTACTGTTACGGTTTTCCAAGGGCTACACATAATAAAATAGCATAACTTGCTTGAGCAAAGTGGTAAGGCAAAGTAAAATTTTCTTGAATCAAAATCAAAACAAAAAATCCAGATGGTAGCATTCTTGCTTTTAACACTTATCAATTGCGTGCCCAAGGATGTGGAAGACATACACATTTATATATAACAATATGCTAAAATATCACGAAAGAATAACCAGAACTATCTGGTCAGTATCAACCACATTCAACAACATAAAAGGGTAAAAAAGAGAAGAAAAGAAAAGAGAAACTAATGGGGGCCTAAAATAAAGTGTGGAACATTTTGAGAATTTTAGGTTAGCTTAAGGATGTCACACTCATAGAGGAGGGTAGATATAAGATGCAACAGAAAAGCCGAGGAAAAGCAAGCCACCGACTGTAGCAATTGTCCCTTGCGAGATCTTAGATGCTAGCATGCTGCCCCCCACAACTGCCACCGATGCACAGATGGTGTGCCCTAAGGTTGCCCCTACAGCTACACCAACAACATTTTTGTGCTAGCTTCAAGAAACGAAAATCCAGAATGATGTACTGTTATGAGGTTATATGAAGCTTTAGTCTCTGATAACAGTCGACCAATCCTTCCTAGTTCACATCTTGACTCAATCTAGATCAACAAAGCAAACTTGACATCTTGATTATGGGAATCTCCTCATAACTTCAACCTGAAAAAAGTACTCTTGGCCTAAAGATCTAAATGCACCAGAAAACACCAAATCCAAGAGATCACAACTAAATAGACAACCTATGTAACCATGTGATATATGTAGTTTATTGAAGAACGAACTAAAGCCGCAAGGGCCTACTAGTGCACAAAATTACCAACATGGGCACCTCTGTAACAGTCAGGTAAGCAAGTTATTGAGATGAAATCCCAAAGATCAATCAAAAAGGGGCAAGGATGTAGACACAACAACTTTTTATTGAATGCAATTCTAATTAAAAAAGATGCGAAACATCCGGATGTTAAAGAAGACTCAAACTTCAGAAATAAGCAAAACAACCAAAATAAATGAGAAATGAAGAAGCATGCATCAAAGGGTAGAAATCTAATCATGCAGCTACAATCTAAAATTTTAAATAACAATAGTGAATAAAAAAAAACAGGACTTACAGCAATTGTTGCAATTTGACTGCGATCCCCCCTCAGCCCAGACTCGAGTTTTTCTTCTACCTGAAGACACGATACACAACTTCTAGATAAAGATAATACCAACTCTGGCAAGGTCAATACAAAGAGGGGGACATCAAAATCTTAAGTTTCAAAAGCCCCCATAAAGTTACCAGCTATCGAGTACTGCAGAGCTCAAATTAATATGGTAATTTGAACCATCATAGGTCAAACAAAACAAAGGACGAACAGTTCAGGGCCATGAGTTACAAAGACAAGGAACCTAAAAGACAACCAATGCCTGACATCATAATCAATTAAGTGCACAGTGTAAGGAAAGTGTCCATAACAAAATAGCAATAAAACCCAAAACTGCAATTCCAACTATTCTTTTATGTTTTTGGTACTTCGTCCACATAGACATCAAAATCTTCAAATGGGAACCTGATTTCAACCAAGTCATTATATACTTGAACAATCATTCACAACCAACAAACACCTTTTAGTTCTCTGCTAGTTCATTAGGAGATTGAGCAACAAACGTAAAATGTGCAGCAACAGAAGTAACATGACTTTTTTGCATCAAAAAGTGCGCAAATATATAATAGGCGTAGAAGCAAACTTGCAGTTTTGCTGTTATTGTGCACATGATAACTGAATAAGACAAGATAAAGAGTATCAGCTAAACATACTTCTTCAATTTCTTTTTTCTGGGATGCTTTTGAATCTGATCTCCAAGCAATATAAAGCAGCCGCAGACCAAAAAATGCATAAAGAACTGTGGAATGGACAGAAAAACTGTTAGAATGTGTTAAAATGATGCAAACAATGGCAATTATCGTGCAGATAATAGAATAATAGAGAAATGTAGGTTAATTTCTTCAGATTCTTTGATGCAGAGAAGAATCACCAAAAGCTATTAAAATCATGGAAATCCAACATATAGACAGGCAAGGAACATGTTTGAACCAAATGCTACTCCAATACCAGTAAGCTAAATATAATCATGGTCGTTAATGTTGCAGATAACACAGTCACACAAATCAGAAAAACAAAGAATGGACTGCCAACCGTGAACTGGGGTAAACACTGATCCATTAAAACCAAAGATGGCTTGCTATGGTCTCTCAACTCTCAAGGGAGTTGCTCCCACTGTCAATCATGCTTAGAACTTATAGAGGAACTTCACTCAAATTCAAACTTATTTACTTTTAGCATGCAGACATTAATCACAATTGCTTTGAGCCATTTACCCCCCACTCTTAATAACAAATGTCGCAGGAAAAAAATAAACTAAAGATAAAAGAGTGTTCAGAATCATTACATTGGAAATAAAAGTAATATCATAAAACATACTGAATGACACATTTCTAAAGGTACAAACAAGCCTATGTTACAAAATAGATATACAAAGCAAATATATGAGTAAACTTACAGGAATTGCAGATTGACAAAACTATGTACACAGAACAGAGAAAGGACAAGAAAAGGAAGCCTGATAGCTGCGTAACAAAGACCCGCGGAGTCCCTCCTCCGATAACGAGGCAAACGGCCGTTAGTTTTAATTTTTTTATTATTAAATCTGATAAAAGTGACTGACCGCGGGACCCACATGTAGGAAAAATTAATTTAAATTTTAAAAATATTAGAAAAATACGGAAAAATTAGAAAAATTAAAAGAAAAATATTAGAAAAATTATTTTCTTTTCTTTTCTTCTCTGTTTTTCTCCCCTTTTTTCCCTTTCCTAACTAATTTAAACTAACAAAATTAAAACTAATTTAAAAATCTTCATTTCTTTCGTTTTCAATTTAGTTAATTTAAATTAATTAGGAAAGAAAGGAAAAAAAAGGGAGAAAAACAGAGAAGAAAAGGAAAAATAATAATATGTCCCGACACATGGGACCCGCTTGCAGCGCCTTTTCAATTTTAATATTAAAATAATAGAAACTAACGGTCGTTTGGCCTGTTATCGGAGGAGGGATTCCGCGGTGCTAACGGAGGTAACGTATGGGATCAAATCGAACAAAAACAAACGTTAAAGACTGACTAAAATGAAAATAATAAGTGGAGGGACCCCCGGGTGCGCAATCTCATATTTCTTATATATAATTTTCTAAAACACAAATCATAATAAATATGGCCTTTAAAAAAATGTTTATGATTTTTCTAATATTATCTTGAATTCTATATATTTTCTCACTCTTATTTTTAAGAATTAATTATTATTTTATTTTGGTAAAGAAAGAGAGTTAGCACAAACTGATAACCGACGCCAATATTACGGTGAGAAAGTCAAGGCATATAATTAAATGGTTATATTTGTGTCCTACTTCTGCATGTAAAAAAAAAATAGGTCCAGTAATTAATTATTCAAGGTGCAATTATGCAAAGGACATAACTACCCTTAGATTTGACCGGAGATAAAAGTGAAAAGGACATAACTACCCTTCGATTTTTTGAAATATTTCATTGACCCTATGGTAATTTAACATTATTATCTTTATTGATTTTGTTTTTTTTTTATTTAATGGATTTTTTAAATATTTTTTAATATATATGTATATTTAGATGGATAATGATGGGGATTCAAGGTATTCGCTTAATTACCTATATTATATGAGTTCTTTTTTCTGTTAATGGATATTCGAATAATATGTTTTAATTAGTATATAAACACATTAATTAATGTAAATTTCTAAATATAAATTTATTAACATATACTTCATATATTATTTATTATTAATTATTTTGACGAAATGTCAATAATTAGTATTCTTCTAATTATCAATAAAAAAATATTATTATAAACTAATAAGATATATATATAATTGTGTTTTCATCAAGTGACATAAATTAATTAATCAAGTTGACTAATAAGATAGGGTATCAACTAATTACATCATACACTTTTTTTAAAGCAAATGATTAAAATGACGACTTAACAGCTGCAAAGATGAAATGAGGTAACACGATAACGTGCGTGATTCATCTTATTAGTAAACGACGACTTTTAATTTTTAAATGAATGTTGATCTGGTGCGGTGGGAATATGTGTACTCGGGTGCTGGAGAATGCAATTTTCACTTCTTTTTTATGGAATTTAAACTTGGACGTGAGTTTTTGTTAAGGATAAATTTGGGTGATTTTCAGAAACAACTAATTTTAAACTGTGTGTTTAATAAATATAGTTTAATTTTTAAAAAATTACACTAAATAATATGAACGATTTATATTTGTATAAAAGAAAAAAATTTATTGTTGCAAGTAAAATTTTATTTTTTTAATATAATTATTGTACTCATTTTATATTATTGTTTAGAAAATATAGTAAAAGAATTTAAAACTTACGCAAAACGTACAACATAATTATACAAATATAACTCTTTTAGATTATTTAGTATAACCTTAGAAAATATAAATTACACAAACATGTAGAAATCTAAAGTCGGCCAAATATAGTTATTTTTTTTACCACCAGTAAAACAACCGATAAACTACTTGACAGTTTTTTTTGGTATAACAAAAATTGGAATTATACGGATTTATCACTCGTGGTTGGTTGCGAAAAATACAAAAAAAGTCCCTGCAGTCTAATTGATTGACTTTTTTCATCCCTCTGTTTTTTTTGAGACATTTTTAGTACTCCGAGTCAATAAAATAACTTTTTTCATCCCTCACCCTAACGCCGTCCACGTTTTCCGTCAGTTCGCTGACGTGGCATGCCACGTGTCGCTGACACAGCACTGACTTCTGACGTGGCCTGCCACGTCACACAAAAAGATGACAAGGCATGACACGTGGCGGTGTCGTGACGTGTCACGCCACGTCAGCAAAGGACCAACTCTTAAAACATGATACCAAATCTTGCATGAGGTTGGGCTCGAACCCATGACCTCATGCTTGAGGATGAGCTCTACCAACTGAGCTACACACATTTTGTGTCAACATGTAATACAATCTGACTATTACTTCCCTTGTTTTTCAACAATAACACTCAAACATTTTCCAACTTTTGTGCAGATCATCTCTTGACCCGAGGTTGTTTTAAATTATTAATTGATAATATTTGTCCATTAAAATTTAAATATATAAAAAAAATTGATAATAGTTTGTCCATTAAAATTTAAATATATAAAAAAAATTGATAAACTATTATAAAAAAAATTAAAATTTTTATGGACAAACTATTATCAATTTTTTTTATATATTTAAATTTTAATGGACAAACTATTATCAATTTGTCCATTAAAATTTAAATATATAAAAAAATGCAAATAAATAATTAGAAATTAAAATTTTAATTTTTTTATATATTTAAATTTTAATAGACAAACTATTATCAAACTATTATCATTTTGTCCATTAAAATTTAAATATATAAAAAAAATGCAAATAAATAATTAGAAGTACTAATAGCCCACCCATAATTAAATTTATATATAATAAATATATGAACAAAACAGATATATCTTATTTGAAAATTGAAATATTAATAATTTTATAATAAAATTTAAATATTTAACAACATAATAATTAATAATTTAAAACAACCTCGGGTCGAGAGATGATCTGCACAAAAGTTGGAAAATGTTTGAGTGTTATTGTTGAAAAACAAGGGAAGTAATAGTCAGATTGTATTACATGTTGACACAAAATGTGTGTAGCTCAGTTGGTAGAGCTCAACCTCACCCATGAGGTCATGGGTTCGAGCCCAACCTCATGCAAGATTTGGTATCATGTTTTAAGAGTTGGTCCTTTGCTGACGTGGCGTGACACGTCAGCAGTCATTGACGTGTCACCGCCACGTGTCATGCCTTGTCATCTTTTTGTGTGACGTGGCAGGCCACGTCAGAAGTCAGTGTTGTGTCAGCGACACGTGGCATGCCACGTCAGCGAACTGAAGGAAAACGTGGACGGCGTTAGGGTGAGGGATGAAAAAAGTCATTTTATTGACTCGGAGTACTAAAAATGTCTCAAAAAAAACAGAGGGATGAAAAAAGTCAATCAATTAGACTGCAGGGACTTTTTTTGTATTTAACCCTATCTAGATCATCACCATTATTAATTCCGCTATTAATAGTAAATTGGCGTGCCAATTAATGGTGTTTTTTTTTTAATAAGCAGAGATTATATTAGAAACCTGTCATGAAGATCATGACGAACATAATAAAAGTCAGTTGTCCAAGCTAGGCAGCACAAGCAGAAAACAAAACCAACAAACTAAGAAAGCAAGAAAGATAAACCTCCGGGCTCAGGAAACAACAACCTGACTACTAAAAAGCCAAGCCGGAGTCTGCATCATATCAGCTAGGCTGAAAGCAAATGAATGATCCTTACTCTTTAGCCACCAATGCCATAAGGAGAATATCATATTCACACACTGCCATTCCGTTACCTCTTTCTGCCTAAAGACCTTCGCATTCCGGCGTTTCCACAGGGACCAAATCACCGCGTAGATTAGAGTTGCCCATTGCCTACCAGAGAGCTTGTCGTGGCTTGGAAGATAATGTCCCCAAGATCTCCAAAGTCCCGCGAGATCGCGAGGTTGGCACCACACCACCCGAAGCCAACGCATGATCAACTCCCAAACCCTCCTGCCCACCGCACATCCTAGGAAGAGATGAGTAGCATCTTCCGAGCTGTTATTACACATTGGACAGCTATTCTGATCTTCCGTGATCATGTTACGTCTCTCTAAGAACGTCCTGGTCACTATTCTTCCCCTCAAAGATAGCCACAAGAAAAACTCAACCCGAAACGGAACCAGCCCCGTCCAACAGGACCGAAGCAGGGGTATGGAATCGTACCTTGTTGCCTCCCATTTTTTATACCCCGAATGCACCGAGTATTTCCCGGTTTGTTCAAGATCCCAACTAACTAATGGTGTTTTGAATATTGTTTTTCTTAATTGAAACTTTGACTTTTGACCCTTTATTTAAATCGTACTTAATCTGGATAGAAATAAAGAGAAAAGTTTACTTTTATTCTTATTCATTTAAATCTCAATATATATATATATTTTTTATAGATAGTAATAAGATTCAAATTTAAATTTAAATTTCTACATATATTTTTTCACCAAAATAAGCGACCAAATAGAGTGATGTTCATTTTGAAAAAATCGTCTGATTAATCAATACAGCACTACAAGTCTACACGATAAAAAAGGAATTATTTGGTTGACGCAGACCACGAATAAGAGATTTCCTAGTTTCTCTTAATTTATATATTGAGCTCCATCTCCACCCACTTTACATCTTACATATTGCTCAACTTTGTTTAAAAACATCCAATTTATATCCTTCTCTTCGTGTATCTTTTCCATCGATCGCTGCAATTTTCAAAGCAACCGGGCCTGGATCGTTTCATAACTTCTTTCGTTAAGTTCATGAAAGAACTTTAAGATGATACTTTTAAGAGTTATATAAAATTGTAATTTTATGAAATTAACATTAATGTCATTGGCACCATTACCCTCTGAACTATCATTTTCCGGCAAATAGACTTAACAATTTTTTGTTGGATTCGGCTCTTTTAACTATTTTTTCGTTGTAAAGAAACTACTCTTCTAATTTTTACATCCAAAACTCTAACATATTTGCTTTGATTATATTTTTTTATTTTTTTAATTCAAAAAAATTACACTCCAAAATAAAATTAAAAAAATATTTTTAATTTAGTAATTATGAAGTACGTATGAACATAACAATTTTTTTAAAAAATAATTTCATATTTTGAACATTTTTATTTTTTTATAACTTTCAAATTTAATTCTTGATTCTTTTTCTGTTTTTTTTTTCAATTTTAAAAGGTATTTTCCTATCTTTTCCATTTTAAAAAATATAAAGAGAATAAAAAATATGGTCAAAGTAAATCAGTTAAGGTTTTGGATGGAAAATTTAACAAATGGGTCTCTTTGCAACGAAAAAATAGTTAAAGAAACTGAATCTAACAAAAAAAAATTTAAAGGACCTATTTGTGGTATAGTTCAAAAAATAGTAGTGGTAATGATCCATATTAATTTTAATTGTTAGTATTGATTTTAATTTCATCCTCCATCCACATGTCTATGTTTGTGCCTTATATGACAAATATAATATAAATAAACTAATTTTTTCATTTATTTTTCATTTATTTATATTTTATGTAACTATTAAATTTTATTTTTTAATTTATTAAAATTACAGGTCAATCTCATTTTTTTTGGATTGACCCTCTAACCCTTGACCATTTATCCAAATCATAATACTCAATTTAGATAGAAATAAAGAGAAAAGTTTACTTTTATTTTAATTCCTTTAAATTTCAATATCTTTTTTTTATAAATAGCGGTGAGATTCGAATCTAAATTCAAATTTTTATAAATATTTGTTTCACCAAATATACAACCAAATAGAGTGATGTTCACTTTGAAAAAGTCATCTAATTAATCAATACACCATTTTAAAGCAAATTATTAACAATGACTTACAACTTGTAAATGGCGACTTTTAATTTTTAAATGACAACTTGTAAATTATTAACAATGACTTACAACTTGTAAATGACGACTTTTAATTTTTAAACGATAACTTGTAAATTATTAACAATGACTTACAACTTGTAAATGGCGACTTTTAATTTTTAAACGATAACTTGTAAATTATTAACAATGACTTACAACTTGTAAATGACGACTTTTAATTTTTAAACGATAACTTGTAAATTATTAACAATGACTTACAACTTGTAAATGGCGACTTTTAATTTTTAAACGATAACTTGTAAATTATTAACAATGACTTACAACTTGTAAATGACGACTTTTAATTTTTAAATGACAACTTGTAAATTATTAATAATTTTGATAAGTGGATCAAATCTCAACAATTTTCATAGGTGAAGATAAAATTTGAATATGAGTCTCGATTAATGTTGTTGCTACTTTGACATCAATACATAACCGATGAGCAATGAAATTACTAGGGATTTTGATCAACCCGCATATATAACCCGCTCAACCTTACACCTATCAACACAAAACTAACCCTATACATTGAATAGAAAATAGAGTCGAGTTTAATTTATAAAAAAAATGATCCGCATTAGCAAGTGTAGGTATTCATATTTAACATCAGTAAAAAACCGAACCGATCCGCATTGCAAAAATTATCTCAAACTTGTTTTTTAATTCAGAATATGGTATAAAAAAAGATATTGCTTATGTCTTTTTTTTTAAAAGTTGATATTGCTTATGTTACTTTGTATTACTTCAAAATTTTCAATTAAAACTTATTTTTTAAAGTACTAAAATTGTAATAATTAATATCCACTCGATCCGCATAAATTGAATTAATAAAAGGGTGGGTGGCGCCTTACTAAAACAAAATAAGTGGATAAAATCTCTACAATTTATCTAATCAAATCTCTACAATCTCTACAATTTACTCCTTATAAAAGTAGGGATAGTGGTCTGGGATGAGACTCTACTCTAGGCCAGAGAACCTCATTCCTTATCCATTGCATAAAAAACCATATCCAATTTATAACATCTCTTCATTCATCTTTTCCATCGATCGCTGCAATTTTCAAAGCAAGTGCGCCTGGATCTCTCGAGGAGTTTTTGCTGCTTACAGGTAAGAACTACTCAATCAAATCCCCTAATTTAATTCATTTCTACCCCTGATCTGATCATTGTAGTAGTTTATGGTATAGGCAACGACAGTAAGTCGCCAAGATTTGAGACTATGACTGAGTGGTGATGGCGGATTGATTTGTGGAGCAAGCAGATCAGTAGAGAAGGAGAAACAAAAAAGGACAGATCAAAAATAAAAAGGTTAGATAATTACTTCTCTCATTCTTTTTCTTTTTGCTATAAACTTCTTTGGATGATAGATAAATTCTATGGATAATAGATTCTTTTGTCATCTCTACTAACAAAACATCAAATCTTTACTTTTTAAAATTAAGATCTAATTGTGTCATTTCTATTTGAGATTAATCTGATCTAGGAATTGACTTTTTCGATATGATTTTTCTTCATTTATAAGATTTAAACTTGAGGCATTAGTTAAGGAACATTGTGTAGACTGAATCGGGAAAAATTGACCTGAAAATGTGAAATTCCTAGCTTTTTCCCTTTAAAATTCTATAATCATGATTATCTTTAAAAAAAGAAGAGAAAAAAGAAGGAAAGGAAGATAGAAAATAATTCACAAATATTTTTTAAATTTGAAATTTCTTTTGTTAATTTTTTTAATTAAAAGTCTGTATATATATTTAAATTAAAAATATTTTTAGAAATTGACTAAAATGAAAATACAAAAAATACTTTTGAGATCGAATAAAATGAAAATTATAATCTTTACCCAGACTATTTATAATATTCAACAAATAATAGAGACTGGTTGACTAGTCTAGAAAATCATCCTCTCCTCGTCGTCATCATTTTTTATATCTAGACCATCACCATTATTAATTCCGCTATTAATAGTAAATTGACGTGTTAGTTGGTATGTTACCGAAATATTTAAATAAGAAGTCATTTTATTAGTAACGAAAAGAATTTTGATGATATGTTGTACGTGGACTAGATTTGAGTAACATAAATTAGACTTGAATAACAAGAAAGCTAGACAAATTTAAAAATATAAATTACAAAAAAAAATATTACAATGGACAAAAAAATGCAACAAATATAATAGGATCTAAAATTTATATATTTTTAATGTTGAAATACTAGAAAAGTCAAAAGTATATTTTTTAACAAACTATAAAATGTACTATATTATTAGTTTTAAAACTATAGGGGCTGAAATAATTTAAAAAATATATATATAAGGATTTTCCTCGAATACAATTAACAAATAATAATTTTACGTATAAATGAACAGAGTCGTAGAAATCAATTATTTGATGATACATGATCCGATCCAGACCCATCTCATCTTCAGCTGAGCTCTATCGAGGCACTTGGAAGAGGAAAAGAACGAGAGAGTAAGAAACAGAGTAATTTCTTGGTCTTTACTTCCATTCTTGTCTCCTTCATCCTTACCTCATTCCTTATCCTTGCTCAACTTTTGTTAAGCAACCGTAATCGATCGAATCAAAAGAACCATATCCAATTCATATACTTCATTTCTCTTTTCCATCGACGGTGTTAAAGCAACTGTGCCTGGATCTCTTCAGGAGTTCTTTTTCCTGCTTCCATGTAAGAACTACTCAATCAAATCCCCTAATTTAATTCCATTTCTACCCATGATCTGATCAATGTAGTAGTTTATGGTTGTCCATTGAGATCTTAAATTGTGTTTAGACCTAGACTTAAACATATTATTTGAAGCCCGTAAACAGTTGGGTTCACCTTGAAATTAGTGTTATGTCCAAAAAAGACAGAAAAAATCTGAAAAAATCGAAAAGATTTAAAGTTTGAAATAGTTTATTTTCTTATTTTCACTTTCCTTTTTCTTTTTTTTTATATCCAAACCAGTAATTCGCCAGATTTGAGATTGATGGTTGACTGGTGATGGCAGATTGGTTCTGTGGAGAAGAGTAGAGAAGGAGAAACAAGAAGGGACAGATCAATAAATAAAAGGTTAGATCATTACTTCTCTCCTTCTTTTTCTTTTTGCGATAAACTTCTTTTAAATAACAAACAGAACCTTAATGAAGAAAATATGGCATACCTTTCTTTCAAATAACAAAAAGAATACTCTTTTTAGTACAAAATAGACTGTTACTTTTCTTATGTTTCGTTTGTCTCAATTTTAGCCTAATAATATTTTAGCCCTTGTAATGGAATTACCGTAATAATTTAACTCTTACACATATGTGTGCCTCTTTAATATTAATGCAGTTGCAAATACGTGTAGAAATTAAAGAAGGGCAGCATGCACATACCTGGAGTTGATAAGTTGATTGGAAAACTAGGTGAAGTTCTTGCAAATGAAGCAGAATTGATATGGCGCATTCCTGGTGAAGTTAAGGATTTTAAGGCAGAGCTGGAAAACATGCAAGCCTTCCTAATAGATCATGCCAATCAAAGTGAAATGCAATTTGCTGAAGAAGTAGAGAAGAAATGGGTGGCAGACATTAGGGACAAAGCATATGAGGCTGAGGACATCATCGATGAGTTCACCTATCACATGAATAAACACCATCATAATGATATTTCTTGTTTATCTTGGTTCCTCCAGGTGGTCATTGATGCACCAACAACTCTTTGGGTGATGCATCAGACCGCCCACAAGTTGCAAAAGATAAAGAAAAGTATCACAGACATTGCAGAGAGGCATACAAAATATGAATCAGGGGCAGCTGCGCATGATGCTGCTGGGAGGACGCGTACAAGAAAATATTGTCAACATGAGGAGCTGGTGAAAAACTTGAGGGAGAGAGCACGCTTCATTGAAGAAAAATCCATTATTGGTTTCTACAAAGAAACTGAGGAAGTGAAGCGATGGCTGCTGACGGATACTGAACCACTCCGAGTTGCCATTTCAGTGTATGGGATGGGCGGGGCTGGTAAAACCACACTTGCTGCCAACATTTATAAGACTCAAAGAGGAGGGTTTGACTTGTCAGCATGGGTTACAATCTCCCAGACTTATTCCATCACCGAGTTACTTAGAAGCTTAATCAAAAAGATTGCCAACATAAATAAAGGGGAAAACGAGAGCTACGGAGAATTGGTTGAGACGCTCCAGGATTGTTTGAAGGGGAAAAGGTACCTAATTGTATTGGATGATGTGTGGGATACAGATCTTTGGGAGCAAATGAAAGTTGCACTTCCTGATGATGAAGTTGGGAGCAGGATCATGCTCACAACTCGAGATGAAAGGAATGCTCCTCCTCCGTCTGATGTTAAATCCTATAAGCTCCCTATTGGACAGCTGCAAGGGAGTGAGCCATGGGACCTGTTTTCCATGAAAGCTTTCGCAGATCATCCAAACAAAACCTGTCCAGAAAAGTTGCGTTCTTTAGCTGAAAAACTGGTGGATAAATGCAGAGGCCTACCTCTAGCATTAGTGACTCTGGGAGGTCATATGTCTTCTAAAAAGCAGGAAAAAGAGTGGACTGATGTCCACGACAAATTGTACAAGAATCCAGCCATGGATGTTGTGAAGAGCATTTGGAGACTGAGTTACAACGACTTGCCTTATTCGCTGAAGCATTGTTTCTTGTACTGCTGTCTTTTCCCGGAGGACTATCCCATAAAGCGGGCAAAGCTTATTAGACGGTGGATAGCAGAGGGGTTTGTGGAAGGTGGTGATGAAAAGACCCCTGAAGAGGAGGCAGAATCGTACCTTTCAGAGTTGGTTTTTCGAAGCATGCTTCTTGTTGAGACGAGAAATGTGAGTAGAAGGCCAAAAGTAATTAAGATACACGACGTGATGCGTGATTTTGCTCTAGAAATAGCAAAGAAGGAGAAGTTTTGTGGTGTTTGTGATGGGAGGGAAGCAATCAATGAATTCGAAGCTTACCGCTGGTCTATTCAATTTCGCCCAAATGGTGACGAGGAATTAAAATTACCGGGCAGTGATATGACTCGAGTCCGCTCCCTCAGCGTGTTTGGGGAGCCATCTTTTTCGAGAGAACATCTCCTCAAATTTAAGATGTTGAGGTTGTTAGATATGAAAGATAGCCAACATGAATTGCCACTTAAAGTAGGGAATCTTTTTAACTTAAGGTATTTGAACTTGAGTGGAACTCCCATACAGGAGCTTCCAAGTTCCACTGGGAGACTTCTTAACCTTCAGACCTTGGACATCTCAGTGAAACCCCCTGAAGGAGTAGGCAAGTTGCGAAACTTGCGTGTTCTGATCTTGGGTAGATTTGGGAATAAAGTCCCAATAACATTTGATATTAGTAAGCTAAATAAGTTGCAAGTCCTAATTGGGCTCCGCATTGATAAAGGTGAGACGCTAAGACAACTCGGGACCTTGACCCAACTCACAAAACTTGATATAGCTGTGGATCACGACGGTGGAGATTTGGAGGAGCGTCGGAAGAATTGGGAGGCGTTAGGTCAGTTGAAACTCCTGCAATGCTTTATGTTAGTGTCAAGTATAAACAGAGACATTGAGAATTTGATCATCCTACCTCTCAACCTTGAGAAAATTCATTTGAATGTGCTTGTGAGTTTTCAGTCACGTTGGTTTGACCTACTTCACAATATCCAACGTATGATCTTGAACAGATGTTCTGTAGGTGGAGATCAACTCACTCGGATTGCAGCACTTGAAAATTTGGTTAGCCTTGACCTCTGCCTTAGTTTTTATGAAGAAGTACTGCACTTTTGTGGTGGCTTTGCAAAGTTGAAGCAATTATCTTTGAGAAATTCATTCAATTTAAAAAAAGTTATTTTTGAGAAGGGGGCGATGCCACACATGGAGAGTTTGATCATTGATTATTGCAGGAATCTGGGTGAATTGCCTGAAGGTATTGAACACTTGACAAACCTTCAAAAGTTGGAGTTGGATGTTCCTGAAATATTGAAAAAAGGAATCAAGAATTGGAAATCAAAGGTGCGACACATCCCCACCATCCACATCAGCTACATAAAGTATAGGTTTTAGCTCTCACTAAATAAGAAAGACTACTCTGTATGGTAGTAGTATTTTGAATATGTTGATGTGCATCTCCTTTTACTACTAATTTCTGTTAGTAAATTAAGTTGTAAGCTCCAAAACCTCATCTAAAGAATGATTTTTTACTATTATTTCTTTTAGTAAAAAAACAATGTTTTCCAATTTTTATTATTTTTTAATGATTTCACACTTATTTCCGTTAGCTCTCATGATCTCATCTAACAATTGTTTAGAATCTTTCAAATATATCTCGTACTTGCTTTTTGTTCCCGATCGCAAAAATGAATCTCATCCGCCTTTTTCCTTTTATAAAAAAATTAAAAACCAATCCTTGGAAAAAGAAACTTCAGTTATGTCACCTTCGAATAAATATTTCATTAAACTATATAAAACCATAAAGTTTACATATATGTCACCTTGACTTCTATAATCTTTCATTTTAAACTTTATATTATAGTTCTTTTAAAAGTCGTAATTTTAATTTTAATAGATAAAAAAAAATATAACAAATATAATACGGACTAAATTTTTCGTAATCGATCGAATCAAATAAACCATATCCAATTCAGATCCTTCTCTTCAATTCTCTTCATTTTTGTAGTGTTACGGTTTTCCAAGCGCTACACATAATAAAATAGCATAACTTGCTTGAGCAAAGTGGTAAGGCAAAGTAAAATTTTCTTGAATCAAAATCAAAACAAAAAATCCAGATGGTAGCATTCTTGCTTTTAACACTTATCAACTACGTGCCCAAGGATGTGGAAGACATACACATTTACATATAATAATATGCTAAAATATCACGAAAGAATAACCAGAACGATCTGGTCAGTATCACCCACTTTCAACAACATAAAAGGGTAAAAAAGAAAAGAAAAGAAAGAAACTAATGGGGGCCTAAAATAAGGTGTGGAACATTTTAAGAATTTTAGGTTAGCCTAAGGATATCACACTTATAGAGGAGGGTAGATATAAGATGCAACGGAAAAGCCGAGGAAAAGCAAGCCACCGACTGTAGCAACTGTCCCTTGCGAGATCTTAGATGCTAGCATGCTTCCCCCCACAACTGCCACCGATGTACAGATGGTGTGCCCTAAGGTTGCCCCTACAGCTACACCAACAGCATTTTTGTGCGTCGCTAGCTACAAGAAACGAAAATTCAGAATGAATGTACTGTTATGAGGTTATATGAAGCTTTAGTCTCTGATAACAGTCGACCAATCCTTCCTAATTCACATCTTGACTCAATCTAGATCAACAAAGCAAACTTGACATCTTGATTATGGGAATCCCCTCATAACTTCAACCTGAAAAAAGTACTCTAGGCCTAAAGATCTAAATGCACCAGAAAACACCAAATCCAAGAGATCACAACTAAATAGACAACCTATGTAACCATGTGATATATGTAGTTTATTGAAGAACGAACTAAAGCCGCAAGGGCCCACTAGTGCACAAAATTACCAACATGGGCACCTCTGTAACAGTCAGGTAAGCAAGCTATCCAGATGAAATCCCAAAGATCAATCAAAAAGGGGCAAAGATGTAGACACAACTTTTTTTTATTGAATGCAATTCTAATTAAAAAAGATGCAAAACATCCACATGTTAAAGAAGACTCAAACTTCAGAAATAAGCAAAACAACCAAAATAAATGAGAAATGAAGAAGCATGCATCGAAGGGTAGAAATCTAATCATGCAGCTACAATCTAAATTTTTAAAAAACAATAGTGAATAAAAAAAAACAGGACTTACAGCAATTGTCGCAATTTGACTGCGATCCCCCCACTCAGCCAAAAAAGTTAAAATAAATGACTGCATAGAAAAACAATCACTTTTGAGATGGGTATCAAAAGATTTAAGAAACAAAAAATATAAAATAAATAAAAAAGAGGCTAGTTACTGGCATCAGGCCAAGCTAAATTCACTCAATCACAACCAGTTTGTAGGTTTACTTATTTGTGTTCATGCTCAGATGTTTGCCTCACTAAAACAGTTAAGGCATTAATTTCATGCTTCACTGCTTATTCTGATGTTCAGTGTGCATATATAATGGTGACAAAGCTTATGGGACTTAGGTAAGGTTAATGTAGGTCTGTTATAATAATTGAAAAGGTAACTTATTTAGGCGCATGTTTTTATTAAACTAAGACAAACATAAAATCTGAGATACAATTACATATAGCTGAAACACAATTAGATGGACCACTCGTACCTCCAAAAATATAGGTGTTAAAAACCTTGACAAGAAACGGCGGAAAGATGTTTTCCCTTGCCCAGACTCGAGTTTTTCTTCTACCTGAAGACACAATACACAACTTCTTGATAAAGATAATACCAGCTCTGGCAAGGTCAATACAAAGAGGGGGACATCAAAATCTTAAGTTTCAAAAGCCCCCATAAAGTTACCAGCTATCGAGTACTGCAGAGCTCAAATTAATATAGTAATTTGAACCATCATAGGTCAAACAAAACAAAGGACAAGAACAGTTCAGGGCCATGTGTTACAAAGACAAGGAACCTAAAAGACAACCAATGCCTGACATCATAATCAATTAAGTGCACAGTGTAAGGAAAGTGTCCATAACTAAATAGCAATAAAACCCAAAACTTCAATTCCAACTATTCCTTTATGTTTTTGGTACTTCGTCCACATAGACATCAAAATCTTCAAATGGGAACCTGATTTCTACCAAGTCATTATATACTTGAACAATCATTCACAACCAACAAACACCTTTTAGTTCTCTGCTAGTTCATTAGGAGATTGAGCAACAAATGTAAAATGTGCAGCAACAGAAGTAGCATGACTTTTTTGCACCAAAAGATAGTGCGCAAATATATAATAGGCAGCAGTAGAAGCAAACTTGCAGTTTTGCTGTTATTGTGCACATGATAACTGAATAAGACAAGATAAAGAGTATCAGCTAAACATACTTCTTCAATTTCTTTTTTCTGGGATGCTTTTGAATCTGATCTCCAAGCAATATAAAGCAGCCGCAGACCAAAAAATGCATAAAGAACTGTGGAATGGACAGAAAAACTGTTAGAATGTGTTAAAATGATGCAAACAATGGCAATTATCGTGCAGATAATAGAATAATAGAGAAATGTAGGTTAATTTCTTCAGATTCTTTGATGCAGAGAAGAATCACCAAAAGCTATTAAAATCATGGAAATCCAACATATAGACAGGCAAGGAACATGTTTGAACCAAATGCTACTCCAATACCAGTAAGCTAAATATAATCATGGTCGTTAATGTTGCAGATAACACAGTCACACAAATCAGAAAAACAAAGAATGGACTGCCAACCGTGAACTGGGGTAAACACTGATCCATTAAAACCAAAGATGGCTTGCTATGGTCTCTCAACTCTCAAGGGAGTTGCTCCCACTGTCAATCATGCTTAGAACTTATAGAGGAACTTCACTCAAATTCAAACTTATTTACTTTTAGCATGCAGACATTAATCACAATTGCTTTGAGCCATTTACCCCCCACTCTTAATAACAAAATGTCGCAGGAAAAAAATAAACTAAAGATAAAAGAGTGTTCAGAATCATTACATTGGAAATAAAAGTAATATCATAAAACATACTGAATGACACATTTCTAAAGGTACAAACAAGCCTATGTTACAAAATAGATATACAAAGCAAATATATGAGTAAACTTACAGGAATTGCAGATTGACAAAACTATGTACACAGAACAGAGAAAGGACAAGAAAAGGAAGCCTGATAGCTGCGTAACAAAGAAAAGTGGTCATATTCCAGATACCTGTAGCTGCATTATTTGTATGCTTTCTGGATATCAGATTTGGAACTATCCTGCCTAGTCCAGTAGAAAGTACCTAATTGGCATGGCCGACAGTAGAAAGTAAGCATCTATACAATTTTTGAAGCTAAAAAGATGGTTTATAGTTACTGGAGCCAACAGTAAACATGTTGGCAAAGTCAGAACAAATTCAAATAAGTGGAAACTTACAGTCATGACAACCAAGGCGCTGAGGGCACCCGATAAAACAATTGACTTGGGGTGGCGCATTGCCATAAGAGCAGCTATTATAAAAGTTTCATCTCCAATCTGCAAGCATCATAATTAAGATATATATATATATATATATATATATATATATAAGAACATCAAAGAGCACCAAAGAACAAAATGACTTTAGGCTCTGAAACAGTGCACATACCTCGCTGACCATAATCATTGATAAGCTGGCAAAGAAGGCATCAAAAACTCCAAGACCAGTGTCCAAATTGAGCCCAAGCGAAGCAGGGTCAACCACATCAACACGGTTAGAGGCAACCTGCACAAAAACAAAATCAAAATCCAATGTCAATTCATATTACATAAAATCCAAGAACCATAAACATCAATGATAGTAGACTGACCATCCCGCGGCGACCCAGATCTTTAAAAGAAGCTCCATCCATTGGGTCATTGTCCTTCTCCCCCAAAGACTCCTGAATTTGACCAAAATACCGACCACAAAGATGCGTTAGAGAAACGAAATCAAACGAACCCAATAAAATCCGAGTTGATAAAAAGAAAACGAACAAGCAGCCGAACCTGAGCGGAGACGAGGGAAAGGGAGAGCAAGGGTAGGAGAAAGGCAGAAACAATGAGAAATGAGCGCAACCCCATGATTGAAGAGGATAGGGATCTGATAGAGAAAGTGACGAATGCGATGGAAAACTGGAAAATTAAGCGAAAGGGAAGAATGCAAAGATATACTACGTATAGGATCAGGATCTGTAATGGGAATTACCGAAATGGAGAGATCTGACAAACGAAAGATGGAGAATATACCAAACTGACAAAAGTTAGTTGAATTTATTGTACAAACTAACGCGTCGAGATCTCGCGAGAGAGACCCTCCTGCAAATGCAAGAGACCCCAAAACCAAAAGCAAAGAATTTGCAGGAGAAGTGCCGGGCCACCGCTACTACGAGTTCATAATAAAAAGGTGATTTTGAATTTAATTGCTTTAATTATAAAGTTAAAGATAAATCAATTAACGATTAATAATCCCCTTCATAAGCATAGTTTATTCGTTTTCATAATAGTATTTATTTATTTTCAAATTATAAGTTTTTTAACCATTAAATAAATAATCTTCCCGATTTTCATCGTAATGTTTATTTTCACTATCATGGCAGGCAGTCTTGGGTCAAACACGTGGGAGAGCTTGATGCGATGCTTGTCACGCGCTTCAAACGTCAAGGCTTTCAAGGTTAACCCTGCAATTCATTTCTCAAAGTCAACATGATAAACTTCTGTGTGAAAAAAAACAGCCACAAATTCTGTAAAAAAAAGGAGTAATTATTATATACTTCTCCAACCCAGTTCGAAGAATTAGATCGCTCAAACTAATAGAGTGGTTACATATAGGATTCTGCCCCGCCCAATTGGTTTGAACTAACCCACCGACCTCATTGCGCTAAGTTAGAACTCCAGTTGTGTTGTACTAAAGTTCGCATAGTAGCATTCCTAAGTCCTAACAATGGAAGAATGATACTACGCGTTCGAGTTATGCACATCGCTGAAACTTATTCAATGTTGAATCCCGAGAAACTATTACCAATGTGCCTTAGCAACTTTAAAGCCTTGGCATGCTTGTGTTCTTATTATGGCCTGAGAAATTCCTTGAACTTCATCCACTTTCTGTCAACTCCTACTTCTTCCGATCAATCGATCTCTCTCTCTCTCTCTCTCTTGCTGCGTGCTTGTCGCTCTACTCATCCCTTCACAATCATCAACCATAATTACTTGAGGCTTCCTCCTGCAATCAACCATCATCTATAGAAAATTCATAAAAGAAGTAGATATAATTCACAGGTTGATGAAATTTTCCATGACATGACTTCTTTTGTTCCTTACATTCTACAAGTATGGACAACTTTACCCATATTACCAAAGAAAATAAACACATAAATTGTATACACACCTTTATGCTTTAAGAAGATTGAAAGTATCTACTCCTTTCACGACATAATGTGAGAAATGATTCCACTAGCTTTCAGCCCTCTGCTTCTTGTGTCTCCCAAGTTCACAGTTTAGTTTGCTATCTGATGCAGAATATGGCTTAATGTATTAGTATTCGTAGCACTTCCATTACTATTGATTGCCTACTAAATTAAAGTTTATCAGCACTGAACAACTGATCCATACTGAATAATTTGGCTGCAAGAGCACTGACTTCCTTACACAGTGAAAGGAATCAAGTGCCCACACCTCTCATATTCTATCCTACACCATACCAAAGCTAATTAAAGAATGAATGGCATCGACATTGATGGCCGATGATAAGAAAATGCTGTGTTGCTTCCTTCTTAACTTGAGAGCTCTCCTATAGTAGTATATAACAGCTTACCCACCCACCCACCCTACTTATTGCTTGTAGCTTGTATCATTCTTAAGAATCATGCTGAAAGACAAACAGGATTCATAAGAAAACATCCAGTCTTCCACACAACAGAGTCACTCTTTACAAGATCTAATATTTGCTTTAATCCTTCCAGGCATTCACTTTATAACAACTGGTACATGTGTAGGCATTCTAATTTCAAGTGTAACTATAAATGAAATCCATGACAAGCGAAATTCCAGTATCCTTTCTGCCCAACCACTAGGCCATGCAGGTACAACAACTGTACAATCTAAAGGAGATAATCAAAGCATTCTTGCTACTATGCCACAAGCATAAGAGTTGAAGACTTTAAAAGAACGATAACAATACCATCAAAAAGGTTTTCACAAGTACAGGCAAGTTGCAACAATCAGGATTCAGGAAACAGTATTGGGCTTACCTTCTTCTTCTTTTTTCTCACCCATTTCCCTCCTTGACAGTACAGAAAATGGAGTATTCAGATATCATTAGTATTCACAAGACATCTTATCTTGTACCTTATCATTGTGGATGCAAATACGAAATTTTATGAACCAACTCTATGCATAATCTGTTCATAGGATGCAATACTGTGTCTTTCTGACCTATAAAATAAGAAGTATAATTAGTTACTAATGCCAGTGAGCTAGCCATATCAAAGAAAGGCAAGCAACTAGTGGTACTGTCCTGAATGTAATAAAACAGTTCATAGCAACTGCTTATAATTGGCATAAGAAAAAACTTGCAATCTGCTGCATCCTTTTCCAGAGACGTATTGAAGATGAAAGTTCACTTAATTTTCACACAGCAATTCTTTCATGAATCACCTTCTCATCTTGAAAACCTTCACAAAGTATTGTAGCTTTTTTGTAGCAAGATGAATCCAGCTGACCATTAGACAATAGCTCTGCTAACAAGGCTCTAGTGGTGCCATCTGCAGAGAATCCCCTTTCAACCATTTCATCAATAAGTTGTGACGTTCTTGAAGCATCCTTTTGTAGGAGAAACCCTCGAACAATCACATTATAAGAGCAACTATCAGGCAGGCAGTCATCTTCTTCCATTTTTCTAAACATCTCATATGCTTCATCTAGAAAACCTTCATTGCAAAGTCCATTGATTACTGTAGTACACGTCTGGACATCAGGTTGCAACCCAGTAGAAGTGATTCTAGAAAACAGTTCCCTTGCATCCTTAAGTTTTCCAGCTCTGCACATACCATCAATCATAATATTATAGATCACGAGACTCGGTTTGAACCAACTGCTTTGCATCTCTTGAAATAGTGTCAATGCCTCATCAAGATTCCCTTGTTTACATAACCCATCAAGCAAACTTGAGAAAGTTATTATGTCTGGAGCAATATCAAGAGCACACATGTTCTTGAAAAAATCTTGTGCAGTCTGAAGGCTACCTGCTAGGCACAAGCCACGGATAAGAGTATTGTAAGTAACAGTATTAGGTCTTAAACCTATACTGGACATCTCATCGAACAGTTGCTTTGCCTCATCAACCCTTTTACTCTTGCAGTAACCATTAATCAAGATGCTGTAAGTGAAAACATTAGGGGAGCAACCCTTGCCTATCATCTCAACAAACAATTTTCTAGCTTCATCTACTTGGCTTCTAGAACAGTATCCATCTATGACTGAACTATAAGTAACAACATTTGCCTGAACCCCTCTTTGTGTCATTTCTTGGACTACACCTTGAGCCTGAAAAACCATCCCTTCTTTACAAAGCCTGCCAACCAAGATGCTGAAAGTAACCACATCCGGTGTAAGATTACACCACAACATTTCATTTAACAACAGCAAAGCCGAATTCCCTTGCCCTGACTTGCACTGGCCATGAATTAAGGATGCGTAAGTGGCACTGTCCGGTGAAATGTGTTTACCTTTCATCTCATAGAAAAGGTCCAAAGCTTCTGTCAATAGCTTCTCCTTACAAAATCTATCAATAACTGTATTATAAGCCACCACATCTGGAAGGCAGCCTACACTTTCCATTTTCTTAAGCAAGCCAGTAGCATCACACACTTTCCCATCTTTACACAGACCATTTATCAGCGTATTGTAAGTATACAAACTAGGCTCATAACCAAGTTTAAGGATTTTAGCCAAAACCGAAAATCCACAATCCACAAAGCGTAAGTGGCAGAAGCAATTAATTAACATGGTAAAAGTATATACGTTGTGACTGATTCCTACCACTTCCATCTGTTTCGACAAGGAAATCACCGACCCATATCGCCTCATTTTCACAACTGCAGATAACAATTGACCGAATTCGACCATGGAAGGCAGAGGAGACATAGAGAGCATGCGATTAAAACAAGCAATGGCATCATCAACGTCCTTAAATGAAGCAATTTTAGAGTTGCCCCTGCTACTGGAATTATTAGAATGATACCGAGAAGCTGGGTTGGGAGACACTGTAGAATCAAGAAAGCTCATACCCATTCTTCCTTTGAAGGAGAAACAAGTAGAATGGCAAATGTGCCGCCGTATCATGGTTGCTCTTTCTCTTTCTATCCGATTCTATGTAGACCAGGAGCATCGCAAACCAGTTGTTCTAACACAGCGAGAGTTAGAGAGAGAATATATTGTTTCTCAGGCGACAAGATACAGCGGTTCATGGGTCTTCCACCTCGTCGGAGTTCTGATGGCTTTCTTCTTCTGCTCTTCTTAGCTTAATTTGCCGGAGCCAGGGTTTTGTCTAGGGTTTTTCATTATAACCACCGCCACCTGAAGAAAAGGAGGACCCTTTTACGCTAGAGTTGGCGACTTTGTTTAATTGACAAAAATGAAAAGACAGCATAAATAAAATACAGTATAAAATAAATTATCTAAATTATCACTAGTATTATTTTATTTCTAACTTTTAAGTATTACTTATTTCAAAATAATTTAATTTAGACTTTAGTTACATTTGATTTTTTTATCAGATAATTAGAAAAAATATTATTATAAATTAAAAATCTGATGAAATAAAATTAAAAAAAACTCTCAAAATTCAAACTTTTTTTTATAAATGAAGATGGTTCGATCTTTTATCATCGATCAGACAACCAATAAACTACATGCGATAAAATTCAAACATAATAGTTTAAAGCTTTCATAACTTCTCTCCCAAAAAATAGCCTTTCACAGCTAATTAAGTTTTCTTTAAAAATAAATTTATAGTAGTTAAGCACCTAACACAAAACCTGAACATTATTATAATTCTTTTTGTTCAAAAAATAAATAAAAAATAAAAATAAAATATTGGATTAGTTAAGAAAATCCCATCCTAGTTTAAGAATTTGATTATAGGTCAGTAAAGTAGGCGGCTTGAGATTCTCCTAGTTTATTAAAGTTTCGAATTTAACCTTTAAAAATATAATTGTTTATAAATTTAGTACCACTTAAATTGCTTTAAAAAGTTTCGATAGGAGGGGTTTGGATAAATCAGCTAAATGAGGATGAAAATCGAGGTAAATTATATATAAAAAAACAATTTAATTAAAGGTCGTAGTTAGTTGTAAATAATTTTTTCATACTCTATAATTAAATTACGTTGAAGGTCCACTTGACTGTGAGTCTGACTGTTTGATGAATGTCTGGCCCGACACAAGTTTATACAAAAAATTGAGCTCAATATGGCTCGACTTGAATCCAAATCTGTACGACCTAAGGCCAGACTTGAGCCTAAATATTTAGCCCAAACCTTACCCGATTACTATCAACTAGGGGTGGCCCCTTCAAAAAAAAAAAAAAACTAGGGGTGGCAAATTGGTGGGTATGTGTGGGTATGGGTAATGACTAAATGGGTATGGGTATCATACCCATTTATTACCCATATAATTTTTTAAATGGGTACCCATACCCATTTAATTATACCCACCCATTTTTACCCATTTACACCTATTTAAATCATACTCATTTAATAAATATAGTTTTTTATTAAGTAAGATTAAAAATACTATATTTGACCAAAAAAATGTAGATTTTGACAAAGTTTGACTATGTGATTCAATTTTGACTGTGTATGATGATTTTATCGTTTAGGCTCGGGTTTGACCATTTAGGCTAGGATTTTATCGTTTAGGCTCGGGTTTGACTATTTAGGCTCGGGTTTGACCATTTAGACTTGGGTTTGACCATTTAGGCTCGAGTTTGACCGTTTAGGCTCGAATTTTGTCGTTTAGGCTCGGGTTTAACCATTTAGGCTCGGGTTTGACTTTTTAGGCTCGGGTTTTATAGTTTAGACTCGTCTTTGATCATTTAGGCTCGTGTTTGACCATTTAGGCTCGGATTTTATCGTGTAGGCATGAGTTTGACTATTTAGGGTTGGGTTTGACCATTTAAACTCGGGTTTAACCGTTTAGTAAGAGTAAAATATTATTTTATGTGAAATTATATGTTCGTTCTTTTTTACCCAAAATTATATGTTTGTTATTCATCTTTTAATGCATTTGCACTATCGACCTAACAGTTAGTAGTATTTCACTTTTGCAACTTTTGGCTTTATTGATTATTCAAAGGAATTAATTAATATTATTAACATAACATTGCATGCGTATGTAGAAAAACTTGAAATTCCCTTATTAGAACAATGTTAATTGAGTTTTATATATATGCTAATTGAGTTTGTGTAAAATTGTACATCCTACGAGATTTTTCATTCTTAAATAAAAATTTATAGCAACTCTTTAAATATAAATTTTAAAATATTCTTATTAATATATTTATATATAACATCATTTTACCTTTCATATATTTATATTCTTATTAATATATTTATATATAAATTTAAAAATAAAGATAGAAGAAGACGTAGACACATAAGTACGGTAAAATTTCCCGTATATCTTCCGATATTAAAAATTCAGTACCTCTTCATATAAATTTTTACCACGTGGATTAAAACTTTCAAAATTATTAAATTTCCTACAATGTCAAGTATCATAATCTTATTATGCTCAGTACTTCTGAAATAGTAGCCTTGGTGAAATTTGTACTGCAATAGAAGATAAATGTAAATTGTCACAAAATAATTATAGGACAGAAAAAAATATACATATAAATAGAGGTGTCAATTTAGGACCAGACCCGCGGTCCTGACTCGGACCCGGGAATTCGGGCAGGGTCCGGGACCAATTTCTGGTCCCGTTTTGAGTCGGGACCGGGTCTGGTCCAGACCCGAGGAATCCCGGGTCCATCCGAACTAGTCCCGAGACCCAAAAAATTGATTTATTTTTCCCTTCTTTCTTCTTCTTCTGCCCAACAGCCACAAGCACACCTATTAATCCAATCCAATTTCAATCCCAATTAATTCACATCCTCACTCTCAATTCCAATTTCATTTCCACCTGCAATTTCAATCCTAATTAATCCAATCCAATTTCAATCCCAATTAATTCACATCCGCACCCTTAATTCCAACTTCATTTCCACCTGCAATTTCAATCCCAATTAATTCACATCATCACCCTCAATTCCAATTTCATTTCCACCTGCAATTTCAATCCCAATTAATTCACATCCTCACCCATCACCGCCATACACAACCCATCTCACCACCATCAACCGCCAATCATCATCTCTCCCTCGATCGGATCGGCCACAACCACCACCCATCACCAAATCGCCACCCCTCTTCGATCCGTGGGTGTGATGTTTGTTGTTTTTGTTGATCGGAAAGCAGAGGAGAGTAGGAAAAATTGGAAAATGAAATAAAAATAAGAAAGAGAGAAAAGAGAGTGAGGCTACGACAAATGAAAGGAAAAAAGGAAAGAGGAGTGGGCCGGGCCAGGAAAGGAAAGAAAGAGAAAAGGAAAAGGAAAAGGAAAAAAAAGAAAGAAAAAAAGAGAAATAGCTTCCGGGTCTAGTCCTGTTTTTTTCCGGGACCGGGATTGGTCCCGACCCGGGTATCTCGGGTCTGGTCGGGTCCGACCCACAGACCCGTTTTGACACCTTTACATATAAAGATAACCTTGATAGCCAAAAAAATAAAAATAAAAAAAATAATAATAAAAAAAAAAAATTTTTATTCTAAAGTGTGGGAAATAAAAATTTGTAGCAACTCTTTAAATATAAACTTTTAATTTATTAATTTTATTTTTAACCCCAATCCAATCAATTAATTAATAAGATTGAATGTTACTTTTTCTTCTTTTTTTACATACCCGGTGAGAATTAAAAAAAAATTCCAGATTCGACGATTATAATGATAATTAAAATTTAAAATATATAAATAATTTTATCTAATGAGAACAGTTAAAATATTTTAATAATTCTCTATAAATAAAACATTTGAAATTGCATTTATTTTATATTATTAGTAGCTCATTAATTATGTAGCTGAAAAATCTATTTTTTTTAAAAAAAAATTCTATGGTCATGATTTTATCTCATGAAAAGTATAAAAAATTCATTTTTAAAAAATTAAATAAAATAAGAAAAGTGGATATAGAATTACTCATCTTGAGATAGAGATTATGTTGTTGTAATTTTTAATTTATTTTATTCATTATATAAAGTTAGAAAATTGAATTTGTTTAAAAATAAAAAATAAAAAAGATGAGAGAGAGAAGAGAAAGAGAAGGATAGGGTTGAGTTAGGTTTAATTGAGTACCCATTTAAATCCATATATTTTAGTTTAAATAGGTATAATGCACATTTATACCCATTTAAAAATTTAACTAACCCATTTAATACCCATACTCATTTAATTAATTGGGTATGGGTGTATATTTACCACCCCTACTATCGAACACAGCCACCATAAACAATAAAGAAATTTGAGAAACCTTACTCGTGAATCTCCTTTCATTTTTCACAGCTTTCGCGTCATTCGTCCACTCCCATACATCTTTCCTTGCCCATCGTTTATCGTGGCAAGTCTAATAGTCGTAAGTCGTAACTACAGATGTTCCTTTTTACTGATATGTCTCTCTTGCCCGATGTTTTAATGCTTACCTTCTTCCGTAGTTTCTACATCAGATTATGACAACTCCAATACTCTATTAATTTCTGCAACTATGACAACGAGACTAAAGTTGATAGCAAAAGATTTCAATTATAAAAAAAGTTTTTATTTTTTACGGTGAAGATTATATAACTTTTCTTAATTAACCATGCCCAAGTTCGTGGGTAGTTCGACCCGAGCTTGGGAAACCTTAGCTCGTGGGCAGGGCTTAGGCCTGGTTATCTAACTTCAAGTCAGAACATAAGGGGTAAAAACTCGACCCGGTTCATGTCCGGGTCTAATTAATCTCTTGCTCTCCAATAAATAATGAATTTAACGAATTAAAAAATATTAAACCAAAAAGGTAAAAGGAGAAAAAGAAAAGAACGGAAAAAAAAATAGCAAAAAAATGAAAAATATTGATGTGGAGCTTTGTCATTAAGGGGCATGTAGAAAAGAACAGAGAGTTGTAAGGCGGATATTGCGAAAGTAAATCCAAAAAATTCAACAACAAAAATGCCCAGAGAGACTAGCCCAGGACTTAAAATTCTCTGGCTATGGACCCTTGGCACCGCCGGAAGTACATGACCTCTCTTCTTCATTTCCTCTTCTCTCCATGAAAATACCCTTATACCCATTTCCATGCTTGTGCTTATACACCGTTTGCTCTGTTTTTTGCTTTGGTTGCTTGCTGCAGTTTTGGTTACAAGTGTGGTAACGACCAGAATGAGAGACATGGAGCAGCTCGCGAACGGTGACCAGAAACAGCAGCAGACGCAACAACAAGTAGAAGAAAAAGAAAGTGATTTCATCGATTCAGTCATTTTGGAAGATATACCGGAGGCGAAATCATAAGGTTTTCCCGCTCCAACAGTGAAGAAAATGGGTTCTTTTTGGAGTGCCTGCTACCTGTTTGTTTAATGTCCCCAAAGAATACTTCATCACGACATTGGCCCCTTGTTTTCAGTTTTAGAATAAGGAAGACTATTGTGTTTTTAAATTCTCTGAATGAAATATTGATATGATCCAAAGATCAAATATTTTGTTTTTTTTCCTTCAAGGAAATATTTCGTTCTTATTTTTTTCCAAATTTTATTATCTGATTATTGGTTGAGAAGGCCAGAGCAAGACCCAATACTTCTTCTAGGAAAATGTCCTTTCAAGGCAAATACTTTTCAGGTTTGTTCTTGACAACAACATGGGCATTATAATACAAGCAATTGGTCTAATTATAGTAATCTTTGAAAACAATGCAAAGGACACAAAAACCTGCAATTATTGTCCGGATTTGAAAAAGATGAAGTCTTTAATTGAGACATCTCTGATTTTGACATTTATGAGAGTAACCCATTAGTTATCATGAAAACAATTTCTATAACAGCTGACCAAAAATTCCTCTTTGGTAGCAAAATTAGAGATGGATCCTAACCTATACCATGCTGCAATTTCTGGTAATTACAAGTTTATTGAGAATCTCAAGAACACTGATCCATCTAAATTTTTCCAGGAAACACGTGGCCATAGAAACACCATTCTTCACATTTCAGTAAAGTGTGGAGAGCTCCAAATGGCAGAGAAGATCATTGTTATCCACCCTTCACTTTTGCACCAACAAAACTCGAGAGGCGACTCTTCGTTACATGTTGCAGCAAGATTAGGTCGTCCTGAAATGGTGCAGTTGCTGATAAACCATGCAAAACTTGTAGAGGTTGAAGTGGAGAAAGAGTTGTTGAGGATGGAGAATAAGGAGAAAGACACAGCTCTCCATGTAAGTGTTCGCAATGGTCATTTTGAGGTGGTCAGTATATTGTTGAGTGAAGACCCGGAATTGAGTAAAGTTGTGAATAGTTATGGGGAGTCACCTCTTTTTCTTGCTTTGGATAGAAAGTTTTACAACATTGCTTGTCTAGTTCTTGAAGCTGCACCCATGTGCTCCTTTGGTGGAAGAAATAGAATGAATATGTTGCACGCAGCTATCCTTCGTGTCGATAAGAGTAAGTGTACTTAGTATTTTTTCTTACGATGAATTTGCTCGGTAGATTGACCCTATTTGAACATAATTAGTTTTAGCTCAGTAGACATGACTCCTACCAGTTAAGCCCTGACCATCAGGCAACTATACCTCGAGTCGTTATGAAGCTGTTTTAAATTCCGAAGAAGGGATCCTTAACATTCAAATCCTACTGATAAATGATCATATGGACTCTTCAATTGTTTTGAACTTAGAATTGCTAATTTGGCTGACTTTCTTTTGTTGGTTTATGACATGAATATAGGATTTGCTTTTATGGTTGGAGATGTTTTCAGAAACATCATTGCTGTCCGTTCAAAGAAGTTTATCTCATGTTTAAATCAGTTTCTTCCTGAACTTTACAAGCTCCAGTACTTACAATTTGAACATTCTTACAAAATAAGGTTCATCGGGACAGGTAAATGCTTCTCTTTTTTAAGTAACAAACTTTGTTCTTAAACAAATTGGACCTGCATTTCATCTTTCTTTTTGTTTTCGATCCTGTAGATTTTATAAACGAGGTAATAAAACAATGTCCAGATACAATTTCAGAAGCTGATGACTTGGGTTGGATTCCTCTTCATTATGCTGCACATTCAGGAAATGTTCAAGTTGTACAACTATTCTTACAAATCGATGTCAGTCTTGCTTATGTTAAGGACAACCTAGGCATGTCTGCACTTCACATATCTGCTAAATCTGGCCATAATCATGTCATAAAGATGCTTCTGATGAAATGTCCTGATTCTTCCGAACTGTTGGATAATAGAGGCAGGACAGCTCTTCATGTTGCGGCAGAAAATGGGAAGACCAATGTGGTCAAGATCTTAATGTTCAATCGTTTCTTTGGTGATGATCTTATCAACCAACCAGATAATGATGGAAATACTGCTTTCCATTTGGCTGGCCTTCAAGGACATCAAGAAATCTTAGCATTACTTGCAAATGATTCTAGAGTTGACAAAGGAGGTCTAAACAATGTAGGATTGGCTGTCTTTGACATTGTTAAATCAAACATGCTACTCAAACAACATCAAGAGGTAAGCTGTATATAATTGGATCCATGTTGTATCGAATTCCTATAATTTTTTTCTTCTTCATTATAGGTAGTTTTTTTACATCTTAACATATAAATCCCTAAGCCTACTAGGTTAGGACTAATCCTCTTCGGACTGAGTCGATAAATTTTCCATACACAAGAATTGCTTAAGGAATATTGTTAGCTTACGAGTAGTTTACGACCTGTTTGGTAACCCAGCATAACAAGAAGTGGGATATTCTTGATTGCAGGCTCCATTCGTGTGGAAATTGAAAACATGGGGTGTGGAATGCAGTTTGCAAAATGCTACAAACACCAGAAACCTGCTAGAAGTTAATCCATCAATCCAAGACCAACAACAACAAGAACATGAGATGAGAAAAGTTAACTTGTTTATAGCGGCTATTATTGCAACTATCACCTTTCTTGCAGCATTTTCGATCCCTGTTCGGTACCAAAACATCAATCTCCAAGATGGAGGAGACCTGGCCCCAACCCAGAAATCAAGTTTTAGAGTATTTGTGCTAGCAGACTCGTTTAATTTTGGCTTATCAAGCGCTTCAATGTTTCTCATTCTTGTGGCTTCAAGGATGAAAAATGATCAAATTGCTCCATCAATGTATGGAATGGTAGTAGCTTTCCTTGCTGGGATTTCTGCTGTTTTGGCTACATGTTTAGGTCTTGCTACTGTTGTGTAGGAACTGGTTGTTTTTTTCTTCTTGGGACCTTTGGTCTATACCTTGGTTACATATATGTCATGTGCTCATAATTTGTAGAGAAAATCTATTGTATAAAAATTCCACTTTTACGGAAATTCCAAAGAAAAATATATATATTTACTAAAAAATATTTTATTATTACTCATTCCTCTTTTCTATTATTCTTTCCATTACAAATTTTGTTAGATACACCAAGTGTATTATTATTTGCAATCTTGTGATTTGCATAAATTAATTTTGATGTGTTTTAAATTATATAGATAAAGAATCATATTTTTTTTTCACATAATGAGTGTGCATCTAAAATAGATTAACAAAAAATTTATGGCTCAAATTAAAAGCGTCACTGGTTAGTACCCTCTTCATGCAGCGTCACCACTTATAAACTTTTTAATATACAACAAATTCACTTTATAATCTATTGAAGCATGACAACAAGCTTGGTGAGTTGAGTTTCAACCATCTTGTGCCTCAAGATACGACAACGATCCCTCCAAACGTGACAACATGCTGGGTGAGTTGGGTTTCGTCTATCATGGGCCTTCTTTTGGATCCAAATTTCTTGGACTAGGCCCAAGCCTACTAGTCAAAAACAAACAAAAAGAAGAAAAAAGTCCAAAATTGAAATTGAACCGTGTGGTTTTTTGTTTTGTTTTGGTAATTCCCTGTGTGGCTTTATTATTTAAGAATATTTACTATTACTCGTGTTTTTTTCCCTAAAGCAAGGTTCTATTTTCGTTTTCTTTAAATTATTATTTTAAAAAAAATTAATTAATTAATAATTTTTCTATAAAAATCTTCTACTTCTCTTTCTCTCTCTTGAGAAATCGATATCACTTTCCAAAATAACCCAACAGCTCACCCTCTTCTTTCACTCTCCCCCTTCTCTCTCCAATTCTCCTTTTTTTCTCCCAAATCTCAGAGAGACTCTCGCTCTTCCGATCCCGTCTTCATCTTGGTTTATGAGGTAACCCCTTCCTTCTTCCTCCTCTCTCTCTCTCTCGTTCGTATCGGGCAGAGTCCCCGATCTGTTTGTGTCTTTTTCGTTTCGGATCTGCTTCTCTGTTCTTACGCGAAATAGGTCGGCGGATTATTTTGCCCTAACTTCTGATGCGTTTTTTCGTGTTTCTGTTTGGAGTTAGTTATTTTTCTCTTTATTTTATGTGCGGATTTTTTATCTAATTAATTGGCTCAGTTTCCTGACTGTTTGTTCTTCTCTTTGGTTACAGCTCGAAGGAGAGACCCACTCTCGGGTAAGTCTTGTTCTCTTTCTATTGATTACTTATTTGTTATTTTAGCTTATGATAATGGTTTCTGTTGTATAATAATTGTTTTCTGGTAGTTTCTTTGTTTGAGAAATCTTTTTGGTGTCTTTGTTGTACAATTGTTGCTTATACTGGTCAGGTTCTAGGAAAATGTTGAAGCTATGCCTATTTTTAAAGGGGGTATTATGCAGTTTGGCTACTAGGTCCTTGTAAATAGGGGTTTTTTTTCATTGTTACTTTGCCATTTTTGTTGAGAAATATAGTGGCTGAAAATGTTAGTTTCTTTTGATGATTGTTTGTTGGTCATAAAATGATGTCAATTCTATCCCCGAAAGAATTTATTTTTTTGTGTTCTAGTTATCCCAACTTCTATGACTTTTATTTATTCCCTTTTGAATTGTTGTCTGTGTCCAGTGGCACGCGGATTAAGACCCGCAAACGGAATATTGCAGCGCCGCTGGACCCTGCAGCTTTTGCTGATGCAGTGGTCCAGATTTATCTGGATAATGCTGGTGATTTGGTAATTTTTTTTCCTATGAGCTTATTTATTACAGTAATTTCTTTTGAGTTTATACTCCTTGTTTTGTCTTGTTGAACCTTGTTAAGATATGTTTTGTGTAGGAACTCATTGCTAAGAGCCTCGAATCTGCAGACCTTAACTTCTCAAGATACGGTGACACCTTTTTTGAGGCAAGCATCTTTTCCACCGGACAGCTGAAATTAAAATTCCTCTCATCTCTCTTTCCCAATACCCTTAAACTTGGGGTGCAACTGATTGCTTGCTGTTACTTGATTTTCCAGTAGAGTTCTTAAAAATGCTTTATCCTGGTGAGATAATTCACTGTAGTTTGTGGCTCTCATGTTGGGTAATAGTGATTTAGTCTCGAGATATTTTCAAGTAGAGAAAATTTGGGCATCATATCATTCAAAAGTCTTAAAGTCTGCATTTGGGGCATGTTTCCTTTGGCAGAGACGTGCATTTGGATGAAACCACCATCAACTAATTCATATAACTGCTTAGCTGAGACTCAAACTGAAAAAAATATCCAGATGCTTTTCTTAGGGGTATTACCTATTTTTGCTTGATATCCTATGTTTAGAGCGCATATCAGATTTCTATTTCTTGTATAGATCTAATTACTTGCTTGTTTTATCATGTGGGCTGAAAATATACTGTTCTGCATTAATAAATCTGCCATACATGTGCAGGTTGTTTTCACTGGAGGTCGAACCCAACCTGGCACAACAAAATCTGATGAGGGGGAACGCCATTCTTACTCTATAATAGATTGTGAGCCTAAGAGGGATGCCATTTTACCATCTGTAATCTACATACAGAAGATTTTGCGGCGAAGGCCATTTCTCATAAAGAACCTTGAAAATGTCATGCGAAGGTTCCTGCAATCACTGGAACTTTTTGAGGATAATGAGAGGAAGAAGCTGGCAATTTTCACAGCACTTGCTTTCTCCCAGAAGCTATCTGGGCTCCCACCGGAGACAGTGTTCCAGCCGCTCCTTAAGGATAATCTTGTCGGGAAGGGGCTAGTCCTATCATTTATCACAGACTTTTTTAAGGAGTATCTGGTTGATAACAGTCTTGATGATCTGATTGCCATTCTTAAGCGCGGTAAGATGGAGGACAATCTTTTGGAGTTCTTCCCATGTGCTAAAAGATCTGCTGAAGGTTTCTCTGAGCATTTCACGTGAGTTATTTTTTCATTCCCTCTCTAAGAGTGGCAAGTGATTCTAAAAGCATTTATTTTGAGTTTATATGTTCTGAAATATTTAAATAGCACTGTCTGTATGTTTTTTAATTTCACTGATAATCTACTTTTGGTATTCAGCATCTTTCTTTTACATATTTTCTTTGGAACTAATCAGTGTCTAATCATTGTTGTTGCAGCAAGGAAGGACTGATGCCCTTGGTTGAATACAATGAAAAGAAAATATTTGAGGTTAAACTGAAGGACATGAAAACTGCATTGACCACTCAGATAGCAGAAGAGGCTGACATATCTGAAGTCATAGACAATGTGAAACAGAGAGTTAAAGATGCGAAGCTGCCTGAGATTGAGATTGTGCGAATTTTGTGGGATGTGTTGATGGATGCAGTCCAGTGGTCTGGAAAGAACCAACAGCAGAATGCCAATTCGGCTTTGCGCCAGGTGTGGTTTTGACTTCATAAACCCTTGTTTTTTTTCATGTATTCTGGGCTAGTGGATGCATTGACTTGACTTCATAAACCCTTGTTTTTTTTCATGTATTCTGGGCTGCTGTGTGCTAAATGTTTGTGTACCAGTGACAACTATCATCAGTTGTTTGTTGGTATAGTTTCATCTGTTAAAGAGCAAGAATGTTGCAATAGTAATTGTATGCTTCTTATGGTGCACAGGTGAAAACATGGGCAGAACTGTTAAATACCTTTTGCACCAATGGCAGACTGGAGCTAGAATTGATGTACAAGGTTCAGATGCAATGCTATGAGGATGCTAAGCTGATGAAACTGTTTCCTGACATAATAAGGTCCCTTTATGATCAGGATGTGCTGGCAGAAGACACCATTCTTCATTGGTTCCGCAAAGGGACAAACTCCAAGGGCAGGTATGAAACTTATTTCATTTGAACAACTGTCAAATTATATTTCCCGTTCACCCACATACCCCTCCCTGCACACGAAATGTCAAGCACTTGTTCACCCTCCGACAATGATTAGGCACGCGACATGCACTTATTCTACTTTAATAAGATCCTTCTTATATGGTCTTGTGGAATGTTATAGGCAAACCTTTGTGAAGGCGCTGGAGCCATTTGTTAATTGGCTGGAAGAGGCAGAGGAAGAGGAATAATTTGCTGCTGGGGCTATTGCTTCCTGCCATGTTCATATTGGCTGTCCATCCCCGAGAGATTAACTCTCAAAATATCGAGCTTCGTTAACATTTGGTGTGTTCGTTTTCTTGATGATGATGATATCATAAAACCCTGTTATGGTTGATCGCTTGCAATAAACAAATGTTACATTATGCCCTCACTCGCTTGAAGTGATTGTTTTGTAGAATGAATCATCTGTCCAGACTTTCTGTTTTAGGTTTTAACCCCTTCCCTCTCGTGGCCGGGTCGAGTATCTTGCCTTGCCCCATCTATTTACTTATCTGCTTTGCCTAACTTCTTGGAATTTATGGTTGTTAGTCTGAATCAGTACTTTGTAAAGCATGCGGGTTTAGATTCCAAATCAAAGTAGGTCGGGTAAATGAACAAGGATTTTGAGGAAAAATAGAATATATAATTTGAAAGCTTGTTGAGTTTTTTTTATAAAAAAATTAGGATCATTGAACAACCTATTCAAGTTTTGGATGTTTGATTTGATATGATGGAAGGTTTGATACAACCATGTCATTTGACCTTTAGTTGAACAACCAAGGTTTAATACCATCATACAACCATGTCATTTGAACTTCACTGAGTTATTTATTTATGTGGAACGAACCATTTGTCAGTACAAAGAGCAAACTTTTGGTGGGGATGCAAGATGTTATATTTTCCTAAGCATTTTTTAGCTGAGTAGTGACCGTTAGATTAGACCTCTGCCCATAACTGCGGCAGGCCTGGTTCGCCAGACTGTCCAGGGCAAAGTTGGAACGCAGTGGGCTCGATCACGGTCTGTCCAGGAGGAAGGCCACATGGGCTAAAAATACCCAATTTAGTCGGAAGAACAATCAGGAAATACTAATACTAACTGTTGATGTTAGAATGGTTGTTCTTAATATTACTTTATTAATATATAGTCATTAATTTTTTATATTTATAATAATATTTTAATATAAAAAAATCATTATTTTAGTGTACTTTTAGAGTTTCGGATGAAAATTCTAACGGTAGAGATTAAAGTTTGGTACACTTAAAGGAGATTAAAGTGTAGAAGTATATACGACCTTTTAATGTTTACGCTAATAAACATTAAAAAAGTATTTTCAGAATTACCATGTTTTCACTTTTCACTTGCCACAAATGCTCATTTTAGTCTCTATGTTTGATAAAAATTATGGAATTACTCCCTCCGTTTTCAAATAACTGTCGCGCACGCATACCAATATTGGCCGGATTACTCACTATTTGATCCCAAAAAAATTCGTACTTTTTTTGTGGAAGTACATTAAGGATTAACGTACTTCCACAAAAAAAGTACGAATTTTTTTGTGATTAAATAATGAGTCATCCGGCCAATATTGGTATACGCGCGCGACAGTTATTTGAAAACGGAGGGAGTAGTCCTTACATTTACTTTTGGCTTAAATTGATCTTCATGTTTGTATAATTGGTTGAAATCAGTCCAATTTATTTAATTTAATTGATTTTTATTTTTCAAAAATTCCAAAAAATGCTAATTCTCTAATATCAAAGATAAGAAAAAAAATACTTTTAATTAAATTAATTGGACTAATTTCAGTTAATTATACAAAAATATAAGGATCAATTTCAACAAAAAAACAAACGTGAGGATTAATTTTAAATTGCTAGACAAAAGTATGAACTAAAATAGAAATATTTTCTCAATATAAAAATAAAAACCGATAATTTGTCTTTTCAACGGTACAATGGCTGGCCGGTGGTAGTGTGGGCAAATAATATCAGAATACAAAAATGTTCTCCTTACCCACCTACTCTCCCTATCATTCTTACTCCTCCGCTCCTGTATTCTGTAAGGCCGCGACCGCCGCCATTCACCATGCCCACACGCAGGACGCCGCCTTCATCCGCCGCGCATCGGAGCTTGCAGACAAGTCCGCTGGTTTTACCTCCCCACACCCCAATTTTGGTTGCGTCATCGCCACCCCCACCGGAGCCGTCGCTGGTGAGGGCTATTTGTACGCGCAGGGCACTAAACCCGCTGAGGTCCGGGCAGTGGAGGCGGCTGGGGATTTGAGCAAAGGCGCGACGGCTTATCTGAATATGGAGCCCGGCGATTGCCATGGCGATGATACTGCTGTTTCAGCTCTTGTTGAAGTAATTAATTGATAAATCACTCAAACGGCTTCTCGTTTTGATTGTTTTGGTGACGGATTGAGTTGACATTTGTCCTGATTAGGCAGGGATGGGAAGAGTTGTGGTTGGGATTCGGAATCCCTTGCAACATCTTCAAGGCAATGCAGTGCGCGCACTAAGAAATCAAGGTCTGAAGGTTGATGTTATTGGCGAAGATGGTTTACAGAGCAAAATATTGGAGGTAGATATACGCATTTCGTATATTTTTCTTGTGGTTGATAGAATTCAGTATTTCGTGTCTGGTTAGGGCACTCGGTATATCGAAAAGAACTAAAAAACGGTATTTCTTTATGAATTTACGTTTCCTTCGCTGTTTGCTTAAGAAATGGTGGCTTGGCAACTTCCGTTAGGGAGCTGTAGGGATATCTTTAAAGGGGTTGGGAGGGAGAGTGAGAATTAGATTGTATATCAGTGATGTACTTCACTCATGCAGTGACATGCTGACTTTTATGCTCTTATGGCGTTACCCATAGTGGTTACTGCTGGCATCACCTTGAATTTGTAATCAAGTAGTCTTTCTACCTGTAGTCATGGCAGCGATTTGGTAATTTTGGGTGGAAGTTCGGCTTTACACGACCTTAACTATTTAAGCAAAAATTTCCATTACTCTATGCATACATGGCAATGTTGGGGGAACACATAACATCATGCAGTGACATGCTGACTTTTATGCTCTTATGGCGTTACCCATAGTGGTTACTGCTGGCATTACTTGGAATTTGTAATCAAGTAGTCTTTCTACCTGTAGTCATGGCAGCGATTTGGTAATTTTGGGTGGAAGTTCAGCTTTACATGACCTTAATTATTTAAGCAAAAATTTCCATTACTCTATGCATACATGGCAATGTTGGTGGCAAACATAACGTGGTATTTATTCTGTTTTTCATTATGCTATGTCTTATAGGAAGCCCGAAAAGAATGCCTCCTGGTGAATGCTCCTTTGATCCATAGAGCTACTTCTCGAGTTCCCTTTTCTGTTCTCAAGTATGCTATGACACTCGATGGTAAGCATGTGACTGAAATATTTATGTTAAATAAATTTCTGGGAGTGAACCAGATTACTTCTAATTACTTACATAACACCATAAAGGTATGAATAAACTGAATCAGATGATAGTCTTTCTTGGATGCTAACAGGAAAAATTGCTACTTCGAGTGGACATGCTGCATGGATAAGCAGCAAGAGCTCAAGGCATCGAGTGTTTGAACTGCGGGGTAGAAGTGATGCAATTATTGTTGGTGGAAATACTGTGCGCAAGGATAGTAAGTATAAGTACTCATCTTTGTTCTTATGATATGAAATGTATTTATATGTTGAATTATGATACTGAATTATTGTGCGAATTAGATCCACGCCTCACTGCTAGACATGGAGACGGGCATACACCTACACGGATTGTAATGACGCAGACGCTCGATCTTCCTGAGGAAGCAAACCTTTGGGACATTTCTGAAGTATCTACAATAGTTGTGACACAAAGGGGTGCTAGGAGAAGTTTCCAGAAATTGCTTGCATCTAAAGGAGTTGAAGTAGTGGAGTTTGACATTTTAAATCCAAGAGAAGTTATGGAATATTTTCACGACCGTGGATATCTTTCCATTTTGTGGGAGTGTGGAGGAACACTAAGTGCTTCTGCTATTTCATCTGGTGTCATACATAAGGTTTTCTCTCTCTGCTTAAACTTTTTGTAGACAGCATGCCAATGCTCTTAGAGAAAAAGCTTTGGCAGGGACTCTTTTTTTTCTTGTAGAAATTTGTCAATTATGCTCTTTGAATGGTTTAAAATTTCAAAAGCCATAGATGTTGTCCTGAGCTCAAACATGGCTTGGCTGGCTCTTTCTCATTAGGTGCTTCCTTGAGATTAATGTTCAAAGCAGTTTTTTCATACGGGAGTGTTATTTTAGATTTTCTTTTGTAGTTAAGCAATTTCGTATAGGGTTAATGACTTAATGTCACTTGCGGTTCCTCTGCTTATCCATATGGACACAGGAGATCCCTAAACTAAGTTTTGATTACGAGAGGTTGCCCAACTTGAGCTCCTTTCTCATTGCTGATTATGTGAACTAATTCTGTCAAGGATGGTGTTAATGTGGTTGTTTAACTTTAAAATGGTAGCATAGTAAGTCCCTAAAATAATTATTCACTGCAAATTTAGTCCATGAACTTAATGTTGGTGGTGTAATTAATGTGGTTAGACAACACCAACTTCTAATTTAGCCAGTTTATCCATCAAAGAACCTTCTAGTTATCATAAGGCTCTCTTCAGTTGAGGTGCATCTACCACCCAAAAAAATTAGTGTAAAGACATATGCACTGAAACATCTTAATCCAGGAATCCAACAAGTTTTGTGTTCCATTTATAGATTGATTTCTTACTATAATTCTTTGTTGCAGGTTTTTGCATTTGTTGCCCCTAAAGTAATTGGCGGAAAGAATGCACCATCTCCTGTAGGTGAACTGGGGATGGTTGAGATGTCACAAGCCTTGGATTTAATTGATGTCTGCTATGAGCAGGTTGGAGTTGCTTCTTTCTGTTCTTTTTGTATGGATAAGTATGTGCTCATGATATGCTAGGTTACCACAGAATTTTAGCTAAGCAGCAAGGTATGTCCCATGGTAATATCATAATCGCAGAACACATGAAATGAAAGTTGCTGTTTTCTTCAATGTACTTTTTCCCTGAAAGTATGACTTCTTTATACTTGTGTCGTGCAAGTGGGCTTAAGCTCGAAATTATGGAATTACTTAGATTCTAAACTGAAAGATGTGAGAAAAAAAAGAAAAGAAAAGGAAGACTACAGCCAATACTGGCCATAGATATTCATTGATATTAGAACTTGGTTGCTTGCTGTTTGATGTATTCTAATGAATTTTGCAAATAAAAGTAACTGATGGTTTGCTATTAGGTTTCCATCTAATCTTGAGTAGGTACAAACCAAACAAATTAGCTACTATTCATAACAAACATTTGACTCAATAGAATTGACCTTTTTGTATAATAAGGATGGGCAATCAACTCCTGTGTTTCTGAGGCGGCTACCGGACTGGAGAAGCATATTAATAGACTGTCCTTAGAAAGTCATGGGTTGTCACATGGCTATTGAGCAAAACAGAACATTTGGCTAGTCAAATGAAAACATTTCAAAATATATTTATCGCACTCCATTTGCAGTAGGGTGTGGGTAGGGGGTGTCACAGATACAGAAATGTAAATAATAATATAGTTGGGGTAGTGCTATAAGAGTGGCGATCTTACCCACATATTTGTGAAATTTATTATGGCATTTTATTTATGGCTACCTTAATGCTTGTAGAGCTTGAATTGCAGGTGGAAAAGGACATGCTTGTTAGTGGATTTCTACAGCCCATACCTGACCTGATACCAGTTATTCCATCAGAGAGCGAAACTTTTGCTATTGATCCTACCATCACTCCCTATGAATCCAGCATCATATTCTTCTACAAAACTTGGGATCCTTATGGAGCTTTTTCAAATTTTTCTCCTCACCTGATCAAAATGCCTGACAGCAGTGGGAGTTATTCCACGTGGTCAAGTGTAGAGCATTATTACCAGGTACTTGAGTTTTCAGCATCAATTGTATTTTACCTTTGCATATCTGTGGACAGTGTCATAACTTTTAAGAATTTTAGGCACATAAATTTGTGGGGGTGGATGATCCTGTGGCAAAAGATTTCATTGAGAAGATAAGATCTGCAAAGAGTCCGGAGGAAGCAGCAAGAATAGGAAGGAGAATGCAGAGGGAGCGCCCTGATCTGGTATGTTCCCATGTACTTTTGACAAAATCAAACTGGTATCAAAATGAGTAAATTTAAAGTTTGTTCGTTTACTTCAAGTTTAAACAATAGTAAGGTAGAATGATGCATTAGTATCTTAACTCGTACGAAAAATGTATTGTCCCTGGGAAGAGAAACGTGTGCATAATTTAGGATAGAGATATAAGCATTTTGGAAGGAAGGGGTGAGAGATTGGCAAAGAAAATGTTGGACGGTAGGAGGGTTGTGGGGAGAGCCGAAACTGGTATTTATTCTAACATTGTAATGCCTATCCTTATAGTGGCACCAAAAACCTACGAAATAGTAAGAAATACGTTCATGGTCGGGTAAAATGTCTAGTATTTCTGTCAAGGACGATTCCCTTAATATCAACAAAATAATGCAAGCCTCCTGGGTATTATTTTCTTCTTTTAGAGTCGAGTCCCTCATATTTACCTGGCAGTTTCATGTGAGCAAATCTTTCACTTTGAGGTGCAGGTGAGATCGGACTGGGAAGGTTTAAAGATTGATGTCATGTACAAGGCATTGAAATGTAAGTTCTCCATTTATCCTCATTTGAACTCTATGCTGCTCTCTACTGCTGGAGCGGTTCTCGTCGAAGCTTCACCGCATGATCTGTTTTGGGGCGGAGGCCGAGAAGGGGAAGGCCTAAATTATCTGGGCAGGTTGCTGATGCAGTTGAGATCAGAATTTCTTGGCGAGTCTTCTACATTTAGTGAAAGCAATTGCTTAGCGTTATAGTACAATAGATGAATTTTTGACATATTAAGTACAATTGATCTCATGTCTAAGACAATTAGTCCTTAGATATATCATCAGGAATTGAAATAATAAAAAAAATTCAGAATGAAAATAAGGCTGACAATGATGTTTTCTGTTAGAAAGAAGGAAAAATAGTCAATATTATATACTAAATCAGAGATTAAAAAAATTAAATTAAATTAAGCTGAGTTTGATTAGGCTAATTAGAGCGATTTATGAATATAGAGTGACTATGATAGAAATGGAAAATAATTGAAAATACTAATCACGTCCAACGGTCCAAGCAACAACTGACTTTATGATTATCATTGGATGGGTTGAAAGATGGTGTGCGTGTTTCATGTGTTCTAAGACCGCATCATTTGACGGAGATTTTAAGACAACTGTTGTTGAAAGAGGTTCGGTTCTGTCACCCAAATTCAATTATATCCTTTGTCCTTACATTTATTTGGAATCTCCAAATTTCAATGGAAGATCTTCCGTGAAATCATTACAGTATAATTAATTTTAATTGTTTTTTTATTTACTTAAATTCTAACACTAGAATATTACTATTTGTATTAATATTAATATGGCCGATGATGGATGGGCTTTTGTTTAGGATTTTGTAACGCTCCTCCTCGTATGGGCCCATGGTCAATATCTTGTCGGTCATTGAAAGTGAAATGTAATTTGAAAATTCAAGTAAACTACAGTGACTACTATAAATTTATGAGTAATGCTATTTTGACGAAATGAACAAACGGAAGATATTATTTTATTTATAAAATTATTACCATTTATTTACAAAGCTGTCACGCCACATCATTCTATCTATTTATTCCGCTAAACTACTGTATTACTCTAAATTTATTTATTTACAAATTACACAAAAAAACGAGCATGACGTAAAAAGTAGAAAGCGTTTGAGGCCAGAAGTGGAATCTATGCCAAGTCAGCAGCCACAAGTGTCCAAAAATCCAAAACTAAGGGCTACTACTTTTTGTTGGTCCCTAATAAAATATAAAAAAGTTTTTGGACTTTTCAGTCCAATACATTTTTTAGTACACACAAATGTACCCATGAAATAAAAAATAATCAAACACATCCAGTCCTTAATCATAATTTTGTGTTTCTTAAATGGATCAATGCATTGCACACTCTAACGTAACGCATGCACATTAATTTCGTTGAATAAATTTTATTTATCTTTTTTATCTTTTTTGAATAATCTAGATATCATTAAACAACTGCATAATTTTAGAAAGCTAAATCCTTATCTGAATGAAACTTATCCGAAAAGTATAACAGAATATTATGTATTATCCATAAAAATTTCTAACTTAAGAATTAATTTGGGCTTTATTTGAAAATAGTTGAGTATTTTATTTTCTAAATGGATTTTGGATTATTTAGTTGTAGATTCCATTTATAAACGATCAATTAGCTTGTATTCTAGTGGTATTTTCTACAAAAATAGAGAAGAAATATCTCAACTTTTGAACTTCATTATATACATCCTTATCTACATCTTTATATTTGTCAACAAAAAAAATGAAGAAAATCACATTCTATAAATAGATTGTATATCTTATTTATTTCTCTCCTTCAAATATTGTTGGATCCTTAGAGGATTTGCTACATTTTTCATTCTTAAATTAAAAAACTATCACAACAAAATTTAATACATTGATAAATTCAACACTGCATTCTTCTAACGTATAAGGTACCTACTTAATTTTTCATTTAAAAAAACTTCCATATTTCCTCTAATGCTACATTAATTTATTACTTTTGAGAATTGTGATTCTTCTAAATTAGAAAATTAACAAAAGTAAAAAGTAAAATAAACTGTAAATAACTCCCTTTATTCAAAGTGATTGGGGATGTTTAATATTATAAAAATATTTCTTCTTTTGAAATCTCGTTATAAACTTAATTGATACTCCTATTATCATTAAAATTGCCAAAAAAATATTGAATTGTAGCATCATGCAGTTCAAGGACCAATAGAATTCATTAAAAATAATTAAAGGACCATTTTATAGTTTTTTCAATAAAAAGGAGAAGAAGAGAAAATACGCATGTTATGGCAGCACAAATACGACATTCAACTCTATCAGTTTTAGCACAAGAAAAGCATAATGACGACATTCAACTCTTTTGTGCCCAGAATAATTCAAAGAAAGAAAAAAAAAACATTTTTAAATTAAGATTGAAGTGCATGGGTCATAATTTTAGCCCATGATAATACATTTTTAATTAATTGATTACTCCATTGATTAATTGATTAACTCTCTCTTCTCTATCTATCCAAATCTCTTGTTATGATGACGTGACAGATAAAGTTTTCATATTTACGTATCTGTTCTTCTTTTCTTTTTTTGCCATCTCTCCCTTCTTGTGAGGACCGATTTTTGGGCAACTTTTTCTCTCGCCTCTTGCTCTGAAGTGGTTGCTAATATTTCTCCTTGAGCTTCTGTTCTGTTTATTGACTGAAAACCACTCTCTCTCTCTCTCTCTCTCTCTCTCCATGGATTCCCATTCTCTCTTTCTCAAAACACAGAAATAAATTACACCCATTTTGATTAATTACGCCAAAGGAATCATCTTTCTCTGCATATATTCTTTCCAAATTTGTTTGTCTTGTAAACTTTTTTGTGGGTTTTCTTTACTTTAGCCAATCAAAGCTTGATCTGATCAAAACTCAAGCTGGGTCGTACTCTAATGGAGATTTGAGACTCGAGCCTTTTGGACTGTGTGTTGGAGGAAGGTTTGGCTTTGTTCGAGCTTTTGTTTTTTTGTGTTGGACAAAAATTATCCTTTTGGTGTAGATCTTTGTGGTATATTTGCCTTTTTAGCTTTCGTTGAGTATTTGGGAATATAAAAATGGAAAAAGAGAGAGTGAAGATGTAAGCAAAAAGGGGCACTGAAAAAAGTTCCTTTTCCTTCTTTGGTAAGTTGTAAGCTTTGTGTATTCAATTCCATGCCTCTGGCTGTTTGTTGGTGTTTTGCATGATTACGGTTCTTTAAGGTTGGAGCATCTGAGATTGAGTGCAAAAGGGTACGCTTCAATTGGTCTGTAGATTGTTATTTGCGAGCTTTGAAGGTTAGTTAATAGATCAATCTGATAATTAATGAGTGGATTCGAATGTATCTTGTTTGGAGATATTAGCATTCAGATTTTATTTGGTGTGCCTGAGGTTGAGTTGGATAATCTGATAGTCATTCTGAGATTTGAAAAAAGTTAGCATATTTTCGCTGAAAATTTGTTATTTGGTGAGCTTGAGGATTGGATTTGGTCTCTGAATTTGAAGGGAACTTTAGGATCTTCACCAACTAGTTCCTACGGATCCCTCTACTGTAAATAGCGGGTCTTCCCGGCTGGCTGTTCTGGAGTGCATATTAAATATTATCAGGGCCCTTAAAATGGGGTCCTGCTTGTCTGCAGAGAGCAGGAGCCCTCGCCCTGGTACGCCTTCCTCTCCTGGCTTTGGGGTCAGGAAGAGGAATAATTCTAAGAAGAAACTAGGGTCCCGAAACTCTTCATTTGACCAGCGGAGGGAGGAACTTCATAGGATTCCAGGGAGGTTGTTTCTGAATGGGTCGAGTGATATTGCTTCATTGTTTACCCAACAAGGAAAGAAAGGAACCAACCAAGATGCCATGATTGTTTGGGAGGTTAGTTCTTCTATCTTTACATGCTTTATTTCATTTTTTGGCTTCACAAAGTTCTAGTTATTCTTCGATTTATTTACCATGTTTTCTGGTGGCCAAGCAGATAATATGTTATTTGTCAAATATAACCCATGATTAATACTGCAATTTCTTCCATGCTGTCAATTTAATAGTTGCATATCCTGTTATTCACTGACATCAGTTATGGAAGCATGCAATTTCTTCCATCCTGTCAATTTAATAATTGCATATCCTGTTTTTCACTGACACCAGTCATGGAAGCATTAAATCTGTCAGGATTATATTGACGCCATAGGTTATAAGATAACTTTTAGTTGGTAACTTGTAAAGCGAAAACATACATAGAGATAAAACGGAGAGGATCTTCATTCTTCTTCGGTAATGAGGTTGTTTTACAGAAAAATCTAGTTGATAAAAAAAAAATGATTTGCATATAAATTGTGTCTTCCTTTGATCCCAAAATTTGACGATTACTGCTATAGTTTAAAAAATTGGCATGGTTAGCAAATACCAAAACTTCTTGTTACTGATTCAGAATTCTCAAGCATTACATTCTGTGCAGTATACTACTGACCTCTAATCTGAATTGTAAGTTTAACAATGGTGTTTATCCTCTGTGCTTGCTGTGAAACAAAAGGTAAGAAAGTTTCTTATTCCTTGAAAGTTTGCATTTTCAGAATTTTGGCTCAAGGACAGATACAGTATTTTGTGGTGTTTTTGATGGTCATGGACCTTACGGTCATATGGTTGCCAAAAGAGTGAGGGATTCTCTTCCCCTGAAACTGAGTGCTCACTGGGAGGTAAATATAACCAATGATGATGTTCTAAGAGAGATAAGCGTTAATACCCCAGGAAGCATGAACTCAGAAGATACGCCCTTTATACGAGCTGATGAAGACTTTAGGGCCTCTGTTGACCTGGAGGAAACTCAAAAGCACCCTGACATGCTTCAGTCACTGAAGGAGTCATTTCTCAAGGCTTTTAAAGTCATGGACAGGGAATTGAGACTGCACACCAATATTGATTGCTTTTGCAGCGGGACAACTGCAGTTACAGTGGTGAAGCAGGTTCTACTTGTCAGAATGTTTATATTTCCAAACACAGCTTTTGTAAGATCTTAAAATTTTGTGATACATTTTTTAATTTTGATTGTCCTGGTCTTTTTGTTTGGATTCAGGGACAGCATCTTGTCATCGGAAATGTTGGAGACTCCAGAGCTGTACTTGGGACAAGGGATGTAGATGATTCTCTTGTTGCAGTTCAATTGACTGTGGATCTCAAGCCGAATCTTCCAGGTAGCTGCACAACCTGAGTCTTACTGGATAAACACTTATCAACTTTTCTTACTATGTGCACCAACACATTTCAGAACTAGTATTGGAGTTGAATAGGAGGAATCATTATTTGATCCCTTTCTAGGGCAGAGAAAGAGAGAAAGAATGATGAAATGCTAGTTACTTGATTCAGCTTGTGTTTTATCTGATGACCTAGTAGCTAGTACTCATCTAAGTGGTCATTGAATTTTAAGATGAGGTTTCGACTTTGGAGTCCCAATGATTTTACACAAACAGTCCCTTAGCATTTGAACTGGAAAGACAGGTCCAACCCTAAACCTTCTATTATTTGCATTTTTGGTATCTATGTCTATGGACTTGCAATGTGGGTGAATACTTTTTGTTCCTGGTTGGTAAAGAGGAATAGAGTGAAAAATGACAGGCCATTGTTTTGTTTTTGTTTATTCTTTAGTTGGCTATTTTAGCTTACACCATGTTATGGGCACATTTGCTTCTGACAGCGGAAGAAGAAAGAATTCGAAAGTGTAGAGGCCGCGTGTTTGCTCTCCATGATGAACCCGAAGTATCTAGAGTATGGCTACCAAACAGTGACTCCCCCGGCTTGGCCATGGCACGAGCTTTTGGTGATTTCTGCCTAAAGGATTTTGGTCTCATATCTGTGCCAGATGTGTCCTACCGACGCCTGACTGAGAAGGATGAATTTATAGTCTTGGCAACTGATGGGGTAAAAGCAGTTTTCATTTGTCTCCTGTTTAGTGTGCACTATGCATTGAATCAATTTAGCCTTCTGTTCTAATTATGGGGCTCTGTAATTGTTTCGATTGTTACCAGATTTGGGATGTGCTCTCAAATAAAGAGGTTGTTGACGTTGTAGCATCAGTGTCTGTACGTTCCTCTGCAGCCAGAGCACTGGTTGAGTCAGCAGTTCGTTCCTGGAGATATAAGTATCCAACCTCCAAAGTTGATGACTGTGCCGTAGTATGCATTTTCCTTGACTCGAACAGTTTATCTAGGGCTTGCAATGTCAAGTCCAAAGAGCAGCTTACTGCAGTATACCAAACTGATGTTGGTAATGAGAATGATGATGATCCCTCCAGTCCAAGTGGTCTGAACCGTGCAGGTACTGTGCGGGCTCTGAAAGAGGGCTACACGGAAGTAAATGCAGAAGAAAATGAAGATGAAATGCAATCAGAACCAGGACCAGAGTGGTCTGCACTCGAAGGAGTATCTCGCGTGAACACTCTATTGACTTTGCCGAGGTTTGTGCCTGGAATGGATGTCGGAGAGAAGAAGGCTCGTAAATGACACCGGGAAGGAGGTATTGTTGATCTTGGATTTTCTTAATTATTTATTTTGTATTCTTTTTCTTAAAAAGCAAAACAAAAACAAAAAAAGAAATATCTTCTTGGTTGTTTTTTTTTTTTTTTTTCACAAAATGGAAAAAAAAAAATTTATAGGGCCATTAAGTGATATATTTTGGACAGGAGAGATGGCCCCGGCTATTTTAGGATGTCTGGGATATGGTCCTTTCACTCTAGTGTGGGTAGAATTGGAATTTTTGTAAAGCCAGCTCTCCATGTCTATTTTTCTTTTTTAAATTTGGATGTGTGACTGTTGATTTATATGTCCATGTTGATAATAATTTTGTGATAAATGAAGCATCTTTGAAGTCTCAACTTGACCTATCTTCATATCTTTCCCCATCTCTCATTTCATATTCTTAGGATGTGGACAGTTCTTGCAATGTAGCTCATGCATTTCAACTTTTGTTTCGTTTGGTTAAAAGCTGTTTCATTAATTAGTGGGTCAAGATAACAATTTGCATCGTGTTTTCGCTTTCGATACGAATTTGGTAATTGTAGTTAGTTGATGTGAATTTGATTATAAGAATTATTGGCAAGAATATGACAGGTTTGAGTTTTCTTCCATTTCCTTGACTCTGTCCCATTATAGGAAAAACCTGTCAGCTCTTTATTACCGAAGAACTAAATGATCTCAGGATTTTTTTGGGTGAATGGAATTATTTTTAGGTATTATTGCTATTTTTCCCCCCAACTATTTCTCAATAGTGTGCTTGTTGATTGGAATTTAATGAAATCCTTTGCTTAGTAGTTTGTGGCATTTTACTCTCTTAGTGGGTTTAATCTGGTGTGAACAATTTTAGTATGGCTGCAATGCTAAAACATGGACTGGGTTGTAATTTAAGATTTTTTCTTCTGTTGATAAAATGAGAGATATTTAAGATAGAAATCTTTCTTTTTATTGATATTTACTATTTTTTTTCTTATTAAAAGAAAATAATAATAATAATAAAATAAGAACAAAAACCTTTTGCAAGTTGCAACTTGCAAGTACCTGCACATGCATTATTCTTTAGGATCTTTTGTGTTCTTCATGTGTTTATTATAGTAAGTCATTTCTATACCTGTGTCTGTAATTTTTTCAATCAAGTCCATGTGGAGAACATGTCAGATTGTTGAGCATCTGTGTTTGTTCAATTTGTCACAATTAATTCCCTGTTTGTAAATCCTATAGGATCTTTCTGTTTATCCATCTTAGATAATCCTTGCCACTTATCTAAATTTGTCCATTTTCTGTGTCAATGTTAACAACATTTGGGTGAAATTACGAGTAATGGCGGGTGAACTCAACCACTTACATCTAATTATTTACTAATGGCGTGTTATGATTTTATTGTACAGATGAAAAATTGAAAATAATGTATGATTTCTCCATATCCATGGTCTTGACACTAAATGGAGAAAATGGCACACGTCTCCGCTGCATTTGATATTTGTAAACAAACACGAATTAATTATAAGCATCCTCATTGGAAATATTATTCACTTAATTATAAGCATCCTCATTGGAAATATTATTCACTTATTTACTTACATTTTTCTGAATCGGCTCAAATATTTTGAATCGTGGCAGCTGCTTAGTGGTGTGAAGGATAAGTTCGGCCGATAATTCGATATATCATATTAGGGAAAAAATAAATATCGATTAAACAGAGTAAATTTTGGTTCAGCATTTTTGTAATTATGGTTCGTTAGTTCGGTGTGTAGCATTGGACCCAACTATTAAATATATTTAAATTATCGGGAAAAAACAGCGTTCTCAATTAGTCCATGACACAACGTTCTTAAATACGCAAACGGTTTTTTTTTTATATATAAAAAAGTATTATTAGCTTTGGGCTTTTTAGATTAGGAGTTCTTTGGGTTTGGTAGTTTTCTATGAACTTGGGATGTATATAGGGTTTATGGGCCTCAACAAATTTGAGCTTTTAGATTAGGAAGTTATTCGTTTGGTGAGAATTTTTTAGCTCTAGGCCCATGGTCGTTGAGCTAATGGTTTAAGATTCTCAATCCCGCACCGGTGAACATTTTAGAGTATTAGTATGAAATTTATCGATTTAAGTTAAAAATATCGGTTTTGATTGATATTTCGATATTCTATTTTTTATGTATATATTACATATAAATTTATAAAATTCATCAAATTTATAATACAACTAATATGGTATGAGATTAATAAAATTAATATCGTATGTTTAATGATAAAAAAAGATTCCTTTTAATAAGGTGGAAACATGATTAGTTCTTAACTAATTAGTTTAAGAATATATGTAATTCATATATCTAAACGAAAAAATGAATCTTTAAGCCTACCGTCTGTTTTGAGTGACACTTATTACATTGGATGGATAAAAAATAAAAATAAAGAAAGTGTTTTTTTATCTCAACTTATTTTACAATTTTTTTTTATCCCACAACGACATTTAATTGTTTAGGAATTAGTAAGGTCCACTGGGCCATAAATGCTAGTGAATAATATTATAAGATGAGTTTGATGTCATTCATCGGATCATCCTTTTGTTTTCTTATTAATAAATAAATAATGAGAGGAGGAAATTTTACTCATCACTGATTGAGAATCCAATAAAACTCGAACAAAATTAATCTTAATTAATAGTACATTCGAAGAAGAAAAAACAAATAAACTAGCAGTGAATAATTTCGTTAATTAAACCCAGGTTAGCTCAACAGTCTTATTCCCTCTTATTTAGTTATATAATCCATGAAGGAAGAATACTTCAACTTTTATGCAATGTTCATGTTGAATTTGTTTTTGACACCTACATAATACGTAATCAATTCACTTCCTCTTTTGTCCTGTTTTTTTGACATAATTTTAAACTATTATTGGTACCCAAAAAAATATTTAGTGTAAATTATACTTATTAAAAGTATTTATAAAATTAAACTTAATTTAAAATTGACGTTTCAATTGCTTTATCCCATAGATATAGTTGAAACTCATTTTTTTTAATATTGAGAATGATATTTTTTTAATAATATATATCAATATACATAAATATATATACCTCGGTATCCAATAATTTTCAATTTTTCCGCGTCTAGTGTTAGTGTTAGTGTCAATGTCAATATTCGTGTCAGTTCCGTACTTCAAAGTATCTAATTAATCCTCTTGATATGGAACGTTAATTGACAAAAACAAACAAAACAAAAATGGTTCGATATTATAAGATGAGATTGTGATGTCTGCTTGACTTACTATTAATCATTGAAGATTAAATAGTAAATCAGTAATAATTAAACCGACAAATCACTGTCGCTGTCATTTTCGATTTTATTAAGAATGATAAAGGAGTCCAGAGGATCAGAAGAGATCCAAATTACAGAGATTGATTGAGGGTGCCACGAGAAAGTAGCACCTGATCAGAGACTCCCTAAGGGACTTATTACAGTGAAAATAGCACTGGCTAGTAGCTATAGGTTGGAATAGCCGGTAACCAATGAGCTTCGACTCATCTTATCTATATTCCTCTTAAGAGAAGTAAAAAATAAAAGAGGATTAATTGCAAAATAATATTAATAATAAAAAAACATAAAACTGTACACGTAATAGCATGTGGCAGTGATAAAAAAATTAAGAGAGAGAAATTAATATTTTTCCCCGAATATAATCCAATTTTATTTGAGTAAATTTTAAAAAATACACGATTCTTTTAATATAATTTTCTACATTACTAACAATAAATTAAAATTATTAGTCCAACTAATACCTTATGGTAAACACGAATCATTAAGAATTGTTTATTCATTATTTCATTTTCAAAGTTAGATATGAATAATTTTTACAGCAATGATGCGCCATTCCATAAAAAAAAAGCAATTATTTTTTTCAAAGTTAGATATGAATAATTTATACAGCAATAATGCGACATTCCATAAAAAAAAAGCAATTATTTCTTGATTTTCTGGACAGCTAGCATTGCTATAAATAGAGGTTGAGGAAGGGATGTAAAGCACACACAATTTCATACTTGAAAGAAAAAAAGAAAAAAAGAAAACTAAGCAATTATATATGGAGATGATGAAGAGAATGATTGTTGGGTTCCTGCTGGTTGCGGCCTTTGCTCTTCCAGCCTTTGCTGCAGCAACGTTCGAGAAAGATGTGATCAGTCTCGCGGCAGTTAGGTCTGTTCTTGAGAAGGTGAGCCCCAACACAAATATGGAGCTGCTGAATGAGCAGGCAATTAGCGCTCTCACCGGAAAGATCCTCATCTCTAACCCACTCGTCGAAGAAGCGCTCCTTAAGCCCTCCAACGTTAATGCCCTTGGTGGCTCTATTCCCTGCGCTGAAAGTTGCGTCTGGCTTCCTTGCTTTACTGGCCCTCTTGGGTGTTCTTGCAAAGACAAAGTTTGCTATTATAATTCTCTTGCCAACTAAGACGAGATCAGATCATGATCTGGATCGACTATGGGCTAGTTCTAATATTTTATGTATCGGTGTTTCTGTGTTTGTTTAATTTCCTGGCATTGGGAATTTGAGAGGAAGCTATACATGCTTGCAAAACATATATACATAAATATATGTCAAGCATGCTTCCAATATCTCTGTGTATCAGCTGCATGTGTGTTGTAAAAATAAATAAATAAATTCCCATCATGATTTCATGTTGTCTAATGGTCGTCGAAACCGTCAAAATTAAATAAATACAATCTACCATGCACATGTAGTTTAAAACAGTAGCAAGTAGTAAAAGGTTCGTCCTCAAAGATTCGGTGGCAATTATAATTCTTTGTAACGACTAGGAATGTAACAGGTGGTAAATACCAATATTGACGTTGAGGTGAATAATTAAATAACAGAAACAACGGAAAACAATAAACAAGAAGTGTGTGTGAAATCAGAGGTGATGAATTCCAAGTGAGGATTCCAATGAGCTCATGCATTAGATTGATTGATCATCGATTCAAGCTCATGCTATAGAGATCAGGTTTCCACCTAGATCTCCTACTCTCTACCTATTCGAGATTCTTAAAGGTTTCCACCTATTAAGGTCCTTGATCTATTTTATGGCCTAAAGAAGTTATTCTATTAGGTCTAATAAAAAGATCAAATAATTCTACCGTGAGAGACCTTCCCAGGTTCAGGAGAGAGAAGTGTCTACTCCTGTAAACCAGACCATCTCATACTAAAAAAAGTATATTATAAGTGTTGCTAAACGCTTGTTGATTTCTACGTAATATATATGAATAATAGAATATCGAGATCCGATATATATTTTGACTGAGACTAGTACATTCCTACTAATGGTAAAACCAAAACACTCACCTATGTTTGATTCACAACATTGACTTTTTTAAAAAATGGGTCGGCAGATATAGAAATTTTCACAAATAAAGTAGGATTATTTTAAAATCTAAATAAAACATACTTTTTTAAAAACATTAGAGGAGCCTCGCGGTGACTCTAACCTGAGTAAAACTTGGGTATATCATGATGTAGGATGATGACACGTGTCTAAAAGTGTCAAGAATAATGGTATTCTAGTACTATTTGAAGTACGTGTCATCATTTTAGATCATGATGTAAGCGTACCCAAGTTTTTTCCCTCTGGCTTTGTCTATTAAGACGAATTTGTTGTACACCATGAGTGTTAGTCTTGTAAATAGAAACTAAATTAAGTGGTTCAAAGATGTTTCATTAATTGTATTCTATATACGCAAATTTGGACAAGTTTGGGATGTATCTTTTGACAGAAATCTCCTACATAATATAATGGGTTACATACCTTATTTACTCCATGTAGAGCTGTCAAAACGGGTCTGCGAGTCGGACCCGACCCGAGACTCGACAGACCCGGCAAAATTCGAGCCGGGACTGGTCCCGACCCGAGAAAAATATGGGTCTAATTTTAGGACCCAGTCCCGGTCCGCTTGGGTCCGGGTCTGGACCCGGCCCGACCCGTTTTTTAATTTTTTTAAAAATATATTCATTTTTCTATTTTATTAACCTCACTCCCCCTTATTTCTTTCTTTCTTTTCTCTCACATCTCACGACCTCATTCTCTCTTCTTTCTTTTTTTCTTTTCTTTGTTTTCTTCTCCTCCCTCAACTTTGTTCTCTTCTTTCTTCCCTTTTCTTTCCTTTTTTTTGTCTTTTTTGTTCTCTCCGCGCAGGCACACCAGCGAGGTTGGGATTTGAATCAGGCGGGTGGGTGTTTGTTGATGACAGCGGTGATGGGTGTGTGACGGTTCGGCTGTGAAATGGTGGGATTGATGGTTTTGGTGGTTTTGGTTTTGTCGATTGGATCAATTGGGTGCTGGGCAATTTTGGGAATTGGTTTGTGGCTGGGTAGTTGGTGTATGTAATCCAGATCGATGTATGTATATTTACCTGCTCTTCCAGTGCGTCTAGATCGGGTTGCATGCTATGGATAATTATGGCTGGAGGAAGAAGAGGAGAGAAAGATGAGGTGCGGCTGCGGGTGGGTTAGAAAAATAGGATTAGTGATTAGGGTTTTTTTTTAAGGATAGGTTATGGTCGGGTCTCGGGTCAGACCCGTAGACCCGACGGGTTCGGGCAGGGACCAGACCCGGACCCGACTCAAAACAGGACTAAAAATTAGTCCCGGACCGTCGGTCCGGGTTCGGGCCGGGTCCGCGGGTCTCCGGGTCTGGCTGACAGCTTGGAGAACACGTCAGATTGTTGCGCATCTGTGTTTGTTCAATTTGTCACAATTAGTTCCCTGTTTGTAAATTCTATAGGATCTTTTTGTCTATCCATCTTAGATAATCCTTGCCACTTATCTAAATTTGTCCATTTTCTGTGTCAATGTTAACAACATTTGGGTGAAATTACGAGTAATAACGGGTGAACTCGACCACTTATATCTAATTATCTACTAATGACGTGTAATGATTTTATTAGTTGAGCGATTTTTATGTATATGATAGGATGAAAAATTGAAAGTAATGTATATTTTTTCCATATGATCTTTACACTAAATGGAGAAAATGGCATACACGTCTCCGCTGCATTTGATATTTGTAAACAAACACAAATTAATTATAAGCATCCTCATTGGAAATATTATTCACTTATTTACTTACATTTTTGTTAATCGGCTCAAATATAATATTTTGAATCGTGGCAGCTGTTTAGTGGTGTGAAGGGTAAGTTTAATCAGTAATTCGATATATCATACTAAGGAAAAAATAAATATTAATTTTCTAGAGTAAATTTTAGTTCAGTATTTTTGTAATTATGGTTCGATAATTCGGTAAGTAGCCTTGTACCTAACTATTAAATATATTTAAATTATCAGAAAAAAACAGAGTTCTCAATTAGTCCATGACACAACGTCCTTAAATATGCAAACGGTTTTTTTTATATACAAAAAAGTATTATTACCTTTGGGCTTTTTAGATTAGGAGGTGTTTGGGTTTGGTAGTTTTCTATGAACTCGGGATGTATATTGGGTCTATGGGCCTCAACAAATTTGAGCTTTTAGATTAGGAAGTTATTCGTTAGGTGAGATTTTTTTAGCTCTAGGCCCATGGTCGTTGAGCTAATGGTTTAAAGCAAAATTGAAGTATATCATACTAAGGTTGAAGATTCTCAATCCCGTAACGGTGAACATTTTAGTTTGGTATTAGTATGAAATTTATCGATTTAAGTTAAAAATATTGGTCTCGATTGATATTTCGGTATTCTATTTTTTATATATATATTACATATAAATTTATAAGATTCATCAAACTTATAATACAACCGATATGGTATGAGATTAATAAAATTAATATCGTATGTTTAATGATAAAATAAAAAATTCCTTTTAATGAACAGATACAGTGAAAATATGATTAATCCTTAACTAATTAGTTTAAGAATATATATAATTCATATATCTAAACGAAAAAATGAATCCTTTTGTTTTCTTATTAATAAATAAATAATGAACACTTTTTAAGAATCCAATAGAATTCAAACGAAACTAATCTCAATTAATAGTATATTCGAAGAAGAAGAAAAATCAAATAAACTAGTCATGAATAATTTCGTTAATTAAACCCAAGTTAGCTCAACAGTCTTATTCCCTGTTGTTTTAAATTTTGTTATTTAGTTTTATAAAACGTTGTTGTATGGTCCTCTCAATATATAATCTACGAAGGACTTCAACGTTTATGCAATGTTCATGTTGAATTTGTTTCCCACACCTACACAATAGGTGTTTAATTCACTTCCTCTTCTGTCCGACATTTTTTATCATAATTTTAAGTAATTAATTGGTGCAAAAGAAATGTTTAACGTAAATTATAGTTATTAAAAATATTTATAAGACTAAACTTAATTTGAAATTGACGTTTCAATTGCCTCATCCCCAGATAGATATAGTTGAAACTCGTTTTTTTTAATACTGTGAATGATATTTTTTATAATATATATCAATATACATAAATATATATACCTCGGTGTCCAATAATTTTCAATTTTCTCACGTCGCAGTGTCAGTGTTAATATCCGCGTCAGTTCCGTGCTTCAAAATATGTAATTAATCCTCTTGATATGGTTGGTAATGAAATCAAGCAACGTTAATTAACAAAAAAAAAAAACAAAAAACAAAAATGGTTCGATATTATAAGATGAGATTTTGATGTCTGGCTGTCATTTTCTATTTTATTTTTGCTTAAACGCAATGCTGATGTAAACATAATTTGTGGCGGGGCGAGCAAAAGCACGTTCCAAGTTGCTATCTGGCTATTGGGATCGATAGAAGTGGAATAAAATTAATTTCAGTTAAAAAGATACATGAAGGATAAGAAAAAACTCTCAAAAGCTAATTTTTCGATTATGAATTTGTCTTACCCAAAAGAGATCCGAAACGTTACATTATATATATATAAAAAAAACAGCTAATTCTTCAACTCTGAACTGAATTGATAAAGAGTGTTCAGGCGAGAAAAGCATGTTCCAAGTTGCTAGCTGGCTATTCGCAGTATTTGTTGTTGTGTTTTGTGGAAAGTCTCCTAAATTAATTTCATTGATATAAAAAATAAAGAGGATCAATTGCAAAATAATATTAATAATAATAATTTTTTCCCCGGGTATAGTCCAATTACATCTGAGTGGGTTTCTAAAAATACACGACTCTCCTAACATAATTTTCTCCATTATTAAGAATAAATAAACATTATTAGTCCAACTAATATTAAGAATTTTTTATTCATTATTTCATTTTGAAAGGTAGATATGAATAATTTATAGAGCAATAATGCGCCATTCCATAAAAAAGAGCTATTGTTTCTTGATTTTCTTTAAATATATATAAAAGGGAAGAAAATCAATATCCAAGTGTGGACAACTAGCATTGCTATAAATAGGGATGGAGGAAGGGATGGAAAGCACACACAATTTCATACTTGAAAGAAAAAAAGAAAACTTATCAAGCAATTATATATGGAGATGATGAAGAGAATGATTGTTGGGTTCGTGCTGGTTGCGGCCTTTGCTCTTCCAGCCTTTGCTGCAGCAACGTTCGAGAAAGATGTGATTACTCTCGCGGCAGTTAGGTCTGTTCTTGAGAAGGTGAGCCCCAACACAAATATGGGGCTGCTGAATGAGCAGACAATTAGCGCTCTCACCGGAAAGATCCTCATCTCTAACCCACTCGTCGAAGAAGCGCTCCTTAAGCCCTCCAACGTTAATGCTCTTGGTGGCTCTACTCCCTGCGGTGAAAGTTGCGTCTGGATTCCTTGCATTAGTGGCCTTCTTGGGTGTTCTTGCAGCAACAAAGTTTGCTACTATAATTCTCTTGCCAACTAAGACAAGATAAGATCATGATCTGGATCGACTATGGGCTAGTTCTAATATTTTATGTATCGGTGTTTCTGTGTTTGTTTAATTTCCTGGCATTGTGAATTTGAGAGGAAGCTATACATGCTTGCAAAACATATATACATAAATATATGTCAAGCATGCTTCCATCAACCATCAACTGCATGTGTGTTGTAAAAATAAATAAATAAATTCCCATCATGATTTCATGTCGTCTTCCTTCTTGAATTTGTCTGTGTCACGTTGTTTTATTTTTTGGTAAATAAATCGCATTAGATTAATTTTGTTCGCACCAAATTAATATACCAAAAGAGATAAAAGTACTCCAAACACAATCATCTTCTTTTGTTGCTCCCTAGTTGCTATCGTAGGAACCGTTTTGTTGCTCCCTACTTTCCTTATTCATTGCTATAAAAATACATGGTAAGATATTATTAATAGAAAGGGATAGGCTTTTTTTAGGATCCGAAAATAAAGTTTGAAACAATCTAATTTCTACATCAGCACGACAGCGCTAGAAAGAAAGAACAAACACAAAAGCAGAGAGTTTTCCTTAGTTGCAGAATATCAGCGGGGAAAAAAACACAGAACACAAGTATTGTCGTCTATCTTATTATGTAACCAACTATTTTCTGTAATATCTCATCATAGTTGGTTATGGACGTCGGGTTGGTCGTGCTTTTTGTCCCTTATCAGGTCTAAGTAGTAATTTCTAGGCCTAAACTCAGCTCAAACCCGAGCCTGGCTGGGCCAGGCCCGAAAAAAAATTATTATTCTTATTTTTAAAATTTTTCTCATAAAAGAAAGAAGAATATGGTCTTAGCCTCAATTTTTTTTCTTCTCTTTATCATGTTCTTTCTTTATAGAGTAAAAAATAATTTTTTACTTCTATTTTTGGGTGAAAGTACGAGTAATGACGGGCGAATTTGACCACTTATCTAATTACCTACTAATAACGTTTTATTAGTTGAACAATTTTTATATACATGTTAAGATGAAAAATCGAAAGTAGTGTATAATTTCTCCATAATCTTGACACTAAATGGAGAAAATGGCACACATCTCCGCTACATTTGATATTTGTAAACAAACACAAATTAATTATAAGCATCCTCATTGGAAATATTATTCACTTATTTACTTACATTTTTGTTAATCGGCTCAAATATAATATTTTGAATCATGGCAGCTGCTTAGTGGTGTGAAGGGTAAGTTCGGTCGATAATTCGATATTTCATATTAGGGAAAAAATAAATATCGATTGAACAGAGTAAATTTTGGTTAAGTATTTTGTAATTATGGTTCCGGTATTAAATATATTTAAATTATCGTGAAAAAACAGCGTTCTCAATTAGTCCATGACACAGCGTTCTTAAATACGCAAACGGCTTTTTTTTATATATAAAAAAGTATTATTACCTTTGGGCTTTTTAGATTAGGAGTTCTTTGGGTTTGGTAGTTTTCTATGAACTTGGGATGTATATAGGGTTTATGGGCCTCAACAAATTTGAGCTTTTAGATTAGGAAGTTATTCGTTTGGTGAGATTTTTTTATCTCTAGGCCCATGGTCGTTGAGCTAATGGTTTAAAGCAAAATTGAAGTACTCCCTCTGTCCACAAATAACTGTCTTTTTAGCATAGTAATTTTTAGTAAAGCAAACATTAAAAAGTAAAGTAAAGTGTACAGTAACTTTTAGTAGGTTTTCGCCACTTAATTGTGGACGGAGGGAGTATATCATACTAAGGGTCTGTTTGGCGTTTTGGTTCTAGTCTGAAAAGTGTTGTGGCAAAAGTGCTACGACAAAAGTATTTCTGGAAAAGTTAGTATGCTATTTGGTAAACATTTCTTAAAAGTGCTGTGGGAAACGTGAAGTTGTTTTTGGTGTTTGGTAAAACTATAAAAATGAAATAGTTGGAGTATAAACCCATTTTTAAAAAATTAATAAAAATAGGAAAAGTTGATTTAAAATTACTTATCTTGAGATGAAGATTTTATTGTGGTAGTTTTTAATTTATTTTGTTCTATTATATAAAGTAAAAAAATGAAATTAAAATGAAAAATATATATATATATATATAGGAGAGAGCGCAAACGCAGCTGCTGCGTTTGCCACTGCTCTCTTTTCCTCCGGTGAGGAAAGCACAAGATTGTGCATAGACCTCAACGCAGCTTTCCAAAAAGCCCAACTCAACCCTTAACCCCAAACACCTTTCACCAGCCTGAAATCAGCTTTCCAAAAAGCTCAACCCAACCATTAACCCCAAACACTATCTAAGGTTGAAGATTCTCAATCCCGTACCGGTGAACGTTTTAGTTTGGTATTAGTATGAAATTTATCGATTTAAGTTAAAAATATCGGTCTCGATTGATATTTCAGTATTTTATTATATATATTACATATAAATTTATAAGATTCATTAAACTTATAATACAACCGATATGATATGAGATTAATAAAATTAATATCGTATGTTTAATGATAAAAAAAAAAATCCTTCTAATGAACAGATATGGTGAAAACTGATAAACGTGGCCTAGAGGGGGGGTGAATAGGCAATAATAGACAATAAAAAATCTAACACAAATTGTAAATAATTTGAGTGCGGAAATAGAATGTAAAAACACAAGTATGTATAGTGGTTCCAATTCCTCAATGAATTGTACTCCACTACCTAAGAGTCCTCCTCTTAGGATTTTGAACAACGAACACTTCGTTATTTACCTTGAGTTTTTACGGGTTCAACTCAAACCTTACACCTTGGTTTTTGCGGGCTCAACCAATAAACCTTTCACTTGGTTTTCACGGGATCACCAACAACCTTACACTTGGTTTTTGCGGGCTCAACCAACAAACCTTACAATGTGATTTTTCCGGGCTCAATCACAACCTATCACAATCAAGATTACTTGACAAGAGAATGTTAAATAGCAACACAATTGGTGTACAAATAAACTATGTATGATTCAATAAATAACACCAATAAATGAACAAGAATACCTCAAAAGAAAGCTTAAACCTTACTTGAAATATGGACACAAGATTGAGTAAATTTGGATGTGAGAAGCTTGTGTTATGAAAGAATCAAGTTGAAGGTTTTGCAAAAACTCAGATTTTTGGTCTTTTGAAAAGTATGAGAGCTTTCTAAAATCTTTCTTGTTTTCTAAATGTTCTTGTTATGTTCTAACTCATCTAGGATGAGTATATATAGGTTTTAGATCAGTTATGATCCAGACAAGAAAGTATGGAGCCAAAAATCCCGTTATAGTGGACAAAATAGCTGTTGGGAGAAACTAGCCGTTGGGCAAAACGCTATGGCGTTTTGAATAACGCTATAGCGTTTTGCTACTGAAGTTATTTCGTAACTTCAGAGGCAAAACGCTGTGGCGTTTCTCAAAACGCTATGGCGTTTTCAAAACGCTATAGCGTTTTGAGAAACGCTATAGCGTTTTGCTCCTGGACGAAATCCTTCGTTCCAGTAGCAAAACGCTATAGCGTTTTCACAAACGCTATGGCGTTTTAAGCCTGACGAAAATGCAAAAAACCTTTCCGAAATTCATTTTCGCTAAAACCTTTTGACTCAAAAACTCTTGAGGTATTTTGAACATAAATCAAGTGTTAAACTGAATCATACTTACATGATTAGAGTTCTAATGTACACTTGATCTTCTAGCTTGTGATATCTTGATTTGTTGCTTCTTTTCTTATTTGCTTGATCACAAACTACACACACTTTAACTTCAAATTGCATTAGTAATACTAATTAGTTTGTGTGTCTAAAATCATCAAAACAAGAGTAAGTTGCCCTTGGGCTAACAAAAACATGATTAGTTTTTAACTAATTAGTTTAAAAATATATATAATTCATATATCTAAATAAAAAAACGAATCTTTAAGCCAACGGTCTGTTTTGAGTCTTGAGTTTGACATTTATTATATTGGATGGATAAAAAATAAAAGTAAAGTAAAAGTGTTTTTTTATCTCAACTTATTTTACAGTTTTTTTTATCCCACAACTACATTTAATTGTTTAGGAATTAGTAAGGTCCACTGAGCCAAAAATGCTAGTGAATAATATTATAAGATGAGTTTCAATTTACTTCCTCTTGTGTTTTATTTTTATTATTATAATTTTAAGTAATTATTAATACTAAAGAGATGTTTAGCGTGTATTCCAATTTCATTTTAGTGGGCTTCTAAAAATATACGACTCTTTTAACATAATTTTCTTCATTACTAAAAATAAATTAACATTATTAGTCCAACTATTACCTTACCGAATCATTAAGAATTGTTTATTCATTATTTCATTTTCAAAGTTAGATATGAATAATTTATAATTTTATACAGCATTAATACGCCATTCCATAAGAAAGAGCTATTATTTCTTGATTTTCTTTAAATATATATAAAAGGGAAGAAAATCAATATCCATGTGGACAGCACACACAATTTCATACTTGAAAGAAAAAAAGAAAAAAAGAACAAAAGAAAACTTAATCAAGCAATTATATATGGAGATGATGAAGAGAATGATTGTTGGGTTCGTGCTGGTTGCGGCCTTTGCTCTTCCAGCCTTTGCTGCAGCAACGTTCGAGAAAGATGTGATCACTCTCGCGGCAGTTAGGTCTGTTCTTGACAAGGTGAGCTCCAACTCAAATATGGGGTTGCTGATCAATGAGCAGACAATTAGCGCTCTCACCGGCAAGATTCTCATCTCTAACCCACTCGTCGAAGAAGCGCTCCTTAAGCCCTCCAACGTTAATGCCCTTGGTGTCTCTCATACTTCCTGCGGTGAAAGTTGCGTCTGGATTCCTTGCCTTACTAACATTGTTGGGTGTTATTGCAAAAACAAAATTTGCTACGCTAATTCTCTTGCCAACTAAGACAAGATAAGATCATGATCTAGATCGACCATGGGATAGTTCTAATATTTGATGTATCGGTCTTTCTGTGTTTGTTTAATTTCCTGGCATTGAGAATTTGAGAGGGAGCTATACATGCTTGCAAAACATATATATACATAAATAAATGTCAAGCATGCTTCCAATATCTTTGTGTCTCAACTATCAACTGCATGTGTGTTGTAAAAATAAAAAAATGTTCAAACAATAACCCCAAAAAAATCAAAAATAAGAAATAAATCCGAAAATAAACAAACAATTCAGAATTTTATTGAAAAATTATAAAATTTCAAAAAATAACATAAAAAATAGAAAATTATTTAAAAAGTGATTGTAATTTTTTAATGAATTAAAGAAATTCAAAAATATGGGAAGTTTTTCAAAAACAAAATGAAAAGAAAATTCATAACCAACTATTTCTTTTTCATTTTCATTTCAATCACTCTTTCCATATGAAAACCCTGTTTTAGAGAATTAAAAACACCCTATTTCATCTTTCCTCCTCACTACATCTCCCTCATCAATTTCACCCATTGTTTTTGTTTGTTATGACTAAACCGAAATCACCTCGATCAACGTTATTGTCGTCCAAAAATTTATTTGCGGATCAAATTTGGTTGATGAAGCGAGAAATTGGGTCTAGAAAGATTTGAGTTGCGTAAGAATTTTGAATTTAGTGTGAGACTAGGCAAACTGTGCATTTGGGAGAATAGAAGTGACTCGTCGTCGAAACGGGTCAAAAATAATATATTTCCTGAGGCCTAGATGCACAAACTAATTTGTGTAAAGCGGTTAGAGGGTCGAACCACAGAGATTGAGAGAAACGAGATCAAGCCCTCGATTGTATGACAGAGGTAAAAATGCACAGAGTCACGATAACAAAAAGAGGGGGGGGGGGGGGGGTTTATAGGTTAATCAAGTTAACCAAGAGAGTGATCAGAGCTAACAATTCTAACTACTAAAAACGATAATCGAGGTCACGACGAGTAAACAATAATAATAAAGATTAGAGATAAAATAAAACGCAAAATAAACAATTAGATTAATAAGCAAAGATAATAAGTCAAGGAGAAGGGAACTTGGTAAAGGGCTCTCGTAGGTTGCGTCGAGGGCTCGATTGTCATCAGCGCAAAGATTTTTCGTTCTAACGTTACAGACGTGCTATAGGGGTCATGTTTTCACGTAGACCCCCTGCTTTCTTTCGTAAGGAGCCACCCCCCGTTTTCACTGTTAATAAGGTGGCCTCGATCCTTTGATATCCTCTCAGCCACCTATCTTGTCATCAAAAGACAGCCTTTTTCACTTTAGCTTGTCACTAGCACAAAGCGGACAGAATATCAGAGCATCGATAAAGAACAAGAAAGACACATCTAGGGATCGATGCCTCGATTTGTCAGGATCACGACAGGACCCTAACCAGCTGCGTGCCCTAGACGAATGAACCCAGATCTACCCGAGAACACTAATCTAGTTGTCTACACCTACCCAACAGTCTCACGCTAGTTATCACTGCAGAGTCACGACAATAATCACAAAGGGAAGATTAAAAGTTGATCAGGCCTCGAATCACCCTAAGCAAAAATGGAATTAAAATGACAAGCAACCAGATATAACAAAGAGAACATGTTAAGAGCAATCAGGCCTCGAATCTACCCAAGCAACCCTCGATACACCTTTACCAAGAACGTGGGTTTTAGCCACTCATGTTAAGAGATAAACAAATAAAAGATGGAAATAACATAATAAAAGATAAAGGGAGAGTAAAGGATAAAACTTGATTAATGGTGCTTGTTACAAAGCTTGGAGCCAGCAACTATGGAGAGAAGAGGGAGGAACAAGTCCCAAAACTAATAAACTAAAAGAAGGCTACTAAAATTAGTTTAAGAGTAAAATATCTAAAGTATGATGAGGTCCTGAAACCCTAGCACATAAGGTTGTATATATACACCAGCCACCCACTAAGGGACAAAAATCCAACTAAGGGAAGTACACACAAGGAGCCCTCGCTCCTGCAAAAGGGGTGACCCACGATGGCAGAAAAGGGGAATATTCCTTGGGATCCACGCAGAACATCTAACATGCACCAGGGAAGACACGTGGAGTGATTGGAGTGGAGACACGTGGACTTGGCGTTTTGCACTTGTCGAGACCTCGATAAGATTGTCGAGGTCTCGATGACATGTCGAGGGCAGATCAGCATCTTTGGGAACATTCTGGAACGTTCTGGAATGTTCTGGAAGAGAGTCTTCATGGGGTCTCGTGAGAATCTGTATGGAATATTCCTTTAGGGCGAGACCTCGATAATAGACGACTGATCAGCATCTGAGGGAATATTCTGGGATACATCCGAGGGGACACGTGGAAGCACAACTGCGAGGACACGTGGATTTAGAGCTCTTGGTCCATCGAGGGCTCGATGACAGACCTCGATGATAGGCCTCGATGAAGAAATTGGTCCTTGGCCTCGACGATGGACTTGAAGCTTGGAGTCTGCAAAAATCACCCAGAAAGCATGTCTTTTCGCACATTTCTTCTCCTTCTTGGCCTTGATCTGTGATAAAGATGGAAATACGAGTGGATTAGTAGCATCAAGGCCTAAATCAGGGCAAAATTAGAAGGAAAAACATGCATAAAATACATGCTATCAAGAAGCTTGAATTTTTAAAGAGTAGCCATGGTTCGATATAATTAATTTGATGAGAAATGATCAAAATTGGTGGAGATTTGACATTGATGATGAGTTGATTTCAAATTATGCAGTTGAGGAGAGGGATACCTATGGGAGAGAGGAAGGTGAGGGGGTATGGGTAAAACGGGGAGGGTTTTGGAACTTTTTAAAAACTCAAATTTGAAAAAATATTTTTCATATTTTCTTGCAATTTTTTCATTTTTTATTTAATTTCTTACGATTCTTAAAAAAATATCAGTTTAAATATAATTTTATTGAGTTTTTCTGACATTTTGAATATATATATATATTTTTTGGTTTATTTTCGAAATTATTCTTATTATTGTAACTTTAAAAAAAATTGATGTGGTATTTTGGACTAAAATAAAATTGAAGGACTGAAATAAAAAAAGTAGACTAAAATCAACATTTAGTCAATCTCAATTGAAAAGTTTGGGGATTGGGTGTTGTTAAAGGAGAAAAAAAAATGGGTGTCTACTTAATAATGGAAGAGAAGTTTGGTGTAAATTTCGCACAGGTTGAAAGTTCGGTGCGAAGTTAAGAGGGAGAAAAATAACTGGGTGTGAAAATAACTTTTTTCTTAGTTTATAAAATATTTCATTTGATCTTCTATAATTTAAAAGTTTACATTTTATGAAAAAATCTTAAAAGTTGCAATTTTAACTTTTTTTATAGTAATTTTTTTTAAAAAATGGTAAATAAATTTAAGAAAGTATGAAAAATTGAGGAAAAATGTAACAAATATGAGAGAGTACACTTTATTAAAAAATTGAAAAAAATAAATTAGAAATATTAAAGTTGCAAATAAATCTTAAAATATATTTTTTCATTATTTTAGGTCCTGTTATGATTGTTACATTTTTTTATCAAATTTCATAAAAAAATGCTATTTTTTACTATTTTATTTTAAAATTTTAACTTTTATAAAGGGTATTTTTTTAGGAAACTATAAGGTTGACATTGCAAACTTTTAAACTATAAAAGTTAAGTGTAATATTTTGTAAACTATAGGATGAATAATTGTGAAAGTGAAAATTGACCAAATTCTGGTTTGATTATTAAGATTTTTGTTTGTCAATTCCATACAAAATATGGGAGCTTAATTCTATTAGAAGAAAACTAAAAATGTTAAAGATACAATTACTCGTTTACCATAAATGTCTAAACCAATTTTCAAAAAAAAAGTCTAAACCAAAATTAGTAATTTTACTGATTTATATTTATCTGTATTAAAAATTAATCTTATTTATATCGATCAAACAATTAATACTCCTAAGTCCTAACTATACATAAATTAATCCGATAATTTTTAAATTTTAAAAAAAAAAAAAAAAGTGTCGAGCTACTAACATTAATCGACATACTAATATTTTATGTTCAACTCAGACTATATAACTAATTCATTCCTTCCACCAAACTTAATTCTCTTTTTTCTAAAAATATAAATTTTGGAGTTAACTAGTTCCGGCTGCAACCTTTCTATTGCAGGTAAAACTTCATTCTCTTGTTGCCACTTGAGGACTTTCAACTACATGTCGTAAGATATATGGATATGGATCAACGTACTGTTGTGCTCCATTGATATTATTAGAATCCGAATTTATTTATTTATTTTTAATAAATTAAATATGGATCTCTCACTATGATCCGATAAACACCCTTATCCGATATTTATTACTATTAATTATTATTTTATTCTACCACAACTTAGCTACAAAAAATGTGATTACTTTTAGAACTTGGACTAAGATACAAACGTCGCATTCTACGTATTTTTTTTATAAGACTAAGCTTACAAAACCTCTCTTTTTCTAGATTTCTTTTTTGATTTAATGACATAAATCACCCATATACTTTAATGTTTTATTAATTACTCATTATACAATTTCTTTGTTTAATGATCCCCTTATACTCATACTTTTGTTTAATAACCCTCCGACGTTACGGAATAGTAATTTGGAATATTCTCTGTTAAAAAAGTTTCGACACGTCGACAAGATTATGCCACGATGGGGTCATTAAACAAAAAAAATATGAGTATAGGGGGTCATTAAACAAAAAAATTCGACACGTTAGCAAGATTATGCCACAAAATGGTGATCTTGTTGACGTGTCAATTTTTTTTTAACGTAGATCATTTTGTAACGTTAGGGGAGTCATTAAACAAAAAAGTATAAGTATAGAAGGGTCGTTAAATAAACAAATTGTACAGGGGTAATTAATCAAAACATTAAAGTATAAGAGGATTTATGTCATTATTTTTTTATCCTAATTTTTCTTTAGAAAAAAATGTTAGAAATTTTAGATATTAAATTTGGGAATATTTTTATTAACAATTTTAGATTTAATTGAACTATGTGTACTATATTGATCGGGTCCACTCTTTGAAATATTTTATCAATATTTTGATATCTCTAAATTAAGTACATAAGTTACATAACTTTATATTGTAATACTTAAGTTACATTGTCTCAATATGAAAGAAGATCCTCGCTAAGAGACCCTCACCTTAAACCATTGACATCCCCTTCGGACACAAATGGATGTAGATAGCTAGGATTGTCATGACAAACCTCCAATCTTTGTGTTTCACAATTCAAAACAACTTCATCAATCCCGGATTGGTACTCTTTGAAGCAAGTCATCCTACCTAGTTCTTCAACTTCTTCAATGACCTTATCTAGCCTTGCAACTGACTCAACCAACAAAGATGCAAATGCAGCAAAAGGAAGTGCCTCTGAAAATTCAAGACTTGCCAATATAATCTTGGTCAATTGTAGAGCTGGGTTGAGGTCTCGTAAATTCTGGAGATGATTTGATAAAATCTCAGGACAATAGTGGTGTCGATGCCTCACGCTATTGGCAAGTTCCATTAGTACATTAGATACTTCGCTAGCTACAAGAATACATGGATCCTTGAAGATAGCGCGACAACCTTTTGGGGTCTAATTACAAGGAGGAGAAATTCAAAGTATTAGCATAAAAATGACCAAATGTTGCTAATGGTTATAGCTTTAAATAAAAAACTACTTTGGTAATTTTGTTTAAATTGGAGAAAGGATAAAGTGAGTCCAAATTGTCAATATAACATTAACCATAAAGACCGGTTTTTATGCTAGCAATAAGAAGCTCTGTGCGATCCTTATCTATTAGATCCACTCCCTTGGTGACTGAGCGAAGATAACCATTTCTCTGTGGCCTAACAAAGTAGGCATACATAATGGCATCGCTCCATTGCTTCCTCAGATTGATGGAAACTTTGTATTTCTATTTATCATCACCTTTGCTGTCTTGACAATTCCAGACGCAATAGCAAAGCAAAGGGTTGTGTTCCCAACCTTATTCTGGAGTGCCAGGTCATCAGGGGTCATCAATGTTACAAGTTGCTGAACAAATTTTGTGTGCCCAGCCCCAACAACAATATGAAGAGTTGTCTTAGAGTTGTGAGTGATGCTAGCTCTTACAACTTCCGATTTTAAAGACAAATTTTATAGCAACATCCCAGTTACCTTTAAGAGCTGCAAAATGCAAGGGTACGTATGGAGTAAACCAATCGATTCTTGTCTCACTTGTGGAAAAAGGAAAAAAGATGATTTACATCAAGATTGTAGTGTTTAAGTACTGTGCAAAACTCCCTTGAGAAATAATTTACCGTTCAACACTTCAACTAGAGCAGAAAATATAATGGTTTTTCCCTCTTGCTTTGAGTAAGGTGGTGTTGCTTCCTTACTTGTCCATGATTACTCACATCATGCAAGGGAAAATTTGGGAGATCAATCGTCACCTGACCATCTCTTCCTTCAGCTCCTGAAAAATCTATTGGGCTCAAGGGGTCAAGTGTTTGAGTGACGCCAGTATTGCGTAAGGTTGGACTACCTGAACCTGCGCTGATTGCTCCTTTTGGTAATGGTGCGCTATGTTGATGATCCTGATGACCGGCATCAGAACACACGTTGCTTAATGGAGAAACCTGCCTTCCTTCGTCAGTGTGCATATGAGGAAAACATATTTCGAGAGAGATCGAATCCCCAACAATGATTTTTTTTTATTTTGGTAAATACCTCAACCATGATTTAACTAAAACATAAGCTGCAAAAAGAAGAAAAAAGAAAAGATAAGAGAAGCTGCATATGGTGCCTAACAGAATCTTTTCAGAAGTTGAAAGATGAGATTAAAAAACAAGTGTCAGTCCAAAAAGGGTTGTCATTGTCAAGAATTACCTGAGAAAGCAACAAGAGGACAATCTATGAAGATAGGCAGTATAAGAATTCAGTTCACATCTAAGCTCATGAAAAAATCTAACAAATAGTAGGAATCATAAGACAAGAAGAGATACAACACTAGATTTTCTCATGATCAAGATAAGTTACATAACTTTATATGTATTGTAATACATAAGTTACATAACTTTATATTGTAATACATAAGTTACATTATCTCAATATGAAAGAAGATCCTCGCTAAGAGACCCTCACCTTAAACCATTGACATCCCCTTCAGACACAAATCGATGTAGATAGCTAGGATTGTCATGACAAACCTCCAATCTTGGTGTTTCACAATTCAAAACAACTTCATTAATCCCATATTGGTACTTTTTGAAGCAAGTCATCCTACCTAGTTCTTCAACTTCTTCAATGACCTTATCTAGCCTTGCAACTGACTCAACCAGCAAAGATGCAAATGCAGCAAAAGGAAGTACCTCGTAAAATTCAAGACTTGTCAATGCAATCTTGCTCAATTGTAGAGCCTCATTGAGGTCTTGCAAGTTCTGGAGATGATCTGATAAAATCTCAGGACATCAATGGTGTCGATACCTCACATTATTGGCAAGTTCCATTAGTGCATTTGATACTTCGCTAGCTACGAGAATACATGGATCCTTGAAGATGACGCGACAACCTTTTAGGGTCTAATTACAAGGAGGAGGAATTAAAAGTATTATCATAAAATGACCAAATGTTGCTAATGGTTATATCTTTAAATGAAAACTACTTTGGTAATTTTTTTTAAAACTGGAGAAAGGATAAAGTGAGCCCAAATTGTCAATATAACACTAACCATTAAGACTGATTTTTATGCTAGCAGTTCTGTGCTATCCTTATCTGTTAGATCCACTCCCTTGGTGACTGAGCGAAGATACACAACCATTTCTCTGTGGCTTAACAAAACAGCCATACACAATGACATCGCTCTGTTGCTTCCTCGGATTGATGGCAAGTTTGTATTCCTATTTATCATCACCTTTGCTGTCTTGACAATTCCAGACGCAACAGCAAAGCAAAGGGTTGTGTTCCCAACCTTGTTCTGGAGTGCTAGGTCATCAGTAGTCATCAATGTTACAAGTTGCTGAACAAATTTTGTGTGCCCACCCCCAGCAGCAATATGAAGAGTTGTCTCAGAGTTATGGGTAATGCTAGCTCTTACAGCTTCCGGTTTTAAAGACAAAAAATTTATAGCAACATCCCAGTTACCTTTGAGAGCTGCCAAATGCAAGGGTACATATAGAGTAAACCAATCCGTTCTTGTCTCACCTGTGGAAAAAGGAAAAAAGATGATTTACATCAAGATTGTAGTGTTTAAGTACTGTGCAGAACTCCCTTGAGAAATAATTTACAGTTCAACACTTCAACTAGAGCAGAAAATATAATGGATTTGCCCTTTTGCTTTAAGTAAGGTAGTGTTGCTTACTTGCTTGTCCATGATTACTCCCACCATGCAAGGGAAAATTTGGCAATAATGTGAGGTATCGACACATGACCATCTCTTCCTTCAGCTCCTGAAAAATCTATTGGGCTAAAGGGGTCAAGTGTTTGAGTAACGCAAGTATTGCGTAAGGTTGGACTACCTAAACCTGCGCTGATTGCTCCTTTTGGTAATGGTGCGCCATGTTGATGATCTTGATGACCGGCATCAGAACACACGTTGCTTAATGGATAAACCCGCATTCCTTCGTCACTGTGCATATGAGGAAAACATGTTTCGAGAGAGATCGCATCCCCAACAATGATTTTTATTTATTTTGGTAAATACTCCAACCATGATTTAATTGTCAAGAATTACCTAAGGAAGCAACAAGAGGACAATCTATGAAGATGAAACAATTTTACTGGCAGTATAAGAATTCAGTTCACATCCAAGCTCACGAAAAAATCTAACAAATAACAGGAATCATAAGACAAGAAGAGATACAACACTAGATTTCCTCATGATCAAGATAAGTTACATAACTTTATATGTATTGTAATACATAAGTTACATAACTTTATATTGTAATACATAAGTTACATTAACTCAATATGAAAGAAGATCCTCGCTAAGAGACCCTCACCTTAAACCATTGACATCCTCTTCAGACACAAATCGATGTAGGTAGCTAGGATTGTCATGACAAACCTCCAATCTTGGTGTTTCACAATTCAAAACAACTTCATCAATCCCAGATTGGTACTCTTTGAAGCAAGTCATCTTACCCAGTTCTTCAACTTCTTCAATGACCTTAGTAGAAAATACTATTTAATGAATAGCAAAGTGGATTTATGAATAGTAAGCTGGGTTCTAAGAGTCGGATAGAGAGACTACATTGTTGATGCTCGATTAGTAGAAAAATAACAATGGTGTTTGTGATGAAATACTTTCAATTGAATTGATCGATATTTTCATATATTTTAGAACTAAAATGCTCTCACATACTCCATCTGGTCTTTATTAATTGACTTTCTAAAACAGTAACATTCAGTAAAGCAAACACTAAAAAGTCAAGTAATGTGTACAGTAATATTCAGTAGGAAAATGATAGTTAATTGAGACCGAAGGGAGTATATATCATTTACAATGGCTAATGTTATGCTAATTTCAACATTCTACAATTCAACATTCTACAACTTTGAATATTTACAAGTGTTTGAGTGACACCTGTATTGCGTAAGGTTGGACGACCTGAACCTACGCTGATTGCTCCTTCTGGTAATGGTGCGCAATGTTGATGATCCTGATGACCGGCATCAGAACACACGTTGCTTAATGGAGGAACCTGCCTTCCTTTGTCACTGTGCATACGAGGAAAACATATTTCGAGAGAGATTGCATCCCTAACAATGATTTTTTATTTATTTTGGTAAATACCCCAACCATGATTTAACTAAAACATAAGTTGCAAAAAGAAGAAAAAAGAAAAGGTAAGAGAAGCTGCATATGGTGCCTAGTAGAATCTTTTCAGAAGTTGAAAAATGAGATTCAGAAATAAGTACTAGTCCAAAAAGGGTTGTCATTGTCAAGAATTACCCGAGGAAGCAATAAGAGGACAATCTATGAAGATGAAACAATTTTACTGGCAGTATAAGAATTCAATTCACATTTATGCTCACGAAAAAAATCTAACAAATGGCAGGATTCATAAGATAAGAAGTGATACAACACTGAGACAAATATTGTAACCTTAAATAGGGTAAAGAGAGTGAAAGACAGAGGGGAAGCTTCTTGCTATCCTTCCTGCTGACTTATGAGTAGCCAACCCGCGTTAGGCCTCTTTTCTTCTTCTGTGGTGGTGAAAGGAGATTGTTAGAGCCTGAGTTTTTTTTTTTTTTGACAACGACATAATACGAACTGGATGATATTAGAAGTTCGTAGGGATGACAATGAGTACCCATACCCGCATACCCGCCCATAACTATATCCGCTTTGACTAAGTATGGTTTGAGTATTGGTTATACCCGCATTTATAATTGTGGGTATAATTGAGTATGGTACCCGCAAAATATCCGAACAGGTATAACCTATTTCTTAGTTTTTTTTTCACTTTCATGCTTCTCCTCCCTCTCTCTCTCTAGTGTCGCCGTCCCAACCACCATGAGATGCCTCCACCGCCACCATCTCCTCCCAAAACCTACCTCCCTCCACCACTTCTCTACCAAATACACAGCTAAAATCACCTCCTTTTCCCCTCCGGCCGCACCCTCTCCGTTGAAGTAACACCTCCGCCGTGTTCTCCTCCCTTCTTCTGAAAATATTGTTTAGTGAGAGAAAAATAAAATCCATCGTCATTGCTATAAATAGAGGATAAGTAAGGGATATTATTACAAAATGTACATTGCTGACATTAGAGTTAAATGTAGTTTCAAACCACTAGATCGGGAAGTATAAACCGCAGATTGTTTTACAGGGAGCGAAAATGATTATTTTGTGACCTAAAGACGAAGCTGGTTTAAAATAAGGTGACGTTTGACTCTCAAATATAAGTGTAACTTTTACAAGAATATAAAGTTTCTAAGAAAATGATTCATATGAAAACTAAGTTACATTTGTTTGATTGATGATGGATGATTCTCACAAAAGTTACATTATTTATTAATTATCTATGAACCTTTATACTCTTGTTGTAAATAATACTAATAACAATTTATTATATGCAATTATATTATTTATCAATAATTATTAATTTTCTATTACACATCCATTTTATAAATTATTATAAAAGGGAACGACAAAATAATTATGCACTTAGAAACAATATAAATGTTAACCATATGTTAAAAAAAATTAAAAAAAAAATTTAAATCTAAGCGTCTAATGTCAAAAAAAAGCTAACACTTTATTGCAATATTTTTTCATTACAAAAATAAGAAAAATTATGTTACAAAAAAATTTCTTAAAGTGAATTAAAGTTTACTATTTAGATCGTGTCACATGAAAAATTTGTAGAATTTTTGAGGTATATACGATTACTCATATAGCTAGGTTTCAAAAATACTATTTCTCCCATAGACATTAGGCGGGTATGAATAATGAAAGCATGTGGTACTTCCTTGTAATTACGAGCACTGTTTATTCTACCTAAAGAAAGAAAAAATAACTATTTAGTGGATTCATTAATTTTAGACTTGATTTGTTAGGTGAGATGGACCATTTTTAAGAGCTTGGATCGAGCTTTTTGAACCTTAGTCGATGGAAA